>CM062816.1:978688615-981088615 GCA_031772625.1 Pinus tabuliformis | reverse complement strand
ATATGTGTGCCCCAAGTGCGACTGTAGATGAGGATGTCATTGAAGAAAAAAAGGACAAATTTTCTGAGATATGGTTTGAGCAGGTGGTTCATAAGGCTCTGAAAAGTAGATGAGGCATTACAAAGACCAAATGGCATGACCAGGAACTCATAATGGCCTTCATGAGTTCTGAAAGCAGTCTTTGGAATGTCGACTTCTTTCATGCGAATTTGGTGGTAGCCTGAGCGAAGATCAAGCTTAGTGAAGAATTGAGGCCCATTTAGTTCATCCAGCGAATCATCAACAACCGGGATGGGAAATTTATCTTTGACTGTCAACTTATTGAGGGCCCTAAAGTCTGGACACATACGCCATTCCCCATCTTTCTTGAGCACCATGACCACCAATGATGAATAAAGACTAATGCTGGGACGAATGATGCCTGCTTCCAAAAGTTCCTTGATTACTTTTTCTATTTCATTATTTTAGGCGAACGGATATTTATATGGGTGCACATTTGGTGGTTGGGCCCCTGGGACCAAAGTGATGCTATGATCATGTTCCCCTCTCCAGGGTGGAAGCTCATGAGGCTTGTCAAAGACTGGCAGATGGTTATTTAAGATCTGTTGCATCTCAGGATGAATCGAAAGAGAATTGGGTTCGAAGGCCTGGATGGCATTAAATTGAGCTATAACTCCATGATGGCCCTTTTTTAACAATTTTTCCATCTGATGTGAGCTGATGATAGAGGGAGCTCCCGCCTGGAGTCCGCGGAGAGTATGTGTGTGGTTTTTCTGCTTAAATCTCATATATAACTCTTGGAAATCCATTGTGATTAGGCCAAGTGTGCGAATCCATTCAGCACCTAGGACAATGTCGCATCCTCCCATGTGTATGGAAAACATGTGGGTCTTTAACTGGTAATCCCCCATTTGAAGTTTGACATTTTCATAGCGACCTTCACATTTCATTGTTCCCCCATCAGCAATTTGGACATGGAAGTTAGAAACCGCTCGTACAAAACAATGCACTGCTTTCGCGACTCTTTGATGGATAAAATTATGTGTACTTCCACTATCAATCAAGACTACTACTGGGCGATGCTTAATAAAACCTCTGATTTTGAGAGTTTGAGGCGAAGAAATCCCTGCCAAAGCATGTAGCGAAATAATTGGTTCTTCAGGCACATTGTCCTTCTGGTTGTCCTCTTCTTCCTCCTCTGGTTCCTCAAGTGGTGGGGCTTCCTCCGATGAGCTGTGATCAGTACCATAAATTTGAAAAAATTTGGGCTCCTTGCATTTATGCCCCTAGGGAGTATTTTTCATCACAGTAGTAACATAATCCCTGCTTTCTTCTTTCCACCATTTCTGCAGGTGACACCTTTTGAACCTTAAGTGTTTGGGTAGTGCTGTGAGCCTGTGGGGGGTGACCCTTGGCGGTGAAATTTGGGCAATTGGACTGGGCCGCTAACGCACGTTCTACTTCACGAGCTATCTTGCAAGCCTCTAGCCATGTTGGAGGGTGGTGCAGCTGGACGTGAGCTTGTATGACCTCTTTAATACCACTGATAAAACATTTTGTTTAGAACTCATCTTGTATACCTAAAGTGCGGAAAGCTAAGGCTTCAAACGCTGTAATATATTCATCCACTGTTCCAGTCTGTCAGAGCTTAGTGAGACAACCCAAAAAATCAGAGTCATGGTCAAAGCAATCCATAAGCACTTTTTTGAATGTGTCCCAAGTCAAGGGCCTTCCATAGCAACGTTGATGCCATTGCCACCATTGCCATCTTTCATTGTCCAAGTACATGCTCCCCACACTAAGCTGAGTGGCATTATCCAGGATGTAATTCAGATTGAAATATTGCTCCATTTGTGCTATCCATGCTGCTATGTGAGAGCCATCAAATTTATGCATGTCCAGCTTGGGTGGTCGCAGATGGGATTGTTGATGGGTGCCCCAGAGGTGAAGAGAGTGGCTAGACTCACCCTCACTGTGTTCATTGCCAATATATGCCTCCTCACGGGCTTCTGCCTTGCCCATAGAGAGAGTTGTAGTTATTTTCTTCAGCTGGTCTTGGATTTCTTTCAAGGATGCTTCAAGTTTGTCGATCTTCTCATTCGCCATAGCTTGAGCTCTAGTTTCTACCATGCACTGATCCGATGTACTGGAAATTTTGGGACCACCTGAATTTTTTGGCTCTAACAATTGAATGGTACCACCTTGCTCAGCTCTGTCCTGATTCTGATGGGCTAAGTCACCAATAAGCGCCCCGGGGGGTCTCAGACTTTTTTTTTTTTAAACTCCTAACGGAGTTTTACTCCTTGCTTAGGAATATTGTAGTAGCCGAATCCCCAAAATGTCACTACTGCCAAAAGTCTTGCGAAAATCACGCCCAGGTATAGGAACCCACACAACTACTCAGATCTGGATGGTGGATCTGATGGATCTGAGAGATCTGAATGGCGGAATAGATTGTTGTTGCGGATCTGATGGATCTAATAGATCTGAATGGTTGTTCTGATAAATCTGAACTGCGGGACTGATTGCTGCTACTGCTGCAAAAACCCCACTTGTGAGATCTGATCTAGTAGAGATTATGCGTGATCTAGAAATAGAGAAGGGAACTATGGTCTTGAGTAGTGTCCGGTGCTATAGATTGCAATACACATAAGGGTCTGATAGTAGTACTCGGCCCAACTTTTCAAGGCACTAACCAAGGAGGATCAACCGTACCCTGAGCCATACAACCCGACTACCCTATCGTATGGGCGAGTAATCTCTCCGAGTGCTATTCTCAATGTACTATAGCAGCAAGACGGCCGACGGTTTATCTATGGCGAGGTTTCAAGGGAGCTAGGGGGCTTTCGATATACCTAGAGGGTACTTGGAGGACAGTCCGTGCACGGTTCTGTCTAATGCGCTACTACTCGAAGGGGTACCCACAAGGGTTACAAGGGAGTCCAACAAGCATGACCACCTCTTGTATTTCCTGCGTGCATGCCTCCCCAAATCCGCAGGTTTATGCGCTCAACGACAGATCTCGTGGTTTAAAGAGGCCGGAACACGTCTCTAGCCAAACAAAAAAAAATTGCTAAAATTGGAGATCCCACCGGCCTTGGAAAGCGCTCTGATACCACTTGTTATGCTCTTATCCTGCAAGATGATACCAGAATACCAAATATGCGAAGGAATATACCCAGAACATAGAACAATGAGAAATAACAGCAAGTGTTTTATTATTTAGAACGCAATGTTCACTTGCCTTCGAGGAGGCAACCTCCAAATGAGCAGAGCTCGATTACAAAATAAGACACGATGCTCCTCGCAAGGAGTCTCTATCCTTTATATAGGATTCATACATGCAATACAATGGGGCAATACCATGGTTCTTATTAATACCAACTATCTAATACCATGGCCCATTTGCAACTAACTGTGGTCCCGTCATTAAATGCGGGTTAACCACTTACAATTATTAATATGGGCTTTATTGACTCTTTACTTAACTATAACTATGACTCGATCCTATTACATAAATAAGGGGGTTAGGGTGGGACCCTAACAATAGACCAGCTGGAATGGTGTGAAACCAGTTGCGTCTTTGGTTGAAGTTCGGTAGGTCCACAGAGATGAAAAAAGCATGAGATGCCAATTTGACTTGTGCATCCCAATAGTACGTTGAAGCATGGTGAGCAAAACCTTGTTCACGGTTTCAACTTGGCCGTTGCCCTGAGGATAATATAGGGTCGAGCCATCGTGGCGCAAGCCCAATGCAGATGTCAGTTCTGCCATCATGTAATCTCTGAAATGGGAGCCATGGTCTGTGACAATGGCTTGGGGTATGTCGAACCTGGAAATAACATGGTTAAAAAGGAATTGAGTCGTTGTCTTACCATCTACAGAATATGTAGGCATCGCTTCAGCCCATTTGGTAAAATAATCCACAGCGACGATAATATAGCCATGCCCCCCGGTTGAACGAGGGTTACCTGTCATATAATCGATGCCCCATTTGGCAAAGGGGCCAACGGTAATAACGGGGTGTAGGTGAGCGGGTGGGGCGCGCATCTTGCATTGGTAAGTTTGGTATTCGTGACACTTGCGGACAGCAAGAATGCAGTCTTTGAAGATAGATGGCAAGAAATAACCAGCGCGAAGGATTTTCTGGAGGTAGCGTAACCAAACATATGACCACCACATACCCCGGAGTGGCAATCATTGAGAGCTATTTCAGCTTCCTCGATCATGAGGCATCGACGAAGAACAGAATCAACGCCGACATGGTATGAAGTATCGCCAATATGTTGGTAGGGTTGGGAATGATGTCGAATCCTTCGACGATCATCCTTGGTCAATGCGGACCGAAACATGGAGGTTTGGAGATACACGATGATATCACTATACCATGGATCAAGGGTGCTAATTAGGAAAAGGGTCTCATCTGGAAGTTGTTCATCTACACTAGCAGGGAGAGCTTTGGAGGGAAGGGAACAAATCAATTTAGCTAAAACAAGTGACTTCTCAGATTTGGCCATAGTGAAGACAAAATTGAATTCTTGTAGGATAAAGATCCATTTATAATACTTTCCCCCAGCAATTGACGGGTCAGGATATAGGTCATAGGGTTGCATTCAGAAATCACTGTAGTCGTACGTAAAAGAATATAGTGCTGAAAACGTTGAACAGCCTAAATGGCAGCCAAATCCAGCTTCTCAACATTTGCATAACGTGTTTCAGTGTTGAGGAGATTCCAACTAAGGTAGTAGATCACATGTTCGCTGCCTTCGTCGTCATCTTGAACCAACACCATAGAAATAGTGCTAGGGGTTGCGGCTAGGTAAAGGAAGTAATCTCGATAATAGTCCAATAGTTGCAATAGAGGAGCATTTATGAGGACGGCCTTAAGATCATCAAAATATTTTTGGGCCACCTCATCCCATGCAAAGGGCGTTCTTTGTTTGAGCAACTAGATAAACCCTATAGCTAGCCTGGCATAGTTGGGTATAAAATGGTAGAGAAAGTTGGCCTTTCCTTATAAGCTTTGGAGTAGGATAGTTATCTTTAGGACAGGCGCGATTAAGGTCTTGATGATCTACGCAAACACGGATCGTGCCTTGTTTTTTAGTCACTGGGACAATATTGGAAACCCATTCTATAAGGGGGATGGGGTAAATGAACCCAGCTTTGAGAAGATTTTTGACTTCACCCTTAATAGCAGCGGCCTTCCTAGGGTGCACCGAGCGAAGCCATTGGCGAATGGGCTTCGCGTGTGGATACGTTGGTATTTCATGCACCACAATACTAGGATCGATGCCATGCATTTCTTCGTAAGACCATGCAAACACATCACGGAATTATTGAAATAGATGAGTATATGTCTTAATCTCATCTGGAGAACGAGATACCCCGATATGAACGTGTTTAACAACACCGGGTTTGATATAAATTTCAATCGAGATCATTTGGATAATATTACCCAAATTTCCTTCCGACCATACTTCATGAGTAACAGTCGGTGGCGGAAATGGAGAAGAGGAATCTTCGAAAGCGGTAGACATGACTGTCGGGCGAGCCAAGAACGAGGAGCGATGATGAGTATCGATCCATGGTGGTTCCTCAAGAGACATGATTTCCATGATACCTTCATCGGCGAAGAAGGTCTCAGCTAAGGGATCGAATGATTCCAAAGTGCCAAGCTAGGGGGATTGAGAATACATATCGAGAGAGGTCTTCGACATATGAGAATCAGAGGATGTACAGTTCGAAGCCGAAACAATTTCCACGTAATTGACTTCGGCGGGAATAAACGGCATGACCTCGCCCCAAGTATCGAAAGGATCTGGTGCAGGTACAACCCAGGGATCAGATTTGACCGAGACCATGTTGACAGAGGCAACATGAGGAGGTGGGAGTGTAAAAATTCCCATTAAGGCAAAATCTTTGAAGAGACCTGCTGCCACACTCTCATAGGGAGCACGAGAGTGCTTGACGTACGAAACATTTCCATTCGAGGAGGAAGAGGCAAAGAAAGACAGCTAATCAACGATGACAATTTTCCCTTGATGGGGAAAACGGATCACGTGAAAAAAAGAGGAGGCCACAGCATGCATGGCATGAGTCCAACTTCGGCCGAGTAGAAGATTATAATTGAGATTGGCGTCAACAATCTCTACTTCAACTTGAATTGTCTTGCCTTCCAGGGTGATGGAAAGGTTGGGTAAGACACCGAAGGGTTTCAAATTATGCCCATCAAAAACTTCCAAAGTGTTCGGAGACTGGTTCAGTGTAGGGGAACCAATAGCCTTCCAACATGCAGTTGACATGATGCAAGTAGAAGCACCTTCATCAATGGCAGTGCAGTGTATGGTCTTCTCGTTAATGATTACCTGAATAAGGAAGGAAATCTGATGAGGGAGTTGTGGAACACAGTTCTCCAGATCGAAACATATAAAATTAGAATCGGTGGGATCGATGCCCCTGATAGCCAACAACAAAGACTTCCGCTGTGATGGGCAGCTTTGGAGTACCTCGAGAGCCGACATGGCTAATGACACCTGAGCCAAATATTCAACAATATTGTAGTGCTGAGCGGCTCGGGCATTGGGATTATACGAGTATTTCCGCAGCACACCTCGAGAGGGTGGCCACGTAGCGGAATCAAGGTTAGGGCGCTTGATTTGCAGAGGGCCAAAACTCGGGGTACAAAAAGAAGGTGCAGCTTCTTTTTCTTTCCCAGCTACCGGAGCTGGAGTTTGATAATCTTTTGATCGGGTAGCCACATTAATGGGTGTGCTCATCATGAACACTTGAGATCCAGAGGAAGAAAATTGGGGTTCGTCTACCATTTGAGACTACTAAGATAGAAATGGGTCTTTAAGGATAGCAGGGGTCCCTTTAAGCAGGTGACTAACTTCAGATCGTCGTGGATAATCCTTAGTATAGTGATCCTCCTCGCAAATGAGGCAAGGATACTTAGGCTTCTGTTGTGAAGATTCGCCAATAGACAATTTGGGGGGACCCTGTTTCGAGGCATCGGCTTTAGCTTTGCCTTTGCCTTTCTTTTTTCCTTTTGAGGATTTGTCCGCTGCAGTAGACTGGAAAATGTGGACCTCTAAGGTTTTACCTGGGCCTGGTGGATTTTGAGATGGACTATTAGGAGCAGCATTCAAGACCGACTTCTGTTTGGAAGAAGTTTTAGCAAGGGTCTGGGATACTGAACCAATAATTCTATCAACAGGAGGAACAACTGGTGACTTTGATGTTGTGGGATCGAATGATGGCCATGGAGCATTGGGTAACAACTCGTATAAGGTGCCAGACTGAGAGTAGACCAGATCCAAGTATTGGGCACGGGCAATGGGTTGCTCTTCAATGACGCACCCACCTATAGCTATATCGCCAGCAATTGGGGCTACGAATGATTTGGTAAACCATTTAGTGATCAATTGATCAGTTATCTCGAACTTGATCTGGCGATGTCTATGTCTCCATTCATGGATATGATCAGAGATGTGCGTCACAGTGTCTTGCTTAAGCGATGTGAGCAAATAGGTGCCAGTTTCATAATGAACCGGTAGCTGAAAGTGTGTGAGGAAAGCCATGGCCAACAAATTGAATTCATGGAAAGTACCTCGAGGTAGCTCGATGTACCATTTCACTGCGGCACCCGTAAGGGTTCGTTGGAAAAGACAAAGACGAATGAAATTGTCCACATACAAGTTTGACGAGCACTGGAGGTGATATGTCATCACATGGGCCTGAGGATCTTCTTTAGCTTTTCCATTGAAATTTTGGCAATCACTTGGTATCTTGGATGACACTGGAGGCCAGTATGGCAAATGAAGGATCGGATCATTTGTAATATGCAATACATCTAGAAACTCAATTGTAGCCAAGAAAGGCAATTGAGTGTTAAAAGGCATGGGAGGTTGATAAGCGGGCCCATAAGGAGGATAAAATCCATGCTGGTAAGGATTTTTGACCCACAGTGGGGGATTTTGGCCATATGGCATCTGAGGCTGCCCCCATTGCGGACTACCTTGACCAAAGGGAGGATTTAGACCTTGAATACCTTAAAACTGTCCAGGTACAGGTTGTTGATAGACAACGTATGGGTTAAAAGGCTATTGAGCCTGTTGACCTTGGACATATGGATATGGGACCTGTTGTCCTGGAACATAGGGTTGTTGGGCCTGTTGTCCCTAAACAAGAGGGTTCTAGACCTATAGTCCTTGGGCATAAGGTTGATACACTTGTTGCCCTTGGACGTAGGGGTTTTGTACCTGGTGCCCTTGGTCGGCAGGATTCTGAACCTGTTGACCTAGGATAAGAGGATTTTGCGCCTGTTGCTGCAGGACTTGACCTTGACCCTATCCATGCAAGGGTTGACCTTGTTGATATGTATACAAGTGTTGTTGCTACCCTAGTTGGTTTTGTTGTTGCAAGGGTTGACCTTGCAGTTGCAAAATTTGTCCCTAGGGCTGCAGAGGTTGGCCCTGCGAGGGTATGGGTTGAGAGGTATGCGGAGCATATTGCATCTACTGTTCCGCGACATGTTGCAACTATTGAAAGGACTGACCTTGCGGTTGTTGCAGGTGACCTTGCTACGAGATAATCTTCCCTTGCTGCAACAAAGGTTGCCTTTGCAGTAACAAGGGCTACCCTGGTTGGTGCAAAAGATGTCCTTGCTATTGCAAGGGTACTTAAACAGTGCCCGGGAAATTTCCAAACTGAATCTGGCCGTAGCCAAGCTGGATGTACTGCCCAGATTGGAGGGCGTAAGGTTGATTGACCAATCCTTGAGAAACATATGGAACATAAGGATTTTGGTATTGGACTTGAGCCCCATAGGGTTGCTAATACTGAACATTGCTCGATCTAGACAGACCACCAAGATTCTGAACCTATTGGTACTGGACATTGCTTGATCCAGTGGGGTCAGCTGGGTTATAAATAATAACAGAAGATGGCTGGTTTATACCAAGCATGTGAGCTTGTGAGTTGCTCACATTAGTGGCACCTGACACCATACAGACATTCAGGTTCTTCCCCCCAAGTGGTGGCACAATATGGCCACTAACTAATGGGGAAGGAAAACCGATAGAAACAATCTTTTGAAACCACCAGTTGTGACTAACATGTAACTGGGATTGATGATACAATAGTATTCGAGACAGTGATTTGCACCGATACTAAAATAATAACTGGTTGGGAAGTCGTGTTCATGAAAAATAGACTCAACGTAGGCCTGACACCTGACGCCCAAACAAGATTATGGTAGAGTGATGGGGCACTAGGTGTGCCTGAAACTAAGTGCCCTAAAGACACATAGTCGGGTGGCAAGATGGCAGGAATACCTTCTGAATAAGGGAAACCATCAGGAGGAAACTGCAATTTTAATTCTTCTCCCTCAATAGTGTGTGGAGTAGAAACTTCGGACTCATCTGGAGAAGTGACTAGAGCATCGCCTTCGGGTTCGATGTCTGAAAACAAACAACGACGAATGGCCGAACGTGTACTGGGGGATAGTTCCAAAGGAACACCCGGTTGGTCGTATGGACTGTAAGGACGTTGTAGTGATATCTCAACAATGTCAAATAGAGGATTCGAAGGATAGATAACTAGTCCAAGCTGATCGTCAGTGGTTGGCGAGTTCTTTGGAGTTCGAATGGGATTATCCAGAGATTCCAGGCCAAGATCAGTAGATGACCCTGAATCGAAAGTAGGCGGACGATGAGATGACAATGGTTGAACACTCAAAACAATTGAAAGTTCAACATTTTGGTCCTCAAGTGACTCTAATAACTCAAGAAACGGCTCCTCAGACAATCTTTCAGGCTAAGGAGAGGAAGAGGAATTAGGTGAACCAGATGGTTCAACCACGATGACCTTGTCTTAGTCGACAGAACAAATAACTTCAAGTCTTCAAAAAGTGTCGTTTTAAAGGAACTCACAATTTGGTCAAAAAGACTAACACAATATTTTTTATCATGGGAAATCAATTATTAAGACGCATAAAAGACTGATGTTATTTCATTTTTTAAGAGTCGAGAAAGAAACAAAGATGACTCTATCACTTTCGATTGGAAATGAGCTCAAAAGGACAAGTGCTCAAATGATCTTTAAAGTTCAATGAGTCAAAAATATCAAATGACTACTCTAGATGATCTAGGTAAACAAGATTACCAGGCAAACGTGAACTACGGAATACCTCCTGGTGAACCAAGAAGTACGAGTAGGCAATCTCCCTGAATGTTGTGTTCAGTGTATCACATTCGCAAGGCGGCCGACTCGGCTTCCTAAGGATAAAAGGATTGCAACCTAGTGGGGTCTCCCATTATATACTCAATAGTACGGGGAGCACAAATCCATTCTAGCGTTGTCTAATGCCGAAGCTAACAACAGCTGCTAGGTTTACAGATGCCGAAACACGTCTCTAACCTAGACCTTCTAGATATGATCGTTAATGTCAAATGCGCCTTAGGTTAATTGAATTCATTTTAGAGTTGATCTTGAGTTAAGTTTCAATTTTCAGGTCTTATTGATGCTACTCGAAAAACCTAAAATGAAACTAAATGGTACAAGAACCTTTCAATTCGATGAAATGCCTACACTAGAGAGGGTAGAAACTACTCAATCAAATCCAAACAATCAAGCAACTGAAAACGAAATGATATTTCACTACTTCACTTTTTTCAAAAAAATAAACTAATGAAAAATGCATTCCAATTCCTAATTTCTTGACAAGCACTTATTTATCAGTCCTTTCTAAATGAAAAAATTTCTCTTCCTTTTTCAAATGCTAGTGAAATTCTAGTTTTTAAGAGATGAAAATCATAATGATGCAACAAGCTAGAATTTCATACTTTCTCATGAAACAATGAAACAAGCCTTTCGCATACAATATTTCAATGAAAAAGTTTTCGAGACTATGAGCTCTTCGAGCAGATGAAAACATGAAAAGAGAAGTTCATTCAGATCAATGAAACACCGACTTTTCCAAACACAAAACCAACAATGTAATCTATGTCGGAAAAAGACGTTCAAGCTAGTAAACAAAACCTTTTTCAAACTTGTGCAAAAAGAGGTCAAAGTCGTAAAAGGACCAAAAAAAAATGCAAGGAGCAAACACACCCATAGTCGAACTTGATGAGTCCACAAGCTGCCAAATGGGCGACTAGTTAGATGCCTTATTGTCGTTGGCCACTCAATGACTCAATCAATCAAACAGCAAGATGACAAGCCAACAAGCAAGAAAAACC
The DNA here is from genome assembly GCA_031772625.1 of Pinus tabuliformis. NCBI lineage: Eukaryota > Viridiplantae > Streptophyta > Pinopsida > Pinales > Pinaceae > Pinus > Pinus tabuliformis. The sequence continues at coordinate 981,077,372 of CM062816.1, read as the reverse complement.
AAATGAAAATTAGCTTCCTAATCAGGGAGAAAACAGTAACAAAGGCTCACGAGGTAAAAAAACCAAGAGATGAACACACTAGCCAAGATTGGGGTCCAACCCTAATCTTCACTTACAGGGATTGGCGCGACTGCCTAACTAACAACAAGCGCTAGAGGCTGGTTGGCGTGACTGTTCCTCCGCAATTCGTGCTGGTCGACGCGAATGTCAGCCGATTAAACACTCTGTCCGAGGGAACTAAGGAAAAATAAAAATAAAAATTCAAAACAAGGACCAGATCTGCTACTGTGAATTTTAGACTTAGGCCAGTAAGCAGGAGAAAAGAAACATAAACAAAGGGAAAATGTGAAACTAGAAAAGTTCTCACGAAATCATGAAATCCAAAACAAACAAAGATGGGATCTCCCTAATGGAGTCACCAATTTGTGGTGAAGTACACAAACAAATCCCTCTAGCCCGATAATGGGTCTAGCCACAACAGATACATTATATGGAATATTTCCTTAGGTTATAATCAATCAAGAGGGCCTACCTCTTGGTCGCTTATCCTACTTGATGACGTCCTCACTTGCTCGCTCCAACAATCTCTTGCTTCCTTCTTCAAGTTCTTGAAACAAGTAAAAAACAACAGCACACAAACATAATAATAGACAAATTGCAATTCAACCTACTTAACAAGTCAAGAAGCATTAAGACACGAATATGTAATATTACAAAACATGTAGGAAATCAATCGATAGTTGCATATATTAATATCAAAGAGAGATTACAACCATTCGTCTTGACGTCACAGTCTTCCTCTGACAAGACCGAGTTCCCTCACACTTCTGCTAGCATTCCATGATGGCTTCAAACAACAATAGTTTAAAGGCTCTTCCCTTTATACTTCACTCCAAACCAAACACACTTCTCCTTCACACAACTAGATGGATACAACTAATAATAGCTTGCTTGTCTAATCAAAATAGTATACTCACACTCAGCCAACACTCTAACTAGCTTGTGCTTGGGAAGAAGGGAGGTTTATATAGGAAATATGGATGAGAGATGGATCCTCTTCTCATGGGAGAAGGACTTATCTCTTGAGGTAGTTCCATCATTATAGGGTAAAGGAGCCCAAACTGTCATCCTCGACGCCATCCGGCCAAACCATTTACCAGACTTCTGTTACGGAGCTTCTAGAGCTCGAAGCTTCTACTCTAATTTAAAAAAAATTCCATAACAAGACCGGCGTGACTAGAACACAACTCTGTCGCACCGATCGATGCAGGGAATAGTGTTAATCTCTGCACATCGGCGTGGGGGAGACAAAGTCCATTAGCGTTAGTCTTGTAAACTAGTCAAAACAGAAGTTTTAGGGGAAATGGTGCAAATGGGAAATGATCTGCTCATGAAGAGGGACATAATGGGAGTTTCTCCATGAAGGCAAAGAATGTCGGGTTCACTGTAGAGGTCCTCCAGGATCAAGGAATGGGGAGTACAGGGACAATGACAAAATGATGTGTAACAAAGACCAACATAGGGCACAGAGGGATACCACCTATCACTGCAACATGTCCATCTCCCATAATGAATATGGGCTAGGAGGATTTCCCATCATCTGTTGTAGAATTCCTTCTCCGCATACAAGTCTAGGGCTGCTCAATTGCTCCTCTAGTTCATCAACCCTTGAGGCCAACAAATTCCACTCTAGTAACCACTTTTATCCATCAAAGTGTTGCACACTGAGCTCAAAATTGGGCATTATCATGTTGTCGTCCAGCAGACCATAAATACCCAATCATGTCCATACTTGGTCCACTCTCATGCTTCCCTTCAATAGACCACGAGTGACCAATCCTCGTTGTAGCATATACTCCTAGTTAGGGCATCTAACACCTAGGAAACCCCTCCACATGGTTGTTAACATACTTCTCCAATTGTCCTCTCCTAAGGTAGTTATTACTCCACTACAAGATCTTCTCCTATTTGGGGTTTCTTAACACTAAGACAATGCCAACACATGGCTCCCATGGGTTGCCATATAACTGATCCAAAAAAAGCATCCGAAACATGGATCCAACACCTACAAGAATGCACTGAAATACATACCTTAATCTCGTTGTTTTAGGGTATGTTCCTTTGGAGCAACCTCGACCTGGATATGGCAACATCATAGTCCCTTTCTAGCCAGTAACTTCTACCCAAAATTGTTCCCCTTTAATGTGTTTGTCCCTCCTTGAAATTCTGAGGTAATTAGTTGTTGTCCTAGCCTTCAAACGGACCTCGGTCTTCCTTCGAGTCACTATGGTTGCCTTAGATCTCCACCTACATGTCTACGGCAGCCTTGTTTTGGGACTCTCCTCCCTCAAATGACCCTCAAACAGTCCCTCCTTGCCTCATCCCTCTATCACAACTCCTCGACCCTCCAACCAGCAACTTGGTCACCTGAAATGGCCCTCAAAGCAATCCTTTCCACCCTCGATGTCATGCCTTTTGTTGTTGTGGCCTAGACAAGGTCTCTTTCTCTCCTCAATGAGTTATCTTCTTGTGATGTGTTGCAAAAATGGATGTGTTCAACTGATCCATACTCACCTCATATTTATACACAAACATGAGGGCTACATGTGGTGTCAACAAGTCTAATTTGGACACAAGCTCACCTTCTCTTTTCTCTGAAATTAATCCACAACCACATATATTAACTTCAAAAATTCATAACTCCATTTCTACAACTCGGAATTGGATGATCTTCATTACATCTGATTCATCTCGATGTGTTGAGAAATGACAACAAGAAATTATAGTTTAATTTGTCCTTGAATTCAATTGTGAATTAAAATCGAATTATATTCTCATAGTAACTTGTAAATAGTTTTTTTTTGTTGACTAGCGGAATCGGAAACGGCGGTGGTATCATACTCATGTTACACAGGGTCAAATCCCACCAGCTGCCACTATAACCTCTAGGAGGAACCGTCCAGCCCGCAAGAACGGCCCTCGGTTAAGACGAGATTCGAACTCGTGACCTGCATAGCAGCACAGATGACTTAGCAGAATGTCTGTTGACCACGAGACCAAACCTCTGTGGGCAATAACTTGTAAATAGTTAATTAAGTTTAATTGACTTAATTAACTTAGGAATTTCAAGTTCGAAGCCTTTTTGTAGTCTTGTATGTGTGATCCCTAAATTTTAGGGGTCCAACATGAGTTTATTTGAGTTGTAATTAGATAACTCGGTTTGACTGAGTTATGGGAAGTTAAACTAGTTCTAATTATTAGAGGAACAAGTAGAGGTCTAGTAGTGAGTTGGTGCACTGGTGCATCCTCAGTGCTACTCCAGCTAACTGGGGATTCACTCAAGAGAAACTCATGCATGTCAGTTTAGAGAAAGACCAGGTTGAGACTAGAGTGCAGGGACAATGTACTATCAGTTGTATGATTTTCTGGGTTGTACAGACCATGCATGAAATTAGTTATGGACCTAAGTTTGGATTGCGTTGTTTTGGAAGAAGGATTTCCCAATTAAATATGGGCTGATCCTATTAGGAATTGCGCAAGGAAATAGGGACTTGACAGACAGCATAATTGGCTAAGTGTTGGCTAGAGTGGGCTTGTGAGGCAGAGAGTTGATTATACTTGTGCAGAGATTGTTTTAGTGAGAACTAGCATTGTATTTTCATCTCAGATTTATGATTAATGAAATATTGATAGTCAGTGTTTTAACCAGTTGCTTTCCCTAGAGAAATATTGTGTTATGAATGATTGATTATATTCCTCTTGTTGATTATTTTTTTCATCAGTCTATTCTTTTCTGCTGTTGAAAGTAGAGTAGATTCTTGTCTTGTGTTTTAGAAAATTACATGAGTTGTTGAATCTACAGGAAAATCTACATGGTATCAGAGTTGAAGACAATATACTAGAGGATATTTCGAGTTTGGGGTTACAGGTGAAATTTGAATTTGCAATTCATACTTCAGGATCGGAAAATGGCTTTCTACGGTTTGAGACTCGAGTATGCCTTGGAAGGAAACTCGAATTACATAGCATGGAAGGACATGATGGAAGCAGTGTTGGAGGACAATGGCCTCAAGGAATTCATTGATCAAGACATTCCTAAGCCACCAGCATCGGATGCTAATGATCTAGCCGAATGGAAGAAGTGTGTGGCAAAGGCGAGGCGAATTATTCTTGAGGGAGTTTGATACCACATTGTCTTGAGTCTCCATGGCAAGGAAAATCCATACTCAATGTGGAAGAGATTGACAGACCTATTTCAGAATAGTAGTGACCATAGGAAGTTGGCACAAAAGGACAAACTCAGAAAGATTAAGATGGAGAATGGAGACTCAATTCAGAAATATTTGACCAAGTTCACTCATTGTTGAGACGAGCTTGGAAGTGTTGGGATTACCGTTGTCGAGGATGATATGGTGAGTATAGCTCTTCTAGGACTGCCCAAGAGTTGGAATAGTTATCAGGATTCTATCAATGGGAGGGAGAAGTTGCCAGATTGGGATCGAATTTGGTTGGATTTGATGTAGGAAGAAATCAGAAGGAACATCAGAGGCAATTCCTCATCAAATATTGATGATGAGGAAAGTTGTGCCTTAGCGAGTAAGGAAAAGAAAGGGAAGGGGAAGGTGTCCCATTCCAAATCAGATTATTGTCATGGAGGCAAGAAGAAGGACATGTCGAAAGTCAAGTGATTTCATTGTCACAAGCTGGGACATTTTGCTACAAATTGTCTGCTCAAGAAGTCCAATAAGAAGTCCTCAAGTGGAGTGGAGGGTGAGGCTCTTGCCTCTTAATTCGAATTGGACTTTAACCTCATTGCATGCATGGTGTCATCAATGATGGGTAGTGTATGGTACTTAGATAGTGGAGCCTGATTCCACATGACTGGGAACAAGGAGCTCTTCAGTGACCTGGAGGATAAGGATCTCCAGATGCATATCGATATGGGTAACGATGGGAGGTATAGTGCTACTAGATTACATACGCTTACTTTTCAGAGGGAGTCAGGTGCTCCTCTCACCTTGAGAGATGTTATGCATGTTCTTGGTTTGAAGAAGAACTTGGTATCCATTAACGTGTTGGAGGATAGAGGCTATGATGTGATCTTTAGTGAAGGAAAGGCGTTCCTTCATCACATAGCCACGGAACATGTAAACAGGATAGGGATTCAGGTGAAGAATCTCTACAAGTTGGAGGTAGAAGATTGTGTTACCTTGAGCACGAAAGTAGAAAAGGTGTAGATCCAAGACATCAGTGAGTTGTGGCACAGGCGGTTGGGTCACTTGCATCATGGGGCTTTGAAAATCATGCAGCAGATTTCTATCGGTCTTCCCAAAGGTACGCTACAACAAGTTGACACATGCAAAGGGTGTACTTTGGGAAAATTCACCAAAGTTTCCTTTCACGACAGAGACAGTCAAGCACAAGTGATTCTAGAGCAAGTCCATTCAGATGTGTGTGGACCATTCTCGATAGCATCCATTGCAAAACATATGTATTATGTTATATTTGTTGACGATTTTTGTCGTAAATGCTGGATATTTTTCATGCAGAAGAAAGATCATACTTTTGCAAAATTTTATGAATTTAAAGCATTGGTCGAGAAAGAGTCTAGAAAGAAGGTTAAAGCTCTGAGGAGTGATAACAATGGTGAGTATGTCTCAAATGAGTTTAAGAACTTTTTTGTGACAGAAGGGATTAAACCAGAGTTGACAACACCCCATAACCCACAACAAAATGGGGTGGCCGAAAGGAAGAATAGAAGCATTGTAGGGGAAGCACAAGTGATGTTGCATGATCAGAGCCTACCACTACACTTGTGGGATGAGGCATGAAACGCAGTTGTTTAATTGCATAACAAAAGCCCGCATCAGATTCGCGGGATGAGTACACCAGAGGAGGCTTTCTCAGGAAAGAAACCAGATGTTGGTCACTTCAGGATTTTTGGGTCATTGGTATATTTCCATGTGACCAAAGATGTACAGAAAAATCTTGAGCCAACAACAAAGTTGGGGATATTTTTTGGGTACGCCTTATAGACCTCACAACTATCGGGTGTACCTATCAACCAACAGGATGATAGTGGTTTGTAGGGATATCAGATTCGATGAGGAGAAGGTCATGCAATGTTCTCTTAAGAGGGAGCTTCAGCTACATGTGGTTCAGGAGATTTTAGCTCCTAATCTTGAGGAGCCTTAGATTAATGTCGAGTAGCCACATGTAGAGGATCCAGGAGTGAAGACATCCACTCAGGCAGAGATTCCAGAGATGGGAGACAACACACAAGAGAGGCTGGCAGGTTATTGTAGGATACGAGAGAGAATGTGGGAGCACCCACATCACAACGCAGTCAGAGGAGGTCACCTAAGAGGTACACTAGATACATGGCTCTTATGAGTGGATGTGTTGAGACAGAGCCATATTCCTTTGAGGAGGCAGTGTACATTGAGCAGCCTGAAGGTTTTGAGACCTTTGACTGTGAGTCGCATGTGTGCCGACTAAAGCGAGCGTTGTATGGGCTAAAGCAAGCAGCACATGCTTGGTACACCAGGATGGATAGTTACTTCACCTGGTTGGGCTTCACCAAAAGTGAAGCAGATGCGAACTTGTACCACATTGTGGTGGAAGGTAAATTGTTGATCATTGTTTTATATGTCAACGATTTGATTCTGACAAGTGATGATAAGTCGATCAAGTCTTGCAAGAGAGTTTGAGATGAAGGACTTGGATCTCATCCATTACTTTCTAGGCATGGAAGTATGACAAGGTGACGGGGAACTTTTTGTCTCTCAAGGAAAGTATGCCAACAAGATACTGAAAAGGCTCCACATTGAGAGCAGTAAACCCATGGAGACTCCTCTAGTAGGTAATTGGAGGAAGGAGGATGCTACTTCAGGTGAAGTAGTGGAAGCTATCATTTACAGGAAACTTGTGGGTTCACTCATGTATTTGTTGAACACACAATTGAACATGTGTTATGTAGTTAACCAACTTAGTCAAGCAATGGTTAGGCCTACCAAGTTGTTTTGGAAGGCAGCCAAGCATGTGTTGAGATACCTCAGAGGCACTACTCAATATGGATTTTGGTACAGACGGGCACAGGGAGTGAAGCTTCAAGGCTTCATCAATGCAGATTTGGCAGGGAGTCCATCTAATAGGAAGAGCACATTAGGAGGGGTCTTCAGTATTGGGTCAGCAGTTGTTTCTTGGTACAACATCAAATAGATATCAGTTTCACTTTGTTCATGAGAGGCATAGTAGATGGTTGCAAGTCGAGCAGCATGTGAGGCCATCTAGATGAGGAAGATTCTGGTTGGTTTTTTTTGGTCAGTAGATGGATCAAATTGTGATAATCAGAATTGTATCAAACTCTCTAAAAATCCAGTTTTTCATGATCGGTCCAAAAATATTGATATCTGATATCATCATCTTTGAGATTGTGTATTGAGACGGATTATGTTGTTGGAGTACATTCCCACATAGGAGTAGGATGCTGACATTTTGATAAAGGCATTGTCAAGATGTAAATTTGAGTTTCACAGAGACAAGATCGGGGTAGTTGATAATTCCTTTCTTGTGGAGAGGGAGTGTTGAGAAATGGCAACAAGAAATTCCAGTTTAATTTGTCCTTGAATTAAATTGTGAATTAAAATCGAATTCTATTTCCATAACAACTTGTAAATAGTTAATTAAATTTAATTGACTTAATTAACTTAGGAATTTCAAGTTGGAAGTCTTTCTATAGTCATGTATGTGTGATCCCTAAATGTTAAGGTGTCTAGGATGAGTTTATTTGAGTTGTAATTAGATAACTCAGTTTCATTGAGTTATGGTCAATTAAACTAGTTCTAACTGTTGGAGGAACTAGTAGAGGTCTAGTAGTGAGTTGGTGCACTAGTGCATCCTCAGTGCTACTCCAACTAACTAGAGATTCACTCAAGAGAAGTTCATGCATGTCAGTTCGAAGAAAAACCTAATTGAGACTAGAGTGCATGGATAGTGTACTGTTAGTTGTATGATTTTATGAGTTGTACAAATCATGCATGCAATCATTTATGGACCTAAGTTTGGATTACACAGTTTTGGAAGAAGGGTTTCCCAATTAAATATGGGTTGATCCTCTTAGGAATTGCGCAAGGAAATAGGGGCTTGGCAGACAGCGGAATTGGCGAAGTGTTGGCCAGAGCAGGCTTGTGAGGCAAAGAGTTGATTATACTTGTACGGGGATTGTTCTAGTGAGAACAAGCATTGTATTTTCATCTTGGATTTCTGATTAATGCAATATAGATAGTCGGGGTTTTGAGCAGTTTCTTTCCCTAGAGAAATATTTTGTTATGAGCGATTGATTATCTTCCTCTTGTTGATTATTGTTTTCATCAATCTATTGGTTCCATTGTTGAAAGTAGAGTATATTCTTATCTGTGTTTTAGAAAATTACGTGAGTTGTTGAATCTACAGGAAAACCTACACGACAAGAGCTATCATTCTCATCCATCTCATATCGAAATGTGCTCATGTTTTTGTCCCAAATCATAAAGGGTGCATAACCCAAGCTTGGGTTTCAAGCCCACAAGGCCAGTTGTGGAGCTCCTTCCTCCAAACCCTCGATCCACAAGGCTTGGAGTACCTCCCAAGCTATAAAAATCAACAATTCGTTAGGCTTTCAATTGATCTCATTATTGTATGTTGAGTTAACATAACAAGGGCATGATTGGAAGAAGCTTAACACTTCAAAACACTAATAGAATCATAATTTATGTTGCCACTAATTTCTAGGATTCATGTTGTAGTGTTGTGTTTATCTTTTCCATAACCTTAGTGGCACCTGGCCTCAAATCTAGTTGTATGCATATGTTGTATCTTCCATAATTCTTTGAATGGTTGCACGATGTGGCCTTGCTTGTGTCAACTCTCTCTACCCATTTGATCAACACATATGAGAGCAAGTCCTTAGTTTTTTGCATGGTGTTCAAGCCACTTCACATTTCTTTTAAATACAATAAAATGCCTCGAACACATATTGCTTGATACCCTAAGGGTCAACAATGTGATAGTAACATATCATGTGTCCCTTGATTTCCTTTGTACAAGGTGTATGAGATTGCATTTTATTTCTTCGCAGAAGCTCTATTTTGGTGTGCGGAAAAAGGGAGTATGGGAGAAAGTGTGTGTGAGAAATATATTTGTGGAACAAAAGACACAAACTCTCCTACACTCCTTTACATAATTGCATGAAAATTAATAAATAAATAACAAAAAAATCACACCAAATGTATACAATTATAATTTAATAAATTAACCTAAAGAAGATTAATCAAAATAAATGAGCACATGACTACATTCACCATCCCTAGGTTCCAACATAAAATAAATGAAGTTACATTGCGCCACTTCGATAACACATAAGATATTTGGAATACACTGCACAAAGCACCGCTAGACGTTACAAATCCTCGCAAATTCGCAGTTGGGTTTTCACTGAATCCACCTTCAAATTTGTTGACAATTTATTTGAATGTGCTTTTTATCTACAAGTAGTCTTTATATTGGGAGAGGCATTTGATGCACTTAAAAATCTTACTGCAATTGCGGAAATGATTGTCGAAACAAAGTGTTCTTGAATAAGATAAATCGTGGACCTTGTACTGCTTTAATCGCGCCAGCATATCGATCGTTGCAAAAAAAACAAGGACTATGTAGCTATCACTCTTTGTTAAATTATATTGAAGTTGATTGTGTTTATGAATTAGTATTTCAATAATATATTACTATTCATATTCCCTAGTAGGCATGCATTATAAGGAACTTGATTTTGTTTACGAATTAGTATTTCAATCATTTATTGGTATTGATATTGTCCGTAAGGCATGCATTAGAGCGAACTTGATTGTATTTACGAATTAGGATCTCAATAATCTATTAGTATTGATATTGCAGGTAAAGCATACATTATAGGACACAGCAAGCAAATGGAGAAAAAGATGGTGAAGATCATATTGTGTTCTTGGTACTTTGAAATATTTCATTTTATTATTTCGATTGATTGTATATACAAGATTGGCCTAAGGACTATCTATTTATAAGAGTATAAACCAAAATAAAATAAAGGATATTTATGTTTAATGTTAATTAGGTTAATATTATTATTTAATTAATTTTGTTTATATTATTTAATAAAAATTTAGTTTTTGTTTAATTATTTTATGTTTTGAAGTTTTTTGGAGGATTTTTTTTTTGTTTATTTTGCAGGAAATGTGATATATATTTGCTAAAATTACAAGTTTAAGTTGCAAAATTTAGATAATCTAGGTGTTACAAGAGTTTTTCAAGATGATAAATCTATTTATGTAATCAAAAACATATTTTAAATAACCAACAACTACAATTGTATCATTAAATTTTAACGAAAAAAACTAAAACATAATTTTATTTATTTTTTTATTTTTTTGGTTGATTTGACTCACAAGAAATTTAAACTCTAAATTTTATAATTTACATAATACTTCATAACAAAACAATCTCTAATTAAACTACTTTCCTTAAGTAAAAATATAAAATAATTAAACAATACCAAATCATACACCTAAAAATAATTGCATTTTGCATTTGCTTCCATAAATCAATGTGTTGTATTCGCTTCCAAAAATCAATGTGAGATAAGCATTAAAAAGAACCCAAATGCATAACCGAGTAAAAGAATGCACTTTCTTCAACATGCTCACTTCATTGAAGCATAATCTTCAATTAACTTTATATTTATTGTCAAAATGTCATTTACAAAATAATATTTTGGTAGAAACGTAAAATTCAAAACCTATATGGAAAACCCAAATCGAATAGAGGTTGAAAGTCCAGAGAAATGTGATGAAAAAAGGGTATACATTGTTATTATGTATTTATTTAATAATTTAAACAATTAATAATTATAAAAAATTTAAGTGCATGCACATAAATGTGGAATTATAAAAGTAATGAGAGCATATGATAATCAAAGTAATGGAAGCCTGATTTTGAGGTAGAGTGTCATTACAAAAACATGAATATGGTAATAAGTATAAAAAAAGTTAATTATTTTAATCCGACAAGGTTAATGGTACTGATGTGTATGCAAATGTTTTTTTTTTTTTTTTGGTAATGGTCAATAGTATATAAGAGTGTAATTTATATGTTTCGGGAATTTCGTACTTTACAACATGTATATTATACCTGTAATTGGTTTGGGTTTGTTTTTAATTGGTTTGGTTTTTTTTTGATGGTTAATAGTATATAAGGGAGTGTAATTTATATGTTTTGGGAATTTTGTAGAAAAAGAGATGGATGTAAAGAGAAATGGTGAAAAATGTATATGAAGTTGGAATTTAATTTACAATAAATTATTATAAAGATATTTAATTGGAGAGTTATTATAAAGATTTTATTGAGATTAACATTTCCAAATATTTTAGGTTAAATTTCAATGAGAGGGGTTATGAATCTTTTCTTAGTTGTGATAATGAAGGGGTTATGGGAGGTTAATTGGTGGTTGAACTCCAAACATTGGCAAAGGAAGAACACGTGGGCTAAAAGGTGTTCTACATGTTGAAATATGGGGTAAGTATGAGCTTTGACAAATTACCCAATGTAGATATGATCTATGATAGGGGAGGACTAATATCCATCAACAATGCTTGATAATTAGGGGAGTAATGACATTATTAAGAACTATCTAGATTCTAAATGTGCCTTGATCAATGGTTTTCATAATAGGGTTTCAAAATATGTTATGTACTAAAATTTTATTAAGGCGACAAAGGGTTGTCATTCTAATAACCTTCCTGACAAGAAGGAGCTGGTTAAAATGTAAGGCTCAACCAGGGACAAGCAGGAAGAGGAGAGTTTACTAGGTTCGAAAAGGGTTTCTTTGAATGCAATTGCAATGGAAGGAGGGGTAAGTTAGAAAAAGGAAAGGAAGATTGTTAAAAGAAAATCAAAATGGAACAAGATGGTGGTGGGGGAGGATGTGAAGGTGTCAAAAATTATGACTTATATAGGAAAGGATTTAGTTGTAAATTCACCAGTAGGTGCATAAGTTGTGGTGACCCTAAAATCATGGTGTCAATCTCATTGGTGCCCAAATTTGGGTTATATGTCATCCTATAATATGTTGACCATATCATACGTTCCTCCCAACCCGACTCCATGGAGAGGCGTATGGCGTATCCCATCACTGTCGAAGGTGGATTTCTTCGCCTGGCAGCTTTGTCATGGCAAAATCCTTATCTACGATACCCTCCAGAAAAAAGGCTATTATGGCCCTTCCATCTGCGCATTGTGCAGAGATAATGCTGAGACTGTTATTCATATATTCCTGGAGTGCAGATTTTCCAAGAAGATTTGGTCTTCACTCATATCAAGGCTGAATTTCAAGCTGCCAGGCACCATGGCGGATCTCTTTGCAACCTGGGCGCTCATTTACCCTGGTCCAGCTTCTAAAAATCAGGTAATCAAAACAGCGTGGGCAATACTCCCTAAGATCTTAAGCTGGCAGATATGGCTTGAAAGAAACAGAAGAATATTCAGGAACACTGATCATAGTCACAGGATCTTAGAAAATAAAATTAAGTGTCAAATTAAGGAATGTTTGGCAGATATCAAAGATGACTCAAATCTGAGCCAGCATGACATCGATTGGGGATCGACTCTAGGCCTTCATTCCAGCCAGTTTCCAACTCCATCCCAATCATTAAAGACTAGCAGATAAGGAAATCTGAAGATGAAATGCAAGACTGGATCAAAATGCATGTAAGGCATACCCTCTTTTTTGACGGGGCAGCAAAGGGTAATCCGAGCAAAGCTGGGACAGGAGGAGTCGTTCTAAATCAGATAGGAGAAAAAATCCACTCCTATGCCTGGGGGCTCGGACATGCTTCCAGCGTTCAAGCGGAGGCCTTAGCCCTCCTTCAAGGTCTCCAGACCCTCAAGGATCTAAACATAAAAGAAGCAATTGCCATAGGAGACTCCCAGATCATCATCGGCGCAATGGCTACCAAATCCTCACGGATCTTAATTTAGCAAGATTGATTACCAGAATCAAAGGCTTGGAAAGCCATTTCCAGAACTTAAGATACTATCATGTGTTGAGAAATCATAATAAAGAGGCGTACAGAGAAGCCAACAAAGCTGTCCTCCTCCCTGCTGGAATCAAGATGAAAGACGAAATAGAAACATGGGAACCCATCCCATAGCCAGGCCATCGTCATGTTTTATTGCTGGTTGTTAAATAAATTCGTTTGCATCTTCAAGGGGGGGGGGGGGGGGGGGGGGGAATTACTGATTTGGATTTTATGGACCCAATTGTACTCAGGAATTCTGCAAACCCCAGTTGCACACTCAGTCACTTCAGAGTGTGGAATCAGGGCAATGAATTCCCCAATGTAACAAGCTTTTCGGCATTCAGGCCAAGATGAATACAATCGACCCATAACCGTTATTGTTAAAAAAAAAAAAAAAAAAAAATGTTGACCATATCTTGGATTAGTTTTAATGTTCATTCTCAAAAGGATGTTGATTTTATCCTCGAAGGGGGAAATGGTTTTGGGATTCCTCCTTGTTATCCTTAAAACCATAACACCTGTGTTTTTATCTCCATTCTAAATCTAACAATAGAGTACCCATATGGGTATATTGCACTAAGAGGTGCTCCACAATCCAATATGGAGGAGATGTTCACATTAGATCTTCATATTTAAAATTTCGTTAAAAAAATGTCAACTAAATTAAAATTAAAAAGACATATAACAAAATTACAAACATTTTTTTCTAGAAAAAGTCATGATATGCATATCACATTCAAATAAATTTAAATAATGATGTTTCATATTTGAAACTATGATATTTTAGAAATATAATTAATAAATATGTAAAAACGTAATAAGATTAATTAATAAATATATAATTAGAAACCATATTTCTATATATAGAGATGTGAAATTTATATAAATATAAATAATATTATTAAGAACCAGAATAGATCCGTCTTAACTTTGGATCTACCAAGTGTGGAGAGGAAGCATATCTCTCAAGTTGCAAACATTTTCTCAAGTTGTGCACTCAAAAAGTGGTTTTCATCTTGAGAGATTTGATCCCTCTTGGTGCTTGGTAGATCTGAAGTTAAGATGGATTTATGCTTGTAGATATAATAACACGTTGGTTGAAAGAATCGACAATATTGCATGTGATATAGTGTCTTCTCAAATACTTGAGTACATTAATGTCTCCTTTAGATGTGTTAAATTCCATGAGTACAGTCACCTTGTTGTCGATTATGTGTATCCTTTCTTTTTCATGTTTGTAAAAAGAAGCCTAAGTCTAATCCTAATTAAAACTCAGTTAAAGTGGACATGAAGGTGAAGGGTATTGGAATAGTAAATCATTGTCTATGGCTTTGGAAACTACTTTTGAGATTGCAAAAAAATTGAATTCTCGAGTCCCAATGAAAGTGCATGAGGGACAAGGAGATATGATATCCATTATTGATGATGTCAACTATGGTTTAAAAAAGGATTCTTGGTCAGATGCATTGGAATGACCAAATAAACATTCTAGTTGAGTAGAAGGTGAGATAAATATTGAAGATGCATGTACTCAAACTTAAAGGGCTATCAATGACCACATTGTAATTGGTAAGCCTTGAAATCCTAATGAGAATATCCTTTCAAGAACAAATTTACTACTAAGCAAGCATTGGCCACTCCTAGATAAGTTGGTGCAGAACCCAAGAAAATGGGAAAGGGAGAAAAAAGGGGGAAATGCCAAAATTATTGTTCTCCATCGTTGGAGGTGGGGAGGTGTGGGGGACCAAGAAATCTATCTCCAATCACTACAACTTTACATTGTCCTTTTATAACTTCTTTGGGGGATAGGAAACCAGACCTAAGCAAAGAAATATTCAGAAAACGTATAAAGGGAAAAGATCCATATGACTTGTGATCGAAATCCATGATGGTATGGTTGGGAATTCCTTTAGATGGTTAGGGATTGATTGCTAAAGTAGATACAACTAAACAAAATAGGGAGGAAATCGTTTCCACTCCATGCTCAATAGAAGGTGATAATTGAAATCCAAGAAGGAAAACATAAGTTGATCATTTGGGTAATAAAAGGCCAACCCCTCATGGGTGTGTTAAGATGATCATTTTCTTATTGAAATAAGAGGACCAAGCAATAAAAACAAATAATGGTCATGTTAAGACTTGTGGAAATAAAAAATCTAGCCATTATAATATTAGAAGAAACTATGGGGAGGGGGGTTTGCTTATTAGTAGTCTTAAGAAGTGTTTTAAAGATAGGGACTTTGCGTATGTTGATTTTGTTGGTCTCTCATGGGGTTTGATTTCAACTTAGAGGTTGAGCTTATATTATTTTATTACATTTTCAAGTCTATGCACAAACTTTCATAGTAAAAGCTTAGGCATGCTCATCACTATGTTGAATGTGTATGGTCCTTATGAAGGGAAGCAACCTTTTTGGAATATAAGTTTTTATCTACTAGTTGTCAGGGAAGGTAGACTAGAAATTAGGGGTGACTTGAATTTCACTACTAGAAGAAGAGAAGACTAGGATGAAGCTACAAAGATTGATAAACTTGAAGATTATTTTTCATACTAGATTAAGATTTTACAAGTAGTTGGTGTGAAATTGATTTCAATGAGGCTAGATTGGAGAAATAACCATAGTGGACATTATGGTATTTCAAAATGCCTTGACAAATTTATTATTTCTAATAGCTTGATGAAAAGGGTAGATATATATATAAGTATTGGATAATGGAAGAGGGTATCTTACATCATAGTCCCATTTTCTTTTAATGGGATCTTATAAGGGATATGCCATTAGCTCCTTTCAAATTTAATCCTATATGGCTTGAAGAGGATTCCTTTAAGTAACTAGTAAAAAACGACTGGAAAAACTATGAAGAAACTTTGGAAAAATCCACTAGTGAAAAATTACCAATGTAAACTATCAAACGAGAACTGTAAACTCAAAACAATAACTCTAGCCAAAAAAACATGAAAAACAACTTGAAAATGAAAAGTGTTGAAGCTGGAATAACTTCTTCTTCTTTTTTTCTTTTTTCTTTTTTTTAGAGTAAATTTTCAACATTTTTTAAAAATGATAGTAAAAGCCAATTTTTTTTGTACAAAAAGCACTTTGAAAATAAAAAGTGTTGATGCTAGAATAACATCTTTTTTTTCGAGGTAAATTTTCAAAAAAAATAGTAATGATGTTAAAGATAAAATATCATGATTTCGAAAAACGTTAAAATTCCAATAATTTTTAGGCATGTCATTAAAGGTAAAATATCAAGTCTTTGAAAAGCCTTAAAATTCCAACAATTTTCAGCGATGGTGTTAAAGATTTGATCATTTTTCAACCATGGAATTAAAACCAAAGATCATGACTACAGAAAACCTTAAGTTTTCAACATATTTCAACCATGACATTATTGAAAAAATTTATGAATAAAAAAACTTTAAAAATGAACACATGAATGAAAGATGCATTATACCAAGAATAATTTCATTTTTAAACGTTAAAAGTATAACGATTTTAAAATCTAAGCCTAAGATAACTTGACACATTGCAACAAAAATTTAAAAATCAACCATCAAATTCACACATAGTGTAGGCAAACTCAACCCATTGTATTGAAAACCTGAAGACCAACCATGAAATTGACACATTGTGGGGTTGGACTCAACGCATTATAACGAAAAATTTAAAATCAACTATCAAATTAACACATAATCGAACTAGGTTGCTAGTCGAGAATCGACATGAACCCCGAAAAAATAATTAAACAAAAACGAATAATCCAAAAAATAAAAATAAAAACATTGGAAAAAATGAAACTAAAACAAAACAAAAACACAAAAAAAATAAAAAATAATAATAACAAGTAAATAAAAATATATATTAAAACATAAAAGAATTAAAAAGAATTATATATATATATATATATATATATATAAACTAAAACAAAAACAAAAAAAACACAAAAAATAATAATAATAATAATAATGTAAAAAAACAACAACATGATTGAAAAAAGTAAATATAAATAAAAATATAAAAAAGACAAAAACAAATCAAACATAAAAAAATTAAAAAAAAAAAAACAAATTTAACTTATAAAAGATAATAATTTTAACAAAAAAATTTAAAAAACAAAAAAATAAGTAACTAAATATAAAAATAAAACGAGTTGTTTTTAGTGAGATTTTTTGGAAGTTCTTCCGGTGGGTTTTCCCGGTTTAATTTCTCTAAAATTTGGCAGGAATTTATTGAAACCACAACCTTGATGGGTAACCCCTGCACAATTGAAGTGCCCTAGGGGTTTTTCAGGGTGTTGAATCCACATATACAGTGAAAAAACCAGTTTAAATAACACTAATCAAGATTTCACCTCAAATTTTTTCGCCAGATTCCGGCACCAGAAAGTTCAAAAAATCGCACTAAAAACAACTCCAAAATAAAAATTAAAACATAAAAATATTTAGACAAACACATGATTTAAGAAAATAAAAATTAAAAATTAACCTAAAAAACAAATAATACCTTTAGATAATTATAAAAAACAACATTAAAATAAATAAATAAATAATATATTAAAATAAAATTAAAAACAATAAATACATTAAAAATGAATTTAAAAATTAAAAACAATTAAAAAGATATTAAAAATAAATAAATTTAAATTAAAAAATAAAATAAATAAGACATTTTAAAAAAATTAGTTTGATTCTAGGATTCAAACTTGGCCCATCCCAGGCCCCGTGGGTTGTAGGCATGTAGCAAGGAAAGGCCATTGACCAAGCACTGCCAAGGGCTCGTGAGTCAATTTTGTTTTCTTTAATTTTTATTTTAATGTTTAAAAAAAAAATTAATGTTAGTTTTAAATTGTTTTTATTAATGATTTTTTTTAATTGTATGTTTTATTTTTTAATTTTTTTTTGTTATTTTTATTTAAAATATTATTTGAATCAATTTTTTGGAAAAACAAATTTAAATGTCATCATTTTTGGATATATATTCATAAAAATGGCTATTTTCCAATTTTTTTATTTAATTTTTCATAAAATTATTTTATTTAACATGTCATTTTTAAAGAAAAAGTCATCAAATACATATTTTTTTAATTAACCCTATATGTAAACTGTGTATGTTTTGTCAAGTCTTTAAAATTATTATTTTTAGTGGCAATTATTTTATGTGAATTGAAGTATTAATTAACGATATATAATTATATAAAAAATCATAACCTCAAAATATTAATGTTATTTTTTTTAACTTTGCAAAAAAAATTAAAAAATTCATTATAAACAAACATTGCAAAGAAAAACAAAAAACCACGTCTGGAAAACCTTAAAAAAACAATCTTAGGATGAAAAACAAGAAAATCAATAAGACAACTTGAAAAATGGTTAAATAATCATCATTTAAAAAAAAAGTGTGCATACTTGAGACACAAGAAAATTTAAAGTGTAAAAAATAAGCCCTTTAAAAAAAGAGGTTGGTGTTGCATCAACACTTTTCATAATGAACATGAAAATCACTAACATTTGAAAAAAATGTTACACGTTTTATACATAAGAAAATTTAAGTGTCAAAAATATGCTTAAAAAAAGGTGTATTCTGAATCAGCACTTTCAAAATTGGATGATTTTTTGCTACCTCAAAAAAATAGGTATCTGGTGCAGTTCACATATGATAGTTTACATTATTATTTGATAAAGCATTAAAATATGTAAAAACTAAGGTTGTAGCATGGGCTATAGAAATATATAAGATTAGATATAATTTCATAAAGAAATAGAGAAACAAATGAAGCTTTTTTGTTTAGTGACAATGTATGTGGGGTTCTTAATAACAATGAATTAATACGAGCTTATGATCGTTAAACTAGGATGAAAATATTGTTGTGTCATCTTGAAGTAGAATAGTGAATGAAGAATAGGCCGAAATGATTGGAATTGGGAGAATGAGAATATTGATTTTTTTCACAAGTATTTAAATTATAAGAAAAAAATGAATACCACCCAGGACAAGAAGAATGGTGGAGAGGAGGTAGTCAAAAGTTATAAGGAATTGTTAAAATTAAATGTTAATCATTTTAGATCAATTTAAAAAGATCTTGAACTAGACATCGCTGAAATAGTAAAAGTGACTTTATACTTTTCACAACTAGTCTTAGACAAGGACAATCAAGAGAATTTTGAAGAAATATCTAAACATTAGCTAATTATTGTTTACGGAAATTTTCAAAAAGATAAGAACCATAGGTTGGATGGCTAGACCACTGAGTTCTTTCGAAGGTTTTTAGTATTATTGGGTGAAGATCTTCTTACAGTTCTCAAGGAGGTCATACTTTTGAGTAAGGTATTGGGGTCATTTAATACTTCATATGTTCCTGTCATCCCCATATCTAATAGGCCAATGTCATGGGATGAATTTATGCCTATTGTTTTGTGTACTTGTTTTTATATATTTCCGAAGTATTGTTCATAAGGTTGAAAAAGGTTCTTTCAAAGGGAATCTTCTTGGAACAATTTGGTTTCTTGGAAGGGAGACAAATCCATTAGGTTATAGGGTTTTCTTAACACATATTACATTATATTATAATAAAAAATATGTGCATTATGGTTGTAAAACTTGACTTGTCCAAAACCTATAATTGGACTTGTTATTTATATTTAATGTTCTTGTGATCCATATGGTGGTTTATCTTTTGTTGTAAATTCGATATGGGATGTGTGGCATCTATTTAATTTGTTTTTGTTGGATGTAAGTTTTGGAGCAGTTTTCGATGTGTGTGTGCAAGAAGAGGGAGTAGGAACAATGCACTAGAACATTGTGTGGGTATCATAGAGTGTGCAACATCAATATACAGTGGAGGAATGCGCAATTAGAAATGGTGTGGAAGTGAAAGAGCGGCTAGGTGGGAAGTTTCTAATTTTGAAAGTATCAATTCCCATGTTTTGATTTGTTCTAGTTTAGCAACAACATTATGTTTGCCTGTGGTAATCGTTTACCTAGGTATTACCCATGGTATTTTGTCCATATAATTATGTTTAAATCAACAAATGTTGATGGGACTAGGGTTGGTTGGTTGGTTAGTTAATTGTTTGGGTTGTGGGTTGAGTCTGTAACTTTGTAATGTTGAATTTAGGCTAATGAACCAAGGGGAGTACTATTGTAAGGGTATATGTACTGCATCTACCACTCTTTTGGTAATATGAACGATGGTTGAATTTTTCTTATTTGTTGTTCTGTGTTTGTTGATATTTTTATGATGAGTTTCATTTCTTTGTGATGTTGATGCATACATGGATGAAACTTCTTTCTAAGAGTAATCAGTGCACCCCTTTCTTTTAAAAATATTTGTTTTTGATAATGTTTCACATTTTCTTTGAATATCTGTAAACGGGGTTTATATGTGAACTAGAGTTAGATGTGGAAGGATGATAGTCCAAATCAGATTCACATTCTCCTCACAGTTGTAGAAACTTGGTTCTCACATCCCCTCATAGGTGCCTTGGGTGATATCTTGCTTGTTTTATAAGCATTACCATAAGGGCTGGCAACCAGTGGGGGTTTTGTTGGTCGTGTTGTGCTTAGTAACCCGGGTCGGGTATTAAAAAGCGCAATGGTTGTTTTTATAAATGGGTTTGCAAAACTTTTTTCAAAATGTTAAGAGGCTTGAGACAAGGTTGTCCCTTATCCCATTATTTATTCTTGTTGGTGGTAGAATAATTAAGCAGCTCCATCATCAAGGCTAGGAGACATAGATCTATGGGGCTCAAGTGGGGACAATAGATATCTCAAATGTCTACTTTTTGTGGATTATGTCTTACTATTTTCTAATGGATTAGAGGGAGAAGTTAGGAAACTACAAGAAATACTCCAATTATATTACAAGACCATAATTATGGAGATAAAATTTATGAACTTTGTTATTTTCCTTAATGTTTTTGGTGATAAGAACAAAAAATTATTAAAAGATATATTTCCATTTATAAATTTGAATTACAATATGGGTTGAAATACCTTGGGTTTACTCTTAATGTAATCGCTATGAAAAAAATTATCATACATGGTTACTAAGCAAGATTGAAAATAGAATTCAACATTTGTGTAATTAGTGGTTGTCCAAGGGTGATAGATTAACCTTAGTGGAATTCATTTGGAGGTAAATGCATGTATACTAGCATACATTATGACACATCCCTAAGGGTATTCTAGAGATCATTAAGAGTTCATGTTTTGATTTGTTGTGGCAAGGGAAGAAGGAACATATGGGTTATCATCTAACAAAATGATAGTCTATAGAAAATTCTAAAAAAGAGGGTGGATGGGGACTCAAGAATATCCATCTCTTTGGTAATTTATTAGCTAAAAAAATTATCTAGAAGGTGCTAATTAAGAACAAAGTATGGAAAAGGATCATCATTCAAAAATACATTTCACCAACATCATTAATGGACAAGATTATAAGTCGAAGAACAAGTATAATAAATGTTTCCAGTCAATGTAAAGCATTAGTACAAGATTTCTCCTTCATTTTTTTCTTGTTTGGGTGGTTGGAAATGTATTTCAAATAAGACTAGGAGTTGTAGATGCAATGCTGGGGTGTAGCAATTCTATATTTATTTTACAAGAGCATTAATTCTTCACCTAGAGGAGAGTCAATTATTCACTTTCAGTCAAATAGAAAATCTCCATACCACTAACACTTGGCATCGACGTTGGAAATCAATCGATGTGCTGGGATTAGAAGGTGATTTTATTGTTTCATGGCATGGGTATTGATGTGAACCATAGATAAGCCACACTAGATTAAAAGATGACTAGGATGAAGTGGTATGGGCCAAAAATAAGGTTTCCTGTGTTTACGTGGCCAAAGAAGGCTATCATGCTTTAGTAAAATTCGATATTCACAAAAATGTAATTTTTGTGGTTCCTAATCCCCATGATCAATTGTAATTATTTATATTTAGAATTGTTTTTATTTTGGCCTAAATATTTCATTAATGTTGAATTGGATAAATCAAAGCAATATATGTATGTTATTATTAATTGATGAAGCTACCAATTATTTGAGGCATTAGTGCCTATAGGAACCATGATACAACAAGCACAGAATAGTGAGGGGGGCATGAAGGGGTTCAACATGTCTACAAATCCATAGCCACCTTTGTTAAAAAAAATTGTGATGTCAACTTATTGTTGGGAGTTGTTCTCCATTTCACTTGTTTACTTGACAAGTCAATCATTGAATGCAATTAGTGAGAGGAACAACTTTTATAATCATTAGAGGAATGGGATGAATACTTTGAGAATGATATTGGTGGTCAAATCTCCCTCAAGAAGTTTCTTTTGTGTCCTTGGAAAATGTTCCCATCATTGAATGGGTAAAATTACATGAGAAAAAAAAAAAATTGGATTAAGAGAGGGTCGACCCATGCATGTGGGTGCAATAACAATGCACAACTATGGGAGATCAGATCCATGCATGTTGGAACATGAGAAACAATTGAGTCTTACGTATGAGAAAGACCAGAATTTACATGTAGAGAAGGACTACACTAAGTGTTGAGACATGAGTTAAGCCAATACAAGTGCTCAACCAATCAAAAATTCCTTAGCTTAGACCCTAAATCACATGGGAAAGTTCTTGTGAATGTTGGAGAATGGGACTGTGAGCTTAGGTTATGATAAGCATAGAAAAAGCATTGGATGGAAGAGTTTTTGGAAGGAGTATCAGACAGTGAAAGTGGACTCGCACTTGTGTGTGCTAAGCCAATGGGAGAGGTGCCTAGAGTTGTGGGGTACTTGAGAACCAACAAAGAGCTTCCCAACTAATTTTATCCTTGAAGAAGTTTTCCAATAGCCCATAATTTTCCCTTAATTCTCCCTTGTAATATCATGGTCTAGCTAGGGGGTGATCACTTATAAAAAGCCTACGTGTAATTGTGCCTATGGTTGGGTGGAAAAGTGCTCATTGTTAATTGGTTTGGTGTTAGCTTTGATTCATATAAGTTCTTCTACTATGAATAGAGGTTTTATATACAACATGTGTGATTTATGATTTTATGCTTGCATTGTGTAAGAGGTGGCACGAGCATGGAAATTTCAAGAATTTATGGATTTGGTGGCTTACTTACATATCTGAATTTATGTCTATGAGATTAAATCATTGCCATTTTATTCGCATTAATGCATTGTCCATACATTTTAATTATAAAACCATGAAATGGAAGTAATGAATGGAATTGGAGTGAACCTATTAAACGGGACAATTATATCATTTGAAATCTTTATTCAACACTTAGATAATGTAATTGTGTTGGCCATGAGATGTAGTGTGAATATTATAGCTGGATAATGAATTTTAATTGGGATGATAAGGTGAGATTGTGTAGTAATTATAGTTTTGCATGTATATTTTGGTTCAATAACTGATCAATTGTAAGCTACATCCATTATTTATTTTTGTTCCTAAATGCCAAGAAATTATTTTTTAGTGCAATTTATTGTGAAGGCCTCCCTACATACATTATCTAATTATAATAGATATGTTATTTTCATCTTTATTATCTATCAATAGGTGTTATGCCTAAGCCTAAAATGCATGAGGTTAAGTGTTGTGAGAAAGTCATGCTTAAGTTTTCATAGTGAATGGCTAGAAGAACAATAATTATTGATTCACAAGGGAACTTAAGACATAAATAATATTTTCTCCAAACTCTAGTGATGAAGAAAAATATACTATAAAGGCATGCAATTGTAGATCAAGGATGACTTAAGCATATATTTCCCTAAGGCCTATAACAAATATTTAGTTATGGAAGTAATGGCATAAAGTAGAGTGGCTAAGTAAGGATTGGTGCAGGTATTATTAAGAAGATATAGATTGATAGATTGGTTGTATGATTGGTTTTGTCACTAAAACCTTGATGTGCTTCCATCTTTGATTGGAATCTGGATTAGGGGCAAAAATTTGCTCAAAAATCAAAGTACTCATAATTTCTCAAAACCTGAACAATCGAGTATGTCTCGGTGATACGATCCCAACCCAACTTGTTTCACTCAAAACAGAGTTCATATGATAAAGTTAGAGCCTGCTGTCCATTTTGTCAAATAAGCAAATTTTGGGTACAAGCTGACTGGGATGTTGAGTAGGCATCCGTACAACCCAGTCAGCAAAAACAATATTCCAAGGAATATTCCCAAAATATTCTGACATATGGCTCAATCAGGTTGTGACAAGTGTCTGTATGATATTTTTCTATGGCATTTTAGGTGGACCAATGAGAGGCTGACATGTGGCAAGCTCGGAGGCCGCCACATGCCCTCTCAAGGGTCGGGTAAAATTATAGTTGATAGACCAGGGAATCGAACTTGTGACCTCACCCACACAGGCGCAATGCTCTACCGCTATACCACCATAATGTTTCTTAACAAGTATGGGGTACAGTTTGTAATTAAAGTTTAAGCGTTGAGAGTTTAGAGGAGGTAACCGCCAGCATTAATCTCTGCATGTGACCAAACTCATAACCAGGAAGCCAGCGGTTACACTAACCACACACTTAATGTGCTAAGCGGGGTTTAGCATTAATTAACCCATATTTAACTGTTAATTAAACGCAATTTAACTTGGCAGATATTTTGGCAGGTCTGATACATTCAGAATTTTCTTCATTTTTGGCGAGGCTAACTCGAGTTTCTCCATATTTGATTGGGTTTTCCTAAGGAAAACTGAAGAGGCCATAACTTTGGCTAATTTCAACCAATTTTGGCTAAGAAAGAGTCATTCCTAGATGATTTTGATGCTCTAAACACAATGGAATAGGTTGAAAAATGTTGAAGCCCCGAAAATCGGGTCTACAACAAGGGGGATACCCACCCGGTCCGGACCTTGGTTGGCAGCTCCTTATCCGTTTGGTATAGCGGGTCTGACTGGGGATATGGAACCAGTTTCCCAATCTATGAGTGTGTGTGTGTAGAATTTGATGTTCCTGGTCTAACAGTTCCTAATTTAAGATATTCTAATTCTAATTTTAATCTAATGCTATGCTATTGTAATCTAATAAGCAGCAACATCTAAGTCTATACAAACCCGAGATGTAATTCTTCTATTATGCGATCTAAAAAGATTTCAAATAACAACTAGTAATAAAGATCATTCAGCTATTATAAGAAAGGAAATTAATAAGGATGAACCACTTCACATAAAAAGTTAGATGAAACAGTTGTGAAAAACATATCGCATAATGAGATATTCATACATTAAGCATAAATAAATAGCTATCACCGTACAAAAGTGCCAAATGATAACTCAGGCATTCATGCAATAATACATAAACAACTAAAATTTGTATATCACTTTAACATATAAGCAGAAATGGTCAAGAGATAAAAGTACCATTTATGACTAGTCCTACTCATAAGCTTCAAGCGACAATGATTTATCTCTCCTTGCTCTAACATCCACTAAGAGTATAGAAGTGCAACATTAGTAGCAAACATCAAATGCAAACATCAACAAATCTTGATCCATTCATTCACCAAAACCTCCTCTGAGGTGCAAAAGTGCATGTTCTGAGGACAAGTTTTTGATAAATTTCTGGACCCTTCTCTAAATGCATGAGAAGGGTTTTAATAATACTAACTAAATAAATTAATTACACAGATTCAGGATATGGTTTAAATGACGCCCTTTTTTTAAGCAAAAATAAAACAAAACTATTTCTAAAAATAAAATCTAATATCTAACTATTTCTGCATTTGCTCCTTAATGTTGCAAGCATTCAGTATTTGCCTGGGTAGAGTCGGCTGACTGTCTTCCGCTTTTGGTTGAGCTAAGCAAACAGAATTGGTAAGAGTTGGCACCACCTTCTCAGCAAAGTCGATGATATACTTGAGAGTCATCCTCTGACTATGTGGATTTACTGCGTATGCCCAGTAATAATCTCAATTCACTTGATTAACCCTTTGGATTGCTTTTGCCTTTTCTTTAGCTTTCTATTTCCAGTTTATTTTTTGCCATTACTTCCTTGCACTTCTCAGGCTTACACGTGACTGAGCCGTTAGAGGGCTTTCCTTCTCGAACAATTTTCTCAGCGATGCGCGATTAGCAATCGCGCATCGGAAACTGCCTCCGTTCTTTGATTCGGGCTTCTCTGATGCGTTTTTTTCCTTTTACGCCTCTTCATCTTTATCGGGTATAAAGCTTCAAAATTTGTAAAAATAATGTCCTTGTGAGCTCTTGACCCTGATCATTAAACTACCTGTTGATATCAGCATCCTTCAGTGCTCATTTAACCATGGCTGTATATGAAAGATCTGTAATGGATGGCTCAGTAGCATTCTATGAATTTGTGGCTCTGTTGCATGCGGTATCTGTTTATGAGAGTGTCTTTTCTCTATCTTTGAACATTGGAGTTTTACCCTTTTTCCTCATAGCTCCCTGCACATTGCTTTGTGTAACTTTTGTTTTTCGTTCCTGCAGTTCACAGGTGAGGAGAGTAATGATAATAAATAAAGACAGGAAAGTTTTAAATGCTACGGATATGCAAAAACACGCCACCTGACATGAACTGGCTCTTCGAACAACACAAAACCATATTTTATTAACAACTTGTATATAATACATTAATCATCATTAAAGCGCGTAACCATAAAAAAATTTCTTGAATATTGAGCTAGGAAAATCTGTGATGGAATGTTTCTGTGATCTGCATTGCAGTATCGCATATCGCTAAATTGCATTACCGCAATTTCGTCGTGTTGTGCTATCACAAGGTTTCTTGATCGCACTATCGCAAGATCGCAGATCGCTTGATAATTAAATCGTTATGTGTCTTTCATGCAATTTTTGCGAGATGCGATATGCGATATCGCATATCGGCATTTTCGCATATCGGCATTTTCTTAAGGTTTTCTAATGTGAGCTTTTCTTAATGCATTCGATGTGATGGATTTCGCATCGCGATCTCGCATTTTACCATTTTGACTCATAAGAAAATACCCTATCATTCTTTGCGCGATGTGATGTTTCTTAAGGAGTAACATATATGAGTTGATTTTTTGAATTTTTTGACTAAGGGTCCCCACTTACATAGTCTTATTGCTAATACTAAATAAGGAGGGGGGTTGTTGGTGGCCACAACACAAAGACAGAAAGTCACTTCTGTACGTGATTTTTCTACATTTAATTTTAAGGAAGCCTAGGGCCACCAAAAGAGGAGGTCAAGCCTAGATCAATTGAAGTCCAATTGCAGAGCTTGGATAACAATTTTTGGTGTTTTTGGGTCTTCTGAATACAATGGAGAAGGTTGAAAATCCATTAGAGTAATGCATGTGCATGTAATCAGAGAATTGACCATTAATCCAAAGAGGGCCTAGCCATTGAAGCAGGGCCAAGGAGATGCAGCCCAGGAGGGGTGAACTCCTTTTGTCAACTTTGTGTTATGATTTTTTTGTGTTTTATTTCTCTGCAATTTACTTGTTGTATATGTGTTTTAAACAACTAATTAACCTCATAAATTTCTCATGAAATACACTCAACACTTGACACATAATTCCTCATATTTTGGTTAATTTGAGACGATCCTAAACACATTTATTTTAATACTGATGAGGGAGCTTGCATAGCATTAACAATTTTTCCCAGCGTTCAGATCAAGTTGGTATCATAGCAATTTTTAGCTCATTTTAACCCTAAGATGGTTTGCCGGGGTTAGCTAGAAAATTAGCTATTGGTTTTGTATTTGTGCAAGGAGTATTAACTGTGCGCAAGTTGATGTGATGGCAGCTTCAACAAGTTATGTTTCTAATCCATCTTCCTTAGCAAGACTCTTTTATTTAGAGATGTTGCAAGAGCTTATCATCATGAGAGATATGGTGCAAGAGATGAATGAATATAGGAAGGAGAACACTATACTTCAAGAGGAGTTGATGGCCATGAAGGAGGAGAAGCAAGAGCTTCTTGAAAAGATGCATGAGATGGAGATTCAACTCCATGATGCCAAGGAAACCCTAGCCAAGTATGTGCATGAAAATGAGGTATGCAATTCAATTTTATCTTCAATTTCCTCTCAAAATGAATGTTTTGGTGCTTTTGAAAGACACACTAGAGGAATAGGGTCCAAATTATTGATGAAGATGGGCTATGAAGGTAAAGGGTTAGGCAAACATGCACAAGGCATAGTTGAGCCAATTGTTGTTGAGGAAAGGTCTAGGTATTTGGGTCTTGGTTATGGACAACATGATGGAGAACGATCCAGAGCCAAGGAGGCACATGAAGGTGTTCCAAGAAGTACTTTCATTACATTTTCATTACCTCAAGCTTGTAAAGTTTGTGTTCATGAGAAATGCAAAATTTTTATACCCACTTTGCAAGAAGATGCTCATAAGCATGCAACTATTGGAAATGGA
The DNA here is from genome assembly GCA_031772625.1 of Pinus tabuliformis. Lineage (NCBI taxonomy): Eukaryota > Viridiplantae > Streptophyta > Pinopsida > Pinales > Pinaceae > Pinus > Pinus tabuliformis. Next base: position 981,048,899 of record CM062816.1, on the reverse strand, counting down.
AAACAAGAGGATGTTGAAATCTCTAAGGTCATTGAAACTATTGCTGGTATTCCGAAGAGAGCCAATGCCTCATCAAATTCACCTCCTTAAGAAGGCGACAAAGGTGAATGTGCAAGGTATAAATATGCCTTTAATCAAGTTTCTTTTGATTATGATAAACATGGTAAATCTTCACATAAGTTTTGGAGGAAATTTACATGTTCTTTTTGTGGTTTGAATAACCATACTGTTTCGAGTTGTTGGAAGAGGATAGCCATACATAGGAAACTTTCAAAACAAAAGAGACAGAAATCCAAAGTCCCATTGGATAATGGAAACCATGTTGAAAAGGAAATGCAATTATTTTTGCACTCATTGCCATAAGCAGGGTCATCTTGTAGACAAGTGTTGGACTTTGCATCCTGTTGTAGCGGCTACAACCACCCTCCAAAATTTTGCCTTAGCCTATTTCGGAGCCTCCCTACCAACCTTACACAGCAATTTTTCTTGCTTCGTCAAGTACTCAAGCTTCAGTGTTTTCCTCGCACAAAGGTAGCCTGTCAATCACAGTTGATCCATTCCCCTCACAGGCTGCTTACCCGGACTTGTTCCAGCTACAGGCTGAGAAGCTTCCCCTTGAAAATTGTACACTTCTGGAGGGCAACCAGCCTTCCCTCCAGGAATTGCACAATCCTCTCTGATAGCCTGTTGGGCTCCAGGATTGCGCAATCCTGCCAGCTAACCCTCCTAGCCATGAATGTGCATTTTTCCCAAGCAGTTGAGCACTTGCATGCATGAACAGTCCAGTTGACTAGTTCCACCCAAGACCAGGGAAACTTGACTTGCATGCATGCATGACTTCATCTTCATGGAATAGTAAGAGACAACATGCAAAGGGCATCCCATGATTCAAGGAGCTATTTTTAGCAGCTTAGAAGTTTCCCTCCAAGTGTCCCATTTTCATAAATTTGTGGCATGCACATCATGAGACCAAACTTATTTGTTCAATTCATCAGATCTAATTCATTCACATCGATCTTGGATCTCTGACATCCCACAGCACATCTAGCACTCCTCGACACATCCGGCTCAGCTACTCACAGGTAAGTGGCCTCAACTTGTCTTTTTCAACATTTATATATCTTTTTTTGTATTCGCTTGTGTGAGTGTTTTTTGCTTGATTTCCTTGAATGTGTGTTGTCGTTTAGATATATTCTAGCTTGTACTAGCTCTATTTTAGTTTTCATTGCTATCTCACTGTTGTCACATACATGAAACTGTTTTGCATGGACGTTCACCCAACCGGCATATGATCTCACCCACATGCATGTTGATCTATTTGTTGAATATTCCATTCATTTTTTGCATGCATTGTTTATCACTTCTGCTATCACTTAGTGTCACCATGCATTTCATTGTCTTACTTTATTTCAATTTATCATCGGCAAGTCGGACCAACCTTGGCCCAATCTCTGCCTTCACCAAGGCTGCATTGTGTAATCTGGGGAAGGAATGCTCACCTTCCTCTCCAAATTTACACATTATTGACCAGCACTGGCCTCTAGGACTGTTTTGCGCATTTCTAGAGAACAGTGGTTGCTTGGTCCAAAAATGTGTGCAAATCTGTCCCTGGGCCAACAGTCCTTCCCAGCTGGAATTGCGCATTGCACAATCCCAACAGCTAGTTGCCTGACTGGATTGCGCATTGCGAAAATCCAGCAACCAGTCCAGCCTCCCAGACATCCTAGACTACCTTTTGCGTAGTTTTGGTAGTTATTCACTTAGCCTCCCAGTGAAATTTGCGTAATCTTTCTCTCAGTTTCCCGGGTATGTGTTGTGTCCTTCCCTAGATTTGCTTTCTTTCCATTGACATATTACTTTCCATGCATGCTTCTTGTTTCCAGATCTTTCAAGTGTTCATCTGTCTCAATGGCTTCCAGGAGAACAGGATCTCATGACATTGATGGTATGGCAATTGGAGCAGCAGGTGTCCTCTGGTTTGCCAATCTACGAAGATACGAAGTTGTATCTAGACAAGGACATAAAACTGAAGTGGCAAGAGGCGAATGAAACATTCGCAAGTACTTTTGGGGAAGACCTTGAAGACCGTCAGGTGTACGTGAACATTCATAAGTTTGGCTTGTATCAAATTTCATGCAGATACCCCGTGTTCCCATGTGTGGACATGATTCACTAGATCGTCTCTCACACTGACACCTGAGACGATGACCTTGAGCAGTGTTAGTGGGACGAATCTTGCAACCTTCTGGGCACATGATTATGATGAGATGTATTAGATGACCGAGCCCATGACTGTCATGAGTCCCCCGTTCAGCTTGCCCAACAGCAAAGGCCACTCCAGAGACATTATGAAGGATTAGGTAAAGGAGCCATTTCGTTTCAGGATGACACCCAATCAGATTTATAAGACGAAGATATTGAGGAAGGCATACCAATACTTGGTCAAATTTGCATGTAAACTCAGTGGCCAAGCAAGCACTGAGACCTTCCCTCAGATTTGGGTGGTTGCACTAAACCAACTAGCTAGAGAAGGAAGACCATGCAACTGGTCCGGCGTACTGGTTCATCAACTGAAGGAGTAAGTCACGAAGGCTCAACAGTCACCTGATAGTATGCATGCAGAGATTTATATGTCCGCTTACATTCTAGATGCAGTATATGCCCGACATGAGTTCTCGGGCTTGGATTGGGCATGGTCACCGACGGAGACTGTTGTGAACATGTATTTCAATTTGTTGTCCGAACGCAGCTTCAGAGGAATGATCATACGGTTGTCTGACCATTTTCTCACCCCAGTGTATAGGTTGATATTCAAACATGATCCACCTGCATGTCAGAGGAAGTGATGAAGGCATTGTTAGGCATTGTAGATTGGTATGCCTCACTGTCTGGCACATTCATCCGAGTGTTCAGTGTGGAGAATTCTTCGCATGTTCTGCCAAAGTTTTCCTTGGACATGCTTGTCATGCAGGAAGTAGCGTACCACATCTCGACAGGATTGATAGCTAGACTATAGCAGAAGTAGAAGGCACCTTGTCCGGCTCTTCTGTTGCGGATTGGGTTTTATGAGATCCGGAGTATCAAGCAAGCGGGTGCTAAAGCAGAGCAAATGAGGAAGTATCCTTTCGACCTCCAAAGCTTCAACCCAGATGACCCACATTGCATTGTGAAGGATCACTTCGCGAGAGTTTAGTTCAACTCGATCCATGGGACATGTCATTGGGCCAAGGAGGACTCATGGATATACTGTTACAATTCCTCTAAACCCTATTAATGGGTCGGCTTCGTCGTAGAGTGGTTAGCGAAGCAACATGAAGCAGCACCACAGAGAGCACCAACAATAGTAGCATTAGCAGTAGAGGTAGCAGAGCCAACCATACCTGTGCGCGACAAAGGGAAGTGGAAGATTGTCGACTGCATGGAGAAGGAGAAAAGTTGCAAGTTTCGAGCAGATCCACTTGTAGAACAAGCAGTTATGGCTATTTAGTTGAAGAGGCAGCAGCATGACAAGTGAACCACGCGAAGGTAGAGAGATAAGAAGAAGAAAGGAAGAAGCAGAAAAGGAGTTGCTTGAGCTGAGGGAGTAACTCCAGAAAGAGAAAGAGTTGCACCAATAAGAGCAGGAAGCACAACAACAATAGATTCAGCAGAGGGCGCATCATGAGCAGACATATGAAGCAGCATAGTACAAGTAGTTCATTCATCTGAACAGCTGGCATCAGGTGAACAGGGTGAACCATCACAAGGGCAAGACTTTGCTCATGAGATAGAATAGGCGGTTGAACATTTGGATGTAGACATGGAGCAACAGGAGTTGGAACAAGATACTGACCTCATGCCTCACCACAAAGAGGTCAACTCACCCGCTTCATTGCATCCCGATGATGAGAAAGTCTCGAATGACCAAGGAGGCAATGAGATCCTTGGTGGTCAACTGGAAGCAGAGATGTACAACATCTCCTTTGAATAATCTCATCACAGAGTTGTGCAGTCTCAGAGAGTACCGACTCCGGAGGACCAAACATCCCCTACCCAATTTCAAGAGCAAGTGATCGTGAATGATGTGCACAAGCATCCAACTGCTTTAGCCAATGCAACTAGAGTGTATGCCGAATCCACTAGCTCAAGTGTTCATTTTCTCATGGCTGAGAATGAGTGAATTGCGAAGGAACTACAGGTGGCCAAGCAGGGAGGAGACTTGGGGACAATGTTCGCCTGAGATGAACTGAAGAAGGCAATATTAGATGAAGTATTTTCCTTGGACAAAGTTATGCGAGCATTGTACTCTAAGTTTGGTACCTTGCATCAAGCAGTCGGTCATCTCCATGGATGGAAATAATGATGTGCAAGAAGAGCATGCATCTTGAAGAAAATACATATTGTTGTTGATAACATGCAAGAATGGAAGATGAAGTACAAGGGAGCCCTGCTTCACTTGCCAAAGATGATGAGGGCCAATGCGGTCGAGTTGCAAGCACGTATCCGAAGTCAGATATGGAACTATGAATACCTAACGCAAATCATCACGAGCATACAGGTTTCCCATGCACGAGTATTCAAAAGCATGGAGGTTATAATGCGCACTCATGCGATCCCATCACTTGGGACCCTCACCTAGGCAAAGACCAAGAAGCAAGTCCTACAGGAGCTTGACTCGTACTTTGACAAGTTGATTCGCATTGCCACCAGCCCAAACTTGTCTATCAGTGCAGACATCATGCACAAGTACGTTACTGGTCCGACCACACTAAAGATAATGATGTGCACGCTCACAGATGAGTTGGACAGAGGAGCCAGAGCAGTGTACCCAGATGGTATGGAGGCAAGGTTTAGGTTTCAGACAGATGTCACAGTAGAACACATTGACACTTTCAAGGACTACCAATCTTGGCATCAATATGTCACTGTTGATCAACATGAGGATGTCGAGTAGTTGGACTTATATGGTTGTCTAAGTCTGAATGATGTCTAGTTTGGCTTATCCAAGCCATTGTTCACATGGGTACATGTGCATTGTAATGTTGAGTCATGTCAAGTGTAAGTCAACTATCAAGAGTGGATGTAATAGTCATAGAGTAGGTGAAGAGTCATGAGGGTAGTTGAATGGTCACAAAGGGGAATTTTAAGGGTCACCCCACCCTTTGCTATAAATAGTCCCTCATAACTCATTGTATAGGCTTTTGGTCAGCCAAGCTTCTACTAAGACTATCTTGAAGAAGGCTTGGACAGTATTGTAATGTGCCTTCGCTTATCCACTACACAAAGCTAGTACATCTCTTTGGAGGAGCAAGCAGATGTGACTGTAACGTTCCACTGTTGGGGCTAGCAGGTTTACATGGATGTATTGTATGATTGTGACTTACACTTCTTTATATAATAAGATCCAGCACATTTTCATTCTTATGTTGTTATTCTAGTTGAACTGCTCCAGTTGCTTTAATGATATATGTTGTTTAAATTACGTACTTGTGTATGAACTGATTCACATGCAATTATATGAATCTTGTTGTTAATGTGTTGCATACGTTGTTAATGTTGTCACCATCCGTGTCGACTGCTCTGCCAGACATTAGACAGACCTTTCACTTGAACCTTTCCATAACAATCATCGCACTCGTCTCAAACTGATTCGTGAGTGTTGTATGTGTTATCTTACCTTATATGATGTGACTGCTGCATCCGAGTGGACTGATCCACTGGAATCTATGCATGTCCTTTTTGTTGTGTGTTCCTAGATGAGTTTGGATTGATCCCTTTCAACCTGGAACTCACCTTCACCTTCTTCCCCCTTAAAAGTGTTAGAACCTCTCAGACACCTTCCTTGACTCACTACATCAGTCACACCCTTACTACTGACAAAGTTATTCTACTTGCCTCTGTGCGACATCGCAGTCAAGGAATTACCTTATGACCCACTGTTGGGACTCCTACACAAACGGTCTGAGGTCTAATTGGGACTTCTTACCATGGAGATCCCCTTGAAATGTTGGCAGGTCCAGCACCGTCAACATTTCTGGCGCTAGAAGGAGGGCCTGATGACAAGCATTGTCCTCTCATCCAGTTTTGAACCTTTGCATATCTTTCATGGAGTCTTGCATTCTTCTTCCCACGAGATGTTTTTCGAATCGTGAAGATGCCTCCATCTTGGGGAAGCTTTTCGATCTCTTGTCCACTCACACATATGATGGTGAAGGCAAAGTGGCCTGGCCTGAGCACTTACATAACTTTCTTTCCATGATTCATGAGGAAGATGAGTTTTTTTATGAACAAGCCGGTTTGTTGCTTGCATACACACTTTGTGAATCTCCATTTCATTGGGTGCTTAGCCTACCAGCTAACACCATGCACTCATTTGATCACTTCTATGATCTTATTGAAGACACGTTCTATCATTTTGATCTATATCATCTTGATCGGAAACTGTTACAACAACGGAGGGCTCCACATGAATTCGTTATTGATTTTTGGCAATGCTTCTATTACTTGCAGTTTCAAGCTCTAAGGAGCCAAATGAAGTTTTCTTATCTTTGGGACCAATTCGAGCATTGCCTTAAGAAATATGTCATCCCAAGAGGAAGCTTGATATCAAGCCTCACTCAACGTTCTTCATTAATGGAACTGCGCAATCTCTTGTGGGAGCGGGCACTATCTCAACTCACTGTCTACCTCCCTCTCATTCAACAACTCCACCACTACCTAGTGATGTTAAGGATCATGGTCACACACCTGTTCATCCTTCACACTCTCCCAACATCGCTCACCTCAATTTTCACGCAGATGTGGTTGTGAGTCCTTTGAGTTCTCATATGCATTCTTTTCTTCGACCTCTCTCTTTGCACTCAGGTGTTCCTCTGGATGATGATGTCTTTTGTTCGTCCATTCCGAACTCTTCACTTGTTGTGAACGAGGAACAACCCACTGACGGAGTTGGTGTTGCACAGCCAACACGTGCTGTCATTCTTGAAGAGTATGAGTGGGAGCTTGAACATCAATACTCAGCGAAGGATGACTCCCTTTCGTTTGATCCCCCTTTGTTCTTTCCTAACCTCTTTGGTGAACCTTCCATCCATGATTTTTCATGTGTACCTTCATCCACGGATGCACCCATTCTTGATCACTTGCAGGACTCACCGGATGTTAGTCCATCATTCAACATCGGAGAGGGTAAGTTATTCATTGAAGATTCACTTTCATTCACCCCTCTGTTTGATTCATCTGATCATGAGGATGCCGAGGAATTCATTGATTTTTCTAATCGTGGCGGCCGTGATCCATTTGCTTCCAATTTTGGTCACAATCATGAATCTATCGTAGTTGATATTTCGAAGCCACCGGTGTCTGATGATCTACCTGATGATGAAGTTGAGACACCCAAGACTGTCGAGGCACTTCAACCCGAGCTGATGGTTATGTTAGGACCTCGCTCTCTTGGGGTTAGTCTCACTTCCGATCATGAAACTATTCAATCACCCAAGGCTCCTCATCACTCATATGTATGCATTGAAGATCCATCTTACTCACAAATCACACTTCCTCCACTCGAACTGTACGATCCCATTGCTCATGCATTGGAGGAATCTTACATTGCAAGCACTCATTCGCGATGCAATTAATCTTTGTTTCTTTCGTTTGCTTGCTTGTCACATTCAAGAGTGTGCTTATGCTTCAAAGTTGCACGTAGTGTCACACACCACCATGAGAAGTCCACGGACTGTCCATCATGCACTTTCACTCACTTATTTCACATGGGCACTTTGAAACACGAAGTGTGGTTATCTTCATTGTTATATCTTTCTTGCTCGTTGGTTCGCACCACTGGGTTGCTCGCATACCAAGCCTTCACCAATATGGGTCTACCAATGCGCTGGTAGCTACATTGGAAGTATCACTTCACGTGATCAGGCCCATGCACCATTAGTGTAGGAGTAAGAGTAGTGTTTGCATGCTTGTCTGCTTATATGCTTTGTTTGTGTGTTTGTTTTCTTGCTTGTTTACTTATCTCCTTTGCTTTCATTTTAGGTTTTGCTTTTGCTTTGCTTTGATGTTTGTTGGTTCATTTGTTTCGTTCGTAGGTTAGCCTTGCATGAAACCATGTATGACTCTTGAAGCAAGCTAGGTAAAGTACAAGAGGACTTGTACATCTATCACTAATTGGTTATCTGTCATCTTGCCTCTGTATGATGAGCTTGTTACTCTTAGTCCATGATAAGTGTTGGGTGATTTAATTGTCTGTTAAATCCCTGTCATTTAATTTATCAACCTGGGATTTCATAAACTTAGAAGCAAACCAAAATATATGGGACCTTACATGAGACTGTTGTAGGAGGTTTGTTTAGAATGGAAATGCATATTACAAATAACTTCTAAAACTAAAAAGTTTCTAGTTCAAGATGCAGCAAGCAAAGGAAGAGGCTCCCAATTCGGGAGGTCCTAGTTGTCCTTCCCCACAGTACTGTCCTCAAGAAGAGAAACTAAAGAGCAGCAGTATGTGATGTATAGAAAGCAAGAGAAGAGGCTCCTAACTTAGGAGGTCCTGGTTGTCCTTCCTCATAGTTCTATTCCAACAACATTACCATTGCATAAACTCAAAAATAACTTGAAATAAAGAAAAGGAAATGAACTTTAATTATTGTTCAGACCAAATAGAAGGAGAGCCTAACTTAGACTCTTGGTTTTCCCCTCATATGCTGATTAGAACTCAACTAAAATTCATTCATAAGCATCAAAAATAAAGAATTCATAAATAACTTGAAACTAGAAAAAGAGAATGAATTTCAATTATTACTCATATCAAATGGAAGAGAACCTAACTTAGACCCTCGTTTTTCCTTTCATATGCTGATTAGATATAAACTAAAATTCATTCATTGATAATGAAAAATCTTCAAACATCTAAGTAATTAAATGAAAATAAAATATATAATGAAATAAATCTATAATGAACTAAAATCTATGATGAAATAAAATGTTTCTTTGATCCTTTTAGAGTGAGCTCAATTCTCTTAAGAACAAAGTGACAAAATATTCCATAAATTCATATACTACATTAAGACAATTTGTATCTAAAATTGTAGAAAGAAAACTTTATTCTATTCCATCATAAGTTAAGATACATGTTGCAAGTGTCCTCCCTTTGGAATGGAGGAGGTACTCCTATTTATACAAAAACATAAGCAACTAACTCATTAATGGAGATCCACTAATCCGTCCTAGATCCACAAATCCTTCATATGGTTACAACCAATATGAGACACATATTCCTTTATCCATAATTTTTCTCCATGAGATATGCTTGACCCCTATCCCAAATCTCCTTCAAATCTTCAAGAGAATTCGAATTTGAGTCTTGGAGGCCACATAAGAGTGTTTTGGAACCTTCTAAATCACCTACACGTGTCACCAAACTCATTCCACCTTTAGGTATAAGCAAATACATGTTATTTTTCTAGCTTTTAAACATAAATTCACTTTAAATACATAAAATAAATAACTTTGGAAAATGAAAATATGAACCCATATGGTAATGGAAATATAATGATAATGTGATGAAATAAGGTGACAAAATGAGGATAAATGTGAAAATAGAGTGAAAGTGTATGTTAATTTGGCAGCCCAACAATAAGTCGAAGGAAAATATGTATTGTTCGAAGTGAACCTTGGTGTAAACACAACGCTTGCGTGCTAACTAGTGTCACCTTCTCTAGTCGATTATTTTTGGGTTAACCCTTGTCAGCTCGGTCAAGTACAGTAAGGTGAGGGGGGAAACCTTAACAGGCACGTCAGAGATATAATAAACTACTTCTCTGTTGGAACAACCTCCTCTTCTCTCAATAAGTTGAGATCCCTCTTCCGCCTCTAAAATGTATAAGTTCTATGCACAGTGAAAATGAAAATGAAAAGATGATAAGTCAAAAAATTCAAAATGAAAAATAAATAAGGCAAAAGAAGAGAAAGGCTTCATGCGTAGGGAGGTGATGCAAGTAACTCCATCAGGGTAATAACCAGGCTCGTTGGTAGCGGAGCCATGCTTATGTTACTATGTGACTCCATCAAGGTACTGTCTAGGCCTGCTGGCAATGGAGCAAAACCAGAGATGAAACTAAGACTCTGACGACTATACTGCTTGTGCACCTATATACCCCTCAACCCCAATCGAAAATACTGTGTTTCCTTGGCTTAGAATGTGTGTCAATTGACCAAGGGCTTGGCAGATGCTACATCCTACAATTAAGTTAGTGTGAAACCAAGATGAGCTGAGAACTAAACAATACTTCTAGAGGTGTTAGACTTGCTTTTCACGAACAAAATCTATGCAGAGAATTGGAGTTCTACCAGTTTGTCGCAAAGTGTTGTAGTGGCTACAACCACCCTCCAAAATTTTTCCTTAGCCTGTTTTGGAGCCTCCCTACCAAGCTTACACAACACTTTGTCTTGCTTCGTCAAGTACTCAAGCTTCAGTGTTTTCCTCGCACAAAGGCAGCTTGCTGATCATATTTGATCCATTCCCCTCACAGGCTACTTACCTGGACTTGGTCCAGCTATAGGGTGAGCATATTCCCCTTGAAAATTATGCATTTCTTGAGGGAAACTAGCCTTCCCTCCAGGAATTGTGCAATCCTCTCTGACAGCCTGTTGGGCTCCAGGATTGCGCAATCCTACCAGCCAACCCTTCCAGCAAGATTTGTGCAAATTTTCCCAGAAGTAGGTTGTTCAGCCCAAGATTTGCGCAAATCTTGGCAACAGACAGTTGCTTTGCCCAGAAACTGTGAAAACCTCCCAGGTGGTCAGCGCAACTCCCAACCAGGAATGCGCATTTTTCGCAGTTGAGCACTTTCATGCATGAACAATCTGGTTGACCAGTTCCACTCGAGACCGGGGAAACTTGACATGCATGCATGCATGACTTGATCTTCCCATAATAGCAAGAGACAACATGCAAAGGGAATCCCATGATTCAAGGAGCTATTTTTAGCAACCGCGGGTTACATGCAAAGTTGTTTTAGAAGTTTCCCTCCAAGTGTTGCTTTTTCCTAGATTTGTGGCATGCGCGTCATGAGAACAAAATTATTTATTCAACGCATCAGAGCTCATTCATTCACATCAATCTTGGAGCTTTGGCATCCCAAAGCACATCCAAGACTCTTCGACATGTCTGGCTCAGCTACTCACGGGTAAGTGGCCTCAACTTGTCTTTTTCATCATTTCTGTCACTTTTTGTGTATTCGCTTGTGTGAGTGTTGTTTGCTTGATTTCTTTGAAATCATGATGTCATTTACATATATTCTAGCTTTTCTTAGCTCTGTTTCAGTTTTTGTTGCTATCTCACTGCTGTCACATGCATGACACTGCTTTGCACAAACGTTCGCCCAACCGGAGAACGACCTCACCCACATGCATGTTGATCTGTTTGTTGAATCTTCCATTCATGTTTTGCATGCATTGTTTATCACTTCTGCTATCACTTAGTGTCACCATGCATTTCATTGTCTTACTTGCTTTCAGTTGCCCATCGGCGAGTTGGGCTAACCTTGGCCTAGTCTCTGCCTTCACTAAAGCTGCATTATGCAATCTGGGGAAGGAAGGCTCACCTTCCTCTCCAGATTTGTGCATTCTTGACCAGCACTGGCCTCCAAGACTATTCTGTTCATTTCTGGAGGATAGTGGCTGCTTGGCCCAACAATTTGCGCAAATCCATCCCTGGGCCAGCAATCCTTCCCAGCTGGAATTACGCATTGCGCGATCCCAGCAGCCATCTACTTGACTGGATTGCGCATTTCATAGATCTAGCAGCTATTCTAGCCTCCCAGACAACCCAGACTACCTTTTTTGTAGTTTTGGAAGCCAATCACTCAGCCTCCTAATGAAATTTTCACAATCTTGCTCATCAGTTTCCCAGGTATGTGTTGTGTCCTTCCTTGGATTTGCTTTGTTTCCACTGACATATTTCTTGCCATGCATGTTGTTGGTTTCTAGATATTTCAGGTGTTCATATGTCTCATTGGCTTCCAAGAAAACAGGATCTCAGGACATTGATAGTATGGCAGTTGGAGCAGCAGTTGAGCAGGTGCCCTTTGGTTTGCCGATCTATGAACATACAAAGTTGTATCTAGACAAGGACATCAAAATGAAGTGGAAAGAGGTGAATGAAACATTCACGGGTACTTTTGAGGAATACCTTGAAGACTGTAAGGTGTACGTGAACATTCATAAGTCTGGCTTGTACTGAATTGCATTTAGATACCCCGCATTCCCATGCGCGGACATGATTCACTGGATCATCTCTCACACTAACCTCGAGACAATGACCTTGAGCAATGTCAGTGGGACGAAGCTTGCAACCTTTTGGGCACGAGATTACGATGAGATGTATCAGATGACTGAGCCCATGACTGTCATGACTCCCCCATTTAGCTTTCCCAATGGCAGAGGCCACTCTAGAGACATTCTGAAGGATTGGGTAAAGGAGCCATCTCGTTTCAGGATGACACCCAATCAGATTTATAAGATGAAGATATTGAGGAAGGCATACCAATACTTGGTCATATTCGCATGTCGACTGAGTGGCCAACAAAGCACTGAGACCTTCCCTCAGAGTTGGGTGGTCGTGTTGGACCAACTGGCTAGAGAAGGAAGACCATGCAACTAGTCTAGCATACTGGATTATTAGCTGAAGGAGCAAGTCATGAAGGCTCGACAGTCACCTGATGGTATGCATGCAGAGATTTATATGTCCGCTTACATTCTTTATGCAGTATATGCCCGACATGAGTTGCTAGGCTTGGATTGGGCATGGTCACCGACGGAGATTGTTGTGAACACATATTTCAAGTTGTTTTCTGAATTCGGCTTCAGAGGAGTGATCATACAGTTGTCCGACCATTTTTTCACCCCAGTGTACAGGTTGATATTCGAACAGGATCCACCCTACATGTCACAGGAAGCAATGAAGGCATTGCTAGGCATTGCAGATTGGTATGCCTCACTGTCTGGCATATTCATATGAGTGTTCAATGTAAAGAAGTCTCTCATGTTCTGCCAAAGTTTGCCTTGGACGTGCTTGTCATGCAGGAAGTAGCATACCACATCTTTGCAAGATTGATAGCTAGACTGCAACAGAAGAAGAAGGCACTTTGGCCCGCTCTTCCGTTGTGGATTGGGTTATATGAGATCCAGAGTATCAAGAAATTGGATGTCGAAGCAGAGCAGATGAGGAAGTATCCTTTCAACCTCCGAAGCTTCAACTTGTATGACCCACATTGTATTGTGAAGGATCACTGCGCGAGAGTTCAGTTCAACTGGATCCATAGCGCATGTCATTGGGCTGAGGAGGACTCATGGAGATACTATTACAATTCATCCAGACCCAATGAATAGGTCGGCTTCGGCGTAGAGTGGTTAGCAAAGCAGCATGAAGCAGCACCACGGAGAGCACCAATAGTAGTAGCAGCAGCAGCAGAGGGAGCAAAGCCAAGCATACCTGCGCGTGACAAATGGAAGAGGAAGATTTTCGACCACATGGAGGAAGAACAAAGTTTCAAGTTTCGAGCAAATCCACTAGTAGAACAAGTAGCTATGGCTATTCAAGCAAAGAGGTAGCAGTGTGACAACCGAATCGCGTGAAGGCAAAGGGATAATAAGAGAATGGAAGAAGTAGAGAAGGAGTTGCATGAGCTGAAGGAGCAACTCCGGAAAGAGCAAGATTTGTGCCAACAGGAGTAGGAAGCACAACAGCAGGAGATTCAGCAGAGGGCACATCACGAGAAGACAGACGAAGTAGCACCCGTACAAGTAGTTGATTCATTTGAACAGCTGGCATTAGGTGAACACGAGTGAACCATCGCAGGGGCAAGACTTTGCTCATGAGATAAAACAGGTGCTTGAACAGTTGGATGCAGACATGCAGCAGTAGGAGTTGGAACAGGATACCGACCTCATGCCTCACCATAAAGAGGTCGACTCACCCGCTTCATTGCATCCCGATGATGAGCAAGTCTTGAATGACCAAGGAGGCACTGCGATCCTTGCTGGTCAACTAGAAGCAAAGATGCACAACATCTCCTTTAATGAATCTCATCACAGAGTTGTGCAGTCTCAGAGAGTACCAACTCCAAAGGACCAAATGTTCCCTGTGCAATTTGAAGAGCAAGTTATCGTGACTGATGTGCACAAGCATCCAGCTGCTTTGGCCGATGCAACTAGAGTGTGCGCTGAAGCCACTAGCTCAAGTGTTCGTTTTCTCATAGCTGAGAATGAGCGAATGGAGAAGGAACTATAGGTGGCCAAGCAGGGAGGAGACTTGGTGAAAATGTCCACCTGAGCTGAACTGAAGAAGGCAATGCTAGATGAAGTATTATCCTTGGACACAGTTATGCAAGCATTGTACTCCAAGTTTGGTACCATGCATCAAGAAGTCGTTCATCTCCATGGATGGCAGTAGGATGTGCGAGAAGAGAACGTATCTTGAAGAACATACATATTGTTGTTGATAACATGAAAGCATGGACAATGAAGTACAAGGGAGCCCCACTTCACCTACCAAAGATGATGAAGGCCAATGCGGTCGAGCTGCAAGCACGTATCTGGAGTCAGATCCGAAACTACGAAGACCTACCGCAACTCATCACTAGCATACAAGCTTCCCATGCATGAGTATTCAAAAGCATGGAGGTTATAGTGCACACTCATTCGATCCCATCACTTGGGACCCTCACCCAGACAAAGACCAAGAAGTAGGTCCAACAGGAGCTTGACTCGTAATTCGACAAGTTGATTCGCATTGCCACGAGCCCAGACTTGCCTATCAGTGCAGACATCATGTGCAAGTACTGTTAGCTCTGCTATGTTCTTTGATACTTGATGGATCAAAATAGGTGTTGAGCAGTGCTTTGGTTGTATAAGGCTGGCAGCGGTTTTTTATGCTTTCTCCTTCATTTTCCCTTTTCTCCTTATAACTCCCACACCTCTGTTTCCACCTCCTCTTCCATTCTCCTATTTCTTCCCTAACCCATTATTTTCATGTCTCTTTATAGTCTTTTGTAAACCCCGCCTAAACCCTTTTTCGGGCTCCCGGGCTTCTCTTGGTTTAAAACCTTTAAACCCCGCATTAACCTTTGTTTTCATTTTAACCCTGGCTCTAACGTTTTAATCCATTATCGTCGCCGCAAACAATAAAAACATAACCTATCGGCGGGCCCATCACCTATCATATCAACCAAAACACATGTTAATTCTCTGTCGTCTGATCATCCTACGGAGATCCAACGATTGACGCCTCCCCTGCTCCGTAAACCTGCACGACTGATAACCCGCGGGGAAGTGGTTTCCCACCGGCCACGTGTCGTTGTTTGATTGCGTCACGCCTCTATGTACGTAAACCACCCATCCCTGGTAGGCGGTGCAGGGAAACCGCTTACCACCCTTCCGGTACAGTTCCCCGCTCGCTAACTTGTGTGCATCTTCCTTGTGCGATGGCCGTCGGATCAACCGCGCCCTGATCTGATGGCTCTCGTCTATCCCGATTTTATAACCTCCCAATACCCCTCATCAAACGATCTCCGTCGTTGATTTTTGCGATCCGACGGTGGAGCTTCGTTCATCCATTCTTGTCTACGCCTGATAGCTCCCTAAATCCAATCTGCACCATTCATTTTCGCAATCCAATGGCTGATATTGCATCTGTGTCTTCCATCGCCTCCTGACAGTTTTCAATGCAATTTTTGTGTTTTGAGCAATCCTGCGCACCCGAAGGAGAAAGGAGCCCATGTTCAATACTCTGCGCAGTTAATATTTCAGCTGCCACATTCAAAGACAACACGGTCAAGGACAAGAAGGACGGCTTCAAGCAGATCAAGGTATTAATCAGTCATGGAGCCTTGTACACATTACATTCCATATGCTCAAAAAAGGACAGCAGAGCAGAAAAAAGGTCGATTTATTCATTAAGACCATCAGATTGTAGCAGACAAATTATCAAAAGAGTTAATATGAGTGGGTGGTCCATTATGACCCCTCCTCGTGGAACCTAGTCGAGCGATTTTGTAAAACATACTCTATATATACCGAAAAACAGAATGTAATGGGGTTGATGAGTGTTATTCTGATGTAAAGTTCAACTTCTGGAGACTGCAACTATTGTGTAACCTGCAGCTTCTGGTCTTCATTTCCAGCTAATACAAGCTTCTTTTGTTGTTGATTGCTCACTTTCCACTTCTTCTTCTTTGTTCCAGGTTGTGCTTGCTATGTATTTATTCATGTGTTGTTGATGTTTAGCATTAGAGGGGTTGTCATCCCACCTTTGTGTTTGAATTTAGCGTGTATCATTGAATTTATATGCATGTTTCTGTTGTTTTAATGCCAGAGAGTTGTCATCCTGTCTGTGCATTAGAAAACATATTTACAGACCTTTTAACTAGTTGCAGCCAGCCATCACAGGGTCCTGTGCATCTGCTGGTGTGGTCAGTCTTCTCCCTCATCACATTTTCCTAAACTGTGAGTAATTGGTGGACTAAGCCTTGTAGTCTGGGGGTGTTCACCCATGTCTGGGGTCAAACATAATAGAAGTTATTATCTGGCTTGAATATGCAGCATTTTGTTCATTCATCCACCAATTTCCAACATTTTTGTTGAGTTTGTAATGTTCCCGAGCATCTCTGATATACAACCTAGGAGATTTTCTTGGGGTGACAACATTAATTGGTGCCGTTGCCGGGGAGAGGAGAATTAAAGCTCAGCTTCCCTGGGAAAACGACACAGCTTCAAGCTTTGATGATAGACAAGGTTTGAACACAGTTTCTGGTTGTAATCATCTATCTGGCGACTCCATTGGAGGAAGACCATCCTTTGGTGACTTCACATTAAAGTTTTGGCTCAGTTTGTGAGACACACTCAAAGAAATCCTCAGAAATCCCCTGTTGAATCAGTGCCTGAACCTGAGAAGACTGTCAAATCGAAGAAAGCATCACAAAAAGGGGCATCAAGATCAGGTAAGCCTAAGAAATCTTATTCATCTCTGAAAGATAAAGTTATTGCTGAATATTTACAGTTTGAAGATTTAGAGCACAGCACTGTTAATAAGGAAAAACCTTCAGAGATTAGTTCAGCCCCTTGTGCAGTTAGTTCCGCTTTGAATCTCAGTCCAAAGAAAGCTTCCTATTCAGTCTAAAACATCCATTTATCTCTGCGATCCATCACATTACTCCCTACCATTCAATCTGCTAGTATTCTTCCAAATATTCCAATCATGGCAGGACAGCAAGCACCTACGAGGATAGAAAGAATTGTAGCTGCCAGATATGGACCTTTAGTCCTGCCTGTTCCTTTAAATCCTATGCCTGTGGGAGAATATCAAAAATATATGCCTAAATTCATTGGCACAGAGGGAGTAACAGCAGAATAACACCTTGAAGATTTTTACAGTTACGCTGATAATTTAGACATAAGTGAAAATGATGTGTGGATGAGAGTTTTTGTCCAGAGCCTTGATGGAGAGGCTAGGAAGTGGTTTAGAGGACTACCCCAGAGATCAATAACAGATACTGAAGCATTAGATGATGCGTTTTTGAAGAAATGGGGAGATAAAAAATATTTTTTGTACTACCATACTGAGTTTGGTAACTTGTGTTGGCATTATGACATAGGGTTGGAGCGATGGCACAGGTGTTGTCCTTGATGGCAACTCTCTTTGGTAACAGATCTCAGTTCAGGCTTTCAGAATGAAGAAAAAGACATATACGCAGGTTCATCTAGACGAAGACGCGTATACACGCAGGTTAGATGTTTCAAACGCGCGTATGCGTATACACGCACTTTCATGCAAGGAAAAGCGCGTATATGTTGGAGAACTTACCCTTGGTCCGTGGTAGTTAGTCGTTGGTACTTGAACCTATGGTTTTGGACCATGGTACCTCGTCAGAAGTGTTGATCTTAAGTATTGGGTCCATGGTATTGGTTTATTATGGTTTTGGACTGTGGTATTGTGGAAGGCCTAAAACTATAAAAGAGGAAGGAGATCATGTGGCAAGGTATGATCTGAATTATTAAATATCTGAAATATTGGTGATTAACGTTGTGGAGCAGATCTGGATCTGAATGAAGGAGGAACCTTAGCGCAAAGAAGGATAAGTTCTATTGATGGGTCATAATCTCTTGGCTTGAATGATAATATCTTTGCATGATTTTGATCTGTTATATATCGTGCAAGCGTGATCTATAAATCTGATAATCTGGGTTAATCAGTGTTTGAATATTTGGAAGAGTGGATTATCTTTCGTAGATCTGTACGCAGGTTCAGTTCAGAGAAGGCGCGTATATACGCTGGTTCAGTGAAGGAAAACAACGTATATGCAAGTTGTACCATACGCAGAAGCGTATGCACGCAGGTTTCAGGCTATTAAAGTAGCGTATATATTTTGAGTTGTGATCTTGCTACTTCTGTTTATTCCTGCAGTGTTCTGGGTTCAAATTTGGTGTGTGGTTACTGTTACTGTGATATGGGTACAGTCGTTAGAGAAGTGTTTATTTTGATTCAGTTTTGATGGGTGAGAAGGTGATTGGTTAATGCAGAAATTCTTGATTGATGTTATTTGTGGATCCAGTCTGAAAATTTATGAAATGTGGTCCCTGAAAGAAAGAGAAGGTTGTAGCCTTCTCTAGGCTAGCACCTACGTACTAGTATCTTGGCTAGTGCAAGAGCTAAGGGGGTTGTAGCTCCCATCCAGGAGAAGCTGGAAAACGAGAGAGAGTTGTAGCTCTCTGCAGGTTGCAGCCTACGTACTGGTAAAGGACTACACCAGTACAATTGTAAAAAGAAGTTTCTAATTAAAAGAAGATAGAGACGAATTGCAGCAGGTGGTTTTCACCCACATTGGGTTTCCACCTTATATCTTGTGTTCTTGTGTGTGATTGTCTTCTGCTCTGTTTTTACTGTTCCTGGTTACTGGTTAATTGATTCTGATACACAGATTAACAATCATCATCTGACAGATAAAGTAAATTATGAGTTTGCATTGTATACGCGGTTTTATTTCGACATAGTTGCGTATATACGCAGTTTTAATTAACTGAAGTAGCGTATATCATCTGAATTTGAAAAAGAGAATATTTGGCTTGATAATACTGATTCACCCACCCTCTCAGTATTATTTCCAACAACTTGAAGAGGGAAAATGGGGAATCAATACCTGATTTTAATAAGAGATTCAATCGTATGTATAGTAAGATACTAAGTGAGGTAAAACCTACCCCCACCTCTGCCAAACTCACTTATGCCAATGCTTTTGACTCTGATTTCTGCCTATTATTGAGAGAAAGGAGATGTGCTACGCTGGCAGACATGCAGGATGCAGCCTTAGAAGTAGAATCTAATATCATGGCTGCAGAGAAACTAAAAGGTCAAGCTGACAGAAGGAGGCAGAGAGGTCAGGCTTCTACTTCTTCTGCATCATCTTCAGAGCCTAAATTAGATAAAATGACCAAGATGATAGAGTCATTGGCTATTGAAATTTCTAAGCTAAAGGTTGAGCAGAACTTAGGGAAAACAAGGCAGCAAAACACATTTGCTCCAAGAAATCCAAATCCATTCAGAAGAGCAAATGAGCAGTTACAAATAATGCAGAGGGGTGAAGAAACAAAGGAAGAACAGAAAGTAAAAGCTCCCTTCCAAAATGTAGTCATGGAGGAGGAACAATTTGAAGAAGATGAGGATGAAATTCACTGCATGGAAGATTATGGCAGCGCTGCATTTTTTACATTGGTTGCTTATGAAGAATCATTGCTGCAAGAGAAAAACAGTCAGGAATGGGAAAGAGGAGCAGTTCTACAAACTGAGCAGCAACAGAGATATAACCTGAGGTCCAATGCAAAAAATGTCAAGGAAAGTCTTTCCCAAAGAGCTATTGTCCAAACAGAATCGTAGAATACCAGACCGAGAAGACCAACAGCTAATCCAGTCATCCTCAAAGCTCCAGTTCAAGAGGTAAAAAGTTCTGATAAGTCATCTTCTTCTTTCAGCTTAGAGCCTGAATTTCAGAAATTGAAAATCTCTGTGCCTCTGGTAGAGTTGGTGAAGAGTGAAGTGTTTAGAAAGCCTATCCTTGAAGCCCTTGAGCTAGAAACCAAACAAGCCTCCACTGACTCTGTTAATTTGAAAGATGACAAGCCTGCCATTGTGCTCAGCCCTATGATTGAACCTGCTGATAATAATTCTCCATCTTTTTATGTCTCATTGACCATTCATGACAGAATCCTCCACAATTTCCTGCTAGACACAGGGGCCAGCGACAATTTGATGCCTAAAGTTGTCATGGACCAGTTAGGCCTTGGTATCACCAGACCCTATCATGATTTGTTTTCTTTTGATTCAAGGAAGGTGAAATGTCTTGGATTGATTAAAGATCTGGTCATTACCTTAACTCAGTTGCCCATGAAGAGTATGATGATGGATATTGTGGTAGCAGATGTCCCTCCTAAGTTTGGCATGATGTTGCCCAGAGGGTGGATTAAGAGACTAGGTGGGACACTTCAAAATGATCTATCTTATGCAACTGTCCCAGTTTTTGGAGGGGAAAGCAAGAGATTGTACAGAAAAGCACAATTGGCATATATTATCAGTGATGAGAAGAATCCTACCAATCATCCCATATATGTAGTGGACACTGATTTTGGAGCATGTATTCTCCAAATAGAAGAGTCTCAGAAGGTCGTAATGCAGCTCAGAAAACCAACAGTTCAGGTCAAGCAAGAGCAAGGAAGTCAGATTTGGTAGATGTTCTTTGATGGAGCATGTTCCAAGGAGACTACAGGAGCAGGGATGGTGCTAGTGTCTCCAGAGAAAGAAAGCATTCAGCTATCTTTTAAGCTGGTTTTCCAAGTCACAAACAATATAGCAGAGTATGAGGCTTTGTTGTTGGGCCTTAATGCAGCAAAAGACAGACAAATCAAGAATCTGAAAGTGTTTGGAGATGTTGATTTGATCATTCAGCCAGTAAATAAAACATTTCAGGCAAAGCACCCAAGGTTGAAGGCATACAGAGATGAGGTATGGAGAATCAGAGGATATTTTGATTATTTATGTATTTCATACATTCCTAGAGCCCAAAATCAGCTTACTGATTCCCTTGCTGTGTCTGCTAGTCTATTTATTCCTTCTATGCCTCCCAGACTAGTTTATGAAGTCCAAATGAAGTATAGACCATCCTTGCCTGATAATGTCCAGCATTAGAAAGTTTTTGATGATGATGATGAGATGAATAGGTTTCTTCAAGTCATTGATGAGTCTTCCGAAATGCAAATTGACCAAAAAAATGATGCCTTGTTAGAAAGCCCCCAATCCTAGCTTAGAAATAAAATTGGTAAAGACAGCATTGTCCAGCTTCCTAGTAACCATATTCCAAAGGGTCTAATTCCTCTAGAAAGACTGTTTGACCAAAATGATGTGCCTTACAAAGCTGCCCAAAAATAAGAGCAATCTGCAGTCTGTAAGCATGATATAGGAAGTCCCTGTCAGCCTAGGTATGTGAATTTGTCCACTCATTTGTCTGTTGATCAAAGTGCTGAATACTGCAATTTAATGAGGCAATTTTCTTATGTGTTTGCCTGGGAGTATAGTGATTTGAAAACATATGACAAGAACATAATTCAGCATAAAATCCATCTGGAGAAAGACACTGTTCCTTTCAAACAGAAGCTGAGACCAATAAATCCGATGCTTCTTCCATTGATTGAAAAAGAAATTAAAAAATTGTTGGCTGCCAAGATCATAGTTCCTCTCAGATATTCAAAATGGGTAGCAAATCTAGTAGTGGTGAGGAAGAAGAGTGGAGAAATCAGACTGTGTGTTGATTTCCAAAATTTAAATAAATGCTCCAATAAAGACAAATATCCTCTACCAAAAATGGAGCATTTGTTGCAAAATGTCTCAAGAGCCAAAGTATTGTCTTTCTTGGATGGTTTTTCAGGCTTCAATCAAATTGTTGTTCACCCAGATGATCAAGAAAAGACTGCATTTACCACTTCTTGGGGCACCTTTATGTATTCCAAAATGCCATTTGGATTGATGAATGCTGGAGCCACTTTTCAGAGAGCTATGTATATAGCATTTGTGGGAGAAAAAGACTTATCTACCTTGAAGATATAACAGTTTAATCCAACAACCATCAAAATCATTTGCAACATTTCAAAAGAGTGTTTTTGAAGTGCAGAAGGTTTCGAATTTCAGTCAATCCCAAAAAATCACAATTTGCTTTAAAAGAAGGCAAGCTGTTAGGACATGTTGTGTCTGTTGCAGGTGTCCGAATTGACCCAGAAAGAGTAAAAGCCATACAGACTTTGTCTGTCCCTAGATCAAATAAGGATATTCAGTCTTTTTTGGGAAAAATAAATTTTGTAAGGAGGTTTATACCAAATTTTGTTGAATATGTGAAGCATATTACCTCCATGTTGAAGAAAGGAGCAGAGGTTAAGTGGACTGATACAACAAGAAAATCATTTGAGTCTATTTAAAAAGCTATAATGGAGCCTCCCACATTAATAAGTCCATATTATAGTAAGGAGTTTCATGTATTCTTATTTGCCTCTGAAGAAACCATTGCAGCAGTTTTATTGCAGCAAGATGAAGAAGGTTCAGAACATTCGGTGGCATTTTTCAGCAAGAATTTGAGGGATGCTGAACTGAAGTATGATATCATTGAGAAACATGCATATGCTATTATCAAATCCTTAAAATCTTTCAGAGTTTATATCTTGCATTCAAAAATAATTGCATATGTACCCTCTGCTGCAATAAAATATGTCTTGACACAACCTGATGTTGATGGAAGAAGAGCGAAATGGATTGAAAAAATGATAGAATTTAATATTGAGCTAAAGCCCACCAAGCTGGTCAGAGGTCAGGGGCTTGCCAAGTTATTGGTTGAAGAAAATTGCAGGTCTTTAGATATTGATTTCTTATGCACAATCATAGAAAATAGTCAGGCAGAAGAGGAAAAAACAGTTGAAAGAGAGAAAAAACAGTCAGTGGTCGAGAATCTAGCTTCGTGTGGTTGGTATTCTGCAATAATTAATTTCTTGTTGAAGCTAGAAATCACTTCAGAATTTACTCAAAGTCAAGCCAGAACTTTAAAACTTAGAGCAGCTGGAAAATCTGCTCTACTGGAGCGATCCAACTGGAATATTTTTAAGGTGTCTGGACAAAGAACAGTCAAAAGAAGTTATGCAGCAGTTTCATAACAGCATGTGTGGAGGGCACCATTATTGGAAAACTACAGCCCATAAAATTCTCAGAGTTGGGTACTATTGGCCCACTTTATTTTCTGATGTATTTGTTTTTGTTAAATCTTGTGACAGGTGCCAAAGATTTGAAGGAAAACAGCAGTTGAAATCCCTGCCCCTAAAACCAATTTAGGCAAAAGGACCTTTTCAGCAGTGGGGCTTGGATTTTATTGGAGAAATCAATCCACATTCCAGTGGCCAGCATAGATGGATATTAGTAGCCACTGATTATTTCACTAAGTGGATTGAAGCAATTCCTACAAGGAAGGCTGATCATAATGTGGTCATGAAATTTTTGACAGAGAATATCTTCAGCAGATTTGGTTGTCCACATAAACTAATAACAGATAATGCAGTAGCCTTCAGGGCAAAAGAATTGGTGGAAATGTGTGATTCAATGGGTATTAAACTTGTTCATTCCACCTCTTATTATCCTCAAGGAAATGGTCTGGCAGAATCCTCTAATAAAAGTCTAATCATGATAATTAAAAAACTGTTAGAGGACAATAAAAAGAATTGGGATTCAAAGCTCAAGTATGCATTGTGGGCTAACAGAGTGACCATTAAAAAATCCACGGGAAATTCTCCTTTCAAGCTGGTATATGGCTCTGAGGCTGTATTCCCAATTCAATTAACTCTCCCCATGGCTAAATTCCTTCAAGAAGAGAAAAATGAAGAAGAGTAAATGGCAAAAAGGATCACTGATTTAGCAGAAATACATCAGATTAGAGAACAGCTGGTTGAAAAGGCTGCAGCACATCAGAAAAAGATCAAGGAAGCCTTTGACAAAAAGGCAAAAACAAATAATTTTTCAGATTGGTGACTTGGTTTTGAAGTGAGATGCACTAAAGGAGAAGAAAGAAAATCATGGGAAATTTGATGCTTTCTGGACAGGGCCTTTCAACATTTCACAGGTTCAAGGGAACAACACCTTCATACTGAAAAGTATGGGAGGAGAGATAGTTTTTGATGGCCCAGTTAATGGCTGGTTTTTGAAAGTTTATGTTGTTTAAGGTCTTTGGCCTTAAAAGTTGTAAATATTTTGTTTTTATCAGTTTTGCAAGCAAAGTAGACTCCATGCCCAATGGAACACTAGGAATTTTGGCTAATTTGTTTTCAGCTTGAAAGGCAATGGTCTGCAGGTTATTGAGACCTCATAGGGAGGATCTCATCCCTAGAAGGAGCCAGTGTTAGCTCTGCTATGTTCTTTGATACTTGATGGATCAAAATAGGTGTTGAGCAGTGCTGGTTTGGTTGTATAAGGCTGGCAGTGGTTTTTTATGCTTTCTCCTTCATTTTCCCTTTTCTCCTTATAACTCCCACACCTCCATTTCCACCTCCTCTTCCATTCTCCTATTTCTCCCCTAACCCATTATTTTCATGTCTTTTTATAGTCTTTTGTAAACCCCGCCTAAACCCTTTTTCGGGCTCCCGGGCTTCTCTTGGTTTAAAACCTTTAAACCCCCCATTAACCTTTGTTTTCATTTTAACCCTGGCTCTAACGTTTTAATCCATTATCGCCGCGCATACAATAAAAACATAACCTATCGGTGGGCTCATCGCCTATCATATCAACCAAAACACATGTTAATTCTTTGTCGTCCGATCATCCTGCGGAGATCCAATGATTGATGCCTCCCCTGCTCCATAAACCTGCACAACTGATAACCCGCGGGGAAGTGGTTTCCTGCCGGCCACGTGTCGTTGTTTGATTGCGTCGCGCCTCCATGTACGTAAACCACCCATCCCCGATAGGCGATGCGGGGAAACCGCTTACCGCCCTTCCGATACGGTTCCCCACTCACTAACTTATGTGCATCTTCCTTGTGCGATGGTCGTCGGATCGATCGCGCCCCGATATGACAGCTCTCGTCTATCCCGATTTTCTAACCTCCCGATACCCCTCATCAAATGATCTCCGTCATTGATTTTTGTGATCCGATGGTGGAGCTTCATTCATCCATTCTCGTCTACGCCCGATAGCTCCCTAGATCCAATCTGCAACGTTCATTTTTGCGATCCGACGACTGATATTGCCTCTGTGTCTTCCATCACCTCCCGACAGTTTTCAATGCAATTTTTGTGTTTTGAGCAGTCCTGCGCACCCGAAGGAGAAAGGAGCCCATGTTCAATACTCTGCGTAGTTAATATTTCAGTTGCCACATTCAAAGACAGTACAGTCAAGGATAAGAAGGACGGCTTCGAGCAGATCAAGGTATTAAGCAGTCATGGAGCCTTGTACACATTACATTCCATATGCTCAGAAAAGGATACCAGAGCAGAAAAAAGGTCGATTTATTCATTAAGACCATCAAATTGTAGCAGAAAAATTATCAGAAGAGTTAATATGAGTGGGTGGTCCATTATGACCCCTCCTCGTGGAACCTAGCAGAGCGATTTTGTAAAGCAGACTCTATATATACCAAAAAACAGAATGTAATGGGGTTGATGAATGTTATTCTGATGTAAACTTCAACTTCTGGAGACTGCAACTGTTGTGTAACCTGCAGCTTCTGGTCTTCATTTCCAGCTAATACAAGCTTCTTTTGTTGTTGATTGCTCACTTTCCACTTCTTCTTCTTTGTTCCAGGCTATGCCTGCTATGTATTTATTCATGTGTTGTTTATGTTTAGCATTAGAGGGGCTGTCATCCCACCTTTGTGTTTGAATTTAGCATGTATCATTGAATTTATATGCAGGCTTCTGTTGTTTTAATGCCAGAGAGCTGTCATCCTGTCTGTGCATTAGAAAATAGATTTACAGACCTTTTAACTGGTTGCAATCGGCCATCACAGGGTCCGTGCATCTGCTAGTGTGGTCAGTGTTCTCCCTCATCACATTTCCTAAACTATGAGTAATTGGTGGTCTAAAGCCTTGTAGTCTATGGGGTGTTCACCCATGTCTGGGGTCAAACATAATAGAAGTGGTTATTTGGCTTGAATATGCAGCATTTTGTTCATTCATCCACCAATTTCCAACATTTTTGTTGAGTTTGTAATGTTCCCGAGCATCTCTGATATTCAACCTAGGAGGGTTTCTTGGGGTGACAACAAGTACATTGTTGGTCCAGCCACACTAAAGATAATGATGTGCATGCTCACAGATGAGTTGAACAGAGGAGCCCGAGCAGTGTACCCAGATGTTATGGAGGAAAGTTTCAGGTTTCAGACAGATGTCACATCAGAACACACAGACACTCTCAAGGACTACCAATCTTGGCATCAATATGTCACTGTTGATCAGCATAAGGATGTCGAGCAATTGGACTTTTATGGTTGTCTAAGTCCGAATGATGTCTAGTTTGGCTTGTCCAAGCTATTGTTCACATGGGTACATGTGCATTGTAATGTTGAGTCATGTCAAGTGTAAGTCAATTGTCAAGAGTGGATGTAACAATCATAGAGTAGGTGAAGAGTCATGAGGGTAGTTGAATGGTCACAAAGGGGAATGTCAAGGGTCACCCCACCCTTTGCTATAAATAGTCCCTCATAGCTCATTGTATAGGCTTTTGGACAGCCAAGCTTCTACTAAGACTATCTTGAAGAAGGCTTGGACAATATTTTAACGTGCCTTCACTTCTCCACTACACGGAGCTAGTACATCTCTTTGGAGGAGCAGGCGGATGTGGCTGTAATGTTCCACTGTTGGGGCTAGCCGGTTTACATGGATGTATTGTATGATTGTGACTTACACTTCTTTATATAATAAGAGCCAACACATTTTCATGCATATGTTGTTATTGTAGATGGACTGCTCCGGTTGCTTAATGATATATGTTGTTTAACTTACGTAATTGTGTATGAACTAATTCACATGCAATTATATGAATCTTGTTGTTAATGTGTTGCATATTTTGTTAATGTTGTCACCGTTTGTTTCAACTGCTATGCTAGACATCAAACGTATCTTTCACTTGAACCTTGCCATAACATCCATCGCACTCGTCTTGGATTGATCCGTGAGAGGCATACGTGTTATCTTACCTTGTATGATGTGACTCCCGCATCCGAGTGGACTGCTCCACCGGAAGATGTGCATGTCCTTTGTGTTGTGTGTTCCTAGTCGAGTTGGAACTGATCCCTTTCAACTTGGAACTCACCTTCACCTCCTTCACCCTTCGAAGTGTTGGAACCTCTCATACACCTTCCTTGAATCACTACATCAGTGACACCCTTGCTGCTGATAGAGTTATTCCATTTTCCTCTGTGCGACATCACGGTCAAGGCATTACCTTATGACCCACTGCTGGGACTCCTACACCAAACGGTCTAAGGTCTATTTGGGACTTCTTACCAGGGAGATCCCCTTGACATGTTGACAGGTCCAACATTGTTAACACATCCAAAAAGTCATCCACGACATTTGAAGAAGGTGGAGAGAGATTTTGGCAAGAATGGAAAAGAGGATTCCATAACTGATGTGGGTTAGGATGATACAAAAGATGAAGTGCAGCTGAAAGAAGCACCATTTTGAAATGGTTTGTAAAGATATTGTTATATTTCTAAGCCAATTAAGGCCTTGCATTTCTTTTGATAATTGATGCAAATCTTGCCTTACTGATACATTTCCTTGTTATTTGGATGCATTTCTTTTCTCCTGAAAGTATGTTGCATATTGCATGAAGCAAGATGTTGGAAAAGTAGAGTTATGTTGACTCACTTAGATGCAACCAAGATGGCAATTTGCAACTACAAATTTTCATGCATGTTGCATTCTTGAACTTACATGTTTAGAAGGTGTTCGAAAGTGGAGTATGTTGACTCACTTTATTGCAGCAAATTTGGTCATTTCAGCTCTTTAAGTACTCATACATACCAATGGGATTCTTGTACTTGTGATTGTACTTGTGATTGTACTTGTGAGAGAGTTGAGAATTGTTATACATGAATGAGATTTTGTGTGTGTGAAGAGTGGAATTTTTAATAGTTTCATTGTGCTTGAACATGCATGAGTGATTGAATTGTGTTGGTTGATTGCTTTGTTAACATGTATGTTGTCAACTTGAGAATGTTGATCATTTGCACATGCATGAGTGGCAGCTTGTGTGGTCGATTGATTGTTACATGTACGTTATATCGACTTGGAAGAGTTTATTTTGTCTCCAAAGATGAAAGGGAGATGTGACGAATTGTTTCATGAGAATGTGGAATTCTTGTTGTAAATCGTCAAGTTGTTGTACATGCTTTTGCTTGACTTGAAAGTCAATTGTTTGAAGAAGCATGTTTTGTCGACTTGTGTTTAGTTGATAGTTTATAGACCAAGATGTAAGAGTACATGGCGATGTTCACATGATGTGACATTTGTTTCTTTGAAGAAGAAAAAGGAAGAGGTCGTCAAGTTATATTCTTGCATGAGTGTTTTTCAAGGTTCATGGTGTTTCTTGTGACAAGATGTCGCAGTATTTTGGAAGGTCCATGCTTGAGCAAGACGCTTATGATTAGCCTTAATTCTCAAATCATGACATGAGCACCATATTAATATTGGAGGATGATGGAATCAAGAAATGAAAGTGGACAAGAATGCCAAAAAAAAATTGCAGCCATTGTAGACCATTTTATGTGTTGACACCAAGAAGTGAAAGAGATGGTGAATGCATTCTTCCAGATGTGGAATTTGGAACCGTGGGGGTAAAATAATGGTAATTTCATTTCTCATTATTACATATAGTGGAACTCATTGTTGTCGTTCACTCAAATGGGCCTAACTTGGAAAACTGGTTTCAAAGGAGAAGCTTGCATCGAAAACATGTGTTGCAAAGGAGGAAAATGATTCTCAGTGGGAATACCATCAGTCAACTTTCCAAGCACTGAGGGATCACTTTGGTACATCAGGGTGTTTAATCAGCAAGCACCCAACAAGTGTTGGATTGGGTTAGTAGCAAAAGGAGAACATTGGTTGAAGTACCAAGCCGCATGTCAATGAACCCAAGTGGTTGTCATGGAGATTTTTCCAAGTAGAATCAATTGATGGAACTTGGGAAGGAGAAGAGTATTCATCTCTCATCAAATAACCAACTTTTGTGGGTCCAAAATCTTGTCAGTGGGAAGGATTGATTGGAATATGGATTAGGGGCAAAATTTTTCTCAAAAATCAAAGTGCTCAGGATCGCTCAAAACATGAACGATCGTGTTCATCTCAGTGATACAATCCCAACATAACTTGTTTCACTCAAAACGGAGTTCGTATGAGAAAGTTAGAGTCTGCTTTACATTTTGTCAAACAAGGAAATTTTGGGTACAGGCTGGTTGGGATGCTGACTAGGCATCCGTCCAGCCCAGTTAGCAAAAAGAATATTCCAAGGAATATTCCTAGAATATTCTAAAATATGGCTCAATCAGGTTGTGACAAGTGTATGTATGATATTGGTCTATGGCATTTTAGGTGGACCAATGAGAGGTTGACAGGTTGCAAGCCCGGAGGCTGCCATGTGCCCTCTTAAAGGTCAAGTAAAATTATAGTTGGGAGGTTGGGGAATCAAACTCGTGACCTCGCCCACATAAACGTAATGCTCTACCACTATACCACCATAATGTTTCTTAACAAGTATGGGGTGCAGCTTGTAATTAAAGTTTAAGTGCAAAGAGTTTGGGGGAGGTAACCGCCATCATTAATCTTTGCATGTGACCAAACTCGTAACTAGGAAGCTAGCGGTTACACTAACCGCACTCTTAATGCGCTAAGAAGGGTTTATCATTAATTAACCCATATTTAACCATTAATTAAATGCAATTTAACTTGGCGGATATTTTGGCGGGTCCAATAAATTCATAATTTGCTCCATTTTTGGCAGGGCTAACTAGAGTTTCTCTAGATTTGGTGGAGTTTTCCTAAGGAAAACTGAAGAGGCCATAACTTTGGCTAATTTCGACCAATTTGGCTCAAAAAGAGTCATTCCTAGATGATTTGGATGCTCTAAACACAATGGAACAGGTTGCAAGGGTGGAAAGGCACTTATGTACGCGATTTTGATACGTTTAAGTTTAAAGAAGCATAGGGCCACCAAGAGAGGAGGTCAAGCCTAGATCATCTGAAGTCCAATTTCAAAGCTTGGATAATAATATTTGGGTTTTTTGGGTATTCTGAATCCAATGGAGCAGCTTGCAAAGAAATTGGAGCACTGCAAGTGCATGTAATCAAAGAATTGACCATTAATCCAAAGAGAGCCTAGCCATTGAAGTAGGTCCAAGGAGATGTAGCCCAGGAGGGTTGAACTCCTTTATCAACATTGTGTTATGAGTTTGGAGTGTTTTATTTCTCTATAATTTACTTGTTGTATATGTGTTTTAAACAACTAATTAACCTCATAAATTTCTCATGAAATACACTCAACACTTGACACATAATTCCTCACATTTTGGTTAATTTGAGACGATCCTAAACACATTTCTTTTAATACTGATGAGGGAGCTTGCATAGCATTAAAAAGTTTGCCCAACATTCAGATCAATCTTATTGACATCGATGCCTTAATTATACATTCTTTCTATAAGACCTTGGTATTGCTCTTGTACTCTAGCAAATGATTAAGTATGAGGCTTAGAACATGGGTATTGCCCTTATAGAAGCAAAGGAGAGCCTTAAGGAGGTGTTTTTTTCTTGGGAGCAACTTAATGCTGCAAGGAAAATAAAGGTTTAAATAAATAAATGGAAAATTTTAGTGGGTCACTTGAAGTTTATTTTCATGCGATATAGTTTGTATCACATGAATATAATTTCCATGCAAAACAAGTTGTATCTCATGGAAATAATTTTCATGAAATATGAAAAAGGCTACCAATTTGGAAAGGCTTGGAATTTTTTGTTGAACGTGTCACATGAGCACATATGGTGCAATATATCACACCATAATTGGTTGTGGTGCAAGGCACTACACGCTCGAACTTGTTCGAGGATGCAACACATGGGCCATGGCAAGGAGATAACATGTTACATGGTTGAAAATATATTGGCATATGATATTAGCATTAGAGGCTAGGAGATAAATAGTCGCATGGGAGAAGATCGTTAAAGGAGTGGAATCTCATGCTAGAAAATGTTTGGGTGCAATACATCAGAAGCATAAAAAATTTCATAGATATAGAAAAGATGAAGGAACCTAAGGAATCAAGCCTCATTGTGTGATGGGAAATGTTTTAGAGCATGATGTATCATGCAATAAAAATTTACAACATGGCATGTCACATGAATGAAAAACTTCAATTATGTGACATGGGGAGGAAGTGTGAGGATTGAGATAAAGATGAAGCCAAGGAAATAAAGAAGAAGAAAAAGAACGAAAATATGAGGGAAGAGAAAAGGGAAGGTGGACAAGCACCACATCAAGAAGAAGCTTCATGTGATGGAACATATCATATGAAGATGATATTCATGTGATACATCACTTTGCATGGCATAACATGCAGGAAGAGAAAATCCTGGTCTCACAATGAAAGAATTAAAGGTGCAACGTACCAAAAGTGGTAAAAGTTCAAGTTGCAATGAAGGAAGAGGGATACTTGTCCCAAGAGAGAATGTTTTCCCAAATGTGATGTGTTGCGCCATAAAATACTATGGCGTGACACATTACATAAACAAATCCTTTCAATAAAAAAAATGTTCAACATGCGCTATATCCTGGGACAAAAACTTTCAAGGCACGTTAAGTAAGTTGTTGGAGGTGCAATATGTCGCTTCAGAGAACTTTTTCAAATATGCAATAATCTATAGAGAAAGAAAAATGCATCAACTGGTATGAATTTAGGGGTAATATATATAGTTGAGGTATCTCCATACAATGCCATGTCATCTGACACATGTGGTTCCATGTACAGACGATTGTTGAAAAATGTAACTAGGTTCAATATTCATAGTGACATGTATAGTTTTGATTTTATGTAATTAGTGAAATGAAGAAAATAAAATTATTTTTGTAACACTGGTCTCATTGGTTTCATAAGCAAGGAATTTTATTTTTAGTTAAGGCTCCCATTGTGAGCCTTTAGGATTAGTCATCATGTCATAAAAGTCTATAGAGTCAATGTCAAAGATGAAAGACCCATTTGGGTATGTTACAGATTGTAAAAGAGAATTTATTTGTGTCATAATCCCTCCAGGACCTTGTCACAATCATCCCTTGAAGTCGACTTTCAAAGAGAAGAAAATATTTTCCAAAAGGCATGTTGGCCTAGTCTCCAAGTCAAGTCGGCTTATTTGCATGGTAAACCCACTATTAATAGGTAGCTCGACCTTCATCCTAGAGACAAACTTTTGGTAAAGCAAGTTTGCAATAAGAAGAAGTGTGAAAAGTTAAGGAGAGAAACCTCATAACCAAAGAGAATAGTGAAGGGAAGGATGAAGAATTTTGTTGTTGTTTCTTGGGTGAATTTCCTCGCACGTGTGGCAGAAACTAGGTTTTCTGCAGGCTAGCATCAGCCCATACAAAAGACAAGTAAAATGTATCTCTACCATCAGTTTTTCTAGCTGAGGTTACAAGTGAAATTTCTCAAGTCAAGTGACGGAGGAAG
Organism: Pinus tabuliformis; assembly: GCA_031772625.1. Lineage (NCBI taxonomy): Eukaryota > Viridiplantae > Streptophyta > Pinopsida > Pinales > Pinaceae > Pinus > Pinus tabuliformis. The sequence goes on along the minus strand of CM062816.1, from coordinate 981,016,131 downwards.
ACACCTTAGAAATCCATAATTCTGATCACATGTGTGATCTTGCAGAGATCTCAAGTAGTCGAGCATTACAAGTCTCTTGAGGAAGGTCGAAATATCAAGGGTAGCCAAAATACAAAGGAAGGCAAGCAGTTTTACTTGGGAAAGAGGAAGAAGTAATGGAGAAGGGATTTGCGACTTGGTCTTGGAGAGGTTGTTATGTCAAGGGTATTGGTCATGGTGTTGTTATTTGTCAATTGAAGTCTCTATAAGAAGAAAAAAATATTTGGGTTTTCCTCTCAAGTGGGAGAGGTTTTGGCCCTGGATGATAGCCTACATTTTGTGTCTTTTGTCTCTTTATTTTTTATGCATTGGTAGTTGTTTGATGAAGAAGAACACCATAATAATCTAAGTAAAAATAAGATCTTAAATTAAAGAAGTAAAAAGCATTCACAAGCAGCTATCATAAGAATAGAAATTATCTAATTTTTATGCCCTAGATTTCTCAACATGGTATCAGAGCTAAGGTGACAAAGTCAAGGAAGGGCATCTCATCAAGTGACACTCAAGCAATCAAGGATCAAATCAAAGTGAATTCAAGAAGTGTCAAAAACCTAGATCAAAGAAGAAAGTCTACACCAACAAGAAGTCTTGGAATCCTCAATTCATCTCAAGATACCACAAAGACCCTACTCAAGTTGAAGGACTTATACATCAAGAGAAGCAAGATCAAGGAAGTTATCATCATCTTCAGAAGTTCTAAGGTAATTTCTTCTTGTTGAAGAAAGGACCTTACCATTATAGAAGATCATCTAAGAAGCATCAAGAAGTCATCAATCATTATCAAGAAAGGGATCAAGTTGAAGAGTTCATCTTCACTTGACAAGTAAGTATCCTTATTTCTCTAAATTAAATTTAGTAAAATGACTTTGTTTTGAAAGGAGATCAAAAAGTTGGTTAGGTCATCGAAATTCCTTGCTTGGAAAAGGAGGATAAATTTAGTCCTCAAGGAAAATGAAGTTATTGATCATGTAAATGGAAAAGTCTCCAAACCATCTGAAGGGAAAGCACTATCAAAATATATGAAAAAGGATATAAGGGCTCAAAGGATCCTTATAGAATCTATCAAGGATTCCCTCATCCCATATGTAGCAGATTTGGATACATAAAAAGGGATATATGATAGGTTAGCAGAATTATTCTCTAAAAGCAAGAGAAGAAAAATCATATCACTGAGATCTGATCTATGCAAATTGAAAGCATCAAAGGATTAAGATATATCTACATGTCTCACAAAATCGTCTCTAATAAGGATTCAAATTTAAGATATAGGAGAGATGATATTCGATAAAGAAATGACTACCATTGTTCTAAAATATATAACTGATGAAAAAGGAAACCTCGTATCAAAGGCCTATGAAGAGGAGAAAGCTATCCCATTCAATAATTTGTGGTCACTATGCAAGATTGAAGAAAACAAGTTAAAGGAAAAAAGTGATACAAATGAGCAAGGTCAAACATTTTCTATTGTGTCAAGAAGCAAAGGGATATTTGGCAAGATTAGTCCTTAGAAAAAAGAAGAAGATCAATATGTCTCCGATCCAATGATATGGATGTCAAGTACATGGGAACTTCAAGAGAGATTTTCCTAAGCTCAAGAATGATAGCAACAAATGAAGTAGGTAAGAAACCCATATCACTCGAGAAGAGGAAGAAGCTAAAAATAAGAAATTAAAGGAGGAAGTAAAATATCTCCACTACTATTGAGATAAGTTTTCCTTGCCTAGTTCTGCTCAAGTTTCTGTTTTTATGTTATGGAATATAACTGTCATGTTAGGAATCATCAGAAGCATGATATGATGCATCATGGCATTATAGAAGCATTGAAATAAATAGCTCATGATATCATAATAGAAAAACATGAAAAATAACTAAATTCTATGGCAGTCACTCATGGAAAGATATAGCTCTTGGAAACATCATTAGAAACATAAGTGGTACTTATGGGAGAAAGGAAGAAAAATTCATATAGTACAAATATCATCATACATCGGTCAAAAGGAAACATTTTATGGATGAGTATACTCAAGATCCTCTATTGGAATCTTCATTGTAAAGTTCACCAATCAAAGGGAAGCAATGGTTTCATCAAGAATTCCAACTTGTGGAATTCATGGAATGATAACAAAAGAAGTGAAGTAGATCAAGGGATTGAAGTTCTTTCAATCAAGGAAGTTTTTGAATGAATTTTGGATGACCTAAAGGAAAAATGAGGGATGTATACTTGTATTCAATATTGTAGAGTCATGCCATATGGTTGCAGGTAACAAGGATAAATTCTTTATCTCAAGAGCATGATCAAAACAAAGGATCATCTCCTTTGAAAAGATGCCAGAAGGCATGGGTCACAAATTGTCTAGATAAAATCAATGTAAAATGTCCTCATATGGAATATGAGGTGGTTGAAAAATTTAAGGAACTATGACTAGAAGTTCCTAGAAGGAAATGTGTGAAGAAAGAAAGGAAGAGATCACGAAATATGCAACTATGGAAAAAGCAATCAACATCTGAGGAATGACAAATTTGACTAGGATATCTCCATGGAATATATGAAGACTATAATGAAGTTTGAAAAATAAAGAGACCCTTGACAATATATATATTTTGTAGATATTTCAATGTGTATGAAGGATGTTGATGTGAACTAAAAGATGTCATGATGAAAAACCATCACAAAGGTAATTTTTATTTAATGATCATTCCTTAATTTTTGAATGATATTTGGATGGGCTTATGCAGGGATGCCAAGGGAAGAACTATGTATATATTTTAACATTGATGTTCATGTAGTAGGATGAAATATCCTTAGGGAAACATGGCATGAAGAAGGCAACATTTCATGATGAAAGGTCAGATATGAACTAATGGATCACTTTCCAATGAAAGGAATAATGACGTGACTGACTCATGGATGAAAGTGATGGATGGTCTATGCCCTACAAAGAAGTCCCAAAACATGAAGACTCTTGAATAAAGAAAATAATTTCATGAGATCACGAAGAAGGAGTTCTTCAAGCAACTGGTTATCCCGTCATCACCACCTGAAGAGGTGTTGTAGGTCCCTAATTAAGAGGTAGCCTGGAAACAAGTTTCTAACTTGGTAGAAACTTGGAAGCAAATTCCTAAGCCAAGAAGGAGCTTAGGTACATTCCTTCTATAGGAATGAGTATATTCCTTCATTGGAATAGGTATGTACGCCCTAAGTTAAGAGGGAGAGATAGACACATCATTCCTGTCTTCACTTAGAAAGATAGAATGGAGGATCAGGTAAACATCTGGAAACTAATGCTCTTTCACGATGAGTTAAGGCATCCAAGATAAAAGTAGTCATAGAGGACCGATATTCTTTGAGGACTGGGAATCCAAGATAAGAATAGTCCTGGTGGAACGTATTGTAAGAGAATACAGGCGGGGTATGTTCCGAGAGAGACAATCATGAGGGTGTCTATACATCATTGGTCTCAACAACATTGAGCTCAGATTTTGTGGATACATAGAATTGGTAGTCAAGGCCTTGTTATGTGACAATTTTGGTTGATATGATGCTATACATATGGGTTTCAAATCCGACCCTTATTATGATAATTCTTCATATTAATAATGTCCAAGTACCTTGTATGGATTATGAATACCTCCCTAGTTAAGAGGGGGGGTTGAAAAGTGTAACCAGGTTCGGTCTTCATAGTGACATGTGTAATTATGATTTGATGTAATTGATGAAATGAAGAAAATAATTTTTTTTTTGTAACATTTGTCTCATGGGTTTCATCAACAAGGAATTTTAGTTTTAGTTAAGGCTCCCATTGTTAGCCTTTAGGATTAGTCGTCATGTCATAAAACTCTATAAAGTCAATGTCAAAGATGAAAGACCCATTTGGGTATGTTACACATTGTAAAAGAGAATTTATTTGTGTCATAAGCCCTCCAAGACCTTGTCACAATCATCCCTTGAAGTTGGATTTCAAAAGAGAAGAAATTATTTTCCAAAAGGCATGTCAGCCTAGTCTCCAAGTCAAGTCGGCTTATTTGCATGGGAAAACCACTATTAATAGGCAGCTCGACCTTCATCCTAGAGACAAAATTTCGGTCAAGCAAGTTTGAAACAAGAAGAAGTGTGAAAAGTTAAGGAGAGAAGCCTCATAACTAGGGAGAATAAGGAAGGGAAGGATGAATAATTTTGGTGTTGTTTCTTGGGTGACTTTCCTCGCACATGTGGTAGAAACTAGGGTTTCTACAGGTTCACATCAACCCGTACAAAAGACAATTAAAATGTCTCTCTACCATCCGTTTTGCTAGCCTAGGTTACAAGTGAATGTTCTGAAGTCAACTGAAGGAGGAAGACACCTTAGAAGTCCATAATTCAGCTCACAACTGTGATTTTGCAAAGATCTTAGGCAGCTGAGCATTCTAGGTCTGTTGAGGAAAGTCAAAATCTCAAGTGTAGCCAAAATACAAAGGAAGGCAAGCAGTTTGACTTGGGCAAGAAGAAGAAGCAATGGGGAAGGGATTTGTGACTTGGTCTTGGAGTGGTTGTTGTGTCAAGGGTCTTGGTCATAGTCTTGGTATTCGTCAATTGAAATCTCTATAAGAAGAAAAATTTGTTTGGTTTTTCCTCTCAAGTGGGAGATGTTTTGGCCCTGGCTTATAGCCTACATTTTATGTCTCTTACCTATTTATTTTTTATGCATTGGTAGTTGTTTGATGAACAAGAACACTATAATAATCTAAGTAAAGAGAAGATCCTGAATTAAAAAAGTAAAAAGCATTCACAAGCAGTTATCATAAGAAGAGAAATCATCTAATTGTTATGCCCTAGATTTCTCAACAATGATGACATTGAAAGAGAGAGAAAGCCCTTATTCAACTTAAAATGGACATAACTCTACGCTCAAATCTTAGAATTAAGTAAGAGTAGAGTTGTTGGAAAGCTCTCGATGACTCATAGAATGTTGTAATGAGCTCAGAAGTGACCTTCGAATTATATTTAAGTGGAAAAATTCTAAACACCCCAACTCCTTAGTGCTACTTAGGTGGTTGCACATGTTATAAAAAGGTTTAGTGGTGGATCAAAATTTGGCAAATAAAGACTCCCAAGAAAACAAAATTGTTTATTTGGCTAGTCTTAAGGAAAAAAAAAATCCAACTTAGGATTTCTTTGTAGAAGAGTTTAGAGAAGGACCTGGTTTATATGTGTTGTGTACAAAGAGGGATGAAACTAGTGAACATATATTCCTTCGTTGACCCTTTTCACACTAGATATGAAGTGATATTACCATATGGTTAAGAACACAAAATTTATGGAAAAGTGTTTCAATTAACTTGCTTGAAAAATTGGTTACAAAAAAATGAAGCTAAAGTATATAGATTTTTTCCTTTATTGTAATTTGGGGTATATGTCTAGCCCACATTGTTTTAATATCTTAAAACCAACAAATGCAAACATTTCAGGTTTTCTCATAAATCTATGTTATTTATCAATTCTGCAAGGTGACTATATTAGTGTTTGTTCCTAGATAGGTGGGTGAACTTATAGTTGACAAGTGTTACTCTTGGGGCTTTTTTGATGGGACCTACCAAGGTCTTGAACATGAAAGCAGAATTGTGGACATTATGTATTTTGGTGAAAATATTCATATAAAATTTAAAGTTAATGTGGGTCTTGTAACTAATAACTTTATTGAATTGAGGGCCATTAGATCTCACATGAAGTTGGCAGTGAATCAACACATTTCATATCTTCAAAATTTTCATGATTTTTAGTTGGTTATAAAGTGGTTGAATAATGATCATATTTGGATTTTAGCACTACAAATTTTGGTAGGGAAACTTAAGGGAAAATCATAGCTATTTACTCTCATCAAGTTCTCCATATGTATACAGAATTGAACACTTTTTTTGATGCATCATCAAAGGAGGGATTACAAGTGATTTCCAAACAAGCTCAACTAATGACATGCTTTGAGAGAACCTTGAATCACTCAAGGATGGTAGAATAATTTCATGAATGACTATAGTAGATAAATCTAGAGATTGTTTATTTCTAGGTTTTATAATATTTTTTAATTCTTTGGTGAGATCATGATTGAAGTGTGTAATTACTATCAAAGAAATCGTACAATACATCATGATAGAGATGGAGATGTGTACAATACCCCATGTTTCCTCCTAATTTTGTAACATGCAAGGTGCACCTTTAGTGTCTGTTTTTCATTCTACTTTGGAATAAAATATGTGCTCTCTTTCTTTTGAAAAAAAATCATATTCTTTGGAAAAAAAAAACATGATTCAAAGAGAGTGTTGTTACAAATATTAGAAAAGGGAAGGCTTTGTCTCAAGTGTAGCAACTAGTAGCCTAGAGAGAGATGGAAATGTTTCTACGCCATCTTTTAGCTATGTGTCATGCCGACCTCTTGTCGCCATCATGAAAACACCGTATAAGTAACATGGCACATTCTTACTTAGCAACACATATTAATCTTACAAGTTGACAACGGAAAATAATAATGACATCAATAAATTTCATGGTTAATTCAATTTTGAAAATTGTTTATTGTGGTTGCAACCCTTAGCACATTGTTGAACAAGGAAGGTTTAATAATCAATGTAAAATAAATCCAAACCTAATCCTAAAGATATTTTTGCTTGATCTTGTTTTTCAAGGATTCTATAGATTAGCAATAAAGTTTCCATCTTGGTCATTCTAAATCTCTACACCACAATTTCCATTTTTCTTAAATATTTTCTTTAAGAATTATGATTTTTGCATTGGTTTTATTTGTTGGAGAAAGGTAGGGGCAATGGGAGTTAATAATGTCAAAGATGGTGAATTTCATTGGCTTATTGGCATAAGGAAATCGCTTAGGTGGTAGAGGATGAAGTCATTCTGATGAGATAAGTAGGATGTTGAAAATAGTTTCTTTTGTAACCTCATGTCCCTTTTGTAGTTGTCTAGTTTTTCTTACATTACTCATTCATTGTCTTTCATGTTTTGGCCTCATCTTGTGTTAGTAAGGTAGGCATATTAAGGTTGAGTTTTAGTGTTTTTTGCTTACATTTTCTCGATTTCTAATGGAAACTTTTGTTGATGTTGTTTCAATAGCTCGACCAATTATAGTTGTAGATTTGTGTAGTGAAATTGAAGCCTCTGAATGTGTTTTTCATTTTATTTTAATGAATTTTACGATGGTAGAATTTGATTTTTTTTAGTCCAGACTTATTAGAGGACAATGTAGCCTTGATTGGATGGCTCATATGAGAGATTTTTTAAGACATGAAAGGGGTTTGCAAGGACTTGAATTGATTTTGTTGGGTATGTGTTATATTCTTTGCATGACTAGCCCCACACATGATTTGTTGCATCGAGCATAGTGGGTAGGTCATATGAGGGGAGGCCCCCTTCCCCCACCTGCAAGGGGGTGATAGCCCCTATACAAAGACTAAAACATCATCGATATGTTTCTATCAAAAAAAATTCATCAAGAGGTTTTTATTGAGTGATTTTTCTTGGTTTTTCACCTTTTGGTAGTTTCATGGCACATAGTAATCGATTGGGGAATTATATTGTATTGTAACATTGTAAAGAAATAATATATTTAACACTCTTTTTTATTTTCCTAATTTGGGATTCTAGGGTTAAATTTGTGTGTGTGTGTGTGTGTATGTGTGTCAGTGCAACCTCTCTACATTTATTAAGAATTTGTTTGCAATAATTAATTATACAAGGTTAAAACCTACAATTTTCTCCAATGATTTGTTGTAGAGGTTAATGATGTTTGGTGTTGTGATTTCACACGACATGGTTCTTACTTCTTTGTGTCTAGTGAGAGTTGGGGTCTTGTTGTAGGCATAGTATTTCTAGGCAAGATTGGGAGGAGGCAATGTGGGGCTTAGCTTGGTAGAGAGAATGGAAAGAAATTCAATGACAGTACATGCGAAGAAGATGATAGATAGGTGGCTTTTCCAAATGCAAAGTGAAAAGAACACATTGTGGGGACAAGTGGCCAAAATAATTTAAAATAAATAAATAACTCTTTTGGACAAAAAGTTTCAAATTAGAAATATCGCTCCTTAAAAACACCTTTGATGTCATTAGATTGTAAATGGAAAGTGCCTCATACGAATCCAACAACATGAAAAGATAATCCAACATGAACAAACGATCGAATTGATATTACAAAATATTAAAGGGTTTAATAATCAAATCTACTTAATATGATCATGGTTGTAGAAATAAACCAACCTAGACCCATCTTAACTTCAGATCTATCAAGCGCCGAGAGGGATCAAATATCTCGAGGTGTAAACCTCTTTTTGAGTGAAAAAGTTGAGGAAAGGTCTGCACCTCGAGAGATTTGATCCCTCTCGATGCTTGATAGATTCGAAGTTAAGATGGATCTAGGTTGGTTTTAGTCGTGTGCGGCCAATGAAAATCTATTGAAGATATGATTAATTTGATCAATAACATGTAAATACATCTAATATTAATATAATCATTTTAAATATGCTAAATATGTCTAAGATTAATCTGGTCACTTTAATTTTAAATTTCTTAGTTACCTCAGTCTGCTGAGATGATAAATATTGTTAATAAATTTAATGATGAAAAATAATGAAATAAAAATTTTGAATGCAAAGTGACAATGTAATAGTGTTGAATGATAGAAAATGTGAATAATAAGAATGTAGTCCATTACAAATACCCTTCATTGTGATCAATCTCAAACTATTTTATTCTACTATTCTTATTGTCACCCTTGTTAGTTTGGTCATATTTTCATATCGATTATATGAAAATGACAATTTAAATTGTAAACCATTTAAATATTTAGCTCAAGCTATTGTACTAAACATCATACCTTGTCTCTCTTGCTCTCTAATATTAATAAGTTGAATTACTATAACACAAAAATCAATGTATAGTGCCAATAATTTTTTGTGCTTACATTGAAATCAATGCACATTGTTAATCCAATCACTTTAAAATTAATGTACCATCATACATCCAATTACATAAAATCATAAATCAACATCTACACTGAAATCAATGCATCTAATGCAAGCAATCAAATAAGATTAGAAAACAACTTCTACACTAAAATCAATGCATCTAATACAAGAAATTAAATAGGATTAGAAATCAACATATACACTCAAATCAATGCATCTAGTGCAAGTAAGCAAATAGGATTAGAAACCAACATCTACACTGAAATTAATGCATTTAGTGCAAGCAATCAAACAGGATTATAAATCACCATCTACACGGAAATCAATGCATTTAATGCAAGCAATCAAATAGGATTCGAAATCATTTACATTGAAATCAATGCATCTAGTGCACGCAATCAAATATAATTAGAAATCAACATGTACATTGAAATCAATGCATCTAGTGCAAGCAATCAAATAGGATTATAAATCACCATCTACACTGAATCTATGCATTTAATGCAAACAATAAAATATGATTAGAAATCATCTACATTGAAAGCAATGCATCTAGTGCAAGCAATCAAATATCATTAGAAATCAACATCTACACTAAAATCAATGCATCTAGTGTAAGCAATCAAATAGGATTAGAAATCGCCATCTACACTAAAATCAATGCATCTAGTGCAAGAAATATTTTTCACTCTCTCCCCCCTCCATCTATATCTATATCTCTCTCCATCTCTCCTTCTTTGTCTCTGTATCTCACCCCCCCCCCCCCCCAAACACACACACTCTCTCACTCCATATTTATCAATCTCTTTGTCTCTCCCTCCCTCTCTCCATCTCTCTCTTCTTCCCTCTCTTCACCTTCCATCAATATATTTGTCTCCCTTTTTCTCTCTATATCACCCCCAAAACATACACTCTCTTTTTCCAATCTATCTATCTATCACTCCCTCCTCCTCTCCCTCTCTCTCTCTCTTCCCCTTCTCTCCCTCTCCCCCGCTTCTCTCTCTTTCTTCATGCTTTCCTCTCTCCCTCTCTCTCCATCTTCCTTATCACTCCCTCCCTCTCTATCCACCTTTCTCTCTCTATGCATTTCTTCTTACCTTCCTCTCTCCCCCCCTTCAACTTTGTCTCTCTTTCCCTCCCTCTCTCCACTCTCTCACATCCTCTCTCTCCCTTTCTACCTCTCTCTCTCTCCCTCTTCACCCTCCAACTTTATTACTATATCCCTCTTTCTCTCCCCCTCCCTCCTTCTCTCCCTCTCCCTCCTTGTCTCCATCTCTCCTTCTTTGTCTCTTTATCTCACCCTCAAACATATACACTCTCTCTCCATCTCTCCCTTGTCACTCCCTCTCTCTCTCCACTTCTCACTCTCTATGTCTTTCTTCTTCCCTCCCTCTCCTGACCCCCCCAAACTTGATCTCTCTATCCCTCCCTCTATCCTCTTCTCTCGCTCCCTCTCCCCTCCTCTCTCTCAAGTCCTCTCTCTCATCCTTCCTATCTCTCCCTTTCTCTCATACCTCTCTCTCTCCTCCCCCATCACTCTCTCTTTCTTTTCCCTCCAATCCTCTCTCCTACCCCATCACTCTCCTCCTCTCTCTCAAGTCCTCTCTCTCACCCTTCCTCTCTCTCCCTTTCTCTCCTACCTCGATGTCTCTTCCCCCATCTCTCTCTCTCTCCAACTATGTTACTATATCCCTCCCTCTCTCCTTCTCTCCCCCCTCTCTCCATCTCTCCTTATTTGTCTCTTTATCTCACCCCTAAACATACACACACACTCTCTCCCTTGTCACTCCCTCTCTCTCTCCACTTCTTACTCTCTATGTCTTTCTTCTTCTCTCCCTCTCTCCCCCTCCCTTTCTCCTCCTATCTCTCAAGTCCTCCCTCTCGTCCTTCCTCTCTGTCCTTTTATCTCCTACCTCCTCTCTCTTCCCCCATCTCTCTCTCTCTCTCTTCCCTCCAATCCTCTCACTATCTCCCTCCCTCTCTTCTTCTCTCTCCACCCCCTTCCATCTTGTGTCTCCCTCTCCCTCTCTTACCCTTCACTACCTCTCTCACTCCTCTCCCTCTCTCTCTCTTCATTCCTCCTCTCCCCTCTTCTTCATTTGATCTCTATCTCTCCCTTGTCACTCCTCCTATCTCTCCACCGCTATCACTCTATGTATTTGTTCTTCCCTCCCATATATATCTATATCATGATATATTACTATATATTATAATATAACAATTTTAATATTGTATTAAACCAAAGTTATTAAATTTAATAATATTAATATTATAATATATTAATATGAATATTAGATGTAATAATAATATTAATATTAATCCTGTAACATTAATATTAGGGTTAATAATGTTTTTTTGCATGGCATTAATAATAATTTGGCCCGTGGTATTTTTTATCTAGGTTGGATCTAGGAGTTTATATGTTGATTTCTAATCCTATTTGATATATTTTTATTTATTCACCATACCTCTTCATACCTCTTTTATAAATATAATATTTGGTCCACGGTATTTAGCCCATGCTATTAAAATGGTATTTGGCCTATAGGCTTCACCTAAATAAAACATTTTTTTGAACTTTCGTAAATATAAAAAGTTTATTCACGTATGACCATTTCCATGAGAGGTAGTCAGTTATGACTACCTCTCATGGAAATGGTCATACGTGAATGACTTACTTAACGCAGTTGAATCCCAAAATGATATCTAATATAATGCACTGCGTAAACCCCCATACTTAAATTCAAAAAGAGTCAAGGGATCTCTACTTGAATGGTTCATGAGGCACAATACTTGCTAAGGTTTTGCAAATGGGGTAGCAAGCTAAGTGGGCTTGATTGTGGGGAAAACTCCACAGTTAAGCGCGCTTGAGCCAGAGGATTTCTGGGATGGGTGACCTCCTGGGAAGTCCTGGTTACCGGGTGCAAGCCCCGGAAGTGATGATTGATGCTATGTGATTCATTTCACTAGTTTCAATCCCACTTCTTCACCCCTGTGAGCATCACCCGATGTAATGAGTGCTAAGTGAACTATTCAAAAATCATGAGAAATTAGTCAGTTACGACTACCTCTCATGGAAATGGTCATACGTGAATGACTTACTTAACGCAGTTGAATCCCAAAATGATATCTAATATAATGCACTGCGTAAACCCCCATACTTAGAAGTTTTATTTATTTATCATACCTCTAGCTTATTTATATTTTTATTTATTTACCATACCTCTGGAGTAAGTATAAAAAGAGGTTTTATTTATTTACTATACCTCCAATTTATTTATATTTTTATTTATTTACCATACCTTTTTTTAGAGTGTTAGTTAAACCTCTTTATATTTTAAATTTATATCGTATTTATACATAATAATAGTTAAAGAGTAAAAACAAGCAAAAATGACATATCAAAAATTACATCTTATTTTGCCAAAAAAATCTCTTGTTACAAATACTAAGTTAAAAATACATAAAATATCAAGGGGGTTCGTCAAAGGCAGACACATCTTGGATAACGTCATTCAAGTTCATGAAGCTATCCATTCCAGTAAACAAAGGAAAGAAAAGGGGATGTTGATCAAGCTCGACATGGCCAATGCCTTCGATAGGGTCAATCACTCCTTCCTCCTCCAAGTTCTCCGATCCTTCGGCTTCCCTGCTCAATTTATCAATCTCATCAAAGCCTGCATCACAAATCCTTGGATTGCTCCCCTGGTCAATGGTTGCCCAGCATCCTTCTTCCAAGTCTATCGTGGCTTGAGGCAAGGTTGTCCATTATCCCCATTCCTGTATATTCTTATGGCGGATTCTCTCAGCAGGAAGCTTGCTGCAGAAATGAACACTGGTGGACTCCCCGGAATTCGAACTTCGAATGTTCTAAAGCCTATAAACCATGCACTCTTTGCAGATGACTCTCTCCTATTAGGCGGAGCCTCTATCAGAATAGCTACCTCCTTTGACACAGTTCTAAAAAGTTACTACAGAGCCTCAGGAGCACTGATAAATGATAGAAAGAGTTCGATCTACGGATGGAATGTGAACCAACATAGTCTTAACAACATAGCTCAGATTCTTGGCTTTGAGTGTTTTGCTCATTGGGACAACATCAAATATCTTGGCTTACCTCTCACATCTGGAGTCAATAATAGAACTCTGTGGCATGGCATCATCAACAAGATTAAAGCCAAGATCATCTCCTGGGGAGGTTACTGGCTTACCAAGGGAGGGAAAACTATCTTATTAAAATCAGTTTTATCTGCCCTCCCCATCTACCAAGCCTCATTCCTTCTTGCACCGAAACATATCATGGAACAAATTTCTGGTCTTTTGAGAGATTTTCTTTGGAAAGGAGGCAAAGGCAATCACAAAAAACTACATTTGGCAAATTGGGATCTTGTTAAGCGCCCAACAGTGGATGGAGGACTCCAGATCAGAGACCCAGCTCTCTCTAATCTCGCACTTGGCTGCAAGCTCCTTTGGAAAATCTACTCTGACCCTTCACATCCTGTCAGCGAAATGCTCAGGACCAAATATGCGCAGGGGATCTCTCTTAGGCATTTATCAGCGGACAATACTCCCATAGGCACTCAAACATGGAATCTTTGTAGAAATAGTATCAGCAGCTTCAGGAATCATCTGTACCACATACCTGGCAATGGCAAAAAAAAATTACTGTGGGAAGACCGCATAATGAATTGTGCTCCTCTCAATTCCCATGATGAGATCCGAGAGCTAAGTGGTTGGCTCCTCAGCGCAGGCTTTCGTAAGCTGTTTGACATCTCTGTGTGGGACAGCAGTGGGAATTGGTTTAACTGGGGCTTTCCAATCGTGCCAGCGCATCTACACAGTCAACTTGAATTGTTCAAACCGCTTCTCATCAACGTTGCCCCTGTTCATTATGACAGCCCAGATAGTTGGGGATGGGGTGACTCCGGCTCTTACACCCCAGCAATGGGATATATTGCCCTGCAGCCAAAAAAAGACAGACTTCGCTCTCCCACCATTTGGAAATAGGTTTGGAACATCACCGGGCTTCCCCAAACTAATTTTTTTTTTTTTTTTTTGCATCCTCATGCACAACAAATAGCTAACAGGAGATAATTTGTTAAAAAGAAATATAGCAGGACCACACAGATGTGTGATGTGCAGAAATGTTGGAGAAACAACCTCTCATTTGTTCATAGATTGCGATTTTGCCAAAGAGATTTGGAATTTAATTCTTCTCGGATTGCAGGTTCACCCTCCCCAGCATAGCTCCATGGCTGATCTCTACTCCTCTTGGTTCCAAAGCTATCCTCATAATATCCCCATCAATTCACTCTGGTACCACATTTGGCTCTCCATCCCCAAATTTGTGTGTTGGGAAATCTGGCTCGCCCAGAATAACTTGACCTTCAACAATGCTCCTTGCAATCTTGCAAAATCAGCTGCCAAAACAAAAGCCCTTCTCCTTGAATCTGTCCTACTGCAATCTCATAAAGCAGACTCCTCTCTCCCCCCTTTGAAAAGAACTCGCTGAATCTCCATAGCTCTCACCCTAAAGGCAATGCCTAGATCCTCCCCCTTCCCAATCCACCTTGGAGAATTAGAGAACCAGATGATACCTTTCAAGTATGGTGGAGGTCCCAAAATAAAACTACTATCTTCTTTGACGGCGCCTCCAAGGGTAACCCTGGGGCTGCGGGGGTTGGTGGAGTCATCTACTCCCCAGACAACTCTAGAAAAGAATGCTTCTGTTGGGGGCTTGGTCCTCATACAAACAACTAGGCAGAACTTCTTGGACTCACAAAAGCCTGCCAAATTGTCCGTGATAGAGGCATTAAAGAATGTCAAGCGTTCGGAGATTCAGAAATTCTCATCAAGAAGATCAACTTGAAGGACTAGTTCAACAACGCCATCCTCAACAAGTCTCTGAAAAGGTTAAAGATCATTTTGCAGGACTTCACTTCCTTCAAAATTTTCCACATTCTCAGAAGCTCGAATAGTGAAGCGGATGTAATGGCAAACAAAGGATGCCTCCTAGCACTGGGAGATCTCAATATTAACGACAATAGCCCTATCTTATCATGCATCCCTTAATTTAAGTTAAAAAATAGATCAAGCTAAATGAAGATCTATGAAAACACTCTGTAACGTTGATTGTTTTGGCTCCTGCCCAACCAAACCCCTATAATAAAATATACCCGTTTCAATTAAAAAAAAATACATAAAATATAAAAGTTCTCCTAATTATACTTTTTCTATTAAACATTAATAAAACTACAAGATACATATAAAAGTTCTATTAATTATACTTTTTCTATTAAATAACAACAACCTCAGTTACTTAAATATTGTACGGAGCATAATCCACCGGCAGCTGGGGCCGTCTGTCCCTTCATTTCTTGAAGTAAAACCCTCATTTCCATCGCCATTCAAGGAGCTTGAAAAGGGTTTTTCCAACTCCAAAACCTTGGCCTCGGCGTCCAAGGCAGTTGGACTTCTTTCCCGTCGCAGCAGCAGTTTGTTCAGTATATCTTCCAGCGAACACACGTGCCACAGGCCCCGCCACGTGAGTGGTTGTGCTTTTCATTTTCAGCGTACTGCGCTTCACCGACAGGCATTCTGCTGATTTCGTCGATTGTTAGGTATTGCATGCAATAACAGAGAGATGGTTGCGTGGATTTTAAGATAATTTAAATCATTAATTTTTTTTAATAATTTATTAACGACTATACAACTTTGCCAAAATACAAAATTCGCCCCCGAAAAAAAAATACAAAATATGAAACACCACCTGTCACCTAGCAATTTACCCATGAAATACCATCAATTTTTTAAAACCCATCATGAATCTTCGTGTAACGTGTTAATGTCCTATACGTCTAACTGTCAAATTTTGTAGGTTGCTTGGATTTCAGATTCCAACACGTCGCTGTTCTCCAAACTGAACGTTAGGCTCAGCGCCAGTATCGGGTTACTAAATAATTGCTTTTTCCAGGAGTCGGGTTTCAGAGGCTGGCAGGACATTTTACAAGTTCATGCTTCACAAAATATATATATATATATAATAATTAAAATTCCAACACATCGCTGCCCTTCAAACTGAACGTAAGGCTGAGCAGTATGGGGTCACCACGCAATTGTAATTGATTTTTTTTGAGGGTTAGGGTTTCACAGACTTGCATGACATTTTAGAAGCTTCTTTACGCTTCACAATATAGTTTTTCATATAAGTAAGTTAAAATTATATATATATATATATATATAAAATTTGTTGATGATGTAATAGTAATTGTACATTTATCTAATTATTTTTAATGTGATTTTGGGGAAATTTTTCAGGTAGGTTTTTCCGATTTAATTTTTCTAAAATTTGGTGAGAATTTATTGAAATCAGAAGTTTGATAGGTAATTCCTACACAATCAAAGTATCTTGGATTTAATAACACAAATCAAAATTTCGCCTCAAATTTTTGGACTGGATTCCAAAAACCCCATTAAAAACAATTATGTAAATTTATTGACTTATGAATTAATATGCCCATTAATATTTATATTTAGTTATTTTAATTTATTTTATTTTGATAAAGGAAAAAATCAAACAAATTTTGTTGGCACAAATATTTTCACAAATATATGTATATTATTCAAATTCATTTCAATTATTTTGATATATAAATTGTGAAATCTATTATGATTAAAAAATATTTATGAATAAATTACAATCTCGAAGATCGCTGCTCCATGAAACCCTAGCTGCGCCTCTGCGCCCTTGCTGCTCTGTGGCCCGTGGCTTTGGGCCCTCTGCCCTCCTTTTTTGCGTTCTTTTTTGAGTTCCTGCGGTTCAGAGCGCTCATCTGCTGCTGGGAGGGACTAGTAAGTCGGGCTCGCCCTCATGGAGGTCCCAAGCTCGCCCCAGGCAGGCCCGCCTTCATCTGCTGAAGCCTTCTCTCGGCTCTTGGCCGGCTTGCCGCAGAAGAAAAAGAGTGAAGCAGCCAAGTTTGTCAAGAGGCTGGAAGACATTCCTGAAATCTCCCTGCCGCCTGAGACCCCAATTCAAGTCGCCCTCAACTTGGCTTAGTGGGCTCTCGTTGGCCAGTTCACCGGTCTATGGCCTTCTCCTAAGACCATTGAGACATGGGTTAACAAGAACTGGGCTCCTCTGATCAAGGGCAGCGTCACCTCTTACTTCTTAAGACGAGGGTCCTTCCTCTTCGAATTCACCTCAAAGGACGACAAGGACCTGATCTTTCAAAATGACCCCTATTTCATGGGCCCCCAGGGCCTGTATCTCAACAGATGGACGTCGAATTTCGACCTTGCAGTAGATGTTCCTACGGTTGTCCCTGTATGGGTCAGACTCCCTAATCTCCCAGTCCATTGCTGGAATTGGGACTCGCTGAAACACATCGGAAACCCCTTGGGAAATTCATAGACAAGGCAAACATCAAAGATCAATACGACCATGACCATATCTACGTAGAAGTAATCTAGAGGTGGGTCTCCCGAAAGCCATCAAAATCAAAGTAGGAACCTGGACCGATTTGCAGAAGCTGGACTACGAGAAGTTGCCTTTCAAATGCCGAAAATGTCATGTCTACGGCCACTTCGCCAGAGGATGCCCAACTAATCTGGAACCGGGTAAGGGTAAAGAACAAGGTTGGAACCAGGCCAAGCGCGCCAGGAAAATCCAAAAGCAGGTTGGTCCAAACGGAAGAGGTCCTCAGGCCCCTCCTCAACAACCCCCTCCCAGAATGGATCAAGAAAATAAACTCACTCCTCTAAGCTCGCAAATAGAGGAAACTCAGGAACCAGAAAATCAAAAAACAACCCCTCCCTCTAAAGGTACCCCCTCCTCTCCCAAGGGGAGAAGCCTTGCTGAGAGCTCCAAAGGGAACACTGTCGAAGTAGAGGAAGATGAGCATGAATCGGATTGCTCGGAGGAAGAAGGGGAAACAGGAGAATCCCAAGCTTCGATAAGGAGATCCACAAGAGGCCGTAAATCAGATCGAGAAAAAAGAGAGCAGGAAACTTTCAAGGATAAGCTTCAAGGCAGCCAGCGAACCCTTGAGAAGCTACTAGCATCAAAAGCAAAGATGGCGAGAAAATAGCCCCATGGCTCCAAGGGAGCCAACCAGAAATACAAATGATGAAGATAGTCTCCTGGAATTGTAGAGGTATGGGGAGCAGAATCAAAGAAGAATCCATCAAAAGTCTAATAAGAACAGAAGCTCCTGACATACTTCTCATCCACGAGACCAAACTGGAAGACTTTGTCTTCCTTCAAGCAAGCAAGAAACTCTGGAACAAATGTGAGGCGAAAGAAAACTCAGCCCGAGGGGCTTCCAGCTGGTTGAGCACTCTTTGGAACGCTAGCAAATTCTCAGTCATTTCTGAGACCCTCAATACTCATTGGTTGTTTTTAAAATTGTAGCACTTAGATTCAAAAGAGATCATCAGTCTCTTCAACGTGTACATCCCTGTGAACGCTGTGGAAAAAAAGGCCTGCTGGGACTCCATTAGAACCCAAGCAAATCTCGTTAATCTTGAGAATACCATCATAGCAGGAGATCTTAACCTCACTCTCTTATCAGCAGACAAGAGAGGAGGCAGCATTGTTTGAGATCCGGCAAGGGAATGGGCAGAGGACCTTATGCAGGACTGGGACCTGCTGGACATCAAGCCAATCTCTGGTAAGTACACTTGGACTAATAAAAGAATTGGCCCTGGTCACATTGCTGCCAGACTGGATAGATTCTTACTTCAAAGCTCTTTTCTTTTGCTTGGATTAGAGGCTAGAGTTCATATCCTCCCATGCAGCACTTCTAATCATAAACCCATCAAGCTGGAACTGGGGTTTCAGCTTGACCTAGGTCCAATTCCCTTCAGATTTAGCCCGCTCTAGGCTAAGGAATCAAACTTCATGCAATTAGTTAAGGGCATCTAGATGCAACCGGTCAAAGGCTCCCCCTTTTTTGTCTGGGAGGAGAAGCTCAGAAGAGTGAAAAGGGTTATAAAAAGCTAGGCCAAAACTCTGCCTAATCCAGCAAATGAAAGAAAAAATATCCAACGCATTCTGGAAAATCATCATCTCCAAGCTGAAACAGCTGACATAACTAAAGAGATTCTAGACAAATAAGCCCAGCTCCAGCAAAACTATCACAAGGATTGCCTAGCAGAAGAAGATTACTGGAGACTTAAGTCACGCAGTCTTTGGCTTAAAGTAGGGGATAGGAACTCTTCCTTCTTCCATAAACAAGCTCAGGCAAGGAAATGTACCAATTCCATTTTCGAAATCAAAGAGGGCACTATTATTCACAAAGACAATGCAAGCATCAAAAAAGTTGCCTCCCTTCACTTTAAAAGCCTGTATAATGAAGATATAAATCTGGACCAAATCTCTGATATGATTGATGTGGTTCCCTCCTTCATTGCTGTTGAAATGAATCACCTTCTTGAAGCTAAACTCACCAAGAATGAAGTCAAGGATGCCCTCTTCGCCATGGATCCTGACAAAGCCCCTGGGCCGGATGGATTTACAGCCAAATTCCTCCAATCTTGCTGGCCGATTGTGGAAAAAGATCTATACAAAATCGTTATTAAGTCCCAAGCTTTCCAGAAAATCAAAGGCCACACGAACTCTACTTTTCTTGCTCTCATCTCCAAAGAGAAAGGAGCCAACACCTTCAACTGGTTTCGACCGATTTCGCTATGTAATATTGGTTACAAACTAATTACTAAAGTCATCGCTAATAGACTTAAGCTCATCCTCCCCAAAGTCATTCCGGAAAGCCAAGGAGGATTCATTCAAGGGAGACAAATAGTGGACAATTTCATTCTGGTCCAAGAGGCAATCCACTCAAGTCTGAGTTGCAACGAAAAAGGTATGGTTGTCAAGCTCGACTTAGCAAATGCTTTTGATAGAGACAAGCATAGTTTTTTGCTGAAAGTCTTACACAAACTTGGATTTGGGGAGAAATTTATAAATTGGATTTGGGCCTGCATCTCGGAACCTTGGATCGCTCCTTTAGTAAACGGCAGAGCCGCTGACTTTTTTGAAGCCACGAGAGGGCTTAGGCAGGGGTGCCCTCTCTCACCCCTTCTATTCATTCTTCAAGCCTCTATCCTCAGCTTCTATTTAGAAAAAAAAATGATGGATCAAGAAATTGCTGGGCTTTGTATAGCAAGAGGTGTTAAAAACATTTATCATGCCCTCTTTGCAGATGAAACCTTGTTATTGGGAGCTGCCTCTATGCTTATAGCCTCCATATTTAAAGGAGTCCTGGACGAGTTTTGTATGATTTCGGGAAGCAATCTTAACAATGGAAAATGCCATATATATTGTTGGAACACCACTTCCAGCTTTCTCAACTCCATTTCCAGAACCATTGGTTTCGCAACCTCCTCAAACTGGACTTCCTTCAAGTACCTAGGCCTTCCTGTATTCCTTAAAAGAGCCTTCAGCAGAGATTGGCTCCCCCAATTGGAGAAATTCAAAAACAAGTTGCTTGCCTGGGGCTTTTCCTGGCTCAACATTGCTAATAATTATATCCTTACTAAATCATTCCTTAACAGTCTTCCCTTATTTCAGTTTTCAGTTCTTCTAGCTCCCTCTGGCATTCTCAGAAAATGGAGGAGATCATCCAGAAATTTTTTTGGAAGGGGGACAAGCAAAATGAGAAAAAGTTTCCATTAGTCAGCTGGGAATCCATCTCCAAACCACTCTTGGAAGGAGGCTTGAACCTCAAAAATCTTGGATATCAAAATATCGCTATGGGAGCTAAGCTCATCTGGAGAATTATTGCTCCTAACCTTAGTTGGGCTCAACTAGCTCTTTGGAAAAAAATACTTTAATGGCAAACGCTCCCACTGTGTAGACCATCCTCTGCCGCTCCTGAATACGCCCTTCCACAAGCTCTGTACCAAAGCCTAACCGCTTATAAATACTCATGCCTACTGGGTCCCCGACAATGGAAAAAGGATCAACCTTTGGACAAATAGAATTATGAACAATGAGCCGCTGGGAGATTGTCGCTCTCTTCAAGTGTTGTGCAGTTGGATGAACGATGCTGGATTGCACTCCCTATGGGATATCTCAGTCTGGCAGGATTCACGCTGGGCTGGCTGGAAACTTGAAATGCCCCCAGATTTGTCTATGGAACACAAGGAACTGCTCTCCAAGCTTCACGGATTGGCTCCAACGTGGATGCAAAGCAGGGATTCAAGAGGTTGGGGTGTGCAGGCTGGTGGTTATTCCGTTGCTCAGGGATATGCCAAGCTATGTGAGCACCCCCATGTGGCCACGAACCCAGAGCCATGGAAAGGGATATGGCATTATCCCTCACTGCCAAAAATTGATTTCTTCAATTGGTTGTTATGCCATTCCAAAATCTTGACAGACGATAATCTTCAGAAGCGTGGCTTCCACGGCCCTTCAAGGTGCAGACTTTGCAAGGTAAATCAGGAAAGCGTTTCTCATTTGATGCTTGAATGTTCCTTTACATTACAGATCTGGACCGAGCTGCTGGAAACTTTGAGTTCCAGCTTCGCGTTGCCTTCCTCCACTGCTGATTTTTTTGTCAAATGGCTACAAAGGTACCCTGGTCCTCCTCCAAAAAACAAAATTATTAGAGCTGCTTGGTTTATTCTCCCTAAAATTACCTGCTAGCAGATCTGGCTTGAGCGAAACAAAAGGATTTTCAGAAACTACGAACAGGATGTCAAGCTAGTGGTAGTTAAAATTAAATGCCAGTTAAAAGAGTGCCTGAGAGACCACAAAGATGATTTAAATCTCACCCAGCAAGATAAAAATTGGGGATCTTCTCTCGATCTTCAGTTCCAAAAATTGGCAAAGAGTATCTCCCTCCCAAAAGTTTGGCAAATAAGGGCTACAGCAAAAGAGTTTCAGGGATGGATCGCAAACCAACAGAGGCATTCTCTATTTTTTGATGGGGCTGCAAAGGGCAATCCTGGAAGAGTTGGTGCTGGAGGAGTTATATTGAATCCAGCTGGTTTTAGGATCCACAGTTTCGGCCGGGGCTTGGGCATTGCTTCCAGTAGTCAAGCTGAGGCTTTGGCTCTTTTTCAAGGACTCAAGGTTTTGAAAGTGTTGAACATCAGGGAGGCTAATGTTATCGGAGACTCTCAGGTTATTATTAATACTATGGTGACTCATTCTAAGCCATTGGACCTAAGGCTAGCAAGGCTGATTCACAGAATTTCAGACCTTGGAGACTCTTTCTAGAACTTGAATTTTTATCATGTGTTGAGATCCAATAATAAGGAGGCGGACACTGAAGCTAACAAAGCAGCCCTTCTTACGGCTGGTGCCCTGCTCATAGGCGGACAGTAAATATGGGAACCAGTTCCTTAATTTAGAAAATTGTCATGTTTTATTGCCTTCTATTAAATCAGTTTGTTTGTATCCAAAAGCTTGGGAAAATCTCTGAAATTGACAACATAGTAGCAGCAAAAAAGAGATGTGAGCTAAACATATTTGTCATGGTCTTGCAAGGCTATTCAGCATTTCTGGATTTAGACTCACCTTCTGTAATCCGCTATTTGGCATTAAGGCCAAGTTTTTAATATATCCACTGCCCGTTTCTGTAAAAAATATATATATATTTATGAAAAAACTTAAAATTTAAAACAATAAATAGTTTTAATATCTTCACATTGAGTGATAATTATGATTAAGCAAAGTGATTTTAAGAGATATGATGGAAAGAGGAATAGGAGGTTTAAATGGATAGCCACGAAGCACATGGTATTAATTATGGTTAGTTTGCACTAGAAGTTTTATCAAAGCATAGTATATATTTAATATCGTTGTTGGTTTTATTAGGAAATGTCATTTTACAGAGAAACTGCACTTTTGGCATAATAAGGTTTTGAAGTGACGGTAAGGATAAAGAATTATCTAGATGAATTTGAGGTTGAAGAGCAGATTAGGAGTTGGGTGCCAGATACATGCAATACTAGAACCAACAAATAAGGTATATGCAGGCTATGAACATCTATTGGATTTGGCAGTTGAAAACTATCAAGGGAAAGTCTCGGTGGAAAGCTCTGAAAGGAAATTCTCCCTTGCATCGACTAAATACAACATACTAAGAAGTCAATGGAAAGAGTTTTTATCCTTACCAAGAAGCTAGCAGACCTTGAGTTCTCCACCTCTAAGGAAGAGGGGGAGTCACGCCCACAAGTTGGTGATGTGCGACGAGCCGGGTGACATGACTTCCGATTAAAGGCAACGAGTCGTGGTGTGACGAGTCAGTCGGTCGGTTAAACGCGTCCAAGTCACATGTGAAGAAATACGATGAAGGCATGATTCATGTGCGACGAAGTGCAACAAGAAGGTGAGTTGCGACGAGCTAGTACAAGGGTTGAAAAATCAAGAAAGTCGAAAAACGACTAAGTGTTGGACGAGTTGCAACGAGTTTATATGAGAGGCGAAAAACCGAACGGTTGGGTGGATCTGACCCATAGTTGGGGCAAGCTGACTTGGAAAGGGGAAAACCGACGTGTTTTGGTGGTCGAGTTATATGGTCGGCCTGGGCAGGACGACCCATCGATATTCATGATGGAACCATATATAAAGGTGGACGCATGGAGGAGGAAGGACAAGCAAGAACACAAGTCACATTCCAAGCATACCAAGCGAACTTGGTGAGAAAGGAAGGACGAACATAGCGCAACCCGAGGTGTAGGCAGGTGAACTAGGGTCAAGGCTGCCTAGGCAAGTCGAGAGGACTGCTGTAGGGTGAGCTGTCGAGAGCGCGCTTGGCCGAAGTTTGAACGGAGGATTGCAGTCGGGCGACGTTCGAACAGTCGGGCGAGTGGAGTATTGGGTGCGGCAAGGTTGGGCATGACAAACCCGAGTTGTGGGTGGGTTGCATGAAGGCACAAACACCCTTGCCCACGAGCTAGGCAGTGTAACACGAAGGTGCCAGGTAGAATTGTTGGGCGGGCACGGCAGGCGAACACATGGTGGGCGCTGCTACCTGAACTGCGATACGAGCTGGCAAGGGCGAGGTTGCATGATAGAGGGGGTCGTCTTGAATGATACGTTGGGGCGAGCCTGAGCGATAGACTAGGGCAAGGCTAAACGATAGCTTAGGGTGAGGCTGGACGATAGCTGAGTTGGAAAGTGAAGTTTGGCAATTTTGCCAAGGTAATTTTGGGGTTGCCTTATAAAGGTTGATATTGTATAAACTTGTAAAAATTATATATTTGTATATTGTTGGGCAAGCTCTAATCAAGGAGTTGCCCCTCCCTTTGAAGAAATATTTTATTGTTGTATTTTATATGAATGATGATGAAGATGAATGTTTCTATTGTGTAAATGAATGATGAATGCGTAGTGAAGTTGAAAATTATTCTAAGTATTGAATGTTAGGTGTAGTTTGTACTTGAGAGTATTGGTGAAAAGAAATCGAGTAGCGGTGTCGCACCTACCTATGTGCGGTTGAAAGACTACCTCCAGGATAGGAGCGTGACAGGTGGTATCAGAGGCATAGTCCTTTGATCGAATTGCAGAAGTTTGACAGGGGCAAGTAAAGGGCCAAGTTGAACGATAGAAGTATATGGTCGCTACTAGATCACAAAGAAAGTTGATGGCAAGTCAAGTAGAGGAACCTCAGGTTATAACAGGGGAACCTAGAAAGGATGTTGAACCAGATCTTATGGATTGAGTGATGGATAGGATTGAGGAATTGACTTCTGACTTAGCTTCAGTGAAGTCTGAATATGTTGAACATAGAGATATGGAAGCTCGGTTGCAGGTTGAGCATACGAAGTTGAAGGAAGATTTTGGAGACCTGAAAATACGATACTGGTATACAGAATGGTTATATACACAAACAGAGAAAGAAGTCAAAGAGATTGGAGCTGCAAGGGACCAAGGTTTGGCAGAAATATTGAAGTTGCAGAAAGATCTTGGAGATGCTCAGAATGAGATACCAGTTTTGAAGAAGGCAATTGGGCAAAGTTCTAGTGGGGGAGTTGCTCATGTGAAGTCAAGGAACCCGATTCTTACGACGGGATAAGAAGTGCGAAAAATCTTGGTAACTTTCTATGGGATATGGAGCAATACTTGGAGCATTTGGGCATATTTGATGATGAGGCCAAAGTGAAGGTAGCTGCTCAATTCTTGACGAAAGATGCTAAGATATGGTGGCGAAGAAAGATGGACCAGATTGCTAATGGCAAAAAATTGAGAAAGTCGAAAAACGACTAAGTGTTGGATGAATTGATATGAGAGGCAAAAAACCGAACGATTGGGTGGAGGCGACCCATAGTTGGGGCGAGCCGACTTGGAGAGGGGCGAAGTGACGTGTTTTTGTGGCTGAGTTATATGGTATTCATGGTGGAATCATACATAAAGGTGGACGCATGGAGGAGGAAGGATAAGCAAGAACGCAAGTCACATTCCAAGCATACCAAGCGAACTTGACAAGCAACGAAGGATGAGCATAGCACAGGCCGAGGTGCAGGCGGACTTGGAGAGCTGAAGCACTAGGTGAAAATAGGAAATCGAATAGCAAGGTGACGGGTGAACCGGGGGCGAGGCTTCCTGGGCGAGTCGCGCAGACTACTGTAGGGCGAGCTATCGTGGGCGCACCTGCCCGAAGTCTGAACAGAGGATTGCAGTCGGGTAGTGTTCGAATAGTTGGGTGGACAATTGGTAAACGATCAGGCGAGTGGAGTATTGGGCGTGGCAAGGTTGGGCGAGGCAGATCCGAGTTGCAGGTGCGCTACATGAAGGTGCGAGCGCCCTTGCCCATGAGTTGGGTGGTGTAACACGACAGGCGAACACACGGTGGGCTGTGCTACGTGAACTGCAATACGAGCTGGCAAGGGCGAGGCTACACGATAGAGGGGGCCATCCTAAACGATAGGCCAGAGCGAGCCTGAGCGATAACCTAGGGCAAGGCTGAACGATAGCTTGGGGCAAGGTTGAATGACAACCAAGTTGGAAAGTGAATTTTGGCAGTTTTGCCAAGG
This sequence comes from Pinus tabuliformis, assembly GCA_031772625.1. Taxonomy (NCBI): domain Eukaryota; kingdom Viridiplantae; phylum Streptophyta; class Pinopsida; order Pinales; family Pinaceae; genus Pinus; species Pinus tabuliformis. Next base: position 980,990,169 of record CM062816.1, on the reverse strand, counting down.
TAATTTTGGGGTTGCCTTGTAAAGGCTGATCATTGTATAAACTTGTAAAAATTATATATTTGTATATTGTTGGGCAAGCTCTAATCAGGGAGTTGCCCCTCCCTTTGAAGAAATATTGTACTATTGTACTTTTATATGAATGATGATGAAGATGAATGTTTCCGTTGTGTAAAAGAATGATGAATGCTTAGTGAAGTTGAAAAATATTCTAAGTATTGAATGTTAGGCATAGTTCGTACTTAAGAGTATTGGTGAAAATAAATCAGGTAGCGATGTCGCACCTGCCTATATGTGTTTGAAAGTCTACCACCAGAATAGAGTCGTGGCAGGGAATATGCTTGAAACCATTCAAGTCGATCCTCTTTTGACATAGATAAATTATCTTCACTTTTTATTTAAATACAATAGTAATAGTTTAATTAACTTCATAGACATTACAAGAATGATTATATATTACAAACTATTTAATAGTTTAAAGTTATATTATCCCTTTAATCTGGTTAAACATTACAAATAGTATAAATAAACTAAAACGATATTATTATGTTATTAGGCTCACTTTCCCAATAACAAATCACTGAACATAAAATATAATGTATATTTTATTTTGATCAAATAATATAATATGTACCTAATTTAAAGTAAATAAATAAATAACCTAACATAAAAATAATAATAAATATAATCATAATTTAAAAATAATTTAAATAAATTAACATCTAAAATAAAAATGGTTTGATTTTGTTTATAAAATTTGATTATATGGATTTAATTATGTAAAATGATCAGAGTTCAAAATTTACGATAATAAATATAATCATAATTTAAATAAATTAACATTTTTGAGAAAATGGTTTGATTTTGTTTATAAAATTAGATTATATAGATTTTATTATGTAAAATGATCAGAATTCAAAATTTACGATAGTCAAAGGAGTAACAAAACAAAAAACTTTGTTAAGAATTACTATGGCCAAGGGTAAGTGCCATTATTTAGTGATTTTAATTTTTACCCATTTAAATGTCACTAAATCACTCACAAAATCTAATTTAGTGTGAACGAGGTTGAATGTGATTCTTAAATGATATTGCCAATTTAAATATCTCTAATTTTATAGATTATAATAAAAACCAAAAAAATCACAAATAAAAAAAAAGAAAGTAATAGTAAATTAATTTAATAAAATTAACATTGAAAAGAACCCCGTATTATGATAGGTTATGATTAGGAGACGTGTGTCAGCTTTTTGGCGACAATGTAGAAATAATATTTAATGAGCTTTTAAAAATATTGGCCAAAAATTGCATGTACCATTGTACCTGAAAACATAAAATGTGGAGTTGAAGACACGGCGCTATGAAATTGCATGTACTCCCCAATGATATGGACCTTATGTTAACTTTTTGTTTGGATAAAATATGATTTTTACCTTAAATTATTTATATAGTTAATTGGTTAACTAATATGTTTATTTGGGGTTTTTCTTATTGTAAAATTATAATTTTTTTAAATATAATGTATTATATTTTAAAGTTTACAAATAAGAGTTTATCAAATTTATTAATTATCAAATAATAAAGTAACATATTATAAATATTAATTAAAGTTGGGGTGGAAGTTATAATATTATTTTTCGACCATTCAAGTTAGTATTAAATGATATGAAATTACAATACGATCGATAACATAGTTCTTATAATTATTAAAAAAAAATCTACATATATATATTTTCCTTTTTCTTTCTTTTAATGGTATACATTATATAATTATGATTTTTAATATATAAAAATGATTTTTAATATATAAAAAAAAAAAAAAAATAGTTAATTCATTTTAAAATGATGCTTAAAATAAAACATTATAGTTTAATGATATTGTTTTTTTGCTTGAAGTTATGGAAATTCTGGTTATATTTTGAAAAAATTCGGTAGGTATTTTGTAAATCCAAGTTATAGTTGATAAATTCAAAATTTTAGGTATCTTAGATGTTTTTGATAGTGCTAAATCTATTTCCACCATCAAAAACATAATTCAAATAGTGCCTTTACAAGATTTTTTGAAAAAAAATTGCCAGATTCTGGCTACTTTTGGCCACGCAATTCCTCGGCCTCCTACTCCAAATAAAACTCATCTCATAAACTATTGATAAAAAATATACAATTTGGAATTATAAAAATAGTTACTTTTAATGTAAAATGATTAAACATTTTTCATTGTTTTTTGATTTATTTTTTTATTGTTATTTTGAATAATCATTCAAGAAAAAATCATATAACATACTTAAAGATATAGAATAAAATTTACACATGTAAAAATAACTAATCCAATAACTTTGACATCTGTGCCTCGTATACAAAATAGTATTGTTGATGCTCTTGCCAAGGCAGCGAGCAGCTTGTGGTAAAGCCTGAGAGACTAGGAGACAGAAAAATTCCTCATGGTGTAGGTGTAGAAATCTAGTGGTATCCATGCTTGATGGCAAAACTACTTATTTACTGTTTATAAATATTATTCACACAAACTAATCTATTTAATTATCTAATATATTTTATATTATTACTAACTATATCTTAAAAAAAAAAAATTTTGTTATCTATAATTTAAAAATATATATATGCATTATTTAAAATTTTAAATAAAATCAAAAAAGCATAGAAAAGGAATATCATTCCATTACTTTCCTTTTCTATCTTTCTTTTTTTTCAAAATTCTTTAACTAATTTTTATTGATGTCAAAAGATATTGCATTGGTAAACCTTCATAACCATAACTAACTAAGAGGAAATTTGGGGATCTTCTCTCAATCTTCAGTTCCAAAAATTGGCAAAGATTATCTCCCTCCCAAAAGTTTGGCAAATAAGTGCTACAGCAAAAGAGTTTCAGGGATGGTTCACAAACCAACAAAGGCATTCTCTATTTTTTGATGGGGCTGCAAAGGTCAATCCTGGAAGAGTTGGTGCTGGAGGAGTTATATTGAATCCAGCTGGTTTTAGGATCCACAGTTTCGGCTAGGGATTGGGCATCGCTTCCAGCATTCAAGCTGAGGCTTTGGCTCTTTTTCAAGGACTCAAGGTTTTGAAAGTGCTGAACATCAGGGAGGCTAATGTTATTGGAGACTCTCAGGTTATTATTAATACTATGGTGACTCATTCTAAGCCATTGGACCTAAGGCTAGCAAGGCTGATTCACATAATTTTAGACCTTGGAGACTCTTTCTAGAAATTGAATTTCTATCATGTGTTGAGAGCCAATAATAAGGAGGCGGACACTGAAGCTAACAAAGCAGCCCTTCTTACGGATGGTGCCCTGCTCAGAGGCGGACAGGAAATATGGGAACCAATTCCTTAATTTAGAAAATTGTCATGTTTTATTTCCTTCTGTTAAATCAGTTTGTTTGTATCCAAAATCTTGGGAAAATCTCTAAAATTGACGGCATAGTAGCAGCAAAAAAGAGATGTGAGCTAAACATATTTGTCACGGTCTTGCAAGGCTGTTCGGCATTTCTGGATTTAGACTCACCTTTTGTAATCCGCTCTTTGGCATTAAGGCCAAGTTTCTAATATATCCACTACCCGTTTCTGTAAATATATATATATATATATATATATATATATATATATATATATATATATATATATATATATATATATATATATATATATATATACATATATTTATGAAAAAACTTAAAATTTAAAATAATAAATAGTTTTGATATCTTCACATTGAGTGATAATTATGATTAAGCAAAGTGATTTTAAGAGATATGATGGAAAGAGGAATAGGAGGTTTAAATGGATAGCCACGAAGCACATGGTATTAATTATGGTTAGTTTGCACTAGAAGTTTTATCAAAGCATATTATATATTTAATATCGTTGTTGGTTTTATTAGGAAATGTCATTTTACAGAGAAACTGCACTTTTGGCATAATAAGGTTTTGAAGTGACGGTAAGGATAAAGAATTATCTAGATGAATTTGAGGTTGAAGAGCAGATTAGGAGTTGGGTGCCAGATACATGCAATACTAGAACCAACAAATAAGGTATATGCAGGCTATGAACATCTATTGGATTTGGCAGTTGAAAACTATCATGGGAAAGTCTTGGTGGAAAGCTCTGAAAGGAAATTCTCCCTTGCATCTATCATGGGGAAAGTCTCAGTGGAAATCTCTAAAAGGAAATTCTCCCTTGCATCGACTAAATACAACATACTAAGAAGTCAATGGAAAGAGTTTTTATGCTTACCAAGAAGCTAGCAGACCTTGAGTTATCCACCTCTAAGGAAGCGGGGGAGTCACGCCCACAAGTTGGCGATGTGCGACGAGCCAGGTGACATGACTTCCGATTAAAGGCAACGAGTCGTGGTGCGACGAGTCAGTCGGTCGATTAAACGCGTCCAAGTCACATGTGACGAAATACGATGAAGGCACGATTCATGTGCGACGAAGTGAAACAAGAAGGCGAGTTGCGACGAGCTAGTACAAGGGTTGAAAAATCGAGAAAGTCGAAAAACGACTAAGTGTTGGACGAGTTGCAACGAATTTATATGAGAGGCGAAAAACCGAACAGTTGGGTGGATCTGACCCATAGTTGGGGCAAGCTGACTTGGAGAGGGGCAAATCGACGTGTTTTGGTGGTCGAGTTATATGGTCGGCCTGGGCAGGATGACCCATCGATATTCATGTTGGAACCATATATAAAGGTGGACGCATGGAGGAGGAAGGACAAGCAAGAACGCAAGTCACACTCCAAGCATACCAAGCGAACTTGGTGAGAAAGGAAGGACGAACATAGCGCAGCCCGAGGTGTAGGCAGGTGAAATAGGGTCAAGGCTGCCTGGGCAAGTCGAGAGGACTGCCGTAGGGTGAGCTGTCGAGAGCGCACCGGCCCGAAGTTTGAACGGAGGATTGCAGTCGGGCGACGTTCGAACAGTCGCGTAGACAGTTGGTAAACGGTTGGGCGAGTGGAGTATTGGGCGCGACAAGGTTGGGCAAGCCAAACCCGAGTTGTGGGTGGGTTGCATGAAGGCATAAACACCCTTGCCCACGAGCTGGGCAGCGTAACACGGAGGTGCCAGGTAGAACTGTTGGGCGGGCGCGGCAGGCGAACACACGGTGGGCGCTGCTACCTAAACTATGATACGAGCTAGCAACGGCGAGGTTGCATGATAGAGGGGGTCGTCTTGAATGATAGGTTGGGGCGAGCCTGAGTGATAGACTAGGGCAAGGCTAAACAATAGCTTAGGGCGAGGCTGGACGATAGTTGAGTTGGAAAGTGAAGTTTGGCAATTTTGCCAAGGTAATTTTGGGGTTGCCTTATAAAGGCTGATTATTGTATAAACTTCTAAAAATTATATATTTGTATATTGTTGGGCAAGCTCTAATCAAGGAGTTTCCCCTCCCTTTGAAGAAATATTTTATTGTTGTATTTTATATGAATGATGATGAAGATGAATGTTTCTATTGTGTAAAAGAATGATGAATGCTTAGTGAAGCTGAAAATTATTCTAAGTATTGAATGTTAGGCGTAGTCTGTACTTGAGATTATTGGTGAAAAGAAATCGAGTAGCGGTGTCGCACCTACCTATGTGCGGTTGAAAGACTGCCTCCAGGATAGGAGCGTGACAGGTGGTATCAGAGGCACAGTCCTTTGATCGAATTGCAGAAGTTTGACAGGGGCAAGTAAAGGGCCAAGTTGAACGATAGAAGTATATGGTCGCTACTAGATCACAAAGAAAGTTGATGGCAATTCAAGCAGAGGAACCTCAGGTTATAACAGGGGAACCTAGAAAGGATGCTGAACCAGATCTTATGGATTGAGTGATGGATAGGATTGAGGAATTGACTTCTGACTTAGCTTCGGTGAAGTCTGAATATGCTGAACATAGAGATATGGAAGCTCGGTTGCAGGTTGAGCATACGAAGTTGAAGGAAGATTTTGAAGACCTCAAAATACGATACGAGTATACAGAATGGTTGTATACACAAACAGAGAAAGAAGTCAAAGAGATTGGAGCTGCAAGGGACCAAGGTTTGGTAGAAATATTGAAGTTGCAGAAAGATCTTGGAGATGCTCGGAATGAGATAGCAGTTTTGAAGAAGGCAATTGGGCAAAGTTCTGGTGGAGGAGTTGCTCATGTGAAGTCAAGGAACCCGATTCTTATGACGGGACAAGAAGTGTGAAAAATCTTGGTAACTTTCTATGGGATATGGAGCAATACTTGGAGCATTTGGGTATGTTTGATGATGAGGCCAAAGTGAAGGTAGCTGCTCAATTCTTGACGAAGGATGCTAAGATGTGGTGGCGAAGAAAGATGGACCAGATTGCTAATGGCAATGCTGCAGAAATCACTTTGTGGGATGACATGAAGAAAGATTTCCAAGCTCATTTTAGTCCACAAGACGAAACATGGGATGCAAGGATGAAGATAAAATACATAAAGCAAACAGGGAGTCTACAAGCATATCAACGAGAATTTTCGAGTGCAATTTTGGAATTACCTGATATGGCGGAAAGGGACAAGGTGTTCAATTTCATCATAGGATTGAAACCTTGGGCACACAATGAGGTGAAGAGGCAAAAGATTAAGACACTTGAAGAATCTTTTGCAGCAGTTGATCGCTTGGTAGAACATTATGATGAAGGAACCGAAGAGAGAAAGAAGAAGACTGATAAGCCGAAAGAGAAGTCTACAAAAGAAGAGCCTTCGAGATCGTATGATAAGACGAAGATGAAGAAGCCCTTGAAGTGTTGGATATGTGAAGAACCACATACGGTGAAGAATTTTCCTTCAAGACTGAAAGTGGCAGCGATGGCACAATTCGATGCGAAGAAGAAGAAAGAAGAAACTTTCGTTGGAGTTATGCAGATTTTGGGAGCTGCAGTGGCTACGGAAGCAATCTCATGAAGAGATCTCGAAAGGAACCAGTTGGAATATGTGGAGATGAAGATTGGGAAAGGCACTATTCTCACTATGGTGGATAGTGGTGCAACTCATAACTTCATGAGTGAAGATACTGCGAGGAAGATTGGGCTAAAATTTATACCAGTTCAAGCACAATTGAAAGCGGTGAATTCTCCACCTGATTCTGTGATTGGTGTGGCTGAGAAGGTCGATGTGACACTAGGTGAATGGATGGGGAAGGTCGATTTCACAATGGTGTGGATAGATGACTATGAAGTTGTACTAGGCATGGAATTTATGAAGCAATTTGAAGTTATGATAGTTCCACACATGAAGAAGTTGTACATTTATGACGGGCGTGAGGAAGTACCCATTGGTATACCAACCATAGGGGCTATGACAACCGAATGTAAGTTGACAACGATGAATGTGGAGGAAGTCAAGCGAGATGAGGAAGTCTATAAGAGGTTGTCTTATACAAAGGAAAAACTTATGGAGCAGTCACAGGTGATTAGAATGTTGTCTCATAGCATCTTGGATATATCAAGCAGACTAGAGGCAATGGAGAAGGATGAGGATGCTAGACCGGATGATCAAATGGAGAGTCGGGAAGCATACTTGCAGAGATTAGAGGTGGAAGATCTTGATAGATGGATTGAGTTGATATGTGAGGAAGAAGGAGAGCCTTCAAGCTCCACTTCCTCCCCATCTTCTTAGACTATCATGAGGATGAGGCTCATTGTTAGCTGCTCATGGCAGTGAGTCTCCAACAGTTTGAGCAGACATCTGGGGTGAGATGGACATGATTGACAGCAGTGTGCAGTGATGAGTCATGATGATGTAGGGGCATGCGTTCTTATGGAGGCGATGTATGGTTGGATTAGCTACCCAACTAGTCACCGACATGAGGGGTACTAGCACATGATTTTCTTGTAGAGTTTGGCATATTGATGGCACGAGGCAGGTCAGAGGTGGGCACATCTGGATACCCATACACATATTTGTGTGGACTTATAGTCTTGGCGATGGAGGTTTCTGGGATGATGTTGTCGAGGACGACAACCGTTTAGAGTGGGGGAGTATGTCATGCCCACGAGTTGGCGATGTGTGACGAGCCGGGTGACATGACTTCTTGTTAAAGGCGACAAGTCGTGGTGCGATGAGTCAGGTGGTCGGTTAAACATGCCCAAGTCACATGCGACGAAAACGACAAAGGCACGAGTCATGTGCAACAAAGTGCAATAAGAGGGTGAGTTGTGACGAGCTAGCACTGGGGTCAAAAAATCGAGAAAGTCGAAAAATGATTAAGTGTTGGATGAGTTGATATGAGAAGCAAAAAACTGAACGATTGGGTGGAGCCGACCCATAGTTGGGGCGAGCCGACTTGGAGAGGGGCGAAATGACGTGTTTTGGTGGCCGAGTTATATGGTATTCATGGTGGAACCATATATAAAGGTGGACGCATGGAGGAGGAAGGATAAGAAAGAACGCAAGTCACATTCCAAGCATACCAAGCGAACTTGACGAGCAACGAAGGATGAGCATAGCACAGGCCGAGGTGCAGGCGACTTGGAGGGTTGAAGCACTAGGCGAAAGTAGGAAATCGAATAGCAAGGCGACGGGTGAACCGGGGGCGAGGCTTCCTGGGCGAATCGCACAGACTACTGTAGGGCGAGCTATCGTGGGTGCACCTGCCCGAAGTTTGAACAGAGGATTGCAGTCGGGTAGTGTTTGAATAGTTGGGTGGACAGTTGGTAAACGATTAGGCGAGTGGAGTATTGGGCGTGGCAAGGTTGGGCGAGCCAGACCCGAGTTGCGTGTGGGCTGCACGAAGGTGCGAGCGCCCTTGCCCACGAGTTGGGTGGTGTAACACAACAGGCGAACACACGGTGGGCCGTGCTACGTGAACTGCAATACGAGCTGGCAAGGGCGAGGCTGCACGATAGAGGGGGCCATCCTGAACAATAGACCAAAGCGAGCCTGAGCGATAACCTGGGGCAAGGCTGAACGATAGCTTGGGGCAATGCTAAACGATAGCTTGGGGCAAGGTTAAACGACAATCGAGTTGGAAAGTGAAGTTTGGCAGTGTTGCCAAGGTAATTTTGGGGTTGCCTTGTAAAGGCTGATCATTGTATAAACTTGTAAAAATTATATATTTGTATATTGTTGGGCAAGCTCTAATCCAGTAGTTGCCCCTCCCTTTGAAGAAATATTGTACTATTGTATTTTATATGAATGATGATGAAGATGAATGTTTCCGTTGTGTAAAAGAATGATGAATGGTTAGTGAAGTTGAAAAATATTCTAATTATTGAATGTTAGGCATAGTTCGAACTTGAGAGTATTGGTTAAAAGAAATCAAGTAGCAATGCCGCACCTGCCTATATGTGTTTGAAAGTCTACCACCAGAATAGAGGCGTGACAGGGGGTATGCTTGAAACCATTCAAGTCGATCCTCTTTTGACATAAATAAATTCTCTTCACTTTTTATTTAAATACAATAGTAGTAGTTTAATTGACTTCATAGACATTACAAGAATGATTATATATTACAAACTATTTAATAATTTAAAGTTATATTATCCCTTCAATTTCGTTAAACATTACAAAGAGTATAAATAAACTAAAACGATATTATTAAGTTATTAGTCTCACTTTCTCAATAACAGATCACTGAACATAAAATATAATGTATATTTTATTTTGCTCAAATAATATAATATGTACCTAATTTAAAGTAAATAAATAAATAACAATAAATATAATCATAATTTAAATAAATTAACATCTATAGAGAAAATGGTTTGATTTTGTTTATAAAATTAGATTATATGGATTTTATTATGTAAAATGATCAGAGTTCAAAATTTACGATAATAAATATAATCATAATTTAAAATTAAATTATTTATTATCATTTAAAAATAATTTAATAAATTAACATTTTTGAGAAAATGGTTTGATTTTGTTTATAAAATTAGATTATATAGATTTTATTATGTAAAATGATCAGAATTCAAAATTTACGATAGTCAAAGGAGTAACAAAACAAAAAACTTTGTTAAGAATTACTATGGCCAAGGGCAAGTGCCATTATTAAGTGATTTTAACTTTTACCCATTTAAATGTCACTAAATCACTCACAAAATCTAATTTAGTGTGAACGAGGTTGAATGTGATTCTTAAATGATATTGCCAATTTAAATATCTCTAATTTTATAGATTATAATAAAAACCAAAAAAATCACAAAAAATAAAAATAAAAAAATAATAGTAAATTAATTTAATAAAATTAACATTGAAAAGGACCCCGTATTATGATAGGTTATGATTAGGTGACATGTGTCAGCTTTTTGGCGACAATGTAGAAATAATATTTAATGAGCTTTTGAAAATATTGGCCAAAAATTGCATGTACTATTGTACCTAAAAACATAAAATGTGGAGTTGAAGACACGGCGCTATGAAATTGCATGTACTCCCCAATGATATGGACCTTATGTTAACTTTTTGTTTGGATAAAATATGAATTTTACCTTAAATTATTTATATAGTTAATTGGTTAACTAATATGTTTATTTGGGGTTTTCCTTATTGTAAAATTATAATTTTTTTAAATATAATGTATTATATTTTAAAGTTTACAAATAAGAAAGAAATTATAGGTAGTTTATCAAATTTATTAATTATCAAATAATAAAGTAATATATTATAAATATTAATTAAAGTTGGGGTGGAAGTTATAATATTATTTTTCGACCATTCAAGTTAATATTAAATGATATGAAATTACAATACGATCGATAACATAGTTCTTATAATTATTAAAAAAGAAAAATCTACATATATATATTTTATTTTTTCTTTCTTTTAATGGTATATATTATATAATTATGATTTTTAATATATATAAAAAAAAATTAGTTAATTCATTTTAAAATGATGTTTAAAATAAAACATCATAGTTTAATGATATTGTTTTTTTGCTTGAAAGTTATGGAAACTCTGGTCATATTTTGAAAAAATTCGGTAGGTATTTTTGTAAATCGAAGTTACAGTTATTAAATTCAAAATTTTAGGTGTTTTAGATTTTTTTGATAGTGCTAAATCTATTTCCACCATCAAAAACATAATTCAAATAGTACCTTTACAAGATTTTTTGGAAAAAATTTGCCACATTCCGGCTACTTTTGGCCACGCAATTCCTCAGCCTCCTACTCCAAATAAAACTCATCTCATAAACTATTGATAAAAATATACAATTTGGAGACGTGGTTCACATGCGCATCTCTAGGAGGGTTGGAAGGATGACTAGTAGATGTGACATCTATTGATGTTGAGGCTGAAGTGTTTTTCGAAGAGGGTTCGATAGAATCACAATAGGAAACTCCAAGGGAGTCCCAATATATTGGTCCCATGGATGATGACAGGTAGAGAATAGGGGCGGAAATATCTGTCATCTCGAGATCAAGAGATGGAATCATAATGGTGGGTTGGGAAACCTCCTATTCTAGCAAAATAGTGGGGCCAGAACTCGCTGGTAGAGGAGAAGTGGAATCACTACAAGCGACATCTAACTCACGAAGCACTTGAAGTATATCGTGAAAATATTTGAGATGGGGACAGTGATGAGAGTAATGTCCATATTTATCATACAAAGCACAAGGGTGATTTGTGCATAATGATTTGTTCTTCTTGGTGGAATTAGGTAAGGTGAGATGGACTCTAGGAATGTTAGAGGAAAGTGTTAGAGACCACATTCTTAATATGAGGGAGTTCTAGATAATTATTGGTGGCATTCCCAATGTAATATCCCTCCCCTTAATAATAAATAAAAATAATAAATAATACAAAAATAATAATTAATAATATAAATTATAAATAATAATAAATAAATCACTTAATAATAATAAAAATAATAAATCATAAATGATTAAATAATAAATAAGATTAAAAATATATACAAAGAAAATAAATAAATAAACAAATTATAAATTATAATAATAAATAAATTATAAATAAATAGTAATAACCATACTAAAGCTCTAGATAAGAATAAGGAAACTATCAAAAAGAAGGAAATAAAACAAGAAAAGGAAACGATCAAAAAGAAGGAAATAAAACAAGAAAAGGAAACTACCAAAAAGAAAGAAATCAAAAGAAAGTTGCATGAGACACATGGAGTGTGTGCATGTGGTTCCTCTTCCAATGTTTGTTCTATTTAATAGATGGCGAGGAAGATGAGAGGGATTCCTGCATTCCATCTTTCAGAGATTTTGTCTTTCATTCTCTTGGGAGAATGGTATACTAAGACATAGGAGTCACTGGCAGTAGTACGTTGATTGAGGGCTCGGGGGTGGCCAGTTGTAGCAAGACGTTGCACAATTGAGCCTGCGGTTGGGTGGAGAGTCGTCCCCAAAACCTTGTTGCGGTAAGCCTACTTCGACCACAGGTAAACAGGTAAGCACTATTCATTCAATTTGCATTTAGTTAATTAATTACATGTTTATTGGGCTAGGTAAGTGCCACTCTCATTTAAATTAATGTTAAATTAGATATTTATTTTTTGGACTGTTACATATGGTATCAGAGCTTTGGCTCAACCCTTAGGGCCTATGGGCATCTTCGAAAAAATTTATTTTTTGGGATTCTTTTGGGTTGTTCAACTCCTTTTACCTTTCTCCGCGACTTCGACTCTATGGGTTTTCAGAATCTGTAAAAAAAAAACATTTAAGATAAAAATTAATGAAGAAATGGATAGTACACGTGATTGTTTGTAAGTAAACATTGATTTTATACGAGGGAGAAAAATTTATACTCAGGCTTACACCCACATAGCTTATGTGATTTCATAAATGAAATAGGCAATCTTATATTCATTATGAAATTTATCTTGGCTTCCAACACCTGTGGTGAGGCAGAGGAGGTGAGGCATTCGGACTGTATGGCGTTATTGAATATATGATGGAGATCATTACTCCCGCACCATTCAGATTGTATGGCGTTATTCAATATGTGACGGAGATCATTACTACCGCATGCATGCACTCATCCAAAACGATTTTTTTTTTGTATTCTTATAAGAAATCTCTACATTATGGGTTTTATGGCTAAACATAAATTAAGGGCGAGTATTTTTTTCAAGTTATTAGGACCGTATTACATTGCATAACCCATATATATAAGAGCATGAGTATTACTCGTCGATATTTCTGAGTATGACCCATGCTCGTTCAAATGGAAACAAATTTCATTGTTGTTAGTTCCCCTCTCCAATCATAGGCCTCGGCTCGACCTGCAGATATCCCCTGATTACAAGAGATAGCGTTTGCATGGTGATTGTTGGTAAAAGAGTGGAAAAAAAAACATGATTGTCATCTACTTTATGCTCGATTTCCATTGCAGTACAGTTGTTAAATCTAGGGCAGATTCATATGCTTACAATTTCTGCCAAATTCGCCCCGGGGATTCTGTTCAGATAATCGAAGGGTCGGGATGACTGCGTTTTCCTCATTTTGCAAGCAAGTACATGCATAATTCCATTATATGGAAACAATCCAATAATTAAAGGTCATGCTGAATTAATTTTTATATTAATACAGTTCATACATGTAACTTTTGCTTGAAATCCATATAATTGGACACATGCATGATGCAATCACTCTGGAAATCATCAAATATTTAAACCTAGGGGCGTTGATTTAGTTTATTTTTATATGGAAATCATCAGATATTTAAACCCAGGGCCTTTGATTTAGTAACGCCTGTATTTTTGGCTTCAAATCGATAATTGGACACAGCCAGCCAGTCTTCAAACCGTTTACAAACCAAAAAAAAAAAAAAAAAAACATTTATTTTGTTTTATTTTATTTTTAAATTAGCAGATTTTTTAATTAATTAAATTTGAAAGCACATGATGTAAGATTATTGATATCAATATTGGTTCTTCCTTATCCTCTATTGATTTAAGGTGTTCCTCTTGCAACAATCAAGGCAATCTCCTAGATTACTCATTGAATATTTTAGTGTTCTGACAACTGAAAGAATCTTGACATGCCTGCTTTAATTTTCTTTTTCACAGGGCAAATTTGGCAAAGGAAGATGTTACATTTTGTTTCCATTCTTCTATCTATTCATACATTAAAAAAAAAACATAGACCAAGTATATATATATATACCATTTCACATAAAAGGGATTTGAAGTGCTGTTTTAATGTCAGGCTCTTAAAAAAAAAAAAAAAATCAATCTCTATAATTAAACCAGTTCATTTGGTTCTATCCCATCAGTTCATCTGGTTCTATCCCATCTCTCTTGTAGTCCTGTAACTTTCTCAAATTGGGAGATCGATGAAGAGATAATAGACTGTAAACTAGATTTTCTAATTTCGATTTATTAAGCAGGTTGCCAACATTGGACAACAACTTTAAATAATGAAAATTCTGCCTGAGTGAGATTACATTTTTATTCCTTCAAATTCGATTTATTAATTTTTTAAACCAACTTATAATGTCAAATCTGCAATTTGTGCACACTGTTCATATTCCAAATTAGGTGTTTAAAATGACGCTGATGAATTAGAATGTATAAAAATAGGAGTATGAGTATGAAGGTATTCCTTAAACTATACAAGGACCATACGCAGGTTAGCGGCAACAATGAAAGGATGAGTATCATCATAAAATTATATTAGGATTGATTGTAATATCAATGTTAGACATAGAACTTATGTACATTTGATACAACTTAAAATCAATTCCAATATAACTGGGAGAAGTGGCATATAAATACTTACATTTCATCCCGTTATAAATTTGAATTCTTTTCCATTAACAAACTTGCACAATAAATAAATAAAATCTTCTTTAATAAATGACAAACAACAATGAGTTATTGACGGCTCTTATTATTTTGATTCTCCTTTGAGAACGCTGATTTATTCAATATATAACTTTATATATATATATATGGTGAACTTGAATTATAAGTTAATAAGAAATTATAATATTTTAATTATGGTTTATATTATATATATATATATATATATATATATATATATATATATATATATATATATATATATATATATATATATTTAATGCTAGGGAATTTAATAGTAGCCATATTTTCTAAACTAAGTGATTTTTGAATGATTTGTTTTAAAATCCAATCATGCATTTTGTTATTAATCATAATATTTTGTCAAATTCCATAATGTATTATATTTTAGTAGTGAAATTACGATATTCAATATGGTTACAAATAAGTATTATTTCAGAATTTGAATACACTTTATATGGATATGGTAAAAACAAAAAAGAAAAGAAAAAAAGATCAAGTTATACATAAATCTCATAAGAATCATTAATAATGAAATTGGTGAAATGTGGTTTAAGTTGTAGTGGATGCAAGTTCTTGACTTGGTGAAGATTATTTTCTTGTCCAATTTGTGTATAATGATAGTTATGGTTGCGTTTTTTTTCTTTCTTTTTTTTGTATTGGTCAAAAGTTGTAAACAATTCTTTCAATATCTTTTGTTAGAGTTTGTAGGCATCCTAGTGGTTAGATCAAAAAGTTATAATACGCAATTCATGTCATTAAGAAATTCCATATGTTAAGAAGAAGCCAAGGAATGATGACATTTTTTTATGCTCCCTATAGCATGCACAATTTTTTTTTTAATAAAGGCGATAATGAAATTATGGTAACATTGGGTTATAGAAGTAATAACTGCATGAATATTTGTATGATGGGAATTGGATAACTTTGCAAGTAGATGCAAAATTGGTAGATTTAAAAGTGTCTAAATTGGAAGTTGAGAATACTTGTAATTGATGAGAATGTCAAGTGATAAACTAGGATGAAAATGATGATTAATTGTGGGAAAATGATATAGACTATGCAGACTAATATTAAACACCAAACATGAAGCCTAGGAAAAAGAATTATATAATGAAACCTTGAGAAGGACTACACATAAATTGATAAGAGAAGAGAAAATCAATTAATAGAGGATGTACTGGATTCATGATACTGAGGCTTTTGCAAAAGAATTTATCAAGTTTTTACCATGGGAAATGGAAGGAGTTACCAAGCACACCAAGCATATGAAACCTTTTTGTGGATGATAGTGGCTTTGGGCTTCAAATGATTAACTAAGGATGAATATAATGAGACAGTAAGGCAAAGGTGTAAATTGATGTAAAATCCAATATTAATAATTTAAGGAATGTTGTAAGGCTAGTAATATATTGAGGAAGGAAGAAAATATGACGAGAGATTAAATTTCAAAGCTGATGAGGCTCACGATGTACTTCCTAGTTGAAAGAAGTGAAAATGAATATTGGAAAGCAATTGGTATCTTGATGAAAACATGACAATAATAGTATTCGTGAGATAACATAGATCTTAGAGGGATGTTGAATAATCTTAATGAAATCAGTTCATGATAATAATGCTTAAAGTGCATTGTTGTTCTATATTTGATAAGTATTGAGATGGTTATCATATTAATGATGTTTCAGGATGTGATGGTATGAGGGTATATGTGATGCTTCTTATAACGATGTTGAATGCTCATAATGGGTATGATATTCATAGAGATCATGATGTTATGATAAGATGTATACTGACATGTGTTTCATTTATTACGTGAAGTCATGATATATCTTTGGTGCAAATATGTTGATGTTATAACTTATGATGGTATTTCATGAGGTGAAGCATGTGATAGTTGCATACAAATTTATGACATGCATGAGCATGCAATTCGTTATTTTTGCGATTAACAATGATGAATGTTCTCATGATGACATGCAAGACTTGGCATGTGGATTATTTTCTATGATACTATGATGGTATAGCTAATGCATTGGTTGCATGTTGAGGTGTGATGATTCACAGGACTCCACAAATGGGCCGAAAGGGCCGGTTTATTCGATGATCTCGTGTGAACCCATACACATGAGAGAGAATAAGTAACACCATATGGGTTGGGGACAAACTCAATCAACACTACATATGCCAGTGGTTTCTTTGTCTTGTGTATAGCTCTTGATGGATAGCTCTTGAAGAGCTATGGGATCATCTTGAGGAGGCCAAGTGCTTGATGTTCTAGGCTAGGTGCCTGTTATTGGATTGGAATGCCGAAGTCTAGAAGGGATGTAAAGGACTTTGATGCCTGGGGCTGTGCGCCTTAGTAGTTGTGGAGGGAGTGGGCCAGCCTTGCGAGATGCCCGGGGTCATTGAGTACCGGACCGGATGCCTGCCTTGGGGCAGATGAGGTCTGAGTCAGGCGCGAGCCTTGGGGCCAGCCTTGGACTAGGATACAGACCGGGTCAGGCTTAGCTTGGTGCCGAAAGTGGGAAAAAGGATAGAGATTCCTTGAGATTTCCCGGGGTGTTGGGGACTTTCGATGCCTGTTGGTTATACTAGTTCAGCAGAGGGTGTTGGCAACATGAAGTAAATTAAATAATAAATAATAAATAATTCAACTTAACTTCAGGACGAAGTTCCTTAAAGTGGGAGAGTATGTAATATCCCTCCCCTTAATAATAAATAATACAAAAAAAATAATTAATAATATAAATTATAAATAATAATAAATAAATCACTTAACAATAATAAAAATAATAAATCATAAATGATTAAATAATAAATAAGATTAAAAATATATACAAAGAAAATAAATAAATTATAAATCATAATAATAAATAAATTATAAATAAATAGTAATAATCATACTAAAGCTCTAGATAAGAATAAGGAAACTATCAAAAAGAAGGAAATAAAACAAGAAAAGGAAACTATCAAAAAGAAGGAAATAAAACAAGAAAAGGAAACTATCAAAAAAAAGGAAATAAAACAAGAAAATGAAACTATCAAAAAGAAAGAAATCAAAAGAAAGTTGCATGAGACACATGGAGTGTGTGCATGTGGTTCCTCTTCCAATATTTGTTCTATTTAATAGATGGCGAGGAAGATGAGAGGGATTCCTGCATTCCATCTTTCGGAGATTATGTCTTTCATTCTCTTGGGAGAATGGTATACTAAGACTTAGGAGTCACTGGCAGTAGTGCGTTGATTGAGGGCTCGGGGGTGGCCAGTTGTAGCAAGACGTTGCACAATTGAGCCTACGGTTGGGTGGAGAGTCGTCCCCAAAACCTTGTTGCGGTAAGCCTACTTCGACCACAGGTAAACAAGTAAGCACTATTCATTCAATTTGCATTTAGTTAATTAATCACATGTTTATTGGGCTAGGTAAGTGCCACTCTCATTTAAATTAATGTTAAATTAGAAATTTATTTTTTGGACTGTTACACCCAACGACATCACACAAAGCAAATGGAGGAGCAAGCTTTGGCAGTTTAGGAGGAGTGGGATTTGGTTGGGGTGTCTTGTCCTCGGTTTCCTTCTTTTTAGATTTGGCCCCTTCACCACATTCTTTTGCAACTTGAGTGGCTTCCTGTTGAGGTTGTTGTGGAACTAAAGCAAAGGAAGGGGTAGGAATAATAGGTTGAAATGGAGTCAAAGTTGTGTAAGGTTTGAGTTGATTAGGAGGCCTGTTTGCGGGAAGATCAATGTATCATACTCGGATCCCCAAGGTAATGTTAGGTAGACTCAACATAGCCATAATAGGGGTAGAAAATATTCTCAGTGGTGGGAATAAGAAAGGTATCTGACTTGAGGGGTAATGACCTAGGGGAACTTCTCCTGGATGGTTAAGACCCGGAGGAACAGTTCGTGGCCGAAAAGAACCGAGAGAGATACTAGTAGAAGGAAATGGGATTGGAGGAACTTTACATGAAGGGTAGGTTGAGTTGGGAGTAGGAGGTTGTAGAGGGGTTGGTTGCTAAGAAGGCGTTCCAAACAACTTTATTGCAGCTCGTAACACTTGAAGCATGCAAACACTCAAAGATCTAGGCTCAGAAGGAGTAGGCAGTGGACCATAATAAGCCCCAAGAAGCATGGAATATTTGTGGACTCCTGGAGAAACATATGTTAAGGAAGGGATAGTCTTATTTCTAGTCATTGATGGGATAGTGGTTTGAGGAGATGTATGAGACTAAGGTTCATATTAATTCAACTCATTTATAGTGACAATATTTCCATTGTGAGGAAAGCACATGTTGTGAAAGACAATGGATGTGATAGCAGACATGGCATAGGTGTAAATATGACCCAATAAGATGTTATAACCTAATGGGGCATCAATGACTTCAATATCAATCAAGGCAATATTGTCGATAATAGTAATGGGATAGTTGTGATATAAACTGAGGGGCTACGAGGGGTGATCGTCCGGGAACCAAGTTGCTTCCAAACACTAGCATCCACCACACAGGTGGAGGAATCTTCATCTATTATACATTGTTGGAAAGTGGAATTTTTTATGGAGACTAGTATTTGAAAGGAAAAATATGAAGGAAGGAGGGGATGTTCTGCTTTGTCAACCTCAAATACAATCATATGACCGCTAGAGGGATCCACTTCACTCAAAGTAGATAGTAGAGATTTTATTTGGGATGGGCACGTCTGGAGGACTTCCAGCATTGACATGGCAACAGGAGACTATGCCAAGTCATATACTATGTTATAAGTATGGGAAACTTTAGAAGAAGCAACATTTCAACATGATGGACCTTTAGGGATCTTGGGGGAAACCTGTACCTTAGTTAGGTGGATCTTAAAAGTACCATTTGGTGACAACAAAGGCTCAGTGGAAACTTTAGGTTGGGATTCAGTCATTGAATTTGCGGGGGACTTGTCATATTGTCATGATCGAGTCTGAAGGTTGACTTGTTCAGTGTTGACTTCATCAGAATTCATCATAAGGATCTTGTAATTGTTATATCTATATTGTGAAGGTTGAGGATCTGGGTGACCCTGTGTGGGTTGGGCAACTGTGTATCCTTGATGGGGAAAAGGATTTGTAATCACAACTAATTTTTATGAAGCAAGAGAGGGAGGAGGTGGAGCAATGGATTGAGGTCCTCTAGAAGCAGATACTTGATCTTCCCATGCTTGGAGAATCTGAGGTAGAAGGGGACATTCATGACTATAATGGCCAAATAATCCACAACAGGCATAATGTTTGTTCGTTCTAAGAGCCTTGTTTTTCTTAGGTTGTCCCCCCTATTGCTGGGTTACGGGATTAGGCTGGTCACCCTTAGGGGCATTAGGTGGTGGACCTTGGTTTCCTTGGTTACCTTGAGATGGTTGGTTTCAGTTACCCTTCACCTTATTCCTTATCTTGAGGTTGGGGGGATTGGTTGCACTCTGTTGATCATACACTTGACCTTAAGGAGGTGGTTGTTATTGTGGCAGAGGTAGAGGAGGGATGGGAGGTTGGGGCACTTGTGCCAGAGGGGTTGGAGTGTTACGCAGTGCATAAGGATATAAAGGACTCACGATAACATTGGGATAACCAGGTGGAGAAATAATTGGCCTTGGAATCAACTTATGCAAATGGTAATATGCATATGATGTGCTTATACCTTGGTAAGCATTGACACGGGAAAACATCAGGAGGGGGATAGGTCTAAGCGGCACTGGTCCCCCCTAGGCTTGACCATAACTCATAGAAGGTTGAAGATATGGTGGAGGTTGAGGGTGTGAAATTGACCCAACGATATCGTCAATGGCATGAGATACCCCCAGTGCATTAGCAGCACCAGGACAAGGAAAAGTTAGGAAGGACAATATAAACATAACCTGACTATGCATAGATCAGGTCATATTTCAAAGCTATATGGAGGGCTTCTTCCTCATACTAGGGGAAGTGAGAGGTAACATATTTACCTATGGGGTCAAAGGAACTAATCCATATAGACACGATCTTAAAATTTAGGGGCCCTGCACATGCTCCTCCTTCTGCGCCATTCTTGAACATAGTCAGATAGGCGAGTGGTAGAAGTTTGACGAAAAGAAGTCAAGAGTTCAGTACGGTGTCATATTGGAGAGGTAGTTGGAAGTAGGAAATAAACGCTTTGATGAGAGTCACGAAGGTGGAATGGGAGGCATGCGGTTGGTCCACATACCATTTGGCAGCAACTCCAGTAAGGGTGTGTTGGAAAAGGCGAATACAAATGGAGTCTTCAGTGATGGAATTAGATGAACACCACATATGAAAAGAGTGAACATGATTTGTGGGATATTCTCTAGGATTACCTTCGAACTTGAGGATGTCGAAAGGAATTTTGATAGGCATAGCAGGCCAATTGGGTTCATGGAGAAGAGGATCGTTGATGAGCTGGCTGAAATCAAGGAGGCTCAAACCAGCCATATAGGGGAGCAATAGGAGGTTAGTGACCATACCGGTAGAGGTTTTACCTATGGGGTTACCTTGGTTTCCCGCACCCACATTGGTGCCTAAAATGGTGGTGGTACGGGGTTGGGAGATGTAGAATCAAAGGAAGAACTAGAAGAATTAGAAGAACTAGAGTCAGTATGGGGACTCAATGGAGGACTAGGAGGATGAGCTCTAATTCAACAGGGAGGAGTAAGATATCCTAAAGGAAAATTCTGGTGAAGGCCATGAAGTCTCTCAATGATGTCAATACAATGTTAACTCAGTAGACTAAAGGGTGAGGATAGGAGAAAAGAGTAACAAACAACAAGAAAACACTAGTGTAGTGGTGGAAGTGAAAACTAACTATTTTAATATGCTACTCTAATTCAAGCAAACACGTCCTATCAAAGAAAATGACCTCTAGCCTATAGGTGATCTAAATCCTCAAACAAGTCCTAGATCTATTGTTTCATATGGCCTTCCAAGAGACTTCTTACTTGACGGAATCTGATCCTCGCAAGTAGAGTTGTCTAGAGAAAGGTGGGGTAGAGAACCAATTGTTGCCCACACTGAGTCCTATAGGGTGTTTTCCTATGATGTGTCACTATGGTTACCTTCGTCCTACGTCGGTGGTCGAGTCTTGAGCTTCGTGGTGATCCGCCAAAGCACGAGCTCTGCTAATGGTTGGGTAGCCCTGAGGAGAACCGCTCGCACGATGACCTAGCCTAACCCCCTATGAATTGGGTTTTTGACGCACTCTAGATTTGGACCATGGGATGGTGAAGGATTTTAAGCTCCCTAATATGTCAACAAGATATGTCTCAACATAAGTGATCGATGGGTGTTATTGGAAGCTTGTCCCAGCAATCCTACATCTAACTACACACTTTGTTTGGCCCTAGTGCCCAAGTGGTATTAATCTATGTGTGTTATTTTATTAAGGTGTAGTGTTTCAAGTCTTGGATTGGTGGTGTTAACCAAGCTCATGTTCGCTTAGGGTGTGCACATGTGTGTGAAAAATGTTTTCAATATATCAGTTAATTGAGCATGTTTTATGACGCCGTGTGCTGCTGGAAATAATTTGTTGAAAAACTGTAAATGTTGAAAATGGATAGTAAAATAAACATTCAATCCAAGCACACAAACCCCCACCCAAATGACCAAACAAGCAACAAAGAAAGAGGTGGAAAACAAGCCACTCAAAGACACACTTATGGCCAAAAGATCTAAGGTCAAAGAGATTTGGATCTAAAGGCGAGAATCTGTTGTAAATGGGGCAGAAAACGAGCAAAAATCAAAGGTGAAAATGTTGATAAGGATAGGCAAGAAGCTCCAAAACCCAGGATGTACAAGGGGATCCTAAGTAGAGAAGGAAACATTAAAATCTAAAGGGGGTAAAATGATGAAGAATTATATCCAAAAGGGTTGTAAAACAACGAACAAAACCCTAAAAAATAGTGGATGAAAATGTTGCCCTCTAGACTCCTCAACTCAGCAAGTCTCTTCCTAAATAATAGAGGTGTACTCTAAACCCTAAGGGGGTTTTTCCTTCCTCAACAAGAAACTACTAAGTGGAACTAGGCCTAGGGGTGACTAAGGACATGACATAAACCCTTCACAGTACACACGCAACACTGTCAGCAAAACTGGAAAATTATGATTTTTTTATAAATGACAGAATGTTGACACTGGCCTAAAAAGTGCATCGAGATGTAGATAATGTGCTGAAAAGTGCATTGGGATGCAAAAAAGAGGCCAAAAAGTGTGTCTTATTCCCAAAACTCTCATTTGGCAGATCTCACCCAGATCGTGTCATCTCTTGCTTGACTGGTACCTGTGACTTGCAAAAAGATGTGAACCCCCAACATAAACCAAAAAATTTACTAAAAACAAAGGAGATGTAAAATAGAAATTGAGATGCTAAAAATAGATAGAAAAATATTGAAGAGGGTTGAAACAATAGTCACCAAGGTTCTGAATTACTACACTAGTGGAGTTGTCATTTGTTAGCGACTATGTAACTAATTCCCGAGTGGAGTCGTCATTTGTTAGTATGAAAATTCTTAGTATGTGTACCAAAAATGCTTCACTTAAGTCACTGGTGACAAGTGATCCTAATAACAAAATGTGGTCGCTTATTATGCTTTAGATATGCAAGAAAACATGATAAAACCTTGCAAGAAAATATATGATGCAAACCCAAAACATATAGTAGTAGAAAAGAAAAGTGCAATAACCCAATAGAAGGAATTAAAATGAATAATATTTTATTAAAACACCTGATGAGGAATATTTACAACATGGGTATGTAGATCCCCCTCTGTGGGATGGGTCCTTTTGATGTCCTTATTCTTCAACAATCTTGTTCTTCTCTCTCAAATGTGCAAAAAACCCAAAAGCAAGATGGAACTCAAGTGGGAGCTCAAATGTTGTGAGATGATAATGGTGATGATGATAATGATCATGGTGAAGAATGAATGGAAAGCCATCTTATTTATAACAAAGTATTGAGCTAAATTAGGAATTGGGAAATAATAAAATATTATTGTCCAAATCAAAATCTAATTGTTAGGAATAATCTATTATATTTTTTGGAGAGGGAAAAGATATTCAAAATGGTCAAATATCTTTATTTAGAAAATGGTTGAAGTAATTACCAAATAAAATGATTCATTAATAACTTTGTAGGATTAAGAAAGGCGTGAATTTGAAATAATTATTAAATAATGGTTTAACAATTATTCCAAAAATAAGAATAAGGAATAATAAATAAATAGTGATTTATTTAATTATTCGAAGCTAATTTAGTCAAATGTGTTAAGAAATAATTATCAAATAATTGTTTAATAATTATTTCTAGAGAAAATTAAAATAAATAATGATTTATTCAATTATTCTCATGGGGTTTTTTAATTTAAACAGAAATAATTTAATAAAAATGGTTTACTAAGTTATATCCTATGGTGAAAATGTTTTAACTATGGTAAAATTAATCCTACATGGTGCATTTCGATTCACCTAGTTAGAAATGGCTAGGTGATCATTTTTTAGGTGATAACAGGTTCCCTCAATTGTGCAGTCATTGGCCTCCTAGAACTGTGCATTGTGCAATCACAGTGGGTAAGCCCTCCCTGTTTGCCTCCTTGACTTGATCAACTGTTCAATCCCCATTCATTGGCCTTCTTTAACTGCGCATTATGCAATCACAGTGAGCAAGCCTTTCTCACTATCTCATTAAGTTTCCAAATTTCACAAA
Organism: Pinus tabuliformis; assembly: GCA_031772625.1. Taxonomy (NCBI): domain Eukaryota; kingdom Viridiplantae; phylum Streptophyta; class Pinopsida; order Pinales; family Pinaceae; genus Pinus; species Pinus tabuliformis. The sequence goes on along the minus strand of CM062816.1, from coordinate 980,965,718 downwards.
CTTGTCCCTCCTGCCTTCCAAAACTACGAACTTCGTAGTTGCAATGAGAAATCCCTCACCTTTGTCTTCCTAACTCCCTCAATTGTGCAATCCTCCTCCCCTAACCCTTAGTTACTACTCATTGCGCAATCAGAGTCACCAAACCTCCTTCACTACCCTCTAGAAATGTGCACTGCATAATCCCTAAGCCTCCTCCTTGGTCCAATACCTTGTTCCTCATCACTCAATGAATTGTCTCAAGGATCAGATAGACTAGGAGATTTCTAGACTGATGTCATTTTGTCATGAGTGAATTCCATCTGCACACTAGTAAAAATGGGGCCAAAATCTAATGGTTATTTATTGGATTTGTGACTTATTGGCGTCAGCTATCCAACACATTAGTGTTTATCAAATCGTCTTTGGAATTCTATCAAACACTCGACGATTTAGTCACCGTCGGATGTGCGACGATATAGTTGTCGATAATCCAACACATAAAGGCTAAAATAGTCATTAAAAAATCGACGTTTATAAGTCATTTTTGTGACACTAAAAATCATCAGATATCTGACGAACCTAACGTCAAATATCCTACATGTCTTGCACGAATCTGCAGTCAGATATTCGACACATAGGGTGTTTTGTCTGATGGAACAAACCGACATTGAGGTGTCGGGTAATCAAAAGAATAAGTAAATTTTGTGAAAGAAGTATTGTCACTTTGACACTTTCAAACTGAAAGTGATGCATTAGGTATGTGATAGATATTTGACACATAGGACGCTTTGACCGATGGAACAAATCGACGTTTAGGTGTCAAGTAATTGACGGAAAAAGTCAATTGTGCGACAGAAGTGTTGTCAATTTGACACTTTCAAGTCGACAATTAAGCATCATATAGTCGACTGATGGGAGTTATGTTTGATGAGAGTGTTAAGGTACCAACGCTTCCATCCTTCGATTCTGTCGTCGAGTATCCAACGAGTACTCTAACCAGTCGTTGTCAAATATTGCATGGCATGCCTATGCCATCGAATATTTGACGGTGATGTGTGTTAAAATATATATATACACATCGACTGTGATTTTTCTTGGTTGGCTCCACTCCCCACATTCAATTTTTGCAGCATACCTTATGGTTTCTTGGTGGCTCCTCTCCCTACATTTGATTTGTCATGTACAAGTTTGTTTGAATATGAATCAGACAATGAGTCCTCTCCTTTATTATCTTGCTTATTACTTCCATTAGACACTAGTTTCCTACATCTTTTTAAAAGCAACAACGACATTGGTATGGTGACATACTCAATATGTAAGTGTCTTCCAGTATAATAACCAAAATCAAGCATCTCATCTTCATAATAAATGGACTATATAGAGACATACATTCCAAGCATTGCTAGATCACATTACAAATAACCAAGTATACCATTTTGGATTTCAAACTCAAATTGTTAAAATTTTAAGGTTTTTCCACTAGTATGGTTTCCTGAGTGCCAGACCAAAGTGAACCAAAAATTCGATGTATATGTTTGTTTGATTGATAAATAAAATTTAATGTCCTAAAAAGAAAATATTTAACTTCAATTCAATTCACATCTTGTTTATTACTTAAATGTTAAAATCATATACATGATTTTTTCCAAGGAAATATCCAGGCAAATCCACCCGAAGCGATCACATATCGTCAACTTATTAGCATAGCCTAACCCTATGGGCATCGAGGATAATTGACCATGTGACCTCCCATTAGCAAGGTGCTTTAGCAATAAGAAATCGACCAAATGAGCTAACCATCAGGGCTTAAATCGTATACATGATGTATGTGATAATATAATCATTTTTTTAAATTATTTGCATATAAAGATAAGTTAATTTTTTTATTTTTTTAAGGGTTAGTTTAACTTCTTTTGTTTTTTTAATATGTTAGTTTTTTCTACCTATTAATTGGAAAGTCAAAATAAGATGCATAACAGGATATGGTATCTAACTACTCAGCCATTTTCCAAAATGGTCTGACACGTTGGATTGAAGACCTGACAATCATAACTAAAGAATGAAAATAGTGAAAGCATCAAAATAGCCAGAACTAACTAACATGGGAAAATAGGCTGGTCAAAAAAAGGTTAGGACCTACTCATAATGGGAAGAAAGTCTGCTTACAAAACTAAATTGTCATGACTCCTACATACATGCCATGAAGGAAACTAGCCTGGAGGGTTCTTTAATTGTCATAATGAAGATTTTCACCATGGTAAAAAGAAACCTTAAAAAACAAATAAAACCCGTCAAAGCTAGCATCAAAGAGGGGTGTGACTTGCCTCCTATGAGGTTGATTGGAGCATAATGGGGATATGTTGAGACGATCCATGCACTTCTACAACTATCCCTCCTCCTTATTTCTTAACCAAACATGAAACCAAGGTTATCAAGAATCTATTTTTGTTTTCCAGTAGCGCCATACATTAGTGAATGTTTTGCCAATACAATACCAACATTCTCTGGTACTCCATTTCTTTGGTACGAGTAGAACATGGTTCTATAACAAAAGGGAGAACATTTGCCACAATCTAAGTCCTTTCCTAGGGAGCTTGAAACCCTCGAACACCTTCCTCAATATGTTACACTCGACATCATTGAACTAGCGAGGTGGAGAGATGGAATGCATGCTCAATGTCCATTGCATCAGTTTTAACCTTAGTCCACTAGGGAGAAGGGTTACAAATGGATTTTCCTTTATGCCCTGAGATTTATGGATATTTTGCTGCCCGAAACTGCAAGGTCTTAATAACAATCAACATAGTGTATGTAAGGAGGGAAGTTAATGTAGGTAACTGTCGATAACAGTCCTCATTGGTCTCCCTTAATCCCTCTGCCAAATCTTTAATGAGCCACACAATCTTTGAAGGTGGTTAAGATTGTGGTCTAATTTGTTGCTATGTTCTCCCTCACTTACTAATCCTTTCGATGATGTTGAGTAATGTTGTCAATACCCACGACCTATTACGACATTGCACTAGCTTGTACCTCATAGTTTCTAAATGTCATATAGAACTCCCACATGCTAACATGAGTGTCACTTGTGATGTGTAGGGGTGCAAGAGGGGAGATTGAGGTCTCATACATTGTGAACATGTCCACCCACGTGGAGGGTTCATCATATTCTACTGCATTTGGTATGTGACCACTAAGCATTCATCTTGAGAAAGGGTAGTTTAACTAGTTATCATCAATATGATTAGATATCTAATTATGTGTTTAAAATATTCAATTTAAATTATCTAAATAACATATTTTAGTTTACCATGATAAAATTATTAAAATAACTATGCATAAAGGTGAGTAATCATTCTTTAAATTTCCTTATATAAAAAAAATTTCTAAAAACCCCTTCTTCACTTTTTAAATAAAAAATATATGTAATAGTAATTTAACGATGTTAAAAAATATATCTTAATAATTTAAATATAAATATTTTTAATCATACAAATCTAAAATACTAAGTCTATTATTTATATTAATATAAAAAATAACAAAAAATAATATACACATCTACATGAAATTTTCAAAAAATATTTTAAATGATAATGCTTCCATTAAAAAATCTTTTATTATAAAGTATATATAATACAAGTAACCCGAGTAAAATGTTAAACATCTTTTAAATAAAAAGGTTTAATAAAACCAAACATCTTTTAAGTTATCAACAGCAAAATACCTTATTCAGTTTTTTTTAGAGAAAAATTGTAGAGACTTATAATTATTTGGGGATTCCAAAATTGTTTGTGACTGGTTGAATAGAACTGCTAGATGCTCTACTTACTCATTGAGTCATATTCTGGATGAGACTCTGAGATTGATTTCTTATTTTGACTCTTTTACTTGCAAACACACTTACAGGGAGCGGAACGCAGCTACTGACTACCTTTCCAAATAATCACTGTCTTTCCAAAGAAGCTGCGCTCTGGGAGCCAGGCATCTAGATGATCCGGGAACTGCTTGATGGAGCACACTATCAGTACTACCATCGGCCTTTTATGGACATCATTGCATAAATCTACAGGGCATATGGTTTTTTACTTTGGTATATATTTTATAGCCTGTTTGATAGTTCAGTTCTTATATATTTTGTGATTATCTCTCAGTATATATTGGATATTGTTACCTCCCTGGGTGGATCAAGGTAACAATCTTTTTTGAACTCTGGTTCTTTTGATGATGACAGTCATGTCATAGATATGATCCAAATATGCATATGCATCTACAAAATGTAATTTCTCTTCATTAATGAAATTACGATTTTTCCTAAGGGAAAAAAAACCAAACATCTTTTAAATAAAAAGTTTAATAAACCCCCCAATCGGGGTGGAGAAGGTGGAGAAGCACGGCAAAATCATGAAAGCAGAGAAGAGGCAGGGCATGCCACCACGAAGCATGAAAACCATTCAAGCTGTCATGATGGCTTTCAGAACTGGCAGCATCCCGAGGCCAAGAAAGGACGGGGTAATGAAGACAGTTGATGGCAAGAAGGGCAGTGATCAAGAGATGAGGGGAGAGTGAAGACCGGCGGCGTTGATGCAAGAGGATGGAAGGCAACTGGTACATGGTTAATAAGAGAAGACAAGGGCAACCCAAAAGACTGCACGCGCCAAAGGGAGGAGACGCAGAGCAGTAAAGGAGGAGTGGCACCGCACCAAAGGGTGGAGTCGCAGAGTAGTAAAGAAAGAGTGATAGGCTGGGATATTCGCAGTTGGAATAGGCTCGCTAAGGTGAATCAAACTTATGCTCAGATAGTGAGTACAGGCAGAAGCTTTGAAGCTGTAAGACACATAACATTTGCAGAGAGCAACCAAGAGGAGAAAGGACGAGAGTTGGGCTATCACAATAACAGTTTGAAACGAGACGAGGAGAGTGTCAGAAAGATTGAGATTGACACGAATATGGAGGGAAGCAGGATAGGATAGGTCATAACCAAGCGAGGAACTCGGGAGGGCACAGACCAGGACCAGGTGACGATAGAGGAATAAGGGCTTAATGAGGAAGTGCAAATTGTAGAGAAGTCTCACCAAACGCAAGCGAGGAAAGGAGGAGAAAGGAAAACTAGGAGACCAGGGAGAGACCAGCAAGACGGAAAAACAAATCAGGAGAAGAGAACCAGAGGACAGGGAAGGGAGGATTTAACAGATAACATAAGTTTTGAAATTGGTCAAGGAAGCGAGCCAGTAGCGAGGAAAAATCCGATGAATTCAGGCAGAGGTAGAGGACGCCGAGGCAGAGGTAGAGGGTGGAAATTTGAAAGGCAGGAACAGAGTCCAGAACCGCCAGTAGACCAGCGACGGGGATGAAGAACCATATATCAAATGGTTCAAGAAGCGGAGAAAGCTTATCATGAAGGCACAAATGTTGAGATTCGTAGGATAATCCAGGAAATGGAGGCCAATGCCTTGCAGGAGGACTCAGAAACGGAGATGGAGGACTGGGGAAATTTGATTCCTGATCCAGGTAACACCAGAAGCCGCATGTCCCTATATAAGCAAGCCCTTCATGTTTACTGGGTTGTTAAGAGAATTATGGCAAAAGCGATGGAACAAGTAGCAATGGAAATGGCAGAAATGGCTCAGGGCATCCCAAACTTAAAAAGAGAAATGAAGAACCTACAGATCACCCTGCTCATGCAAGACAACAAGCTGGAAGAAATTCAACAACTTCTGAAGAAGATAGTGCCAGAGATAAAAGCTGAAGATACCCCTCCTGAAAACGAGGTAGACTAGACTGTCAAGCTTAGTTCATGGATTTTGTTAGATAGCCGAGCCCTCTGTTTGTTTATAGTTTGGTTTATAATGGTGAAAGAAAACAGTTTTAGCAATTTTGGTAGTATAGTTCACCTGGCATGGATAGATAGACTGGTACTATTTTATTACTAAATGGCTTTCAAAGACTTCAGGTGGCCAACAGACCCGCTTTCCCTTCGGGGCGGGTTGAGGTCACCAAATATATGTACTTATTATAACTTGCTTCAATAGAAAATGAAAGGTCTTACTTTTGCCGACAAAAAGAAAAAAAGTTTAATAAACCAATGCAACCCATCTTTTAAATAAAAAAGGTTTAATAAAACTAAACCTTTTTTAAATAAAAAGGTTTAATCAAATCATGTAGTCTAAAAATAAGTAAATTGTTTCAGAGAGAATGAATTTTCTAATAAAATTTTATAATTTTTTTAGAAATTTTAATAGATTTATAAATTTTAAGATTTTAAATGATTTTGGGATTTTCATAGTATTTGTCAAGTTTTAAAATTTTTAATATTTTTAAAATTTTTAATGGCGCTGAATCTATTTCCACCATCAAAAATATTCAAACACTCTTATCAATTTTTTTTGAAATTGCTAATTTCCAAACCAATTTACTCCATTAATAAACAACTTCTAAATATCATAGTAAACCTACCTTATAAAATGTTTTTTAAACAAATTTCTAACCATCTCAACCTACACGCAACTCCAATAATAAATAGTCTCAACCCCACTCCAATATGTATTATTCATAAAACATGTTATAGCTTATAATTATCCGAAGCCGTAATTCGGTAAATTAACAACCATATAAACATTTTAATTTGAAATACATTTAAAATGTTAAAGTTATTGTTAATTTGGTTGTGATATATTGTTTTATTTTTTTAATATTTTTATATATTATATAAAAATATATATTAAAATTTTTCAGTAATTATTTATTTTAATAACAAGATTTTATATATATATATATATATATTATTTACTAAATATGGAGAAGGATCATATTTCTTTTCACTCTAAAAAAAGATTGTATTTCAAAAAATTTGATTCTTTTGGCACTTGGTAAATTTGGAGTTAAGATAGATCTAGATTTAATTATTTATTTAAAATTATAACTATAAATATAATTAGTAATTTTATGTTTTTTATTTTATTTGTATTAAGTCAAAATGTTAAAGATTACAACACTTTTACCATACTCAGATTAAATGTTTACATAGGAGTTAAGTTTACTTGTAAATCTCAAATATAAAGAATTTTTTAAATAAAAAGTGAATTGGGTGAGGGGAAATCTTGGATAAAATATAATATTACAATATTTATTACGAGTGACCCCCACCCAATAAAAATTGGCTAGGGGTGGGGAAAAATACTAATTAAAATGTAATATTATTACATTTTACCTAATTTTTATTTTTTTCTTTGCTAAGACTAACCTACGCACCCACATGGATTTGAACCAGTGACCTATCGCAAGGAGTGCATTAACAGCGCACCCATTCACCATCAATCCAAAACCCCGTGGGCTACATTTTACCTAATATTTCTCAACACACCTCAGCCTAAATATTACATTTTACTCAATATTTCCCATCACCCCCGCTAATTTTATAGTTGAGTTTGTTTACTTTCAAACTTCAAATATAGAGAAGTCGATAGTTGAGGGGAAAGATTGGGTTAAATGTAATATTATAATTATATTTTACCCAATATAACCTAGTAAAAAGTGGATGCAGGGAGGCTAAAATATTAGATAAAATGTAATAATTACATTTTTCTTAATATTTCCCCCACTTCTAACATATTCATACAAATGCCCAGGGTGAACATATCAATATTATATTTCCCCCTGAAATAAGTGATATTCCACATGAAACTCATCGGTTAAAAGCATGGATAATACCATGGGTCATTTTTTTAATTTAATTTTTATAGAGTTATTTTTATTTCATTTTCACAGAATTAAAATGTTTACATTACGTTGTGTTACACATTTCTAGCATACTATAGGCATTAGGTCTCACATTAATGAAGAATATCTATATATATATATAATTTCTATATAAAGTTTGATGTAAAATAAAGGTGAAAATTGAAGTATTTTATTTATAGCTGATATTGATTTTTAAAGTAACATTATTATTCCCCCGATTAGGGTGTGAGTGGAAGGGCAATCCCATCAAGTTCGAATTAATGAATAGTATGCTGGGGTACACACCCACCACCCCCCACATGCTCAAGGTGATGGGTACGGTGGCTCCCTGCATGCATAAGGTTAATACCACAGAGGAAGGTGATAGAGTAAATTTGTTAAGGTCTGAGTTTGGTGGCAAGTGTTCTGTGAGGTTGGTAGGTTGTTTCAGTGCCCAAGAGAGTGTAGTGTGGACGAGGGACTCTGCGGATAGCGAAGTGCAGTGGCTCCAGAAGAGGTAGTGGAATCTTCAACTACAGGTGGGGGTAACCTAGTATGTAAATTATCTCTTCTCCCCCTCCTCCATGCATTCGAGTGTCTGGTTTTGGGATTGGGCTTTGTATGACACTGAATTGTTTGTGGGTGGGAGTAAATCGAGATGGGGGAAGCCTCTGGAGCTGGTAGCCCGGAAAAAGTATGTCATGCTAAATGGTATAGAATCTATGTCGATTTGCTATGAAATTATCCTCTCCCAAATGGGGTTACGTGGGAAATTGGATAGTGGTGTCAGCCCTGGGGAATGTGGGTGCATGGCTTAGTTCGAAGACCCTCGGGTTGAGATTTGGGTCGCCTTCATCTCTTCATATAAGGTCAACATTATTGTTTTTTATGGGGTGGAAAGGAAACCCGCCTCCATGCATAATTGGTGGAACCGATATGTTCATGTCTTGGCTAGTTGGTTGATTTGGCTTCACACCCATCGCCTGTGTAAAAGCTTCCGCGAGGTCGCATTTGTGATGCTGCACCACCTTGGGTTTGGGAATTATCATAATGTGTTTGGTGTTGGCTATGATGGACTCTTAATTTTTGTTTCTAGTTGTTATGCAATTGGGTCTGGGGAAAAGAAATTGAATTCTAGTATGGATTAGAGGACCTCGCGAGGAGGCAGGGAATGCGAGTGGCGGAGAACCAAAGGATAATATTAAGGCAATTATTATGGTTTTTATCTCCCGTGGCATGTGCGTGGGGAGGTAGGTTTACCTGGTAGCGAAGGACTTCTAGGCTTGAACCCCCACATGTATAGGGATTTGGCAACACCCATTCTCGCACCAGGCACTGAGACCGAATTGTGATGGCAAGGGCAACGAAGGAAAGGGGCCATGGTAGGAGGCAATGGGCGGTTGAGCAGGAGGAACAACCCAATTCCTTGGGTGTAAGAAGAGGTCGTAACCCGGTTGCTAGCCTCATAAATGAAGTGGCCAATGCATACCGCGAAGGGACGAGTGAAGAGATTAGGAGACTGATCGAGGAATAGGAAGCCAACCTGAACCATCAGGCGAGCGCGACAAACATAGAGATAGACGACTAGCGAGCAATGGTGTCGGGCCCTAGGCATACTCGCAAACAGGTGAGCCAGTTCAAATAGACCTTGTACCTATATTGGATCTTGAAAAGCCTCTTGGGCAAGGCCTTGGAGCAAGACTTCCAATTCCCAATTCCAAATGCAAAAGTAGGATGGACGTCTCGGCCGCACGAGAGTCACTTCCCATGTCGTCTCTCACAAACAATGTTGCCTGTTCCAATGTTAAGGACCCGACTCCAGTCAAATCTGCTTCTGATTAGCAAGATGAATAGGAGGATTGCTGGATTTTAATTTTTGACTAGTTCATATGTGAATAGCTTTTAATTTTCAGTTTGAAGTTCTATATGTTTGTAGGCAAATAGAGTATAGTCAAGGACATGATATACAAATTTATATAGCTTGGGTAGAAAGACATATCACTTTTTGCTACTGGATGGCTTATCATGCGGTTAGGTGGCCAAGAGATTTGGTTTCCCGTTGGGCAAGTTGAAACCACCTAACCACTTTAATGTGGTTGTAACTTGCTTACATATTAATGAAAATGGAAAGATCTACCAAGCCTACAAAAAAAAAGTAACATTATTATTATTATTAATTATTTAAATAATGTTAGGCTTATACATATACATATATTAGCCTACACATTAGATATTTTTTAATTTTTTAAAGTAACATTACATTGCATCATCTCCCTCGTATATTAGGTTATAGAGTATCTCTTACCCAATAAAATAATTATTATTTTTCTTAACCATTTAAAATAAATTTAATTTAGAGTTTCATATACTCCTCTTCTATTTCAAAAATAAAAAATATATTTTTCAACTTATATATAAAATACACACATAAAAATATTATAATTATTTAAGTCTGTCTATCAAGAAAATTCTACTCATTCAATAAATAAATAAATTTAAAAAACTTATATATAACAATACAATACATGCATGTTATTTGAATTATATATGCTTATAATAAAATAAATAGTTATATTTGTTTATTTTTATGAACAGATATTAATTTAAATTATCCAAAAAAAACTAGGACATAGAAATCGCACAGAGAGCAGCCTAAAAGAAGGTCGTCTCTAGTGTAGCAAGAAACAAGTCTTTATGAAGTCTGCCAACAAAAAATCTAAAAAAACAAAATGACTCGTTGTCCCGTAGTCATAAACGGTCATGAACTCCAAAACAAAAGGGTAACCGACAAGAGGGTAAAACGGCGAGCACTAGAGGAAGAAATCCCCTGAGTTGTTGACGGAACCATTGACCAGATAATCAAACCGAATCTACGCAGGCAACGCCTAAGAAATGGAAGGTTAGGGAAGCTCGGAAGATGATAACAGCACTGTATCCTAAATGCTTTTAAATAATTAAAAAAAAAAAACACTAAATTGATTTAAAACATTAAATATTTATATAAACCACTTTAGAAATTTAAATCGAAAGAAAACCTCAAACACAAAAATCATACAGTGTGCAAACAACAGTGAAAAACATCTCTTAACAAATATAACACTTAAATTCTCTTTATGAGTTATTTTTTATTAAACTTCATACTATTCATTTAGGAGAAGAAAAGGTTTCATGTAATTTCATTTTATGGAATTAAAAACGAATATATTTATTAAGAGTTGAAAGGCATTACTCTACATTATTAAATTTGAAAAAATGAAAAAATGTTTACATTTCAAGGGATTTAATCCCTTCAAGTATTTGATAAATTTATAGTTAATATGCATTTCATGTGTAATTTTTCATTTTTTAAATTACATTTTTTAATGTTTAAAATGCTTAAATAAATACAATGTTTTGAAAGTGGTATTGAGCACTTGAATAGTATAGACTACACAACTTGAAATTTGCAATTCCAACAAATCTTTGCTAAATTTTAAAAGATAATTGATTAAAAAATATATGGAAAAAGGGCCAAAACATAAAATAGCGAAACTACTTTAAAAAAAATAAAAATAAAAAAATTAACCATAATAATTAAAATAAATACATCTCAATATTATTAAACCTTGCATAGTGAAATATTTTATTTATGGCCTATATTGAAAATTTTATTTATTATTGCGCCCGAGCTCATTCTACAGCCTAGTATGAAGGTGATGTGTGCTCACGTGTCCTTTTTAAAATAAACATAAAATATTCTCTAAATAAAAATATGAAGTCCACTATAATAAAAAATAATAATGAATATACATGTTTTTTTACTTTGATGATGATGGTGGTGGTCGTCGTTAATATCCACAAAGAACAATATGGTATATCCGACCTTAAGAAAGAAAGAGATTAATTGAGGTTTTTTAATGAACTTTACATGTTTCGTTAGTTTATTACCCCTCAGTATGAAAAAGATGTACAAATCTTTAACTCTTACTCCCCACTATAAATAAAATATTTAGATATCTATAAATAAATAGAAAAAAAAAAAAAAAAAAAAAAAAAAAAAAAAAAAAAAAACAACAACAACAACAACAACAACAACAACAACAACAACAACAACAACAACATAATTTTATAACAAATTTAGAAAAATAAATATTTAAAAATAAAAATAAAAATCTTCTACTTAAAAATATATAATTTTATACTTTCTTAAAAAAAATATTTCAAAACATAACTTAAATAAATTATTTGAATATCAATGCTATTCAATTTATATTAATATTAATTTTTCTCATACATATACATATATAAAATGGTGACTATAATAAATATTTCAATTTGTCAAATGTTGACTATAATAAACATTTCAATTTTTCAAGAGAAGTAATTGAAAGTAAATATATAATTTTGATTATAATAAAATTCAATGAGAAGTAATTGAACTTAAAAATGTTCAATTACTTATTGATAAGGATAATAAAAAAGAAGTGTAATTCATTCAAATTTTTAATATAAAATTAATATGTTGAATTTAAAACATTAATAAAAATAAAAATATTTAGTATAGGTTATAAATAAAAAAAATTAAATATGCATAGTAAAATAATATTAATATGTATTTAAAAATATATTACTCACCCAAAATATATTTTACGGTGTATAATGTAGTTTATAAATAAAATATCTCACTACCCATGTTAATATGTAATTATGTATTATAATGATTTTAATCAAATTAAAAATATTGATATATATATATAGATGTCATATTTATATATAATAGAAATAGTATTATTAAGAACTAGTGCAGATTCATTTTAGCTCTGGATCTATCAAACTCTTAGAGTAATCAAAATCTGTTGAGGTGCAAACATTTTTTCAAGTTTTGCACTCAAAAAGAGATTTGCATTTTGAGAGATTTGATTCTTGTGGACGCTTGGTAGATCCGAAATTAATATCTATTTATGCTAGTTAATATTTTTCTAATGTCATATATCAATTTTCTATTAAGAATTAAATGAATTACATATCTCTCTCTTATTAGAAAGTAACTCAATTATTTTAGTTTTAATTTCTTCTTCCTTTTGGCAATATTGCAAATTGATATTGCAATATTTATAAGGCAAATACAACATTTATAATTATATTTTTAATTACTATATCTCTGTAAAGTTGATATAAAATTATATTACTTAAGATGTGCATTGAACTATTTTATTTATAGCTCCTAGAGTAGAGATGAAATATTTTATCCTAGTCATATTGTGTTATAATATTAACAACCAAAAGAGTGCTCACAATGAGAATGAGATTTTTTATGTTTTATAACGTTTTTAATTAAAGTTGACAAAAGATGTATATTTATTTATGTTTTTATTATAATAAACATTGTTTCTTTTTTTTTCTTCTTTTTTTTGGTAGGTAAGCACCCACGGGGGATTTGAACCAGTGACCTATCCCAAGGAGTGCCTTAATAGTACACCCATTATTTTATTTTTATTTTAAAGGGGGCACATGGCACCCATTATTTTATTTTTATTTTAAAGGGAGCACATGTCAACTCCACGTTGAGCACTAACCAAATCACACATCTCCCTCATACAAGGTTATAAAATGCACCTCTTGGTGCAATTAGTCCATTTTTAAATAAATATCATTAAATCAATAATATTTCCAAAAAATATTTTTTATTTTAAAAGAGACACATGTCAACTCCACGCCGAGCCCTAACCAAATCACACATCTCCCTCATACAAGGTTGTAGAATGCACATGTTGCCGCAATTAGTCCATTTTTAAATTCATATATAATTAAATTGATAATATTTCCAAAAAATTAAAAGTTTTAATAATAGATCATATTTTTATTTTTTTTTGTATTTGGTTTACGGGTCCAAAAATTGGTGATCGCTACATCCCAAGAATATTTGTGTACCAGGAAAATTCACTTGAAGGGATCACTACCTAGCAACTCAACCACAAACCCTGTCCCAAAAATATGGAGAAAATTGAACCTATAATCTCTCAATAAACAAAAGTGATTTAACTACCAAAATTTAATCAATTAAACTAACCCTCCAAAAAAATTAAATTTTTATTTAATATTAATAATTAACCTCATATTTAAATTTTAACTTTGTAAGTTTTGGCACGACAAAATTAATGAAAACTCCTAACTCTTTATGCCTGTCAATCCTCTTTGAACTAAACACTTTGGTCGATGCATTATCAAAGAAGGGATTACAAATTGTCACTAGATAGGTTTACCAGAGAACCTTCATTGAGTCAAGGATGACTCTTTAATTATCTTCATTAAAATATTTTATATGTTTTGTGATCATAAGTAGCTTGAATTTGAGGTTAATATGTTACATTATTTTCACGGAGGATAATAGCAAAAACATTTTGAAACTCTTTGGTTTTTAGTTTTGTAATATTTTTGAAATTTTTAATGAGATTGTGATGAAGTGGATAATGACTGACAAGAAATAGTGTATAAAGATGTAGAGGTTGATGATACCAATCATTCTTCACTATTTTTGGTGATAATTTCGACTAGAAACAGTGTATAAAGATGTAGAGGTTGATGATACTCATAATTCTTCACTATTTTTGGTGATAATGACGACAAGAAATAGTGTATAAAGATGTAGAGGTTGATGATACCCACAATTCTTCACTATTTTTGGTGATAATGACGACAATAAATAGTGTATAAAGATGTAGAGGTTGATGATACCCATCATTCTTCACGGTTTTTGGTGATAATGACGACAAGAAATAGTGTATAAAGATGTAGAGGTTGATAACACCCATCATTCTTTACTATTTTGTAATGTGCCATGTGCACCTCTAGAAAGTGTATTTTATTTTGCTTTTGAATCAAATACGTGTTTTCTTTCTTTAAAGGAAAAACTCATAAGGCATTTTTCAATGAGGCAAAGAGAGGGACGTTACACATATTAGAAAGGGAGGTTCCCTGTAAAGTGTAGTAGGTTGTTTAGGGTAGCTATCAGGTTGGACAAGAATGTAAATGTTTCCTTGAAATATGTCAGCCAAGTGTCAAGCACATTCCTAGCATCATCATGGAAACAACATGCAGGCAACATAGCACATTTTGCTATTCATCATGGAAACAACATGTAGGCAACATAGCACATTTTGCTTAGCAGCACACATTAGACTCTTGCAATTTTGGCAAGACAATGATAATGACAAATGACTTGTGATTGCAACCCTTGGCACCATGTCAAATGACGAGAGTAAAGGAAGGTTCAAGCCAAGTTTAAAGAATGCACTTGAGCTTGAAGAATTCTATAGATTGACAATAAAGTTTCCATTTTGGCTATTTTAAATATTAACACCATTTCATTTTTTCTAACCATTCTCTCTAAGAATTATATATTTCACTTGGTTCAAGTGTGGTTTATAACCTTTGTTGAGAAGGTGAATCTATTTAGAGTTAAGGACAGTAAGGAAGCTGAATTCCATTGGCTTATTTTCATAATGGTTTAGGTGGCAAAGGAGAAAGGTGTGGTGATGGGATAATTGGGTTCCTCAAATTAGATTTTGTTGTAGCATCATGTCCCGTTCTTAGGTGTGTGGTTCTTATTATATTACTTTCTTTCAAAAATTTATATTTTTTTCTTAATTTTTTTGTTTTTAAAGCATGTATTTTGAGTTGAAACACAATTTTTTTTTTCCTTGCATTTTCATTATTTTATAAGTAGTTTTGACAACATCATCAATCAAAATTGCAGAGTTATTTAATGTAATCAAATATTTTGAATGTTTTTTTTATTTTTTTAATTGGTTCTTATTAGAGGACAATGTGATTATCATTAGATACCTTAGATGAAGGATTTTGTTCCCATAGATAGGGTTTGTAATGATTTCAATTGCTTTCTCTATTGACTTGTTGTAGAGGTTGATGAAGGTGAGGTATCATGATTTCACGAAAAGAGGTTGTTTGTGTTTGGTGCAGTCCAAGGTCTTGGTTTAGTCATAGTCATTTTAGGCTAGACAAGGAGAAGCAATATGGGGGAGTAACTTGGTGGAGAGATTGGCAAGAAAGTTTAGAGGAGTACATGTGGAGAAGATCGTTGATAGGTGGCTTTTCCAAATGCAAAAGCAAAGAAACAAGTGGGGGTATAGTTGGATAAAATAATTTTCTAAAACCAATTCTTTGGGGACAAAAAACCTTCTATGCTATATTTACTACATTGCAATTGACAATTACATGATATGATTCCTACAACATTAACAATTATCATTTGGTATTGCACAAATATTAAATATATTAATAATTAGATTTATTTAATATGATAAAGATCATAAAAATAAATGATAATTGAAAGTTTAAACATATTTAAAAATAACATATTAATATCTTAAAAATTACATGTTATTTATATGCCATTTTTATTATTGTAGATATCACACGGAAAATATTTCTCTAAATATAAAAAATAAAACTAGTATAAGTTTTGAATAGATACAATTTTTGGTATAGAAGTATGATACAGTGATGCCCATAATTTGATGCATAGTACATTAGTGTCCGTGATTTGTTGGAATTATTAATTTAAAAAAAAAATCGTGAAAATTCTTAACTATATCCATAAATTGATATCAAATTATTTTTTACCTTAATATGTTATTTAAAATGATTCAAGAGTAATGAAGAAAAAGATGCAAAGCACTCTTTTCCTTGCAAACATTACCACAAATATGTATATTCTTTAAAATTTTAGGTTTGTTTTTATTACTTTTACACTTAGAATATAATATTTGATATAATTACTCTAATGGGGGTGTTGCTCTGGGTATCAGGGCTTCTTTGGAAGGTGCACCATCCTCCCAAATGTCTCGTCTTCGTAATGGCATGGCAGAGGTTACTTGTGGAGCATGTGATGGTTAACAGGTGGGCTCGTCGATTTAAATCGGAAGTTATGGTGATCTAAAGGCAATGGTATGATATTTGTGTGAGTGGAGGCGAGGACAACTCCTTGTCCTCCTTTAATAGTTTTATTTTGGTGAGATTTCATTATAGTTTTCACTTTCAGGAGTAGCACAATAAGCTGTTATGTCTTAAGGTGTGTGATTGGTTACGCCTTAATGTTCTAGTGAGTCTGTTAAAGTTTTTTAATGGGTTCAACCCTCAATTGTTTGTTTTGTGTCATGGTTTTGGCAAGTCTATTATTTTAATTTATTTGTCTAGTTTCTTGAGGGTAGATTTGCAATTACTATGTTTGCTTGGGTCTTTGAGGATGACTTCTCAATCATTGAGAGAGACTGTAGTTATTTGGGTAATTTTGACTTGTTCCCTTTGCTCTCTATTTCAAAAGAGTTTAGTGTATTAGTATTTTTTTCTGGGTCCTAGTTTAATTGTTCAATTTCGATTTGGTCGAATTATTCCCAGACTAGTGTCAGTTTGTAGTGTTAAGGGTATTGCCATAGCTCATGTGTCTTAAGTATCTCCATAAAGGATTTCATTGTTTGTGTTTGGGATGTGTCATGTCTATGAGTTGTGGAGATCTTGCAAATTTTTTGGAATTTGCTCATGTAGTGTGGCATTTAGGTGACAATTTAGTGGTTCTCAGGTCAGGTGTTCAGGGTATTATATCTCATCCTTTTTCTTGTTTTATAGGTAGAGGTTTTTTCAGTCCTTGTTCTCAGTATTCCTTGGCAGCTGCACTCATGCCTCCTAGGCAGAGAATGTGTAGTAGGAGGGGTGGTGGAGGTAATGTAGGATATAAAAGGGACTGAGATTTTTCCTATGACTTTGTTGCTACCTTATTTGATGTTGTTCCTCTTGAAGTAAGGAAGGAAATTTTACTGTTGGAAATTAAAGAGGCAGGGGACCAACCTTATCACTCATATTCTAATTTGGTGGGGGAGGATATGAAATGGGTTCCTGATCCTAGCAGATTCAAAAAAGGAAGGCTTCATTTTATGAATTCATTGGCCTTACACCAACAAACGGCTACCCTGTTCCGTCTGATTTTCAAAGATAAACAAGTGGAGAACTACAATATATTCTCCTCATAAAGGATATCAAACATATGCTTTGCAATCAAAGGTTTTTCTTGGATAATGTGGACTCTCACTTGCCTCGTGTAGAAGGTTTCCTTGTCAGTGATTCTACCTCTAGTAACCTCACAAATCGTCCAGTTGATAGTGTGTGGTCTCCTAGTATAATTTCTTCTTATCAAGACTAGAGATGGCGTGTTTCATGAAGTTTTGCTATAAATTTTGGCACGCATCCTTCAGGTATAGATTTTCCATGGAAATCCTCGTAATGTTTAGTATCTAAAGTACATTGATGCTCTAGAATATTTTGCTTGTTGACAATTTGGTGCATTATAGAAAATTGTTTAGTCCCTTGCTACTCTTCTTATGGATATTTCAATGGTGAAATTGGCATTTTGTTGTTTCTATGAACTCTGGAGAGAATTTTGTTATGGGCACTTAGTTTCTGGTTTGGAGATGGATGGTTATGGACCTCATTGTTATGCTGATGAAACTATTTCAGTGCTTCTCTATGGAGTTTTATGCTTGCTCTTGTTTTTATGGAAAGCTATATGCTTTGATGCACATTTTTCTTTTTTGGGTTGTTATTGGCTCACATGCACTTTGTTAAATATTTCATCTTGGCTCTCTTGTGCTATGAATTATGGATTAGTATCCCTCTATCTGGTGATGGGTGTATTAGTCACAAGGAATATTGTTGGTTGTTTTTTACTGAAGGCATAGCACAATGCTTCTATTGTTGAAACTATTGCTATTTATCTCCTCTTCTTGATATCGCAACTCTCACCCTACATGGGTTTTCTTAGACATGTTTCATTCCCTTGTGGTTATGGGTGTCTTATGTATACTTCTTGTTGGTTGTATGACACAAAGGTTTACTATTTCTCCTTTCTGGTCGTGGTTATCCTAGAGCTATGGTATGTATTGATGATGAAGTTGGCATGTATATAGTCTATGTATGGTTTTTAGAATTGGAAATTGTTGAACTGAGGAGCATCTTGTGCTCTGGATTTATAATGTGGGTGATCAGGGTTTTTAGCTTTTTTTTGTATTGTTGGGGGGATCTAGAAATGATTGTTATGTAATCTTTGTTTTTATAATGAATGTTAAGTGTTTCAATTCACAAAAAAAAAAATAAACATAAACTTATTAAAAATTAATGAATAAATTAATTTTATATAGAGACGGGTGGGGAGGTAAGCTACTCTTCGAGATCATATTACATTAAAATGAGATCACAAGATACATAGGTTTGTTATTGTTTTGTGATTGAGTAACCCAAACTAGTATTACAATGACAATTTTTCTGTTTTAGAAAAAGATAAATTTAAGTATGTTGAAAATTTTGATAAAGGTGTTGTGTAGCCTTGATGGTAGTCTAAACTAGATGACTTGTATATCCTATCCATCTTGTATGTTGTACTAACCTGAGTGAATAAGATATTATATAACAAAATCAAGTCAAACAGAGATAAATTATTCATGGTTAGTCAGAGATAGTGACCTCATTAGCCTTTTTGGGAAATTATATTCTTCATTTGATGTGAATTCCAAATTGGCCACCTTCTTTGTTAAATTTTTCACCTTTTTGTCTAGATTCTACACCTATAGCTACAAGATGTTGATGCACAATGGGATATGTTGTTGTGCCTTGCTCCTTTTAATGATGACTTTTCCCACATAGTTTTAACTTGCTAGTAAATATCAATTTCTTGCATGCACTTGTTGAACCTGCCTGTACTTGAGCCCATGTCTGGTACCCATTGACCTACATTTTATATGATTCATTTGTCCTTAATGAAATTTCTTTTGACTCTAGCCTTGTCTTCAACTATGTAGATTTTAGCTCTGATTTCAGGGACAATGTTTCTCCAATAGTAGGTTGCATAACATTTGGCGTTGGGTTGGACTTTAGAATAAGGCGGGGGGGGTTATTCTAGTCCTACCTCAATTATGGAAATAAAATCCACGATTCAGCACAGTCAACTTAGAGGTTCCGGTGGGGAAGGTCATGGAGAAGGGATAGCACAATGGGGCACGCAAAGGTGGAAAAGGGTGGAAAATAGAGTTGGGTAGGGAGTAGACATAAGAGGGAACATGAGAGTAGGAAGTAGACTGAGAGAGGAGATTGCATATGAGGTTTTATTTGCCTAGCCATCCAAAGGAGGGACCAACAAGGCCAAACTAAAAGAACCCATGTGAGTGCTCTGAAGAGGGTAGTGATGGACCAGAATATGTGATGAAGCAATAGAGTTAAGCAAGGCTAAGCAGACGAAACAAATAGGAGATGTAACATCCCTCACAATCCCATTTTTTTGTAATGTAAAATTGTGACTATGTAACGCCAACATGGAGGCCATGGTTGGCCGAGACATTATGTGTAAGCACAAAATAAATTAAATGTAAATTTAATTAGTGGTTGGCCTAAAGGGAGGGACATGTAGATCCAAGGTTCTTAGGGGGTTTCATGTTGGTTTCCTATGGTTACACATGTTTCATTCCTATCAAGTTCCTATTGTGTCCCCACCTTCAAGACAGTGAAGGTGGCATCACAAATCAAGCCACCACCTGACACCTAAAAACGATGTGAGTGGACAAGGAAAAATACTCATATTCTTAAATTACATGGTATGATGAAATGGAAGTGCAACATATTTGAGAGAGAAAAGAGGAGATCGCACAAGGGAAAAGGAAGGAGGAATCATTGAAGAAGGAAGACTCTTGGAGGAAATGGATGGAGAAGGAAAATGGTCGCAGAGGAGAGGAGGAGCGAGAGGACCCAAACTAAAAGATTGAAGGACTTAATTTGGGTTGAAAATTTTGTTGAGACCGTGCGATTGAGCTCAGAAGAGTGAGGGAGTCGATGTGGCACATAATATCAAATGGAAAGAGATAAGTCACATGAACAACGAACTTCACCTCTTGGATGCATGACCCATTCTTTCGTGTGATTTTATTGGGATAAGCATCCCCTTTAGACTTTGGATCAGTCTCGAGGGTTGCGAGTTGTAAGAAATATTGCAGTGTAGCTAGTCTATGGTTGGATGGAGTCAAAGTCCCTCCTTGAGTTGCCAACCATCTTCAACATACAAATAAGTGTAAATTTCATGTGCATATTGTCTTATGGATGGTGATGATCTTGTTATGTTGTGAATGGTGTAAGAATTTTTGTGTTCATAAATGTGACTAAGAGCTTGTGTGTGAGACTCAATGTTACACTCTTGACTGGAATGTTATCCTTTGTAATCATTATTTCGATGTCTACTTGGATTGTGTTGTCTAGTATTATTATTCACGATGAACGTATATATATATATATATATATATATATATATATATCTTGAGAATGAAAGTATAGATCAACTTGCTCTTGTACTAGTTACTATGTTAAATCTAAAGTTTGGTCCTCTGGCTTTGGGGCCATAACCTTCATAGGTTGGTGGTTTGAGCCACCCCTATGTTAAACACATATGGATTCTATCTTTGTGTATGTATGTTTTTGGGACTGACAGGCGAAAAGGTTTAAACCTAATTATACATAGGCGGGGAAACACCGAGCGATGCTAGTGGAACCGTGTTGTGAAGGTCGACCACCATCCATTGGCCACAACTTGTGCACTCATAATTCAGGGGAGACTAATACAATGGCCAAGTACCAATCAATGCAGAGTGGAGTCTAAGTGGACCTAGAAGCATAGAAAATTTGCCCACCACACACAACTTGTTTCTTGTTGTTGATATTTCCATACCATATCACCTAGCAAAAGCTCCAATTCAGGCTTGGCCAGCCCAGCTAGGGTTCCATCATGGAACCTTTCTATTTCCTTTATCGCTCACTGCCCACTGCCCATCTTCCTTGTTAATGTTGGATGTCGTGAGCAGTGATACCATTAAGCAGCATGATATGGACATGACTATGTGGGCCCCCTTCTCGCTGACTTGGTACAGTAACATGGAGGCCACATGAGTGCTACGTGCAACTTTTCCATGGTCACAACAAAGTTGTGTGGTGTGTTATTAAACCATGTGTCGAGTTGTCGGTAAACGGAACTGCAATTGTCATGAAAAGCTCAATATGTCGGGCTCGTTAACTCATTATTGACTCCTTAGATGCTCATGGATGATCGTTAAGTGGTAAATGAACTATTGAGATCAATTATGGGGGGGGCTGGTGGTCTGTGATTAGCGAGTAGGGGGTGAGGGCTCATGGTCTGTGATTAGCGAGTAGGGGATGGAGGTTCGTGGTCTGTGATTAGGGAGTTGGGGGGGTGGAGGGGGGGCCAGTTGGGATTAATGCCAAACCACCTCTCCTTGATCAATGATTATGAATTATTGCAGGGGGTCTCCTCCCAAATTAATACCATCATAAGGGGGTTTGCAATACTACTGGTTTTATTTGAATGGTTTCATTATGGAATTCTGAACATCACCCATTATTACAACCTTCGCACTCGAACGTTGAAGTAAGAAGACAATAGAGTAATGGTCGGTCCAATGTGGCGTGGTCAATAGACCCCACCTAGATTGGAATTTGATCCAAAGTGTGTATAATAGGGAAAATGCTACAAAACGTGAAGGAGGCATGGTGGGGCCCCACATCCGAGTTGACATGGCAAGTGCCATGAGGTCCTAACAGTGGCCACATGGATGCTATGTAAGGACCCACTATGATGTGGCCTCGTATTATATTGACATGGAAGTGCACATGGATGTGACATGGCAGTATTGTGATGACATCGACCTCTCATAATAATGATGTGGTAGTGCCACGTGGGCCAAATAGGAGCCACATGGAGGCCACATGGTAGTTCAATGGTGATCTGGCCTTAATTGATTGGTCAAACTTGAAGAGGGCATAACTTTCAATCTGGAAGTTAGATTCACGTAAAATTTATATCGTCGAAAAGATCTAGATGAGCTTAACACAATGATGGCATTTGTTTTTAGATTTGAATCAGTTGTAAGAAGAGGATTTTTGTGACCCCATATTCATAATAGACCTTGAAAGTTAGGTTAATTCATTAAGTAACACCTCCCGCGACCCGAGATAATACAAGGGGGTGGGAGGGAGTGTTATAGGAGACCTTACCACAATAGAGAAAGTCTATGTGACAAAGTAGAAAAATAAGATACAAAGAAACAATTATGAACCATAAAAAAATATTGTGAGCAATATAAGAACTTACTCTATAACACTAAGTCTATGGTAGCTAATTGCACAACCAATTATGCTTCCAAATAACCTTAGAAATCCATTATCCTAATTCCATGATAGATTCACGCAATGAACAATCAATTATGCTTCCAAATGACCTTCAAAATCCATTATCCTAATTCCATGATAGATTCACGCAATGAACTAAGGGATGAAGATCTTTGCTATTAATCAATATAATCAGTCCACACAATTAGAATGAGCATGATACAAACTTCCAAAGGCCAACATACATCATTGTAAATGGACATTGAACAAATTATTTTTATCACTTAATGCACTTTAATTTCCAATTACAAAAATTATATATGATGACAAAATTAATAAAACATCCATCAAAAAATTAAATAATAATTTTAAAATAAAATTAAAACATAATATAAATAAAACTAAATAAAATAATTTAAAAAAATATATAAATATAAATTGGAAATTAATATCAAAACATTAAATGAACCATTAAAAACGACTAAAAATATTATTTGAACTAGGTAAAATTGACACTTTACAACAATCTATCTAAAAAGGTCTCATATTTCTAACATATTAATTTGGATTATCTTCATGTATTATGGTAGATATAATATTTGTTTCTGTTTCCATAACTGAACTTTACTTGAGACCTGCTTGAATCTCCCCAAAATCATATTTAATGACCCTTCCCATCCTTTCAATTTTAATAGATGAGTGAGCTTACCTCTTGTTCTCTTAAAACTATGGACAATCATGGAGTCTCTATAAACTATTCTTTGTCGAATTTTATTAGTTCTAGTCCCTTTCACAAGGTCAAAAATTCAACTTGATTGTTGCTTTCTTTCCACAAACCCCTGAATATCGTATCTCTGTTTTTTCATCGGGATCCAAAAGAACCCGTCCCGCCTCCCCCTCTAGCCTCTTCTTAATTTTTTATAATTTTATAAGATATTCATTGTATTATTTTTTATAATTTTAGTGTTTAATTATTTATTTAGTTCATTGTTATAATATATTTTTATTTATTTATATAAATATTTATTTAATTTATTTATATATTTAATTAAATTTAATATATTTATTTATTTGTTTTTCTAATGTTGTGTGTGTGAATTTTTGAAAAAAATATTTTTTTTAAATCTTCAAATATATAAATGAAAATCAGATTAATTATATCTTATAAATTTTCAACATTATTTTATTTTTTATATATTTACATAATTGTTAATCAGGTGTGTTTATTTATTTGTTTTTTTTTTACACAATGGGAAAACTTATCATTAGTTATCAAATCAACAATGGGGACAATTATCATTGGCTACTATCCGTAAATGTAGGGTGATTTATTATTGTTATTCAAGGAAAACCACACCACCTAGAATTACCTGCTACTGGTTCATAAAGGGGCGGGATTTCGCTCTTGCGAGATGCCTCTAGGTCTGGGATTGTTAACTTGTTTCCTTACATTTGAGGAAGACGAGCTCTTAGCCAAACATAAGCAATTTTAGGGCATACTCCAGGCCCATACTCTATTTGATGTATATGTAAAATATAATATCTATATATTTATTATTTTTCCCCTTTCTTTGAAATAAAATTTTCTTGTATATGAGAATGAGAATGTTTAATTAGTTGGTTGATAGTTAGAATATTATTATCTTCCTTATTCATTTATACAATTTATTAGTTAATTGAATATGCTTATTTGTCTGTTTTTTCCTCCTATTTTATCGGATGTGTATGTGACGTTATAATTCATTATTTATTTTCTTTTTCTTTTTGGAATAAAATTTGCCCCACTTTCAAGCTCGTAAGTGATAATGCAATTGTTGGTACCTTGCCAACCTTGTCAACAATGGGCTCATAAAGAGTGAACTATCACAAGTGGGAATTGGACCTTGGGTGGAGAGGATGGCATTCCTCTTTTCAATCATTCTAGATAGACCCAATTGACATGAAGTTACAATAAGATACACCTATCCTGTGACATCTTGGAATAGTTTTTACAAGTATAAATTCTCCTCTCGGTTTCCCTCTTCATAATTTTATATAACATTACACAATAATTAGGATTTTTAATACATATTTTATTTTTCCCTTGGAAAATAAGTCCCTTGTAAACCCTGGCACTTCCCCTCATTATGAGGATGATACTTACTGAAAAATATGTTATGTAGATTTTTGTGAAGAATGTGTAATTTGAGGCACACCCTCAAATGGATCTTAGATTCCCTACCCATTATTTTGAGTGGTTGGAAAAGAGCCAATTCATACAACATTTAAATTGTAGTAGACTATTGTACACGAATCTGATAGGGACATCAAATGAGGCCCACATATGAAACTACAATAAGATACAACTTTTATGTGATGTTTTGGAATACCTTTTACAACTAAATTCTCTTCATGATTCCTCTCTCCATAATTTTATATAATGTTACACAATAATTATGATTTTTAATACATATTTTATTTTTTCTTTGGAAAATACTTCTCCAAAAACTTAAGGGTGATTCCCCTCATTCCAAGAATGGTACCTAGTGTAAAGTGTAACATATAAACAACTATGAAAAAATACAATTTTAGATTTGTTGAAATTATTGTTTTTAATGTAAAAATGATTCAATGCCCTAAAATACCTCTCAGTTTCTCAACCACAATAATTTTGAGTAGCCAAAAAAAAAGTTAATTTATAAAACATTTCAATTATTATACACTAATCTAATAGAAACCTCAAATAAAACCCACATATAAACTACAATAACATACACCTCTTGTAACGTCTTGGAATAGCTTTTACAACCATAAATTCTCCTCTTCTTCCTTCTTCATAATTTTGTTAACTTTTACAACCATAAATTCTCCTCTTCTTCCTTCTCCATAATTTTGTATAACAAAATGCATCCTTTTGAAGCGTCCTATCCCTTCCCCTCTTTCCAAATATAGTATATAGTGTAAAACATGTTGCACAAATTATTGTGAAGAAGGTTCAATTTTGGATTGTTGAAGTGTTTTCTACCCATAATATGAATTGCCGAAAAATTGCCAATTTCCAAAAAATTAAACAATAATATATTACTATACATTTATTTGGTAGGGACATTATATTTATTTGGTAGGGACATTAAGTGAGACGGATTGCAAAAAAAATTTAAACAATAACATATTAGTATATATTTATTTGGTAGGGATATTAAGTGAGATTGATTGTGGCAAGAGGTACAATTTACAACTGATGTATGATTATATATGTGTTTAATGTGTGTTTCTATTAAAATAAAAATAAAATATTTTTTAAACAGAAAAGTAATACTGGTTATAATAATAAAAAAATGAATATGTATATTTAGGCTGATAGGCCTTCCTTTGAAAGGGACCTTTCGTCGTCCTTCTCATTCTGACGCTGACACCTGGCGAACTGACAATTAGCTTCGTCTTCGTTCAGGCTTTATTCTCATCTGACACCTGGCGGAGTGGGCATTTTTTCCCGTATTCGTTCAGGAAACGACTTAGCGGGTTTTTACGACACCATTACCTGCATATCGGCCTCAGGGGCGGAGGTATTCATGGATGCCGCCTCACTGACTGAGCCTACATCACGAACAAGCCGAAACCTCGAAGTTCTGGACTGGTGAGCCCTATCGCCCCTCGCAAGACGGAGAATCATACTAAGGGGGCATTCGGTGGGACATTTTCTTCTACTAAGAATGGGCGCGCAGGGGTTGCACCTCGAACTGCTCTCGGTGATATTACGAATGGGGTCGAGTCCTGTAAGGCTCCAGCCTCTGCGGTTAAACAGAAGAAGGCGCGGGGGAAGAATGCGAAAATAGGTTCTAATCCGAGATGTGAACTAACGGAGGAGGAAAAGCAGAAGGCCAACGCTTGGGCTCGAGAAAGAATCGAGAGGGTTTAGTTTAGTGGTAAAGACATGGAGGTGTTGAAGGCAAAGATCGCAGAAGAAGGTATGTGGGTTTTCTAAGGCCAGTTCTCGTTCGTTGTTAGTTTGTGTTTGTTTTGCGGTTAAGGTTTGCAGGTGTTATATCACATTTCATATTTTAGGTAGATCTTTCATCTCCACTTATGGCAAGCCTCAGATCTAAAATCTGGTAGGTGTCTTATTCTTCGCTCGCGGGTAAATAATTATTTGATTTTGGGCTTACATAACTCCATGCCCATTAGGCACCCACATTCTTACCTTCACTTGGGAGGTCTACATTGGTCACTGGCGAATTTTAAATCGTTGCGGTCTTTCTACTTATGGTTTTTCTCGCTCAAGCCGCAGTAATAATCTATGTTACTGGAAACGTGGCCAGAGACCTATTTCTTGTTCCATTCTTGTTTTCGTGCTCATTCTCATCTTGACACCACATTAGAACATTAGTAATCATGGGGAGTGGGCTTCGCATTTAGCAACCTCAAAACCCTCTGTATCCATTTCTTATTACATTTTCGTTTCCCTTTTCTGGAATCGTAACTGGCTCCAAATGATCTGTCGGGCAATTTCTTGCGAATCCCTACATTTAGCAACCTCAAAACCCTCTGTATCCATTTCTTATTACATTTTCGTTTCCCTTTTCTGGAATCGTAACTGGCTCCAAATGATCTGTCGGGCAATTTCTTTCGAATCCCTACATTTTTGGGAGTGCACAATACTTGTACCCATGAAATATTTGACATTCTTAATTTCTTTGAGTCAAGTTCTTCAGAAGTAGCCTTTTTGGATGTGCACCAAAATTTGCTCTTCTTCTGGGGTTCACACTGGTGGACAAACCCTCACAAATGAGATTTTGTTAGTCTCATCATTTGTGTGATTATCCAAACTGCCACTTAAACACCCTATTCATGTTGTGTTTGGCAGATGCAGGAGCACCCTTCTAATGCTAAAAGGGTCAAAATCAGGGAAATTTTCATTCAGCTCTTTAATTCTTTCTATTACTGTTGATAGGGTCAAAATCTGCATATTGTTTTTTTTATCATTTACCCAGTTGATAACTAGCTCTGAATCTCCCAGTATCTGGATTTGAGCAGTACCTTTCTTAATTGTTAAATTTTCCAGTATCGAAAATGCACTTAACTCTGCCCAGTAGTTGGTACCTTCTGCCAATGCAGCTTTGAAACAGAAACTATGGTTTTCCTTAAGAAATAACACACGTCCAGCACCACAAATCCCTGGAATTTATGGGAATTTTATGTCTCATGCATTTCAGATTCATATTTGTAATTAAAATATTAGATGAGGATAGTTCTTGACAGTAGAGGTGTTTTCTTTATAATGAACTATTTCTTTTATTCTGGGCTCTTCACATGCTTGGTGATGCATGTTAGAGTGCCAAGTATTCTGAGTTGAGTTATTTTAGTTTCATATTGTCTACATATGGCTCTTGGGCCTTTACTCGGATTTTAAAAGTAATATCATTTTCATTTTGGAGGACAGGTTTTTTCAGTCGACATTCTTTACTGTAGATTACAGCTGCTGGCTTATAATGTGGATAAGTTTAGGTCCTGTTCATCTTTCTGAAAGGTAAATGAAATGGTGTCATTGGTTGCCATCTGAAAGTTTTTGTTGCCTGGATATCAAATTTCCTCGTGGTTTACTTACATCAGCTGCTTATTTTAATAGATCAATGGAGACCGCATTCGTAAATGTTAATCTGTGCTTTTTGTTGGTTAAATGATCTGTGTTTTGCAATACGAGAAAGCAGGTTGGGCTCTAGAGCCCAAATGGCAAGATTCCTTCTACATTAAACAACAAAAACATGTCAGCATTTTACCCTTAAATCACATTCACAAACTTGAGTTTTATATCATTTGGATGTTCAGCTTTCGAAGATGCTCCAGACACTCACAATGGGTTGCACACTGCTATTACTCTGTTTTCGAAAACTCTCAATTGCTTATAAATTTGCAGATATGGACATAAATCCAATTCCAATATCAATTTACCATGTCCAATAATCTCAAGATTACAAATGATAAGAAACCATCATTACAGCCACCATAATAAAGAAATAAACTACACCTTGAGTCACAGGAAACAATATTTTGCAAAGAGAATAACATAAAAATGCGCCCTGAACAATTATTCAGAAAACTGAGGAACTGTAAGTAACTGTAATTCTTATCCTTAAACTTTCATCTTTTTCTGTTATAAATGTGATGGTGGTTAAATGAATGTATAAGATTTTTAATATTTATGGCCTTTTCTTATAAATTTTGGTTAACAATTGTTGTACAGGAAACCACGGTGGCGCTAATGGAGATGAGGAAGAAGAGCCACAACATTCGAAAGAAGATCCTTGTGGCAATTGAGATTAGCAGCAATGCCCTGCCTTGCGGGAAAACCTGAGGATTTCTCATTAGGTCCTTCTCTAGAGATATTCAATATTTGTCATGCTTGTATTAGTAAGTTGGCCTTATGAGAGGTGCATAACACAAAAATTGTGTACATTAGGAAAATTTCTTTCAACTTGGAATATTGTTTGAAGTTCATTTTATGGGGATGAGGCATTGCTCACTACCAAAGAGTCTGAATTTGCATGATTGAAAAGCGTTGCTTGGATGATGCTACATGCACATGTTTACAGAAGAAAACTAGGTCTATGTGTTGCTTGTCTGTCAAACACGGATGTTTAGATCTGATATAACTGCCACCATTCATAATTTGACATATGACTTGCCTGCATGGTCTGTCAGCATATATCCCATTGCAAGAATGTGGCATTCAATACTGCAAAGGTGAGTTGGTTTTCCTTGGTTGCATGAAGGTTGATTGAATTGGCATTGAACTGTTACCCATCTGGCAGTGTTCCTACTCATCATTTTGTGTATTGCATAATCATCTTACATTTCTGAAAAGTTCTACTTTTGTCTGGGATAATTTTATTGGGCTATGAAGGTGGTTATTATTAGGGGTCTGATTAGTCAGGTGATAAGATTTAGAAAGCTCGTGTTTGCCTAGTGGTAGAGAAAATTAGGACACCAAGCAAAAGTTATCAAGCAACCACAAATATGGTGTTAATATTTAGAAAAAGCGTAGTTATCACATGAAGCAACAATGTGTGCTTTTCTTAAATATTTGCAACCAAGTGATTAAGAAAATTGAGGTAAACTCTCTTGCTGATTCATCATTGTATCACCTTTTATTGAGTACTTGCCACACTCCCTTTCCTGGTTTTTTTGTTTTGTCCAGTATATGTTGGTTGATTATTGTTCTGCTAATACTGTTGTCAATCTAGGAGTGTATCAGTAGTGAGTTTGTGCATTTCCCTGTTCTTTCTGATGGTCATAACATAAATTACGGAGAACACATGAAATACTGTGATACTGTTGAGTAAACAATGAATGGGAATCAGTCTTGTAGTGTGCTTTCTTAAGCATTCATTGTGTATACACTATATAGTCAACTAATTTAATGTATATATGAAGTAATGTTCCATTAACTTATTAAGTTATTTGTGAAGGGTGGTTGTTACTCTGTTCATGTAAATATCAGCAGTTGTATTTTTTTCAGTAAACGTCTGCCTTGCAATTTTGAGATGCAGGACTGCAAATTCACATTTTTGGAGTTGATTGGGTTTATCTCTTATGTTTTTGTTATGTTTTTTTGTTGGGATTTTGGAATCAAATGAGTGGGCTTTTTGTCCATTATTTCGCTCTCTTTAAAAAGACTTCTATGAACGCTTTCTCATCCAATTGCACAAACCTATTTTTTGGTTCATCTATATAAATGATACTAAATGAATTTTATGAAAAGCAACTTACAATTAGTTAATGTTTTAGTTATAGTGTGAACCACCAATGTAAGTGATTTGTTTTAATATTTGCAAATCTAATTCCCCGCTTTTCAATTACCATGTAAAACACTGTAATTTACTTTTCCGCTGGTACACGCTGGTCATCGTGGTTAGTGCCTTCGTCACTACTGAGCTTTATATATGCTTGCCTATCTATATAGGTTTCCTCCTTTTACTAATCCTATCGGCCTCTCTTTGTACCTTTTGGGACAATTGCTAGTTATTTAGTCTTGATTAAAAGTATTATAAAATGTTAATAATCTCAATGTCACTATGGTCACTCAATTTGTTCTTGACATTACAACTGAATGTGGTAAAAATATTTCACTCACTCTCAGTCATAAATAAAATATTTTGATGTCCACATGACGTAATACAATTGATGATGATGGTGGTTAACGTCCACTGAGACCAAATTGGTCTATCGGACCTATAATTTTCTTAGCTTTTAATTATCTGGCTCCTTGTCTTTCTTGGCAAGATTGGTGTTGTAGCTTTCTTTTTTTCTCTATAGTCTTCCAACTTCCTTTATCTTTCATCTCCTTCATCTCTTCTGGTTCTTGGGACATTGGTGTCTTAGCTTCACAATCTATTGTGTTCATCCTTTGGAAGCTAGTCGGAGAAGAAGTTTGGTCTAGGAAATCTGCTTTGCTGTTAAATGAAGATTTATTTTGTGCGGTATTCGAATCCTCATAACTGTTGATTTGTTCAGCGGGGCTTTCTCCCTCCTTGTTTTGAGAGTTGTTTCTTTCTTGCGTGATTTCTTGTGATTCAAAGTTTTCTCTAGAGTATTCTTCTTTGATGACAATGTAGTGTTCTTTTTGTGCTCCTTCCCACCATGTAGATCTGTGGTGGTTTTTTCTAGCAGAATTTTTCTGGGAGGCTTTTGGGCAATTTTTGGCTAGATGACCTGTCTCAAAGCAGGATCGACATCTGAAGAGGAAACTTTCATAATCGAGTTTCTGGTTCCACACATTGTCTTTACTTGTTAGGTTTATTTCAGCTGGGAATCCGGCGCTGAAGTCCATTTCCACACAAATGCGTGCATAGGTGGTTCTGGCATATTCCTCTGTTTCTGGGCCCCTGCAGTAAAATTTCCCAATTGCATTTCCAATGGCTTTTAGCGAGGAGAGATTCCAGAGATGCAAGGGTAGGCTTGGCAATCTCACCCAAACTGGTGCTGAGGTTATGACCGTTGTAGAGGGATCGAATGATGGGTTCCATGGCTTCATGAATAGGCCTGATTTTTCCCAAAACCAAGGGCCGGAATCTAGAATACATTGTCTGCTTTCGAGATTTTCAAAATCTACTAT
This sequence comes from Pinus tabuliformis, assembly GCA_031772625.1. Taxonomy (NCBI): domain Eukaryota; kingdom Viridiplantae; phylum Streptophyta; class Pinopsida; order Pinales; family Pinaceae; genus Pinus; species Pinus tabuliformis. The sequence goes on along the minus strand of CM062816.1, from coordinate 980,933,725 downwards.
AAAGAAACCCCTAGCACAGGGGTAGATATTAATTTCATCAGAAATGACAGGCTTCCATACCTCTGAGATCCAATTGTGGAGAGCTGTCAACCGCAGCCAAAAGCCATTGAACCTGCAGATTAGGGCACTTTCGAAAAACTTCAAAGCCTCATCGAGTGAGGCCTGGACGACCTAGACAATGGGAGCTGGGGCTTCACTGACAATATGGGCAAGAGCTTGCCCTCCAGAAGTGGATGAGCTAGCAGCTATTTTCGCGAAGCTGGGAGCCATATTTTACTTTCCCGTAGAATCCAGTGACAGAGAAATAAAGCAGAAGATAAGATTAGATCTAGATCTGGCCGCTGAAGATTAGATCTAAAACCTAGCCGCCCAGATCAAATAATTAGAAGTAAAAAAAAAGTGTGAGTAAGATGTTTAAACCTTATACTTTTCAAAAATATTTCAACATAGATTTAAATAAACCATTTAAATATTAAGAAGAAGATGTATAATCCATTCAATTATTAATATAAAATTAATATGTGACATTTAAAAATATTCATAATCATAATAAATATTCAATATGGGTCATCAAAAAATTATTTTAATATGCAGGATTAAGCAATATTGACATATACTTAAAAATATATTAATAATAAAAAGAAACCGTTTTAATATGGACAATGTAGTCCATAAATAAAAATGTCTTAATGCACATGTTATGTAAAATATTTTAACGTCAACTACGTATATATTATATATTGTTTATAAAAAATTGTGTATATGTCAATAAAGCAATTGAAAAAATAAATTTTTAATGGTTAAAATGTTTGAAGTGGTCTTACTATTTTACATTTTGATCATTTTTTAGTTATATTTTTTTATCAATTTTCCCTGCAGTCCAACAAAGATTTTTTGGACATACAAGTTTAAGTTATATGCTCTATATAGCATTCAAAATACAATTTAAACAATGAAAAATTACACATTGTAGAGAGAGAGAGAGATTCATTGGGATCTATCAAGCAATGAGAGAAATCCAAAAAAAAAATGAATTTTGCACTCTAAAAAAGGTTTGCACCCAAAGAGATTTGACATCTCTCACTGAGATTTGATCTCTCTCAATGCATGCTAGATATGTGGTTAAGACGAATCTATAATGGTTGCATAAAGGTGTGCATTCTACATCTCAATATGAGGCGAATGTGTGATTTCGTCCATGTTCAACATGAAGTTGATACACGTCCCTCTTAAAATAAAAAGTAAAATATTCTCTAAATAGAAAAGCATTGTCGGATATGATAAAAAAATAAAGAAGAATATTCGTCTTTAGTTAGTTTTAATTAAAATCATTATGAAATATTACTAATCCCAACCTCATTATGGTCACTAGATTTGTTGTTGATATTACAACCCAATGTGGTAAAAATAATTCACTCACTCTTAGTCATATATAAAATATTTTGATGTCCACATGACGTAATATAATTTCATAACAACTTTAAAAAGAAATAAAGTCATTAGAAATAACAAAAAGTGCGAGTGAGATGTTTAAACCTTATACTTTTCAAACATATTTCAATATAGGATTTAAACAAACTATTTGAAGATTAAGAGGGAGAAGTGTAATTCATTAAATTTTTAATATAAAATTAACATGTGACATTTAAAAATATTTATAACAATAAAAAAAATTCAATGTGGGTCATCAATAAAATATTTTAATATGAAGGATTACGTAATATTGACATATACTTAAAAATATATTAATAATAAAAAATATTTTAATGTGAACAATGTAGTCCATAGATAAAATGTCTCAACATGGCACTTCCAAAGTATCTAGGGGGTTTGGGCTTACAAAATATGGAGAAATTTGGAATAACTCTTATAACCAAGAGTTGTTGGCGTATGTTTTTTTACAACATTTTGTGGAGTCCAGTAATGAGGGTGAAATATTTGAAATCTGTGTCAGTTGTAGATTGGCTTAGGAAAGAGCCTAAAGTGACTAGAGGAGGTTCTTTGATTTGGAGGAATTTGGTAAGAGGTCTACAATCTTTGGATAAATGGTGTTTGTGGAAGATTGGGAATGGGGCTAAAGTTCTTCTTGGTCATGATCCGTGGATAGGATGTAATTTTCACCATAAAATCTCTCATAGGTTTGTGGATTTTTTAAAACATTTGAGTTGTATTACCATTATTGATGTGTTAGGCGCGTAGATGCAAATTTAGATAGTCAAGAGTGGCTTTCAGCTCAAGATTTAGGCCTTCCTCATGTTTTTACAGGTGAATGGGAATCTTTTATATTCAATTTGAGTAAAGTTGGTATCATAATTAACCGAGAGGAGGAAGACATCATCAAGTGCTCTAAAACTAAACAAAGTGGAATTATAACAACTAGAACAGGATATGATGCGCTAATCCAAGACAGTCCTCTTGCTTCCTCAAAATAGTGGCACATATTAGTTTGTAAGGGACAAGGCCCCCTTAAATGCAGGTTGTTCCTTTGGTTGTCGTTTGAAGGAAAAATTGATGCCAATCTAAACCAAAAAAGAACCCTGCTTCATAATCTTTGGTCTTGGCAAAAATTCCAACTATAATACCAAAATTTCTTTAATTTTTATAAAGCTAAAAACCCACAAAAAATCAAACTTTAAGCGCTCAAAAAATTGGTATAGTCAGGGTTCGGGACCGACTAAGGTCAAGAAGTCGGGGTCAACTAAGGTCGAGAGGTCGGGGTTAACTAGACCTTGGTTCAAACAACAATAAAAGGAGGCCATAATAGGATCAGGGCTCACTAACAAGCAATGATGAACTTAAAATTTGACATGTTTTAAGTAGGTCAGGTTTCATGAAATCAGGTGAAAATGAATAACAGTGATTATTGAGAATACCTAAACACCAACAATTCTCCACCACTAATAAAAAGAAAGAAAAACAGACTATGTTAATGAATCTATCTGCTCTGTGATCAAATCGAACAACTCACTATCCTACAAACTGATGTAGAAAGATCTATATGGTCTTCGATCTACGCAACAAATTATTCTATAACTGTAGCTGAGCCAAAACCAGAGAATTCGATAGCACATAAATCAAAACTTAATTTATAAATCTCGTTGGATAGAATAACAAAGATATAAGAGAGAAATATTGATATTCAGTTAACTCAACCTCTCATCCAATACACACTCAAATAACTTTGAACCTCAAAACCTCTCACCCTCTCAGAACCCTTTATTTGAGCTACATGTTCTATTTAGGTACAAAAGATTAAACAATCTTTTAAGATCCACTAATTTTGGATCTGATTCCTAAATCTAGAAGAAATCTAATCTATTAAAACTAATTACAATATCTCTCGAAAATCAGCTACAACAAATTCCTATTTTATGAAAGATACATAATAATTCAACTAACTAGTAATTCTCTTAAATATTACAAATAATTAAACTAAATTTCGGAAACCCACTTCTTGCAGTAAATGAATTTTATAACCATTACGGTCAAAATGAACTTACTGATGGTGATGCTCCTGCATCAGACTCCCAATAAAATAAAGTATTCACAAGAGTTTCCACAATAGTACCATATTTTAAAATCTCTGCCTCTGTCATCCAAGTAGAGTCTTCAACAAGTTGATTCCTTATCTTCGGTTCTTTTCATTAATCTCTAGTCCAACATTGCTTCAATCTCCTTTGGCACTGCTTTTGGTAGTTGGCTCTCACATCCATCAGTTTGATTTTCATCACTAATAGTTGCATCGGTTGAAGATATGTATGCTTCTTTGAAAGTATATAAATCAACTACATTGAAGATAGGTGAAATGCCAATATCTAAAGGAACTCGTTTTGTTTCATATGCATTAGAGGAAAACTTCCTCATAATTTTACAAGGACCCATTTTCTTCATTTTGAGCTTATTATATGTTCCTCTGGTGAATCTTTCCTTTCTTAAATGTACCATAACTAAGTCACCAATATGAAAGTCTTGTTTTCTCCTCTTCATGCCCACCTGTTGTTTGTATTTTCTACAACGTTCATGTAGTTTTATTTCACCCTTTCCTGCAATTCTTGCATACTAACTACAAAATATTCTCCTTTTGCACTTATAAGTTCTTGATTACCCAGATTTCTTAATTCATATACACCTCTAGGATGCATTCCATATAAAATTTGAAATGGGTTTGTACCTATACTCCTATTGGGTTAATCATTTTAAGCAAATTCGGTTTGTCAAGCACTTGTCAATCCCATTGTTTGGGAATATCACTCACCAAACTCCTTAGAATATTTCCTAGACTTCAGTTTACCAATTATGTTTAACCATCAGTTTGTGCATGATATGTTGAATTTCAATTTAAATTGGTGCTTAGCTTTCTCCATAAATTCCTCCAAAAATGGCCCACAAATTTGGTATCCCTGTTTGACACAATACGTCGAGGAAATTTGTGCAGTCTTACAATCTCTTTGAAAAATAAATTTTCTACATTTATTGCATTAGTACTTTTAGTACATGGAATGAAATGTGCCATTTTTCAAAATTATTCCACAATAACAAAAATTGATTCATTACCTCGTTGGGTTCGAGGCAATCTCAAAATAAAGTCCATATTGATTGAATCCTAAGGTCTATTTGGGATGGGTAATGGTTGATACAACCTAGTATTATGACTTCTTTTTCCTGTTGACAAATCTTGCATCTCTCCACAAATATATTCACATTAGCTTTGATGTCTAGCCAATAATAAAATGAATTTAACATAATAAAATGAATTTCCTTTGAGTCAATACACATTCTCCAACCACCATCTTTCTTTGGAAAATATGGTTAGCACAACACAAGGACTCAAGCTTTCTTTAATCAGACCTTTTTCCAATAATTCTTGAACCTGTCTTTTTACTTCTTCATTTTCTTATGGTGTCATTCGATAAGATGCTTTATTTGGTATTGTGGATCCCATAATTAAATCAATATGATGGTTGATAATTCTAATAGGAGGTAAACTTCTTGGTAACTCATCCACAATAATATCAGCAAAATATCTAACATATTTAAAATTTCCTCTGACAAATATTTAAATTTGTACTAGTAAGAATTACCTATGGCTTCCCAATTAAAACAAAATGTAGTTCTTGTTTTTTGCTTCCCATGACAACTCCTTTCCACTCATAAGAAACACGCTTGGACCTATTAAACCTTTAATTTTGTCATCTAGTAAAGGTAACAATACATGCTTTTTCCCACATTTCTCAAAAGTGTATATGTTCTTTCTGCCATCATGTATGGCATTCCTATCATATTTCCATGGCCTCCCCAACAACACGTGGAAAATGTCTATTGACATTATATCACAAATATCTTCATCCTTATATTTTATAATATGAAAATCTACTTTACATTGCTCATTAACCAAAACTTGGTGTCCTTTTTGTAGCCAAGATACTTTATAAGGATGGGGATGTGTGGCTCTTTTTACCTTTAATTTCTCTACCATTTCAATACAGACCAACTTATTAGTGATTCCACTATTAATGCTAACTTTGCAACACTTATCCTTTGAATTACATATGGTTTGAAATAAATTCCTTCTTTGAGTTGGCTTTTTGACTCCTTTTCAACTTTGATAGGCACTCTCTTCATTAATAAAGATTCTCTTGCTTCTAGAACTTCTTCAATAATATTTGGATTTTAATTTTCTTCCACTACTTCGGAAGCATGAGCACCTTTCTGGCATACTGGTGTACTCTCAGGACATTCCCACAACATATGCATGAGTTTTCCAATCTGAAACATCTAATCTAATAGTCTCTTCCTCGACCTTTGCCTCTAGAGAATGATCTTCTCCCTCTCGAATCACCTACTCATGGTGATTGATTGTTGGAACTTCCTTCTTCTTCTCTTGCACGCTGAATTCTTCCTCTTCCAATATGTTGTCCTTTGCCTCTTGCAAGACTCCTTCCTCAACTTATTTGATTTTTCTTTCTAACAAGTTTTTATTTGCCTTCAAGGCAGCCTGATATTCATCTTCAACATTCTTTAAAACCAATAAGCCAAATTCATCTTGAATACCAAATCTCAATCCATTAATATATCTAGCAACTTTCTTAGCATCATCTTCTACACGACCAGATCTAATGTTCAATTTATAAAACTCCTATATATATTCTTTAACTGATATGGACTTCTATCTAAGATTATGTAGCTATCTAAAAATATTAATCTGATACTCTTTGGGTAAAAAATTACCTTTGAGCTTCTCCACCATTATGTCTCAGTATTTAATTTTAGACTTTCCTTTACTCTTCTGCTCATCTTGTATTGCATTCCACCAAAGTGAAGCATCTTCTTTCAATTTATTTATTGCACACTTAACTCGCTTATCTGCTTCAATGACTTCATATTCAAAATATTTATCAAGAGCGTTTATCCAATCTATTAATTCATCGGCGTTTAAATTACCTCATATGGCGTAAATTCCATCTTTAGCCTGACAGTCATTTTAGCAAACACCTTCATCATCTTTACATATGTTGATTCTTATGTTTCTTTATCACTAGAAGAATCTCCTCCAACATCACTAACATCTCCCGCGTTAGATTCTCCCCTCTATCCAGTCTCCATAGATGCCACTCTCTCTCGAAGTCTTCTTACTTCAGCTTGCAAAGTCAAATTTTCTACAGGTCTCCTTCGACCTGCGCCTCGATGATTTGTCATTCTTCCTTTTTAATTTAGAAAATGCTCTGATACCACAATTGATGTCGATGTAATCCAACAAAGCACCCTACTTCACAATCTCTAATCTGGACCAAAATTCCAATTTTAATACCAAAATTTATTTAATTTTTATAAAGCTAAAAACCCATAAACAAAAAAAAAAAACTTTGAGCACTTAGAAATTTGGTATACATAGGGTTCGGAACCAACTAAGGTCGGCAGGTCACGGTCGACTAAGGTGAATAGGTTGGGGCTGAATAGACTTTGGTCCAAAAAACAATAAAAAGAGACTCAACTAGGGTTGAGACCAACTAACAAGCAAGGCATGACTTAAGTAACGCAGGTTTCATGAAATCAAGTGAAAAAGAATAACAACAATTTTTAAGAAAACTTGAACACCGGTTGTTCTCCACCACTCATAAAAAGAAAGAAAAGTCGACTTTTTAAAGAATCGATTTGCCAGGCAATCGAATCAAACAATTAAATATCCTATAAAACAATGTATAAATATTTATATGGTCTTCGATCTACGCAACTAATTAGTCTATAACTGTATTTGAGCCAAAACTAAATAATTCGACAATACAAAAATTAAAAGTTAATTTATATATCTTGTCGCATAAAATAACGAAGATATAAGAGAGAAATAGTGATATTTAATTAACTCAATCTCTCGTCCATTACAGACTAAAAAAACTTTGAACCTCAAAACCTCTCACCCTCTCAGAACCCTTTACTTGAGCTATAGGTTTTGTTTGAGAAGAAAAAAAAATTGTTAAGATCCACTAATTGTGGATCTTATTCCTAAATCTAGAAGATATCTAATATATTAAAACTAATTACAATATCTCTCATAAATCGGCTACCACAAATTCCTATTTTATGACAAATACATAATAATTAAACTAACTACTAATTCTTCTAAATATTACAAATAATTAAACTAAATTCAAGAAATCCACTTCTAGTAAATGAATTTTATGACCATTACGGTCAAAATAAATTTACTGATGTTAATGCTCCTACATCAAAAATATTGACTTGGGATATTCTTGTTAAGCGAGGATGGGTAGGTCATGGATTCTTTATTCTATATCGGATGAATGAGGAGTCTATTTCTCATTTATTTATTCATTGTCCTTTTGTAACATTTGTTTGGAAGGTAGTTTAATGTTGTTTTAACGTTTATGCCTAGTGGAATGGTAGCTCAGATGAATAGTGTCACTGGTCTTCGAATCAAAGTTTTATTTCCTCTTCCTTTAAATTCCTTTTGATCTTTGTACTGTGGGGAATTTAGCTAGGTCGAAACCATTGTCTATTTAAAGACTTTGTGGTTTTCTCTGAAGTTATTGCACATAATGCAAGATCATCTTATCTTGAACAACTTCAGCCACTAAAAGGGAATAAGATCAGGCTTATCATAGATGTGGATATGTCGACTAGTATAGCATGGGGATTCTTTGATGGTTCCATTTAAAGGGATATTTGTGGTTTGGGTAGTCATTTTATTCTCCCAAAATCTTATGATTAAATGCAAACTAGGTATTGGCCAAGGCACAAATTTTACAGCTAAACTCCTTGCTATGTGGTGTGCTATGAGGATTTTTCTTTGGAAGCAAGTAAAAATATTCAGATTATATCGAGATTAAAAATTCTGTATGGACTAGTTCAATTCAAGAGCTGACTTAAGGGTCCTTCATTTAGAATCGCGGTAAAGTAAAATCGCTAGCTACATGAGCAATATGATGATGTGTAAGTTCTCTATACAAGGTGAGTAAGAATGAGATAATGGTGAACACTGGGACACTGAGAGCACTAGAGCACTGGAGGTCGAGCACAATCTTCTCTACATATGTTTTGGTACTGCACTGGCTTGCAAGTGTGTTTTTCCCTAAGTTCTATGGATAGTTTCTCCTCTAGTGAGGATGATTCATACTTCCCTCTCATTCAAATTCTGGTCTTATTACTCCTAGCTATTATGATCACCGTCATGCTTTTGTTAACATCCTTTATATTATAGAACTTTCTTGAAGATGTGTATTTTCCCTTGTCCCCTTCATACTACTTACTCGGCATTTGAGAACTCTTCCATCCCATCTGATTCACACTCCTACCCACTACATGATCTAGATTGTTGTGGTTATTGTCAAGACTTACTCTTATCCGATGGGATTGGTTGCTTGACGTATTGGAGACACTTTATAAACTCTCTCTAGTGTTGTGGGGGTCGTAGTATTGGGTGGCCTTGCCTCTGTTGTTGGTGGAATTGTAATTTATGTTGGTGTCTCATATGCATCCTATGCTCCTACTGTCTATAAAATTCTACTTCGAAGTATTGGGTCCTACTGGCTTGACATATATTGACTCGTCTCTATACCCGGACTGAACTCCACTCCTTTGCTCTTCCATTTAACCTTCCCTCGAATGTTGGCTGGTCTGGGCTCAATCTCGGATCTGAAAGGTGTCGACCATTTTCTGGTTATATTTGATTTTTTTGTCATCTGGTACTTGGACCCCGAGGAGTACGATTGTCGACAACCTAGATTACCTTGGGACTCATCACTTCGGGTGTCTAGACATATTTTTTTCTAATTCTAGGATTTCCCTCAATTATTGTGGGTGTTCTATTCTAGGCTATTTCTTTAATGCATAATATTTGATCGGGATCTGAGGGGGGAATGTTGGATTATTTTTGGAAAGGTTGATCTGCCCTATGCACCTTTTTGGGCGTATTGCATCGTCATTCCTCTGGGGATTGTATGCTCTTCTTATCATTTTCTTTGGTGCTAGATGGTGCGATGGTCAAATCGCATGAGGTGTTCGTAGTATATCTGTTGATCATGGAGGTTCCATAGATTACACATTTATTGCACAGCTCACACATCTTCCTGGCGTGGAGATCCAAATTTTTCATAAAGTCTGCACTAATATTTTTATATCTGGGGTGATTGTTAGATAGTTGGAGACATTAATTACATGTCCAACCACTCTCTCTCTTTATGGATGCCAAAAGGGACCTACTTGAAGCTAATGTGGACATTCAGGAGTTGTTTTTTACAAGTCACGATTGTTGTTGAGTGTACTAGGCTTATGTCGTCCAATTGCATGGACGTGTTGAATGAAATATCATTGCATGCTAGTCTGCTTGACATCTGAGACACGCAGGCACCAACTTCTGAAATTCCCTCAGCTCCCCTTAGTATCGCTTCTAGACTCAGGAAGGGTGGTAGGCATGATCACAAACCCATTCAATCTGACCCTATGAAAAAACTCCTTACCTTCGGTCATGACGTACTCTGGGACAAAGTATTAAGCTTGCAGAAAAGAGCCTTAGTAGGCAAGTGGATTTTTCCAGACCCATCTGAACTCGATATGCAGATATGGGATAAGAAATTTTGGGAGCCACTTCTTGGATACACTCCGAAGATCAGCATTTTGATGAACTCATGGTTGTTGGCATTATGATACAAGTGTTGTCCTTGATGGAAACTCACATATATGATGAATGATGGTAGTTCACAGTACAACAGGTTAACAACAAAGGATTACAAATCAGACTCCAGAGGCTGAAGAAAGAGAATGGTTTAAGAAGTATACGTTGGTTAACTTTGTCCAAGTAGCGTATACATGCGGGTTAATAGAACAAAAGGAGTGTATAAGTATGCACGCACTTTCACAGAAGGAAAAGCGCGTATGGGATGGAAAATTAAGGAGAATGAATACCAAGGGTTCCTACCATGGTATTGATCCATGGTAATGAGCACGGAAAAGATTCTTGATACCATCAAAGAATACCAGCAGCATAACTATGGTTTTGGTCTAAGGTATTGAAAAAGGATCTAAGTATATAGGCAGGAGAAGATCAAAGGGCCATGGGTGCAAGTGAATGGGTTTTTCATGAAAACTTCTATCTGAAGTATATTTTATGTTGTAAGGACTATGTTAATGATACGATCTGAAATATCGTGTGCACCTTTGGATACAATGTTGGATCAAGATCATGAAACCTAAAATGACTTATCATTGTATGATCTGATAATGGATGGGTTATATCTGAATGGTAACGCATGTTTTATTCTATAAATGTTATGATCTGGGTATGACTGAAGTCTGGAATAGCTGTGAAGTTTTAAGTTAGTATTTGCAGATCTATACGTTGGTTCGCCTTGGTGAAGGCACGTATATATGTTGGTTCGGCACTTCGAAGTAGCATATACATTATGAAATATGATGTTTGAATTTGCAGTTGGTTTTGGCTGTTGATGCAAAGTTCTGGGTTGTACTATGTGTTTTGGTGGCAGTGTTCTAAATGTTCAGATTGATTGGTTGTGATTTTCTTCAGTGTTGATGGGTTTTCAGTGATTGGTTGTATTGCAATGGTGATTTATTTTGAGCTTCAATGTTGTTAATGGGTCTAGTATGAAAATTGGATGAAACATGACCTTCATATTGTGTTGTTGTGTACCAGGAGTATCCAGTCTGAAAATTAACGTGGTCCCTGGAGGAAGAGAGAAGGTCGTAGCCTTCTCTAGGTCGGTGCCTACGTACTGGTAAACATATCGACCAGTACAAAATCTAGGGGGTTGGAGCTCCCTTCTAGTAGCAGCTGGAGGACCATTGAAGGTTGGAGCCTTCTGTAGGCCGGCTCCTATGTACTAGTAAACATATTGGCTAGTACAAGAGCTAGGGGGTTGTAGCTCCCTTCCAGTAGAAGCTAGAGAACGAGAGAAGGTTGTAGCCTTCTGCAGATGGGTGCATGCGTACTGGTATGAGTCTGTGCCAGTACAAGATTGTAAACAGGTTTTTCTTATATTAAAAGAAGATGGAGATGGCAGCAGCAAGTGGTTTTTCTCCCGCATTGGGTTTCCACCCTAAATCTTGGTGTTCATGTGTGTTGCTTATGTGTGATGGTTTATTTTGTTATTACTGCACATGGTTATTGTTTAAATGGTTGATAAAGTACTGATGCACTGATTAAATATCAACATATGATGAATTAATTGAATCATAAGTTCTTGATATACTCTAGTTTCCTTAAGAACAGTTGTGTGCACATGCGAGTTCCCTTCACTGAAGTAGCGTATATAAATTTGATTATGAAATGAAAAAGTTATTGATTTGATAATACTGATTCACCCCCCCCCTCAGTATTATTTCCAACAACTGATATCAGAGGAGGTCCTTCATGTAGAAATTTTGAGTAATAAACACATATTCAACAGAGATTATCCCGATTATACACTATTGCGGAATACATGCATAATACATAACCTCCTCTACGTTGATCATCAATTTGCAGAAGTAGAAACAATAACATGCGCACATAGAAGCATCAATCACACATATCGACACAGTGTTTCCCCCAGGAAAGCATCTCGCTAAAAACCCCAACTATCTATATATTATATTGATTGAGAACATGTAACAAACATAGTACAATACTACTCTCAAGTATCTCAGTACTATCTCCACCTGTTACACACAATACAGCTCAGATCTGATCTCCAAATCTCCTCCGCTGCTTGCCTGCCTCCACTGCACAATACCTGCTGAGAATGAATGAGAATGGTTGAACCAAACTCGTTTTTACCTTGTGAAAGTCACCCACACTAGAAATCACGTGAGCACAAGCTATATTCACTTGGTATTGGCCCCATACTGTGCAATTCTCATTGGCATAACTCAATCCATGCGCAACTGATAGCAATCTCAACCTCTAACACCTGTCTCCACTGAATTGCACATGCACTGAGTTAACTGATGTATTCTTCAGTTGCATTATGAGTTAATAATTAGTGAATTAATTAATAACTAATTCACACAACTCATCACTTAGTCTATTGATCAGTTAGACTAAATACAACTAGTTCAACTAAGTCAAACTGAACGCAACTCCATTAACTGCTCATCCAACTCCACATAACTCAACCACATGAGTTCTAACTGATGTCCTGCATGCAATAGCTCAAATGACTCATAAAGAAAGCGTATTTCCTTCTGACAGCTGCATGTGCCACATCTGTAGCTCAAACTGAAGTGCTCCAAGAGGATAAGATAAAGTTTATAGTCTAAATATTATTTTGAGACAATAATATTTGACTTTTCTATTTTTGACTAACAGTCTAAAAATAGACTCTGATCACTCCTGTTGTGATCCAAAAATAGAAGTCCATCTATTTTTCCCAACATGACCAATCATCCATAAACAGCAAACTGCAACTCGTAGACCATGATCCATATGTCTAAAAATAGACTTTGCGCCAAAACTTGCCTGCGGGACCACTTAGTGAAGGCGACTCCTTTCCACTAAGCTCCATCATCTTGTTGCATTCTCAACAAGCATTTCTTGTTGGACGCTTTTCAACACTCCCTCTCAACAAGAAAGGCTTCCTCTCAACCCCGATCCTGAAACACTGGAATGTTCTGCATGCAACAACTCTGCCCGGTCCACTTTGCTCCAACAACACTTGGAACAAAAGCACTCCCAACTGACCACTCTTTTGGGCTAGGAACATAATCTGATGTTGAAGCTCTACGTGCTGCTGACAAGTGCTCCTTCTCTGACATCTGCGTTACTGCAACATCTCCATGCATCTCGTACCATTGCACACCTCTCTGTGCCACCTAGCACTGTGAAAAACACTTGTGCTTCTCGCATTGTTGCAGCCTGCATGTTATGTGCTATCCTGGGATTCCCTACACTATCGCTCCCTCTGTCGCTCCATCCGCATCTGTCTATACCCAATCAGTCAATTCCTGCTACTACACATTGGGGTCCCGTAGCAAGGTCTCATCCAAGAGGTTGGGTACCTCAAGGATCCTGCCCATCCTCCTTGGGACGATCAATCCACATCACCCCACCTCCTACATGGAGGTATGGCTGCATGCGATCCCTCAACCCACTTGGCTCGAAGTTGCCCCCTACTAGAGGTCTCTTCATAAGTAGATGTCTCTACTCGATCTCCTCTCAGCTTCCCTTGTTGTGGCTGCTCCACAACCTCCTGAAGCTGCTACACCAATCGTGGCTCCTCCACAATCATCTGAGACTTCTTCTGGCTCTGCATGTTGAGAGGTAATATACGCTCCCTCTCAACCACCAAGTCTCCATCAGTTTCCTTGTTGCTCAAGGCTTTGCATGCATCTTGAACCTCAAGAGCATACAGGTTCTTGACCCATGAACCAATCTGCTTCACCTGTCTAGTGATGATGTGTCTAAGGAAAACCTTTCGCTTACTGAAGACTACATCATAGCCTCTGTCTTCCAGCATCACGATCGACACCAAGTTTCTCTTCAGTCCTGGTACATACTTGACATCGGTCAAGGTAAGGTGAGCTCCATGCTCCCTCTGAAAAATAACCATGCCTACACTTGAGACACTATACTTCTCATCATTACCCATCGCTATGTGTATCTGGAGATCTTTCTCCTCCAAAGTACTAAACAAACTTTTGTCACCGGTCATGTGGAAAGAAGCTCCACTGTCAAGAAACCAACCACTCCCCACCATGGATGAAACCATGCATGTGAAGAGTGTGAATTCCAACTCAAACTGTGAAGCAAGTGAGGCTGCCTCACCTTCAGATCCTTCCCCGGATCCCTTCTTGGACTTCTTCTTTGGGAAATTAGTAGCATAATGGCCCAACTCATGACAACGAAATCATCTCACCTTCGACTTGTCAACCTTCTTCCCATCATTAGAAGAACTGGATTCAGAAATAGAAACCTTCCCCTTCCCCTTCTTCGCCTTACTCGCTAAGGCACAGTTCAGTATTTCCCCGGGGAAAGCATCTCGCTAAAAACCCCAACTATCTGTATATTATATTGATTGAGAACATGTAACAAACATAGTACAATACTCCTCTCAAGTATCTCAGTACTATCTCCACCTGTTACACACAATACAGCTCATATCTGATCTCCAAATCTCCTCCGCTACTTGCCTGCCTCCACTGCACAATACCTGCTAAGAATGAATGAGAATGGTTGATCCAAACTCGTTTTTACCTTGTGAAAGTCACCCACACTGGAAATCACATGAGCACAAGCTACATTCACTTGGTATTGGCCCCATACTGTGCAATTCTCATTGGCATAACTCAATCCATGCATGTGCAAAATCTCATGCACAACTGATAGCAATCTCAACCTCTAACACCTGTCTCCACTGAACTGTACATGCACTAAGTTAACTGATGTATTCTTCAGTTGCATTATGAGTTAATAATTAGTGAATTAATTAATAACTAATTCACACAACTCATCACTTAGTCTATTGGTCAGTTAGACTAAATACAACTAGTTCAACTAAGTCAAACTGAACACAACTCCATTAACTGCTCATCCAACTCCACAGAACTCAACCACATGAGTTCTAACTGATGTCCTGCATGAAATAGCTCAACTGACTCATAAAAAAAGCGTATTTCCTTCTGACAGCTGCATGTGCCACATCTGTAGCTCAAACTGAAGTGCTCCAAGAGGATAAGATAAAGTTTATAGTCTAAATATTATTATGAGACAATAATATTTGACTTTTCTATTTTTGACTAGCAGTCTAAAAATAGACTCTGATCACTCCTGTTGTGATCCAAAAATAGAAGTCCATCTTTTTTTCCCAACATGACCAATCATCCATAAACAACAAACTGCAACTCATAGACCATGATCCATATGTCTAAAAATAGACATAGTCTAAAAATAGACTTTGCGCCAAAACTTGCCTGCGGGACCACTTAGTGAAGGCGACTCCTTTCCACTAAGCTCCATCATCTTGTTGCATTCTCAACAAGCATTTCTTGTTGCACACTTTTCAACACTTCAAAAGAAGCTTGATCGCTTGAAGGAAGATCTCTCAAGATGAGAAATCACGAAGGAATGGGATCTATCAGACCACAAATCTTCAACGGAGATAACTTAGTATATTGGAAGACACGAAGTAGAGCCTATCTTCAGTCACTTGGAGATGAGGTTTGGGCAATTGTGGAAATAGGATACCAATATCCAGCAGCAGTCCCCACGGATCCAGCAGAAAGGAAATCATATGAAATCAATGCCAAAGTTGTCAATGCTCTATTGGGAAGTCTATCAGAATTAGAATTCATCAAAGTCATGCAGTTCAACACAGTCAAGGAAATATGGGAGAAAATCATTCAGAGCTACAAAGGAGACTCCCGGGTAAAATGTGCTAAAATCCAAACTCTCATAATCTAGTATGAAACTCTCAAGATGCATAGTGATGAAAGTATTGCTAATTATTTCTTACGAGTAGATGAGATTGTAAATCATATGAGAAATCTGGGTGAAGAAATAAAGGAGGCTACTATAGTTGAGAAAATTTTGAGATCTTTGTCTTCTAAATTTGAGTCAAAAGTATCTGCCATTGAAGAAAAGAAACATCTACAATTTGTTCTTTTATTCAAATTCATAGAATTTTAACTGCCTTTGAAATGAGGAAAGGAGGTCCATCAGAAATCAAAGAAGTTGCTTTCAAAGCTTCTGCAAAAGGAAAAGAAAAGAAAGAATCGAGATACATATCAGAAGAAGATGAGGTAAACTTTGTGAAGAAACTTCAGCGAGGTTCCGGAAGATTCAGAGGTAAGCTTCCCTTCAAATGTTTTGCTTGTGGAAGAGTTGGTCATTATGCTGCTAAATGCCCTCATGATAAAGGAAATATTTCTACATAAGGTAATAGAAGAAGTTACTATACTCATGAAGATAGTGATGGCCTGTCTAATAGTGATGAAGATGATCAAGATGTTAAACTACTCATGGCATATGAAAATGATACCTTAGAAAAGGAAGATATCCTTAAAGAAATCACTCAACTCAAAATTTGTTTGGCAGAAAAGGATACAGTCATAGACATAGTGACACATCAACTCACTAAAAAAGACAAGAACATTGAAAAATTAGAGTGTGAAGTAGTATGTCTAAGAAAAGAACTTGAGAAGACAAAAACTTTGAATCTTAGATTTGCTAAATGATCAGAAACGTTAGATGAAATCATCAAAGTTCAGTGTTCTTCTCTTATAAAGATTGGTCTTGGTTTTCATGAAACTGTTGAAGGTGAATCTAGCTCACAAGATGACCCAATGAACTCTAATGCAAAATCTGAAATGCTCAACAAGGAGATAAGAGGTCGACCCCATCAATAACCAAGGAAAGAAATACTTCAAAGAAAACCATTTCCTCCTAACTATAGAAGGGATAATCAGTTCTTTCCTCTGATGAATAATGTTGAATGTTTTATATGTCATAATTTTGGACATGTTGCAGTGAGATGCAGAAGTAGAATGGTTCAAGCTAATAACTGTCACACAGAAAGATCATCAGTTTCCAATTACTTTAAGGGATATTGTTTTTCTTGCAATATGTTTGGTCACAAAGCTATTGATTGCGATAGAATGAATATGAAACATATAAGATGTTATGCTTGTAACAAGTTTGGGCATATAGCAAAGGAATGCAGGAGCAAATTTGGCCACCATACCAAAAGGAGAAAACATCATCACAATTCAAGGTATTGAAGAAGAAGGAATTATTGTCAAAAAGATGTGGCATAGCTCAGTATACAAACATAACAGACCCAGGGGGAGTTGAAAGTGTGAAACTTCAGTATTCCAATTCTCATACGCAGTTATTATGAAGACAAGTCACGTATATACGTGATTTAGAAGTTGCACAGTCGCATATATGTTTTTTTGATGAAGAAGTAGTGAGACAGACTCAAGAAAAGGAGTCTAATATGGTTCAATCAATTATCAATTATCTTTTCTGTTTTGATTGAGGATGATTACAGTTTGTTGATGATATGTAGAAGTGATTTTGGCCCTCATAAGTTGTTAATAACTTGATGAATAACTGGTTGATGATGATTCCTTGATGATTCTTACCGACAAATGCAATGATCATATCTGACAGCGAACAGTTGACACAGGTTCAGGGGGAGAATATTCTTCTAATAATGCATTGTTGGCATTTCAATAGAAGACCTTGGCACACAATGATACTTATATTGCTTGATTCACATAGTTCTTTTGTTTTAGATGACCCTTTTGATGATGGACATATATAGGTTGTTGATCTTGATGTTGCTGACAAATGCTTATGGTGTAGATCATATATGGTGTATGATAGTTTTTGATGACTATGATGGCCTTGTTTAAATCGTTGGTCCTTGTTATAAATGTCATGTATATCATTTGATGTAAAGGTCATGTAAAGTCCTCTGATGTTATTTGTAACCCCACTATGCATGGGAAGGATGATGTAATAATTGCAAATTGTCAGTCATGTATGAACATTTGGTATATCCCCACTTGGTTGGGTGATTGATGTATGTATGAGTCATTGGTGATAGGAAGGTCATACTCACTTAGTTGAGTGATAGAGTCATGTACTTCATTTCACATCCATCAGAGATTTCGGTAAAAGCTTAGGGGGAGCATGATCAGAGAATTCAGCATGTGCAGAGCATCCCTACGGGGGAGAATATCTTGGTCCACCCTTTGCCCTTGATGTCAAAGGGGGAGAGTATCTTGGTGTTGTGGTTGCCATCAAGTCCAAAGGGGGAGATTTTTGGCATTATGATACAAGTGTTTTCCTTGATGGCAACTCACATATATGATGAATGATGGCAGTTCACAGTGCAACAGGTTAACAGCAAAGGATTACAGATCAGACTCCAGAGATTGAAGAAAGAGAATGGTTTAAGAAGTATACACTGGTTAACCTTGTCCAAGTAGCGTATACACACGGGTTAACATAACAAAAGGAGCGTATACGTATGCACGCACTTCCACAGAAGGAAAAGTGTGTATGGGATGGAAAATTAAGGAGAATGAATACCAGGGGTTCCTACCATGGTATTGATCCATGGTAATGAACGAGCAAAGATTCTTGATACCATCAAAGAATACTAGCAGCATAACTATAGTTTTGGTCCGAGGTATTGACAAAGGATCCAAGTATATAAGGACGAGAAGATAAAAGGGCCATGGGTGCAATTGAATGGGTGTTTCATGGATACTTCTATCTGAAGTATATTTTATGTTGTAAGGACTTCTAGCGTCGACATGGCAGCTGGTGATTGTGCCAAGTCATATATTATACTGTATGTATGGGCAACTCAATTAGAAGTTGCGTTACGGTGTAATGGTCCCTTTGGGATCTTGGGAATTGCCTCAACTTTAGGTTGAGGGATCTGTAACAGGCCATTTGGTGTCATAAGAGGCTCAGTATATGCTTTGGTTTTAGACTTAGTGGTGGACAAAGGCGATGGCTTGTCATATTGACGCGACCAAGTTTGCAGGTTGATATCAGAGGGATTGACCACATCAGAATTCATCATGAGGATCTGGTAGTCACCAAGACCAGAAGGTTGGGGGGATGGGCTGCTTGACCTGGCTGAGGTTGAGCAACGACAAACCCTTGCTAGGGGAAAGGATTCGAAAGCACTACCGGTTGAGATTACGCAAGATTCTGAGGCGATTATTAGATGGGTGATTGACCTATAGAAGCTGCTTGAGCTTCCTACATTTGGTGCATCTGGGGTGAGAGAGGACATTCATGTGTATAATGGCCATGTACACCACAACATGCAGAAGGCTTGTTCATATGAATAGCCTTGTTCTTCTTGGGCTGACTACCCTGTTGTTGGTTATTTGTGTTAAGCTGGTTCCCCTGGGGTTCGCTAGTTTGATTACCTTGATTACCCTTGTTGGCCTTGTTACATTTTCCTTTATTCTTTTTCTTCGAACTTTGGGGATTGGTCGCATTCTCCTATGCAAACACTTGACCTTGAGGGGGTGGTGGTTGCTGGAGCGGAGGATGCGTGGTTGGCTATGGCGCTAATGCTTGAGGGGCTGGAGCGCTCGACTGTGCAAAGGGATAATATGGTGGAGGAGAAACGGTTTGATAGATAGGTTGAGCATTGGATGCCTTGAAAACATGTTGCTAGTAGGAGGGGCATAAGTGTTGGAGGAATTGGTGCCCCCCTGCAGATAGCCATAAATCTGTTGAGTATACGGCGAAGGATGTGAAATGGATCCAACGATACCATTAGCGGCGTGAGATGCCCCCGATGCATTTTCACCTCTAGGATGGGGGAGGTCTAGAATGACAGTATAGACATAACCGAGTTGCGCATAAATCAAGTCATATCTCAAAGCGGTTTGGAGAGCTTCTTCCTCTGTTTGAGGAAAATGGGACACAACATCTTTGGCAATGGGTGATAAAAGGCTCCTAAGAAACCAATCAAGGTAGACATGATCTTCGAAGGGTGGGGCACAACATGTGCTCCTCCTTCTATGCCATTCCTGAACATGATCGGAAAGACGAGTGGCAGAGGACTAATGGAATGCGGTCAAGAGCTCCGTACTAGTGTCGTATCAGAGAGGTAACTGAAAATATGAGAGGAACGCTTTAGCAAGCATTGCGAAAATGGAATGAGAGGCAGCAGGCTGGTCTACATACCATTTTTCAACATCTCCAGTGAGCGTGCGTTGGAACAACCGAAGACGAATGGAGTCATTGATGATGGAATTGGATGAACGCCACATATACAAAAATTTAGGCACGTAACAACTATAAATATTTAATAATTTTTACAAATAGCTCGCAACGATGTAGCTACAGCCATTGGGAATTTTGAACAACGGTTAGCAGTCACAAAACAAGCTGCTAACTATTAAACTATCAAACAAGCAGTCACAAGTTTATTAAAATATCAAAGTATTAACCATTAATACTTTAAAATAATAATTCCAAGTTTATATAATAGATTGATTTCATAAAAAGAGATTACCAGGTAAATCACAGCTACAAAAAAAGCAGCAAGACAAACCACCAGGCAGCAGCAACAAATCTGTAAAATATAGAAGATTATAGAATCGGATTCTAAAACTTTGTTTTTTGAAATCAAAGTTGGTGCGACATGGTCATAAGGTACAGATACCCCCTAAAGTTAAAATAAATCGAAACAGAAACGCCCAGAAATGCAATTATTTAAAACCACAACCAAATCATTTATCCCTTTTGTCAAACATATACTCTGAAAACTTATTTACAGCTGTAAAAAGAGAAAGAAAACCCAAATTTATGCTATTAACATGTTTTCATAAAACTCATGGCAGCCTGAATGCTTCAACCATTAAGACATGATGTAAATCAACTTGCAATGAAACTGTACAAAAAAAAACTTACATAAAATAAACTACAACTATTGCAAAATTCCTTCAACATTTAGTGTGCAACATTTGATATACATCTATGTTTCAATCAACAACCAAATAAGCAAAACCATGTAATGAACTACAAAAAGAAACACAATATAATGTTGTCAACATACCTGGTAGTGAATTTATACAACTCAAAAAATGGGAGTATGCTCCAGCTCCAATATCCTTACCAACTCATTGTGAACCACCCGGTTTTCCTCCCAACCATATCCAGGAAGAACTTCTCCCCTTGGAACCCCTGAGCTGCAAAAGCTCACAAGCAGTACCAAAAGACAACAATAGAGAGATTTGCAAGGCAAACTAAGGAAGCAAATTTTCACTTCCTCTCAATACCACTCATGGCCAACCTCAATAGCTAGAGATCTTAGGATTTTAACAATAATTTCATATTTATTATGGAAGCAAATGGCTACTCTCCATATCTCTCCCTCTCACTATTTTCCTCAAGTCTCTTCCACTTTTGGCCTCCTCATCCCTAAGTGAGAATACATGAGACTCATATATAGGAGGAGCAACCAATTCTTGTAATAAAGGAGGAGCAATGTGCATGCATTGGATTCCATTTAGAGGAGTGTAACTTATGCCATTAAGGAGAGTGTAACATATGCATTAAAGAGAACGTAAGAGTAATATTTTATGACATATTTTTAATGAGTGAAAAGGAATATGCCATTCTTTGATGAGTGCATAAAATAGAGTATAATGAATTATTTAAGAGAGAGAGAGAGAGAGAGAGAGAGAGAGAGAGAGTTACATATAGTCGTAAGAGTCATGAAGGAGATGTGTGAATTGATTGAGGAGATGAAATTGACTTGTAATTCCTTTTTAATAATAATATCATAGTCTCATAAAAGATAATAATAATATTAATAATATTGAGGATTCAATCAAGATTGAACTATTAGGATTGATTAATGATAAGTTAATTCATTTTTCTTCAACTTCGCTTGATTACCAATTTATGTAAAGTGATTTACTATTTTTGGAAAGTCGTGCTTGAGATGCTGGACATGACTTTCTATTTTTAGAAAGTCATTCCAGAATTGTGAGAATGAAATTTTATTTAAGGAAATTCATCCATGAGTGGTATTTTTATTCTGGAGAATAGGGATTCCGCACCCCTATTTCATGCATCTCCGTGCCTTAGTAGATTGAGGACTTCGCGCCCTGATCTACTCCAAAGACCCAAACTTCCACAACTTGATCTTTTTAAATATTCAGGACTCCGCGCCCTAAATATACAAGATTCCACGTCTTTATCTTTCTTGGATTTAGGACTCCACACCCTAATTTCCATGCCCTCTCATCTGTTGTACGTTGAAACTTTGTGTTTCTCCTTATGGTATTGATTGTGAGCTTTTACCCATTTGATGATTCGCTGGTAAGGCCTTGTTCAAAGACATGCACACATTACAATCTCATAGGTCAAAGGAATCAAATAAATTTCATAATGAAATTAACTTAATCACATTTTACCCAGAATGGTGCATGGCTTCCACAATCATTTTGGTTTTGAAGAAATGACTTCCACAATCATTCATAATTGAACATCCTTGTTGGAAAATGACCAGGTACCCTACCACATCCTGCTTAGTACAATATTAGACATATATAATCACACAAATCATGTATCATCCATAAATCATAATTAACCATATATTCCGCATAACCATGAGAATCCATGGGTATATGTGTCTCAATCTTGGATCACCATCCATGCTATACACCTGCTTCATAAATCAGATACAAACAGAAAAACATATGTATAACATTTTACTTAATCAAAACCATCTAATACAGATAATCAATGATGCCACGTATAAGAGGAAATATAACTATATAAAATATTGTTCCCCAATCCAATGATCAATCTGTCATACATAAACATAAAAGAAAATATAAGTATGTATGTAAAACATTATTCCTCAATCAAGTGATCAACCTATCATATATATATAACCCTTGATAGGAGTGACAAAACTATACTAGAAAAATAGGACACTACAATGTCTTTATTCTTTTCTCCCTCTCTCCCCCTCTCCAACTCCATCTCTCTCTCTCCCTCTCTCCTTCTCTCTCTCCCCTCCTCTTTGTCTTCCTTACTCTCTCTACCACCTCTCTCTCTCTCTCTCTCTCTCTCTCTGTCTCTTTGCCCTCCAACTTTGTCACTATCTCCCTCCCTCTCTCTCTCTCTATCCCTCTCTCTCCCCCCCCCCCCTTAAATTTGATTCCATGATAATATGTTCAAGAAAGTATCTAAATTAAAAAACCAAATTGGTTGTAAAATATTAAACCTATATTTTGGATCAATCATGTAAAAAAAAATACAATAATGAAAAACTTAAAACAATCATGCATTATCTTTCCTCTATTATTGTTAGTCAATTTGTTTGTTCTCATTGCTTGGATCCTTAGTTAAGATGGATCTATGCTGGTTCTTAGTAATATTATTCATATTATATATATTTCACATCTTTATATATAAAAATATTCTCATTTTTAATTTTATTGAAACCTTGATTTAATTTCTATGGGAATCTTTTTGATAGTCATGAGGATAGAGGGTTTAGAGATATCTCAAAAGTAATGATAACATTTTTCCTTTTAGATTTAATTAAAAAAAGCTATAAAATTAAATTAAAATAAAATATTTATAAAATATTTTGATTGTGAAATAAGTTATGTTTTTTGGACATGTGGTATTGATAAGCCATGGTATTGACCCATGGTATTGTAACAAATCCCATTTACATGTTAATAATATCCATGGTAAAGTGGGGGTGAATATCCATGGTTAAGAATCATGTCATATTGTCATAAAATATTTTGATTGTGAAATAAGTTATGGTTTTTGGACATGTGATATTGATATGCCATGCTATTGGCTTATAATATGGTAACAAAGTCTATCCAGAAGTTAATAACAAATTCAACATATAACAAATTGACTTTAACTTTAAATTTTTATTATTATTTGAGCCAACATTTAAATTTTTACATCCAACTTTATATTACTTTTACCTTTTATACATATATATATATATATATTAAATGTTAAACATTTACGTTTCACATTTACCCATACTAAACTATAAAACTATAAAACACCTCTCGAAACAATAATTATCCTATTTAAAAAATAAATTACCATTCATATACCCATACTTCATAACAACATGTATACAAAAGGATTATAGTTGTTACATGGATAAACTAATATAACAGTTCACTTGATCAATGGTGAACCGACCATATAAACCATTGTCCATAGATTTACCATGCCCTCAATTGGAGGAGAATGCGACTTTGCTTTCTCGTAAAACAATCTTTTCTAAATTGCTTGAAACCTGCTTCAATGCGGTGGCCCATGTGACAAAATCAGAATTATAAATGATGATTACATGGGATGATCGAAACATAAGCCTAATTCGTTTTGATTAATAAGTTAATCATGGCTATTAATTAACTAAAATAATATTTTTATTATTGAAAATTAATTAATAATAATCAATGAAAAAATTAAATCAATATTTTTATTTTTAAAAAATAATTAATAATAATTTAATATATTAAAATGAATTATGTAACAAATTATAAAGAATTTGGTAGGAAGAATATATCTAATCACTAAGATGGGTGGAGAGTTTGGTCAAAGGAGCTAGGGTGATGGGTGGAGAGTTTGGTCGAAGGAGCTAGGGTTTTGGCCGCGGTAAGCAAGGCCGAGGGCCTAAGGCTCCGCAGGCGGGGGCTAGGAGCTTGTGACAGCGACAGCTGTGTACGGAGGAGGACAACAGTGAGGTTGCAGGAGAGCAACTGGCAAATCGTGGCTCCAGATGGGGACATCTGGACGGACATAGGTGAGGAGCTTGGGAATGTAGGCCACAAATGCCCCTCTCTAATTATGGCAGCAGGAAATCGCTCGAGGGTTTGGTTTCCGGTCACCTTTGCGTTGTCGTCATCTCCAGGATGCTCTAGGTTACTCCCTATTGTGGAAGGCGGGAACGGACCGTTTGCGGCTTTCGCGTTAACCTGCCGCAATTTTTTAAATCATGGTCAAACCTAGCGAAGCCGTTGAGCTCGATCCCGAGTCGGAAGATATTCTGTCGGTGTGGGGGAAGGAGTTAACTGCTCAGAACATTGAACGCTTTTTCGGGCCAGCTGAACGCCATGGGAAATTGAAGTCTGTTTCGAAAGGGCCGTGGAGGAACAGGATAGCAAATGGCCTTTTGGAGGAAAGTTTGGCGCTGGCCGTGCTGAATAGTCAAGGTGTTACAGGCCATCTCGACTCTCAGGAGCCGATATCTCAGGAGGAGGGTTTCTCTCAGACGAACGCGCAACATTTTCTTCAAGTAAGTAATGTAAAACCCCTCTCACCAGAGCGTATTTTTTCTGGAGGTCTTGAGGACGTTGTTTTTAGTTGTGGGTCAAGAAATTGGAACTGGAATAGTCCGGGGGGTGGTCTCAAAACTTATTTAGGGTTAGTCGCGGAAGAACGGTCATCAGCTGTCAATAGAACCATTCTTGACAGAGATCTGTCAAACCCTAGGTTGGCATTTGGGACGGTTGGCATAGGGTTTGGCTGGGGTTCGGGCCTCAGAAAGGAAGCCCCTGAAAATGAATTTGGAAGACAGACAATGGACTTGGGGTTTTCAGAAGGGTTAGTAAGAGGATCCGGAAGCAGGAGTTTAACAGACAACACTGAAAAAGGAAACCCTACCCTAGGCAAGAACGCGTCCACGCAGCAGGAAGAAGCAGCAAATGGTGCTGCAGTCACCCAGATTAGGGAGGAGGTCTCAGGCAAGAGGCAGACGGGGGAAAAAGGAAGAAACAAAAATTCATAAAGAAAAAAGAGTTTGAGGCGAATCTCGTCTTGGGAATGGATGTTCAAATAGAGGAGGCTATTGAGGTGGCTGAGTGTACTCTGGTGGGACGAGCGAGGGGTAAGAAATATTCATCCCATTTTATTCAAAATTGGGTGGCACAGCAATGGTAGTCGGCTCCAGACAAAGGGTTCCAAGTTTTAGTCTTGGCGAAGGTTAGTTTATGGTGAAATTTAAGAAAAAGGAAGTGGCGGATTGGGTGTTGGGGAAAAATTGGGCTTTCGACAACCACCCTGTTCTATTCAAGAGATGGACTCCATTGTTCGATGCATAGCGAGAGAAGGTCGAGGTCATTCCTGTTTGGGTGCACGTACCAGGTCTGCCTCCTTTCTTATGGGTGGACTCAGTATTCAGATCCATAGGGAACCACCTCGGATCTTACCTGGAAACTGATATGTCCTTTCTTCAAACTAAGGATAAGGCAATGGCTCGGATTTTGGTAAGCTTGAATCCTAGAGAAGGACTTGCGAAAAACATCAAAATCCAATATAAAGACTTCATTTTTGATCAGCCCTTGGATTATGAACATCTACCTTTTAGATGTCATAGATGTCATGTGTATGGCCACCTAGCAAGGGATTGTCTGCTGGGTTTTCGACGCAGAAGGAAACAGAAGAAAGCCGACATGGATTATATGGAAGCAGAGAAGGAAAGGGCCTCAGGGTTAGATGCGATTCAGGAGGTGGCCCCCATGGAATTGGACAGGAGCAAGGAGGAAAAGACTACGGAGCAGGCTCATCAGGAGGTTTCAGTCCGGGAGATCGCACCTGAACTGCCACTCAAGCCCGATTTTTTGTCCAAGACTCCTCTGAAGATCCGGCTGCAACCCTCCTTGAAGACACAAAGGGTATGCGCCTGGACTCAAGTAACACATCCTTATATCCATCATTAGCAATTAAAGATGCTTGCGTAAATTCTAGTGCTCCTATTAGTAGTTATCAAATATCTGCTGAACATGCTCAAGTTGATAGCATCATTACTTCCATACCCAAATTAGATCTAAACTGTGAAGGAGTTCTGGATGAAAAGAGTGAAGAGAGAATTGTTCCTCCTACAGCTGCAAATCACTATAACCTTCGTTCTCATGACAAAAAACCTGCTTCCCTAGAGCCGGTTGGGGGTTTAGGTATGGACTTAACCTAGAGCTCCAAGCGGAAAACTCGGGGTAGGAAGTCTAACCTATCAAAAGCTCAGGTGAAAGCAAAGTTTGATGTGGCAGATGGGAAACAAATGTCTATCTCTGGGGTTCTTAGAGCTGTGAAACCCTGTGTGGAGGTTATAAAATGATTTTCCTTTCATGGAATTGTAGGGGTTTAGCCAGTAAACCCAAAAAACTGGCTCTTAAGGAGATGGTCCAACATTTTAACCCTGATGTCCTCATGTTGCAAGAATATTTAGGCATGAGTGAGGAAGTCTCATCAGCATTAAACTCTCTTCTCCCAGGTTGGCATTTTCAAGCTATGGATTCCATAGGACACTCGGGAGGTCTTGCCATGGGCATCAGGGTAGGAAGGTTGAAATTAATTAACCTGTGGGGGGTGGAACATGCGTTGGGTATGGAAGTTCAATCCCCTGAATTTGGATTTCCTCTGATGATTTTAAATATATATGGGCCTTGCCAAGGGAGAGCCTCCTTTTGGAATGACCTCCTCTCTAAATCGATGATGAGGAGCCAAAACCTAGTGATAGGTAGAGATCTAAATTTTTTCTATTGGAAATGCTGAAACCTAGGGGCCATCAGCCAGAGAAGATCCGCTATCAAACTTCTTTATGAATACACTCATTTCTCATAATCTGATAGATGTAAATCTATTAAAGTTAAGACCCACTTGGAGGAATCGTTGAAGGGGTGAAGCTAGAATCGCAAAAAGATTGGATCGTTTTCTTCTTTGTGAAGATTTAGCTTCAAGAATTCCAGTTTTCCATCAATGGGTGGGAGAGGGAGGAAACTCGGATCATTTTCCTATACTTCTTGAGCTATCCAAGCCTCCACTAAAGCCGGCAACACCTTTCAAATTCAACCCCACTTGGCTGCAGGAGGAATCCTTCAATAAGCTCTTTAGAGAAACTTGGAGAACTCCAAGTAGGAGCTCCATGGAGGATAAGAGCTTCCTCTTCATGGAAAATCTGAAAAGACTGAAAAAAGCAACAGTGGAATGGGCGAAGACTAGGAAGCAGAAATAGGATGAAGATCTAAATCAAATCGACATAGAACTTCGGAATTTGGAAAGCCCTGAGTCTAATGGTTATGAAACTCAGAAGAAAAAGGATAGAATTCTATTGCTGGAAAGTCATCGAAGTAAAATCCTACTAGAAAGAGAGGAGGAATGGAGGTTGAAAAGTAGAGCGATTTGGCTGAAGGCAAGAGATGAAAACAAAAAAAAATTCCACAATTATGCCAAAGGGAGGAAGAACTTGAATACCATCTGGAAGCTAAAGGATGAAGAGGGCAGAGAAGCAAATACTTTTGAATCTCTCTCACTCATGGGGAGAATTCATTTTTAGAAGCTATTCACTAATCAAGGGGAGGTAACATTAGCAGAGGTTATTAGAACAACCCAATGCTTTCCTTGATATGTGGAGGAGCAAGAAGTAGAGGATTTGATGGGAGAGGTCACAAAGGAGGAGATCGAAAGCATAATAAAATCTATGCCTAAAGACAAGAGCCCAGGCCCGGATGGGTGGACGATAGAACTCTTCCAACATTTCTTCGCCCAGATTGGATCAGAATTAACAGAGGTGGTCGAAGAATCTAAGAGGAAAGGTGTTGTCTATCCTCCTTTCAATTCAACTTTTATAGCTCTTATTCCCAAAAAAGAAGACCCGGGATCCTTTGAAGACTTTAGGCCTATATCACTTTGCAACTGCATTTACAAAATCATTGCAAAAGTGATAGCAGTCCGAATAAAACCGATTCTGTCAAGATGCATTTCAAATGAACAATTTGGGTTTTTGGATGGCCGCCAGATCCACGAAGCCATTGGGGTTGCTCAGGAGACAATCCATAGTGTTAAACAGATGAAAAGGAAAGGGGCAGTGGTGAAAATTGATCTTTCAAAAGCCTATGACAGAATCAGTTGGACCTATATCAGGATGTTGCTAACACACCTGGGCTTCAAAATTGACTTTATCAACTGGATTATGGGGTGCATCACTAGTGTTAGCTTTGCGGTCTTGATTAATGGAGCAACCTCCTCCTTTTTCAAAGGGCAAAGAGGATTAAGACAAGGATGCCCTTTGTCGCCTTTGCTCTTTCTCCTGGTTGCAGAAGGGCTGAGCCAATTAGTTTTGAAGGCCAAAAGGGAAGGAACCGTGAGAGGTTTGGAAGTAGCGGTTAATATGTTCATTTCACATTTACTCTTTGTAGATGACATCTTACTATTAAACAATGGGAACATATCTGAAATAAAGGAACTCAAGAGGATTCTTGAGCTTTTCATGAAAGCCACAGGAATGCAAGTGAATTATAGGAAATCACAGCTGATTCTGGAAGGTTTTAACAGGCAGGAGAAAAGCCAAATTTCATTAGTCCTACCCTTTGATGTGCACAAACTCGAGGATCCGTTCAAGTATCTGGGGTTTTGGCTAAAACCGAATGCTTATAGGAAACAGGGCTGGAACTGGTTGCTAGCTAAAATAGAAGCAAGAATACTCATTGGAGCTTCAAGTGGCTCTCAAGAGCAGGAAGGCTGACCCTAATCAAATCAGTTCTCTTAGCAATTCCGATTTACTGGGCAGCTTTGACATGGGTACCTAAAGGCATTCTGGAAAAGATAAGAAGGATTTGTAGTAGATTTCTCTGGGCAGGTTCAAAGGAGGACTTAGTGCTTCCCTGGGTTGCTTGCGAGAAAGTGGTAAGACCAAAATATTGGGGAGGGTGGGGAATCAAAGACCTCACAACTTTTGGTCCTTCACTGGCAGCTAAATCAGGGTGGAGAATTATTAAAATGGAAAATCTCTAGACGAAAGTAGTGAAAATGAAATACATAGACCATGTCCCTCTGGAAGACTGGATAAGAAATCCCAACAAGAAAGGAGGAAATGTTTCAGTGGTTTGGAAGGCTACCATAGAGGCTTTCAAGATTATTAAGCAAGGTCTGTCTTGGCAGATTGGGAACAGGGCAAATATTCGAATAGGAAAAGACCCCTGGGTGGGTTGTAATGAAAATTTTGCTCTATCCCCGAACTTTATCAGGCATCTTGAATCCAAAGGAATTCTTTTCCTTAACCAGGTAGAGAAACATGGTCACTCAACAATTTGGGGTCAAACATGGCAATCAAGAGAGGAGCTGGACCTTCAGCCCCATCGGTGGAACGATTGTAAGGCCTTTACCCAAGAACTCTCCAGGTCAAATGTGAGACTAAAAGACAGACCGGATCAATTGGTGTGGGCCCATGCAGAATCTGGATCCTATTCTCCAAAATTTGGGTATAAATTCCTTATGTCAAAGAAAGGCTGGGGGGATTTGGAATGGTGGGTCAAGCTTTTATGGAAGTTAAAACGCCCTGCAAAAGCCAGACTTTTTTCTGGTGCATTCTCAAGTGAAAGGTCCCTACATGGGACATCCTTCAATCCAGATATAAGTCAGGACCGGGGAGATGTTGACTATGAAAAAATGAATCTGAAACAATAAGGCATCTCTTTATAGATTTTCCTATTGTTAAAAAAGTGTGGTTGGAGGTTGGGAAGCTCATCCAGAAGAATGTAGTCTGGGAAGGGGAAATTTTCTCTGATGTTTGGTATAAATGGTGGCACCTATATCCAGAGGGGACTTTGCGGAATTTACCTCCCATTATCGCATGGGGCATCTGGATAGCCAGGAACAGGAGCATCTTCTTGGATAAGGATACCCCTCTCGAGACTATTGCTATACAATGTACTTCTATTTTCACAAACATCCCCGAATCAGAAGAGGAGAGGACTCCCAGACAGGTCAGAGAGGAACAAATTAAGGAAGGTATACCCTGGGCATTTTTTGACGGGGCATCCCAGAACAATAGAGCAGGAGCAGGGTTGGTCATACACTTAAATGAAAACCAGAACCTAAAAGCCTCTGTGGGATTAGGCACTGGCTCAAATAATTTCGTGGAATTGTCTGCTCTAAAACTGCTTTTATGCTGGCTTATCCACAGGAACATCTTCACAGTTCAGATTTTTGGGGATTCTTTGAATGTTATAAAATGGTCCAATGGGCAAAGTAGATGTCAAAATTATATCTTGATACCTTTATTAGAAGAGATTCAGCAGTTAAAGCTTTCCTTTAATGTTTTCTCTCTATGCCACATCTATAGGGAACACAATGATTCAATAGACAGGCTTTCTAAAGAGGGTCCGCAACAAGATTTGGGCCGTTGGAGAATAGAGGAGGAGAACCATGGAGAGATCCGTGTTACGGATCAGCCTCCTTACTCTTAGTCTGTTTACTTTTTGGGACTCTTCAGGCTATGCAAAGCTTGTTTCCTTGGTTTTGTTTACAACTGTTATGGTTTATTTAACAAACTGTTTTCAGTTTTGCATGACATTTGTATCTATTTTCTGTTTGGGTTGTTTTCCTCGGGGAGGAGACCCGGGAAATAGATGCACTGATTTTACTTTTCTATGGAGACTTTTAGTATATGGAAATGTATATTTTGCTATGACTGACCTTGAGACGGGAGTTGTTTTCCTCAATATGAGGAGGCTCACGGTTTCAGATCAGGGGTACCACTTTTTCTCAGTTTTGGACAGGAAGGGAAGTCTCTTCTTGTAGAGCTCTATGATTATCAAATCATACAACAAACAGAATGCTTCGGCATATACTATGTAACTTTTTATTCTGATTATAAAAAGTTCGATTTTTTTCTTTGGAAAAAAAATAATTATAAAGAATTTAATATATTCAAATTTGATATTTAAATGAATTTATTAGTTTGAGAAAGTTACGTTATATAAATATTTTGATTAGTAAATTTATATAAAAAATAAAATAAAATAATAATTATAATTAAAATATTTTTCACATAAATAAATTACATAAAAATCAATAAAATAAAATAAATAATTATAATTATAGTTAATAATTAAATCGGTTTAGATTTATTTTAACTTTTCATCTTTTTTAACTTAATAGATTTGGAATTAAAATGGATTTAAGTTAATATGATTTAAATTTAAAATATCATATACATGAAGTATAATTTAAGTCTAAATATCATATACAATAATGCATGTGAAAATATCATCATTTTTTGAAACTCTTTACACATACAGATAAGTTGCTTTTTTATTTGTCAATTGGATTTATTAAAATGATGGGAGGAATTTGTCGTCATTTCCATCCAAATTCAATTTCCACTTGTGATATAATAAACTTTATTGTAATAACATTTTTTTAGAAGTGAAATGCATTAATTTACATTAATATGTTAATTAAATATGTCAATTATAAGAAATCAATTTTTAAATTTCTCTCTAACTATTCCATGAAAAAGAGTCATACTTTCATTTTGTGTAGAAAAACCATATAATAACAATTTAACATTCATTGCCATATTAGAATAAGACACATATTAATAATTTAAATATAAATATTTTTAATCACATAAACGTAAATGTAAAATAAATATTATATTTATCTTTTTAAATATATTTTATTAATATAAAATATAATAAAAGGATAATATTCATATTCATATGAAATTTTGTAAAAGTTAATGATTATTTTTCTTAATACAAAGGTGAGAGCGAGAGTCAATACAATAATATTCAAAGGCATGTAGCCATTACAACAATATTTCTGGTCATCATTTTACATAGGGAATTGAACCTGAGTGGGGAAGATAATAAACATTATGCCTAACTACCCAAGATAAGCCCAATTAACACAATTGTATATTTAAATTATTAAACAGATACTCCTTAAGTAAATAATGAGAAAACTCTGTGTCATTGAATACATTTTTACAATTATCTATATATATATATATATATAAACAATTAAAATATAGTGCCATTTTAAAAAATGAAAAAGTATAATAAAATCAATATTAAGGAAATCTCCAAAATATAAAATTAGATATGAATGATGTTATATATTTTAAGTAAAGTTTCAATTATTTCAAACACACATATATAATCTAAAATAAATGACAATTTGTTTCAAAACACCCACTCTCTCTATATATAATTTTAAAATAAGTGACATATGGGGAAATCTCCAAAATATAAAATTGAAGATGAATGATGTTATATGTTTTAAGTAAAGTTTCAATTATTTCAAAACATGTATACAATGTAAAGTAAATGACAATTTGTTTCAAAATTCTCTCTCATTTTAAAATAAATATAGCCTTAACTTCATTACATATATACAATTGCAAAATAAGTGACAAATTGTGTCAACCTCACTATGTTGTCTAAAATAAATGACAATTTGTTTCAAAATTCTCTCCCTCTCATTTTAAAATAAATAACATATCGTGTTAACTTCATTACATATATACAATTCCAAAATAAGTGACAAATTGTGTAACCTCACTATATTGTAGCCATTTATCATCCATGAAGCATATTATTGATCTTATAATTCTATATCATGTTAACTTTATTACATATATAATTCCAAAATAAATGACAAATTGTATC
The DNA here is from genome assembly GCA_031772625.1 of Pinus tabuliformis. Lineage (NCBI taxonomy): Eukaryota > Viridiplantae > Streptophyta > Pinopsida > Pinales > Pinaceae > Pinus > Pinus tabuliformis. Next base: position 980,900,287 of record CM062816.1, on the reverse strand, counting down.
AACCTAACTGCATTGTAGTCATTTGTCATCCATGAAGCATGTTATTGATTATAATTCTATATAGTGTTAACTTCATTACATATATACAATTCCAAAATAAACTACAAATTGAGTCAACCTCACTACATTGTAGTCATTTATCATCCATGAAACATGCTATTGATTATAATTCCTTGAAAATTAGGCTTTGGTCCACACTTAGCTAAACATTCTCATTTTAAAAGAACACTCTAAAATGTTAATCTTCTTAAAGGGAATTCACCCATTTCTCTTATATTTTCAAAAGTTCTTCATGTTTCTTTAACTTTCTTTAAAGGGAAAAGACACATAAAGGAATTAATTTCATTGTTTAAATACATACACCCTATTGAGTTTGTAAAAACATATCCAATTTATTAAAATATGTTGTAAATTGAACATATTAAGTTAGTAAAACTCATTAATAAAAATAAATCATTAGAGCTAATATATAGCAAAACGATATAAATATATTAACTAAAATTTACAAAATTTTCAAAGTTTGCTTCTCATATCTTAAAAATATCAATACAAATAAAATTCCTTCTTTAAGTTTTGGTATTCTTATATTAAATTTTTTAATATTAACAAAATTTCTTAAAATTGTATTATTATTTTAAAAGTTTCAATACTAATATAATTCCTTTCTAAATTAATATAGTAAAAAGATATTTACTAACACTGACATATCCAAAACAAAATCAAATAACAAGCAAATTAAATTTTTCATAATTAATTTAATACAAACTAAATATATAAACTACTGTCTAGAAGCAAAAAAGACCTCAAATACATAAATCATATAATCTATAAATGACATCACTAATTAAAAACATTTCTCATATAATCTATAAATGACATCACTAATTAAAAGCATTTCTCATATAATCTATAAATGACATTGCTAATTAAAAACATTTCTCATATAATCTATAAATGACATTAGCCCTAAGGGATAACTCAATTGGTCGAGCTCTTGTTCCTAAGTACCTTGCTTATTGGGAGGTCACACGATCAAATCTCCTCGATGCCAACATTTCTCATATAATTTATAACTGACAGGGATAACTCAATTGGTCGAGCTCTCGTTCCTAAGTACCTTGCCTATTGGGAGGTCACGTGATCAAATCTCCTCCATGCCCTTCAGATTAGGCCCGACATATTAGGCTACCTTTGGATGGATATGCGTGGATTATTGCCTGTGGACGTAGCGGCTGCTCAGTGACAACGAACCATAGTTGCCTAATAAGAATAAAAAAATTCTATAAATGACATCACTAATAAAAAACATTTCTCATCCTTGATCTTGTGACACTTATGAAAAGTCGAATCTAAACATTCCTCAACTTTAACCTTGTGATACTCATGATAAGTTTGAATCTAAAAGATTCTTTCTATAATATATGTTCATCTAAACATCTTTTTACACATTTCTTAGGCAAAATGACTCCATTGTAATTTACTACTAGTCAATTCAATCACCTCCATGACCACAAACTATAGTTGCCTAATAATAATAATAATAAATCTATAAATGACATCACTAATAAAAAACCATTACTCATCCTTGATCTTGTAACACTTATGAAAAGTCTGAATCTAAACATTCCTCAACTTTAACCTTGTGAGACTGATGATAAGTTTGAATCTAAAATATTCTTTCTATAATTTATGTTCATCTAAACATCCTTTTACACATTTCTTAGGCAAAATGACTCCATTGTAATTTACTACTAGTCAATTCAATCACCTCCATGACCACAAACTATAGTTGCCTAATAATAATAATAAAAAATCTATAAATGACATCACTAATAAAAACCATCACTCATCCTTGATCTTGTAACACTTATGAAAAATCTGAATCTAAACATTCCTCAACTTTAACCTTGTGAGACTCAGGATAATTTTGAATCTAAAAGATTCTTTCTATAATTTATGTTCATCTAAACATCCTTTTACACATTTCTTAGGCAAAATGACCCCATTGTAATTTACTACTAGTCAATTCAATCACCTCCATATTTGCGGCAGTGACCGCAAACCATAGTTGCCTAACAATAATAATAATAAAATCTATAAATGACATCACTAAAGAAAAACATTTGTCATCCTTGATCTTGTAACACTTATGGAAAGCCTGAATCTAAACATTCCTTAACTTTAACCTTGTGATACTCATGATAAGTTTGAATCTAAAAGATTCTTTCTATAATTTATGTTCATCTATAACTCTATTATAATTTATTACTATTGAATTCAATCACCTTCATATTTGAAAAAGTGCAAAATACACCAAACATTCCTCAATTTTAATTTTATGATATTCATAATAAATTTAAATCTATTTTTTCTTTCTTTCTATAATTTATATTCATTTAAACATCTTATTATACATTTTTGTTTTGTAAAATAACTGTATTATAATTTATTAATAATCTATTCAAATATGAAAAATCACTTTCATATTTGAAAAATATACAAAATACACCCACATGTAATAAACCATATCCACTAAATTTCAACCATAAAATTCTGGTTCATGTAAACATCCCACCGCATATTTCTTAGACAAAACGACTCTTTATAATGTAATTTAGTGTTAATGAATTCAATCACCTCCATACTTGAGAAAGGTGCAAAAGGACCACATGTAATTAACCATATCCACCATAAAAAGGTTTCTTACGGTAATCTAGTGTAACCCACAAAAAGTAATATATAAAATCACTTAAAATGATTTTTATATACTTGCACTCATATATTTTATTCTATTCTCACATCAGATATTAGTTGTCGAGGAAAGTGAATCTCTTATTTTCGATGATATTTTTTTCCTTACGAGGAATGGCATCGGATGTCATTTACCAAGTTCCATATAAAACCGAGCGTTGTAAATCTTATGAGCATACAAAGTGAAATGGTCTTCCAATAACCAATCTAATATTGTGGGATTTAATGATAATGTAATGGTTTAGTTTGACATTATGTTAAATGGTAAAATAGGTATTAGAACTAATAATAATTAACACTCAAATCTATACACATAATTTCATAGTTAAGAAGGAATACTTTTTCTATAAAGATATAGGGTATATTTCATAAGAATATATTTTTATTTTTATTATAATTAGATAGATAAATATTTTAGTTTTAATGGTTTAATGATATTTCAATGGGAAGTAATTGTATATTAAACCTAAGGACAAATGTTTTCAATAATCACCATATAATAATTTAATTATATATTTCGAAAAATTTATCAAGAAATAATGTTATGAAAGATCTCATCACAAAATATCGAGTCAATAATACTTAGTTCCTAAGTAGATTTAAAAATGACCTAAAAATTTGATTCTCCCATATAAACGCTTTTAACGATTTGAATAAAATTGATTATGACGTGTGACCAAGAAAATAGAAAAATCTTCCAAAAAAAAAAGAAAAATCTTCCCCAAATTATTTTAATTAAAAAAATGTATTTTATATATATTTCAAAAATTTAAATTATTTTATTAAAATCATTGTGATATTATAATAACCATTAAAAAACAATTTAAAAAGTAAATTACTACATAATAATTAAATGATAAAAAACAATCATTTTTTACTCCACCAAACTCATTAACATGTATTTTTTTAATTAAAAAAACTATCTCAACCTTTTAGCTTATATTACTTACATGATTACATTCATTTCAAAATTAATAAATTAATCACTTACATAATGAACATTGATATATCACAATAAAAAAATGAACAATGCATCTTACCTAAACATGAATAAAACTGTGCACCTTTTTCCACATAAATTACCCATTAAAAAACCAATGCATTCACCTTTCCTTTCCTTATATCGCCTAGATGATTATATTCATATCAAAATCACTAAATAAATCTCGTATGGTGATAACATAATGTTATGAATAATTAATTGAAGTAAACAATCCCCCTGATCTCAATAGCGGTAAAATTGAAAACACTCATTATTTTATTAGTGGGAGTTGAAACTCACGAATCACTCAAATGTAGGAGGAACTGGCCCCAACCAATCAGAAGCGTGTATGGATTTGTATTGTATACGCGTATTAAAGTTTTATTCTCTCTACATCTTTCCCAAAGTTAGCCTCTTTATTCGCCACGCCTTTTTCCTTTCCTTCCAATCTACCGACTTTGTTGTCCTTTTTTTATCGAATACCCACGTAAATCCTCCAGTTGGTTGAGTTTCTTTTACCTTTTCACTTTACTTTTGAAATATTATTATTCTTAGTTATACACTCTCTTTTACCCACTACTCTTTTTCTTTTTTTCAACGTACAAAAATCTATTATAATTTGGTTATCAAATTAACACGGAAGACAATCTTCAATGTAAATTGGCTCATCACTTTGATTCAAATAAAATGATGGTACTTTGAATTATACTTTTGAGTCTCGGATTGTTAACCTGTTTCTATATGTCCAAATAAAACCCTAATTGTTAACTAATTTTCTTACATGCAAAAAAACAAACTCTTAACCAAATATAAACAATTTTAAAATATATTCCAAATCCAATCCACTACTTACTTATAGTATACTTCACCTCAATTATGTTCAAAATTATATATATATATATTTGGATTTTACCCCTCAAACACCTACACCTACACCTCCCGTTCTTGAGGACTCTATGACCCCGAGGAGGAATAAATTCTCTTCCTTGTCGTTGGTTCGCAATTTGATTCATGTGGGGCCCACAACACTCGATGTAAGGAAGTAGATAATCAGTACTATAAAAAGTCAATGCCCCGTTCATTGAACAAATGGGAAAAATCGAACCCACGACCATTAGATGCAAAAGTGCTGTTCAGAAATCTCAATCAAAATGCAGTGCACGATGGATTTGAAATTTGAATGTTGCTGCTACTCACGTTTTGGAAAGTGAGCAGATCCCCCCTTCAGTTTTTGAATAATGAGTGTGTTCAGAATATTTAGTACTGGCTTGAGATGTAAGGAAAGATCTACAAGTGAATAAAATATATTAAAATTAAAAGTAAGGGCTTGTAAACCCCTTCGTAAAATTTAATACTAGGAATTAAGTGGATTACCTAGTCCTACCCTAATTTAATAAAATATTTCTGACGATGTGAGCCCGTTGCATGAAAACACTCACTCCCTAATGGGCCATTTCGCAAGGATTACGTCTTATGGTGACCTGCAGCTGTCTGTCTACCGCAAGCTTGTGCACTGTATGGTGGGGCTGTATCCGGTCAACTGCCGACAGTTTATGTCCAACCGAACAGGCCCGATGGGCGCTGACGGGAGTTTGACCCGTCGATTTCGATTCGTATTTGTATTTATTCGGTTGCTCTAACGCCGATGTCCGTTAGACTCACGGTAACACGGCCACGGCGTCAGACTCGGCGGCATCGCGATCTTTGTAACTTCCTGTGCCATGAAGATAAGGCCCCTGCGATTTGATACCGAGACCTGCGGTGAGATGGACTGAGGCTTTAATGAGGACGGACATAAGATGATGTTGAAGTTGTTTCCAGGGCGGGAGGTTCGGCGGGAGGCTTGGATTTAGGCGCGATTGGGAGGGAACGGAAGTGATGTCTCTGGGTTATGGCGGAGGAAGTTTTGCAGGAGAGGGGCTGAAGATGGAAACGCGATATTCGTTTGCAGTTGGATCTCCGAGCGAGTCGTGGGGATTCTGACTCGGTCAATTGGCTATGCTTTTTTCAGGCTTTCGATCGGTCTCTCTTTTGCCATATTACAAGCAGAACCGAGGCGACACGAGAACTTGTTTTCCTTAATTCCAATCAAGGGACTGGCGCATTGCGTGTTTAATCTGCGGTTCGCGTTCTTCGCAGGGTTGAAAGCAGCCATCATTATTTTTCAAGTGTGTAGGGATGGTGCACATAAAGATCGAAACTTGAACCGTAAAAATTCACGCAATGCGTTGCGAGGAAGGGGAAAAGATCTGTGGAGGCCGAAATGTAGCTTTGTAAATATTACTCTTATCCACCGGAACAGCGAATGCAGGGAAGTAGTTATTGCAAGTCCGAATCGATCTATAAAGTCTCTGTATTTAATGCAGTAAAGATTGTTATTATGGACGGCATTTTCATGTTCTGAGCTTTGGACGCATAACATTGACAGCATTTTCTGCACGTCAAGCACACAGAGCTTGTGTTGACGGAGCAGTCTGAATATATTAAATCTTCGAGCTCAGCATTTGAAAATATCGGTTTCTATTGCGAGGAATTGTTAATAAAGATTTTTTTTCTTGACGGGAAACTTATTGTTTGGCGTTAAAGATTGACGCAAATTGCTCCAGGAGAACGGCGTGAGGTCGGGTTTTGGCCATGAATTCGTCGTTCGAGAACAGCAACAGCTCTTCCTTTGGTTACTCTGACAGTTCAACTGTCGACGGCAAGTTCATGAGCCCGAACGCTCCTAGTAATGGCGATAATGGAAATAATAACAACTATGTCATTCGAAACGGATTTCAGACTGCTGAGGCTCTGGTTGAAGACGGTATCAAACACGCTTGCCAACAGCTTACCATGAAATTGAGCGACATACAAATGTCTTCAAGAAGAGCTGCAGAAGCAGGTATCTTGAATTTTTTTTTCAAGTCTTTTCGATTTCTAGAGGTATTATTTATTTTTAAAAGGCTTGTCTCTCCATAATGGAGATCTGGTTCAGCTGCTTGCGATGAATGGAGTTAGGACAGGAATTATTGTTTGAGAAACTCCTCTTCTTTTACTTTTATCTGTTTAAAACCTCTATTCCTACCATTGCGCCAGTAACCTGTTGTCGTATTTCCGTGATCTAGCTACACGAAGGACTGATGTGGCGGCTTGGCTTAACGGCATGTTCGCCACAGTAAATCTCCCTGATGAGCCTTCGGAAGAGGATTTGAGAGCATGCTTAAGTAATGGGAGCATTCTTTGCCAGGTCATGAATAAATTGAATCCTGGCTCGATACCGAAGGTACATTTTACCTCCTCCTTACCATGTGTTTATTCCCCATGTTTAAGACAGTAGACAATTTTTGTTTCCGTTCTAGAGCCAATAATGAATTCAGCAATTAGACTCCAGCGGATATTATATTTTACATAGAAGGGAAATTTTTGTCTGCATGTTACTGAAAAACTTTTTGAACAAGCTTCTCCAAATGAAAATCTTCAATCTCTTGGGATTTTGCAAATGAAAGAAAAATGGTTTTTGCACATGTTCCTGTACACGAACAAGGGCTTTTTGCACATTCTATACCTCTATGGTTTGCGGAGAAGCAAACATGGGCCTAACCTATCTCGAAGTGTTCTTACAGTGAACACGAGTGTCTCTGTTATGCTATGTCAGTTGTTTAATATTTCCAGATTTACCATTTGAAGGGGACAATTTCTTGCAGATTGTATCAAAACCAGGCCTGGCAACTACTGAAGGTGCTGCGCATTCTGCGGTTCGAGAATGTCAGGAATTTCCTGGTGGCTATAGATGATTTAAGGCTGCCAACTTTTGAAGCTTCTGATTTGGAACAGGCAGGATTACTTGGCCTTTTCTTCTTGATGTTGCCTGTATAGAATCATCTGTTTCGCTTTCTCAGCCTTCGCATGTGTGGATGTTTTCAGGGTAATATGGTGACTGTTGTAGACTGTCTTCTGTCTCTGAAAGAATTTTATGATTCGAAGAATGGAGTAGAAACTCAGTCCCTATGGAAACAGGTGGCTGATACAGGCATCCCCAATGACATTAAGTCCACAGTTCGAGGTGCTTCTCCTGGAAAATCTCTCAACACCACTCTAAAAAGTGGAAGCCAGCCACGGAAAAGATGGGTACTTCCGGATCTGGAAAATTGTGCAACTTCAGATCAACAAGTGACAGATCAATCTTCTGGGGTGAATGGTCCAAAAGTAGTGAAATTGCCTACGAGATTTGATGCTGAGAGTCTTTTATCAAGTTCTGTTATGTCAGGTATGAGTAGGATCTAAAGGAAAGAAAATTATTAATCATTCCTTTGAGGGGCAGTGTAGGTTATGCACCATTCAGAACCATGAATTTGATGCTTATTTATTCTGTTTTAATTTTGCTTTTAGATTCAACATCGGCATGGATACAAAACATTGGACAAAAATTTCGAGAGGTTTTACAAGTAAAAGCAAGGCGCTATCCAGATCTTCAAGCAGTAGAGAGTTCTGGAATCTTGAATTGTCTTGATGTAATTTTTAAAACCTGTCTCCATGGTTGTAATTAAAATGAAATGTATGTTGGTGTTAATTGTTTATTAATCAATCTTATTCTCATTTTTGTTTGTTTGATTTTTACGGAGACCATGCTGTCAGCAATCAATCATTTTCTATCTACATTTTTGCCTATTGCATGCAGAATGCACCATCCCAGTCCCTTTTAACTCTCGTTGGTGCTATACTTGGTGACAAACAGAATGAAGAAGTTCCTTCAGTAAGTAATTTGAGGTGTTGCCTGCGGGCCGGGTGCCTTTATAACTTTCAACTTATCTATTTTTCTGCAATGTGGTTAACGTATTGTCATCTAAAAGAAGGGTCTATTGGATTTCTTGTTTTGTGCTTGGCAGAATTCCTTCCTTAATGCATCAAGCTTTTCAATTTTCATCAATTCTGTCAATATATGGAGTAAAAAAGATGGCTCTAATAGAATTTATGTTACGCAGCTTTTTGAATTTATGCTGAGGAAAATAATGGAAGAGTTTGAACGCCGCCTTCTAAACCAAGGACAACAGATGAAGAAAGTATGCCTTATTGTTTAAACTTGTCATGATTTAATGATTTAATGACCACGATGAACAAGAATTAAGATGGGTTGTAAGCGTTACAAAATTAATACTAGCTGGGTGTATGTGGGAAAATTTGTTTGTATTCAACTTGCCCAAGGTCTTATATTAACCACATAACAGATACACAATTTTACAGCTGAAAAATGCAGTCAGAGAAGTTCTTGCACGAGAAGATAAGATTATTGCAAGGTCAAATATACTAGAGGCTCTTGCTGCTGGATCAGCAGAAGAAATCAAGGTATTCACAGGATATTTAAGCAAGATATCAGAAAGTACTGTATTTACGTTTCCTTGATTTCTTACATTTTTTATTTGCTTCGGTCTGATGATTTTTTGTTTATGTGATTTGGCAGCTTCTTACAGATCAAGTACAAAAAATAAAGGTTGGTTTCCATCTTAGTTTTTTAATCCAAAATTTGTCATTTATTGTTCAGACTTTGATGCAGCTTGGCATCAATTAACATTAAAATGCTGAGCTCTCCCTTGGGGTCTTTACTTTCGGAAATTCACTGACTGCACGCCGATCCTTTTTTGGCCTCTAAATCAGACCTTGTATGCTTGAGTTATATTCCAAATTGCAGAATCTATAACCTTCTTCGAATAATCCAGAATTTTTACCCTCTTTGAATAATCAGGTGATACGTTAATTTACTTTTAATTAAAAGCAGATGTCTATGATAAAACCCTTGTGTTGATGGAATCAATGTAATTGATTGTGCCATGAATCATGACTAATAGTAATGGGAAATAGATAATCGACAACTGATATTTGACAAAACTCAGGGATATAAGTTGGAGGACCTATTTTGAAAATTACTTTTTACTTTTAGGTGATCAAAGCTTTTGTTAGGTTCTTTTGCATTTCAATGAATGAAATGCACAAGTCTAGGTGCACACACACAAACACACACATCATGTTGTGCTCTTGTTATTATGTCACGGCTCATAATGCTTCTATTTTTTTTACTTTAACAAACTGAAAATCCTGCATTGTTAACAAAGTTAAATGCCCAGCATACTCTTGACTTTGAGCTGTTATAGTTGATCTCCACTTTATATCACTTTATATTTCCTTCTAGCTTCTATTTTTTCCTGGTAGGGGAAAATTGGAAATGCTTCCCTGCATTAACATGGGCATAGTACACTGTCAATTGCAAGAGTTCTTTCAACCAAGTTGCTGTGCCCGAGGGGCATTTATACTGTAAAAATTCACTCAGTACTTGCACCTAGCTTTATCTGCTTGCCCCCCTGTGTCCATGAACGAATATAAACAGAAGGGAGCATGCCCAATCTGGTTTGAACTCAGGTCATGTCATTGTCATGGCAAGTCCTCTGCCTTACCATAAGATTGTGGCTAGTTGGGCTATTAGCCTATATCTTCCTTCTAATTGAGCTTTATTTTTTTCCTCAATATTTGTTGTCTTATTGTGAGGGTGTGTTTTATCATTTTTTTGGACATTGAAAAGATGCCTAGGATTCAGGATCAGTTAATTCTTGTCATGAAAACAATGTGAAGAGATTAAGTAATTAACACAGAGTTTATTTATTAATGTGTTTCTGATTTGTTTGTGGTCAATCTTCACCCTAATTTTTTCAAGGTGGTGCAATTTTGTTTATTGTCAGAAACTTGTTGCTTTGGTACTCTTTATTGTATCCTATGATTTTGGAACTTAACTAAGCCTTGTGTTTCCTGAGTTCAAAAATTTTGTGGCTGCACTTACTGATCTAGTGTAGTGTAACCAATGTATTTGGTTCCATCTTACATACATAGTTTTTTATAAATAGCAAATCAGTATTGTGTCAGATGAAGATCAGATCCATCTTTTGATCGTGGGGTTGTTGAACATTGTCTCATTCTTTCTTTCCAAGCTAGAGTTTAAGACAACTGTATGCTCGTAGGTAGAAACATGTATCAAACTAAGTTACTAGGGTACTTTGGTGAGTGCAGGGGACAGGGACAACACTTTTCATCAATGTAAAAAACATGACTGGAAATTTTTAAATCAACTATGTTCATGTTAGAATTTGGGCATGTGGGCACTAGGCTTAGTGCACACACATTCACACACCAGATCTGTTAACAGCCTCTAATTAACTAATTAACCGATGTACCTAACTAGAAACAAATTTTGCACGGCTGTACTTATAAAACCAACAATCAGATCATGCACAGGAACACAAAAATTCAGCACCTCCCAAAAAAAAATTCTTATTAGTCCTTCAACAATAATCTAGGGTTCCCATACAAAAGAAAATGACCCTTTTACAATGCTCAGTAAAATGCCAACAAGGGAAAGCTTACACAGAAAACCCTTGTCCTTGGTGCAGAAACCCTCCTTGGTCTCTGTGACACAGTCTGCTCACTGTACCTGCCATAGTATGCTGACCATTTGCTGCTCCTGTAGCCTAAGTCACCAGGTTCGAGTTCGAGTTCGAGTTTGGCGACCATGAAATTCGAATAAAGTTCGGCAACTAAAATTTTGTCGATAAAATTCGACATATAGAAATTCGAAAAAAAAATGTATATTAAAGATAGATATGCATATGAGAAATGGTATGGCAGCAAGTCCTGTGAGCAACCATTCATAACTGTTCAAAAAATAAAATACATCTGAATCTTAAAATAATTCAATCTTTTAAAGATAGATTGGCATAAAAAAATATACAAAAACAGTTTTAAAGAATTTTCATTGTCCATATGACACATGATACATGAATACATCCACTAACACATACAAATAGATATTCTTTTGGCAGTTCAATGAAAAACTCTGCATTATAATTTATAAGATACAAAGACGGTTTAAAGTTTAAACTTTAAAGTAGCTTGGCAGTTTTAGAAAATTGTTCATGCAAAAACTAAACTAGAAATCTAAAATAGGAACACAAGTTTTATTCTTGATGTTCCTGTTGCCCACTTGTTATATCAAAAAGTTCTATGTCATCAAGAGGAGATGTGAATCCGCTAGATGCTTCAGCACCAGATTCATCAGTGAATTCCCTGTCAGTGTTTATGTCACTATCAATGTACAAATCAGCATCATCCATTGTTGCATTTGGAACAGGATCGATCCACGGAGTAGAAGAATTGGATGACTCTTTAGCCACATTCTTCAATGCCAACTGCAAGTTACTACGAACATAAACAAGATCTTCTAATTTTCCAGATGACAATCTATTTCTTTTTTTGGAATGAATGTGGTCAAAGGAACTCCAATTCCTTTCACACGCTGATGCACTTGTTCCCTGGCTTAAGATACGAATTGCAAAATTTTGCAATTCTGGTGCCCCTGAACCATAAAATTCCCACCATAGTGCTGGATCACTTCTGCTCCTATCATACTTTGCTGATTTTGTTCCAAATAATCTTTCTTCTAACCTGTATGCTGTCAATTGACTTCTGATCAAACCTGCAATCTCTGGATCTGGATTTAGCTTCTCAATAGACTGGATAAGTCCATTCATGTTTTCTTCGTCCCTATGTCTTGGTAACCCAAACAATCTAGGGTCCAAATAGCATGCTGCTACGTGTAATGGACTATGCATCATCTTCCATCTATGATCAATTAAATCCCATATCTCCTTGTAATCAGCTTCCACATTATCAAAAGCAGTTGCAATGGCCTCTTTGCAACGATCAAGGCTTCCATAAACAAAACCCATACAAGGTTTGTCACCATCAACCATGCGGAGCACATTAACAATTGGGCCACAAATTTTTAAAACCTTGTTTGCATTTTCCCAAAAGCCATTATTGAGCACTATTTGTTCAACATTTTTCCCCTTAGTTTCTTTTGAGAGGGTAGATCTCTCCCACTCAGTGTTGCAAAAAACAGCTCTTAGGCTCGCTTTTTCCTCAACAACTCTTTTAAGAGTAATATAAAAAGTGGCAAACCTTGTATCACAAGGCCTCAACAACTCTTTTGATGCATTCTCCCTGTATATGCTCAAAGTGAGACGATGGTTGATGATGAAGTTTGAAATTGTTTTGGCTCTTCGGATTGTTTCATTGACCCAAGGAAATTTGGCTAAGTCATGCAACATTAAATCCAAGCAATGAGCTGCACAAGGGGTCCAATAAATCTGATTATATTTTTCCATAATCAGCTTCCCTGCACCAACACAATTTGATGCATTATCTGTAACAACGTGGACAACATTTTCCACCCTAACCTCTTGAATCGCTTCATCCAAAATTCCAAAAATAAATTCTGATGTCTTCACTCGATCCATTGTATTCACTGCCTTCAAGAAAAATACCCCTTGAGGACAATAAACAAGCACATTGATCAATGGGCGATGACACAAATCTGACCAACCATCACTCAAAATTGTGCATCCTGTAAGCTTCCAGGACTCTTTAATATCAGCCAACTTTCCTGTCACTCTGTCTTTCGCTCTCTTTAGCAAAGTTGTCTTTAAAGCTTCAGATCCAGGAGGAACATAGCCCTTCCCAAAATCAATGGCCTTTTTAATTACATTTTTAAAATATGGACTCCTCGCCACATTAAAGGGAATTGCACATGCATAAAAATACTCAGCAACAACATCATCAACTTCCTGTTTCTCAACAGGTTTCCAGAATTGATTTAATGTTTTCGGCCCACCTGTTTTTGCTTAAGGAGCTGTAGAACTTGATCCACCAATGTTTGAAACTGAATTAATGGTGTTGGAGGAAGACATGGCAATCTCCCTCTCAATTCGCTGCCTCTTATTCACCCTTTTCTGCTTTTGCATCTGTGAATTGGAATGGTCTTTCTCCACTTTGGCTTTTTGTTCATCGGTGATCTTAGTGCAGGCTTGAACACCACCTCCACTTCCATTGCTAATACCGAGAAGGTGATCCATTGCTCTAGTCAAAGTGCCAGTGAAATTATGTCCACACAGCTGATATGAAAGATTAAAACCATCTTTTTGGACAAAATTCCAAGCTACAGCAGTTGATTTTGGGGGTGCCATTGGAATTTAGAAGTTTGAAATGTCTGGCACTGCAATGTCTGAAATGCCTGCAATTTTTTTTGAAATTACATTTTCGTTAGTTAGAATTTAGAAAAAGGAAAAGTGATTAAAAACACTTTGCAGTTTGCACACATATTTATGCTTTTGTATCAGTATGTTTCAAGATTTAGGCTCACAGGCCTGTAGGCTGTAGGCTGTAGCTATTACACGAATATATAGATCTATGTAAATATAATTATATAATGCAGTGAATTGTTTTCTGGGCAAATTCCAAGTCCAGCATTTGTTACAGGCTTACAGCCTACAGGCTGGTGTACACACAGAACCTTGATTCCTGAACAAGTGTTATATTGGATGCTGTTTTGATGGCACAATTACACTGCTAAATGTTCTTATCAACACTTTTTAATTTACAGTTTTACTGGCAGTCTGGCAATTGGAATTTGGATGCGTCATGCAGTAAGTTAGTAACAATTTGCCACCAACTTCTGTTTGCAATGCCTCTTCTATTTTATTTTATTCAAGGAACAAGACTTCAAGGGTAATAGTTAGGACTCCTTAGCAGTGCAGCTGATGGCAGATGCCAATGATGAAGGAGAAGGTTTGATAATGAAGAGTGGGAGATTGTCAATCAGAGATTCAGAACCAGTAGAGAAAAATCAAACTCAAGCTTCAGGATTAGGTATTTAGATCATTAATATTGTCTTGTGCTAGAGATTACTGTTCTTGGATTGGCTCCTCTATGCCCAGATCTATTTGCAGGGAACAGGCCAGTCATTCACAGTGAAGAAGATAATGACAAGATTAGTGTATAATGATGGACGGGATGGTGCCATGGTGCCAACCTAAATCTCAAGTAAGGAGACATTTGTTCATCAATTTGTCAAGAAGCATGACCTACAAATTAACTTATTAGATGTGGGCCAGAATTATGAATTTGAAGTGATATTACTGCTGGAAAGTAGGACATCTGAAGATGGAATGCAGAAAAATGATCTATGCTTGGGAGCATAGTAGCATACCATGTTAAAATTTAGCAAAAGGCTGGTAAACAATGGGAAGAAAAAGAATTTGTAGTATCTGTAGCTTGTAAAACAAAAGGTAAGTTAGTTACATGGTATTTTGATTTTGGAGTTTTAAAACAAATGACTATTAGATCTGATTTTTTTCGTTGATTAGTTGAAGACAGGTCTAGGTTAGATTCAGTTATTCTGGGTGATGAAATAACACATTATATTGAAGGATGAGGCAATATGTAGATTGAATTAGGAGGTAAGACATTCGTGTTAAAGAATGTTTCTTTATATTCCCAACCTGAAAAAGAATATCCTTTTTGTAAGTGAAATAACGAGTTAAAGTCCACATCTGGATGTAATCTTTTGAGGAGGGGATAATTGTTTTGTGGTGGAAAAGAAGACAGGAAAAATTCTCGCATTGAGTGTAGAGGAACATGGCCTTCACAAATTTGAGATGTATCCAAGGCGCATACTTTGGTGACTAGTAGTGAAGGCAACAACAGTGACTACAACAATTCATTGTTGCATCATGTAAGATGTCAGATTTTTGTAGTGAAAAAAATAGACAGCTCAGCATTGTATTTGTCTGTACAAACAGATGAAGACTTTCTTGATGCTGTTTCAAACATATCACGTCTACGGCATGCAAATATCACTGAACTTGTGGGCTACTGTGTAGAGGCTGAGGTAAGGTCTGTGGTTTCCTGCGGTTACAGTGCCATACCATACCACAGACCATACCACAGACCATAAAGTTTGAAGTTTGAACGAGTCCTACCTGAAGGCTGAACCGTGAACGATGAGCCCTTGTGAACTTCACACCTTATAGGCGTCGGCAGGCTGACAGCTGAGAGTCGAGACGCTGTAGTTTGTAGAGTCACGCCTGCAGTTTTCTCCTCTTAGATTTCCTCGGCCTGTAGTTTTGCACCCTCCAGCACTTGTCTGCACCAAAGGCTCTGCCCTTTACGTGACTGTTAGCCCAGACCAACGCTTAACATTATCATTACAACTGTTGTTTTGTTGTGAGTCGTGACTGGAGTCTGGTAGTGGTGAGTATGGAGTCTGGACCGCCGGCGCCAACGAAATGAAACCCTTCGCACAAGTTGTAACCCAAACAATGGAACAATGAAACCGGCGAGCAATAAAACCCGCGGGCTGCAACCTAAACCTAAAACGCGTGAAGAAAAAACGAATTTAATCGAACTGCAGGCGAATTTAATCGAACGTCCGACGAATTTCATAGAATGTCAGGCGATTTTGTTCGAAAAAAATCGAATTCGTCTTGAAATTCGAGTTCGCCATTAAATTCGGCGAACTCGAACGAATATGTTCGTTTCTCATTGAAATTCGCCGAATTTCGAATTTAATGGTTGAAATTCGGCGAATCTGGTGACTTAGCCTGTAGCTGTCCAATCACTGGTAGTCAAGGGAAAACACAACCCTCCAGACTGTGTTACTACTCAGTAATAAACTGGTCCTCATGACCTCCTTTTTGGGCTGCAAAAGACACCTTCTAGGCCTCGACCTGTCCCTCTTTTGCTGCTATCCTCTTCGCAGACCTGCAATCAGCCCTTAAACTTGGTGCTACAAGCACCCTGCAGGCCTCAGCTTGTCCTCCTTTTGCCTGCGACCTTCCACAGGCTGCGGCCAGCTGCTACGGACTTCTGCCTCTCCTTTCAGGGTTGTGTCCCTCTTTCCCTTTGCTGCAGCCTTCTCTGCCAACCCACCCACAGGGGTCAGCCTTCCCTTTCTTCGTCTGCTGCCACACAAACAGGGTTACGACCCTCCTTCCTCTTGCTGTCACAGCAAAGCAGACTCAGCCGGAATTGCCTCATAGGTCTGTCGAAAACTGAGGGCTACTAGGCCTTCACAAACAGATCTTTTTAGCTTTTCAACAACCCAACACCTGGTATATAATTCCAACCCATAAATTACTAAATAAACAAGAAACTAAGTTCCTAACAAAAATATTTAGTGGAAGCAAATACAATCTGGTTACAAACAGATTTTTGCCCAACAAATCAGTTCATCATTAATAAAACTTAGAACTTATTTGACTCTTGTCCTAGGATAATGACCCAACTGAGAAAATACATATTACAATATTGCGGATCTGACCAGCAGATCTGCTTTCTCGTGCAAATTTAGATCTCCAGCCTCTCTGCACTCCTTCGGACCCAGTGCATGCTCACTGAGATATTGCTCACAATCTTGTGCTGCTGTTGTTTGTCTTCTCCCTTTCCCTAGCCTTGCTTTTATAACTTTACATTCAACCAAAACTCTACTCTTATCCCTAACCCTAATCTCAAAGTGATTGAAGGTCGAGATTACATCTTGCCTCACTTGAGATCGATGGCTAGGATTAAAATTTATTCATTGAAGTAAATTACTCACTTTTCTTAAGTTTTATCAACTTAATAAGCCAACATATTAATATGTACTTTTTCCTAAGTTAAACTTAGTCTAAGTTACATCAACAACTTGCTCAACCTAATGCAAGTGTTCTAAGGAGATGAGGGCGATTTTTGCATGCCTAGACACAAGACCAGTGCAGATTTTTTTTGCTTGAGCTACATTCAACACTCCCTCTTAGCAAAGTACGTACTTTTGGAAGAACCTCCTCCACCTGAATCTATTTCCAATTCCACCATGTCATTCACTGTTGTATTTGCTCCCTCTAAACTGGAAGATTTCCCTGTTACTTGTTTTAGAATATGATTTGAAGCCTTGTTTCTTCCAACCATGCTCCCGTGGGGATGCTCCTTAGCAACCATCAATGTTAGCTCATTCCAACGGGTCTTGATAGATCTGGAAGAGGCCTCCTGCCCATCTTCTAGATTAGAAAGCTGAGTCCTTGGTATCAACTTAGTCTTCAAAGCTTCTTGCTCAATATATGTCACTAACATCGATTCTCGATCCTTGATCCCCTTAGAACTACTTACAGGTTGGCCTTGTAAGTTGTACAACTTACCCTTCTTGAAATCAAACTTGATTGCTTTGTCTTGGGTAGCTCCCTCTAAATGTATAAATACTTGTCCCTTTTGGAGCTCAACATCATACCTTGCATCCTCCAGAGTTGAGATTGAGAGAAAGTTTGTCTTCAGTTGTGGGACATATAACACCTCTGCTACCTCCACAGATCCTCTCAATTCTAGCTAGAATAGCACTGTTCTAACTCCTTTCACTGCATGTATGGTATGTATACCAACTCTCTCTTGCATGTCTGAATCTGTGTCTAAAACACTATGGAAGACTTCCCTCATTCTCGTCATTTGGCCAGATGCTCCACTATCTACTATGAACCATACATCACTATCCACAAACCGGATACTTCCAACACTAGTGCCAAAAAGACAAACAACCACTAATGAGAACTCCTCAAACTTTGCTACAAAATCTTTAATCTTGGTTGATTCTGCAACCCATGCTTTCCGTTTGTCTTTTTTTGTTTTGTTTGGACACTGGCTCACATAATGTCTTACCTTGTGACATGCAAAACACTTGACTAGTATGGCTTGTTGTGAAGCTATTTGGTTAAGGAAGCTCTTCAGTGAGCTATTTGAGCATCTGCTAGATACCATAGTTATCTACTGCGACAATCAAAGTGGGATTTGCCTTTCAAAGAATCTTGTGTTCCACGACTGCTCCAAGCATATTGATATCAAGTACCACTTTATCTGGGATATGGTATAATGAGGAGCAATAAGGCTCCAACACTTAAAGATAGATGAACAAGGCGCGAGCATCCTCAAGAAGCCCTTAGGGAAGGTCAAGTTCTTAGCCTTCCGAGAGATTCTTGGAGTCGTGTGAATGGGAGGGTCCCACTTGAGTTGGACATTGAACTTTGGGAGCTCATGGGGCTTGGGGTACTACTTGGAGCTATGTGTGATCATAGGGTGAGTGGTTCACCTTACCCTATAGGTACATTATGTACAGGGTGAGTGGTTTACCTTACCCTATAGGTACACTATGTATAGGGTGAATGGTTCACCTTCCCTTGTGATATCCCATGATGACATATGTGAGCATAGAGTAAGTGGTTCACCTTCCCCTATGGTTGATGATAATGCATAGGATGAGTGGTTCACCTTCTCCTATAGATGCCCCAACATACATCCTACTCTTGTAGTCTGGGACTCTTGGGAAGTACCTCTCATTTGTCGAATGAATTGGGAAAAGTGGTTAGGGACCATGGCACTATAGATGGATGTATCGTGTACTGCCGTACTCCCTATGTCAAGGATGCATGGTGTTCAACAACTTGATCGCTTAAGATCAAGTTTGATTGGGGTTCTACCCTTGGTTATGTGGATTGACTTTTGTTAGTGGAAAGTGGTAAGGTCTTGTGAGTCACTCTCGATTGATCCTTCATATTATCTATATCAATCTTCAGCGAAGCTAAGACGAGATGTAGAGATAGTACATGATGGTTAGGATGGCATGATGATGAATGGATATTGGTAGGTGGAATTCTCCCTAGTTGAGAGGGAGTGTTAAAGTTGGCAACTAGGGGTAAATTCCCTCTTCAACGGGAATTTTGGATTTTTTGTCTTCTTCCAAATGATTCTTTTTCAGGTTGGCTTAGGTCAGCTTCCCTTCATGTTGGCTCATGGATGAAAAGACATGTCTTTTTCACCCCACATCAACCACTATAAATATAGCATATGCCCTCCTCATTTTGGCACCTCCTCACAATAACATATTCTCTCCCTTTTGATTGGTTTGTTCACATCAGAGGCAGTAGATTCTTCTCACACCTGCGAAGGGTGCATTGGGTATCTTTGTTCTTTTTCGTTGATTTTTCTGTAGTAATCTTTGACTAGCTTTGGTTGAGGCTTATTTGGCACTATTTTGCTGCGATTTTTGTGAAGATATCTTTGTTTGGGCAGGCTACACATTCTAGCACAGGAGCTGAGGCTTTTGGTAAAGTTTGACTTGTGTTGACCGTAGAGTCCGATCTCAGGTTGATCACAAAGTTGACTTTTTGGTTCACTGAGTTTGACTGCTCCTTTGTTGATTGTTTTTGCTGTCGGTTGACCTCCAAGGAAGGCCAAATTGCCTTGACTATAATCGAGCTCAAGGAGAACATTTTTACTGCTGCATTGACTACTGTTGACTTTCTGGTTAGGGCTGTTTGATTGCTATTGACTGAAAGCAGAATTGCAGATTTTGATTGGGCCATCTTTTTGACCAAGGGCAGTGGTATTGGATCATCTAATTGGAAAGTCAAGTCACATTGACTTTGACTTCGTCATCATTGTATATTATTAGACTCTCTCTCTCTCTGTGCTAAACATTTGATATTTGATAATAAGAGGAATTGATCAAGAGTTTTCCCCATCTTGGGGTTTTTCCCGGGCTTGAGCCAAATTCTTGTGTTCTCTTGTCTTTCCGTGTCTTCTGCATTTTATTATTTATGTTCTATCTACAGTTACTGTCAATGTGAATTTGCAGTTCTCTAGAAACTATTGGAAATTATCATTGGGCTATTGTTATCTAACAACAAAACACCTAGAATTCCTATCAAAAGGCCGCCAATTGTTTTTAACTAGAGAAATGAACTCCTTCGCTTTGAGCCAACTAGCATTCGTTTTAAATGGACTAGCAGGCTTTTGCAACTCCCCTTTGATTTCTAAAACAATGGGAGAATGTTTTGAGCACCCTCCAAAGCCAACCCATTGAGGAAGAAGAGGAAAATTTTGAGTCATAGAGTCAACCACTAGAAAATGATCCAAACGCTTGGCCACATGGTCATCTCCCACCCTCTTATTGCTCCAAGTGGGCTACAACCATAATGGTTCAATGCCAATCAAGTGACAACTGGAGATCTTATAAGTGAAGAAATCTGTGAGAGGGTCGGCACTCGAATTAGTGCCCCAAGATTCTATGGCACCCAAAGATAAATTTAAGTCACCACCTGATATCAAATGTTCAGACTTCAAAAAAGAAATCTCAAGGAGTGTGTTCCAAAAAGTGATCCAATCTTCATGAGGCCCATAGATGTTGATGAAAGTAAAAATTTGGTCTAGTTTTGTGGAAAAGCCCACCGGGCGTAACCTCGAATGAACACTCCAAGTGTTTTGTGCTTGAATATTTCAGATATCCCAGCCAAGAGCCAAACCCCCAAACTAGCCACGAACATCGATAGCGATAAACCTCCAAGAGGAAAAAGAGGATTTTAAATATCTAATGATATAGTCACCCTCCCCAAGAGTTTCCTATAGAAAAATAACATCAGGATGCTCATTGAGAATAATCCTTTTGAAAGCCGATATTTTAGGATTACTGGCTAACCCACGATAGTGGAAAGATAGGGTCTTCATAACATAACCTCTTGAAGTGCTTGCATTGCTCTAATTGCCCCTTGAATAGACGATTGTTGATCATCAACCATGTCCACACAGGCCTTGGTTTTGGCCAACAAAATGTTTGATTTACGTCCCCTCCCTTTGCTAGAGAATTCATGCAGCAGAAAAGCACCCAAGCCCCAAGAAGAGCCCCTAGACCCCGAGATAACAACTTTGTATATCAAAGTGTGTAGTATAGCACCCTCCCTAGAATCAACTGAACAACCCAAGAATTTTGAAGCCCGTGGGGAAGAATAGCCAAAAGACCTTGAGGGTATATCACATGGTGCATGAATAGTTGGAGGGAAAATAAATGGAAAAGTAGGTCTCCCCAAGCCCTTCACAGAACAAATATGCAACTCGATATTTAGGGAATCAGAGCATTCACCCCTGCAACCCAAGAGGTGGCAAGCTCCGAGGGGTAAAGGAAATATCCAAGATCTGCCATTAACATCGTAGCAGAAGAATCAAACCCTAAACATCAGATATTATTTCCTTTCCTACTCAGTGATTCAAGTGAAAAGCTTCATCGTGCTATTGAAAATACCACATTTACAAATTCAAGTGGACTGAATTATGCTTCTGAAGAGTTATATAAGAAGTGGAACTTATGGGCGTTGAGACCTGGTCCATGGTTTGTAGAAATCCTAGACCTTTTTAAGTGAGGCTTATTAGATTCTTTCACAAGTCTCAATCACATGGTGGCAACCACTTTGTCTTAATCATTGTAAGCGAATGAAAGAATTACTGAACAGTAACTGGAGAATAATTAGCCTTTGTATTTTCTTTCAATTAAAAGCCTACTAGTTTAACTTTTCCTCGTGAGAACAAGATCGCAATTTTATTTTCATACCATTGACAGCACCATATCAAGTTCTAGATAGATTTGTATCCAGTGCACTTTGTTACACTCGTATTCAAATTTGAATAATCCATCAAGCTCTCGTTGATATTTATATAGAATCATCTATTGGTCATTACACAAAGATAGGGATGCTTAGGAGTTTACTGCATATACTGGCACTCAAAAGTAAACACTGAATCTCCTTTGTATAATCTTGTTCACAGAAAAGTTGGCCATAGAAGCAGGTACAATTACATTTCTTATTCATAGTTTCTTTATGCAAACTGCTGGATTCAGTGAGCTGCAGGTACTATCTGGCAATGTAATGTGCTTGACTCTAAAGTATCGTGGTGAATTCTAATGAAAATGACACCCCTGATGGTAAAACACAGGGACAGAGTTACATTAAGCTTTGTCAATATGGGAACTGGCTTTGGGGCGTATGTCCTTGGGATGATGTGATAAGCATCCTCCCTCAATCTAGGGCTAACATTTCTAGTGGTTTTGCTGTCATGCCATGTGGTTGTCTATAATTAAAAGATATTTTACTGTAGTGGCATATCCCTACAATGGGATTTCGTTCCACATTAGCAGTCCTCTTCCTTTCTTCCAAGTCTTATGCTACTTTACTGTCTGACTGGTACCTCTAGATAACTGTTGAAGAATGTGTTGCCTCTCTATCGATCACATTGCTGGACTTAACAAGCTTATTTTACCCATCCATAAGCTAATCACTTTGTGGTAATTAACTTTCGTAGTTAAGTGGCAAGCCTCTATCTAGCAATTTTTGTAGACAAATTATTTCTAAAATGTTACTTAAAATTGACAGCATATTGGTCCTATTATGTTTATCTCATTTATATCTTAGCCACAGCAAGCACTGGTTATAGCATAATCATCGTTCAACTACTCAAGCAAGTTGGTGTTCAGGAACATTGGATGCCATGCATAGCTGCAACACCTACTAGTATTGTATCTCCTTTTTGTCCATGATCTCTTCATCAAGATTCCATGAAAGGTATGGATTAATTAAGTGATGGATATCTCCTTTTGCAGATTTCAGGCATCCTTTGTCACTTGAATTACCTAGCACAAGTTACAACTTAATTCTGATCAGTTTAACTCAAAAATCAGTTAAATGCAAAAAAATGCTGGGTCAGGTGTGGAAAGTAAGACACGTATACTCACAATGGCATATTGATGTGTAGATCGCACTGACTTCCTAACTAATTTAGTAGAAAAGTCACTATACCAACTTACATAAGATTTGTGATCCACATCACAATTCCTAGTTGTCATAGTCCTAGTGAAGGCTGGATCCTGGGCATGAATAATGTCAACTGGAAAGGCAGTTACAACCATATTGATAGTTTTGAGAGATTTACTTCTTTGGATTTGATAATAGAAAATCACAGAATATGTAATAAAAATTGATCCATTGGATTTCATTCATAAAACCAAGCTATGCTTTTAGCATAAAATCATTTCAAAGGCACTTTATATATCTTATCTGTGCTACTTCTAGAGACTCTACTCTGACGTACTAGTTCTCCATGAATCTTGATTGGCACCTTTCAAGATCTGTATCATGTAACATACACACTATTCCCTTTTCAGATGGAGAAAATGCAAGTGGAACACGAGAAAAAGATGAAGGAGCATGATGTGATTCGACTAACAAAAGAGAGCGAGGAGAGTGAGGCTGTTATCCAGGCTCTGCAAGAAGAATTACATAAGATAAAGACGACAGATCAGGAACATTTGCAACGACTGGAGTTGCAAAGGAGGGAGGTTGAACGAGACTTGCAGGAAAAATTAAGTGAAATGGAAGATCTTTTGGCTCATTCAAGAAAGGAAACCAAAGAACTAGAAGCATTATCTGTTATGGAGATGAAGAACTTGAAGCTGAAAGATTCTAACTATCAGAAGTTCTTGAGTGTCCATTGTCAAACACTCCAGGTTTTCACAGTGTCCTTTGTGCAATATATATCATACATACAATATGCTTACTGCAATTCTGTGTGAAGTAAAATGTGTAAGTTTGATGGCTTTCTATGATATTTGATTCATTTGTGGGCTTTTAGGAGGTGAAGGCTGTCTCTCAACTGGCCAAAGAAGAAGTAATAGAAGTGCAAAAGAACTGGCAAATGGAAATTAAAATGTTGGGTATGCTATGTACTGCCATATATGTAATTCACTGGCCATTTACAAGATGATTTTGTGATAGGTTCAGCTCATTATTAGTTTATTTTTCTAAACTATCGTTGATGCTGATATGTTATACAGAGAACCAACTCACCGGATTATCAACTGCTGCTTCAAACTATCACAAGGTTCTTGCAGAGAATCGGCAATTGTACAATGAAGTTCAAGACTTGAAAGGTGCTTTTACGTTTCGTAAAGGATGATTATATGCGCATTGCAACCATTCACATTTTTCATCATTAATTTTGAGCTTCGTTTCATTACTAATTTTAGCTTGTCTTTTTTTCTCTGTCAGGAAATATTAGGGTGTACTGCAGAGTGAGGCCTTTTCTCCCAGGCCAGTCCGGAAACCAAACTACTATAGATTACATTGGTGAAAATGGAGAGTTGTTAATTGTTAATCCCAACAAACAAGGGAAAGAAGCCCAAAGAATGTTTAACTTCAACAAAGTCTTTGGTCCTTCTGCATCTCAAGGTATGGCAGTCTGATTTTATCGTGTGAATTGCTTTATTGACTTGCACTGATACTTTTTCACTTTCTGGCATGATTATACTGCTATAATGGTAAAAATAATTTAAGAACTGTGATAGACTAGCTCCTGTATCCTACAGTGTGGGACCATTTCAAATGGAAATATCAAGTGATTGTAAGAAGATCATCACAAGCAGATTATAGTTCTACGAGAGTTAGTGGTTTAGGTTTACACATTTTATTCTAGAAATCAGGACATAGGTAGGACGACTTCATCTTGGAATGATTAGAAGTTTAGGTTCTTTCTTTTGGTTCTTTTTGTCTTTATCTTATTGCTTTTAAGTAGATTAGATATCTTGACACACTTTGAGGCAGAAAAATGAGACGGATGCTCTCCACTTTTTATACATAGATATATAGGTGAGCAATCTGAACCCTATTCCTGTTGTTTGGGTAATCAATGGTAGCCTTCCTTCACTGTGAACTCTTGCTCAAAGCATTCTCTTTGTATACGACACTGCATTTAATGGTTTCCATTCACTTTACTTGCAATATTTAGAATTATTTTCAGCTATTGCTTTAACATAATTTCAAGTTATGTTTTGCTTGATTATATTGTTTCAATAAGAGCTATGGCATTTTCGTTTTTGTTCTCATTGGTTTGCTAGAATTGCTTTTGTGTGTGTTTAGAAAAGGCAAGTATGTGTGTGTAATTGCCCCAAGGGCAAAGAATAAAGAAAATGATTCATTACTTATTTGCTGCCAACTTCCTGCCAAGCATGCAGGAAGTGGCACCCTCCCCTCGCTTTGGCCTCAGAATAGTGCTTTGCGTGGGAGTGCTTAGGGAGTGCCCCAAGGAGCATTCTTCCAAAATCTAGGAGCATGCTTCAGTGTTAGAAACCATGTTCCCTGCCATATCAGAACCTTGACACTCGAAAACGTGCCCATGTTTTACTCTCCTTGAATGCTCTAGTCCTGCTCCCACCTCGCTCCCTCAGTTGGCCATATGCTCCCGTGCAAACCTCAAAAAAGTTTATTTTTTTTCTATTTTATAAGTGGATATGGAACCTAGAGTAGGTTTAGGGTTGAGGGCAAAGTGAGGATGAGATTAAAACACCTCTTCCCCCCTATTTTTCTCAAGCTTGGGGCTTGTTTGTTTCCTTGTATTCTTTGTTTGTGGTTTTTCTTTTCTCTTCTCCTACTCTCTCCCATTCTTTGTTCTCCCTCATTTTATTGTAGGTTGTTCATCTAAGATTTGAGAAAAATGGTGTTTTGTGGTTTATCAATCCCTTTTGGTTTCTCATGGTACTAGTGGGGAATAGGCATCAAAGGGAAGAAATAGACACACTTGTAATGATCCAATATATGATGATGAGGAAGTGTTTGAAGGGAAAGAGGATGAAGAGAACAAAGGAGGTGGAAAAGGTTCATCAACACCCTTGTGTTGATTTTCTAAGTGCAATAGAGACTAGCACAATATTTTTGAAAAACTGATAATTATTTTTGATGTCGATCTTTCTTTTAAATTATTTCAATATATCATTCAACAATTATACTTTAGAAATTCAACCATACAAGAACAATAGAATAGTAGAGATCACAATGCACAAAGAGAATACAAGTTTTACCCTAGGAAAACCCATTGAGGGGAGAAACCCAACAACCTTTTCAATAGAGAAATTCTTTTGTTCAACAAGATACACACCTAGACCTTCTAGTCATTAAATATGTCACACTTGGTCAAACCCTCCAAGTCAAGTCTCCCAACTTGATCTAGCACTTTGCTTTGCCTGATCTGAGCCATAATTTTGAACTCTTGCAATTGCTAGAATCCCTGAATTTTGGCCCCCATTAACTGCCCAAAAATTTTGGCCATTGCAACAGAAATTGCCTAGAAATATGCGAATTGCAAAGAGAGAGAGAGTCTATCCATATGTGCGAGCTTGAGAGAGAGAGAAAGAGATCCATTTCGTCCTTCTTGTCCTTCTTGATCTTTGCTAGGATGCCCAAAAATTGTTTTCTTGAGAGAGTGCGAATTGGTGGTGAGATAATGAGGTCAAGCTGCCTTTATATAGTGATCCGCTGGGTCGAATGGGTGTGTCCTTTTCCTAGGTCAACTTGACTTGGAGGGAGGCCGACTTGACAAACTTAGAGCCAATAATTCCAAATTCAGAAAATTCAAATTTTCTTCTTTTAGAAGTCCAAATTCAAATATAATTTTCTTTTAACTCTAGCATTCAATACGCTTTAAAATAATCAATATAAATAACATCAAGTGGCCTAATATACATTATGAAAACTGACCTTAGTTACAAAATTCAACACCTTGTGGGGATATGTGACGACTTAAAAGGGGGAAAGATGGTGGAACCACTAAATTTCTATGCCATCATCATTTTCATCAAAGAAAACCTTATACTTGTTCATATACTTGTGCGAGGAGGCGTCTTTGTGGTGTAATGGGGAGTGATGACAATAAGAGTGCCATTTGGATCTCAATTTTCCCTAAGATATCAAAGGAAGAAAGACAATTTTTATTTCCTTGACTATTGTTTTTCTTACAATAATTTTGGTCATAAAGCAATAGATTGCAGAGCTTATGCAAGAAGTGATCTTGTGAGAGATAGAAATAGAGGATCTTATAAGACCTCAAAGACTAATTATGTGAGAGATAGAAATAGATCTTATAAGACCTCAAAGATTGATTATGTGAGCAACAAAACAAGAATTCTTGTTGACACCTAATCATCAGGATTGGGTGAATATAATGTAAATAAATAATAAGTAATATGAACAGTCATCAGGAGATGAAGTGAACAGTCTCTCCCTCATGTATATAATAAAGACCAACCTGAAGGAATATAATATACGAATCAATTTTGCTTTGAGGAGTTACTGCCTGGCCTGACATGGTATCAGAGCCAACTCCCAAAAATAGTTGTAACTCCCTTTTGCCTACTGCGCTCTCTGTCCATTGCCCTTGTGCGCTCTATCTGCCATAAGTGATTCTGACCCATTCTGCGCCCACTGCATAATTATATTGCTGCATAATTGTTTTGCGCCCACTGCATAATTGTATTCTGAGCGGACTGAAGGCCATCTCTGCCATGTGTCAGGATGGAGTGCTGAACCGTTGCTCATTCCATGCTACTGCGTTGAGAGCATTACTGTTACTGCGTTGAGTGCATGAATCGTCTCCATGACCAAGTTTACTGCGTGAAACACTGCTGGTGCGTGAATCAAAGCCTCTGAAGATCTACGAGGGTATGTTGCATTCGCTTATGTTACATTCGCTTCTATTCGGGGAGCCCGATGAGAACATTGCCATTGTGCTCGGAGACATCTGCGATTGGCTTACTGAGAGAATTGACTGAAAAGCTAACAAAAGCAATGCCAATGCGGATTGATTGTTGAAAGTAATAATTGATTTCGATATTCAGAGTTACTGTATTTTTATAGAGATTCAAGTCTAAAGTAACAAGTGGTGGAAGCGCTGAATGACACTGCACTTGGTACGCTGCCTTCCGATGTTGATTTCTTCAATTCCTTTGAAGATGACTTCGATGATTCCGATATAGCGTGATGGATTCCAGTTGATTCTCTGATGGTACTTACATGTTTTTTTACATTTTTGCGAATACACGGTGTTAAAAACCCCGTAAGGCTTCAATAATCTTGAATGGCAACTCGTCTTTATTGTTAATTCAAGGCTCCGAGTTTGAACCATGTGAAAATTGGTTTGTGGTAGCTGTCCTATGATGTGTATGTGAGTTGAGCCATGCGTTGAATGTACATGGTATCCTATGATGTGTATGTGAGTTAAATGCCATGCGTTGAATGTACATGGTATCTTGAACTGTTTTGGTACGCTGCCTATGAAGCGCTGTCCTATGATGTGAGTTGAGCCCTGATTTTGTGCATGTTTTAAAATTGCCGTTGTGTTAAATTTTTTTGAAGGGCTGCATTGGGTGATCAATGTAAAAAGAAACCGATATATATTTTGAATAGTGCCGATATATATGTCTTGGGTATTGACATTTGCTGTCAAGTTGAGTTTGCTGTCCAGTCATATCAGAACTATATTTTTTTCCCATTAAGAGTAAAAGTTTTGCAGCAGAAGTTTTTTTGTTACAGTATGCATTCAATCATATCCATCGTGGGAATAGTTCTCACTGGCAAAGAGAACTATCCTGAGTGGTCGCGGATGATAAAACACACGCTCATTTTCAATGAGTTGTGGAAAGGAGTGTGTGTTGGAGACGAAGACAAAGAGCCAGAACAGCGTACCTCAGACAAAAAGCTCGTCATTTGGGAAAACAAGAACAACAAAGCTTCTGCATTAATCGCAACATCTGTAAATGAAGAGGTGAGTCGCCATATTTCGCCATTTTCAATTGCTTTTGAAGCCTTACAAAAGCTGAAAGAACTCTATGACTCACATTTTGCACTTGAAGTTGTTCAACTCATAATTAAACTCTTCACTCTTGAACTGCAAAATAATGATCCTCTTGCTCTTGCATCTGAAGTAAAGTCTATAATGCATGATATCAAATCCACTAAGGTTGAATTGGATATCCCTCTTATCGCTTTTCTCAAGGCACTTTATCCTATTTACTCCAATTATCTTGAGTCATTGCAAGCAAATGGAAATCTCAAAGATATCACCTTTGACACTCTTGTGAAAAAGTTTGCTGAAAGAGAGAAAGCTTTTGGAAAGAAGACAACCCCTGAACCTTCTGAAGAGGCTGTGTGCCTTGCTCATAAAGAAAAGAATCCTGCTCAAAATTCTTCTAGAGGAAGAGGTGGTCGAAGAGGAAGAGGAAGATATTTCAGAGGCAGGGGGGGCAGACACTCTCAAGGAGAAAAGGCAGATTTGCACTGCATACGCTGCAAAAGAAATGGATCACATGATGCCTCTACATGCAAGTTACCATGGGACAAAATTGAGTAGCAAAGAAACCAACAGAAAGGTAAAACTGATGATACAGAAAAAGGTAAAGCACCTGAATCTGCTCACTAAGTTGTAGCACAATGTAATATTGGAGTAAATGAAGATTTATTTAATGCTTCACTTGCTTCTTGGAAAAATGATTGGTTGCTTGATTCAGGAGCAACCTGCCACATGACTCATAGAAAAGATTTTTTTGAAGAATTTACTGACAATGTTGATGGACTAGTATACTTTGCAGACCAATCAAAAATCAAGCCATCAGGGCTTGGCGCAATCAGGCTTAATCTACCTGGTCTTCCAGACTTTCTTCTGCGTCATGTTCTATATCTCCCACAACTCAAGAGAAACTTGTTATCCTTGGCCCACATCCGGCAGCAAGGTCACTCCATTCATATGTTTGATGGCAAGCTTGAGGTAAGAAAAGCATTTGACCACTCACTTGTCATGAGGGGAATTGAAGAGAAAGGCTTCTCAAGTTGCAAGGAACCTCTGCTCGTGCACAACATTTCTCATACAATTCTCATTATGAAGAAGGTACACTTCCATCAAGTTTATTATGGCATGCTAGATTTGGACATTTGAACTATGACAACGTCCGCTTGTTGAAGAAAAATGGTGTTGCTGGTTTGCCTACAATTCCTAGGAAACTTAAGCAATGTGATGCTTGCATTCTAGGAAAGCATAGCAAACAGTCTTTTCATGATTCACATTGAAGAGCACATAGAAAACTTGAACTCATTCATTCAGATTTATGTGGTTCAATGCCTGTTCCTTCTGCAAATGGAAACAAATATATGATGACATTTATTGATGACTACACCAGAATGTGTTGCGGTTTATTTATTGAAGAACAAATCTGATGCTTTTCAAACATTCAAGAACTTTCATAAATGGATTGAAAATGATGCACAATCTCATATTGGGTCTATTCGCACTGATAATGGAAAAGAATACACATCAAATGAATTTGAAAACTATCTTCGCCAACATGGGATCAAACATCAAACAACTGTGCCTTATAATCCCCAATAGAATGGTGTAGCTGAAAGAATGAATAGGACAATCTTAAATATGGTACGATCCATGCTCTTCTTCAGAAATGTAAAGATAATGTTTTGGGTTGATGTTGTTCTATGTGTTGCATATATAAAGAATAGATGTCCATCTAATGCTATTAGAAACAAGAATCCATATGAAATGTGGTATGGACATGTTCCTTCGGTAAAGCATCTCAGGGTCTTTGGTTCCACCTGTTATGCCTTGATACCAAAGGTACATAGAAACAAACTTGGTGCTAGAAGTCGTAAATGTATCTTCCTGGGGTATTCAAATGCCTCCAAAGCATATTGTCTCTATGATGAAGTAAATAAAAAGTTTGTTGTATCTAGAGATGTAATTTTTCTTGAATCATCCAAAACTGACAATGTTGAGCGGCAACTTGATCGCTTGGATAAATTTGCAAAAGCAAAATCATTTCAAGAATTTGATAATCAGATTCCACATCTTGAAGGGGGGATTCCTATACTAGAGCAACATGTGGAATCTTCTTCTGAAGAACATTCTCCCTTGCATGAAACTCCAACAATGGATGTTTCTTTAAGTTATGTGATTGACAGAATTGGGAGACTCAACCTTGATTCAGTCCCAACACAATCAGCGGAGCAACCTAGACCATCTGAGAAAGGTGCCCCAAAGTAGCTGACAAAGACACTTGAAAGTGTTCATCCTAATAAGGTTGGAAAGACAGGAACTAGAAATTCAAACCGACAAAATGGAGGTGATGTAGATGACTCTAATTCACCTGTTGATATGGATGTT
Source organism: Pinus tabuliformis (assembly GCA_031772625.1). NCBI lineage: Eukaryota > Viridiplantae > Streptophyta > Pinopsida > Pinales > Pinaceae > Pinus > Pinus tabuliformis. Next base: position 980,868,855 of record CM062816.1, on the reverse strand, counting down.
TCTTATGATTGTGAATTGAACTTGTCTACAGATTTTGAATCAACTTCCTTCAAAGAAGCTGCTTCTCATGATGAATGAAAAGAAGTGATGCAAAAGGAGTATGATGCCCTCATAAAGAATGGCACTTGGAAGCTGGTTGATCTTTCATTAGGAACCAAACCAATTGGCTGCAAGTGGATCTACAAGAACAAGTATAAAGCTGATGGCTCACTTGACAAGCACACAGCTAGGCTTGTGGCAAAAGGTTTTGCACAGAAGGAAGGGGTCGATTATGAGACTTTTGCCCCCACAGCAAAATGGGCAACCATTCGGACACTCTTTTTCCTAGCAGCTCAAAACGGTTGGAAAGTCCATCAAATGGATGTAAAAACTGCTTTCTTGAATGGAGATCTAAAAGAGAATGTTTTTATGTCCCAGCCTGAAGGATTTGTTGTGAAAGGACATGAACATAAAGTATGCAAACTTGTGAAGTCCTTGTATGGCCTCAAACAAACACCGTGAGCCTGGTATGAAAAACTAACTGAGCATCTTCTGAAACTCAATTTCAAACATTATGATCTTGATGATGCAACTTTATTTGTCAAGAAAGTTGGCAAAATAGTTGTATATCTTGTGGTATATGTAGATGATCTTTTGATGACAGGGAACAATGAAAGCTACATTGCATCCATAAAGAAGGAATTGGGGAAAAGTTTTGAAATGACTGATTTGGGCTATGTTCATTACTATCTTGGTATTGAAGTAACCCAACATCTGAAGTCCATATTTCTTTCTCAAAAGAAATACATTGGAGATCTGTTGAATAGGTTTGGCATGACAAAATGCAATCCTCTTACAACTCCAATGGAACAAAACTTAAAGCTCACATCTATTGAAGGAAAATAATTTGAGGATGCAACAAAGTATAGACAGCTTGTAGGAAGTCTCAACTACCTAACTACTACCAGACCAGACATTTCGTTTCCTGTTGGAATCCTCTCCAGGTTTATGCAAAAGCCTTGTGAGGGACATTGGTCTGCTGCAAAAAGAGTTCTAAGGTACTTGAAGGGAACTCAAGACTTTGGAATCAAGTATACACAGGTGGACGATTTCAACTTGATTGGATACTCTAATTCAGACTTCGATGGAGACAAAGAAACTGGGGTATCTACTTCAGGATATGCTATGAGTCTTGGATCAAGAGCTGTCTCCTGGAGATCACGCAAACAATCAGTTCCAGCAGATTCCACAACAGAAGCAGAATACGTGGCAGCAGCGGAAGCAACAAAAGAAATTGTCTGGCTCAGGAAAATTCTTGAAGATTTGCAGGTAAAACAAGTACAATCAACTCCACTCATGATTGACAATACCTCTGCAATAAAGTTGGCCAAGAACCCAAGGTTCCATGATTGAACGAAGCACATCAATACCAAATATCATCTGATTTGACATCATGTGGAGGCCAAAACAATCCATCTCCGTCATTGTTCCACTAATGAGCAAATTGCCGACATCTTCACCAAAGCACTTGGAAGAGAAAAGCTTGAACGATTCAGAATGATGCTTGGACTCACCAACATCCCTTTAGATTAAGGGGGGGAATGTTGACACCTAATCATCAGGATTGGGTGAATATAATGTAAATAAATAATAAGTAACATGAACAGTCATCGGGAGATGAAGTGAACAGTTTCTACCTCATGTATATAATAAAGACCAACATGCAGGAATATAATATATGAATCAATTTTGCTTTGAGGAGTTACTGCCTGGCCTGACAATTCTCTTGTGTTTGTTAATAGAAACTACAATTTATTTGCTCCCTTGATTACAATACTAAATGTTACAAGTGCAATAACTATGGGCACATAGTAGGTGAGTGTAGAAGCAACATAATACAGTTGCTTAAACAAAACAAGGAAGAATTTTTTCTTACCAAGCATAAAGAAGAATAGATGTGGAAAAGGAAACAAGAAGAATAGAAGAAGGAAGAATGTGGACTTTCATTGTATGCTCAAAACAAAGAAGCCAATGTAACATTGATAGTGGATGTTCAAATCATTACAGAGGATTAGACAAATTCCTAACCCTAAAGGAAGAAAAAGGGAGGCAACATTACCTTTGGGGATAATGGTTCTAGAAGGATAGTTGGAGAAGGTACGATTAATCTTGATATGAAAAGACTAAAACCCAGAATGTCTTGTATGTTGAACAATTACAACAAAATCTTCCAAGTGTCATTCAAGCATGTGATCAAGGTTACAATGTCACATTTCATTCCAAAGGATGTCAGATAAGGAAATAGGTTCAGGAGGATTAGTGGCAAATGCAAACGGAACCTTGAGTAATATATACGTCCTCAATGAAGTCAAGGGAGAAAAATGTTGTATGGGACAAGTAGATGGAATCTGGTTATGGCATAGAAGGATGGGTCATATAAACTTTGATAATCTAGTAAAACTTAGCAAGATACAAGCAATAAGAGATATGCCAAGGATCTCAAAACCTACAGACACTATTTGCAAGCCATGTCAACACAGGAAGCAGACAAGAGTTAGTTTCAAAACAAAGGAGTACTCAACATCAAAGCCATTGGAACTTGTACACACAAACCTTTGTACACGAACAAGAACACAAACTTTAAAAGGAAGAGTTATTTTATGTTGCTTATTGATGATTACACAAGAATGACATGGGTTACATTTCTTAAAGAAAAATCTGAAGCATTTGAGAAGTTTAAAGCTTTCAAAGCCCTAGTTGAAAATGAGATTGATTTAAAAATCAAGTGCTTAAGATCAGATAAGGAGGTGAGTTTACCTCTAATGAATTTGATGAATTTTATGAGAATCATGGAATCAAGAGACATTTTTCAGCAACAAAGACTCCACAACAAAATGGAGTTGTAGAAAGGAAGAATAGAACTATACAAGAAATGGATAGAATAATGCTGAATGAAGCCAAACTACTAGACAACTTTTGGAGAGAAGCAGTCTACACAAAAATCTACATTGTGAATAGAGCATAAATTAGAGTAAACAACATCAAGACACCTTACGATTCATGGAAAGGTAGAATAACGATAGTCAAATACTTCAAAGTATTTGGGAGCAAGTGCTATATAAAAATAAATGAAGATAATTTAGGTAAGTTTGATTCCAGAACAAATGATGGTGTCTTTCTTGTCTATGCTTTGGAATCAAGGCCTACAAAGTTTACAACAAAAGACTGTGCAAGGTGTAGAAAGTATTGTTGTAAAAGTGGATGAAGCAATGTCCCAATGAAAAGTCATAAACAAAATGGAAATCCAAAGGAGACAATCTACAAAGAACGAGAAAAGGAAGAAGAAAAGAAAGAACGTGAAGATATAGAACATTAATATCCAAAGACACATTTCAACTTGTCCAAAAGTATCATCCATAAAATTAGATTTTTGGTGATACAGATAGAAGAGTTTAGACTAAAAGAGGATTGGTTAATATTATGGAAGAAGAGTTGAATGAGATTGAGAAGAACGAGACATGGGAACTTGTGCCCAAACCAAAAGACAAGAATGTGATTGGCACAAAATATGTCTACAAAAACAAGTTGAATGAAGATGGACAAGTAGTAAGAAAAAAAGCAAGATTGGTTTGTAAAGGGTATGCTCAAATTACCAGTATTGACTTTGAAGAAACCTTTGCTCCATTTACAAGATTAGAAGCAATCAAAATGGTTTTTGGCATTTCCATGTTTCAAGAACTTCAAAGCCTAACAAATGGATGTCAATCCAACCTTTCTAAATGGAAATTTAGAAGAAGTATATTTTGAACAAATAGAAGGCATTCAATTGTCATAAATTGAAGATCATGTATGCAGACTAGAGAAATCACTCTATGGACTAAAGCAAGCTCTTAGTGCCTAGTATCCAAGACATGACAAAGATCTAGAACAACAAGGTTTCAAAAGAGGAGCTGCAAACAACAATCTTTTCATTTAAATGGAAAATGAACATCTGTTAATCATTGTGGTTTATGTGGATGATATCATTTTTGGAAGTAATGCTGACAAAATGAGCCAAAAGTTTACAGAAGAATTTCAAGAAGAATTTGACTTGTCCGTACTTGGAGAATTGTCATTCTTTTTAGGTTTGTAGATGTCTCAATTTAGTAAAGGCATATTCATTTCTTAAACCAAATGCATCAACAAGATGTTGAAGGAATTCGAAATGGAAGATTGTGCACTTGTTAGTACACCTATGATCACAGGATGTAAAATGAGAAAAGATGATGAATCCCTAGAAGCAAATCAAACACTAGATAGTTCAATGATTTGCAACTTACTATATGTGACAACTTCAAGGCCAAACATCATGCAAGCAGTAGGATTGATTGCAACATTTCAATCTGTGCCAAAGGAGACACATGTGAAAGCAACAAAAGGAATATTCAAATATTTGAAGGGCACATTGGACTTTGGTTTATGGTATGCAAGAAGGAAGGGCTTTACTCTAACAACATATACAGATGCAGATTGGGTAGGAAGTATTGATGACAAGAAAAGTACAAGTGGAGGAGCATTCTTTCTAGGCAGCTGTCAAGTATCATGGTTGAGCAAGAAGCAAACTTCAATCACCCTGTCCAAAGTAACAATCAAATATATTACAGTGGCAATATGTTGCACACAGGTTCTCTAGATGAAGCAGACACTGAAGGATATCAAGCTAGAATATGATCATCCGATCTCAATCATTTGCAGCAACACAAGTGCAAAAACATTTCAAAGAATCTTGTTATGCACTCAAAGTTGAATCATATTTCCACCAAGTACCACTTCCTAAGAAAACAGGTTGTTGAACTGTTAAATTTAGATAACAATGGTATGTTCTATGCTTAACACAATTACTTTAATGTACTTTAAGCAACCCAATGACAATTTCCAAATTAGATTCCAATAACAATTACATTAACCATAAATCATATTGACATAAACTGTAGATAGAACATAGTAAATGCAGAAGACAGGCCAGACAAGAGGACACCAAATTTGGCGGTTGCCAAGGAAAAACCCCACTGTGGGGAAAACCCTTTGATCAATTCTTCTTATTATTATATCAAATGTTCAACACAGAGAGAGTACAAAATTCAAAATTTACTTGCCAAAACAAAGTCAAAACAACCTTGCCAAATATGTAGTCAACTGCAGTCAATCTCAACCCCAACCATAAAGTCAAAGATGGTCAACACAATAGTCAAATAGTCCTCTTGGAGCTCAGTCAAACACAGTCAAATTTGGCCTTGTTGGTCAAAGTCAACCCAAAATAGTCCTTCAAAGTCTAGTCAAATTCGGTCAAAGGAGAGAGAAAGTCTGCTATAATTTTTGCGGTCAAAATTGTAGTCAACCTTGAAGTCAACGATGGTCAAAGTGCCTAGAATTTCTCAACTTTTGTGCCTAGTAATGCGGCCTAGAGAAGCATAAATAATCCTCCAAAAATCGCAGTCAAAACTAGTCAAAGAGTCCTTGGTCAACATTTGTCAAACTTGGTCAACTCTTGAGATTTTTGGCCTTGCAATTCTGTCCATAAATTCTACCTCTTTGTGCCACACGTGTGAGAGAGAGAGAATGCCCAATAGCTGTCCGAACCAATGAGAGAAGGAGAGAGAAGAATGTGTGAGTGATGATGATGCCAAATGAGGTGAGAGGTCACTTGTATTTATACAAGTCGTTGAGGGTGAAATGTCGTGTCTCTTGGGTTTCATGAGCCTACATGATGATGTGGCTGACCTGAACAATTTGCTCATGTGAGGGCATAAATTCAAAAACACAACTTCTTCTTGTCCAAATTAGATGATCTTTATATCAAATTTGGTCCTCTCAAAAAGAGGAATTTAATGCAATCATCATATCCATCAAATGCGCTGTCTTAAGGTGGAATTTGGCCCTAGTTACCGATTTTAACACTAACAAAGTGTTAAGCTGGAATACATTGCCACCAAGGAATAGGTTGTTGATGTTTTACCAAACCCCTTCCCAAAGAAACATTTGAATATTTCAAATAGAAGTTGGGAGTGATATTCCTCTCATCTTGTTAGTAAAGGAGAGGAGCACAAGCTCAGGGGTTACAACCCTTTTCCATTCACGTGAAAGTGGGAGAAGTTACAAATAGAGGAAGAATTGTAGACTGAAGGAGAGTTGTAGATAGAGGAAGAATTGTAGACAGAAGGAGAGTTGTAGATAGAGGGAGTACTATAATATTGTTGTAGAATTGATTAAGTGTTTCCATCAATGACAAAGGGGGAGATTGTTGTAAATATTGTTGCCATTGATGTCAAAAACCGAGGGAGACTACATATGTCTAAGATAAAGATTGTTGCAAATATTGTTTGGATACCTTTTTTTTTTAATGCCTAGTTTGGACGCCCTATCTTTTACTTTTTTTGATGCCCTAGTTTGGATGACTTGACTCAAATGGGAGCATAGGATATATGGTTGAAAAACTTATTTTGAAACCTTTCCAGCGGTATATGACATTCCCTACTCTAAAGGAATAAGGAGATATGAAAGATTCTTTCAGGGTAGCCCAACCAACTTTACAAGTTGGCCCCATAAGTGAACACAAAAACACTATACATAAAGGATAGATGAGTGCATTTGAAGATCATCCAATCAAGAAGAGATACTTGTATACTTGTCTCGAGAGCTTCTGCTAATGTGATGCCATTGAAAGTCATGCAACAATTGGAATTAGAAATCACCTGGCCATATAAGAATGTGTATGGTTTTGATTCCAGGTCAATCCATGTTTATGGTCTTATCAAAGATCTTAAAGATTCCCTAGTTGCTAACAAAGACATTTCGGTGCTTATGGATGTTTTTGTCATTGGTATGCTTGATGTTTATGGGATGTTCTTGTCAAGTAAATAGAGTGCTTTAGTAGGTGGCCAATTACAAATGGACCTATCATATTTCACTGTACCCGAGCCCAATGGAACCCCCTTCATTCTCTATAGGGAACCCTGACTCCCAAATCATATGTGGAAGATATTGACCCCTTTCTATTTCTGAATCATCAGCATGAGACCATGAACCAAAACCACTTGGGCAGGTCCTCTAAGTTGGCCAAGCCTCCCCCTTCTCAGGAAGTCTGCATATCAAGAGGTCAAACCCAAGGCTTCTATAAGGCAACTAGATTAGGTGATTTCTCTCACTTTAATAATTGCTTGTGATGTGTTTTTACTTAACTTGATTAACTTCTTATTTTATTTGATTATTATTAGTGTTCTCTATCATCAAATAGCTACCAAACAATGAAGATCAAGAGGACACACAATGTAGGCTGCTAGCCAAAGCCAAAACCTCTCCTCTTGAGAGGAAAACCCACAAGAATTTTGCTCTTCTTATATAATCTTCAAATGACAAATTCCAAGTCCTAAGACCCTTGACAAAGACCCCTCCAAGACCAAGTCAACCTTCCTTCTTGATGAGCTTTCCTTATCCAACTTACAACAACAAACTTTGACCTTCCAGCAACAACTTCGACCCCAACAACTTCTATAGCAACTTTGACAACAACAACTTCTTGACTGCAATTTTCGGCTACTGTAGAAACCGTAAATGGCATGTGTGAGAGAATTATGGTGAATTTTGTTTCTTTTCTTGTTCGCTTGGACAACCTTCTATTCCTTAACTATTCGACTTACAAACTTGACTACTTATCATTGAAATTTTGGCTCCTTTTGGTAGGACAACAACTTGGTATTATTGCAGCAAAGGTGATGCCCTATATCTCGGACATGTGAAGAGAAATAGGCCAAAACGGATCCAAAAATTCTGTTTTTCTTCTCCTTGTTTTACTTCTTCCTTCTTGCTCTTCTTTAGGTCTTCTTCTTCCATTGATCGAACTTCTTTCTTGCTTGATGGATGTGTTACAAGTGAGGTCAGTGTCTTCTTATATATAGGCTTCACAAGGTGGTCGGATAGCCTTTCATGAGGCCGACTTACTCTTTCATGTAGGTCGACTTGTAGCAACTCATTGACAAGGTCTTGGAAGGTCTTTTATGACTCGAATAAATTGCTTTTAAATAATACAAGATGCCCAAAGGGGTCTTACATGTGTGAAAATGACTCTTTTGACTTCATAATTCTATGACAAATCTAGAAGCACTCATTGGGTGCTTGACCTACAAATAAATTTACCTTGAGCATGAAATCCATGCATCAAGAATGAAATAATAAATTTCTTTTTCCCTTTTCATCAAATACATAAAATCATTGTTACAATAGACATTATGAAGACTGAACCTAGTTACGTATTTCAACAGTATTATTGATAGACTTCAAATTTATGTGTTTTGATTTCTTCAAAAGATATGAAACACGTTTTGAATGTTTGTTTCAAATACATCTTGCAAAAATCTCTTACAAAGTAGCTCACTAAGCACATCTAATTGCATTCCAATGGATGTTTATCAGTTTGTTCGTCTCAAAAACTCTAACTCAAATTATTTAATTATGTTAGAGCATTGACAAGCAAATGAATACAAAATTGAACTTGAGATGTTGTTGTCATTTTATACACTTTTCTATCATCATGTTTTTAGTCCATTGATGATGTTGGCATGATTTTAACAAGCTTATTCATCATTTGCTCCCTAGAAATACATTGAAATTGATAAATTTTGAAGTACTTGCAGCTTATAAATTTGGAACAAGCCCATTAAAATTTAAGTTCTTCTTGGATTTTATGATTTTTCTCAACCATGGATATACTTTATTGACCAACTTATCAATATAATTAAACTTGGGAAAATAATTTGAAGCTTATGTTATAGTAATTGCCTCATGATGTGCTACACAGTGAAAACGTAACAAACAGGACACTTCATGAAGCAACTTAGTTGCAAAATATTCATGAATACCCCTCATAGATGAAGCTCCATTTGACCTAAATCCCACAATTTTACGAGTGATAATCCAACTTATAATAATCTTGATAGTTAGTCATACATGGATTGTGTGGCATTGACCTTGATATTTCAGAGAATAAGTTGTCACACACGACCATCTTCCTCTATCTACTAGATTTGTAATACACACAATTGGGTGTTGCTGCATGTTAAAAATGTAGCGAGAAATTGATTTCTTGATTTGTGCCTTAATTCAAGGAGTCAAATTCGAGTTCCTTCTTTGGCATACTCAATTTCCTAAAAATTAGGACGAGCTATGAGGCAGTTAACTAATGAACTCAAGTGGAAGGATGAGTTACTTGTCTTCTAGTGCAAGTTGATTGAGGAAAAGGACGAGTGGTTGAGTTTCAAGTCTTAGAATTGAGACAAGATGAGTTGCATGTGAGTTTTCACTTAGTTAACTTAATCAATCACAAAATCATTCCTTAATTAGGGAACTCACTAAACTTAGCCATTCGAATTGCTATAAAAGAAGGAACAAAGGCACACTTTGTATCATAATTTTGTGTGAGATTTTGCGAAAAAGAAGCCAAAGGGTTTTCTTGTGCGAATTGTTGAAGGAGGAAGATCCCTTAGAAGTGCGCATAGATTTAGGGAAGCAGGGTCAACATCTTGCAGATTTTTTCAAGCCTAGATTACGGTTGAGAGGTCGTTGTATTCTCTATTGAAGCAAGTGTTTTTTGTAAGAGATCCACTGCTCATTCTTCTTCAATAAAATTCTCAAGCAAGTGAGGGTTTTCCCATTTGGGGTTCCCTAAAAAAATTGGTATTTTCTTGTGCGAATTGTGCATTTATTTCTGTTCTATTCTACTGCAAATTTCGTAGAGAAATTCTGTGTTTATGTGAAAAGAAAGTGTCTTTCAGATTGTTCATATTAGTAGATCAAAATTTCATGGATTATCTACTCTGCATTGTTTTCTTTGTGCTTTCATCCACCAAAATGGAATAAGAACAACGGAGTTCATCATGGTGCTTTTTGTAGTGATGTTGTGTTCCTCTATGTGGGGGCCCAAGCTCATATGATGGCTTTGTTAGCTTTCATGGGTTGTAGATATCTTTGTTCCCCTATTGAGTGTTTTAATTATTTGTTCTTTCGACTAATATATGAAGCATTTTCAAAAATGAAAAGGATTGGGATAGATCTCTGTTAATTTTAGATATGTTATATGCTTAGAGAAATCTATTTCAATTTTCACAGTTAGCTCAATATCTTTTCCAGATTAGCAATCACATCAGCGTTAAAGTAAACTGTAGATAGAACATAAACATAAATCGCAGAAGACAAGCCAAGACAAGAGGACACAAGATGTGGCGCTAGCCAGGGACAAACCCCAATGTGGGGAAACCCTTGATCAATTCTTCTTATATGTTCTTCAATAGTTCAGCAGAGAGAGAGAGAGAGAGATAGTATGTTTACAACAGAAGTCAACACTTTGACTTATCTAAATAAGAGCATAGATCATCTCTAAGAAGATGATACATGAGATCAGTTGAAGACATGTTGCTTCAACTGATTCTCCAAGGTGACTCCTTCACCTATCATTGTGTTGCATTTCGTCATCATGCTGCACCATGTTGCACCCATCATCACTATGCTGCATCTCATCATGCTTCATTAATCATGACTGTAGCCATCACTGCACTGCATTATGTGCCATTGCTGCGCCATGTTGCCATACTGACCTATGTGTTGGCTGCATCTTGCTTGCTTGTTGTCCCTAGCTTGCTTGTTGTCACTAGCATGCTTGTTGTCCTTTGCATGCTTGCTGTCCCTTGCATGCTAGCTGTAACATTGCATGCTTGGTGTATTTGCTGCTAAGTACCATACAACTGTCCCAATGTTAGTTAGCTGTCCCTTGCATGCTGCTCTCCTTTGGAGACAGATGCTCTGGCTATTCCGACAGTTCTGGCTGTTCCTGGCAGTTTCGACAGTTCCCGATAGTTTCGACAGTTCCGATAGTTCCGGCAGCCCCTGGCAGTTCCGACAGTTCTCTACAGTTTCAGTAGTTCCGGTTGTTCCTGGCAGTTTCAGCTTCTGCCCTCTACATCAACTTTCCCAGCTGTTTTGGCAGTTCCAACTTCTTCCCTCTGCATCAGCTTTCCCGGTAGTTCTTGGCAGTTCCGGCTTCTGCTCTTGGCGTTGGCTTTCCTGGCTGTTCCGACAGTTCCTGATAGTTTCGGCCATTCCGGCTTTTCCGACTTTTCTCAGGAGTTTCGATAGTTCTAACAATTTCATCTATTCCTTGGTAGTGCCGGCTTCTGCCCTCTAGATTAGGGTAACATTATCCCTTAGGATCTCTCCTCCTACTAAAACCCAAAGACAAGTAGAGAGGAAGAGATCCCAAGTGTGTTGAAATGACTTGAAGGCCACCTCTATTTGTGCTAAAATGTTGAGCACAAGTGGGGTTTATTTGGTTGTTGGCGGACCTTGACGAATTGTCCCATAACACAAATAAATTCATATCTCCATGAATACTTATCGGAATCAGATGATCTTTAGATCAATCCTACACCTCTCGATGAGAGGATCCAAGAAGAATATTAGCCTCCATTAATAAGATGACCCACATGGAGTTTGGCCCTAGTTGCTAATTTTAACAATCTCTTTTGCGATAGTTTAAAAACTCTTTACTTGACATAATATTGCTATATAAGAAACAATATTCCACCATGCTTGAAGGAAAGGGGGATGTGAGAATATGGAGATGTATAAGGGGGATATCTGGGACCACCCGCAAATTTAAGGGAAACTTAAGGGGGATGGGGGGATGTCGGAGTATTTATGTGTATATATATTATAAAAATGATTCAAATTCAAATTCAATAATTAAATACACTGATTCATACATCATAAATGATTGGAGTCGTTTAACGAGGCAGAGGAATTGCCTGGACGGCCAAAAGTGGTCGGAATCCGGGAAAAAGAATTTCAAAAAATCTTGTAGAGGTAGTGTTTGAATCGTGTTTTTGATGGTGGAAATGGATTCAACACCATCGAAAATGTCTAGGACACCTAAAATTTTGAAGTTTAACAACTATAACTTGGATTTACAAAAATCCTTGCCGGATTTTCACTGAATATGATCGGAATTTCCATATTTTCCCGGGCAACTCCTCCGCCTCGTTAGATTACGCGTAAATGATTCAATGAAATATAAATAGTAATATATTCTACACATTGATTTAAATTAATCATCGAGTATTCTAGAATCTAATTAGTGCCATGCAAAATAGTAGATACTAAATTCTGAAGACTAGAATGGTAAATTGAAATTACTCAAACTTAGAAATAGTAAAGAGTGACGAGTCAAAGACTCGATTTGAGGTCATTAGTTCTATAGTCAAGTCTCAAAACTTAAAACTAAAATGGAACAATGGACAATGAGCCAATGTTATCAGAACCAAAGCTGTCATGGAACTAGTCAAGCCCAAACCAAGAACTGAACCAAAAGCAGTTGACCAAAAAATCTACCAGGCCGAATCTGATTCGGACTGGCTTGGTTTTAAATCTATGCTTCCATCCACGTTTCGATAATATTTTTTGAGCTACTGCCTTCCTTATAATATTCTAGGAGCTACTGCGCTCCATAGTTTTTTTTTGAAGACCTTCTTCACTATTCTTCTTAGTGTCAAAATTAACATTTTCAATGTCATTACCACGTCAACTCAATTTAGACACATCAACACGAGTTGTTTGTTTCCATGTATTTCTTAGTGTCAAAGTTAACATTTTCAATATCTTTATCATGTCAACTCAACTTAGACACATCAACAAGAGTTGTTTGTTTCCATGTATTTTAGGTCGACCAATTTGAGACATTTATTTTTTGTAAATTGCCTTGTTTTCCATGGGGGAAAGTCACTGATGGTAAATAGGAGGAAAACATCATATATGTATGATAAAATAGTAAATGCAATTATTACATTTCAAAATAATGTTGACACAACAAAAAATATTATAATAATCAGCGTAACGAAAAATTACTAGTTATATGATTATTTTTTCCTAAATCATCTCAAAATATAAATCTTTCCACAAATGGCATTTCTAACTCAAAACGTAGGAAATTAGCCATGTCACACAATAAAGGCCATAAAAATGTTTGGCGTGCACTGTGACAACTAGCCACTAACGACTCAAAACTTGCAATGGCAGACAAATCTCCTTTAATTTTTTTAAATGAACCCCAAAAGATGAAGTATGCATAGTGTTGACCACTCTATGCCAACGACCCGATAGCAGTACACCACTTTTTTCGCAAAAGGGATCTATCGTGTTCAAGTGTTCGCGCCTTTCAAATTTCGTCATCATTCGATAATTTTATAAAGATATCAACCCACTCTGCATAACTAAAATGTAAATAATCCCAGTATGACTACGTTTGTATGTAACAGCCTAGGTAAACCTATGGTTTTGGTGACGATCTCCATTCTAGGAGGTTTTTTGTCTCGCTGATTCATCTTTGTCTCTTGACACAAATGATTGGCAAAGTTTTCCCCTCCAACTTCACCCTAAAACTAGGGTGGATTTTGTCGCTAAGATCTTAGGCGAGTCTTAGTGTTTCAGATCGAGTTTATGTAAAAGTGATTTGGGAATAATCCTAGTTAAATGTCTAGATTATTTTATTACAAGTTACTTGGTCTACTGGATTATAATTTGTGTCGTGGAAATGGGTAAATGTTGAGGGTCTATAACAAACGAGTTTTCCCCCTTCATGTATTAAAATGTAAAATCTTGATGTAAAAAATATTTAGTGCATGGTCCCTTGTAATTAGACACCTTGGCTAAGTATTAGAGGGTTGGAAAAATAATTAATCCCCTCATTGGTCAATTAACTAATTTTTTTGGCCAAATTGATTTAAAAATCCTAAGCCAAAAATTTAATTAATTTTGTGTCCTAGGTAAAATTAAATTCTCCATTGGTGAAATTCATGGGTTTTAAAGAAGTTAATTTTTGGAATCCTCTGCCAAGGGAATATTGAGGAAATCGAGAAATTTTGGACCCTTGGGCCTTGGTGGTTAAGTCAGTCAAAATTTTGAGGAAATTAACTCAAAATAATTAATTTTGATTTAATTAAAAATCAATTAAATGATAAATTCAATTTTTCCTCAAAATTAAATAATTTTGACGATGATGATTAAAGATTAATTAAATCTTTATGAACGGTTGGGATTAATTTGACAGGGATCGAACTAACTAGCGATTGAATTAGAGGTCAGTGTTAGTTTCTCTTTTCATCCGATCTCTGAATTGTGTACTAAGCTGTCAAGCTCTCTTGTATACTTTTTTGAATTAATGCAAAAGTCTTTGGGGTTTCAGCGTGTTGTGGTGTTCCTCTTCACGAATTTATGGTAACATTGTTTTAATTTCTGCTAAATGTTATGTGAAAACTATCAATCAATAGATTTTTCAGAATAATCTGAATACAAGTATCTTATTCAGTTTGTTGGATCTACGGTAACATTCTTAATTTTGATCGAAGTAGCAGGTATCTCTATTTCTTCATAATTTCATTGTTGTTCTATTTCTCTACTTGGTTTGATGGTTGATCTAGTGTTTGTAGGAGATATTTCAGGTTTTTGTTGAGTGTTTAGAGATAGTTCTCGGTTGGACCAACCAACTCTCAACATATATTTTCGGAAGAGACTACTTCACATAAGCCTCGAGACTTATCTTAAGATTAAATTATTTTTCTTGCAGGGTGTTTCTAGGCTAGTACCTCTCCAAAATTTTCAAAATTTATTTTTTAAATATTTGTGGAAAATTGATAGATCTGGTCGTTGAGAGCCTTAGATTATCAGATCTGGGAGCGGAGTTGGACTCATACTCTTTAGATCTGATAGATCTACCATCTTTGTGCATAGATCTGTAATTTTTTATAGTTTTCTGACTTGGGTTTCTAAGGTTTTATTTATTTTTGTATATCTGGGTTCTGTGTGTTTTGTTTTCGTTTTTTGGCAGGTGCAAATCTGAAAGTGATTTTCTTTTGAAGCCAAATCTAGGCCTCGGAGGGCAAGATCTGGCCTCAATATCATTTGCAGGGGCATTTTTCCCTTTTTTTTTGTTTATTACCAGTTTGAGGGTTTCAAGATTTAGATTTGAGGATTTTATAAGTGTTTCGAGGATCAATCTGAAACAAAAGAATATATCATTTTAATCAAAAAATTTATGGGAATTTTTTTAAAGTTTTTTTTTGGGGCTACCATCTTTTGTTGTGTTCTTGTTTTCTCCTATTTTTTTTTTTTTTTTTGCGTTTTTCTCCGTGTTTTTCTCCATTGCTAAGCCTCCTTTGTCTGCTGTGTTTTTCTATATTCTTCCTAGCTTGGCTCCTCCTTTGCGTTTTTCTCCTTGCTGCTCGTCAACCTGCAAACCCTTCTCTTCCTTGATATCGTTTTTCTGTTTTCCTGCCATCTGCCATCTGCCAAAGCTCGCTCTTCCTCCTCAGACAAATTCGATTTCCTCCCCTCATTGTTCGAGTTCCTCTCTTCCTCACCCATTGGCTCTCCCTCAACTGGTGTGTATTATCCTTGCTCAGTCCTCCGATTTCTAGCCGCCTCCATCTCCCGCGCGTGGATCCCTCCTTCGACCTACATATTCCCTCTCCCATTGCCTTTCCTTACTTGTGCAGCCTCCTCTCGCATTGCTTTTCCTAACCGGCCCTACCTGCAGATTGTAGTTGCTTGACCTACATCCCTGCTCCATCCTTCTTCGCAGTTGACCTGCAAGCTTCTTCGAGCTCCTCTCCTCCGTTGCTGTCAAACTGCAAAAACAATTTCATTCAATTTGACTTCTTATTACTTAGTTTTGTTTTGATTTCATTAGGGTTAGGCTTTTCATAAACAAATAATTTGATTTTTTTAGTTTTCTTTTTTTTTATTATTTCTTTTGTTTTGATTTTTTTGAAGCCTTTAGAAGTTTTGATTTTAATTTTTTTATGACTTTGCGCTCTCACATTAAAAATTTAAATTTTTATGTGGCCTTTGGCCCATTGAAAATTTAATTTGTTAACCCTTGTGATTTCATTACATTTGTCACATTAAGAAACTCAATTAATCATTTGCCACATTAAATTTGCTTCATAAAATTTAGCACATTAAAAATTTGCCGAAGGAATATTCCTTCTTGGGTTTTTATTTGTGTTAGGTGTTTTTTGGATTTTAAAATTTAAAGGGAAAGTTTTGTGGTATAATTTTTTTTTTTTAATTTCTGTATAGTCAAACACGCTTGATATTTTTTAAAATCGTATCTAAAGATTGACTATAAGAAAGCACCAATTTTTTTTCTAGATTTGGGTCATTAAAGAAAAATCATTTTAATTCTAGGATTGTGAATTGCTTAGCATTTGAATTTCATAGTTCTTCATGGTATTTAGATCTTTCGAAATTTAATTGCTAGAATATTTTGCATGCTAAGGTTTTGAGCATTTTTGACATCTATTGAGATTGATCGTCATATTAATTTCTTGAATTATTTGATGTTTATTGCATGTTAAATATTTCGAGTAACTATTAAAGTACTCTGTTATAGAATTGTGATCAATTGCATATCTTTTGTTTCCTAAGCTGAGTATTTTTGTTGGGATTGATATTAAATTGTGAAGAAGTTTTGGTCCTCTTTGAGCTATAACTGTATCAAAAAGATTTGAAGTAAGCTTGTGGTATAATTGTAATATTTTAAGGGGTTTATCTTTTAGTCTTTGTCTCGTAAAGTGAACATTTTGGTGATTAAGGGTTTTTGGGACATAAACGCTTCTAATCCTCGAATCTAACTTCATCTCATCATCCTATGCATTTGCATATAAGTTAGTTTTGCATAACTAAAATTTACTTCCAAGCATAAGCTTGGTCGATAGAGAGATAGGTACCCATCCATCTTTTGCTTGAGAAGCCTGCTTTTAATAGTACTTAAAACGGTGACCTTGGAGTTGTTAGAGCCACAACTCTTTGTAGTGTCAGAGGCACTGGGTATGTTAGATTTTCAGGAGAGGTATTGTTAATCACGCCTTAGTGTGCTTCACCTTGTCTTCTCTCTGCCAATTACAACAAAATCAGGGTCAATATAGAAAGGATTGAAGGGTTTAAACTTAGATTCGCATTTAACTAAAATTAACCTAAATTCCTGCAACTCACATTAACTTTAGGATTTGCATTTCATATAAGATAGTTATTCATCCAAGCAACAGTTGCTAATCAATTACTTGGTCTTAATTTCCCTAGTAAGATCGTTGACTCCGTAAGGCATTGGTATCAATCATTTAAATTTAATCAAATCCTATAAGTCTTGTTAAATCTTAATCAAGTACTTGGTCGCTTCACTGTGTCTACCGAACTGGTTGATTCCCAATAAGTTCTTCTTCATTCCATTTCCGTAGGGTCTAGCCCTCTTAGCCTGCTGTAGGGAGACAACTTAAACGAAGAGATTGGGGATCAGGGTGACAATCCCCGATCTGAGCCGTTGTCGCGGTGCCTAGACATTTTATGCGACAACACATAGATTTACCATAAATCAATTGTAAGCTAAACAATAAACCAAAGGCACTAATGATTAATTCTCATAACAAATAATCAAAATTGTAAAGATTATTGATAGAGTTCTTAAAAACCTGGAAGCTCATCAATGTTGCATGTTGGAAAGATGATAATAGAAATCATAGCTAGAATACTGGGTTGCAAAATGCCTAGAAATATTGAATAGTTGGAAAGATAAAAAATCTCGATTGAATACCCAAGGCACACATTGATCCTGAGAGGCTTAAGGACGTGTTTGGTTTGTGCGACGTGACGATCTAGAGAACTAGGGCTGAATCGATTTGTGGATTGTTGCACCGCGCAGGGTGACATTGTGAAGCAAGTTGCAGGGGGAAACATGTTGCTAAGAATTTGTTAGGAAGCTTAGTCGAGTTAGTGTTTGAAGGTCGAGATACATTTCTTAGATTGTTGGGCAGAAATGCGAAGTCCAGTGTCACCATTCTCTGACTTGAAAAGCAGGGAAACAGAGAAAAAGGGCTCAAACTAATTTGTACAAGAACGTGAATGCCAGCAACTGGGCAAGTTGGAAATGATTTGGCGTTAATTTTGAATAGCATGAGAAGGGTGCGTATTTCACACCAAGAGATCGAGTGAGATAGGGTATTACCAGACTAATGAGCAATTCGTGAGGGCTTGATTGATAGTGAACACGTCCAAGAGTTGGGTGTGAGTCAAATCTTGCCAGTGGTTTGAGTCACTCATTGAAGATCGAGCCACCAAATAGCGTATAGTATTCCTATAACAATAAAAATCTTGTAGCAGAAATCCGAGCCAACTACATACAAGAAGTTTGCATGCTTGTGAAAACCTCAAAATGGTATGGGGAAGAACTATTGAGGATAGATGTATTCTTTGTATTTATTGAGTAAAGGGTTTCTTGTTTTGAATGTGCAAATATTTTGAGTGATGTCTTTGCTACAATAAGCAACATATTTTTTTTCCAATGAATGCGGTAATCCCCAAAAAAATTGTGTGATAAGTGTGCTATCTGTCTAAAGGGTATATTATAGTTTGATGAGGTTAAACAGTGGAAGGTAGATTAATTTTGACATCAAGTTTCAGTGCCTCGATGGAATTTTTGCAACAACTTTTTAGAGCAAGAGATCAACTTAGATAGTTGTCTCCATCCAAATATGTCCTTCTTAGCTCGTTGGAGGAAGGGACAAGACAAGTACAAATGGTGGGACAACCACCTTCTCAGTTGACTTTAGTAGCTATGGTTCTAATAGTGACTCACTTGGGTGAGGAGAGGCTATTGAGGCATAAAGAAGGAGAGGTAAGGCTTGTTGTTGCATATTGTTTGAGTGAAGTTTTAAGGGTTACGACTCCTAAAATCCCTTATAAGTGGGATATAATTCAAAAAATATTTGAGCTGATTGTGGGAAGCTTCCAGGGGCTAAATCAAATGGACAATCCATCTTTCGGCAAGAGACGTAAGGTCATGCGTTATTATGCTTGACTATGGTTATCATGATCTTATTTTACAACTGTTTCGTTATTTCATCGATGCTATCTGTAAAGACCATGGCAAATCCATTCATGAGCACAAGAGAATCATCATGGATACAATTATTGACACGATGAAAGTGATATTATTTCCAAGCCATCCTATCTTTATTATTGTCTTTTCGAAAACAAAACCAGTTCTCTTATACAACTGCTTATAACTTGGTACAATATGTTGTCAAACAACGTGAAGGGAAGATAAACCCTTGCTTGATGGGGAGTTGGTAGGGTTCAAATCGGAGGAGATGGATGAGCCTTGTGTGGAAATTTAATCTTATATGGTAGCCACAAACCATGAGGAGGATAGTTGTATCACTTCATCGATCTCTTCTACAAGACATTCCAATGATAGTCACTAGGAGCATACTCAAGAAGGGATTAAACATCTTAAAGAAGGCCTTCTAGAAATGAAAGAGGCAACCAAGATGCTCAAGGACACCGTATTACAACAGGACAATGAACTTAAGTTCCTTGGAGCTAGGTGTGCTAGGACAACCACCAAGCTTACTCGTGTTGGGAAACAATTAGAGTTTCTAATGAGGCAGCAAAAGAAGCCCACTATGGAGCTGTGGAGCAAACCTCTTCATGTTGATTAAAGATTTGTGTAGTTTGGGAGGTACTCCCACACCCTAGGGTAAAGGGTTTGGGGGAAGTTGACTCACGAGGACTTTTGTGGGCAGTGTACCCAAGCAGTGGGTTTTTCATGCAAAGTAGTGGGTGTGAAATCTAGTGGAGTTTTGATGGTTTGACCATTTTTGCAAGTGGAGCACCCTTAAAGGAGCTAAGGAGACCTAAGACAACCATGGGAGTCTTTGATCAAATGAAGAAAGTAATTTTTGTTTATATAAGTTGGGTGAATGACCTTATGTTCAAGTTGACTTGGCTTGAATGGTGCCCTTTGGAGGGCTAGTCATTGCACCAAGAGAAGATATAAATAAGAGTGAGAGAGGCTCATTTGAACACACACAACATCCAAGTGCATCACATTGTTGGAGAAAGACATTTGATGTAGCCATGGCCTAAAGGAGCCAATTCCAAGTGAAGGAAGGACGAAGTTGAGCATCTTTTCTGTGCTTTGGAAGAGGCCAAGTTTAGGCAGATGCTGGCTTAGTTTGTATGGTGTCTAGGCATGCATTTTAGAGTTAAATCTTTGTGTATAAGCCACAAAACATATTTGTGTCATCAAGGAGGGTTGAGCTTTGTTCACGAGTTTTCATGATCTGTGGTGGATGTTAAATTGAAGGCCAAGTCTCTTGAAATATAATGCGGAAGATAGGAAGCCGAACAAAGAGGACAACACAAGAAATGAGGAGTTTTTAAGGCCAAGTTTTAGGGCTGACATGGACGGTACAGGTGCTACAAAACTGTCGAGTATTGGAGGGAAAAAACAAGTTGTCCCATAGAGTTATGCTTGTCTTTCCGCTTTGATGTTTTGCTAAGTGATGTAGGTCCAGTTTGGACAATGGTATAACAACTTGTATATAGTGCTTGGAGGGTTGTTAAAGAGTTTCTTGCTGTGCCCTAGTACAATGGACAAGGGAAAGCTTGTCACTGTTAAGTGGGCTGGTTTGTTGGGCTCTAGTTCATTGACCTCAAAGGTGGAGGATTGATGATAAGTGGGCTGAAGTATCAAGCCCTAGTTTTGTGATTGACAGTGGGTTGGATTAGAGATAAGAGGGCAACCTCCAAGCCCTAAGTCCTGTCATCTTTGGAGCAATAAAGAGGTGAGAAGTGAGTAGTGGTGAAGACCCTATGAGCTGGTATCTTTGAGGAAGCAAAGGAGTAACTATTGGGCAGATTTGTGTCGGCCAAAGTTCAGTGACATTGGAGGAGTAATGATCGTTGATAGTGGTAGATTGTGGAGCTAGAGATGTACGCTTTCTGAGGGAACAAAAGTTGCGTGATCAACAAAGGGGAAGGCAAAGTATATGCAAGATGTGTTCAAGGCATGTGGACTGAAAGGGTTGTGGAAGCGCTACATCAACAAGTAGGTCAAGTGTCCTTTGTTCACGGTAGATTGGTCATCATAGTTGTTGATACCAAGACTCATTGTTGTCTTGTATTAAGGCTGATTGTAAGGGCCATGATCCCTGGTATCCGAGCCCTGAGATTGTTGTATTAAAGATTTGTAATATAACAAGTGTTGGGTTGAAAAAAATTGTCTTGTGTACTAGTTGATTCACTATTGTGTATTTTTTGCTATGCAAAGTAGAAGTGTTGTGACATTTGAGTGTGTTTGTGATTGTGATTTTAGACTCAAATCAGATTCTTGAGTGTCGTGGAAAAATCAACACTTACGAAGTACATAGACAAAGCTTGCAGTACCATGAATCCACATTTGCAGAGCGAGGAGGTGAGTTGGTATGCGGAAGAAGGAACCAACTCTTTTCGATTGCTTTTACAAGTTGACTAGGGTCATGAGATAAAGCTTCTTTTGTACATGAGCATTCTAGTTGAAATTATTAAATAAATATAGTATACATAAGGTCTTTTTTAGGAGTTGTTGATAACTAAAGATGAAGTAAGACACATTTTGTGGGAGGTTATGGACTCTAATAGTATTATCATACTTGTTGATACTTCTTATTTTAGAAGTCCATTTCAGATGGAATGGAGAGAGATTATGACTTTGTATCCCACTGAGTTAGTGATGTTTGGAAAGATACTTCTTATGTCAGAGGTCCATTTCAGATGGAATGGAGAGAGATTATGAGTTTGTATCTCACTGAGTTAGTGATGTTTGGAAAGATACTTCTTTCTAGAGGTATAATGCAATAGAGCCCTCAAATATTTGGGATGTCAGAATCCTCAATAGTTTGCTCATTGCCCCACACTATTCACGAGATGATGCACTTGGACTAGTGTGCCCCCACTGGCCTAACATGCGCCATGTGATGTGGTAGCTGATCCAAGGTGGAGAGGAGGTTTTGTCTCACCCCTGGAGACATGGGAGGGCAAGAACCATTATCAAAGTCATCGATATGGGAGCATTATAGGCTATTCTATCATCAGGGGACCCAAGAGACCAGTTTTTGTGCCACAAACAGAAATTGGGGCCCCACATGATGACTTACATGGAGACTAGGGGCCGTCCCCTTGTTCGATATTTATGGAGCCTTATCACTCATTTTGGCACAAGGAGGACTCAATGTGGCCTTCCAACGACCCTACATCAATATGATGTTGTCATTGTAGCTTGCATTTGGATGGCTAATTCATAATTTTGTAAAGTTATTCAGTCGACTTGTGACCAAGGGATGTATCTTGCCCATTTTTATAATGTTGAGGGGCTTAGGATAATAATTCGACTTAGTAGGACTCATAAATAGAACCTAACTTCATTTGTATTGGATCATCATGACACTTGGGAATTTCAGCCTTCTTGGCAAATTCACACTTGTTCTTGGATTGTCTATTGGATGATCTTGGATGCATTTCGATATTTGGAGCTGAAATTTTGATCTTCTTTGGAGCTATCTCTTGAATTGTGGATGGATATATCATATTGTTATCTTATAAGTGCTTTCTGTTGAAGTTTTCGTATATCTAATGTATGGAATTGTTGCAAGTAGATTAATGTTATATTTTTCCCTAATTGTTGAAGGTTTATTTTTGAATGCTATTTGGTTGGAAATTGCATATGTCACTCATGATATGACATGTGATGAGTGTGCCCAGTGGTGAAATATTGGTTTTCTCCATAAAATTCCATAATTCTTGAGTGGGTAATTGTTGAGGTTGGTACCTAGGGCATCAATTCTTGACCTCCTTAAGGACAATTTTAGCTACTCTAAGGTGATCAACTTCACATCTTCTCCATATTTCTCTTCTTCTAAATATCGGTCCCTTGAATAGGATGACTAGGCTAGGGTATAGAGTGAAATGCATTATAGGAAGAATTGGTGGATTCTGGGAGCACATACATCAAGCCTAGGGTCTAATCTACAGGGCCTCAAAGTTTGGTAAGCTCCCCTTAGGTTTTCACCCATAAAATATCTTGCCCCATGTGTGCTCTAGAAGGGAAACTCTAGCGTATATTGCCTTGACTTGGGGACCTCTTTGAGGGTTGTATGAGCATAGTACTCAGAGTAAATCATAAGAATCCCTTTCTCCTCCTCGCCTTGTTCTGGGAGTACCATTGTGCACGATAATTTACAAAACCCTAGATCTTATGCGCGTTCTTTCAAGGTCTCTTAGAGGGAGCAAAATGCCTTTTTACATGCCATAATATCACGAAGAGCTTCCCTTGAGAGGTCCTACCTCATCACCTAGCACCATAAGCCTTAGAATATCCATCAAAAGGTGATTATTATCCTACTGGGACTCCTCACATCATTGAAAGTCCGTAAAGAGCTGAGGTGACATTGATCCATTGTCCCATTGTTATCACTTAGTCTAGCTCTTTGTCATATAGGCTTTCCCTCCTTAGGACCTGTTCAATTGTGTGGTAATAACGTAATAGTACACATGGTATTGGCTCCCATGGTATTGTTATCCATGGCATTGGGATGGAAAAATATTATAAAAGGGAGCTCAAGATCATTCTTTAGGTGTGGATGGATACCTGATGGATTGTTTACTTTGTGTCTCGGAGCTTGCTTGAGGGTTTATAACCCTAAGCATGATCTTCTTCGGTGGAGCAATTACCCACCCTAGTTGATCAAAATTACTGGTCTTCATTGGTGGAAGATTCCACCCTAGCTAGTTGTGAAGGAGGAATCACTCAGATTCCTTACAGTTCGGGCTGGTTTTAGCTGGTTTGGTACCAGACTGGCCCAAACTGCCCCTCTGGTCCAAGTTGATGGCTGAGTTGACCTGGTGGCTTATCAACTCAGCTGATTTGACTGGTGCGAGTCAGACAGGGCCTATTTACATTTGCTTATGACTGAGATACTAATTGCCTCCTAAATGCAGATTGAAGTTCCCTAAAATAGTGTTGTTGCATTGTAATTAAGAAATTATTAAATAAATATAGTGTGAATAGAATGCCTTCTCTAATGAAACAA
Source organism: Pinus tabuliformis (assembly GCA_031772625.1). Classification (NCBI taxonomy): domain Eukaryota; kingdom Viridiplantae; phylum Streptophyta; class Pinopsida; order Pinales; family Pinaceae; genus Pinus; species Pinus tabuliformis. The sequence continues at coordinate 980,844,892 of CM062816.1, read as the reverse complement.
GTTGGGCACTAATGAAACAATCCACGTCCCAATCTTTTATTCATTGACTTCTTCTCCTCTCCAAGGTGTAAGGTGGAAGTAGCTTATAATGCTATAAGAATGTGAACTGTGCAATACTGTTTTCAGTCAGTTTCATTTTGCTTTTAATTACATAGAGAAATCTGTCAACAGCATTTAATTTCTTAACCTTAGAGAGACCTGTCAATAGCATTTAATTTCTTGAATTTTAGAGGTATGCTATTAATGCTCAGAGTTTCTTCTCATTAATATGATTACAGAGCAAGTGTTTTTAGACACACGTCCGCTGATAAGGTGTGTTCTAGATGGCTACAATGTTTGCATCTTTGCATACGGTCAAACTGGTTCCGGAAAGACTTTCACAATGGTATTACTTCTGTTTACTTCTTTTGGATTATATTTTAGTTATCTGGAAGGTTCTGATAATTGTACATTGTCCAAGACTGCTGTTCTGCATGCAAAATGATATAAATGCCTGTGCATTTTTCATTTATGAGAGATTTAAATTTCCGAGCCATGATTTTTGACTATTGGCATTTTTTATTGTAATCAGACTGGTCCAAATTCATCATCAGAGGACGACTGGGGAGTTAATTACCGAGCATTAAATGACCTTTTCCAAATTTCACAAAAAAGAAGAGACTTATTTCAGTATGAAGTTGGTGTTCAAATGATAGAAATATATAATGAGCAAGTGCGCGATCTGCTTGCAAGTGATGGTTCAAATAAAAGATATCCTCTTATGCATTATATCAGCTCATGTCCATTTTGATGTGAATATTGCTTAGATTTACATTGTATAATACAGACACTGACTTATATTCTAGCAGGATGTTCTTTTAGTTTTGTTACTCGTGGTTTTCTAACACAGATCTTGCTCCTGAATTTCTCTCATCTTAATCCTCTTCTGACTTCACTTTAATTTGCTTTCTATGAAATGCATTTCCCTTAGTTTTATTCCAACTTTACCATGTTGATTATGCCCATGTGTTGATTTTTTGTGATCCAATTTTCTGCAACATATCCAATTTGTTATCTAAGTTCTGCATGAGAAGCTTTCTGCAACATATTTCATCGGTTTCCTTGGCATTCGGTAATCTTTAACTTACTTACGCTTGTGATCCGAAGCATATCCCAACCCAATGGCCTCAGTGTTCCTGATGCTAGTATGTTGCCTGTTGAATCAACACCAGATGTTTTAGATTTAATGAAAATTGGACAAAAGAACAGGGCAGTAGGTGCTACTGCTCTCAATGAACGTAGTAGTCGTTCTCACAGGTACTAATGAAGACTATATATGCTTGCGATAAAGTATTCACATAAGAGTTCAAGCAATATAATATGTGCTGCTTTCTCATCTTCTATATACTTTGTAAACTATTGCTGTCCAATTTTTCCGTAACTACATTGTTGGTGGATGTATTTGCAGTGTCTTGACTGTGCATGTGCAAGGAATAGACTTGTCTTCTGGAGCTATTCTTCATGGGTGCCTTCATTTGGTTGACCTTGCTGGGAGCGAGAGGGTTGACAGGTCGGAAGTTACTGGTGATAGACTTAGAGAAGCACAGCATATCAATAAATCTCTGTCAGCTCTTGGGGATGTCATATCTGCTTTAGCCAACAAAAGTGCTCATGTACCATATCGTAACAGCAAGCTTACTCAGATTCTTCAGGATTCCTTGGGTATTTGCTAAAATCTCTCTTAATAATTTTGCAAGTTAATTTCTTGAATATTTCCTTTGTAGTAATTATACACTAACTGAATTATAGAAGTGTCAAATGCTCGAGTACGGAGGTTGTGAGATGTACTCAATATTACTATGTTAGAAGACTGATTGGATTGATTATTTCCTGTGCAGGTGGGCATGCAAAAACACTTATGTTCGTACAACTTAATCCAGATATCGAATCTTATTCTGAGACAATAAGCACATTAAAATTTGCAGAACGGGTGTCTGGTGTTGAGCTGGGTGCTGCACGAAGCAACAAGGAGAGTAAGGAACTTAAGGATCTGAAGGATCAGGTGTTCTTTCTTTTTAAGACCCCCTATATAATGTTAATCATTTTACAGATCTTGTAAGCTTACATATAGGCTTACTATTGATTTGGAACTACTCAAGGGTCTTCTAATAGTTCCAGTTAATAAAGATTTAGCTATGCATACAAATACTCTATATTCTGTCAGACTATGTAGTCACATCTTGAGCAGTATATGCATGCGATGTTCATATTTTCTAATGTCATGTAATATTGCATCAAAATACATAATGAACATCAGAGGGGGGCCTATCAACATAGCACTTCCTCTTCCCACCCAAGCAAGAACTGAAAGCATCTTCAGTTGAACCCCCTTACAGTCAGCAAAATATACTACCTAAGAAGCAGGAGCTTAGCAGAAACCTGTGTTGCTAAGTGATATTGAAATCTATGAAAACAGTTGGCTTTGTTCCACATGTGATAAACCAAATGAAACCACTTTTTAGTGCCCCCTTTACTTGCATCCTTGTATATTGCTAATGGACTGGAAAGCATGGAACTGTACCTAAGACCATGAATTTTTGGTGGTAAGAGGAACATAGAGAGATAATTTGGCTCAGCAAGGACAATATTTGTTGAGATTGGCAAATAGTATTTGTGGCAAATCACTGCCTGGTATGGGTTATTACTGGCAATTGCTGCATGTACACATGCTATTATTGGTATTTGTCACATGCTTGTCATGGGGGATTATTTATGTAGTACACAAGAATGACATTTCTAGGAGAAACTTTACCTCTAACCTGGGTGTAATTCTTGAAGATGGAACAAAACCTGCAAATGGGATATTTTGGGAAAAAATGAGAAAAGTACAGGGGACGATCTAATCTTGAAAAGCACAAAAGCATCCCAATCTTGTTATCATTCAAGGTGCTTCATGTGATGTGGGTTGCATGGTATATCAATGACCTTTTGTTGTTCGATGATGGACATACCAATTGAAGACAACTCACTCTTGGTTTGCTATGCCATATCTTGATGTCTATGTCAATGGTGCGTCATGTGTTGTGAGAGTGCATGGTTTATCAATAATCCTTTGTTGTTCAATGATCTACATACACATTGGAGAGTGTTGAAATATGTAACTAGATTTGGTCTTCATAATGACATATGTAATCATGATTTTATGTATTTAATGTAAAGAGAAAAACATATTTATTATTGTTGTTCTTGAGGCATGGGTTTCATGCTCAAGGAAAAATCATTTTTAGGTCAAGCTCCCATTGTGAGCTTCTAGGGCTTATCATTGTGTCTACAAGTCAAGAAAGTCATTGTCATGTATGAAAAACCCTTCTTGGGCATGTTATAGGTTGTAAAGAAAAATGATTTGAGTCAATGTTAGAGTCAAAAGACCCTCCAAGACCTTGTCATAATGCAATGAACAAGTCTGCCTACACAAGCAACAAGTTGGCCTAGAGATAGTTTCAAGTCAGCCTAAAAACATGGACAAGAAGCCTATCTAAAGAAGACTTCAACCTCACTTTGGAGACACACTTCACTCACTAAAGTTCGATCACAAGGAAGAGAAAAGGTGCGAAGTAGAGGAGGACGAAGGAAGAAAAGAAGGACGAGATTTCTAGATTTGTTTTGGGCTATTTCTCTCCACACGTGCAAAGGAATTAGGGCTCCTCTTGCTTAAGTAAAAGCTAAGTTGCAGAAGTCAAATTAGCTCACCAAGAAGAGCATTTTCGCAAGCCGAATTCTCTAGGAGAGAGAATCTACCCAAGCGAAGAAGAAAGGAGCAAGAATATACCATTAGGGTTTTTGCAGAAGAATTCGCTGGACAGGTCGAAGTTCCAAAAGAATTTGATGGGAATGTCGAAATTGCAGAAGTTGCTAGAAGCAAGGTTTGACTTGGTATTGGAGGGTCTTGGTCAAGGGTCATAGGTCTTGGAATTCGTCAATTGAAGGTCTATAAGAAGAGAAGAATTCTTGTGGGTTTTCCTCTCAGTTGGAGAGGTTTTGGCCTTGGCTGATCACCTATATCTTGTGTCCTTTGTCTTATTGTTCTTTATGATTTGGTAGTTGTTTGATGAAGAGAATACTAATAATAATCAAGTGAAACAAGAAGCTAATTAAGTTAAGTAAAAATACATCACAAGCAATTATCAAAGTAAGAGAAATCACTTAATCTAGCTGCCCCTAGATTTCTCAACATGGTATCAGAGCTAAGGTGATAAGACAAGGAAAGACAACTAAAAGAAGGATACTCAAAGGCCGAAGAATTAGAAGGACTATTAAAAGGAGTATCAAGAAAGATCGAGACATTGACATTGTACCATCAAGAAGACATTCACAAGGACCAAGTACAAGCAAAGAAGACCTCAAAACCCTAGCTTATCAAAAGAAGGGTTTCTCACTTGAAGCATTTTTGGGAAGCTCACACATCATCAAAAGTTCTCAAGGATCCTACCTAGAAGGACTACACATTGAAGCATTTTGAAGTTTCTATATCCAAGGGAAGCATGAAGATGCTTTGCTATCATCATAACGCAATTAAAGTGATCTTCCCCTCGTTGATTCAAGGATCATTTTGAAGAAAGACGTCTTCATCAATAAGACATCTTCCATTATCAACATCATCATCAAGAAGGGATCGAGTTGAAGATATTGTCATAAAGAAGCATCTTCACTTGACAAGCAAGTACCTTTATATTTATGTCTAAATCTGCTAAAATGGCTTCATTTTGCAAGGAAAGCAACAAGTTGGTTGGGTCATCAAACTTTCTTGCATGGAAGAAGAGGACAAATTTGATCTTCATAGAAAATGAAGTCGTTGAACATCTTAAGGGTTCAATTGCTAAACTTCCAAAGGAAGAAGCTCAAGCTATAGCAAAGTATATGAAAGGGGAAGTAAGGGCTCAAAGGGTTCTCATAGAATCCATCAAGGATCCCCTCATACCTTATGTATCAAAGTCGGAGACATTAAAAGATATATATATGACAAGTTAGTAGAATTGTTCTTCGTAAGTACTGCTCGAGTAGTGATATGTTTTAGGAACGAACTATACAAAATGAAGATCTCAAAGGAAGATGGAATAGCCTCATACTTTATGAAGGTATCAGAAATAAAAGACCAACTACAAGAGTTGGGAGAAATAATGTCCGACAAAGAAATGACCACCATAGTGCTCAATGCACTTCCAGAGGAATGGGGCAACTTCACATCTAGCATCTTTAGAAAGAAGGAAGCCAACCCATTCAACGAACTTTGGTCATTGTGCAAAATTGAAGAAACTAGGCTAAAGGAAAAAATTGATGTTGGATCAAATGAGCAAGTCCAAGCATTTGCTGCCATAGCTTAGGAAGAAAGGAAATTTGGGAAAGTTTGGTCCTCAGAAAAAGAACAAGAAGGATATGTCGAAGATCCAATGTTATGGTTGTCATGAATATGGGCACAACAAAAGAGATTGTCATAAACTCAAGAAGGACAACAACAAAAGAAGAAGAGTAGAAGCCCATATCACCAAAGAAGTGGAAGAACCTGAAAAGAAGAAACCAAAGAAGGTGGAAGTTCTTTTTAGTATTGTAAAGAATAGCTGTCATGGTAGGAAGCATTGTAAGTATGATAGGATGCACCATATTAGGAGATGGCATCATGGTAGAAGCATACAATTGAAGCGTGAGCTCATTATAGTAGCTTGAAAAGGAGAGCTAAAGAAAAAGTCTACATGGATGAAGCAACCATCACATAATTGAAGTAGCTCATGGTAACTTCATCGAAAGCATGTGTAGTGCATATGGTTGAAAGATAGCCATCTAGCATGATAGAAGGAATTCATCATACATCATCATCACGAGCGAGGAGTTACTACGGGATGAGGATAATCTGGATCCGTTGTTGGAATCTTCATTAGAAGGTTCGCCTCTGCTTGGAAGAAGCAAGTGTCTTGCTGATCATGACACCTTGTGTGGGATACATTGTTTGGAAAGATGATGGTATGGTGACAAAGCAGTGCAGTAGTTCAAGTTGATTGAAGTACTTTCAATCAAGGAAAGGAGAAAAGAGGTATGTATGAATATATTTGATAGTTTAAAAGATGTCATCATATAGTTACAGATAGCATGGGCAAATACTCTACCTTGAGAGCATATGATCAAGGATCTCTTCCTTTGAAAAGATGCATGAAAGCATGGTTCACATATTGACAAGATGAAATCAACATAATATGTCCTTATATAGAATCTAAGTTGCATGAAATGCCGAAACGTTTCAGAGTTTCCGAAACGGGTACGTTTAGAAACGTCAACTCCCAAAAATGGAAACGTCGGCCGAAATGTTAGCTGAAACGCAATATATGTTTATATATATAAAAATAAATTTATAAATAAGTGAATAACACATTATCTTGCAAGAAAAAAGGTAATAAGACCCATAGATGACAATTTAGAAGGAAAACCAAGTCTATATTAACTCTCATAGATGATTACATAATGGTCGAGTTTCGGTCAAGTTTCGGCTGAGTTTCGGAGTTTCGGGTACGGGTACATCCCAAAACGTCGGGTTCCTAGAAGTTTCGTGCAACATAGTATAGAATATAAGGTGGTTGGCAATCAGGATGAAGGAACTATGGATGAAAGTTCTTGGGAAGCAATATGTGAAGGAAGAAAGAAGAGATCATGAAAGATGCAACTATGATCACATACGAAAAAGCAATCAACAAATGATGACTAGGAGAATTGATCATGACATCTCCATAGAGAAGAAAGACCATGATGAGGTCTGCAAAGAAAAGAGACCCTTGACATTTGATGTCTTGGAGATGTGTTTATAAATGTGTAGGATGTTGATGTTGCAGGCAAGCAAGATGATGAAAGGCCATCACAAAAGGTAATTGTGGTTTAATGTTCGTTTTTTAATTTTTTGAACAAACATCTAGATGGGTTGATATAGGGCCTACTGAAAAGAGAGTTGTAGATGTCATCTATAACTAGCACTCGTGGTTGGATGAAAGATCATGTAGGAAACATGACTTGAAAGAGGTAGTTATATGAGGAAAAAACCAGATGTGCACTAGAGGATCACTTTCCTACAAAGAAAAGGATGACATGACCGATGTGGCTCGTGAAGGAAAGTGATGGATGGCCAATGCGCTACGAAAGATGAAGGCTCCATAATGTTGAAGATGAACTTCATGAAATCAAAATAAGGAGCCCCACAAGCAGAGGATAGTCCCATGATCTCCGCCCAGTGCAGAAAGTTGTTGGAGCCAAGTCCCTTGTTAAGAGGGAGATTCGACAAGTCCCTGAATAAGAGGGAGCTTGGGTACATTCCTTTTATAGGAATGGGTACATTCCTTTATAAGAATGGGTATATCCTCTCTAGTTGAGCAGGAGAGATAGACACATCATTCTTGTCTTCACTTTGGGAAGAAAGAATGGACGATTGGGTAAGTATTTGGCATCCGATACTCGGAATCCAAGATAAGAATAGTCCTTGACGGACATACTTTGTGAACACCTGGGTGGGGTATGTACCATGAGAGGCAATGATGATGGTGTCTATACATCATTGGTCTCACCAGCATTGTTCTCTGATCTTGTGGAGAGATAGAGCTATTAGTCAAGGCCTTGCTATGTGACAATGCTGTTGATATGATGCTAAACAGATGTTCTTCAAATTGAGAATGTCCAAGTACCTTGTATGGATTATGAATACCTCCCTAGTTAAGAGGGAGTGTTGAAACTTGAAATATGTAACTAGGTTTGGTCTTCATAACGACATATGTAATCATGATTTTATGTATTTAATGCAATGTTACTAGACTCAGAATCGACAATAAATTGACAAGGCAAAGAGCGAAGAGTTTTAATTGGATTGGGAAAAAATCGGTGAATTCAATAAATAAAGATATACACATATATTGAATTAAAAGAAACATTTTTCATTGATATTCAATAAAGCCATGTCCAAAATATGCATAATATCAATAGATGTCCAAAATATAATGAATGAATTAGTGTCTCGTATATGTTATGAGTCCAAACATGATCCAAAGTACTGAGTCTTGACTCCTAACCAGTGACTACATAGAACCAGAAGCATTTGTTTCTAAAAGTTTACAAAATATTGCATACTAATCAGTAAAAAATTAGTAATCGAGAGTCTAAGACTCTAAGAGTGAGAATAGAAGCGATTCCTCCCACTCCTTCACTTTCTTTACTCTCTAATTTCTCCAAGTCATGTAGGCTTAAAAGAGGAGCCTCATCTAATTGGACCCAATCTGATGAATTTGTAGTTTGCAGATCTATCTCTTCAAAGTTGATTGGTGAATGATCCTAACCTGTCATTATCATGAGACATTGAAATGTGAATTAAAGTTTGAACTTTAAAGTTTAAACTTTAAAGTGCAAATCAAATTAAGAAACCTTCAAATTCAGGCTCTCACCTTGTAGTTGCTTGTTGTGAAGTCGTAGATTGTAATGGACAAATGCAAGGTCATTTAAGTGCTTTTGTGTCAATCAATTGCGTTTCTTAGAATGTATTTTCTCAAACATGCTCCAATTGCGCTCACAACCTGATGCACTGCATGATTGGTTTAAGATTCGAATGGCGAATCTCTTCAAATCTGGCATATCACTACCACAGGTTTCCCACCAAAGATCTAGCAAGTGGCAAGTGTTTGTGAGTAGTAAGTACTAAATACTAAATAGTAAAAACTTAAAAAGAAAACAACATTTAATAAAACATTTAACATACAAAGTAAAGTAACAAATTTAATTGATTCATGAAGCCTTCAAGCCTCAAAGGGTACTTGACAACATCTTAGCCCTTTCTCATATAGCACTGGTATAGGCAAATAATTTAGCTGATGTCCTATAATCCTGTAGTTGGGCAATGAGACGACTTTCAATGCATGTCATAAGTCCTCTGCCAACCTCCCCATCCTCGTTAAATTTTCTCTTATCATAAAAATATTGTGTTTCAAGAAGTACCCAACAACATGTATGGGGGAATGCAATTGCCTATCCCAACGTGCATCAATAATATCCCAAAGAGCCAAATACTTTTCCTCCTCATTCCCATATCTTCTTTTTTTTGATGGCCTCCTTTTCGAGATCCATCGCCTCATAAATGTAACCCATAACGGGTTTGTCACCATCAACCAATACATACATGACGATGATATAGAGATCAAAACAAAAACACATAACCAAGGAGGCTAGAAATGGCGTTATGATTGTAAGTCATCAAGGAACTAATACAAGGGTCCAAGAGTGTTCCTCACTCCAAGAAAGTCCCAAAGTGCATGTGTACATCTTCAAAAGGTGCATCCTCCACCATGATGTCATCTAAGAGAGACCCTATGTCACCCTTTTCAAGCATGTGAGTGACATGGCACCCCTAAGGGTAAGCATTGGCATCAAAGAGGGATGTGCTAGCCCTCCTAAGTCATCTTAATGATAACCATCCTCATTTGTGGTTTGGAAGAAGGCACCATCCACCAAAATAGGGTCAAGGCCTGCGAGGGGGCATCTTGAGTTCATTTGGGCATATCATCAAATAGTCCAACGTCCAAGCTTTTAAGTTTAGTGTTTTAGCATTTGGAGGCTCATCAAGGGGTGTAGCATCACGTGGAATCAACTCAAGGCTCGATGCTCATTTTGGAGGGCCAAGGTTGGGGCCACAAAGTTAGGTTTGCTTTAAGAAAGGGGCAAAGAACTTATTGGAAGGTTTTGAAGAAGAATGAAGCTATCCCTTAAGGAATCTCTACTCCATATGTGATACCACCTAAACAAACCTCTCAAGATCAAGCGAGATAAACTTATTTAGGGACAAAAAACCATTGAAGTATCATCATGAAAACCTTGGAGTCCCCCAAAAGCAAAAAAATAAAAAAAAAATCATTGTTTTTTTAATTCATAGGTCGTTGTCATCCAACCCGGTCGAGCCGATCGGGTTATTACCGAGCCGATCGGGTTATTACCGAGCCGGCCGAGTTGTATAACCGAGCCGGCCGAGTTGTTATACAACTCGACCGGCTCGGTAATACCTTGGCCGGCAGAATCGATTCACTGGCCGAGTCGACTCGGACCAACTCAATCGAATCGGTTCTGAGCCGATCGAATCTTAAAACACTGCTCTTCACTTACTAGGGGGACAATAATGAATAAACATAAACGAGTAACATACTAACAAGTGCCACAACAATAATTTATTGAATATTCACTTTGTAGGCAGGTCATGACAATTGTAACAGGTATGGTGAATCAGTAACAAGCCAAGCTCCAGCTCTAGTCTTTCTTCCTGTTGTCGAGGCACTAAGTGATTGAGTGCGTAAACGGTAAAACAATCGTCGACAGTTGGGGCACTGAGTGATTGAGCAGGTTTTGTGTTTTATTGAGTTCACTGGTTATGTGGCATGCCTTCCTCGACATTAAGCTGATGACAAGAAGGTTTAAAAAAATTGCACCCTAACTTTTTTGAGTGATCGCTGAGCCGACTGTAAATCACCTAAATTGTCAACTCGCGAGTCAAATTTAGTCAACGCCAGTTTGACTCGTGAGACTTTGATCAGATCTTTTCACCACTAAGCCGATTTGGAATTGCGAGTACTTGTGATTGATCGCAGATTCTTGTTTCACTGATGTAATGTAAAGAGAAAATTAAATTTATTATTGTTGTTCTTTAGGCATGGGTTTCATGCTCAAGGAAAATTCAATTTTAGGTCAAGCTCCCATTGTGAGTTTCTAGGGCTTATCATTGTGTCTACAAGTCAAGAAAGTCATTGTCATGTATGAAAGACCCTTCTTGGGCATGTTGCATATTGTAAAGAAAAAAGAAAAACTATTTGAGTCAATGTTAGAGTCAAAAGACCCTCCAAGACTTTGTCATAATGCAATGAACAAGTCGGTCTACACAATCAACAAGTCAACCTAGAGACAATTTTAAGTCGGTCACCTTGAAAGGATTGCCCTTGAAGAACACACAAAGAGGGATCCGTCTTCATCTATCATTTATGTGGAGCGAGATTTCCACACCGCTTTAGCAATATTACACTAAAAGGAAAACAACCAAGAAGAACAAGACAACTATGATCGTCCTGCCAAAAATTGGAATCGAGTCTTGAAAATGCTAAAGTATGTTTTGATGCATCTTCTGATTTTGATTTTGATGAGGGAAATGCTTTTCCAAGTTTAGAAGGAGCCCATTCTGAAGAAAAGATGTCCATCCCTATACAAGAGCTTTCAATCCTCTGACCTTATCATAGTAAAGAAAAAATTGAAGAATTTCCAAATCTGGATAGCAAGGTTGATATTTTCAGCCTTTTGGTAAGCCCAACCATTGAAGATCTTGTGAAGGAGTTGGTTGAAAGTGATGAATTCAGATTTGACTTTATAGATGACAACCACTTAGACAAAGAAAAAACCAGCATTTTCAGCCATCTAGAAGATGAAGAGACAACTGCCCAGCAAACAATTGATGCAGAGCAGATTAATAATTGCACCGATTTGGTGCAACTTCCAAATCTAGGCAGCAGTTATATCAGCCCACTACATCAGTATATCGACATATCTTGTAGTAGCCAATCATTATTTGTTGGTATATTGGAAGACATGGTTGTGCAGGTGTTTAGGTACATTTTCAGCATGCTGGTGACATAGATTCAGGCATATGAGCAACTGATTTTTAGTGTATGTCTGTTCTATATGGTGATCAAGCATAGAGGGAGAATTGCATGGACTGATACATTCTTGAGGTGGTTACATTGGATCTTTGATTTCATTGAAAAGCTGCCACATTAAGTAAGTTAGAGTAGAGTAGCAGATGAACAAGTCCACTTGGACATTAGTTTCAACGTTTTGTTTGTTTTTGATTGATGCTCATGTACAATGAGAATATGGGGTTCTCACAGCCTCCCCTGTGGAGCACGTTTCCCACAGTTGGAGCCAGCTGTTACCCATTGTTTTTGTAGGGGTACTTATAGAAATGCTAAGCTATCATACAGTCAGCAGTCTTTTACAACTACACAAAGTAACACTGGGAAAAGCATGGAAGTAGAGTTTGTTTTGGAGGATTATTCTATTAACTGAAGATCTTTTGAAAATTCTGCTCTACTTATATATTAAAACAAATTTCTGCGTGTCATATGGATAAACAATACTGATCAAACAACTGTACGCCAGACAAGAAAGACACATTTTCCAGCTTTACATATACTGTTGAAGTCTCTAGGGCTCAATATACAGGGGTGTTGGTCGAATGACATTACTGGCACTATAAGTGTAATGCTTGTGATTTTGATAAATGGGTTGCTATTCCAAATATTTCTTGCTCTGAAACTACTGTTTCAAATAATTTGACCTCCCATATTGAATATTCTCTAAGAAAAAGGGACAGAGAAGTGGAAATGTAGTTTGGAGAACATGAGAAACAGAACACAAATAGAAGGCTATCTGGTTGTGATGTTGTTGTTGGGCATAGAAAGAGAGTTTTTTTTTTTCTTTTGCCAGATATTCCACCGGTTTGTTAAGGGCCAAGGCACTATCTAGCACAATGTTTCAAAGAAATTAGAGGAAGGAGTTCAACTGTTGCACAGGAAGGCTATGGAAATGGAATTGTACTTCCCGAGCAAGGATTCTGTCTCACTTCTTTGTTATATAGACGTTTTCTTCAGTTTATTGATAAAATTGCATCTCTTCTGCCTCCAAAGTACACTAAACTTTATTGATTGTCTTCAAGCTTAAATTCCAGTGATGTTTGTCGATTAGGAGAAGTGTGTGATAAGCAATCGCAAATCCTGGTGCTTTTAGACCATGAGCTCATGCTAGTGCAGTATATGATCCATCAGTTGAGTGGGGTTGTCCCGTGCTTTAGTGGCTACTGGCCATTGATAAACCAACAAAGGAGGGTTTGAAAATGGCCCAAGAATATTTGGAGTCTGTTGTTGGGGTTTACTGTTGTAAAAACAGATTGTTTTTCCAACGATCAATCAAGTGTGGGTTTTATTCGGGCGTAATCTCCTTTTATGTCCGTAGCAAAAATCAGTTGTGTTGTGTGACCAGGCATACATTTTCAGCAACAACTTGCACTTTATCCAAGACACTTGATTTGGACATTGTGAAGCCATTGGACAGCCCAACGACCCATGGAGATGACGGATCTGAAAGAATATATGCTTTGAGATGTGTTGTGGTCAATATTTGAAGTTTGGAGCTGTATTGATTAATGGCGGCTTTTCGCAACACACATTGGCTCGATGATCTTGGTGCCAATCGACATTTTGCCATTCCGTTCAACCATTTTCAATGGCAGTTTATTCTTATGTGAATTGGAGGCTGCGTCATTGTCGTGAGAACCTTGACGATGGCAGATCTCAGGGCAAAAACAGAGCAAGCCAGAAGCTCGGGTTGTGAGGCTGTGGCTTTAGAAGATAACTTCTGATCCTCTAGGCTCTGTGTTTCAGCCCTTCTGGAGTGGCTAGGGTTGCTGGTTTGGAGACAGGACACCGAAAAAATCTCCATCACACGATTGTTCCTCACAGTCAGAGCGTGAATAGAGGCAGGGATCAGGCCATAGTTTGGTTGGGGTTAGGGTTGTGGGACTAGAATCTAGATATGGCTTAAAAATACATATATTGTGTTATTCAGGTTCCCCTCCAGCAAACTGTCAAGTGTAGACCAAATCAAATGTGGACCCCACACAAAGCAATATTGAATCTTTGCTTAACTAAGAAACGATTAAACTGTTTTGTGATGGGGATCAATTTATTTTGAGTGGGTCTTCAAATTATTATTGTGTATGTGGCTTTGTCCACTTTTCCTTTTATTATTATTTGAAAGCTAGAAAAAGACTTAGTCTAAAGGAGTTAAAGCCTCCTCCTATAAATAGAGGTGCTTTCCTCATTTTGAAATCATGGTTGGATCAGGAGAGCCTTCCTCTCTCTTTGAAGATTAATGAAGACATTTTTTGAGAGTATATTTTGTTGAGTTTTTTCTAATGTGGTTTAAGTGTTTCTCTTTATCTTAATATATGTCTCGATGCATACTCTTCTAACTATTCTTGGTAATAAGTTATATTGTGCTAAGGCTAATAGTTTGTACCATCAATGAGCTAATATTTTACATGGAAGGAGCCAACTAGGGGAACACCTTTGAGTTTCTTTGCTTACAGGTGGGTCGATCTAAGCAACTGGAATGTATCTAGAGGGGACCTTTGAATTGTGTAGGATCTTGTATTCATCACACATAGATTGAAGGTTGGAGATGCCACTCAAAAGAAAGGCCACTCCTAAGCAGATCTAAAAGTTATTAGGGAGGTTAAGCAATAGTGGGGGTGATATTTGTCTTAGACCAAACCCACTCCCTTGAATTTAGCTGATGATATCGATCTAAGAGGATCTCATTTTGCCACTCGGTCACCTTGAATTTATCGTCTTTGATGTATACAAGCACTAGTCTTCAAGTCCTTCCATCACCTCTTTCTTCATTTATATAAGTGTTAGTGATCCTAATATGGGAGCCCTCCTCGAAGTTGGAGGAGAGTTGGATGAAAGCGACTAAGTTGCTGAGGTGACAATGGTGACTTATTGAGGTTCCACTTGGATAGTATGATGTGGGTTAGAGCTTTCACTATCTCCAACATACAATTTGAGCGGAAACAAGGATCACTTGCTATTTTGGGATGGTGCTATGAAGCATTCTCCCATGTTAAGAATATTTATTGTATTTGCATGTATGCATTTTGAGGGGTGCACTATTTGAGGCATTATCTTACCATTTGATAGATTGCTTGACATTGTCAACCACTCATTTAGAGGAGGCACCCTACCTTCTTGTGCTATTTTTAGAGGATGCTGCTTAATTATTCCATTATTTTATTGGTGTTTCCCTCTATATAGAAGGGAACTCTTCTCCATTTCATTTGGGTAATTGACAATTGGAGATCTAGGAGTTTGAGAAGTGATGAAGTATCAAGCTTAAGATTTGAAGCTTGATGGAAATTGTTTGTACTACCACTCTTGAATATTAGGAGAAGGTTAGCTATTATCCACATTGATATATGGTTTATTTATGCTTTTTGGTTTTTTGTTCATGTTGTTGTAGATTCTTCTTGTTGTCATTCTTTTATAAAGCATTAGTAATGAAGTTTTAATCTAGGAGTATGGCAATTTTTGGAGGTTATCCCCTTTGCTTTATTTGTTGTTTTATTTATGCACTTGTTATTATTTCTATCAACTAAGTTGCAGATTTGGAAGCACATCTTAACCATTAAAAATTTCCCTTGTAATTTGATTGATGAGTGGCAATCTTAGCCCTTCAAGACTAGATTTCTACAACACATTTCTAGCAAATTCTTAAGATTCAAATGTATCATATTAGGGACTTTCTACTTTAAGTACAAACACCTTAAAGATAAATGTATCGAATAATTTCTTCATCTACCAATTTTTGGAAGATAGTAAACAAGCCTTTTCTGCCATATGACCTATTTCAAAGTAGTTGTTTGGGACACATTAGTTCTTTCAATTATCCAATCCCTAATGACTTGATTATCCCATCACTGATTGGCACCGATCTCCTTCCATCTCTTTTAATTCCTTGATTTTGTCCTTCATTTTTCTATCTTGTATTTATCCCATTTCCATTGCCATCTTATTTCATATACTACAACTACCATTTGTCTTGCTTAGGCTAACTCTTCATTAAATCACCGTTTGCCCCTAAAGGCGACAATCCATTATCCATTGCTTTTGGGGCAACATTGGGGTAATTGGGGCAAAACTTGTGAAAGAATCCAAAATTGGGTTAAGTGGAGGGAAACTTGTAACCCCTCACATTAAAATAAGGAGAATATTGTTAGGTTCTTATAATACTAGTGTAACCCCCATATTGTTATTGTTTTTCCCCATAGAAACCCACTATTGTTATTGTTGAGCCCTTACATTATTATTGTTATGTAGGCCCTAATTATATTTTGACCCTTTAGACTCCTATATATACCAAGGAGGTCTTGTCATTTGAATCATCTGAGAATTGTTCATTTATGTGATGTAAGGGGAGGTTGCCCCCTTGAAGAGGCTTATTATCTAGTCGTTGATCTATCTTCTTTTATGTTTTTATGCTATTTTTGATTTGGATACATAACATTTGGTATCAAAGCTCTTGGTTCTAGGGTTTTACTGCTTCAAACAAGTCATTGTGGCATTTTTGCGATAACTTTTATTCTGTGAAGCTTCAGACTATGAAATTGATACCACGCAAAGGCGAAATCTTGATGAACATTTGGTCACAATTTCAGACCTTGGTTCGCTATATTTTTAGAGATATGGTCCAAGGAATCTAGGATTTCTGCATACTCCATAATTCAGTCTCAAATTGGTGTTCTGGGTAAAATTGTCATAACTTTCTCTTTGAGCATATGATTTGAATTTCGTAAAAAATGACTAAAAATGCACGAACTTTAGTTGCTTGGGTACAATTTTTAGGACTGAAGGTTAAAACAGTGACACATGGCATCTCATACAAGTTTGCTCTTTTGAACTAGTCCATAATCAAGCCATCATGGGAGATTTGACATAACCTCACCTTGAAGAATCCAATCTCAGCCTAACTGGTGGGGTTACAAAGAAGACATTAAGGGCTACCACAAGACATAATTTCAGACCTTGGGAGGCTAAAATCACAGAGATACAACAGTTTCAATTCAACCCTATCAATAAGCTCAAAATCAAGCTCTTAAAAGGTGTGTATTTTTAAATTTGCACAACTTTTGTTTGAAAAATCAATTTGAAATGATTCAAAGGTTATAGTGAAGTATCTATATTATTAATTGATTCCAAAATGCTTCCCAAACAAAAATATTCTACACCCATTAAGCCCCTAGAAAGCTCTACTAAGACGCATGAAGAAGAAGAAATGCTGCATGATATATCAAAATTACGGGGCCAAGTGCAACAATTTTTGCCCTCATAAAGAGAAACCAAATTTGAATGTTAAGATGGATGGTTTAGATGCAAAAATAAAAAGGGGACATGGACAGTTTAAAAGTAGACATTAAAAGTTTGAAGGAAGGTTTGACAAAGTTGCTACAAGAAAGGCTTCCTATTGGTGACAAGGTAGTCCATGAAACTCATGATGAGAACAAAAGGAATGTGAATCATGATTTTAGAGACACTAACTTCAGGTTGAAGATTAAACATATTCCAAAAATAGATATGAGGAAGTTTGATGGCAAGGATCTGGTAACATGAATACTACAGATGGAGCAATTCTTTGATCTACACGATGTGTAACACACACAAAAGGTACACATTGAATCTTTATATTTAGAGCCTAATCAGTTTGTGTGGTATCGATGGATTTGTTCTCGTAAATCACTTGTAACTTGGACTTTTTACAAAGGAATTGGTAGCACATTATGAGGATACAAAGAGCAATACCTTTAGCTAATTGATAGATCTTAAACAAAAGGATTCGGCTGTGGAGCACATTGAGGACTTCCAAAGAGTGAATATCAAGGTAACTGATATTCTAGAGGAGCATCTGATTGTTGTAGTCCTAGGGACTTTAGAGGATAACATCCAACATGAGGTTCGCCTTTGGCAACTTAAGTCATTAGAGAATGCATTCAAGGTGGCAAGAAAAGTTGAAAGCAATGTTATGGCAACAAGAAGGTCTACCACTCACAACTATAAAGATGGAAGTGTTATTGCTAGCCTCCACAACCTACAAGGATGACACCACAACAACTGGAGGGAAAAATAACAGAAGGGCTTTGATACAGTTGTGATAGCAAATACACTAAAGGTCATAATTGTGTTGAGAATAAATTATTTTACAGAGATTGTAAAGAGGAGGAAGAAAAGGAACAAGAAACATCAAAAGAAGAAGATATACACCAGGGACCAACCCTAGGTGTTGAAAAAGAAGAAATAAATTCGACCATATCTTGTAATGCATTGGCGGGAATTGCCCTCCTCAAACTCTCAAGATAGAAGGATATATCAAGAATAAAAAAGTAATAGTGTTGACTGATTCATGTAGTGCCCATAGTTTTATTCATTGTAATATAACCAAGGATTTGATTTGCTTTCTATATCCAACACCAAAGTTTCAAGTAATGCTTGCAAATAGAGGAACTATAAATTGCTCAAGGAAGTGCCATAATATCAATTTAACCATGGGGGAATATGTATTGAATAGTCCAATGCTTTCCATTCCAATGGGTGGTGTTGATGTTGTATTAGGAGTCCAATGGTTACAATCTTTGGGGACAATAAATTTTAATTTTCAAGAACTTTTATTGAAATTTTTCTGGGAAGGAAAGGAAATTGAATTAAGGGGTATCATAGGGAAACTTGAGAAGATAATCAACTCTAATGGAATTGCAAAGCTTTTGAAGAAGGAACAATGAGTGGTAGTTGCACAATTATTCTCACTAGATGTTCAAATATCTAAGTCATCCATTTCTCCAAATGTCCAAAGAGTCCTTGACAATTATTACAAGGGATTTGATACTCCCAAAGGTCTCCCAACTATTTGAGATCACGATCATGCTATTCACTTGATTCCAGGAAGTGTTTCTCCAAACATTAGACCTTACAAATATCCCTATGCGCAAAAGAGTGAAATTGAACGTATGGTTGCATAAATGCTAGAGGAAGGTATAATTAAACCTAGCCAAAGTTCTTTCTCTTCTTTAATAGTATTGGTGCACAAGGATGGATCATGGTGTATGTGTCAGGATTATAGAAAGTTCAACAAGATCCCTATTAAAGATAAAGTTCCCATTCGTATCATTGATGAATTGTTGGATGAACTACGTGGAACAATTTACTTCACCAAGCTGGATCTTCGCTCAGGATATCATCAAATTAGAATGAAGACAAAAGATATTCCGAAAACAAAATTCATAACTCATGAAGGTCTTTATGAAATTTTGGTAATGCCTTTTGGCCTTACTAATGGCCTTATTAATGCAAGGCCCTTGGAAGCCAATCTGTGACAGAGCAGGTTGAACTAGGGTAGTGAATCATCCAAGCAACTTTGTAAGACAACAACTTCTCCGTGAGACAATTGTTAGATGAGTGTAGCAAGATGCTAAAGATACTACTCTAGCAATGAGGATAATATTGGATAGGAAAGGATCTATCACAAACCCTCCTTGGCAGTGCAGTGATCCTTTGGAAGCAAAGAAGTTCAAGCTGATATTAACAACATTAGGGATTCTAGAAGATTTGCAATTTCTGTTACTAAATTATAAGGGATGTACATCACATACTGATTGCAACAACCCTAGGATGGACATTGTAATTTGATTTGTACTTCTAAACATTGTTTACTTGCTTACATCACTGTATTTCCACTATCATATTATTCAATTGAAAGATATTGTGAATTCTAGAGGAAATCTTGTTATCAACCCCAAGGGAAAAATTCACTAGGGATCAGAGCTAAGCAGCCTCCCAAATTGTGAGCATATGAGCCCCGTGTGCTTCTAGAAGATAGGGGAAATGTCACAATGCGGAGGAAAAAGGTTACCTATAGTTCAACCATGGAGGACAAGGGAGAACAAGACCTCATTGGCCTTTTGAATGAGCTAACATTAGATTAGCCAAGGAAAACAACAAATAACCCAATTGTTAACTCAAAGGTAGTAGCAGATAGCCCAAGGACAACAACAAATGGCTCAATTTTTTAACTGGGTCATGGGAAACCTAAACAACACAAGTAACAATGTTGCTAATGCATTGAATGTTGGTAACAAGACTTTTGCTAAAGGGAACACAAACCATAATTCTAGATCTCTCAATATCTTTGAATGTTCTAATGCAAGGTCATCTAGTGGAAAGAAAGTATAGACCTTTACTTCCCCAATTTCTAGATGATCTTAGAACAACAACCCAAGGAGTAGCAAAGCATAATGAAAACTTTATCGAATACTTTCAGGAGTATGCAACACTAGGGGAAAATGTATGGGCAACCATGACTTTTCAGGAGTTCAGTAGCATCAAGTATAAGAATAGAACCCAAGCACATTAAAACCATGATCGGATGTGGGTAAACTGTCCATTCCCTCTTTTGATGGATCATGCAAGTGTTCAACAAGGGCTTGGGTACAAAATATAGACACCTACTTCCAACTTAATCCCATGTTGGAAGTAATTACTATCAAATTTGCCACATTACACTTGGAAGGAGAGGCAAATGAATGGTTGTGCCATGGATTGGTCACCCTAGTGGCACTCCAGCATATAACCTCTTATGTGGACTTAACTCAAAGATTGATAGATCGTTTCGACTAGAAGGAACTTGAGATACACTTTGGAGAGTTAGCACAACTCAACTAGATTGGAACACCAGAGTCCTACATCTTAGAATTCCAACAGTTAACAGTCATGGTGAAAGATATTTTTGAGCAGGGGTTGATTATGCTCTTTATAGAAGGCTTAGATGAGCCATTCTACAAGGACAAAAATAAGAAGTCGTTTGAGAAAGATTGGACCAAAATGGACACGTTGGATGATGAAACTCGGTGTGAGTTAAGAATGAAGAAGCTTTGTTTCACTTGCAAAGAACCATGGGAGCTTGGTCATCGATGCTTGGGCAAAGGGAAAATCCACTATATTGAGATAGTATCTGATAATGATGACAAAGAAGATCAAACACCCGCATAAAGCAATGAACCTAGCAACTTTGAGGAAGAGCAACACATTGAGGAGACTTAAGAGGAGGAGAAGCCCTGTACAAAAATCAAGGGTGGTACTATTGCCTCTCTTTCAAGAACCCCCAAATATTACAGCTTCAGGATTAGGGGGGTCATAAAAGGACAACGAATCACATCTTTGGTTGATGGAGGAGCTACACACAATTTCATTGAAGCAACTTTGGTAGCAAGAAGAAGTCTTCCCACAAAAGAATCCGAGGGCTACAACATGATGGTCGTTGATGGGTACAATATTGCTTGCACATAGATGATCTTACGTCTGAGTGTAACACTAGGTAACTACACATTCACTAATGATTTTTATGTAATAGAACTCCCAACCACAAATGTTGTGTTGGGAGTTTAGTGGTTACACTCGTTGGGAAAGATCATAATGGAATACCAAGCAATGGAGTTGGAATTCAAAGCATCGAATGGCAACAGGGTAGTATTGAGAGGTATGTCTAATGGCACCCCCCAAACTGTCTCAACTAAAATAATGGAGGGCCATATTTAGGCATGAGGATGTAGCTTATGCAACTAGATGTATGAATACAAGCCAGAACACGTCTTATAGTAAATAACAACACCATGCAGACAATCAACTATTCCTCAATAAGAATGACCAAGTGATTGGTGATATCCTCCTAGGGAGGCCTCTTGATAGAGTTTTTGAGCACACCATAAAACTTGAAGAAGGGCCTAAACCTATAATCACCACACCTTACAGGCACCGAAAAAAGTTCAAGAATGAGATGGAAAAGGTCATCAAGGAACTTCTAGCTATGGGCCACATTACAACAATTTCAAGCTCATATGCCTCATCGGTGATTTTGGTGAAGGAGGAGGATGGCACATGGAGGATGTGCATTGACTATTGAGCACTAAACAGGTACCCTATCCCCAAGATCAACGAACTATTGGACAGATTGCATGGAGCAGTGTATTTCTCAAAGATTGATCTGTGGCAAGGGTATCATCAAATTCAGGGTTGAGAATAGGATGTGCCTAAGATGACTTTTAGGTGCCACTATGGGCTTATTGAATTCTTGGTCATGCCATTTGGATCGACGAATGCGCTAGCCACCTTCCATTCTTATATGGACCACATCTTCAACAAGTATTTGACGAAATTCCTCATAGTGTTCTTCAACGACCTCCTCATATACAACAAAACGTGGAAGGAGCACTTGGGACATCTGGATGAGATTTTGAGCATTATGGAGAAGCAGTCACTCTATGCCAAGGCATCAAAGTGTGAATTCAGGATGACATAGATTCTGTATTTGGGGCATATAATCAGTGCACAAAAGGTGTAGGTGAGAGAAGATTCATGCAATATTGTATTGGTTTATACCTAGGAACCTAACAGAGTTACAAGGATTCTTTGGAATTTGCAGCTATTACAGGTGATTCATCAAAGGATTCTCTCAGTTAGGCGCACCACTAATAAATTTGACAAAGAATGGGGCTTTTAGATGGACTTCCCGACTTCTTCAACAACCTCCTCATATACAACAAAACGTGGAAGGAGCACTTGGGACATCTGGATGAGATTTTGAGCATTATGGAGAAGCAGTCACTCTATGCCAAGGCATCAAAGTGTGAATTCAGGATGACATAGATTCTGTATTTGGGGCATATAATCAGTGCACAAAGGGTGTAGGTGAGAGAAGATTCATGCAATATTGTATTGGTTTATACGTAAGAACCTAACAGAGTTACAAGGATTCTTTGGAATTTGCAGCTATTACAGGTGATTCATCAAAGGATTCTCTCAGTTAGGTGCACCACTAATAAATTTGACAAAGAAGGGGGCTTTTAGATGGACTTCCCGACTTCAACCAACCTTCTGTATTGGAGTGCGATGTGTTGGGGGAAGGGATGAGAGATGTGCTGTAATATTCCTAGTGGGAAATATTAAGTGATAAGAACAAATAAAGCATAAATTTGTAATCATAAAACTAACACACAAGCATAATGACAAATTGCACCAGAAATTGTACCAAGAGCTAAGCCATTTTATTAACTAATAAAACAAGGTACATATAAATGAACAAGAGGAACTTGGGATTGCTACAACAAGCTAATCGAGTCCAAAGTGAAAATGGAGCTGCCCAAGTGCTGGAAACTGCTCTTCCCAAGTCTTTGCGCTAGCCCAGTAAATTCTACTACTGTTGGCTGGAATGGAATTGGTGTTTTGGCCCTTTAAACTGCTCAGAAAATTCTAGGAAATTAAATGGAGCCTCGTAACAAGGAAATGGTGGAAATGGTCCCAGGGTGAATTGTGCCTTTCTCAAATAATTTTTGTTGCTGGCTGCTGACTGGAACACTGATTTTTTTCCAGAAATAGTGCAAAAAATTCTACGAAATTAACCTTAGACTCCTCTCACCTAGGTGACCCCCAACAAGTGCAAATCGCCACATCTGGCCAGAAAATACCCCATAGTTTGATATTACAAAATTATGCCCAAATCTACCACTGACTAAATTCTCCCTTAAGGTTTACCTATAATCTCTGACTTTTATCTCTCCACAATTCTTGTCCCTTCTTCCCTTGCGTAGGCTAAGCCAGAGACCCCTACTCACTTTCAAATGAAGAGAATTTTGTCCCACAAATTTGTTGCTCTTTGTCCTTGCAAAATCAACTCAAAATTCCCAGCTCCAACTAGGAAAATCCACCTGTAAATAAACCAGACTCCAACTCGGTGTATGCTGGACCACAATGAATAACTCTAATTGACTCTATGTTTGGCAAGACGCCCGGAAAGACGCAGAGCTGGAAATGATGTTCTCAGTGAAGCTCTATGAAAGCCTAACAATGGACTCTCTAAATTCACAACTAGGGAGGCACTTGAAGTCCCCCGAAGATGGGGTGGAATCCCTCTTGGAATTCCCGTGCTAAACAACACTCTACCCTTGCACTAAACAACTCCAAGATAAGATAAAGTAAAGTGCTAAGTGTAATAGTCAAAAGATGATCCGCAAAATGAGTCCCTCCCTTTATATTTTCTCTGAATCCTTCTAGGCTTCTGTGGGGGCATTTTCCACTTAGTTACTTTTTCCACCATTTTAATAAAATAATAATTTGCCGCCAATCTACAGTAAAATAATACTTCCCACCTTTCTCTAAAATACTAGTTGCCCCTTTTAAATAATATTACCAAAATTGGGCAAAATTCCCAAGCTCACAAAATTGGGGATATTACATGTGCTGATGCAGAAGGGACACCCGATTGCATTCGAGAGTTGAAAACTCAAGGACCTACAAAAACTCTACTCCATATACGACAAAGAGATGTTGTCCATTATGCACGCTTTGACGAAATTTAGTCAATACTTGGTAGGGAGCAGGCTCGTGGTCAAAACAAATGACAACAACTTGCATCACTTTTTGGAGCAAAAGTAACTAAATAAAAGCCAATAGAAGTGGGTAAGTATGATCCAAGCCTATTATTTTGACATTGAGTGCATAAAAGGAAAAAATAACATTGTGGTCAATGCACTTTCTAGGAAACCATCATCATGTTCTCTCATGGAGATCACCGAAGATTGGAAGTTTCACATATTGGTGGAATACTCCAAAAACAAGTTTGCTTGTGCACTGATGGACAACCTCATCCATGATGACAGTTACAAAATAGTAGATGACGTTATTTTCTATAAAGATGGGAAATATCTGGTCCTTGAGTCCACACTCAAGGAGAAAATCTTGGAGGCTACACATGACACACCATTACAACATGACACCAAGGGTTCTTCAAAACTTATTGACAACAAAATAAGGCCGAGCACATGTATTTTGCAGGTCTACTCCAACCCTTGCCGATTGTAGAACAAAAATATGAGAGCATCTGAATTGATTTCATCACAGATCTACCCAAGGCGTAAGGCAAGGATTACATTTATGCAGTGGTTGACAGATTGACCAAATTCGTGCATTTCTTCGCGATTCTAGTTGATTATAAGGCTGCATAGGTAGCAAAATTGTTCTTCAAGGATGCATTTAAACTCCATGTGATTGAGATGGCAGATTTATGAGTGCATTTGGCAAGAACTCTTCAAATTAGTGGGAACAAAATTGACCCCCAACACCAATTAACATCATCAATTGGATGGCTAGATGGAGATTGTGAATAAATGGATTGAGGGTTATTTACGTAGCTGTGTGACAAGGAAAAAAAAGGCGTGGATCAATTGGTTGCATCTTGGGATGACACCATTCAAGGAAATATATGGGTATGATGCTCCATCTTTTACTGATTTGGCCTCCGGGGATAGCGGGGCCCCAAAAGCCAAAGATTGGATATAGGAGAGCTAGGATAGCCTTGAGGTCCTTAAGGAAAATCTGTAGATTGCCCAAAACCAACAAAAGATATATGTAGACTAGCATAGAACAATGCGTAGTTTTGAGATAGGAGACCTTGTTTTCTTGAGATAACAACCATATATGCAATCTACATTCAAGGAAAGCGTTGCAGAAAAGCTGAGGCCAAAGTTTTATGGACCTTACAAAGTACTCTGACGGATTGGTGAGGTAGGTGAGGTAGCATATGAACCAGAGCTACCCGAAGGAAGCAAAATTCACAACATCTTCCATGTATCGTCTCTTAAGAAGGCCATCAGACAATAGGTCACTACATCCATTGAGCTACCCCCTTTGGACGAAGAAGGGAAGCTAGAATTGATTTCAAAAACAATCATGGCAGTTTGAGAAAGAAGATTGAGGGGCAAAATGATCTAAGAATATCTCATTAGATGGAAGGACATACCTGAAGAAGTTGTGACATGGGAAGGAGAACAAACATTGCAGCAATAGAATTTGCAATTGCTCGAAGGTAAGCAATGTTAGGAAGGGGGACTGTAATGTCCTCTTTTTATTAATTGTCCAAGGGAGGACTAAGTAGCCTATCCAACCTTGTAGACTATACTCAATGATAAACGAGGAGCCCATTATCCAATGCTTTTGGGGCAACATTTTGTAAATTGTGGTAATTGGGGCAAAATTGGTGAAGGAAGCCAAAATTGGGGTTAAGTGGAGGGAAACCCTCACATTAAATTAAGGTGGAGAGACCTCGAAAAGAATCTATAAATAAGAGAGAGAAGAAACTGTTTTCTCATCATGGTTGAATTGGATATCTTTGTTTTTGTGAGTTGAGACTCTGAGGGTTTTAAGGTACCTTTACCTTTGATTGGTTTCGATGGTGAAAGATTACACCCTAGCCAATCCTTCTTTCTGTTTGGCATAATTTTTCTAAAGGAAATTTTTCATCTGTATTGTCCTCTTTTTATTAATTGTCCAAGGGAGGACTATGTAGCCTATCCAACCCTGTAGACTATAGTCAATGATAAACGAGGAACCCATTATCCAATGCTTTTGGGGCAACATTGTGTAAATTGGGGTAATTGGGGCAAAATTGGTGAAGGAAGCCAAAATTAGGGCTAAGTGGAGGGAAACCCCTCACATTAAAATAAGGTGGAGAGACCCCGAAAAGAATCTATAAACAAGAGAGAGAAGAAACTTTTTTCTCATCATGGTTGAATTGGATATCTTTGTTTTTGTGAGTTGAGGCTCTGAGGGTTTTAAGATACCTTTACCTTTGATTGGTTTTGATGGTGAAAGATTACACCCTAGCCAATCCCTCTTTTTGTTTGGCATAATTTTTCTAAAGAAAATATTTCATCTATTTATTTGGCAAGCGAAAAGGGAGATTTTCCCGTGGATGAATTAGTGAAGGAGCTTGATGTGATATTTCTTTCTTTACCTTGAGTTTCTTGAGGCTAACATCAACGTCAGCGAGGTTCTGTGAGCAACAAACCATTATCAGAGTCAATGAAGGCCCTCTAGGGCAGTGTCTAAGGCTCACTTTCCCTCCTGGAGCTATCTTAGGGTAGTGGTGCAACATCAGGGCTTTTCCTAAGGCAACAAATACCACATTAAGACTCTTTGGGTTAACGTAAGGCCTTTGAAGGCCAATTTGTGACAGATAAGGTTTTAATTAGGGTAGTGAATGGAAAATTTCAGACCATAGAATTATCACACAATTTTTGAAAACAATAAATCAATGGAAGCAAAAATAAATTTCCAAATTCACAGATAAATTTTCTTGCTCTTCAAATTAGTTTTTCATGAAAAGTTTTCAAACTCCTGTAGAGAAAGAAATCTACAACAAAACTTGGTTGACATACAATCCTATAACATCCCCTTGTATGACTAAATTCATTGCTGGATTGTACGGTTGAGTTTGTTGGGTTAAAGTTTTGTTGTTGCTGTTGTTGTGCCCAATTTGTATGACCCTCTTGCTGCTAGATCATACAACCTCCAAAAATTGGTTGAAGTCAACTTCGTTGCTGTGGTTGTATGACCCTCTTTCCTAGCTTACACATTGAGCAATAACTCTGTCACTTTGTGCAACTGAATTATTGTATTTGTCGCGATGTTATTACCCTTCTGCCTTTATAGTCTTTAGTGAATGACTGTTAAATCCTTTTTAGTCTTGAGATCAATGTTTGAGATTAAATCCCAATCTCACTAGGGATCAACATTGGATAAAGCCATCTAATTTACTTACTAGTGTAATTAAATTACATTTTATTATACTTTTCACAACTTAAAAGTTAAAATTAAAAGGTTCTTCACTTTAATAAACTGAATTAGAAAATAGAAGGGTCTTCGAATGACTTCATGCACATTTGACCCAAAACCTATGCAAAAGTTCTTGTTGAAGCTACAACCATCAACAATATGAAATTTTACTTTCTCCATATGTAGTCCAATGAGTTTGGAACAACTCTTTACCATGTTTAAACAATTAATGGTAATGTTAAAAATTAAAGTAAAAGTTGACATTTTTCAGGCTAGTAAAGTAAAAATTCATCTTTATTTATTTATTTTAAGCAATTAACATTGTTATTGCTCTCGAGATTTATAGCTTGGGAGGTACTCCAAACCCTAGGCTAGACGGTGTTGGAGGAATGGGCTCCACAAAAGTGGCTTGTGGGCTTAGAACCCAAGGTGGGTGTTTTGTACGCAAAAGAAGTGGGGCGAAAACCATAAAGGAGATTTGATGATTGGACCCTTGGAGATGAAAGAGCACCCTTAGAGGAGTAAGGGGCAACTTGAAGAACCAAGAGTGGAGGTCTAGAAATGGAGAAATTAATTTTCATATGTTTTGTGGGCTAATTATTCTAGAGATTTCAAGTCGGCCTTGGCTTGAGGAGAACCTTTGATGGGCTAGACGTTTGCCTAATGAAATGTATAAATAGAGATGATGAGAGACCTCATTCCAACCATCCTATGAGCACAACATCACATAAACATACCTCTGAAGTGGCCACAGATCCTAGGGGATCTTGACGAAGGAGAGAAGTAGCATCTGTTTGTATCTTCTTAAGTTTATCTTGAGGGCCGAGTATGGCAGGAAGTTGGTCGAGGTTGTAAGGGAGAAATATGGGTAGATCCGTGGCATATTTGTGATGGTTAATCTCTGTTTGTAGGCCGAAGTATCTCAATCGCTGTGGAGCAGATTCGAACTCCCATTGCAGGGCTTTTGGTAGGTCAAAAGTGCAGACAATGGTAAGGAAGGTGCTCTAGAAGACAACGAAGGGAAGGAGTAAGTAGAAGGAGCCTAACCGCAGATAATTGAGCGTGATTTACGCTGAGTTGAGGGGCTGTAATAGGAATTACAGTCAGCCCTAGCAGAGGTCTGAGTACCTCAGTCAAGTGCATTGGAGCCCAAGCAAAAAGGAGTAGCAGAAAGTTGCAAAATAAGGTATGGTTTGGTTTCTCCTTTGTTTGATGTTGTTTGCTAGAGGATAGAGTCCATCCTAAAGCTGTAAGGAGGGCAACAAGCAGATGGCCTTGGGAGCCCTAAGTGTAGGACAAAGGAGGACTTTTGGACTGCTAGGAAAGGAATACTTTGATGCTCAATGACTGATCTTGGAAAAGGAGCTATTTGACTAGCCCTAGATTGTGTGTTAGAGAAGGACATCTACAATAGAAGTGGGCAACCCTCCATGCCCTAAGTGTGTCTTCATTGGGCAACCCAAGAAGGCACTAGTGGGCAGAAGTCCCTTAGAGTTGTGTCCTTGAAGGACTAAGGAGAAACTACTGGGCAATAAGTCCCAAAGGTGATGGGGGAGAAGCAGTGGGCAGTCTAGAGTTGTTCACAAATGGAGTGGTGAACAACTTGCAAGAAGACCCTAAGTGTTGAGTCATTGATGGACAGATAATTAGCTAGAGGGCAGATTGGAGTTGAGTTCAGTGACCTAAAGGAGCTGGTTCATTGATAGAGCCATGTTGGAGCTATTGCAGATTGAAGCCGAAGGACTGAGCATATGTGTTTAGGGTACGTGGACAGAAAGCGCTGTGTGGCCACCATCAGCAAGTAGTTCAAATTGTATCTTGTTCAGGGTAGATTGGTGGTCACAGTTCGTGACACCAAACCCTAGCTTGTGTCTTGTATCAATGGATGAGGGCCATTATCCCTGATATAGGAGCCCTACATAGTTGTATTACAATTTGTTAATATAACGAAGTTGGGTTGTTGAAATTTTAAAAAGTTGTCTATATTATGCATTGATTGATTTACTGTTGTTTATAATCTGTTGTGCAAAGTAGTTTGTTGTGGTATACTGGATTGGTAATGTTAGTGATTCTAAAACCCTAACCTAGATTCCAGTACACTGGAAAAAACAACAATTAGTTGCTAGCGTTTTTGGTCAAACCTACTAAAAAACCACAATCATGGTTTGATGTGTACAAGGAGAACTAGCTAAATGTACAGGGAGCATACTCCTTGGCCTTGGGAGCATCCTAGGGTGCATGATGTTGAGAAAATTGTTAGGGCAATGGTTAGTGTTTCTTATTAAATTGATTTCTCTTTTCTTGACAATTGCTTGTGATTCCTCTTTTATTTCTTTTGATTCTTATGTTCTTATCATCAAGATAATTGCCAAATAATGAAGATCACAAATAAAAGAAAGAGAGACACCAAAGATAGGTTCCAAGCTAGGGCAAGACCCTTCCAAGGGGAAAACCCAAAAGAACTTCTCTTCTTATAGAATCACTTTCAAAGGAGACTTCCAAGACCTAAGACCAGGCAAGCCACCAAACAAACCTTCTTCAACAAGGCAATATCCTTCTAAGCAAGAATTTCATTCTTAAAATAAAATCTGCAACCATTCTTGCATTTTTCAGACCTGTGGAAATCCCAAAGACCGCAGAGTATTCACATGTGTGGGCTAAACAAGGAGTAATTTTAAAGATCCATTCCTTCAAGGCATTCTTTCTCCCTTCGCTAGACCTTTCCTTATCTTCTATGGTTCTCGCACTTCTTTTTCTATTGTAGATCATATCAAGAGATGCGTGTGTTTTTTTTCTCCCGAGAGGTCGAAGTCCTATTCTTTATATGTTCTTCACATTGCTCCTCAAGCCTACATTAGACCGACTTCATGTAGGCTTAGCTGACTTGGTCTTGAGTCTTTCTAGACTCTTATAAACATTAAAATAATTTTTCTTTTCTTGTTACAAATGCCCAATAGGGTATTTTACATCATGACAATGACTTTGACTGAAGACAAAAATCCTAAAGCACTCAATGGGTGCTTTGACCTAATGACCAATGAGTCAATGACTTTGAGCATGAAACCCATCCTTCAATAAATATTTTTTCTTTTGCAAAAATATTTTTCTTTTTCTTCTTTTGACAAGTACATACGAATTACATCATGTCATGATCCAAATAGCAATTATGAAGACCGATACTAGTTACACTTTGCAACACTCCCTCTTAACTAGGGAGGTATTCATAATTGATCAACTGGTATAAGGACAATATTCACTTTGAAAAGTTCTCATAAGAAGAGTGTCAACATATGCAATGCTAGGGATCAAGATACCATTGCTACTAAGGTATCAACCCAACATGGACTAAGGTGTCATCAAGGCAACTTGCCACAATAGGTACCATCAGGCTACAACCCTAGTATCAATTCAACTAGATATAGGTACCATCTAGGTCTCCATGGTAAGACACCAACCCTCATAGGGATCTAGTTATCATCTAGGTCAAGATATCATCACTAAAACGAAGCTCCATATCATTAAGGCCATGATACCCTCACACATAGGGATCTAGACATCATCAAGGCCAAACTATAACTGAGTTGTTAATACCAACTAGGCCAAGATGTCCTCCCAAGTACCATCATACAGGCACGCAGGCCAAGATGTCCTCCCAAGTACCATCATATAGGCACACAGTGTAAGGTACTCATCTCTCCCTCTTAACCAATCCAAGCATGCTTATCAAATATTCAAACTTCTCAGGGAGAGATCAACACATCAACTACTTGTTCATCCATCAGAAAACACTGTAGCCTCACAACCCCAACCAATATCAAACTTCCAATATACTGGTTCTTATTATCAATATGCTAGCATAAAATTTGGGGTCCTCAACCATTTTGATGCTGCTTATAATATCCAAACAAATCTTGACGGAAGCTTCCTTTTCCAACATCTCAACCAACACCATACTCAACCTCAACACTACTCACAACATCCTTGTCTTATTCATGACACATTAAAACTAACCACCGGTAGTGCTTTAGCTATTATCTGATCTCATTCTCTCCTCATGGCCTTCACTAGATGAATGTTAGTCCTGACCCAATGCATGACACACGATGCAAAGAATTATGCGCCTCCCCCCCCCACCCCTTAACTAGGGAGATAAATACATCATTAACAACTTTATTCTTCCAGCTACTTAGGCTCTTTATTTTGCATCATCATGTCATCAAATAACTTTGATCTTTAGGAACATCATTTTAATCTTCATATGGCAGCGAGGTCATTTTTGTTTTAATCATTAGTGTAAGCATCAATGTCATCAGGGTTCCTACAACTCCCTCTTTCCATCATGCCCAACATCATCATAAAGCCATCATCATGTATGAGGTAGGAATACATCTTTACAACCTCTAGTAAACTATGTGCTTGCAAATCTTAACAACAAGTACAACCAAGCAAACAAATATATATGTACAAGAGCATGAAGTTAACTTTATCAATCTAGGGTTATCATGTCAACACAATGAGAGCATCTAGGGTTATCAAAGCTTCAATAAGAAATTAAACCTTAGATATCCAAAATCTATACCTTGTTAGGGTTTCAACTATAGTGGAAGCATTTACACCTAGGGTTTCACTTTCATGCCTTAGGATCTTATATCAACTTCTACTAGGGTTTTGTCATAAACCCTAGTCATCATCACCAAACGCTAAAAGGCTAGGGTTTCATGAAAGATAAGGGTTGATTTAATCTATAAGTCAAACACCCAAACAACATACGAATTTTCATGTTTCTATAGGAAAACCCTAGAGATGAGAGAGTTATTACCATAAATATATTTTTAAGACAAAATGATTGTACCCACTCATATGATGGGGACATACTACAAATATTATAATTTTAAACATACCTTGAGTTGTTCCTTGTACAAACTTTGAAGGGCTCCCTCTCACCATGACAATGTTCTTCAATGAAGCATCAACATCCTCATGGCCCATCTTCATATGAGTCTTTGTTAGTCAGAGTGCCCAAGGGATCAAGTTACCACTCCTTCTATTCATCACGTATGTTATTGCACAAAACTTAATATAGGATAATGTGCTTGAAGATCCACCTAGGAGATCTCACTAGGTGTGCCCTCTAAGATGCATGGATGATAAAATAGTATAATAATCCTCCTAGGAGAATAGCAAGTGGTCCACAAGAGTCATGTGTAAGTGTGCAACAAGTTCATGAATGAATGTACAAACAAGTGCACCCTCCAAGACAATCTCTAAAAAAGAAAGGAAGAAACCTTCAATATGTTTGCCTGCCCTCTAAGAAGAATTTCGAGGAATAGAAAGAAGAAGACCAAGCAGCATGGATGAAAAAGCCACATGTGTGGTTGTCGAAGTATGCCACATACCTACCAAGAAACGTCCTCAATAACCACCTCACATAAGATAATATATGTGGCAAGCCAAAGAGGTGAGGGCGCTCTCCAATGAAGGTCAAAAGATGCCAAGCATAGCTGAAATATCCATGTATTAAAGATGAGAGAGCGCTTGGGAGAAGTGTGCCCTAGAAGAGTGTCTTCTAACTACCTCAACCACCTACAAATAATATAATACTCTCAAATAAAGTGCCCCATAAGAGAATGTGCCAAGGGTGGTTAGGCCTCAATAATAAAATTTTATACCACAACTGCATCATAATGATGTCCAACCAACCCAAGAAGTGAACCATAGAGAAGTGTGCCCTAGAAGAGTGTGCCATGTAACTACCTCAACCACCCACAAATAATATAATACTTTCAAGTGAAGTGCCCCATAAGAGAATGTGCCAAGGGTGGTTCGACCTGAATAATAAAATAATACACCACAATCGCATCATAATGATGCCCAACTAACCCAAGAGAATGCGCCATATCAAAAGTTACATCACCTCGGAAAATCCAGGCAACATGATTCATTCCACCATAGCAACATCATAAGAGAAGGGGACATAACAAAGTGCTAACCCATCCAATCATCTAATGTATTTCCCGTCATACATCCAACACATGGCCATGTAGAACACCCCCTTCCTAGTGACACCAACATCATACATCAACACACCAAGTCACAAGGAAACATTAACAACATTATGAAACATCTATCTTTTAACATCATCATCTAACCCTCAGGTTTCTTAGACCATCTTCCATATCCAACAATAGCATATACACCAAACACCTAGAAGTAAACACAATCATCCAACCACAGAAAAGTGAGACTCCCCCAAGCCAAGGATCTTCAAGGAACCAGCAACCAATCTGTCAATTGTGATGAAAATCACAAAGTGGAAGCTCATATAATATGAGGTGTATTAGGGGCCGCAACAAAATGTTTCACCATGCGCCCCTCTTCTCGGGGGCACTTTTGGGGTAGTGAAATGACACACCACCAACCTTGTGGGATGCATTGTTGTGTAACATGGGTGAAACCTGATTGACTGTGCCTTTAGTCAAAGAATTTGGTGATTTTTTTGGGAGAAAAACAAAATTCACGAAATCCCCCACAGTGGAATATTTAGTAGGGTGTGGACTTTCACAGCTGGACATATTATCAATGATGTTTTTTGGGCTAAAACTGGCAAATTTGATGGCTGACTTGATAGCCATACATATTTTTTCCATAAAATTTGTACAAGGATAATTAAATTTGTACGCAAATGCACATGTAGACATTGACATGTCTTTGAACAATATATGATATTTTAGCCTTCTTTTAGGAAACTTTAACAAGTTTAAGATATTCTCTTTCAAACTTAAATGTGAAGTTTATCAAACTCCACTTTTGCTGAATTTGAACATGACACAGACCAGGTGACCTAGACTGTACCTGTGATGCTGATTGACTGGATCCAAGTTATGAATGTCATGGATTGGATTTTCTGCAGATAAGTTGAGAATGTGCAGGAGTCTTATCTGTTTCACAAGCTGTAATTAATATAAGTGTGCAGTGTGCCACAGTAACAGTTGAGCTCATAGGGAATTGACACTGGCAATTTCCAATATTTCTACCTTGTCTGTACTATTGTTTTGTATTTTGCTTGATTTCTTTAAGCTGAAGCACAGTTCATCTAATTATAAAGGTTATTCACATACTAACCATTCTGCCTTGCTATGATTTGCATAAAATAACTATTGAATATTGTAGCAGTGCCTTCACTGGTTGAATAACACATCTATACCATATTGAAAGTTGAAAATATCATAAATGTCACAAAAATTAACTTTTGGATAAATAACATAGGATGCCTTTTTGGGTTGGACAAAAATGGAAAATAAAACACACTATTGCATTTCAGCCTTGGAACAAAATCTTTTCTATGAAACGACAAAACTAACATAAAAAAATAAAAGGGATTTCCCACCCAATTTTCATACCTTGTATGATCCATATTTATGCCTTGGTTGTATCACATTTCTAATGATTTTTATTTTATTTTTTATAATTTTATGAATAAACAGCTATACTCCAAATTTTTCTGTTTCTATTTGCATTCCAGCTCTGACAAAAAATTCAGCATTTACCTGGTACTTAGAAACTGCAATTGACTTTTCTGGACAAAATAATAAAGAAGGGTATTGAATGGATTATGGAACGCCACATACACGGTGGCTTTGGTTTGGCAGCCATCTAGAAATAGAACTTAGCGTGCTACTTTATAATTTTATTTTTTCTTTTGTTGTTGCAGGTGACTATTGCATCCATAGTAATTTCTCCAATGAACACCCTCTAATTTTTTTCCATTTATGTGCAACATTCTGTATTTTGCATATTTTGTCTACACGCCGCATTCTGCCATCATTATTTCTGAGTCCATTCTCTTTTGCTCCAACAATGTTTATATTGGACATTTATGTCCACAACAAGGCTTCAACTTTTTCAGTAACTGTGCAAGAAGGGTAATAAATTATAATGAAAGCTAAAGTTTTGCCATTAAAACCTTGAAAAAGAAACGACCAAAGAAGTCAATAGGCCAATGCATTCAACAGAAGAGGCAATGACCAACACATGCTATCATTTTGAGGAGCTGCTTGAGCATCTAAATCTATATTTTAAGAAAATTACTAGTAAAATGCAAGAATCATATTCAGCAGAAGAGTCCTATAATTTTTACAGCAAGCCATGTGCTAACCAAAGTTTTCCAATCAGATGGGTGTCGAGGAAAAGCCTCACTTCTTTCGTAAAACTTGGTGAACAGCCAGGTAAAGAGGATCTTTGATAAATAACATATGAACAGTGGAAAACGAGAGTGGAGGAGGGAATATGAAGGCCAGTTTAGTTTCTAGTGGATCTCAAAAACTAGAGTGTGCCTAAGCTATTTTCTCATCTTGCTTAATGGTTCGCACTTCCTGTTGAGTCCATTGTAGCTGGACAAAAAATTAGAGGACACTGTTAATTTCTCTCTAAGGCTGAGAGTATTCTTTTGTTTGTTTGTTAACCTAGTTTTAAAATACTTGTTTATGTTAGTAATGGACATTTAAATGATAGAATGGTCCTTTATTAGGTATTCTTAGGTATCCAATTCTACAGAGTGCAATGTTCTTGAGTATCGGTATTTGCCAGTGAGCATAGTTGGCAAATTTTGCTAAATTTTCAACATGCATGAATTTATAGTCTCTGATACCATATACTTGCTTTTAAAGGTTTCATTGAGATGTTCTTACATTTAGGAAATATTATTTGGTTATATCTGAATTGCATGCTTATCTTTTATACATAGCGTTGCTTGAGGTTAGTTAACTGTGGCAGGATATATTCTAAAGGCCTAGTTACTGTGGCAGATTGCAACACTGAAGGATGTTGTTACAAAGAAAGATATCGAGATTGAACGCTTACAGACATTGAAGGAGTCCAGACTCCATGCTCAAGATACTAATTCTTATAGTGAAAAACTTAGAACGAAGGCCACAAACTCTTCGCTGCAATCTCAGAAAGTGACGACAGGTGGGCAAGGTAGCCGGAATCGGAGTCTGATAATTGAAGGATCAGAAAGAAGTGGGGTAAGATTGTTCAACCTATCTCTGAGTGATACAATTCACTCTTAAATTCTTTGAATGATTATATCTAGAATTTATTGCTGATGTTTGATTTATTGATTGAATGCTAAACTGCAGGGACAACAAACATTGACTGGTCAAGCTCTGAAGCATCCCTCGCATTTCTCAGCTCAAGATAACTCCTCCCAGGATATTGAATCTACGTCAACTGGAGATTCTGATGATATTTCTGGAAAATACCATACGCCGGTACCAATGCAGCAGAGTATGACATCAACAAAGAGGTCTGTGGATTCCAAGGCGACACTTAGCACATCTCGAGTTTCACGTTTGAAAACTAAGCTCCGGCATGACACGTTATCAGAGCAGGGAGATGTTCCGAAAGAAAACCGTGAAAGGGTCCATAGTAGTACTGAATCTTCACTTATTGGAACTGCCTCTCAGGATGAGGCTACCCCTACACACACTGTAAAAATGGAGAAGGATGGGGAACCTATTTCTTTGGCTGATAGAGTCAGAAGAGTTTCAAATGCAGACAATGGTTCTGAGATCGATGATAAGCATTCTGAAGGTGGATGGCAAGAGACCTCATTGAACATGTCAGAGATATTGCAGCTAAAGGTTCAACGTATACCTTCGAACCAAGACCTGGGAAATTTGAGAGACTCGTATTCTTCACTTGAATCAGCACATCACATTCCCCCCGATGTTGAACTTCTAGGCCTGCCGGATGGAGATCTTGATGAGAGATTAAGTGACATTTCTGATGGAGATCTTTCAATGGGAACAGAAACGGATGGTTCTATGTCGAGTATTGTTGAGCTTACACTTTTCCCCGAGAAAAAGGAAAGTGAGAAGCTTATTCCTGAAAATGAAAAGAGGTAGGGTTTATAATTTCTAGGTCTTTTACTCGTAAACTTTTATTGAACATAGAAAATTTAATTGATCATTGACCACATGAATGTTCAATTCAGATTGATGGCACCTTCACGTATTCCCCGGCCTCCTCTCAAGTCTCAACGCCAATCATTAGTGCAGCCTCACACTAGAGTGATGAAGTCCTCTAGCAGTGCACAAGGAAATGGACAAATTACAAGTATGTTTTCGTCGAATTAATGCACCCCCACTCATTTGTTAAGTTTTGATGCCTGCACATGCACCATATGCTTCCAGAATCATGATGTTGAGTTATGATCTTGCCTTTTTCAGATTCTACTTGCACAATTGACTCCTCTCAAAGGAGAGGGTCTCAACAACAGTCGGCAGTTGTCTCCCTTCCGAGGAGAGGTTCTTGCCCACAACTGGCAGTTGAGTCCCCTCTAAAGTCAACGTCTCACCGTCAGTTGGCAGTCGACACATCTCAGAGATCGGTACCTCGTCGGCAGTCTACCAGTAGCCAACAATCAGGGTTCTCTTCATCATCAAAGCGACGGCAGTGACATTGTACAGTTCACTCTAATGGGTTTTAAGTAAATCAAACACATCAGAACGCAAAAGAGATACTTTCAGTGATTATACCGTCCACAGTTAAAATGGATTCCCATACTATAATTATTCTTCATTATTTCATCACGTAACAGTGAAGGTATATGTACATAAAAAAAAAGTCCAAGGTAGTGTCTGATTGTTGAGCAACAGAGGCAACTTTGGAATTTTTGGGTAAAGCTTCTGTCTGCAGTTTTCATAGTGTATGCGTCATTTGGTTGCTCCAGTGCATCAATTATTAAATTTTAGTTTTTGTATCGTACAAGGCTTTTTGTAATGCAATCGGAATGCCTGTCGACTAGGACACTAAACAGCTTTAGTATATTCAATTCGACTGTTGCTGAAAAACATTGAAGTTTCTTGTATTTGGAAGGAAAGGTCCAAGGATAAAAAAAAATGTCCAAGGACTAACTTCTTGACGTTTAAGCGACTAGGACAGATTTATGTTAGGTTATTTATTTGTATATTTTTATATCAATTCTATTTTTCGATTTTCAATTGGGTACATATCAATATTTTATCATTTCGAGAATGACATATATATATGTATATATGTCACATCTCTTACCCCCCTCACTGTAAGAGCACCTTGTTTCCCTCGATGCTTTCTCTCTGGGAACTTTCTCTCAGGGAAGATAAATGCAAAGTAGAGTCTTTTATTGCCATCCATTATCACGGGACTTAGTTTGAGCAGTCAAAGAAGCCAAATGATCCCTTGCAAGTTCTTGCATGTTTCGTTTGCCAATTTATCATAGCTCAGTAAGACTCTTGTAGACAATCCCATTTGGGTTGCATGTTACCTAAAGATCTGGCAGAAGATGTTTCGAGAGGATTCTTAATAGTAAGGAAATGTACGTTACATGTGGGAATGTATCAAAGGACTGGAATGTATCGAACTAAGATCGTGATTGTGTTATTTCAAGGTCTATCTAATTTTAAAAAATCAGGAAATTTCTGTTCTTCATATGTAAAGTAGACACTAATTTTAGTTTCCTCTTATACTTTGGGAACAAGGTTAATTTTAAATGACAGTGCTGTATAAGATATATGGTTTTTAGAGTAATGCTATGTGAGGCTTTCTAAATTTGTTACTTTAAATTGTCACCGTAGTGTTAATACCTGGTTTTGTTGGGTGTTGAGTAACCATATCTTATGTTGTACATAATAATCATGGTCATTTGAAATTTTTAGTGAGGGTTTATGGGCAATACTTGACTATAAACATAATAGCCAATGGGCTAGGGGGAATTAAACTATCCCAAGGGGTGTCCAAGCTTGATTGAGCTTTGTAGAATCTTGGTGATAGCAACGCATTAGTGGGTAGATCGTTCTTCCATCCAATAGATGCTCTGTCCCTGGCCTAGGCTCAGCCTAGTGTGTTTATTTTTTGAAAGATCTTGGGTGTGAGGGGAGCTTAAATGTAAATATTAAAAATATAATATATAAATGCCATTATGGATGCTAGTTAAAGGGATAAAGATGAGGTGCTATAGATAAACCTTGAGAGAAGTCATTATTTGAAATACTAAGAGGGGGGTGAATCAATATTTCTTCGCAATTAGCATTTTTTTTTTTTTCAGAGCATTAGTTAATCTTCAATTATTATTATTGTTTTTCTTCAGATGATCATAAACAATAATCAACAATAAACAACACCATGCAACAATGCAGAAAGATAAAACAAAGGACACAAATTTTAGGTGGAAAACCCCATCCGGGTCAAAAACCATTGAACACTTCTTTAGTAATTGTTTTCTTCTTGTTAAAACAAAATTGGTTACATCAAGATTTCAGCTACAATTGAGGGAGACGTCAACCCCCTAATTCACATGCTACAACTTGTAAGATGCTACTAGACCCTAATATCATTTTGCAACCAGAAGGATACCCCAATGCCATGTAGATCAGACTACAATCTGATGAGTGCCCCAACACTCTATTTACTAGTTGTTGTTGGGGAGGATGTTTCGCTGCCCTATTAGTTTATCAGCCACAATTGAATGGACACCACAATGCCTTGTGTAAGCCACAACTTGCCCTAGCACCACCTTGCCACTCTGAAGTGTTCTCAGGTCACAACCTGAAGGTGACTCCAATCACCCAGAAGAGTCAGTAGATCATGTTTCACAATTTTCACACTGGATCCCCTTGTGCTTTGAATCAATATAATAAAGCTGTAAAGAAGATGTTGTATATCTGTCAGATCCTGGTAGCCACTGACCACTGCACAAAGTTGCACATCAACTCACTGCTCAATTGCGCATCACTGTCACTGCTCAACTGCACATCACTGAGTGTCACTGCTCGCAAAGGTCACTATACATCATAACTGAACCACTGCACTTCTCAACATCAAGAGCTCACAAAACTAGCTACCACTGCATGTCACTGTACTGAACTGCTCATGAATAAATAAGCATCAAAGCTCATATGTAGACAACGCATCACTCTGCCGCACTGTACCAAACTATTCATAATGCTGCAAACATGTGGTACTGCTATCAAATAATGGCACAAACCTAGGTGCCTCAGGTCATCCCTATGACCTGCCTTCAAAGCTCTCAGGCTAGGCCCAAGTAGGGCTACCAACATATGTGTAATCGTTGTTGCTCAGATAGTCAATGCCTTGGAGCCATTTTCACCCAATGCAGTCACGTAAATCACGGTCCAATGAGGCTGTCATAAACCAACTGCAATACTGTTACACAACCACTATTATATGAGACCATCACATCTACATATGTTGATGTCACATCAATAGTTAATCAATGCTACCATGTAAATGCATCACATCACTAAGCGTGCTGCAACATGTTTGACAAGACAAGAGTCATGTTTACAGTCTCACTAATATGTCAAGTCAAAGTCAAGATATTATCTCAATGTTTAATCTAAGTGTCATTTTGTATGTGTCAGGTCAACGGATCATGTCAATACTACTGCTACAACCTTTAGGAGACACTTGTCTAGATGCTGCACTCTTAGGAGACTTCTATACAAGTACTATTATCTACATAAGATCAATGTACTAGGTCTAAGTCTCCAACTCAAGTCACGGTCAATGTGTACAGTCAATGTATTTAATCAAGTTAAGTAGACATATCAGGTCTATGCTACTGCCACATAAGGTTAATATATCATTTGTCAAGTTATGTTATCAATGTCAAAGTGAAATCACCAAAGCAATGGCATTGCTGTTATAAACCACATGTGAATGCTGTAGGTGCCATTGTCAAGTCACTTAAACTTCAGGTTTGGAATGACTCAACGATAAGCTGTTGACCTCAAATAAGCACTGTCGATTCATATCTTCATACCATAGACCATAAGTGTATTGGTGCGTGGGGTCAGTTCCAAATAAGAATAGATATGCGTATATAAGGTATATATGTATGTTCAGAATTTTGCACTTCAAAGAGAATGTTGCTGTAAGATGATCATAATGTCATAACAAACATAATTCTTATTGTTGTACCAACAATTTAGTGCCCTTATTAGATCCACACCTTGATATCATTTTTTTTTTGACAGGACTCATGTAGCTGTATAAAGAAAATCGTAGCTACTGTCTTTAATAGAAGTCACTTCATCCCTGAACCAAGCCTCAAAATTTGGATGTAAGAGCAGATTTACAATGCTTCTATAGAACCATTGGGCAGAATAATTTAAGTGGATCAAAATTGAAGTAAGGCTACAAGAACTCGTGAATTTTGGACCAAGGTTTGCAGCAAGATATATAGATTGATTTTTAGTGCCCTAAATTTACGTTGCTTCCTACGTTGAGTTCCCAAACAAATCTTAAGAATCAGACCCAATCAAAACAAAGGAAAAGAGCACCCAAAACTTCACTATCCTTTGAATAGAACACAAAACTTAAAGGAAAGATACCTGAACCCAAACCGAATTTCTGAATAGGAACACCGAGCCCTAATCCAATTCTCTCTTTTGCGTTATCTGCCTCAGGAGTCCGAAATATGCTTCTTCAGATATGCTAAAAATTACAGAGGTAATCATGATAATATGTGTGAAATTAATGTGCTAAGGAGGATGTATAAGGTTCTTTTTATAGAATGTGAGAGGGCTTCATATTTGACCGTTGGAGGAGACATTAGACACCTTTTCAGGGGCATAATTAGGTACGTCTTTTTAGGATGTTTTAAACACTTTTTATTATTAATAAATTTAATTTAATTTAGTAATCATTAATAACTTGTTTATTAAACTCTAAGTAATTGTACACTAACCCTCTTTGGTGTGTTTTTTTAGGTGACACATGAGTGTTTAACTTAGCAATAAACAATGTCATATGTTGAGCACTGTAGGAGGAGGTGTCATGTCACTACCCCTTGGGGTTTTAGCTCAGAAACTGGGGCCACTAATTTCAATTGTGAATATCTCTCAAACCAGGAGGCCTCTCGAGGCGTACTGCATATCAACAAAAAATTCTTTCGAGGAGAATCTGATGACATATATCTATGACCCAAACTCAATTATTTTCCCTACCAAAAACCCTTGACAAAGTTGGGGTACATCCTCAGTCTAGGGAACCCAAATCCTAGGACTTGAATTTTTAACCATCCAACAGTATAACTGTCATCTTGATGTAATCCGATAATTACTAAGAAGTGTTCATTAACCATTTGACATCAATGACTGGCGTTTTTGGTCAAAGTCAAACCCAGTAAACTCCATGGGTTGACATCAATGACAATACCATCCAACAAACATCTAGATTTCATGCAAAGGTGGATATTTAAGCCAAATTTCTTCCTCATTAAAGTTCCTTTCCTCATTTCTTGTTTGTTCCTCCTATTACATTCTCCCACTTCCCAATTAATAAATTGATGCACATCATATGTTGTGCAAGTTGGTATATTATATTGTTTTACCCATAATTACTTGCACTATCAGTGAAGGTTGAAGTGATATTATGAATTGTGGTTGTGTTGTGCCATTGGGGAAGAAACAACCAAACATGAGGAAATTATTTGTGCAAGTGAATGAAACTTGACTAAGAAAGGAGTTGGGAATATGGACCTAGATAAATTGATATTCATGTTAAGTTTATTCCTCTTGCATCTATGGATGGATAAAAGTGAAGGGTAAATTCATAGTGCCCTATACTAGCAAGTAGGTTAGGTAGGGTAGGTAAAGGGCTCTGAACTAGCAAGAAGGTTTGTGAGGAAAACCCTGCGTAGAAAAAGGTTGGGAAGTTCCCAACTAGTGGTTATAGTTTCTCTTATAGATACATTTGAGTTGTTGCTATTTTATTATAGCACACAAGTTTTGTTTCCATTGAGTTGTAGTTTTGTCTTGGATACATTTGAGTTGTTGCTCTTCAGTTATAACCCATAAGACATCATGTATTTTTTTTGGGTCTTTGTGTCTATTGCTATTTAGTTTTGTGATCAATGGTTGTAAGAGTTGTTGGAAACACTGGGGGGGTGAGCGGGTGGTGAATTAATATTTTTTAACAATTAGCAATTATAATTCTTTTCAGAGCATTAATTATTCTTAAGTTATGATATTGTTCTTCTTCAACAATTATAAACAATAATCAACAGTAGACAACACCATATAACAATGTAGGACGATAAAACAATAGACACATATTTCTAGGTGGAAAACCCCCACTAGGAAAAAAACTAATGAACGTTTCTCTAGTAATTGTCTTCTTCTGTCTTTAAAAGAAATATTAATTACATCAAGATTTCAACTATAATCGAGGGATGCGTGAACCCCCCTAATTCACAGGTAACAACTTGTAGGACGCTACTAAACCCTAATATCTTCCTACACCTAGAAGGACGCCCCAACACCCTGTAGATCAGGTCACAACTTGATGAGTGCCCCAACATTTTGTTTACCAGTTGTTTTTGGAAAGGATGCTTTGCTGTCTTGTTAGTTTATCAGTGACAACTGAATGGACACCACAATGCCCTATGCAAGCCACAACTTGCCCTAGAACCACCCTGCTTCCTTGAAGTGTTCTTAGGCGACAACCTAAAGGTGACTCCAATCACCTGCCTTGCACCACCCTGCCACCCTCACAAGTCAAAATAACACGTTTCACAATTTTCAGATTGGATCCCCCTGTGCCCTGAATCAATATATGAATATAGTAAATAAGAGAATATTTCTCTGCTCAAAATGAATATCCTGTCGAGTCTTGCAGTTGCATTGTTGATTACATTGTATAATCCTATTCAACCTGCACAACCCTGCTCAATCTGACCACTGAACAATCAAACTAATCACTACACAATGTTGCACACCAAAACTCATTGCTCATCACTGATCACCGCACACCACTACCAACTGCTTGTCACTATATTGAGGTGCTCATGAATGAATAGACATCAATGCTCATACATTGCTACCACTCTATATCAAGTTGCACACGATGCGACCATCTGGCACTGCTATCAAATGATGGTGCAACCCAAGGTGCCTTAGGGCATCCCGATGTCTTGCAATCAGTGCATTTAGGCTCTGTCCCCTAAGAGCTACCAACATATGTGTAAGCACATTGTTTGATTGGTCAAGCCATGCTATCCATCTTTCTTCAATATGTTGCACAACTGGATGATATTTCCTTCAA
Source organism: Pinus tabuliformis (assembly GCA_031772625.1). Lineage (NCBI taxonomy): Eukaryota > Viridiplantae > Streptophyta > Pinopsida > Pinales > Pinaceae > Pinus > Pinus tabuliformis. The sequence goes on along the minus strand of CM062816.1, from coordinate 980,800,496 downwards.
TAGTTGTTGTCCTGCAAGGTTACAGTTGTGTCACTATACACTCTCTAGGTCATCACTACAAGACAAACCCCTAGGTCATCATAGTCTATGTCAAGTATTATTGTAGTGTCAACCATATGTCATAGACAACCTACTTGCTATGTCAAGTATTACTGCAACGTCAACCGTGTGTCATAGTCAAGTAAAGTCAAAGTCAAGCATCTCATCATAGAATGGTCACTAAGTCAATCAATGCTTCACATCATAATTAAGGTACTTGTCATAGTTAGGTTAATGTCAAAGTCTAAGATATCGTATCAATGTCAATGTGTCACTCACTGTAAACACCTTCTCACTATATAGGAGATTACAATCTCATTACTGTCATCAAAAGGAATAAAGAATACAAACCATCTGAAGGTTATATTAAGTCAAGTGTTGCATCATCATCGTCCAATACCATGGACTGAAAACCATCGCGTCCAATACCATGGACCGAAAACCATCGCGTCCAAAAAAACATGTGTGAAAATCATGCACAAAACCATAGGTGGGTCCGCCCAAACTAACATAGGGTCCAAAACCAAAATTTTCTGGGGTGTTGCTCCGGACCCCATAAAGTGGGGTTACGGGTGCCCTTCAAACCCCCTGTTAACTACGTGGAAATAATATAACACAACCCAACATTCTTCCACTTCTTGTTTTCTTTCCAAAAGGGGCCACAAGAGAGCTTAGTCATTTTCCCAGCCCTGAAATGCCCATTGTCTCTCTACACGAAGAGAACTTCTCAGAGCTCACAGATTTTGTCAATGCATCTGCAGTATTCTTCAAAGTGTCCACCTTTACAAGCAACACCTTTTTGTCTTCTATCATATGCCTCGCAAAGTGATACTGAACATCAATGTGCTTTGTCTTTGAATGATATGCAGGGATTTTTGCCCAGAAAATTGCACTCTGGCTGTCACAGTCTATCCTTATAGCTTCTTGTACTAACCCCATACTTGAACACAATCTCTGCAACCAAACTGCTTCCTTGCTTGCATGATTGGCTGCCATGTATTCTGGCTCTGTAGTTGATAGTGCCACTACAAATTGTTTCTTACTCATCCCACTGACTGCACTTCCAAATAGGTTAAACACATACCCACTTGTAGATTTTCTCTGATCCAGATCTCCAGCCCAGTGTGCATCAACAAAGCCATGAATATCCAACACTCTGTCCAATCCTGGTCTTCTTTGGTAGCACATACCATAATCACTAGTGCCACGCAAATACCTGAAAACCTGCATCACTGTTGTCCAATGCTCCTTTCCTGGTTTTGGCATGAACCTGCTCAATACTCCCACTGCATGTGCAATGTCTGGTCTAGTACAGACCATTGCATACATCAGGCTACCGACTGCACTTGCATATGGAACACGGGACATGTCCTCTTCCTCTTCTTGTGTCTTGGGACATTGTTCAGTAGATAACCTCACACCTACAGGAATAGAAACTTTCACCGGTTTACTATCCTGCATATTAAACCTTTGTAGTATTGTCTCGACATACTTCCTCTAGTTTAACCAGAACTTCCTCTTTGCCCGATCTCTTTTAATTTCCATGCCCAAAATATAGTTTGCAGCACCAAGATCTTTCATGTCGAATTTGGAGGACAATTGGATCTTCAAATCCTAGATAATTTCTTTGTCATTTCCAACCAGCAACATATCATCCACATACAAGACCAGATAAATAACACGGTCACTAATTAATTTAAAATACACACAGTGATCTGCTTTGCTTCTAGTGAAGCCAAGTCCCCGTATAAATGTATCAAATTTCTGATACCACATTCTTGGTGATTGTTTTAACCCATACAGAGACTTCTTTAACTTGCATATCAGTGCTTTCTTACCTTTCACCGCAAAGCCTTCAGGTTGCTTCATGTAGATCTCCTCTTCCAGATCCCCGTGAAGAAACGTTGTCTTCACATCCATCTGTTCTACCTCAAAATCAAAAGCAGCAGCAACAGACAAAAGTAATCTAATAGAAGTTACCTTGGCAACAGGAGAAAAAATATCACCAAAATCAATTCCCAACACCTGAGAATAACCTTTTGCTACCAACCGAGCTTTGTATTTCTACACTTTTCCTTTTACATTTGTCTTCTTTTTGAACACCCATTTGTTGTCAATGGGTTTCCTTCCAGCCGGCAACTCCACCAGATCCCAAGCCTCATTTTTGTGCAAAGATGCCATTTCATCAACCATGGGCTCTTTCCAGAGTTTTCCATCCTCTGAATCCACTGCTTCCTTCACAGTTCTGGGATCATCATCAGTAACAGACAAAGCAAAATTTGAACAGAAAGCAGATGGACTATACCTTTCTGACAGCCTTCTTTCTGAACTGATCTTCTCATAGCCGGAGTTTGTGGCTCTTCATCTTCTGATTCCTCCTCTGTTGTAGAGTCAGATTCTTCCTCATTTAGCTCAAACTCTATCTTCTCAGGTTCCTTTGGTTGGACTTCATGTTTAAGAACATCTTTCACCTCTCTGAACACCACGTCTCGGCTGTACATAACCTTCCTTGTTACTGGGTTCCAAAGCTTATAACCCTTTAAACCATCCTTATACCCAATAAAGATGCACTTTTCAGATTTACTATCCAACTTTTTTCTTTTCTCCTTTGGAACATGTACATATGCATCACATCCAAATACTCTCAGATGTGAAAGAGAGGGTTTCTTACCAATCCATACGTCTTGTGGAGTCTTGTACTCCAATGCTGATGAAGGTGACCTGTTGACTAGGTAACATGCAGTATCCACCGCCTCTGCCCAGAATTCTTGTCCTAACTCGGCGCCACTGAGCATGCTTCTTGCCCTTTCCATCAACGTCTTATTCATTCTTTCTGCAACTCCATTTTGCTGAGGTGTATATGGAGTAGTATTATGCTGTGCTATACCACACTTCTTATAGAATTCTTCAAACTCCTTACTGCAAATCTCTCCATCGTTATCTGTCCTCAGTACTTTTATCTTCTTCTTTGTCTGGTTTTCCACCAGAGCCTTAAATTCTTTAAACCTGTCAAAGACTTCAGATTTCTTCTTAAGGAAATATATCCATGTAGCCCTTGAGAAGTCAACTATAAATGATACATAGTACACAGACTTACCTAGTGATGGAACCTTCATAGTTCCAAACACATCACTGTGCACAAGCTCTAATACATGTTTCGCCCTCTTACCACCAGAGGGGAAACTCACCCGATTCTGCTTTCCGTATACACAATTTTCACAGAAATCAAAATCTAGAGAGCTATTACTCATACCTTCTACCATACCTTTACCATGAAGTATTCGAAGGCCCTTCTATCCAATATGTCCAAGCCTTTGATGCCACAGCATGGTCTTTTCTCTAGAGACCACTTGATTTTTTGCTCCACTTTCAGGAACCACGGAATTGTTGCACCCATCAACAACAGTGCTACCTTGTAGCTTGTACAGAGTTCCAATTCGAACTCCCCGCATCAATACCAGTGCTCCCCAAACCATCTTGCAGGTACCCTTCTCGAATACTGTTTTTACACCTGCATCATCCAACTTACTAACAGAAATCATATTTTTGGCTAATGAAGGAATATGTAGAACACCCAGAAGTGTTCTAACCCTTCCACCTTGCAGCTTCAACTTTACTTTTCCAGGACCAATGATTCTAGCCTTTCTATCATCCCTTAAGAAGACATCACCACCATCATATTTCTCATACTCACAGAACCACTCTCTATGGGGAGTGAAGTGAAAGGATGCACCTGAGTCAATCAACCATGCCTCATGATCTACATGTGTACTTGAAGAAGCCAAGTACACATCCCCACCTTCATCTGGGGTGGTTTTCGCCTCTGCAGAAGGAGCCTCATTAGATCCCTTTTCTTTGTCAAGAGCTTTAGATTTACAGTCCCTTTTGAAGTGGCCTTCTTTTCCGCATTTCCAGCACACCACCTTTACAGGTTTTCCTAGAGATTTAGATCTCCCACTCGATGACTTATTTTGGTTTCTGTTTTGGGACCGTCCTCATACAAACAAGGCATCACCATTTTGGCTCTCCATATTTTTCCGTCTCATCTCCTTCGTCAGCAAGGCTGAGACTATTTCATCAAACTGCAAGGCAGTTGCATTGCTATCTATTGCAATAACCAGAATATCCCACGAATCTGGTAGAGAACACAACAAGCTGATGCACTTATCTTCATCTGAACTTTTAATATCAACAGATGCTAACTGACTTATCACAGTGTTAAATGCGTTCAGATGCTCTGCCACCGAGTCTCCATCTTTCATCCTTAGGTTATAAAACTTTTTCCGTAGGAATAGTTTATTCCCCAGAGACTTAGATTGGTACAAAGTCCCTAACTTGTCCCACAAAGCCTTTGCTGTAGCTTCCCCTGATACATTTAACAATACTGAATCTGAGACACACAATCATATTGTGCTCTTTGCCTTCCGATCCAACTTCTTCCATTCTTCATCGGACACTCCCGTTGGTTTAGTACCCGGATCTACCGCGATCCACTAATCTTTATCCACCAACAAATCCTCCATCTTGAGTTTCCACAACTCAAAACTTTGATCATTAAATTTCTCGATCTCTATCTTTCTACTGCTCGCCATCTTTTTTCACCACTAGAATCGATCTCGCAGATCTCCCACTGAACAGGGTCTACCACATGCCCGAGCGAAACCCCTTAGCAACAAAGGCGTCCCCTTGAAGCCAAAACAGCTCTGATACCAAATGTAGGTTTTAAACCCATACAAAAATTATCTGCATACGAATTCTAAAACACAGAAAATAAACAATGCGAGAGCATAACACATAAAAAACATATACACAGAGATTTTCCCACTGGATCCCAAAACCGGGACTACCAGCTTGATTTTTCATTTTGTTCCTTTCAATGTTATAATACATATTTATACATGTCGAAGCATCCAATACCATGGACCGAAAACCATCGCATCCAAAAAAACATGTGCGAAAATCATGCACAAAACCATAGGTGGGTCCGCCCAACCTAACATAGGGCCAAAACCAAAATTTTCCAGGGCGCTGCCCCGGACCCCATAAAGTGGGGTTACGGGTGCCCTTCAAACCCCCTGTTAACTACGTGGATAGAATATAACACAACGCAACACTTGTCATAGTTAAGTTAATGTCAAAGTCTAAGATATCATATCAATGTCAATGTGTCACTCACTGTAAACACCTTCTCACTGTATAGGAGATTACAATCTCATTACTGTCATCAAAAGGAATAAAGAATACAAACCATCTGAAGGTTATATTAAGTCAAGTGTTGCATCATCATCATGAGATCTCATTGTTTAGACAAGCATAAGAACTATTCACAACTACTTTGCTTTCCATTACATATTGCTGCTACTTTCAAGGTTAAGTCAAAGCAAGCAACTCATCATAGTACTTGTCACAGTAAGGCATCAATGTTAGGTCTATTAATACATATTTGCATAGCTCAATGTCTTATACTAGAACATATTCCAAAGGTGTTGTTCCTTCATACACTATTTCAGTGAACATTCAAATCACTGTACACTAGTTGTCACTTGTTTTCCTTCGCATGCTCCCTTATCAAATATCCAGGTTTCATTATTCATCAACTACTCTGTTTGGCTGTTACAGTCTAGGAGATCCTTGCACTAATGTTGCTACTAACCAGGGGTCAATATATGAATGCTCAACACTTGTGAAGTCTAAATGCCAAATAAAGGTGTCATTATGTCACTGTTTCATCACAAAAAATTGTGGCATATACTTCACTTGAACTTTTGTACAAGAATGTGTCTGTTCGTTTGTATAGGACATATCCCTTGTATGTAGAACTATGTTGATGATGAGCCTTAGTCTGTAGCCGATACATGACATTGTTTGTACTTCAATTGATTCGGTTCACCCTTGCTTACCTTGGAGAAATATACCTTGAACTTCAACAATCCATAATCAACAACTTTCCTTCTTCAATGATCATTGATGCCACTCAAATAATAAGATTCTCATGCTCAGAACTTTGGGCTTCAAAAAGTATGACAAACTTAGAAGTATTTGGTTGTTCACAAAGTCTTAATAAACAAACCCTCACTATTGTAGATGTTTCCCTAGGTTGAAATTTCATGGATCCATTTCAAGATTTTGTGAATTTGTTATAATGCCAAAAATGTTTCAGATAGAATGCCTCCAAAGAATGCTATCACAATCATGCTATAAATGTTTCAGAGATCCCTTATTTTGAGGTCCAAACTGCCCAACAAATCATCAAGCAATCAACACAAATACTTACCTTGAAGGTTGAGTGGAGGAATAATTTTTTTGAGTCAATCAACAAGTAATCCACTGCCCTAGTTGCCTCAAAGAGATCCTTTGATGTCTTATTTCAAGAGGTCGAAAATTCCTTCTAAGTCAGACAAAATTTTTAGAGCTCATCTCACTAAATCATTTGTTGAATTATTATGTTTTTGAAAGTGCAATAGATGTCCTTTTATAGTGTATGGTAAGGCTAGTTAGGGGCTTCGTAAGGTATACATTGGGTTCATTAGACTTAATATGTGGCATATAATTTAAGAAAAAGGAAACGCCGTTGGCCTTAGGGGAAAAAAAATTCTTCCACATTGAACAACTAAAGGATACACCCTAAATATAAAATAAATTTGTCATAATTATATCATTTTATAAAAATAATAACTAACCCTTACTAACCATTTAAAATTTGTCTAGAAATATTTTCAATTCCACCAGAAATTTGAAATCAATGATTGACTTAGTGCATATGGTTCTACCTAGTTGTGAAGTCAATTATTGACTTATTGTCTTTTATTTTTCGAGTTATGTCACTACCCCCTGGGGTTTTATCCCACAAAACCAAGTCTTCAATTTCAAACTCAATTTTCTCTCAAACCAGAGGAACCACAGGGTGTACCACATATCAACGAAAACCTCTTTTCAAGGAGAATCTAATGACCTATATCTCCAACCCAAACTCAATGATTTGTTGTACCAAAAATCCTCGACAAAGTCGGGGTACATCCTTAGTCCAGGGAACCCAAATCTCAGGACTTGGGTTTTCAACCATCCAACAATATAGCTTCTATCTTGAGGTAATCCGAAAATTAATAGGAAGCATTCATTATCCGTTTGACATCAATGGTTGGTTTTTTAAGTCAAAGTCAAACGCAATCAACTCTATGGGTTGACAACAATGACAACACCATCCAAAAATCTCCCCCTTAGTCATTGATGCCAACAAACATACTCCTTCTGTCAGTACAACTCCCCCTGACATCAAGCTTCACCTCCTTCTCGATATTTCAATCTCGTTGTCAGGTTTTTCTCCCCCTTTGACATCAATGGCAAAGGGTTGCTCCTTCTAAGAATTTTCTTGCTTCATGTGGGCTTGTTATTTTCCTATGCTCCCCTGACAAGAAGCCTTCTTGTAATAGTCTGTTAGTGATAATCATTATGGAACTGTGTCCTATATGTGCTTCCCTGGAAGAGAAGCCTTCCTCTGTGAACTTGTAATCCTTCAACTGTTCTATTGCCCCTGAACCTGTTATGAAATTGCCATCTTGTTCAAACTATCTGTCTGCCAATTGTAGACTTGTGCCATATATTGTTGCATAAACTTCTTAGCAATTAGCAGTTTTTAATCATTTTCAGAGCATTACTTATTATTCAATTATTATTAGTGTTCTTCTTCAACAATTATAAACAATAATCAACAATAGACAACACCGTACAACAATGTAGGAAGATAAAACAATAGAAATAAATATTTTTAGGTGGAAAACCCCCTTTGGGTCAAAAACCACTAAATGCTTCTCTAGTAATTGTCTTCTTATCTCTTTAAAAGAAATATTAATTACATCAAGATTCAAGCTACAATTGAGGGATGTGTTAACTCCCTAATTCACATGCCACAACATGTAGGATGCTACTAAACCCTAATATCCTAGTACAACCTAAAGGCCCCCCCAACTCCCTGTAGATCAGGCCACAATCTCATGAGTGCTCCAATACTATGTTTATCAGCTGCTGTCAAAAAGGATGTTTCACTGCCTGTTAGTTTATCAGCCACAACTGAATGGACACCAAAACACCCTATGTAAACCACAACTTTCCCTAACACCACCCTATCGCCCTAAAGTGTTCTTAGGCCACAACCTGAAGGTGACTCCAATATCTTTCCTTGCACCACCCTGCCACCTTGACAAGTCAGAAGACCATGTTTCACAATTTTTAAATTAGATCCCCTTGTGCCCTGAATCAATATATGAAGATAGTAAATAAGAGAATGTTGCTATGCTCAAATTGAATATCATGTCAAGTTCTGCAGCTGCATTGTTGATCACACTATATAATCTTATTCAACTTGCACAACCCTGCTCAATATGGCCACTGCACAATGTTGCACATCAAAACTCACTACTCATCACTGATCACTGCACATAACTGCCAACTTCTTGTCACTATACTGAGCTGCTCATGAATGAATATGCATCAATGCTCATACACTTCTACCACACTGTATCAAGTTGCACACGATGCTGCAACCATCTAGCACTACTATCAAATGATGGCACAACGCAAGGTGCCTCAGGTCATCTCGATGTCTTGCAATCAGTGCACTCAGAGTTTGTCCCCAAAGAGATACCGATGTATATGTAAGCACATTGTTTGATTGGTCAAGACCTGCTATCCATCTTTCTTCAATATGTTGTACGGGATGATATTTCCTTCAACACTTGTTCCTCTGCAAAGTTACAATTGTGTCACTGTACACTCTCTAGGTCATCACTACAAGACAAACCCCGAAGTCATCATAGTCTATGCCAAGTATTATTGTAGTATCACCCATATGTCATAGACAACCTACTCACTATGTCATAGTCAAGTAAATTCAAAGTCAAACATCTCATCATAGAATGCTTACTAAGTCAATCAATGCTTCACATCATAATCAAGGTACTTGTCATAGTTAGGTTAATGTCAAAGTCAAGTTATTGTATCAATGTCAATGTGTCACTTGCTATAGACACCTTCTCATGGTATAGGAGATTACAATATCATTATTGTCATCAAAACGAATAGAGAATACAAACTCTAACATTTGAAGGTTATATTAAGGCAAGTGTTGCATCATCATGAGATCTCATTGTTTAGACAGTCATAAGAACTGTTCGCAGCTACTTTGCTGTCCATTACATATTGCTGTTACTTTCAAGGTTGAGTCAAACGAGTAAGTCAAAGCAAACTACTCATCATATTACTTGTCACAGTAAGGCATCAATGTTAGGTATATCAATTCATATTTTCATAGCTCAATATCCTATACTACAACATAGTCCAAAGGTGTTGTTGCTTCATACACTATTTCAGTCAACATTCAAATCACTGTACACTCTAGTTGTCACTTGTTTTCCTTAGCATGGTCGCTTATCAAATATATAGGTTTCATTATTTGTCAACAATTCTGTCTGGCTATTACAGTTTAGGAGATCCTTGCACTAATTCTGCTACTAACTAGGGGTCAATTTATGAATGCTTAACACTTGTAAAGTCTAAATGCCAAAGAAAGGTGTCATTATGTTACAGTTTCATCACAAATGATTGTGGCATATACTTCACCTAAACTTTTGCACAAGAATGCGACTCTTCCTTTATATATGACAGATCCCTTATATGTAGAACTATGTTGACGATGAGCCTTAGTCTACAACCAAGAGGTGGCACTATTTGTGCTTCAATTGATTCGGTTCACCCTTGCTTGCCTTGGAGAAATATACCTTGAACTTCAACAACCCATAATAAAAAACAACTTTCCTTATTAAGTGATCATTGAGGGCACTCAAATAATAAGATTCTTACGCTCAGAACTTTGGGCTTCAAAAAGTACGACAAACCTAGAAGTATTTGGGTGTTCAAAATGTTGAAAATAACAAGAAGAAATGTTAAAAATAACATAAAACAATAAAATCTTAATTTAATGTGTCCTTGAATTAATTTGGGAATTAAATTGTAATTCTAATTCTCATAGCAATTTGTAATAGTTAACTAAGTTAATTTGACTTAGTTGACTTAGTTAATTCGATTTGGGAGTCTATCTAAAATTATGTAGAGTGGTTTCTAAATTTTAGGGGTCGAGGTTGAGTTCTTTTGAGTTGTAATTATTAATTCAGTTAAACTAGTTCCAATTGATGGAGGAATTAGTGGGAGATCTAGTAGTGGGGTGTAACCTGCAGTAGTGGGGCGTAACCATCACTGCTCAACCAATAAATTGATAATTCACTCATAAATAATTCATGCATGTCAGTTGAATTGGAATTTGCGATTGAGAATTATACATTAGGGAAGAGCGAAGAACAACTAGGGTTGAATTTTTGCAGGCGTTGTTCTCCATGGTAGGGCGAGGAGGAGGGAGCTCTACTCCCTCCTACAAGCAAGCGGTTACCAGTCGTGGTAAGAGGCCACTGGAGGAAGTCAGAAGAAATGACGAGGTGAAAGAGAGCAGAGAAGAAGGGAAGGATAGAGACAAACATTGTGAGAATCAAAGCACTAGAGACAATGAAGAAAATGACATGGAAAAGGGAGAAAAAACCAAGGTTCAGAGTGGTCCTTGTAAGTGTAAATCTGAGGTTACACCCAGGGTGGTCCTAAATGATCCAGGGACCACATGAGCACTTATGCTATTATTTGTAAATTCATGGGAGTATGGCCCACTGAAAAAGCTTTACAGACATGGATTAAATATCATTGGAAACCCAAAGGAAGCATTGACCTACATCTGGGGTCAAAAGGATTCTTCACAGTGGTCTTCACTAACATTGAGGATAAAGACAGAGTGTTTGAAGGAGGGCCCTACTTCTATGTAGCTGCTGGCCTCTATATGAGGCCGTGGATGATGAACTTTGTCCTGGAGCGGGAGACTTTCACTTCAGTACCGGTTTGGGTAAGACTTTACTCCCTTCCTCTTGATTACTGGCAAATAGAATCGTTAACAGCTATAGGGAATAAACTGGGACGTTTTGTCAAGGCTTCAGAAGCTACTAGAAGAGGAAAATATACTTCCTTCGCACGAATCTGTGTGGAAATGGATCTCTCCGGAGCTCTACCGGATGAGTTGATCTTGGAAGTTTTGGATGAAGAATGGGTGCAAACAGTAGATTATGAACATATTCCATTTAGATGTCACAGATGTCATGAGCATGGGCACCTGTTCAGAGATTGCCCTCTCAGTAAAATCGAGAACAGGAGCAAAGATTATACTATGAAAGATACAAAGAGTTTTCAAAAAGTGAGCCACAGAGGAAAAGGCGGAAAAAGGGGTCTTAGGCACCATCAAGCCGAAGGGTCTCAAGTTATGCTGAATAGGTTCCAGGTGCTCAAGGAGGAAGAAGAGACCATAAAAGTAGATCAGGGATTAGAGGTAAATCCAAAAAATAAGGAGATAGAGGAGAACAAAGACCAACCAAAGCACAATAACATACAGAAAGAGGCCGTGATGAGCGATGTAGAACTAGATATGGACCAGGAAATTACCCAAAGTGAGATAGAAATGGAGGATCAAGAGTTGCAGGAAATTTTAGATAGAGAACACCTAGATTTAGAAGGGTTATTGAAATAGGGAACCATGGAAGGGTTAGATTCGTTACCACAAGACGAGTTCTCTCGAGTACAGTAGTTTTACTTATGGAAAACCCATGATGGTGGGGAGGAAAGATGAGGCAATACGACAAAACAAGGCAATGAAGGTGTGAAATCATCAAAAAACACACCAGGATTAGGACCTAGAGGCCCTGGAAAGAAAAGAGGCAGAAAAAAGCAGAATGAGCTGCTGCTGGAGTGTGGAAAGCTAATGATAGACTCGGGTAAGATGAAAGACCTAATCAATTAGTATTTCATTAATCTTTAATGATGAATTTTACTGCTTGGAATATCAGGGGTCTAGGTAGTAAAAGGAAACAAAGATTACTTAGTAACAGGATGAAACAAGAAGCTTCGGATATCATTTTTATCCAGGAAACTAAATGTTCTATACAAAAAATTAAATAACCTCATAATAAATGGCTTAGTCGTTTTGAGTTTCTAGAAGTTAAGGCAGAAAACACAGCAGGTGGTATTCTGACTCTTTGGAATCCCCTCAAGATTGGCATAATAGACGCTGAAGCTTCCAAAAATTATCTTTCATTGGTCATATAGCCTGAGGGGGATAAGGGGATCTATTTGGTTACGAATGTTTATGGCCCTCAGAGAATGGATGACAAATTGAGATTCCTTGATTCTATTATGGATCTCAGAGAGAGTTATGCTGGGATTCCATGGATTTTGGGTGGGGACTTCAACATGATCAAATCACTATCGGAGGAAAAATGGGGCACCAGAGCTCTCACCAAAGATGCCTTAGCTTTTCAATCCTTTTTGGACACTTCGAAATTGGTCGACATTGATACAGGTAATGGTCTCTTCACTTGGAACAATAGGAGAGGAGGGTCTTTGGTGGCCTCAAAGTTAGATAGATTCATCTTATCAGAGGATCTTATTCTCAATGATACGAGTATGGGAGCAAGGATTCTGCGCTTTGGAGGTTTTGATCACTGGCCAATTCAACTAGAGATCAGGGGCATTGGAACTCCTAGGAATAGACCTTTCAGATTTGAGAACATCTGGCTCACCCATCCGGATTTTATCAACAACATTTCAAGTTGGTGGTCTGAGGATTTGCATATTCAGGGTACGAGTATGTTAATTCTTCAAAAAAGACTAAAACACATAAAACTCAGGCTGAAAGAGTGGAATAAGAGAGAGTTTGGAAACATTTTTGAAGGTCAAAAAGCTGTTGAAAGCAAATTGAAGATACTTAACCAATCCATCATCGAAGTTGGCTTTGATAAAATCAGCAATGATAGAGCCACCAATCTTCAGCACGAGTGGGAGAACTTATGCAAACAAGAGGAAATTTTCTGGAGACAAAAATCTAGAGTGCAATGGTTAAAGGAAGGGGAAAGAAATACCAGATTTTTCCACAGATCAACCTTGGAAAACCGGGCTCATAATAGAATCTCCTTGATTAAGGATGAGGAAGGGAAACTTGTCAGTACCCATGAAGAAATTGAAGCTGTTTTAGTTCAACACTTTAGGGGGATTGCACAGGAAAATATTCCAAACAGAGAGCCTTTCATTAAGGATATAATAAGACATATACCAAGACTAGTGTCCAGAGAGGATAATCTCAACCTCAACTGGCCAGTTACTGAAGAAGAAATCAGTGAAGTCATCAAGGAAATGCAGAATGGTAAAGCACCGGGTCCTGATGGTTTTAATGTGGACTTCTTTAAAGCATGTTGGAATATTGTAAAACAAGATATGCTGAATGTGGTAGAAGATACCAGGAGGAATAGAACTATTCTGAAAGCACTCAATACCTCCTTCATTTCACTGATCCCTAAACAAGATAATGCTCTTACTCCAGATAAGTTTCGACCCATAGCATTGTGCAATGTGGTTTACAAGATTATATCCAAGGTTGTAGCTAACAGACTCAAACCTCTTCTCCCCACCCTTGTTTCTGGGGAGCAATCTAGTTATGTGGAAGGTAGACAAATTCTCAATAACATCATTCAAGCACAGGAAGTGGTGAACTCATTGACTAGCAACAGGAAAGCGGGAATGATCATGCAGTTGGACATAGCTAAAGCTTATGATAAGTTAAACTGGACCTATATAAGGAGAGTTCTTATAGCTTTTGGGTTTGATCATAATTGGGTTAGATGGGTCATGGCTTTGGTAACCTCTTCCGGCTTTTCAATTTTGGTAAATGGCTCTCCCTCCGAGATTTTTACTCCCTCAGGAGGCCTTAGGCAGGGAGATCCACTCTCTCCCTTTCTCTTTATTCTCATGATGGAAGGAATTGGTAGATCGATTAAGCAAGCAAAAGTCGAAGGCAAAATCAAGGGTCTTCAACTTTGTGAGAATGGACAGACTTTGACTCATAAACAATTTGTGGATGATACCATGTTGCAGGGGGTTCCTACAATCAAGGAAGATTTGGCATACAAACAACTTCTAAATGAATTTGGTCTAGCCACAAGTATGGAGGTTAATCTTTTCAAATCCAAAATCTTTTTCTTCAATACTGGTATTGCTATCCAAAGGAACATCTCCAGAATTCTAGGTTTTTAAAGAGATTCTCTTCCTTCGAAATACTTGGGAATCCCCCTTACTGCTAAACCTCTTCATAAAAGTATCTGGGAACCGGTGATTAATAAGATGCAGGATAAAATCAGGAATTGGACCTTCAGATCTTTAAACTTAGCTGGTAGGTTGGTGCTTACAAAGGCTGTTTTACAATCTATCCCAGTTTTTATGCTTTCAACACTCCCTGTTCCAAAAGGAGTCTTACAACAATTCAGAACCATTCAAAGAGACTTTTTCTGGGGGAAAGGGGAGAAAAAAAGGAAATGGGCCTTAGTGGCTTGGGAAAAGATTTGCAAACCTAAAAATCAAGGAGGTCTAGGTTTGGATGATCCAGAGGTTCTAAGTAGGGCTTTAGGAGCTAAGTTATGGTGGATATGGGTAAAAGAACCAAAGGCCCAGTGGGCTAGTATCTAGACAAAGAAATATGCTAGCACTTGGGACAATAACGATCTTATAAGGATGTTCGGCAATATAAAGGGCTCATACATCTGGAATAAGGTCTGGGAGAACATAGGCTTACTTCAAAAGAATAGATTCTGGGAAATCAGAGAGGGGGACTTGGCACTTTTTTGGGAAGATAAATGGCAACAAGAACCAATACTTCTAAATGAGCAATTTCTGGACCTCAAAAGAGAGACAAATATCAAGGGGTTATCACAGGTCAGAGATTTTTGGGACCAAAATAATATTGTAAGTAAGTGGTGAAAGTGGAGGAATATGTTTTATGGGGAAGATAACCCCTTTAAAACTAAAGCTGAGGCTCTCATGAGGATACTGGAACAAAGGAAGATCTTAGTAACAGGGGGGCATGACCAATTGAGGTGGGGCAATAATGATAAGGGTACCTTTAATCTGAAGGAGGCTAAACGCAAACTCCTTGAATTGGACTCTTTGGCTTTGAATAGAGTATGGCAGAATCTATGGAGGCATCAAGGATGGATGAATATTAAACTCTTCATGTGGATTGTCTATCATAAGAGAATTCTGACTTGGGATAACATAAGGAAAAGGGGTGTGATGGGGCCTTCCAGATGCCAGCTCTGTGAAGCCCAAGAAGAAACTATGGAACACCTCCTCAATAATTGTAACTTTACCTCTAGTTTATGGGATTATTTTGCTAACATCTTCCAAAGGAGCGACAGGGACAGAGGGTGCATCTTCAACACCTTAACTAGATGGAGAAGTAATTACTCAGATAATGAAATGCTCGGTGCAGCTTGGGCTCTAACACCTAGCTTCATTATTTGGAATGTATGGAAAGAAAGGAATCAGAGAATTTTCAAAAATGAGAAGAGATCCCTTCAGTGTCTTTTAAAGCAAACTTTGACTCAGCTTAAAGAGACAGTGGGTACCATAGTTCGGAATTCCCCTAATAATCCACCCTCAGAAGCTGACTTGAGGATTCTGGGACTGTTGGGAATGCAGGGGCTTTTGTCGCAAGGCCCAGATAGAAGAGTTTTGGTTAGGGTCTCTAAACAGGAATTCTGGCATCCTCCCCCTTTGGGCTTTCTGAAGTTTAACATAGATGGGGCTTCTAAAGGAAACCCGGGCAATGCGAGCTTTGGAGGGGTGTTAAGGGATGTTAATGGAAATATCCTTTCCATCTTCCATGGAAATTTAGACAGGGCTACAAACAACATGGCAGAAGCCATGGCTATGGAGTAGTGCTTAGATCTCCTGGTGTAGGATAACTGGCAGAATATAATTATCGAAGTGGACTGTGAAATAGTTTTCAACTCTGTCAAAAAAATTAGTTGGGGCTCGGAGTCGGAGAAGGTTTCTAAACACTGGAGGCTGATCCAGGTCTTCCAAAGGATCCAATTCCACCTCAGAGGCCTACGCACGGTCAGTTTTAACCATGTTCGAAGGCAGGCCAATAAACTTGCTGATTTACTGGCTAATCAAGGGGTGAAATGTTCTATGTACAGGGTGAAGTTGGGCGAGCATAGGCAGACTCAGGACAGTTTCATGGACCAATGTGACATCCAAGTTGTCGAGGATATGATGGTGTACCGGACCAGAACTATGGAAACTCTGTCCAATAATGTGGTTGAATTATGAGGTGCTATTTTCCACTTTTCTCATTTTTTCTCATATGGCTTGGAGGAGTTTTCTACTAGAACAGATGTTTGGAGGGAATTGTTGGTACGACCCTCAGGATCACTTATGGAGGCAATAGCGATGGTGGTAGAGGCTGGAATCCAGAGTTTAACGGCGACCTGTACGTTCCTTTTACGCCGTCAAAGGTTGTTAATCCACTAGCGGAGTGGTTTCCGGTATATCGGGGGCCTCCCGGGCAGGAAGTGGTTTTCAATTTTTGGGAGCGATCATACTCCTCGGTCGACATGTGGCGGTGGGGCGGTTTTGGTTTCCACCCTTATCAGGCGTTAAATAGCAGCTATTATGTTCAGAGCGATATGTTCCTCCGCCGTAGGATCTGGCCCGACGGATCTATGGTGGTGATCTGTCGAGCTGGTCAGTGGGGCCACAAGGTTAAAGGGCGGACGTCTAGGCGGCGCGATATTTTCCTACACCGTTGGATCAATTTGGGTGGATCAACGGTTAGGAACAGGCGCGCTCATTGGTGTTTCCAAAAGGTTTTTGGCAGGAGCCTTGGTTTTGCGAGAGCATCCATTGCAGTTGGTGGGAGCCAGGAGCTCTAAAGGCGATTTTGTAAAAAAAAAAAAAAGGAAAAAAAGAGAGCGAAATTTAATAGTTTCGTCGGGATTCTTTTGTGGCCGAGATACTCGTTGCCTTTTTGGGGGTGTAGTGTTGTGGGTTAGGATTGGAGTTCTTACACTTAACTCGTGACCCTAGTTTCTCTAGAAAGTAGTGTTGGTCTAAGATACATGTTTCCATATGGATGGTTGTACGCTATGTGAATAATTTTCTGATTTAATGAATATGAAGGTATGACTCTTGCTTCAGCAAAAAAAAAATTCATGCATGTCAGTTCTGAGAAAGACCCAGTTGAGATTGGAGTTCAGGTAAAACGTACAATCAGTTGTAAAATCATCCAAATTAAACTGATGGTGCATGCAATAAGAAAAATACCTATGGATAGATTGCACAGTTATGAGTGAGGAATTTTCCAATTAAATATGGGATAATTCCCAAGGGAACAACACAAGGAAGTAGGGGCTTGGAAGACAATAGATTTGGCTAAGTATTGGCTTGCGCGGGTTTGTGAAGTAGTAAGTGAGATTGTACTTGTGCAGAGAATATTAGGGTTGAACAAGCAGTGTATTTTCTTCTCAGATCTTATGGTTAATGCAATATACATATAGCGGGGTTTTTTGCTGAGGCTTCCCCCAGATAAATTATTGTGTTATGTGTAATTGAAATTCTTCCTTTTCTGCTTCGTGATTTCATTGATCAATTTTTGTTTCCGCTGACGAGTAGAGTAGATTTAAGTCAATTGTTTTAGCATATCACAATATGTAGTTTGAATCTACAAGGAATCTCTACATGGTATCTGAGCTAGATTTGTAGAAATTTCTACATGGTATAAGAGTTGAAATCACAATAGAAGAGAAGAATTCGAAGTTTTCCTTGGATATTGATGGAGCTCTAGTTCAGGGAAGATCCAGAAGACCTATGTGCATACTTCTTAATGGAGCAAGAATGCTACTAGTGGGAAGATCCGTGAGCCAATGTTTAGTGACACAAAAAGGAGTTTTGATCATTGATATTGGTAGATTCAAAAGCAGAGATATTTTCCACAGGGAGATCAAAACTCAGAGGGAGCATCCATATGGAATCTATTACTTCAGGATCTGGGGAGATCAAACTCATTATTGCAGTGGTTGTAGCAGCAGTGTGGAAGCAGCAACAAAGCAATAGCAACAACAATATGAGTAGATAATATTTAGCTCATGCATGCAAAGCCTTGAGGAGAAAGGTAGAGACTATCGACTCGGTGGTTGAGAGGGAGCAAGAATTACCTCTCAAACATGCAACCTCAAAAACAACCTCAATAAGTTGTGGGGTAGCCACAATTAGAGAAGCAGAGAGGAGACCTAGTGGATACATCCACTCAAGCAGAGACCTTCAGTAGGGGGATTTCAAGCCAATTGGGCAGAGGGAGCACATGTAGCGATACCTCTAGGTGTGAGGTGGGGCGATATGAAACCATAGTCATAAGAGTGCAGAAATTTGGGCAGGGTCCATTGAGGCGTTTTTTGTCTCATGGATCATTACCTTGCTACGGGTGCCCATAATATTTAGTAGAAGGAGGATCAATGTCAGTGATATACTATGGAGTGTAGAGAAGTGTTGATAGCAGAGCATGAGGCCCAGTAGCAGACTTAATGACAACACAATTTTCCTAGTAGCTAGTTGCAAACACAGTGGATTCAATTTATTTTGTTTGGGTGCGTTTTGGTTACATATGTTGTAGTAGAAACAACAAAAGTGAAAAAAGTTGCATGCATAATGTTCCAAAGGTACCAAAGCGAGATAGAGTTGAATTCCTTTCTTGTTGAGAGGGAGTGTTAAAAATAGCATCAAGAAAAATCTTAATTTAATTTTCCCTTTAATTAAATTAGGAATTGAATTGTAATTCTAATTCTCATAGAAACTTGTAATAGTTAACTAAGTTAATTTGACTTAGTTGACCTAGTTAATTCGAGTTGGGAGTCTATCAGAGTAATGTAGAGTGGTTCCTAAATTTTAGGGGCCCAGGTTGAGTTCTTTTGAGTTGTATTTATTTAATTCAGTTTAACTGAGTTAAATTCAGTTAAACTAGTTCCAACTGATGGAGGAATTAGTGGGAAATCTAGTAGCGGGGTGTAACCAACACTACTCAACCAGTAAAATGATAATTCACTCATAAATAACTCATGCATGTCAGTTCTGAGAAAAACCTAGTTGAGATTGGAGTGTAGGGACAATGTACAATCAATTGTAAAATCATCTAAATTAAATCGATGGTGCATGCAATTAGAAAAAGGCCTATGGATGGATTGCGTGGTTATAAGTGAAGAATTTCCCAATTAAATATGGGATAATTCCCAAGGGAACAACACAAGGAAGTAGAGGCTTGGAAGGCAACATATATGGCTAAGTATTGGCTTGAGCTGGTTTATGAAGGAGTCAGTGAGATTGTACTTATGCATAGATTGTTCGGGTTGAACAAGCATTGTATTTTCTTCTCAGATCTTCTGGTTAATGCAATATACATATAGCGGGTTTTTTAGCTGAGGCTTTCCCCAAATAAATTATGTGTTATGTGTGATTGAAATTCTTCCTTTTCTGCTTCGTGATTTCATCGATCATTTTATTTATTTATTTTTATTTATTTATTTATTTATTTATTTTTGCTGATGAGTAGAGTAGATTCAAGTCAATTATTTTAGCATATCACAATATGCAATTTGAATCCACAATAAAAATCTACACAAAAAGTCTTAACAAACAAACCCTCACTATTGTAGATGTTTCGCTAGGTCAAAATTTCAAGGATCAATTTCAATATTTTGTAAATTTGTTATAATGCCAAAAATGTTTCAGATAGAAGGCCTCCAAAGAATGTACATGACCACAAACAGTAAGGCTGCACTCTTCACAAGTTTTGCACAAAAAACATGATATTAAGCCACCACAATCATGTTATAAATGTTTCAAAACTCCCCTAATTTGAGGTTCGAACTGCCCAACAAATCATCAAGCAATCAACACAAATACTTACCACGAAGGCTGAGTGGAGGAAGAATTTTTTTGAGCCAATAAACAAGTAATTCGCTACCCTAGCTGCCTTAAGGAGATCCTTTGCTGCCTTATTTCAGGAGGTTGAAAATTCCTTCTCTCTGTTAGACGAAAATTTCAGATCTCATCTCACTAATTTGGTGAATTATTATGGTTTTGAAAGTGAAATTGATGTATTTTTATAGTGTATGGTAAGGCTAGTTAGGGGATTCATAAGGTATACGTTGGGTTCATTAGATTTAATAGATGGCTTGTAATTTAAGAAAAAGGAAAGGTCACTGGCCTTAAGGGAAAATAAAATTTGTTCCACATTGAATAGCTAAAGGATACACCCTAAATATAAAAGAAATTTGTCATAATCATAAATTTTAATAAAAATAATAACTAACCATTACTAGCCATTTAAATTTTTTCTAGAAATATTTTCAATTGCACTAGAAATTTGAAATCAATGATTGACTTAGTGCATATGGTTCTACCTAGTTGTGAAGTCAGTGATTGATTTATTGTCTTTGGTTCTTTGATTTATTTAACTTATATGTGGTGAGATTACGGTGATAAAAAATGTCATATATTGACAACCGTAGGAGGTGTCTTGTCACTACCCCTTGGGGTTTTAGCCCACAAAATTGGGCCTTCAATTTCAAATTCATTTTTCTCCCAAACCAGGAGGAACCCTGAGGCGTACCACATATCAATAGAAACATCTCTTTGAGGAGAATCTAATGACCTAGATGTTCGACCCAAAGTAAATGATTTTACCTACCAAAAGCCATCGACAAAGTTGGGGTACATCCTCGGTCTAGGGAACCCAAACCCTAGGACCTGGGTTTTCAACCATCCAACAATATAGCTGCTATATTGATGTAATTCGACAATTACTAGGAAGCATTCATTAACCATTTGACATCAATGACTGGTGTTTTTAGTCAAAGTCAAAACCAGTCAACTCCATGGGTTGACGTCAATGACAACACCATCCAACAAGAGTGTCATGTTTTCTTGCTAGTTCATGATCTTGACTTGGGGGTGGCCTGATTTGGATAAGTATGCCCAGCATAATTGCATTCAAGTCTCAACAACGAAATTTTCATTTAAGCACCCATATTAAAATGAAGCATTCACAGCTATTGGAAATAAAGTTTTGGGAAAAAATCAACTCAAAATCAACTCAAGTTCAAAAATAACTATCTCATAGTCAAAGGTAGACTTATAGATAATATTAGATACGAGGGAAGATGAAGATGAAGGAAAGAAGATACTTTCCCTAGTGATGATTGAACTTTATTGTAACAATCTTGTGTGGTGATCTAGCACCAAGTTGTGTGACATTAATGTGTGCATGGAAGCAACCCAATCTCACGTGCAATACACATGCATGTGCTTCATAAAGTTCCTCAATTCTATTGATGTGGATTGTGTGTAACCTAGTGTAGCTTAACTTACACTCCAATTGAATAAACAAAATCGTTGATACCATGCACATGCTTTTGTACTTTAACACATGTTTCAGGGTGATATCCCTTACGAAGCCTATTGAAATTCAAATAGTCTATGATTCTTGTTCTTGATCAAACTTCCCCAATTAGGAGTTATTCCCAACGTGTGTCCTCCTAGTTGAGAAAACTTAGTCAAAATATGTTTAAAGGTGTGAAACTTACTAGTTTGGGGTGTTTTCCTTTTAGCCCAATCTAATAAAGCTATATGGTTTGTTGTTTTCTAGGTTCATTTTTCTTAATAGCCAATGTATTAGAGGAAATTTGGTCCTAATTTGAGCCACCTAAGCAAATCATAAATTGTGTATGCCACTACCATGTAATATAGGTTAACATAAAATTACAAGGTAAGAGTTAAAGATAATAATGAGAAGTCTAGATTTCTGTGCATAAGATAAACGATAGTGGATATGATACAATAATTACTGTACTATTAAAGGTAATAATAATGTAAGCACAATAACATATTATTAATATATAATATTAATGGAAGGATAATATAATAATAATAATATATAATAACAATTGTGTTTTATCACTAGTTTTTAGGTATTTGGGCAATCTTTGATTTTTGTTCTTGGTCAAACCTCCCTAGGTAATAATGAGAAGTCTAGATTTTTGTGCATAAGATAAACGATAGTGGATATGATACAACAATTATTGTACTATTAAAGGTAATAATAATGTAAGCACAATAACATATTATTAATATATAATATTAATGGAAGGATACTATAATAATAATAATAATAATATATAATAACAATTGTGTTTCATCACTAATTTTTAGGTATTTGGGCATTTTTTGATTTTTGTTCTTGATCAAACCTCCCCAGGTAAGAGTTGTTGGTCCCCAATTGTTGGCATTGTGGCACAGATTTGGCACTATGCCACAGGTGTTGTCCTTGATGGCAACTCACTCAAAGGGCAGATCATAGTTCAGGCTCTCAAAATGAAAGAAAATGAGGTATACGCAGGTTCATCTTAACAAAATTGCGTATACACGCAGATGTACCGATCGAAAGGTGCGTATACGGATGCATGCACTTTCATGCAAAGAAAAGCGCGCACATGTGGGAAAACTTATGGTTGGTCCATGGTATTTAGTCCGACATATTTGAACCTATGGTTTTGGTACTTGGTATTGCATTCTAAGTGTTAAACCCAGGTATTGGGTCCCTAGTATTGGATATCTATGGTTTTGGACCATGGTTTGAGTAAGGCCTAGACTATAAAAAGGGAATGAGATCATTTGGCAAGGGAATTGAATTATATGTTGAATATCTTGAGAGGAGAAAGAACTGGAATACTGGTGATTGGTTGGTGAGTTAGAGCTGGATCTGAATCAAGGAGGAACCTGAGCATTACACGATGGTTAAGATCTATTAATGGGTCGAGATCTCAAGGCTTGAATAGTAGTATCATTGTGTGATTTTGATCTATTATATTTGGCGCATGATTATATCTATAAATCTGATAGTCTGGGTATAACTGATGTCTGATTAAGTAAAAGGATAAATTATCTTTTATAGATCTGTATGCAGGTTTGATACAGCGGAGGTGCGTATACACGCATGTTAAGCAAGAGAATACTACGTATATGCTGGTTGTCTTTGGTATAGCTGCGTATGTACGCATGTTTTTTATTGATCTACTTGATGTTTGTCTAATATTCTGGATCCAGTCTGAAAATTTATGAAACGTGGTCCCTGGAAGAAAAGAGAAGGTTGAAGCCTTCTGTAGGTCAGCACCTACGTACTAGTAGCTCTGCTAGTACAAGAGCTAAGGGGGTTGTAGCTCCCTTCTAGGAGAAGTTGGAGAACGAGAGAAGGTTGTAGCCTTCTGCAGGTTGAAGCATGCGTACTGGTATAAGTTTGCACCAGTACATAAACATTGTAAAAGGAGTTTCTAATTGGAAGAAGATAGAGACGCATTGCAGATGGTGGTTTTCACCCACATTGGGTTTCCACCTTATATCTGGTGTTCTTATGTGTGATTGCCTGTTCCATTTTACTGTTCTTGGTTACTGTTCATATGTTTTGATGCACAGATTAATGATCAACATCTGAAGAATAATCTAAATTACAAGTCTGCTCATATACGCTTGATTTCTTAACTGAAGTTGCGTACATACGCGGTATTTCCTAACTGAAGTAGCATATACAAATCTGATTGTGAAATGAAAAATAATTGACCTGATAATACTGATTCACCCCACCCCCCCTCTCAGTATTATTTCCAACAATTGGTATCAGAGCAGGTCCTTCAGAAGAAGCTTGATCGCTTGAAGGAAGATCTTTCATCATGAGCAACTACGAAAGAGAAGCATCAATCAGGCCACCGATTTTTGATGGAAGCAACTTCGTCTATTGGAAGGTAAGAATCACTGCCTATCTTCAATCTCTTGGTACATAAGTTTGGGATATTGTGGAAACAGGGTATACTTTTCCATCAGTGACTCCTACAGATACGGCTGGTAAGAAGCAGTATGAAACAAATGCAAAGGCTATCAATACTCTAATAGGGAGCCTATCTCAATCAGAATTCGTCAAGGTTATGCAGCTCAAAACTACAAAAGAAATATGGGACAAGATCGTTCTGAGCTATGAAGGAGATGAACAGGTAAAATGAGCAAAACTACAAACTCTCAGAATTCAATATGAAAATCTCAGAATGTACAATGATGAAAGTGTGGCTAACTATTTCCTACGTATAGATGAGATTGTTAATTGTATGAAAAATTTGGGTGAAGAAATAAAAGAAGTTGTTTTGGTTGAAAAAGTTCTAAGATCTTTGTCTTCTAAGTTTGAATCAAAAGTTTCCGCCATAGAAGAAAAACAGAATCTACAGAGCCTTACCATGTCACAGCTACACGGAATCCTAACCGCTTACGAAATGAGAAAAGGGGGACCATCAGACAAGAGAGAAGCCGCATTCAAAGCCTCAGGAAAAGGAGATTACAATGACTCAGGACATATGTTGGAAGAAGAGGAAGAATCAAATTTTGTCAAGAACCTTCAACGGGGTTCTGGAAGATTCAGAGGTAAGCTACCTTTCAAATGTTTTGCTTGTGGAAGAGTCATTCACTATGCTGCCAAGTGTCCTCATAAAGATAAGCTTGACAAAGGTAAGGAACCAGTTAGATGGAATAGAAAACAGAATAAGAAGAGCTATTACACACATGAAGACAGTGATGGACTTTCAAATAGCGATGAAGATGAACAAGGTAATGATTATAGACTTTTGATGGCTTTTGAAGATGATGATTTCTTGGATGCTATATATGAAGAAAGTCTTTATGAAGAAATTTCTAAACTCAAAATTTGCTTAGAAGAGAAAAATATGATTATAAATAATCTGACATCCCAACTTGCTGAAATGGAGAAACACAATGAAAAGTTAGAATGTGAAATTGTGGGACTTAGAAAGTACATTGAGAAAACGAAAGCTCTTAATCTTAGATTTGCTAAAGGATCTGAAACTTTAGATGAGATTATCAAAGTGCAGCGTTCTCCTCTAATCAAGACATGTCTTGGGTATACCAAAGAAACATCTCAAGCATAGAAGCCATCTACCTCCAAATGTTATCTTGAAGCTACAAGGAGAAGTAAGCAGGTTGACAATCGATAGCAAAGGCCCAATGGAGATCACCAGGAAGTTGGGGGCAATCGACTTTAAGGATGAACATAAGCTACAACCAACCACAGGTAAATCATTCTCAATTTGCCTCAAGAATGGATGTCATAGAAACTACAATCATTTTGCTGGTAGATTTGATAATCGCAGGAGTTTCTTCAATGGCCAATGTTTCTCTTGTCATATCTTTGGTCACAAATCAACTCAATGTGTTGCCTACAAGACAATCATGACTAGAGAAGCTCAAAAACAAAGGAGTATGACTGGGATCATGAAAAGGACCTACAATAATTTTTCTGCACTTGAAAATGAAATAGAATGTTCTATTTGTAACAACTTCGGTCATGAAGATTCTGAATGCAGGAGTAAGTTTTGACAAACAACTCAGAAGGAGCAAGCTTCATTAAGTCCCAAAACATGGAGAAAGAAAGAACCGCTACCAGAAAGATGTGGGATAGCCTTATATGCAGAAGGACAGGAAAGTCAATGGTACATCGACAGTGGATGCTCAAAACATATGACAGGTGATAAAGATAAACTTCAGTCATATAGTGCCTTAGAAAAGGAAAAGAAGGTCTCATTTGGAAATGACGCCCTTGCATTCATAAAAGGTAAAGGTTTTGTTCTTTTGAAACAAAAGGTCAAGGCTGGAAATGTTATGTATGTTGATGGCTTAAAGCATAATTTATTAAGTGTCAGTCAAATGTGTGATCAAGGAAATGAAGTAATATTTCAATCAAATGGATGCATTGTTCGTGAGCTTGATACAGGAGAAACAATGATCCAAGGCATAAGAACTCCAAATAATTTATATATGCTCAAGGGAGGACAACAACAATTCTATCTAAGCAAGAATGATGAACACTAGCTATGGCACAGAAGATTGGGGCATCTAAGCTTCTCATAGATAAGGAAAGCATGCAAATATCAGGCGGTTCGTGATCTACTTGACATCAGAATTCCAGACAATACAATATGCAAATCATGTCAATTTGGTAAGCAAACCAGAACTAATTTCCCTGAGAAGGAAGGATCAGCTAGCAGGCCACTTGAACTTGTCCATACTGATGTATGTGGTCCATCTAGGAAAAGGTCACCTCGAGGAGAAGAATACTTTATATTGTTCATTGACGACTTTTCCAGGATGTGTTGGATAGGACTTATGAAGCATAAAGATGAAGCTTTCGAAAAGTTCAAATCATTCAAAGCCTTGGTGGAAAATGAATCAGATCACAAAATCAAATGCCTCAGGTCTGATCGAGGAGGGGAATTTACCTTGAATGAGTTTTTCGATTTTTCTAAAGAACATGGAATAAGGAGGGAATTCTCTACTGCAAGGACTCCTCAACAAAATGGAGTAGTGGAAAGGATGAACATAACAGTTCAACAAATGGCTCGTGTTATGCTTGATGAGTCTGGAACTCCCGCAACCTTCTCG
Organism: Pinus tabuliformis; assembly: GCA_031772625.1. Lineage (NCBI taxonomy): Eukaryota > Viridiplantae > Streptophyta > Pinopsida > Pinales > Pinaceae > Pinus > Pinus tabuliformis. The sequence continues at coordinate 980,774,000 of CM062816.1, read as the reverse complement.
GGTGAAGCCATATTCGCTGCAGTTACTATTCTCAACAAGACAAACGTCCGGGTAAACAACACTCAGACTCCTCACGAACTGTGGTATGGTAAGACTCCCATGGTAAAATACTTCAAAATTTTTGGGAGCAAATGCTACATCAAAAAGACTGATGAAAACCTTGGTAAGTTTGAACCTAGAGCAGATGAAGGCATTCTCCTTGGTTACTCTCCCCACAACAAAGCATATAAGTGTTACAATAAAAGACTTGGAAAAATTGTTGAAAGTATTAATGTAGTGGTTGATGAAGAAGGAAACATTCCAAGGCAAGTAAAATCTGAAGAGTTCGAAGATGATGAGGACTATCCTTCTACAACAAATCAGACTCATGATGAAGAAGAAGAAACCCATGAGGCACCAGAAGAACAGATAAGGATAGAAGAAAAGACTGCATCCAGGTACGTTCAGAAGAACCATCCAGAAACTCAAATTCTGGGGCAAAAGGGGGCAGGTGTACAAACAAGAAGAACCATTTTAGAAGCTTCAATTTATCTAGCATTACTCTCCTCTACTGAACCACAGAATGTAAGAGAGGCATGCAAAGATGAATGCTGGGTAAAGGCCATGGAGGAAGAACTTGAGCAGATTGAAAAAAATAACACTTGGGAGTTGGTTCCTAGACCAAAAGATAAGAATGTCATAGGAACAAAATGGATTTTCAAAAATAAGCTAAATGAAAATGGAGATGTGATTAGGAACAAGGCCAGACTTGTTTGTAAAGGGTATGCTCAACAGGAAGGCATAGACTTTGAAGAAACTTTTGCACCAGTTTCCAGACTAGAAGCCATAAGGATGTTCCTTGCTCTTTCTAGCTTTCAGAAGTTCAAAGTATTTCAAATGGATGTGAAGTCTGCCTTTCTAAATGGAGACTTGGATGAAGAAGTGTATATTGAGCAACCAGATGGGTTCATCCTTGGAAATGATCCAAAGCTTGTATGCAGACTCAAAAAGGCTCTCTATGGTCTTAAGCAGGCTCCAAGGGCTTGGTATTATCACTTGGATAAGTACCTCCATCAACAAGGTTTTACAAAAGGTTCCACAGATAGCAACCTATATATAAAGGTTGATAATGAAAAGTTGCTAATACTTGTTGTGTATGTTGATGACATCATCTTTGGTAGCAATGAAGAAGACATGAGTCAAAATTTTGCCTTGGTGATGCAAAAGGAGTTTGAAATGTCCATGCTTGGTGAACTCACATATTTTCTTGGTTTACAAGTCCAACAAAACAAAGACGACATTTTTCTATCACAAACCAAGTATCTCAAGCAGATCTTGAAGAAATATGGGATGGAGGATTCGAAACCAATATGTACCCCTATGGTAACAGGATGCAGCCTCAGTGCAAATGATGAATCGGCAGCAGTACACCAACCAACCTATAGATCCATGATTGGTAGTCTGCTCTATCTAATAGGTACCCGACCAGACATTATGCATGCAATGGGAATATTTGGGAGATTTCAGGCAAACCCAAAGGAAACTCATCTTCAAGAAGTCAAAAGAATTTTCAAGTATCTTCAAGGAACTCAAAACTATGGGTTATGGTATCCCAGAGGTACAGATCTCACACTTCATGCATATACAGATGTAGATTGGGCAGGTAGCATGGATGACAGGAAAAGCACTACTGGAGGTGCATTCTTCATGGGTCCTAGATTAGTATCTTGGTTCAGCAAGAAACAGAGTTCAATTGCAGTATCTACAGCTGAAGCAAAATATGTGGCTGCTGCATCTTGCTGCACACAACTCCTTTGGATGATGCAAACATTTCCAAGACATGCAAATCACTTGTACTCAGCCTATCTCCATTTTATGTGATAATACAAGTGCAATCAACATTTCAAAGAATCCTGTCATGCATTCAAAGACTAAGCACATACCTATCAAGTATCATTTTCTTTGGGAAGAAGTGCTTGAACAAAAGGTTAAATTGGAGTATGTTCCCTCTAAGGAACAAGTTGCCGATATACTCACCAAACCACTGCCCAGGGAGACATTTGAATACCTCAGACAGAAGCTGGGGGTAGTTGATGCATCATCTTGTTGTTGAATCTTGTCTGTTTCAGAGAAAAGTGGTTGTACACGAGTTGAATGAGGAGGATCCGCGTACATACGCCGGTTTATTAAGGTACAATCGCGTATATGTTGGTTTGAAGAAAAGCAGTGGGGCCAGGCTCAAGATGAAAAGAGTCTGATATGGGTCTGACAGAGACCATCTGGCACAGGTTCAGGGGGAGCATATATTCTTCTAATAATGCATTGTTGGCATTATCTTGGTTCAAATTCACAGTTGGTTTGATTTCAGGTGGAATAGGTGCAGAAGGAGAACATGGGTGCTGGTCTAAATAATGATTGACAAATGCTGCTGATGTTTGTTGTTGATAACTGTCAGAGTCTTGCTATAGATATTTTGTCTCTATGTCTTATATTTCTTTTATCAAGGTCATGTAACGGCCTGTTTTGGTTTCCCCATTATGCGTGGGATGAATAATGTAATGTACTTATTTGTCATATGTAAACTTCTGGTGTATCCCCACTTAGTTTGGTAAATGAGTCAATTCTAGTATATCCCCACTTGGTTGGGAGATGGATGTATGAGTCTTTGGTGATAGGAAGGTCTTTTATAATGTATAAAGTCATGTTTCTTGTGTAGGTCATCTTCTTGCAGACCTTGCCTATAGTCAGGGGGAGCTTGGACAGTACAGCAGAGCAGAGGATTCACCATGTATTCAGGGGGAGCATAACCCTTTGCCCTTGATGTCAAAGGGGGAGAATTTTTTTGAGTGACTTGGGGTTGCCATCAAGTCCAAAGGGGGAGATTGTTGGCATTATGGCACAGGTTTGGCACTATGGCACAGGTGTTGTCCTTGATGGCAACTCACTCAAAGGGTAGATCACAGTTCAGGCTCTTAGAATGAAAGAAAATGAGGTATACGCAGGTTCATCTTAACAAAATCGCGTATACACGCGGATGTACCGATCAGAAGGCGCGTATACGGATGCACGCACTTTCATGCAAAGAAAAGCACGTACATGTGGGAAAACTTATGGTTGGTCCATGGTATTTAGTCTGACATATTTGAACCTATGGTTTTGGTCCTTGGTATTGCATTCTAAGTGTTAAACCCAGGTATTGGGTCCCTAGTGTTGGATCTCTATGGTTTTGGACCATGGTTTGAGTAAGGCCTAGAGTATAAAAAGGGAAGGAGATCATTTGGCAAGGGCATTGACTTATATGTTGAATATCTTGAGAGGAGAAAGAACTGGAATACTGGTGATTGGTTGGTGAGTTACAACTGGGTCTAAATCAGGGAGGAACTTGAGCATTACACGACGGTTAAGATCTTTTGATGGGTCGAGATCTCAAGGCTTGAATAGTAGTATCATTGCGTGATTTTTATCTATTATATTTGGCGCATGATTATATCTATAAATCTGATAGTCTGGGTATAACTGATGTCTGATTAAGTAAAAGGATAAATTATTTTTTATAGATTTGTATGCAGGTTTGATATAGCGGAGGCGCGTATACATGCATGTTAAGCAAGAGAAGACTGCGTATACGCTGGTTGTCTTTGGTATAGCTATGTATGTATGCATGTTTTTTATTGATCTACTTGATGTTTGTCTGATATTCTGGATCCAATCTGAAAATTTATGAAACGTGGTCCCTGGAAGAAAAGAGAAGGTTGAAGCCTTCTGTAGGTCAGCACCTACGTACTAGTAGCTCAGCTAGTACAAGAGCTAAGGGGGTTGTAGCTCCCTTCTAGGAGAAGCTGGAGAACGAGAGAAGGTTGTAGCCTTCTGCAGGTTGAAGCTTGCGTACTGGTATAAGTCTGCACCAGTACAGAAACATTGTAAAAAGAAGTTTCTAATTGGAAGAAGATAGAGACGCATTGTAGCAGGTGCTTTTCACCCACATTGGGTTTCCACCTTATATCTGGTGTTCTTATGTGTGATTGCCTATTCTGTTTTACTGTTCTTGGTTACTGTTCATATGTTTTGATGCACAAATTAATGATCAACATCTGAAGAATAATCTAAATTACAAGTCTGCTCATATACGCTTGTTTTCTTAATTGAAGTTGCGTACATACGTAATATTTCCTAACTGAAGTAGCATATACGAATCTGATTGTGAAATGAAAAATACTTGACCTGATAATACTGATTCACCCCCCTCTCAGTATTATTTCCAACAATCCAATATATGTCATAGTTGAGAAAAATCAGTCTAAATATGTTTGAAGGTGTACAACTTATGAGATTGGGGTGCTTTCCTTTTTTCCCAATTCTGATAAAGCTATAGGGTTCCTTCTTTGGTAGTCTATTCATTTTGATTAATAGCGATGTATTATAGTCTGAAATGTTGCTCCTAAAATGGGCCTTCAAATAAAAACATAAAATAATACATTGTGTATTCCACTACCATGTAAGCTAGGTTAATATATAATTACAAGGTGACGATTAAAGATATTAATGATAAGTTTAGTTTTTGTACATACAATGAAAGAGTAGATATTGTATAATAATTAGTGAACTTTTAATACATAATCAAAATAGAAGTACAATAAATAATATATTATTAATATATAATAAATTATGATGGAAGGACGATATTATAATAGTAATATATAATAACAAGTGTATTTCATCACTAGGATTTAAGAAATTTAAGCAAACTTTGATTATTGTTCTTGATAAAACATTCCCAATCAGGAGTTATTAGTCCCCAACGTAGGTTCTCCTACTTGAGATCTCCGTGTCAGCCAACATTTCCACTTTCCCTATAACATCAAACTCTTCACAAATGAGATACTCTGTGACGTTTCTCCTCTTGAAGTTTGTGATGTATTATTAGGATAAACATATTTGTGGAAGCGTCATGTTGTGTATGAGTCTAGGCTTCACACTATTATTATTACTTTGGACAATGATTTATATAGTATACCAGAGTTAGCCTTGCCTACCACCATCTCTTTGATCTCTACTAAGCAGTGTAGTAAGATCATCTCCCAAACTGTGAAATTTGTTTTCTTTCTGTTTTTCTCTCAAAGTAAGGGGAAGACCATGGCCAAATCCATGGCCCCTGGGAAGGGTTCCTCCACATAGTAGAAGCAAGTGGATAAGGTTGTGGAAGAACACATGACATCTTCTCCTCACCTACAGGGGTAGGTTAAGCATTCGATCGATATGACTCTTGGAGCACCTCTACCTAATGGGACGATATAGTACTGCTCCATTATGGAAAATGAAGAGATCAAGCAGTAGATCCAGGAGTTGCTGCAAAAAGGGAACATCAGACCAAATTATCCACCTTGTGGGAGCCCGATTATACTTGTCCAAAAGAAGGATGGGACTTGGAGGCTTTGCATTGATTATCGGGCACTAAAAAAAATCATTATCAGGAACAAGTATCCCTTCCCATAGATTGATGAACTTTTTGACCCACTCAAGGGGGACAAGTATTTCAGCAAGATCAATTTGAAGTTTGGCTATCACCAGGTTTCAATAGAGCCCACAAATGTATGGAATACCACCTTCAAATTCAAGGAAGGCATTTTTGAATGGTTGGTCATGCCTTTCAGGTTGTAAAATTCCCCTGCTATTTTAATGAGACTAATGGATGAAATTTTATGGCCCTTCACCAACGTGCTTGTTTATCTATACAACATCATCATCTTCAATAAGAGTTGTGAAGAGCACTTGCAACACATTCAACAGGTCCTTCAAATCTTGTGGCAACACAAATTGTGATCCAACTTAGAGAAATGCATCTTTGGCATGAGCTAGGTCTAATATATGGGTTACATCATAGATGAGTAAGGCGTGCATGTGGATCCAGTTAAGATCTAAGTCATTCTAAATTGACCAACCTTGACCACTATCTTTGCAACTTTTTGTTCCTTGCCAATTTTATCGGATGTACGTGTTAGGATTCTCCCATATCACTTGGCCTTTGAGTTAGATTACCAAGGGTGGAGCATGTTGAAAAATGTGTAACTAGGTTCGGTATTCATAAAGATGAAAATGCACTTTTGATTCTTGTAAAGTGTAAAATGAAATAAAATTATATTATTATTGGAGCACGAGTTTCATGATCAAGGTATTTTATTTTATAGGTCAAGCACCCATTGAGTGCCTCTAGGGTTTGTCCTAGCTCAAGAAGTCAAAAGAGTCGTTATCATAAGTTGAATACCCCATCGGGAAAATTGTAACTTGTAAAGAAAATTATTTTTGTCTTAAAAAGTATCCAGGTACCCTCCAAGACCAAGTCAGCATGGCAGTTGGCAAGTCAACCTAAAAGAAAGAGCCATGTCCACCTTGAAGAGCCTATATATAGGATGGAACTTGTCCTCCTTGAGACACATTCACTCATATCTCATTCTAATGAAGAAGAAGGCAACAAAGAAGGAAGAGGACGAAGAAGATATTTGTTTGGGCTATTTCTCTCTCACACGTGCGGAGGAGAACTAGGGTTTCTACAACAGATCTAGGGTTTCTATCTACAAGTTTGATCTTGGAGAAAATAAGGAAAGTAGTTCAAGAGAAGGTCACCAAAGGTCATCCTCAAGCTCCATAAGTGAGGGAAAATAAAGCAAAGGTCAAATCAAGGCTCAAAAGGCAGATCAAATCTCACACGTGTGGTAGCAACAACTACTATGGGGGCCAAAATTTCATATTTGCAGTGGAGGCTGAAATTATGTAGCGGGAGGTCGAAAAAGTGCTACTGGAAAATATTTGATTGGGTTTGACTGGGTTAAGGTTAGCACATCATCTGGAGAGGTTGGTATTGCTCTTGGAGGGTTCTGAAGTTAGTCTTAAGGTCTTGGAATTTGTCAATTAAAGAATCTATAAGGAAGAGAAGATATTTTCTGGTTTTCCTCCCATGTGGAGAGGTTTTGGCCTTGACTTGCAACCTATATTCTGTGTTCATGTTTTTGGTAGATGTTTGATGATAGACACATATAATAATAAGTAATAAATCTAATAAGTAAAAATACATCACAAGCAGTTATCAAGTAAAGAGAAATCACTATATTCATTTCACTATAGACTTCTCAACATGGTATCAAAGCTAAGGTTGACTAACAACATTATAAAGATTTCTACTACATTGAGGAAGCTCTTCAAGAAGTGTTTAAAGGTAGCAAGCTATCTCATGAAAGGCATCAAGGAAACATAGAATCTTCTATTCACTACAAAGAAGGAAGTAACCAAGATAAAGGATGAAGGACTCTTCTCAGCACTCATTGGAACATTCCAATATGAGGACATTTGGGTAATCAATAGTGGTGCATCTAGAAACTTGAATTGTCATCACAAACAACTCAAAGAATTATCAAAGGGAAAATATTCTTACTTATTGGAACTTAGAGATAATAAGAGATATCATGTAAGAGGAATTGGATCTACCTCTATAGAGCTAGAAAATGGAAGAAACATTCATCTCAACAACATCTTATTCATTCCAGGTTTGCATAAGAACTTACTTTCTATTTCAAGTTTAGAATATAAGGGTGATAGATTAGATTTCATTGATTGAAGAGTTTAGTATGGAGTAAGAACTCAAGCATAGATAATGCTAGAGTAATTGGTATTTGTGAAGAAATACTTTACAATTTGATATCTCCTCTTGCACAAGCTTTGGTTCACAATGAAATAAGCCCATGTGAAATCTGGCATAGAAGATTTGGCCATATTCATTTCAAAATCCTTCCAACTCTAAGTATAGTATAAGGAATCCCTGAATTAAAAGAATATCATGAAGGAGTATGAAAAGGATGTGCATTGGGTAAGAATACCAAGACATTATTTGGAAGTAGTGCTTCACGGTCAAAAGAAATCTTAGATCTTATTCATTCTGATGTATATGGTCCCATGACTCCTAAATCACTTGGAGGTCATATATATTATGTCACATTTATAGATGATCATTCAAGGAAAACTTGGGTTTACTTGATGAAATCCAAGGACGAAGTATTTACAAAATTTCAAGAATTCAAAGTTGAAGTTGAGAACCTTATAGAAAGGAAAATCAAGATACAAAGATCCGATAATGGAGGAGAGTATACATCCAAGGAAATTATAGCTTTGTGTAAGGAGTCTGGGATTAAGAGGGAGCTAATAGTCCCATATAATCTATAACGAAATGGAGTTGCAAAGTGAAGAACCAATATATTGAATAAAGATTAAAAGCTATGTTGCATGATCAAGACATACCAAAATTTATGTGGGGAGAAGCCACAAAAACAATTGTATATATTCAAAATCGAAGTCGCCATAGGTCACTGGATAACATAAATCCTGAAGAAGTATTCACCAGGAAGAAACCAACTGTAGATCATCTCCGAATCTTTGGTTGTATTGTATATATTCATATATCGAAGGACAAAAGAAAGAAGCTGGATTCATCGGGCATGAGAGGAACATTTCTTGGCTACAAAAACTCCTCTGAGGCCTATAGAATGTACATAAAATAAGGAAACCGTATAGAAGTTAGTCGATATGTCATATTCGATGAAAGCATTGCATTGAAGAAGTCAAAGGAACTTCCAATGGTCTGATGATGAAGAACTTCCAGTATTTGAATAAGAAGTTGACATGTAAGAAGAAGAATCTCACCATGAAGATGAAGGTCCCAATGAACCTATTCAACCTATGGTCATCCCTGAATCAAGAAAGAGAACTAATTGGTTGAAGTCAACACTACTTGATGAAGAAGGTCATGTAGCAACTCAGAGCACATTCATGGAAAGGAAGAAGCCCAAACGATATTCTGGGTATGCAACCTACATGACAAAACTAATAAAAGCATAACCATACACTTTTTAAGAAGTTGTCAATCATCAAGAATGGAAGGATGCCACAAATGAAGAATATCAATCTATAATGGAGTTTGGGAGATCATGCCTAGGCCTGGTGACAAATCTATGGTAACTTCCAAATGGATCTATAAGATCAAACATGCAACATATGGAAGTATTGACAAGTATAAGGAAATATTTGTGGCTAGGGGTTTCTATCAACTTGAAGGCATTGACTATAAAGAGAAATTTTCTCCAACAACAAGGTATACAATTGTACGTTCATTGGTCTCTTTGGAAACATTGATGGGATGGAACATCCACCAAATGGATGCCAAGGCTACATTTTTGAATGACACAGTTGATGAGGAAGTCTATATAGAACAACCCTTGGGCTTTGAAGTTAAACACATAAATTCATATGTTTGCAGATTGAAGAAGGCATTATATGGCCTCAAAAAAGCACCAAGGGCATGGTATGCTAGAATGGATGCATACCTTCAGATATTAGGCTTCACAAAGAGTTATGTTGATCTGACCTTTATATTTAGGTTATGGATGGTGAACCTGTAATCATTCTTTTGTCTGTAGATGATATTCTCTTGACATGTGTAGAAGGTCAAATTGAAGAATGTAAGAGGAAATTACTAACAAAATTTGACATGAAGGATTTAGGGTTGATGCATTACTATTTGAGACTAGAATTCTGGCAAGGACTTGATGAGATTTATCTGGGTCAAGGGAAGTGTGTGTTCAAGATGTTGAAGAGGTTTGACATGATGGATTGCTAACCAATGAAAAATCTGATGATCACAAACTTGAAAAGGCTAAGGAGTTATAAATCGATTTTAGTAGATCCTTCTAAGTATAGACAAATGATTGGATCACTGATGTATTTGGTGAATACTTGACTAGACATATGCTTTATAGTAAATGTTCTCAGTCAATTATAGGTGGAACCGAAGCATGATCATTGGATAGCAGTAAAACATATTCTGAGATATCTGTGAGGAACCATCCACTACTGCCTGAATTGCGATAGAAGGAATGATGTACACCTAATTGGATATACAGATTCTGACCGGGGAGGCAGTGAGTATGTTGGAAGGATCACTACAAGAGGATGTTTCAGTTTGGGATCCTCCTTGGTCTCATGGATGAGAAAAAAGCAAGATACAATTGCTTTGAGTAGTGCTAAGGCTGAGTATATTGCAGCCTGTGAAGTAAGGAGAGAAGAATCATGGTTAAGGAAGCTGCTATCCAACCTATTTGCGAGACTTATGGATCCTACAATGATACATTTTCATAACACTAGTTGTATACGATTGTCTGAAGACCTAGTATTTCATGGAAAGACAAAGCATATCAACAGCAAGTATCACTATATTCAGAAGCTAGTACAATATGGTGTATTGCATCTACAATATATCTCCACTGATGAGTCAATAGTTGACATATTGACAAAATCTCTTCATGATAAGAAGCTTGTGTATTTGAGATACAAGATTGGTTTGGTTAATATATCCTCCCTAGTTGAGAGGGAGAGATAGGAACAACATTCTTGTCTTCACTTGGGAAGACAGAATGGAGGATTGGCTAAGAATCTGGCATCCAATACTCTCTGAGGATGTGGTAGGGAATCCAAGATGAGAGTAGTCGTGGAACAATATTCTTTGAGGACTAGTTATCCAAGATAAGAATAGTCCAAAGAAGGTCATACTCTATGAACACCAGGGTGGATGATCTGAAATGGGGCACTAAAGGCTTCTTGTCAGCTTACAAGAACCTCTCCCACTCCAAAGCTTATATATTCCCAAGATCTATCTTATGCTTGATAAATGCGGAGTTAAATAACTTGAAAAAGGTGTATGTTTGTGTTTGTTTTTAACTTACTGTTCAAGTGCTTATGTAAATTTTCTTATGCTGATATTTAAACACACATAATAGTAAATAAAGCGACAAACCAACAAACACATAAGACAACAATATAATATGGAGTTCACCCTAATATCTTGGGCTACATCTCCTTGAGCTCTAATCAACTCGACTAGGCTCTCTGGGATTATGGTAATCTTTCTTTTACAAGTTCCACACTCAACTCCATTGGTTTACAACTGAACCTATGGGTTCAGAATGCCATCTTATCCAGTTGGCTGTCCTCACTCTGCAGATAGATCTTGGCTTCTCTAGACTTGACTCCTTCAGTCAGTGCTCTGAGCTTCTTGAGCTTCTGGCTTCTCTGACTCCCTCAGAATTCTCTTAGCTGTCTCTAGACTCCTTCTTCTATCTTTAGCACACTCTGGACACCAGCAACAGCTAGATCACTTGATCTCTTACTGTTCTCTCGGCTTTGGCTCTTGCTTTGGCTCTCAGCTCTGGCTCTCGCTCTGGCTCTCGACTCTTGCTCTGGTCCTGGCTCTTGGCTCTGGCTCTTGGCTCTTACGAGCTTTCGGGTTCACTTGACCTCCAAGTGACCCTCTGTCAATTGTGCTCTCTGGCTTTTGAAATGCATCCTTTGACTCTGTGGCTTCCACAACCATTCCTTTGTCCCTTCGATCACGAGGAATCATTCTTTTTCCCGGCTCCGCCTCTTCACGCTTAAAAACACATCCCTATTACAGAAACGCCCGCTTGCAACGTGGCACAAGGAATGATGGCTTTTTCCAATGGAAAATGAACCTGCGGCCTCTTTCCAAACGAAATCCATGAAATAATGCATTTCTGGCTCGTAACGGAAATACACAGGAAAAACACTATCGGGTGCAAAAACCTAACTTCAAATAGAATGCAACTGCATCTATAAACCTATCGGGTCCGCCATTCCATCGCAAATCGCAATCACATAGCATATTGGCCAAAAAACCCAATACACGGGAATACATTGAAAATCTCGAATTCATGGTTTTCAAAACTTATGAAATCGGGTCTATAATTCCATCGAGTCCGCCCCTTATCGACATATCGCAATCGCAAGTCGCAATTGCATGTAACAACCCTTTGTATCGAGGCTCTGCCGATTGCCCAATCGCCGATCACTAATATCGGCATATCGCTATCAGCCCTGTCGCTGTATCGCACATCGCAATTGCAACAACCCCGAGGGTCTTCCCTTTGATCATGTCGATTGCCGATCCGCCGATCCACTGATTGCTCCGATTAGATCCTGACCATTGATCTGAATCTTCGATTCGATGACTGACATCGTACGTCCCATATTGCTATCGCATTTGTAATGGCTCGGGGGTTCTTTCCATTAACTATGGACTGTGCCGACCCAATATCTATATATATATCTATATATATATATATATATATATAGATATATCGCCGATCACCGACACCAATGCATCTCATATCACAATCGCTTCGCCTGGGGTCTCGATATCGCATGCGGGCCTATCTCCGATGCGATAAGTTGGAGGTCACAATTGGGGTTCCTTTCGCCTTGGGCCTAAGTCCTTGCCTTTGGCCTTTTGCGATGTGATTTCTTCAATGAGCCTTTTAGGCCATTTTTATAAGAATTTGCCTCCTTTTCAAAGGAAAATGGCAATCTTCTTTCTGTGATAGCTTCTTCATTCGAAGTCCATTTTAGCCCATTCAAATTGTAGTGGATTCAGAATGAAAATATCTATGCAATGGGACTCTTCCCAAGAGCATCCCTTGACTTTACTTTTCCTCTGTGAGGAACATTTTAGACTTAGGAGTCTATTCTAGATCCATTTTGGATCAGAGGAGTATGTACCTTGAGAGACAATGATGATGGTGTCTATAAAGCATTGGTCTCGCCATCATTGCACTCTGATCTTGTGGAGAGATAGAGTTGTTGGTCAAGGCCTTGTTATGTGAAAATTCTGGTTGGTATGATGCTAAAACATATGGGTGTAGAAAACCCTGTAGATTCACAAGCTAATGCAATTTTCTAAAGTAAGAGACAAGAATCTACTTCTACTCTTTACAACGGAAGCCCACAAACATTGAGCAAACAATAATCAATAGAGGAAGAGAATCAAAGGCACATAACAAAATAAATATCCAAGGAAAGACACAACTCAAAACCCCACTATCTATTTTGTATTAATTTGGAAAATCAAGATGGAATTACAATGCTTGTTCTCTTTAGAACAATCCCAACACTCAACAAATTCAATCTCCAACTCATAAGAAATCTCAAGGCCAAATCTTAGCCTCTTCACAAGCTCTCCAAGTCTCTATTCCAATGTGTAATTCCTATGAAGGATAACTTGTATTTAAAGGGAAATAAAGCCTCTAAAAATAGTGCAATCCCTCAAGGATAATTTCCCGATTGCATGCACTATCAGTGCAACTAAGAAAAATCTAAAACAAATAGTACACTGCCCCTGCACTCTAGTCTCAACTGGGTCTTTCTCAGAATTGACATGCATGGGTTTCTGATGAGTAAATATTCATTTAACTAGAGCAAAACTGGTGGAGTTCATTAGTGTTACCACTGACTGTTAACTCACTATTCGTTCTCTCAATCAGTTTGAGAACTAATTTAACTGAAATGACTCATGAAACTGAGTCTTCTATTTTACAACTCACAATTAACTCATACTGAACTCCTACAAAGTAGGGAGAACATATACATGACTTCCAAAAGAATACGAACTTGATGTTCCTAAGTTAAGTAAGTTTATTAAACTTAATTTAACTATTTTAAGTTGCTATGAGAATAGAATTTGATATTAATTCACAATTTAATTCAAGGAAAAATTAAACTGGAATTTCTTGTTGCCATTTCTCAACACCCCCTCTTAACAAGAAAGGGATTATCAACTACCCCGATCCCGTCTCTGTGAAACTAGAATTTACATCTTGACAATGCCTTTGTGAAGATGTCAGAGTCTTGCTCCTCTGTGGGAATGTAATCTAACAACATGATCCACCTCAATACAAAATCTCTGAGATGATGATACCAGATATCAATATGCTTGGACCGATCATGAAAGACTGTAATTTCAAAGAGTTTGATACAACTCTGGTTATCACAATAAATCACTGTCGGATCCATTTGTTGTCCAAAAAAACCAACCAGGATCTTCCCCATCCAAATAGCCTCACATGCTTCCTGACTTGCATCCATGTACTCTGCCTCTGCCGAACTGAGTGCAACTGATATCTATTTCCTGCTGTACCAAGAAACTGCTACTAACCCAATACTAAAGATCCATCCTAATGTGCTCTTCCTGTCGGATGGACTCCCTTCCCAATCTGCATTGATGAAGCCTTGAAGCTTCACTCCCTCTGTCCATCTGTACCATAACCCAAATTGCGTAGTTCCTCTGAGGTATCTCAATACATGATTTTTTGCCTTCCAATATAGATTGGTAGGCCTAACCATCGCTTGACTAATATGTTTAACTGAATATCACATATCTGATCATGTGTTCACCAAGTACATGAGTGAACCCACAAGCTGCCTATAAATAGTAGCTTCCACTACTTCCCCTGAAGTAGAATCCTCCTTCCTCCACTTTCCAACTAGAGGAGCCTCCATGGGTTTACTAATCTCCATGCAGAATCTCCTGAGTATCTCATTGGCATACTTTCCTTGAGATACAAAAGACTCCCCATCTCCCTGCCATACCTCCATGCCAAGAAAGTAATGCATAAGCCCCATGTCATTCATCTCAAACAGATTTGGGGAGATTCTCATCACCTGTCAATACAAGATCATCTACATAAAGTACAATGTTCAACAACTTACCTTCCACCACTATGTGATACAGGTTCACATCCGCTTCACTCTTCTTGAAGCCCAACCCAATGAAGTAGCTATTGCTTCAGCCCATACAACACTTTCTTGAGTCAGCATACATACGGCTAACGGTCCAAGGTTTCAAAACCTTCGGGGATGTACACCTCTTCCTCAATCATGCCATTGAGGAAAGCAATCTTCACATCCATCTAATGGATCTTCCAACCCATTTGTGTTGATAGTGCCAAAATAGATCTGATTGACGAGTACCTTGCAACAAGATCAAAGGTCTAATCACAGTCAATCCCCTCTACCTGTGAAAATCCACGGGCCACAAATCTGGCCTTATGCTTCTTTAGACTACCATCTGCATCTTTCTTTTACCCTGTAAAGCTAACGGGAGCTCACAACTAACTTGTCCTCCGGTCTTGGGATCACATCCCAAACACTGTTTCAAACTATGGAGTCATAATCCTCCACCATTGTATCAACCCAAACCGACTGCTGCACTACTTCTTGAAAGGAAGATGGATATGTCACAACACATGCACCCATAAGTTCCATGTATCTAGTGTACCTCTATGGTGACCTCCTTTGTTTGCGCTGAGAAGAGGGTTCTCCCACATTCCCCCGTGCATCATCAAACAATCTATCAACCTCTCTAGTGCGCTTTCTTCCCTCTCTGGAAGACTCTTCTTGAGTGGATGTCTCCACTCTCTAAAGCTATACATGTGGTTGCTCCACATCAATCTGAGGCCCCTCAACCTTAGGAGATAAAAGCTCCCCATCCGCATGTAGCTCAAGCTCCCTCTCAAGGGATAATCGCATGGAATTCTCCTCATTGAACCCGATATCCTTGCGAACCATTGTCATCCAACTGGTCAACATGTACACCCGATAATTGTGGGGTGTATCAGTGTACCCCACAAAGATCCCCAACTTTGTTGTTGGCTTAAGCTTCTTCCATGCATATTTGGTCACATCGAAATAAACCGGTGACCCAAAAATCCCAAAGTGACCAACGTCTGGCCTCTTACCGGAATAAGCCTCCTCTAGTGTCTTCATCTCAAGTATCCGATGTGGGCTACAGTTTTGAACATAAACCATTGTGTTGCATACCTCAACCCACAAGTGTAGTGGTAGGCCTTGATCATTCAACATCGCCCTTGCTGCCCCTACTATGCTCCTATTCTTCCTCTCGGGAACCCCATTTTGTTGAGGGTTATGGGGTGCCGTCAACTTTCATTTAATCCCTTCTACTGCACAGAAGTTCTTAAACTCATTGCTGACATACTCACCACAATTATCACTTCATATATATTTAACCTTCTTGCCAGACTCTTTCTCTACCAATGCTTTGAACTCACAAAACTTTGTGAAAGTTTGATCCTTTTTCTGCATAAAAAATACCCAACATTTACGAGAATAGTCATAAACAAATATAACATAATACCTGTGTTTGGCTGTGGATGTTGTCAAGAATGGTCCACACACATCTGAATGGACTCTCTCCAGAATAGACTCTGCTCGACTGTCTCTGTCTCCAAAGGAAGACTTGGTGTATTTTCCCAAAGTACAACCCTTGCATGTATCAACTTTCTCAAATGTACCTTTGGGAAGATCGATAGAGATTTGTTGCAATATCTTCAAAGCCCCATGATGCAAGTGGCCTAATCGCATATGCCACAACTTGCCGATGTATCGTCTCAACATATTTTCTTCTTTTGAACTCAAAGCAACACAATCCTCTACCTCTATCTTATAAATATTCTGAACTTGAATCCCTATCTTCTTTACTTGACCCGTGGCTATGTGTCGAAGGAATGACTTTCCTTTCAAAAATATCACATCATAACCTCTATCCTAAGGCATGGAAACAGATACCAAGTTCTTTGTCAGTCCAGGTACATGCATAACATTCTTCAAGGTGATTGGAGCTGCATGCTCCCTCTAAAAAGTAATAGTGGCCACATCAGTAACACTATACTTGCCGTCATCACCCATCTTGATATGCATCTTGAGATCTTTCTCCTCCATTTCACTGAATAACTCTTTGTCGCCAGTCATGTGGAAAGAAGCTCCACTGTCTAAGTACCAAACACTTCCCATCATTGAAGACACCATGCATGCAATGAGGGAAAAGTTCAATTCGAATTGGGAGGCCAAAGCCTCACTCGCCACTCCTCTTGAGGACTTCTCCTTGGACTTATTCAATGGACAATTGGTAACAGAGTGTCCCATCTTGTGACAATGAAAGCATTTAATTTTCGTCATGTCATTCTTCGTACCTCCATGATAGGAATTTGATTTGGAATGGGAAAGTTTACCTTTCCCCTTCCTCGCCTTAATAGCTAAGGCACAATTCTCTTCATCATTAGTCTTTGATGAAGATCCATCCCTAATGTTCCTCCTGATCTCATTGTGCATCAAATACGACCATAGTCGTTCCCAATCTGGCAGCTTCACCCAACCATTGACAGAGTCCTGATAACTATGCCAACTCTTTAGGAGTCCACGAAGAGCAAGGCTCACCATATCCTCCTTGGAAACTATAATTCCAACACTTCCAAGATCATCCTGACATTGAGTGAACTTGGTCAAGTACTTTGGAATCATCTTGCCTTTCTCCATCTTGATTTTACGAAGTTTATCCTTCAATGGCAACTTCCTTTGATCACTGCTATTCTAATACAAGCCCATCAATGTTTTCCACAATGCATGCGAGGGTTTCCTTTCCATGGAGACTCAAGACAATATGATCTCGAACTCCCTCAAGGATTATCCGCCTTGCCTTCGCCACACACTTCTTCCACTTGGCCAAGTTCTGTGCATCAATAGCTTATGGCTTAGGAATTTCTTGTTCAACAAATTCCTTCAATCCATTGTCCTCTAGCACAACCTCCATCTTGTCCCTCCAGGCTATGAAATTTGAGCTACCTTCCAAGGCATACTCAAGCCTCAACCCATGGAACACCATCTGTCAATCCTAAAGTATGTATTGTAAATTCGAATTTCACCTGTAACCCATAAACTCAAAGCTTCGAAATCTCCTCTAGAGAGCTGATTTTAAATCAGTGATATATCCCTCATCCAAACTCCGATTTGATTTTTTTTTCTTCCTGAATTTGGGTATCTTTTCCCAAGGAATCCATATCTGCAATTTGTTTTTGAAAAATTTTCACAGAAATTGTCAGATCTTCTCTGCAAACTCTTAGCCAAAAAAACAATCTTCCTCTAATACCATGTAGAAAATCCTGTAGATTCAAAAACTAATGCAATTTTCTAAAGTAAGAGACAAGAATCTACTTATACTCTTTACATCGGAAGCCCATAAACATCGAGAAAACAATAATCAATAGAGGAAGAGAATCAAAGGCACATAACACAATAAATATATGGGGAAAGCCACAGCTCAAAACCCACTATCTGTTTTGTATTAATCGAAAAAATCAAGATGAAATTACAATGCTTGTTCTCTCTAGAACAATCCTAACACTCAACAAATTCAATATCCAACTCATAAGCAAGCTCAAGGCCAAAGCTTAGCCTCTTCACAAGCTCTCCAAGTGTTTATTCCAATGTGTAATTCCTATGAAGGATAACTTGTATTTAAAGGGAAATAAAGCCTCTAAAAATAGCGCAATCCCTCAAGGATCAGTTCTTGATTGCATGCACTATCAGTGCAACTCAAAAAAATCTAAAACAAATAGTACACTGTCCCTGAACTCTAGTCTCAACTAGGTATTTCTCAGAATCGACATGCATGAGTTTCTGATGAGTAAATATTCAGTTAACTAGAGTAGCATTGGTGGAGTTCATTAGTGTCACCACTGACTGTTAACTCACTATTAGTTCTCTCAATCAATTTGAGAACTAATTTAACTGAACTGACTCATGAAACTGAGTCTTCTATTTTACAACTCACAATTAACTCACACTAGACTCCTACAAAGTAGGGAGAACATATACATGACTTCCAAAAGACTTCCAACTTGAATTTACTAAGTTAAGTAAGTTTAATAAAATTAATTTAACTATTTTAAGTTGCTATGAGAATAGAACTCAAATTTAATTCACAATTTAATTCAAGGACAAGTTAAACTGGAATTTCTTGTTTCCATTTCTCAACAATGGGTTACCAATCTGACTCTTCTTATGAGATCACTTCAGATTGAGAATGTCCATGTACCATTTATGAATACCTCCCTATTTAAGAGGGAGTGTTGAAAATTTGTAACTAGGTTCGGTCTTCATAAAGATGAAAATGTACTTTTGATTCTTGTAAAGTGTAAAATGAAATAAAATTATTATTATTATTTTTGGAGCATGGGTTTCATGCTCAAGGTCTTTTATTTTACAGGTCAAGCACCCATTGAGTGCCTCTAGGATTTGTCCTAGGTCAAGAAGTCAAAAGAGTCATTATCATAGGTTGAAGATCCCATCAAGCACATTGTAACTTGTAAAGAAAATTATTTTTTCCTTTAAAAGTATCCATATACCCTCCAAGACCAAGTCCACCTGGAAGCTAGTAAGTCAGTCTAGAAGGAAGATCCATGTCCACCTTGAAGAGCCTATATATAGGAGGGAACTCGTCCTCCTTGAGATACATTCACCCATCTCTCATTCTAGCAAAGAAGAAGGAAGAAGAAGGCAACGAAGAAGGAAGATGACGAATAAGATATTTGTTTGTGCTATTTCTCTCTCACATGTGCTAAGGAGAACTAGGGTTTCTATAACAGATCTAGGGTTTTTATCTACAAGTTTGATCTTGGACAAAAGAAGGCAATTAGTTCAAGCAAAGGTCACCAATGGTCATCCTCAAGCTCCAGAAGTGAGGGAAAGGAAATCAAAGGTCAAAGGAAGGCTTAGAACGTAGATCAAAGCTCACATGTGTGGTAGCAACAATTGTTGGGGGGCCAAAATTTCAGATCTGCAGTGGAGGCTGAAATTCTACAGCTAGAGGTCAAAGAAGTGATACTGGAAGAGATTTAACTGGTTTTGATTGGATCAAGGTTAGCACATCATCCAAAGAGGTTGGTCTTGGTCTTGGAGGGTTTTGAATTCAGTATTAAGATCTTTGAATTCATTAATTGAAGAATCTATAAGGAAGAGAAGATATTTGCGGTTTTCCTCTCAAGTGGAGAGGTTTTGGCCATGACTTGTAGCCTATATTCTATGTTCTTGTTCTTCTTGTTTTTGGTATTTGTTTGATGATACACACATACAATAATAAGTAACAAAGCTAATAAGTAAAAATACATCACAAGTAGTTATCAAGTAAAGAGAAATCACTATAATCATTGCCCTATAGATTTCTCACTAGAGAAAAACAAAGTTTTCCTGGTCCGAGTCCCAACATAAGGCGTTTGTTTAGCTGAAGCACTGTCTTCGCTCTGCACATGTACTCATTTGAAATTAAGATAGACACCTTCGACTATGATATTGGTGTAGTCCTCACCCAACACAGGCATCAAATGGCCTATCATAGTGAGACACTTTCTGATAAAATTCAGAAGTACCCCACCTATGATAAATATATGTATTCTGTCATGTAGACTTGTTGGCAATGGAAACATTACATTTTGGGGAAGGAGACATGCATCCACACAAATCACTGACCTCTTTAGTTGATACAGACACAAGGGAAGTTGCAGAATGATCACAATCAGAAGTGGTCTACATATATGCAAAAAATCCACTTGAACATTAAATACAAATAGGGAAATACCAATCATGTTGAATATTGTCTCATTCATCCCCCATTTGCAACATTGACTATTGTTCTCAACTCTTGTGGCCATAATACCTCTGGATGGCCATTGTTGTACAAAAATGATCCAAAATTCACCACCACATACTAGATGCTAATGGATGGAAAACAAGTTCTATATTTCCACCTCCAAGGCACATTATTATGCTACCTGGGTGACATTTGTGTTCCTTCAAGTGAGCATTCCAACCTAATTTTGGAGGCACACTATAGTCGGGTCGCATGACACTTTGGTGTGGAGAAAACTGTGCTCGTACTACAAAAGTATTTTTATTGGTCAAAACTCTAACATTACCTCTGACATCGCCAAACCAACCATCAAGAAGCAAGGCCTGTACAATCCTCTGCCTACTCCCATCCAGTCTGGGAATCCATCTCCATAGACTATCTATCTGACCTCCCTTCTACCGAGAATGGTAATGACTGTGTATTTTTGGTCATGGACATATTTTCCAAGATGGATATATTAGTGGCCTGTAAGAAGAGTATCACAACAGAGAACATTGTGAAACTCTTCTTTGAACAAGTGTGGGTACATTTTGGGATTCCACAGACCATTATATCATATCGGGATAACATGTTCTTCAGCACATTTTGGTCAAGCCTTTGGACATATTTGCCACCAAGCTCACTAGGTCGACTGCATTCCATCCCCATACTGATGGCCAAACATAGGTTATTAATAAGATGATAGTGCACATACTCTACATGTACAACTTCAAGCATCCACAAACCTAGGATGAGATCCTTCCCTATGTGCAACACAACTGTAATAGAGCTCTCCATAGCTTGACTAGTCACATTCCCTTTCAAGTGGGTCCATAATTTCAACCATTATGTCTGATTGATGTTTCTATGCGTCATGCGACTACACAAACATAATCCAAACATTTATAGTCTGAGGTTGATAGAGAAACCATGTTTATTGAATGCATCCAGAACATACGCTAGTAGGTTCACGACATCTTGGAGAAGTCCAATGCCAAGTACAAGAAGTGGCATTATCAACATTAGGTGACACATAATTTTCAGGTGGATGACAAAGTTTGGTTGCATTTACAGAAAGCATGCCTTGCCGGAGCCCATCGAAAGACTTGACCACTCTGATACATGCCTTACACCATCACCAAGGACTTGGGTGCCAACACTTTCAAGCTTAAAATTTCCCCATTCCTTGGCTTGCACCCAATTTTCAATGTGGACCACCTTCAACCATACTTTCCACCATTATTGGACACATCAGACATTGTAGAAGAACTTACACCAACAAAGCTCAACCAAGACTGCATGGAACATGCCACAACTAATCAAATTATGGACATATAGATTAAAACCACTCGCAAATAGAAGATCGAACTGTATCAGGTCGTCAAAGCTAGCCAAATCCTGCACCAAGGCAAGTAGCTCACCAAGGACTAAGTTCAGTAGAAGTTTCCCCATCTCATGGAGGAACTCAACGCAATGGGGACCATTACTTCCTAAGGATGGAGGACTGATCCATGTGAATATTGGAGGCCACCTCCCTATTCCACTCAGACCCCCACCATTGTTTCGTTCAGTTTCCTTAATTGTAGCAAAACTTACTATTTTTGGTAGTTTTTTGGGTCCTAAACTTCTGGAGCCACTTTGAGGGCCTAAAAGATGTTTTTTTGGGAAAAAGGAGACAACAAAAAAGTGAAAGACCAATTTATCAGTCTTCTTTAGAACTCGTCTTGGAGATACTTGAAAAATGTTATTATGATAGTCAAATAGAGATCATATGCTAGAGTTACAACCCCGAGAAGTTGATGTTCCAATTAACCCCAATGAGGCCCACAAGCTTTTGGCGCTTCATCTCCTACAGTTAGGTTTTTGGATGTTTATGGTTTCCAATTGTTTCTTAATGATAAAAAATTCCTTCGAGCCTGATTGTAACGTAGTTCAGAAGGCATGTATACACCACATCTCTTCTCAACGCTAAGCTACCATAGCTCGAACTAGTTTATTTCCATTCTGCATACAAAAATTTTCAGTAGTTTGTTATTAATGAATTAAAGTTCTGTTTTCGTTGTAGCTCTGTGTTTCTATTTATATCTGTATTTCATTTCATTCCTGCTGTTATCACTCAGATTTTCCTTAGAAGTTATTTGAAAGAAGGAAAGGATCCAAGGTAACTACAAACCAATCTTTTAGGTATAGATCCTAGCCAATCTACACTCAGAGAGGGCTCTCTCTTTATGATTTAGCGTTGTTTTGATATGATATTTGGCTAGCCATTAGTGCTTAAGGAATTTGTTTTGATTTGTTTGGTGGAATTAAGGAAACAGATGGGAAGAGCAAGTATTCAGGCCATTGGGCTATGGAGTCAAGTAGGAAAAGTCTAACAGGATTTGATTAATCACTGAGGTAAGAGTTCACAAGGAAAGCTAGCACAGCAAGGACAAATCTTAAAGTCTTAATGAATGAAAATCTTAACCAGGGCCAAGGGCAATGAAGAATTCTTAGTAGGGATCAAGATGAAGAAGAGAAGTTTGGAAAATAGCAAGGGAAATTAAGAATCCTGTACTAGAGGCAATAGAAGGAATGAATTACAGAAGTGAGGGAGCAATTAAGAATTTCCGGACTTAAGCAATTTTAGTAGAAAACATTAAATAAGCAAACAGTTAAAACATAGAGCACTTAAGTTAATTCTGATGATATTATTCCTCGTTTTCTTTCAAGAATTATAAGAAAACACATATGATATTTCATAACATAAAGGAAAACAATATTCAAACTCAAAGAAATGACACTTATTTGTTTCCCACAGTGCACATGAATCGAGTGAAATGTCCTCAGCTTATTTAATCCAGTAAACTCGTCCAGCCTTGATTACAATATCTCCTTTAGCTCAAAAAAAAGTCTCCAGAAATTCTTTTTAATCCACCCTAATTACTTCAACTTTGGAAGCATTTATACAAATTTTGATACAAAATATCTCATAACTACATGAGAATTAATCTAGGAAACAAAAAATATCTTCAACACGAAGATAGAGATAGATGGAAAATGGATTGTTTGCTGTCCCTTTATTTGTGAATGTGCTGGCTGCTGGAATTCGGATTAGGCTCTTGCAGTTGCCTTAGTAGTTATGTGCTAGATTTCACTCTTATCTTCACCTACTGATACTCTTTACCTGTGTTGATACTCTTTACTTGTGTTACCAAACTTTACCATAATAAACATTTTTTACTCTAGTAAGTCAGTCAAACTGGTCCACATTTCGTTATCTGGCAATTTCACCCTGATCATCTTCCTGTAAACTTCATCAGCTTCTGTGTACTTAGCAAAATTGGGTTTGCTGGTGAATAGATGTTTTACTTCATGTTCTATGTAAAATAGATTCTCCAGGCTATCATAAAGTACCTTTCCTGTAGGTAATGCTTTTACTCCTGAAGAACTTGCTTGACTCTTGGCCTATTTCTCTAATTTCACGATATAGTCATCCTGTGTCATTAACTTGTCATTTATAACCTTTGGACTAGGAAGGCCTTTCTCTCTCAAAATGCCATACTTCAACATGAAGCTGTCTATATCTGCCTAAATACTCTGACACCTTTTCTCTAAGTTAAGCATTAAGTTCCTTTTAGTAAGAAATTTCTTTATTTCTATGATAGTAGTTGTTTTGTCTTCAATCTCCAACTCATCTAGTTGGTACCTATTCCTGCTGTTCAAAAAATCAATTAACTGATTTGCCTCTTCGGGCTTATCTCCCAGTTCTTCTTTAGTCTTATGTATAGCTTCTACAACTATTTTTACTAATTCAGTTTGTTCAAAAATTACCTGGAGAGAAGGCCAAATATCATTGATGGAATCGATGGTATTGGCCCACAATATATTTCTCATGTCTCCCAGTGGTTTTTCTAATGTCAAATCCTTCTCCAGGACTCTGATTATTTCCTCCATCCGTTTGTTTTTTCTTTCTTCTTCTTTGTTTTGAATCTGTGCTAGTTCATAGTCTGTTTCCAAACTTGACATTTGTTCCTTGAGCTTTTTCAATTCTATAGCTCGGATACTCATTTGTTACATGGATTTGATCACTTCATCTGCTTTTTCTGCTGTTGTCCCTGCACTGGTTGACGTACCTGTAGTTGGAACAATATTTTCTACTAGCAATGCTGTCACTGGTGGAAGTGTGGGTGCCAAAGAAGCTGCCAGAGTAGAGGGTACTGCTGTAGAAACTATTGGTATGACAGTCTGGGGAGTAGTGGCTAGCTCACTCTGCTTAGACTGTATTTCCTTTTCTAATTCCTTTTCAGTTTCTTTTAATTGATCATTTAAGTTAAGGACTAGGTCCATAAGTTCTTCCTCCTTTTGTTTCTCTATGACTTTTTCACTTTGAGGATGGTGGAGAGGAGGGATTTTAAGCTGCTTCTTCAGTGCAGCTATATCATCATTTTTCTTTTTAATTAGTTTTTCTGCTGCTTTGACATCTTTGGGATCATGTCCCAATTCTATCACCAAGTCTTCTAGAGTTTTTATCCTAGTGTCTTTAGCCTGAGAGGAGGCCCTTTCCAGTTGCAGCTATGCAGTGGTGTTGTGCAATGAATTTTGCAATTGGTGTGTTGTGATGGCCTTATTAGTCAGTGTAGAATAGACCATTTCACCAGTCTGCTTGTGCAGTTCTATTTGGTCAATAGGATGGATATCCTTTGCCAAAACTTCAAAATCAGTCTTTAAATAATCAGCCATGGATCTTGGCTATTGCACAGTTGGCTTGAGGAAGCTCATCTGCATTTTTCCTTCCTTTATGTCAAAAGCTAACATAAGCCTGGTCTGGATAGTTGGGGCCATTTTGAGGTAGTGAGCATAGGTTTGAGCTTTTAGTTTTTCATTCATTGCTTTCATTTATTTGTACTTTCCTTTAATGTCTAGGCTCTGTTAAGGGGTAGCTCTAAAAGAGGATACCTCTGTGATCTGCAATCTTTCCAATGCTTGTACCTATGAGACAGATGGTGTGCCTCATGTTGGAATGGTTGGCCTGTTGTCACTCCTTTTGGCTGTTGAGTTGCCTACTGTTTCCTCACTGTATTGGACCTCCTTTGCATATGGGTTTAATATTTGCCTTTAAAAAAAGTTTGATCAATATGCATAGTAGAAGGAGTGGCTTCATCTCAGCTTCTCTTTAAATTATTCTCCTCATTTAGAGGAGTCTGCAAAACAGGAGGTTTGCTCATGATTTGTTCAGTTTGAGCAAGCTCCTCTGAAATTTCAGGCTACTTTGACTCTTCTTGTTG
Source organism: Pinus tabuliformis (assembly GCA_031772625.1). Classification (NCBI taxonomy): domain Eukaryota; kingdom Viridiplantae; phylum Streptophyta; class Pinopsida; order Pinales; family Pinaceae; genus Pinus; species Pinus tabuliformis. Next base: position 980,748,407 of record CM062816.1, on the reverse strand, counting down.
TTCTGAATCTTCTGCTTGTTCTGAGGTTCCTTGTTGCTCTGATGGCTGTGCTGTGTTCCTGTGACTGCTTTCGTGATGAAGTTTGTCCAAACCCCTATACAAACTAACCTTCATCAAACCTTCTTTCTAAGTCCACCATTACATTGTCAACTTCAACTTGTGTGCTATCTTGATCTATCAGAGTGCCTTCCACCCATTCTGTTTGGTTGGCATATTGTTCAATTTTTAGGATCCTATGGTGGATATAAGGAGATAGCTTATGTTTCTGCCTTTTGTTACAAATGAATCCATGGGGGTCATAGGCCCAAATGAAACTCTGTTTTAATCTCAATCTCTGGAGGATTTCATCTACCCCCTTTCCTGCTTCTCTGTTATTGCAAATAAATGGGCCTAAATGATCCTTTATTCTTAGTTGGGCCTTCTTCTTGGTTTTAACAAAGTGAATCTCATTAGAATTGATCATTTTCCTGTAGTACTCTAGAGAAAATAATTGCATGGGGAGATATCTAGGTAATTTGTAAGGAGGAAGCTCACACCCATAAATTTTGATTTCAGTATGGTTTTGGTACAAGTACCAATCCCCTACTTTGTATTGTTTGGACAGCTGGAGAACCCTCTTAATGTCTGCACTAATTCTGGGAGGGGAACTTCCTAATAACATTGTAGTTACTGGATGTACAAATAGGTCAATAAAATCTATGTATGGATGGTGAGAATAAGAAGACCTGTGGAATAAAGCAATCTAGAAGATGACAGATCTAAGATTCCCTCTAGTATCAAGCTTTTGGACAGAGAAGGAAAACTTATCAGTTTGGTAGTAGAGAAAGAAGTGATACAGGACTAATGAATACTTGAACACCCTCTCATTTTCAGTCTCTTAAACTGATCATACATTTTATCTGCAATGAATTTCGCATAATCAAACTTGACTGCAGGAGGTTGACCGGGGGTAAAAATAGACATGCCAACAAAAATAGTCTCATCTATATATTCATTAGTGGTAGAACCTAAAATGCATGATAGCATTGTTGTGATATCTTTGCCTAGTTCAGAAAAGAAGGCTGACATGTAAGGAGGAGGGTCCTTTGGCATGTGTTTTTCTTCAGAAATGAAAGTCTAGAGGATTTGAGTAATCCTGGAACTAGACAGCTTGGAGAATCTTTCAAGAAAATCAGCAATGGACAGGGGGGTGAGGTCTTGACCAGGCTGCAACTGTAACATCTCATTTATGGACTCAACTGTAATGGTAAATAGGATTTTCTGGTCTGGGGACATTACAGCTTTCATGATAGGGTCATAGTTTGCATGGCAGTAATGAATAATTTTTGGGAATACATGAACACTGGGGAATTGATACTTGGGTAAGTTTGATTCCCAGAGTCTTATCTTATCTTCATGGTTCAAGTAGATATCTCGGTATTTGCAATGTAATTTCAAAGGGGTTTCGTCAAAGATGAGGTCTTTTATCTGGAAGTCTTTGTTGGCCAGGGGAAGACGGTCTAAATATTTGTGAGGAGTGTTAACTGGCATGACATTTAAAGTGAATTGGGCATCCATCCTTGGTTCTAGTGGATTCAAGGATGAGGGCAGGGAATTTTTGGGGAATTATGGAAAAATGGGTTGTCTCAAAATGTGTCAAGGCTGTCAAACGATTTAATTTCCCTAAATTACTTAATTCTTGCAGCAATTTAGTTCAGGTTCAGTATGGAAAACATGGTTTCTTAGTTGAAACAGGGTAAATACCTGGTTATGGTTGCATGGAGAGACAAATGGCTCTGGTGCATTGTTTGCATGGAGCGCACGGGTCTGCAATGGCAATCTGGAGTTCAACGGCTTCTGGAGGTTGACAGTTGAAAGCAGGGTGATGGCTCGAACGTACTCTGAGTGTGCATGGAGAACAGAAGGTTCTTTTTCTTGGTAAAACAAAAATAATGAATATTTTTGGGTTTATTGGCAAAGTCAATGCTTTTGGCACGTATAATGGAAATGAGACAGTTGGCAGCAACTGATGGAAGTGATGTTTTGTCGTTTAGCGAAGGTGGTAAGCGGAATCTATCGCACCGCTTATGAGGGTATGGCAGTATTGGGAGAGGTCCGCCCGATGCCATTCATTGGGTGACACGTAGCGGTAGGGTGTATTGTAAAACCACTTTCATCGGGTGAGAAAAGTTCGGCATGGGAGGCCGCCCGATATGAGCGTCAACCGTCAGATTTGAAGGGGTCAGATCGTACGGTGGTCGAGGAGGGGAATTGCTCAGGATTTTATGGAGGGCCCCGATGAGATAATAATTATGAATTAGGGAGATTAATGTCGAGGGCGATGTGATTGGAGGAAGGCTATTAATTAATCACTGTTTGATTAATTAATCCCTTTTAACGCGGTAGAGGGTTACAGTTCTTAATTAATCGTAGATCGATTAATTAATCCATCCAATTACTTTATTATTATGGTTTATATTCAAACCAGGACGAGATATTAATATAAGGGATTTTAATAATATATACGGGGATGGGGTGTATTTTCCGGGAGTTAACTATAATAAATTAATGTTAATGTGAAATGGAATTGGGGATCAGAATGCACTAAGTAAAATGTTTTGAAATACACTTACATTTTATCACTTAAGCATTATAACTTAGGCTTAGGTGCATTTTGTCGGTTTTTTTGTGAGAAGGAGTTTTGCATGAAGATAATTACTTTTCCTAAGCAAATAGTGATTTTACTCTAGGAAAAGGGGTTTTTAGGGGAAATGAGTGAATGATGAAGGGGGTTAATGTTGATGAGGGGGTTTTAGCACTTGGAACCTATAAGTCATTGGGCCGAGGGTCCGGTCCCTCCAAAAGTCAGAGAAATGCTTTGAGCCCCTTTGAATTAAGGTTTTAGGCACTTAGATTGTTATTTGTGGGGAAATTGGTGAAATTATGGGTAAAAGGAATGGGGAAATTAAACACTTGAATTTGTGTAAATGTTTCCTTGTTATCCATACTTTTAAAGCAACATGATGATGAAAGTAAATGATATGATTTTTAACTATTCATCATGCACATTTTTGCAACCATTCCTCTACTTACCCATCTACACATCCTACCATTTTTTCTACTCTTTATTAGGGTGCACTTAAACTGGCAAACCCTTATCAAACTTTTCTTTTCTTTTACAATGGAAATCTATCTAAGTCTAACCTTATTACATCCAAGGGCTCAGATTAAACAGTTGAGCTCCTTTTATTCACTCTACCTAATCTAATTATCTGCCAAGATTACACTGTTTGGTCAGATTTTATTCTCTATCTATAGACATAGAAATCGAAAACATGAAATAACCAAGTTTACACTATTTAACCATTCATGAATTGTGGCATAAGTGACAAGATGCACACAATATTTCATTTTTCACCAAAGTAAATAGTAATGGCATTTGGACTTGCACACTTTCATGGTATTTTTATTTTTCTTGGGGTTCATTTTTCATCTTTTTTGACCTTTTCTTTTTATTCTTTTTATCCTTTGATTTTCTTTTAGGATATACCCTCTTCACATTTTTTAATTCTTTTTATTTTTTTGAATATGGAAAACATTTGTAGAAAGCAAAGGTATGTACATATTACAAAGATAAACTAGGTCAATCATAAATTATGACACCTATTGGTATAAGAACATAACACCTGCATAAATCTGGATTAGTGGTACCAAAGCGGTCTACTCTTTCTCTCTTTTTCTGTGCATATCCCCAATGACGTTGGGGTATAAGGAGTTGGGACTTGAACTAGTTGAACCCTTGCAAGGCCGTCCCTTCTAACATCGATGGCCTCCCATGGAAAAATAAAAGAAATACGAGGGAGCAGGAGATCCTATCAAACTGCTGCTTGCATTAGGGGAATTTTGAGGTCTAAAATGGGCCTCCTAAGAAAAATGTACAACCAAAATAAACTTTATAAGAACCAATAGGATTCAAGATGATGATGTCAACCATGGGGGATGATTCACCATTTTTGGAGTAAAAAAGCAATAAAATAATAAAACAACTTTTTCAACTCGTATTTTCAACTTATCTCCCTAAGGTTTTGTAGAAATTCGCATTGTAGGTCTATAGATTATGCAATATACTAAAGAAAAATACAAGATCTACTTCTACAACAAACTTGTGAAAGCTAAATCGAATATGAGCAAGATCAAATAAAACACATATAACTGAGACTGAGAAATCAATCACACATGAACATAGAAGAATACTCTAGGGAAAGCCTTAGCTAAAAACCCCGATCTCTGTATTATCATACAAGTGAAATATGTTCAGATTACACAAAGAATTAGCTCACAAGCTATCCTGCTCTCTCTGCAATCAAACAATACAACTCACAGACTGAATAGACACAGGATATGCCTTCCTCTAGCCCTCCAAGCCTCCTATTTCCTTGCGCAGTTTTCCTTAGGGTCCAGTGATGCCACCTGTGTGAATTGGCCTCATCACACACTCGCTAAACTGAAGAAGTAATTGCGCAATCTCTAAGGAATGAATTCCTTCTGCATGCAAGAGATATTCACAATGGAATATTCCTGCAATTGATAGTACATTGTCCCATCATCTGATCTCAACTAGGTCACTATCTAAACTGATATGCATGAGTTATTTATGAGAGAATATTCAGTTATCTGAAGTGCAACAGTTACATGCATGCATGCATTAACTATCTGAACTCACAATTAGTTCAACAAACTATTTGAACTAATCTAACTGAACTTAACTCAGTTAATTGAGCTAACTAATTACAACTCAAATTACAACTCATCCTTAACTCTTTAACTAAGGGATAAATTCCTTAATTAATGGGATAACTGTTGCATGTCCTCACATAGACTTCATGTTTGATTTTCTACAACTAATTAACTCAATATGAATTAATTAATTATTTTACAAATAGCTGCTAAGATCAAATTCGAATTTTACTTCTCTATTTTAGTTCAGGGACTAACTAAATTAGGAAGGTATTCCGAAATGCTATTTATGGAAGTGCTATTTTTAGAACTTCTATATTTAGCATTTCTTGTTGCTACTTTCAACACTCCCTCTCAACAAGAAACGAATTATCAGTAACCCCAATCCTGTCTCTGTGGAACTCGAACTTGCATTTTGACAATGCCTTAGTCAAAATATCTGCATCCTGTTCCTCGGTCAAAACATACAACAACAACATGATCCTCTTGACCACATAGTCTTGAAGATGGTGATATCGGATGTCAATGTGCTTGGACATGACATGAAAAAATGGATTCTCAGAGAGTTTGATACAAATCTGATTATCGCAGTAGATCACAGTTGGATCCATCCTCTGACCAAAAAATCCCACTAGAATCTTCCACATCCAAATGGCCTCACATGCAGCTTGAGTAGCAGTCATGTATTCAGTCTCTGCTGAGCTAAGTGAAACTAACCTCTGTTTCCTACTGTACTAGGAAATTGTTGCTGAACCAAGGTTGAAGAGTCCTCCAAAAGTGCTCTTTCGGTCTGATGGACTCCCTACCCAATCCGCATCTATGAAGCCCTGAAGATTCACTCCCTCTGTTTGTCTGTACCAAAATCCAAACTGAGATGTGCCTCTGAGGTATCTCAACACATGCTTCGTTGCCTTCCAAAACAGCTTGGTAGGCTGAACCATAGCTTGACTCATCTGGTTCACCGAAAAGCATAAATCTAGTCATGTGTTCACCAGATACATAAGTGAACCCAAAAGATGCCGATAAACAATAGCAGCTACTACCTCACTTGAAGTAGCATCCTCCTTCCTCCAGTTCCCAGCTAGAGGAGTTTGCATGGGCTTGCACTTCTCCATGTGAAAGCGCCTCAGTATCTCATTGGCATACTTTCCTTGAGACACAAATACTTCACCATCTTTTTGCCACACCTCCATACGTAGAAAGTAGTGGATAAGACCCATGTATTTTATCTCGAACTCTCTTGCAAGGTCCTCCTTGCAAGATTGTATCAACTGATCATCACCTGTCAAAATTAGATCATCGACATAAAGAACAATAATCAATCGCTTACCTTCTACCATGATGTGGTAAAGGTTCACATCTGCTTCACCCTTGGTGAAGCCCAAACCGGTGAAATAGCTGTCGATCCCGGTGTACCAAGCATGGGGTGCTTGCTTCAGCCCATACAAAGCCCTCTTGAGTCAGCACACATGTGACTCACGATCGAAGGTCTTGAAACCTTCTGGTTTCTCAATGTACACCTCCTCCTCAATCTTCCCATTGAGGAATGCTGTCTTCACATCCATCTGATGGATCTTCCAACCCATCTGAGCTGATAGTGCCAACATCAATTTGATAGATGAGTACCTTGCTATAGGAGCAAAGGTATCATCATAGTCAATCCCCTCGACCTGTGAGAAACCACGGGCAACAAACCTTGCCTTATGTTTCTCAACATTGACATTAGCTGTCTGCTTTACCTTATAAAGCCATCTAGAACTAACCATTGACTTGTCCTGAGGTCTTGGGACAACATCCCACACATTGTTCCGAATGACAGAGTCATACTCCTCTACCATTGCATCAACCCACACTGGTTGCTGCACTGCCTCCTCGAATGAAGAAGGTTCAAACTCTACACACTCCCCAACTAGGGCCATGTAACCAGTGTACCGCTCGGGTGACCTCCTCTGTCTGCACTGAGAAGATGGCTGTCCCACATTCTCCCGTGCATCCAACATCAACTTGTTAGCTTCCCTTGAGTGTTTTCACCCATCTCTGGAAGTATCAGCATGAGTGGATGTCTCCACTCCCGGATCCTCTGCATGCGGCTGCTTCGCATCAATCTGAGGCTCCTCCTCCTTAGGAACTAAAAGTTCCTCATTTTCATGCAACTTTAGCTCCCTCTCAAGTGATACTCACATGGCTTTCTACTTGTCAAACTTCAGATCCCTGCGTACCACTGTCCTCTGAATGGTAGGCAGGTACACCGATAGTTGTGGGGTGTATCCGTGTACCCCATAAGTGTTCCCAACTCAGCTGTTGGATTTAGCTTCTTCCAGGCATCTTTGGTCACATGGCAGTAAATTGATGATCCAAAGATTTGAAAGTGACTCACATCCGATCACTTCCCGGAAAAGGCCTCCCTAGGTGTCTTCATTCCTAGTATACGGTGCGGGCTTCTATTATGCAAGTATACTACTGCATTGCATGCCTCAACCCATAAATGCAGTGGTAGGCTTTGGTCATGCAACATTTCTCAAGCTGCTCCCACAATCGATCTGTTCTTCCTTTCGGCCACCCCATTCTACTGTGGGTTATGGGGTGCCATCAACTCCTGTTTAATTCCTTCTGCAGCGCAGAAGTCCTTAAACAGTTGGGAGACATACTCTCCACCGTTGTCACTACGCAAGGATTTTATTTTCTTTCCAGATTCTTTCTCTGCCAAGGATTTAAAATTAGAAAACCTCAAGAAGGTTTGATCCTTCTTTTGCATAAAGTAGATCCAACATATACGAGAAAAATCATCAATAAAAATAACATAGTACCTTTGTTTAGCGGTGGAGGTTGTAGAGAATGGTCCACAAACATCTAAGTGAACTCACTCCAGGATTTCTCCAACTCTACTGTCTCGATTTGGAAAGGAAGATTTCGCATACTTACCCAAGGTACAACCTTTGCATGTATTCGTCTGCTCTAGTTTTCCCTTGGGAAGTCTAGTAGAAATCTGCTGCATGATCTTCAGGGATCCATGGTACAAGTGGCCTAATCTTCTATGCCATAGCTCGCCAACATCTTGGCTTTGCACCATCTCAGCTTTGGAACTCAATGCAGCATAGCCATCTACCTCTGGCTTGTAGAGATTCTTTACTCGAATCCCGATTCGCTTGGTCTGTCCAATGCCGATATGCCTCAGGAATACCTTTCCTTTACTAAAGACCACATCATAGCCTTTATCTCTAGCATAACGACAGACACAAGATTCTTCTTCAGACCTGGTATATACATTACGTCAATCAGGGTGAGGGGATATCCATGCTCCCTCTGAAACACAACCATAACTTCACCTAAAACACGATACTTTTCATCATCGCCCATCTCGATCTGCATCTAGAGATCCTTCTCCTCCAAGGTACTGAAAAGATTCTTGTCACCTACCACACACATCCCACCATGGATGAAACCATGCATGTGATAAGAGAGAAATCCAACTCAAACTATGAGGCCAGTGCCTCACCATTAGATCCCTTCGAGGATCCCTTCTTGGATTTCTTCTGTGGACAATTTGTAGCATAATGGCCCACTTCATGACAATGAAAGCATTGCACTTTCGATGTATCAAACTTCTTCTCACCATGGGAAAAACTGGATTTGGGATGGGACGCCTTCCCTTTCCCTTTCCTCGCCTTACTCACTAAGGCTAGATTTTCCTCATCATCTTGCTTTGATGAGGATCCATCTCTGGTGCTTCTTCTTATCTCCTCTTACATCAGATCCGACCAAAGTCTTTCCTAATCTGGCAGTTTTTCTCTTCCATTAACCGAGTCTTGGTAGCTATGCCAGCTCTTAGGAAGATCGAGGAGTGCAAGACTCACCATGTCATCATCGGTTGTCATGATCCCTACACTTCCAAGCTCATCCCTGCAGGTGGTGAGCTTGTTCAGATATGTAGAGATCGTGTCGCCCTTTTCACACTTGAATTTTCGAAGCTTGTCTTTCAGCGCCAACTTCCTCTGATCGCTGTTGTTCTGATATAGATCTTTCAATGTTTTCCACATCGAAACGATGTCTCCTTCCCATGGAGACTCGAGACCATGTGGTCTTGAACTCCCTCTAGAAGGATTCTCCTTGCTCTAGCCAGACATTTCTTCCATTCTGCCAATTCTGTAGCATTAGATGCTGCGGGCTTGGGGACTTCTTGATCAATGAAGTCCTTTAGACCGTTATCCTCTAAGACTGCTTCCATGTTATCCTTCCAGGCTATATAATTCGAGCTGCCATCAAGGGCATCCTTGAGTCTTAAACCGTTGAACGCCATTGGTGAAATTGAGATGTGATAAGAACTTGATTTCTATATTCAGGAACCTCAAACTTCAAACTTCTCCCTTCTTGTATACTATTCTCTCCTTTGATCACCTTTTCTCCGATACCATGTAGAAATTTCCACTGTAGATCAACAAATTATGCAATATACTAAAGCAAAATACAAGATCTACTTCTACAAAAAACTTGCAGAAGCTTAATCAAATATGAGCAAGATCAAATAGAACACATATAACTGAGAATGGGAAATCAATCACACATGAACACAAAAGAATACTCGGGGGAAAGCCTCAGCTAAAAATCCCGATCTCTGTATTATCATATAAGTGGAAATATGTTCCGATTACACAAAGAAACATCTCACAAGCTTTCCTTCTCTCTCTGCAATCAAACAATACAGCTCACAGACTGAATAGACACAAGATATGCCTTCCTCCAACCCTCCAAGCCTCCTATTTCCTTGCACAGTTTTCCTTGGGGTCCAGTGATGCCACCTGTGTGAATTGGGCTCATCACACACTCACTAATCTGAAGAAGTAACTGCGCAATCTCTAAGGAATGAACTCCTTCTACATGCAAGAGATATTCACAATGGAATATTCTTGCAATTGATAGTACATTGTCCCATCATCTGATCTCAACTGGGTCTCTGTTTGAACTGACATGCATGAGTTATTTATGAGAGAATATTCAGTTATTTGAAGTGCAACAGTTACATGCATGCATGCATTAACTAGCTGAACTCACAATTAGTTCAACAAACTATTTGAACTAATCTAACTGGACTTAACTCAGTTAACTAAGCTAACTAATTACAACTCAAATTACAACTCATCCTTAACTCTTTAACTAAGGGATAAATTCCTCAATTAATGGGATAACTATTGCATGTCCTCGCATAGGCTTCATGTTTGATTTTCTACAACTAATTAACTCAAGATGAATTAATTAATTATCTTACAAATAGCTGCTAAGATCAAATTCGAATTTTACTTCTCTATTTTAGTTCAGGGACTAACTAAAATAGGAAGGTATCCTGAAATGCTATTTATGGAAGTGCTATTTTTAGCACTTCTATATTTAGCATTTCTTGTTGCTATTTTCAACAAGTTTTACTCAATTTTTGGGCAAGAGTACTCATTGGATGCAAAATTCAATTCCTCATCCAAGGAGTACCCATGTTGTATACTTTCGATAGACCCTGCTACACGAAAAATGAGAAATACATGAAAACCGTGATTGCAATCACATTTTTTATTATGTATTTTTCATTTTTCATGTAGTAGTGTCCATCAAAAGTATGCAACATGGGTACTCCTTGGATGAGGAATCAAAATTTTCATCCAATGAGTGTTTCCGCTCAAAATTTGAGTAAACCCATAGGGAGATAAGTTGAAAATACGAGTTGAAAAAATAGTGTTTTCCTTTTTCCCTCTAAAGTTTGATGGTTTTTCCCATGGAAAAATCATATTTTTCATTGAGTTAGAAAATTACACAGTGAAGATGTTGATAGAATATGGTGTATCAGTGGTCTAAGCCAATATCTGTACTGTTTTGTCTAAAAAATATGCCAATCCCATCTAAGGGAGATTGCTATGAATAATTACATATGAAATGTTCAATAATATATAGACATAATATATGCTATAATTCAGATAATTACATCAAAATTGCGCCAAAAATACTCAGAAATCAAGGACCAATGCCCTATCAATATAGCTCATCCATGAATGGTCTGTGGTAGTAACTGTAAGTGTCTAGGTCTCGTTGTTCTCTGATCAACCAGATCCCCCTTGGTTGGTACGAGGTTTTTTTGGATAGCAGATCGGAAACTTTGTTGCGTTCCATGTATAAGTGATGACAAGAAATAGTGTCAAAGTGTGATCACAATATCAATGCACCATCCAATATATGACGGAGTGTGTGTGTGTGTGACAAATAGATTGTTTATTAAACCATTTAATAATGATATGTGAGTCACCAAATATCTCCAATCAGCTACATCCTTTAACAATAGAAAAATATAATAAATGACAAAGGGAAATAAGTTCTGCAAAGTTATTCATAGCCAAACCCATCTGAATCTTGAAAAAATGGTAGTGTGGGATATGTAGGATTATGCCTCCTCCACAACCATGTTGTTGCGTTGAGCCATCAAAATAAGCCCATGGGGTATCATAGTCTATGATTTCAGCAGAGGTGTTGCGTGCAAGTGGTTCATGGGCATCCTCTGGTAAGCTGTGATATGTTGAGATGAGGTAAGCGATGACATGTGCCCATCGAGGAGAAGTGTCTGTGAATATAATATTATTCCTCTATAGCCAGATGCACCAATAGATCATTATAGGTAGGTTTCGACTCCTCTGTGTATGAGCATTTGACCACCAATGGTGCCATGCCACCTGAATCTCCGGGCCTTGCCAAAAGTTCTGAATCTGTAGTTGAGAAGTAACCTCCGACCAGATGGAGGTGGTAGTAGGGTAGAGTAGGAAAAGGTGATCAATGGTTTCCATTTCCTGTTTGCACAGTACGCACCAATATGGACCATGAAAGGCATGTTTATGTATATTATTTGTTATAGGGACCTTGTTTCGAAGGATACGCCACATAAATAGTTTAACCCGGGGAGATGCCTTCAGCTTCCATAGTACGTTCTACCACTAGTCCATAGCGAAAAGGTATGTGATCTACAAAGATATGGAGGTATCCAAATTTTAGGGAGTATTTCCCATTTTGTGAGAAAGACCGGTTTAGTACATCATCTCCATCAGATACCCTTACATGTGATTCCTTCAATGCATTAATATAGATATGCTAGTTATCCTTCTAGTGAGGGGTGATGCCCATAGTGTCAAAATATTTCCATGACTGCCTAAATAAATCAATATGCTCGTGATATGCTATATGGGCCAAATTGGAGTAGCCAACATCTGAGAGATGTTGTATCAACTCTTGTGGTAGTAGATGTGCATTCCCACATCCAAGCCATGGGTCCATTCCAATACGGACAAATCTGTTGTTACCAATCTTCCAAGTCAGTCCATCCCTGACATGAGCCATTGAATTGAGAACCGCCCTCCAGACATTGGATATATTAGTGCTATCCTAGGTAGGGAGCCTGAACCAATCAAGAAGATGGAGGGGAGAGATGTATTTATGATAAATAACACCAACCCAAAGGTTTCTTGAAGAGAGCACATTCCATCCCATCTTTGCTGCTAGAGCGCAAGAAAATGTTTCTAGTCTTTCAATTCCCATCCCTCCCATATTTTATGAAGTGTGATATTTTCCCAGCTAATCCAGGAAAATATGTGGCCATCTTGTTTACCCCTTCAGAGGAATCTATAGCACAGTTGTTGGATCCTACGAATGATTCCCTTAGAAATCCAGGCCAGTGACATCTAGTATACCGGGGTGGCCTCCAGGACTGATTTTATGAGAATTAGTCTCCCCGCCCTAGACATCCATTTATGATACCATATATTTAGTCTTATTTAAATTTTTGCCATCAAGGAGACCCAGTCTGCAATCCAGTAATTAGAGGGATTTAACCAAAAGCCCAGATATTTAAGTCCCTCCTCAAACTGTAAATTGGTGAAGCGGAATAGCTACAAATCCATGCCAATCTCATAAGGAGTGAAACCAATGGTTGATAAAGTAGATTTGTGATTGTTGCATTGCATACCAGTAGTGAAATAGAATAATCGAAAGGCAGAAACAAATGCAGTGGAGTCCCCCAGTGTACCATTCAGAAATATGAGAATATCATCCACAAATAGCAGGTGAGTGAGGGTGCAATTGTGGATAATCTTGGTACCAGCCTGTCTGCCCTATCGTTGATCCACAGTAATGAGTCTACTCAGACCTTCCATGACCAATGGAAAGAGAATAGGAGAGAGGGGGTATCCTTGTCGAAGGCCCCTTTCAACATGGAAGAAAGAGGATGTCATTCCCTTGATCAACACACTATAAGAAACATTGGATATGCATCACATAATCTATTGGATAAATGATAGAGGAAAGCCTAGATTTGTCAATAGCACGTGAATATAGAACCAGCTGGTTCGCTTAAAGGATTTAGCCAAATCAATCTTGAGAATCATCCCTTTGAGTTTCTTGGATTTAATGGAGTGGAGGGCCTCTTGTGTAGTTCCCACCACTTCTTGAATGTGACAATGATGATGGAATGCAAATTTCCTTGAAGATATGTTATAAGATAATATGGGTTTTAGGTGATTTGCAATAATCTTGGAAATAATATTATAGATACAATTGCAGAGAGATATAGGCCTGTAATCATCAAATGTTTTTGGATCATCATTCTTGGGGATAAGGGAAATAAAGGTAGAGTTAAATGTGTCATACATGCACCCACTTGTGCGACACTCTTTGATGATATGGAGAAGCTCATGCTCAAGTATGTCAAAAAATTCTATATAAAATTCAATCAACCAACCATCTGGTCCTGGGCTCTTGTCCCTCTTGAACCACTTGATTTTGGCCTCTAATTCCCCCATGGTTACCAGTGCGAGTAATCCATCTCCTGTATCTTGGTCCACAAATCTGGGGAAGTGTCCTACAACCCTGATGATCTCATCTAGGTTAGCCTCTGGGGGGGGGCTCAAAATAATCTACCAAAATGGGAGATACCAAGGTTTACCAAATGATGGAAAGTCTTAGCTTGTGTGCCTTCGTCATTCGCCAGATTCCAAATGGTATTGATAGCCCGTCGCCCATTAGCTACATGATGGTAAAACATAGTATTTTCATCACCCTACAATAACCACATAGCCCTACTATGGAGTCTCCATGTTTCCTCTCAGTCTTTCAAGATCCTATTCCGCTCCAACTCTAATTTGATGAGTCGTTATTTTGCCTCCGGGGTATCAAACCCTCGACTTTTCTCGTCCCCCAAGTGTTCAAGCTCTAGTTCTGTGTCCCTCAATATCTACTCATCCTTGATCCTCTTGTCCTTTGCTCAACCAATAGACTTATGTTTCAGGGTTAACATTTTATATGCAAAATCAATAGAGGCCGATTGACCCAGATGGGGAGTGCAGGTCTTCCAATGCTTTGTGACCATCTGGATATAACTATAATAACAATGTAAACTTTGAAACGGGAACTGATACTGTTACCCGTTTTGTAGAGATAGCAAAAAAGTGACCCGATTTTGAAAACGGGTGATGTAGAACACACATGTTTTTTTTAGAGCATTGTTTTTGGCACTTTAATTTTTTTTAAATTTTTTTATGTACATTGTGTTTTAGAATGGAAGTGATTTTCATGCTGATTTTAAAAAGTGGTTATTCTGCATCAGACCCTTTTTTTAAAAGACCTATTTTTTGACTTTAACTTTTCTAATGTATGAAATGTAAATAATTATTTTGTAAATTTAATAATTTTGGAAGTGGTCTTATTCTTCATATATATATATATTGTAGTGAGGTTTTTATTGATTTGCATATTTAAAGAAGAAGGTCGATATTTTGCATTTTCGATATTTTACATATTTATACATCGTTAATTAAATTTTCAATCCAAATAAAATAATTGTCTCTAAAAAACAAATATAAAATTATATATTAAAAAGACAAAAAAAAAAAAAAAAAATCTTATAAACCATAAAACAATTTGGAAAAAAAACAAAATTATATATCTATATATATATATATATATATATATATATATATATATATATATATATATATATATATAAAATTAAGTCAGTAAAAATTGAGAAATTAAAAAAAAAAAAAACATTAGCAAAAACTAGGAAAAAAAAATTTAAAAACAAACTAGTTAAAAAAATAGAAAATTAACGAAAATAATAAAAAAAACTAGTAAAATTAATATTAAAAAAAAAAATGTTAAAAAAAATTATCTCACAAACCATAAAAGAATTTGGAAAACAAAAACACTATATATATATATATATATATATTAAGTAAGTAAAAATAGAGAAATTAAAAAAAAACATTAGCAAAAATTGGGGAAAAAAAATAAAAATAAAAAATAAATAGTTAAAAAAAAGAAGAAAATTAACGAAAAAAATTGAAAAACTAGTAAAATTAATATTAAAAAAACCAAAAATAAATTCAAATTATAAAAAAATAAACCAAAAAAATGCGTATTTTTTATTATAAAAAAAGAAAATGTAATTTTATTTATTTATTTAACAATCTTTTTTATTATTAAAAAAAATTATAATTTTTTTTAAACAATTATTATATATATATATTTTAATTACAAATTATTAAACCTACCATTTATATTTAAAAAAAATAAAAATAAATAAACCTACATTTTCTATTAAAAAAAAAAATTGAAATTTACATTTCTTTTTTTTAAACAATTTATTTATTTATTTAGTTTTTTTTAAATTATAACTCTTTTTTTAAAACAATTTTTTTGTTTTTATTTAAAAATATAAATAATAAAAAATATTTTAATTAATTAATTAATTAATTAATTTTATTTTATTTATTTTATTTTTTAATTTAAAATTTACAAAATTATTAAAAAAAAAATTTAAAATTTTAAAATTAACATTTTTTTTTTAATAAAAAAAAAATTAGCGGTGGTCCTCTACCCCTCGGCCACCCGTGGTGGCGCGGCCGTGGGCAGAGGACCTGCACGCAGGCCCCTCCACCCACGGCCACGCCACCACGGGCGGCCGGGGGGCGGGCCGTCGATTCCCCGAATCGGCGGCCAGCCCCCTGGGCGCCCGTGGTGGCGCTGTCGTGGGCAGAGGGCCTATGTAAGGACCTACGATAGTGCGATTGTAGGTGAAGGTGTGGGCAAGAGCGCCCGGTTTATGCGACGAAGTGCCCGACGGTAAAATGTTGGTGGGCGCCTAGTTTGTGTGACGACTTGGCACGGGTTCTTGGGTGACTCGGGTGAGCGCCTGCCCGTCGTGCACGTGTGCATGATGCGACTTTTGGTGAAGTGGTGAGATTGTGAACGGAGGTGTGTCTCGGGCAGAGGCGCCCGTGTGTGGTGACTTGGAGGCGCGCCTGAGTTGGGCAAACAACACGATCGTGCGACAAGGTGAACGAAGGGTTGGAGAGTCGTGCGGCGACCGTGCGGAGGTGCCGACGAGCTGGGCAACCGAGTTTGCTGAAGTTGTGAAAATTGGCTAAGTGTAAATTTGGGGTTTCCCAAGATTTAACTTGTACTTTGTAAAAGTGAAGATTGTATAATATATTGATTCGGGCAGACTCATATTGCAGGGAGTTGCCCCTCCCTTTATACTGTTGTGCATTTCTCTTGTATAATGCTGTTTATGTGAATGTTATGGGCTTTCACTTGTATAAAGGAACACATTAATAATACTTGGTAATGAAAATAAGACTAAGTATGGAATGTTAGGCGTAGTCTACAATCGTAAGTATTGGTGAAAAGAAAACGATTGGTAGTGCCGCACCTCGCTATAAGTGGTTGAAAGACTACCGCAAGTGTAGGGGCGTGACAGTTGGTATCAGAGCTGGTGAACTAAATCAAGGATCTGATTCTACGAAGACCGAAGACTTGGCAGGGAGCTCAAGTTTTGTGGGTGACAGGTGGAATATTAGGGTGATTCAGGTGAATGGTGAAACAAGTTTAGCAGAGGTGAAGCATCGTGCTTGGACCAAGCTGAATGACAAGGCATGGCAGGTTTGGAAGAATGCGAAGGGAAGCTCTTGCTTACCTTATACAGGTTGAAGCGGATGAAAGAAGAGAACCCCCAGATTCGAGATAAGCTTGAAGTCTTGGAAAGGAATGTTGAAGATAAACTTCTTCAACTTGGTTGGACAATGGAGCAAGATGAAGTTGCAGATTGTGCTGACAAGGAAGAGGAAGCCGTGATGATTGAAGATGTTGCAGATGTGACAATGATGGAGGATGAACTTGAGGTTGATCAAGTTGGACCAGGATCGTGCAGTTTGCAGACATGGATGGATGGGGATACTCACATGGAGGAGCCTCATGATGATGAAGTAAGTATTGATACTTGTGTTTCACTTGAGCATTTGGTAGATGGACCGTATGCAGGAAAGGGCAAAATCAGTTTGCTGATGCTAGGAAGGATCTTACCATGGATGACTATGATGAGACCTTGTATGGAGAAGCAAGGATTGTTGACTGTTGCAGGACTTTTTGGGGTTGTTTGTGACCTTATGGTAGAAGGTACAAAGGCCCGTGACAAGGGAGGAACATGATGATCGTTGCGAAGGATTGGGTCATGCTTTAGCCATATGGAGAATTGGCTAAGTGCCCGACATGACTCATGGACAGATTGAAGGGCACACACTTGAGGTATGATGATACTTGGGTGGACTTCTCATGGCTGAGACCAAGAGCAAGTCTTGGTGGAACCTTTAGTGGGGGAGCTATGATGGAAGGGACTCTTGATGATGATGATATGGTTGGGTGACCGAGTTCACTAGGCCAAAGATTGCAGACTTGGATAGGGATGATTGATTGTTGTGATGGGTCTACTTAGCTAGACTACATGGGCAACTTAGTCATGGACATCAGGTTGAAGACATGGAGCATGGCAGTCTTATGCAGGGACATGATGCAGGAGCACTTGAAGAGGTGTCACTTATGGGCATCCAATGAGGAGTGCCAAGGTAGGGATGTTGTGCGGGTGGATTTGCTGGTGTGACATGGAGATGTTTTGCTTATGAGCTGATGGAGAGGTTGTGCACTCTTGTACAATAAAGCCATGGACTTGGATGGAGTTGTGAGCAGACTATGGAGCATTTCTACTACATGGAGAGCTGAGGCATCTTGCAGAGAGCTTTGGCCCGAGACTTGTATGCTTGCTGAGATGTTGGTTGGAGATGACTCATGGAGCTCATGATGACATGAGATTGTTGTGACTTTTGGGGACTTCATATATGGTGGACTTGGAGGATCTGATGCATTGAGGAGCTGAGGTTAGAGACTTTGATGCAGGATGGGGTGCATACTTTCAATTACATGTATGGGAATGGCTTGAAAGAGTGACTTGATGTGGAGGATCGATACGAGACACTTTGGAGTGATGGAGTTATGGCGATGATGATGCCTTGGTGGCAACACTTGGGCATGGGTTGAGCCGAGACTCAACTACCTTGGACACATGGGAGCTGATTGATCTATGATCATGGGCAGCACATGGATAGATGAGACAGGTGTATACTTGTTTCTACGACAGACTTTAGGGATGGAACATTGCAGAAACGATGGAGGTTGCTTCATGGACCTGGATGTGGCACATCGAGAGTCGGTTTGATGAGATGGTATCTTCATATTGAGGAGATACACATATCGATGATGATGTGGGGGTAGATGTGACTGATTTCATGCAGCACATTAGTACTAGACATCATGGACAGCATGTTGCAGATGAGATGAGGACTACGTCATGGACTTGAGCATGGCTTACACTCTTATGGAGATGGATTCTTGATCGAGTTGATGATATGACAGGATGTTCTGAGAAACAACTGATGGTGGCATGAGGATGTGCATTCTCATGGTTTGAACGTGACAGTTGGATTAGCTACCCAACTAGTTCAGACATGAGGGCTAGCGGTGTGCAGAGATGAGTTAGCATTGTGTTGGAGTATCATGGCAGCAGTGCACATGAGGACGACACATGATGATGTCGACACATGATGAGGTCGACACGAGGTGTTGTAGGAAGAATGTAGCTTGAGATGGAGGGGCCAGCCTTCCATGATGGGGAGTAACATGTGGAAATTGTGACAGGGTGGTCCATGGTCATGGATTGAGATGATTTCTGATGTATGACATACCGATGAGGTGTATACCTTGGTATGGTGATCTTGGTGACAGATGGTTGCCGAGACGAGACATGATGAAGACGGTGGTTTTACATATGTTGCAGAGATGGTTGCAGTATGTGGAGGAGTTGACATCATGGATGAGACAGTTATTGATCTTGGTGGATGGCTACCAGGATGGTATGTTTTCGAGGACGACAATGACTTCAGGTGGAGGAGGATGTAAGGACCTGCGATCCTTAAACGCTCCGGCATGAAGTGCGATGAAGGAAACTTGAATGAACGGTTGAAGTACGAGCTCTCTCTTGAGCGTGCAATGGTATTATGCGCATGATATAAGGAGTGGGCGAGCATATATATGCATGGTAGACTCATGGAGGTCGATCTATGAACATGGGCAAAGCCGAATTGAAGTTTGGCAAGTTTGCGATGGAGTAGGAGCTTTGGGCGAGTCGGCTGGGAAGCCAGACTTCGCCCTACACTTGGTATATATTGCAAGAGTGTTGGCTCTCATTTGGCAACCAACTTTCGCTCAACATCTTCGCTCTACAAGGTGAAGGCATAGTTCTAAGGAGAAGGCACAGTTTAGCCATGTGCCCATTCTTGGGTAGGATGGCACGGTGATAGCACGGTTGTGGGTGAAGGTGCGGGCAGGAGCGCCTGGTGGTTGGGTGAGGGTGTGGACAGGTATGTGGCGCCTGACGGACGGTTGAGGCGTGCACGGGTGTGTGGCGCCCGGTTTATGTGACAGAGTGCCCGACGGTAAAATGTTGGTGGGCACCCGGTTTGTGCGACGACTTGGCACGGGTTCTTGGGCGACTCGGGTGAGCGCGTGCCCATTGTGCAAGTGTGCACGATGCGACTTTTGGTGAAGTGTTGAGATTGTGAACGGAGGTGTGTCTCGGGCAGAGGCACCCGTGTGTGGTGACTTGGAGGCACGCCCGAGTTGGGCAAACAACACGATCGTGTGACAAGGTGAACGAAGGGTTGGAGAGTCGTGCGGCGACCGTGCGGAGGTGCCGACGAGCTGGACAACCGAGTTTGCCGAAGTTGTGAAAATTGACTAAGTGTAAATTTGGGGTTTCCCAAGATTTAACTTGTACTTTGTAAAAGTGAAGATTGTATAATATATTGATTCGGGTAGACTCATATTGCAGGGAGTTGCCCCTCCCTTTATACTGTTGTGCATTTCTCTTGTATAATGCTGTTTATGTGAATGTTATGGGCTTTCACTTGTATAAAGGAACACATTAATAATACTTGGTAATGAAAATAAGACTAAGTATGGAATGATAGGCGTAGTCTACAATCGTAAGTATTGGTGAAAAGAAAACGATTGGTAGTGCTGCACCTCGCTATAAGCGGTTGAAAGACTATCGCAGGTGTAGGGGTGTGACAGCCTGCGTGCAAGCCCCTCCGCCCACGGTTGCGCCACCACGGGCGGCCGGGGGTCAGAGGACCACTGCTAATTTTTTTTTTTTTTTAATAAAAAAAAACAATGTTAATTTTTAAATTTTTATTTTTATTTTTTAATAATTTTGTAAATTTTAAATTAAGAAAAAATAAATTGATTTAAAAAAAATTAAAATATTTTTTATTATTTATATTTTTAAATAAAAACAAAAAAATTGTTAAAAAAAAATTATAATTAAAAAAAAATGTTTAAAAAAAATGTAAATTTTATTTATTTATTTTTTAATAAAAAGAAAAAATTGTTTAAAAAAAGAAATGTAAATTTTAATATATATATATATATATATATATATATATATATATATATATATATTTTTATTTTATTTTATTTATTTATTATTATTTTTATTTTTTATTTTATATATATATATTTATTATTATTATTATTATTATTTATTTTTATTTTTATTTTTAATATAAAATGTAGGTTTATTTATTTATTTATTTTTTTCAATATAAAAGGTAGGTTTAATAATTTGTATTTTTAAAGAAAAAATAAAAATAAAAATTGTTTAAAAAAAAATTATAATTTTTTTTTAATAATAAAAAAGATTGTTTAAAAAAAAAATTAAATTATAATTTTTTTTTTTTTTAAATAAAATATGTATGTTTAATAGATAATTACAATTTTTGTTTTAATAAAAAATGTGCATTTTTTTGTTTTTATTTTTTATAATTTGAATTTATTTTTGTTTTTTTAATATTATTTTTACTAGTTTTTTAATTTTTTTTTTTTTTTTTAACTTACTTAAATATATATATATATATATATATATATATATATATATATATATTAATTTTGTTTTTTTTCCAAATTCTTTTATGGTTTGTGAGATAATTTTTTTTAACATTTTTTTTTTGTCATCTATATATATATATATTTGTCTTTTAAGTAATCAACATTTTAATCTTAATTTTAGTAGTTTTTAAATTTTTTTTTTTGGTTAGTTTTCTATTTTTTTTAGATCTAGTTTGTTTTTAATTTTAATTTTTAATTTTTTTTGTTTTTTCTTAAATTTTTTAATTTATTTTTATTTTTATTTTATTTATTTATTTATTTTCTAATTTTTCTATTTTCACCTACTTAATTTTTTGTTTATTTTAAATGTTTATTTTTTTTTATTTTCCATTTTTTTTTGGGGCAAATTTTTTTTGTGGTTTACAAGATAACTCTTTTTCTTTTTTTTTCTCCATTTTTTTTACTATTTAATTGTTTATAGTTTTATTTTTTATTTTTAGTTTTTTAATTCTTATCATTAATTTTGTTTTTTTACATTTTTATGATTTATTTATTTATTTATTTTGTTTATGTTTTGCTTTTAGTATATATTTTAATCTATGTTTTGTTATTTTTTTTAAACTTTTTTTTTGTGTTTTTTCATTGTTTTTATTTATTTATTTTTTTAATTTTATGTTTTTATTATTTTTTAAAATTTAATGTTTTTCGGGGTCATGACAAAATATTTTACGCCATTATTTCGAAATGTTGAAATTTTACTTTAAAAAAAAAAGTGTTCTCCCAGCATCAACACTTTTCGTTTTGTGTTTTTTGGATAATTTTTGCACAAAAAATTGGTTTTCACCGCCATTTTTAAAACATGTTGAAAACTTACCCAAGAAAAAAAAAAGGTGTTATTCCAACATCAACACTTTTCACTTTTAGCATTGTTTTTGATGTTTTTTCGGGGTTTTTTGGCCAGAGTTCCCATTTTGATTTTATAGTTCCCGTTTCAAAGTTTACATTGTTTAATCTTTGAGCCAGTTTGAATTAAATTTAAAGGGTTCCTTGGGTTTACGATCTTTGCCTGCAATTTCAATATAGATGGGCATGTGATTCGAGAATCCCCCAAATCCCACCCATTGACGATATCAAGTGATTGTTCCAACAAGGATTCCTTAACTGAAAACGATTCAATCTCCTGGCAAGTGCAACTTCACCTGTCCTCCGATTTTTCCAAGTGGGTCGGAGTCGGGTCATGGGGATATCAATCAGATGATGATCCTCTAGTAGAGACCAGATCTCCTCTGATAATGTGTCACATTGAGCATTCGATCCCCAAGATTCTGCATGTCCACGAGAGAAGTTGAGGTCCCCCCCTATTATGATGTTCTTGGCTTGCATATAGTCATAATTTAGTAGGTGCTGCCAAAATTGAACCCTGTTGATATGGGACCCATATATATTTATAAGCCTCATCTCCGTTCCTACATCTATAGAGTAAATATGAGCACTAATGAACCCTTCCCCACCCCAGGAATTTGGTAATCTAATGGACCTAGGGTTGTGACCCAATACCAATACACCAAATCGCCCACAGGTATCCAGTGTACGAAAATTACCGCCAGGGGAAATGGCCTCAAGTATGGGAATAATATGAGTGTTGGCCGCAAGAGTCTCCTATAGAAAAATATTGTCCACCAATTTTGATTCCAATATCTGTCCGAAAGCTAGTTTCTTTGTTGGGCTAGCCAAACCTCGAAAATTGAAGGGGATCAAATTCATGGGAGACCAATGGGAAGGGAGGTCAATGCTCTAAGGACCTTGTCAATAGGTTGTTTCCAGCCTTAAGCCACATCTAGTCCAACCTGGAATATGGCTTTTGACATGAAATAGTGTCTGCCCCGAAAGGTTCTGGAATGCGGGGCCGAGGGGGTGATACCAATGCTACTACCGTCCCCTGGGGTAAAGCGGGTCATAGAATGAAGGTTGTAATTGTGACCTCTACTTGATTCAGAGGATGGCTTCATAGGGGAGAGGGAATCCGGGAGTTCAGTAATGGTATGGGGAGTGGGGGAACAAGTGGGGGCAAAAGGGGCCAAAGTGGAAAAAACAGAGGGGGTACAAATAACAGGTACAACAATACCACTCTCAGAACAAGGAATAGAAACACATGATAAAATAGGGGGAGAAGGAGGTAAAGAGAAAGTACCTGCAATAGAGACAAATGTTGTCATAGCCACATGAGATCTAGTGATACATGGGGATGGGGGGTGAACATTCTTCGTGCGAGTGCCTTACCACCTTGTACCGAGCAGGTGCCTTACTACACTGGTCAACAACAAAATTACCAACAACATGATCAGGTTGGGAAACCGATGTAGAGTTGGATGCAAGGAGTGGAAAATATTTTTATAGATGTCCAATCTTACGACACCTGTGATAGCGATAAGACACCCCCTCGTAGTCTAGTATCTGTACCATGCAAGTGTCCCACCAATGAAACTACATATTTTCCTCCAGATCTTTCCTGGTGTCAAGATGAACCAGTATATGTGCCATAGACATATTTCTAGTAGCATATATGATTTATCATAATCCATGTACCATCCAAGGGTGTTCCTGATCCGTTTAAAAACATCTTCTGACCATAAGTGCAAGGGTAATCCAGGCAAGTGAACCCAAATAGGCCTAGCTCCGAGGTGTTCTCTCTCGGTATCAAAAAGAGGGCTCCATCGTTTGAGAAATATCAATGCCATCTCGATGTGCTAATGCTTTGATAGGACCCATGGGATAAAATCAGGTCAATGGAAACGGAGGGCAAACCATCCTCGAGAAATTGTAACAACCGATGGTAATTCACTGAGGATCTGCCCCCAAATATCCAAGACCCATTTCTTAGTTGCGTAACTAAGTATGCCCGACCTCTGACCCAACCCACCAAAACACAATCAATGGTCTCCATCACATCCCCCAAATGTTTGTCGCTACCAAAGGTGAGTGAGATCTTCTTCATACCAGCCTTCACCCCTTTGAATCTCTTGCGCGGTCGACTTGGTCGGCCAGGAGGGGTTCTGCTTGGAGGGTTGGGGGGGAGAAACCGAGTCGACAAACAAATGGGGACCCCTAGACAAACCTGGGTGGGGAAGGGATGAAACCACAAAGCAGCTGGAGGTGGGAGGGTCATGTATCTGTGAATAGGGAACCAAAGCGGGGGGTTCAAGTGGATGGGGCAGAAAAAAGGATGTCCTCTGTGGATGGAGGGTGTGAGAAGTCCCCAGGAGATAAGATGAAGGGGGATGCAGAGGTAGTGAGGGCGCAGGAGGGATAAGGAAGGAGGAAATAAATTTCATAGAAGCCAGAGGGAGCAGGAGTAAAGCAGGGTCAGGGGGATAAAAAACCGCCTCGGGAATGCTAGGGAATGAAAACTAAGAAGTGGATAGACCGGTCAATAAGTGAGGTTGCAGAGCCAGAAGTGAAAAAACCAAGTAGTTTGGCACCGAGTAAACCCCAGGTGCACCAGCTAGGGTTGAAGGGATTTCTAGTGAAATTCTCATGGAGGATGCCAAAAAATGCAGAGGGAAGACCGACTAGTTGGGGTCTAGTGCAAAAGGGTCCTCGAAATAATCAACGATGTCCCCATCCATGCTAACCGACAGTTAACAATAACCGCCCTGGGAAAATCCATCAGTTGACAGATGTCAGGTTAGACAGGTAAACAATGTAGCTCACTGTAAACAAGTCGAGAGGGCGAGAACGGAGGAGGGTGTCCAGAGTGCGGGAGGGATAGGTCCGTGACAACAGGGTGTGAGTGCGTGGTAAAGTTTTGAAACCAGGCTGCCATCGCCAGGGCTCCAAAATCCTGAGCACCATCCAGTATCCTTTCGTGTTGCATTTCTAATGTGTCATACAACCTCTAAAGTTTGATGATGTAATCTAATCTTATTTTATTATTTCCAATATTATTTTATAATTTCCTTTGGAGGCCCATTTAGAACTCAAGATTCCCCTACTGAAGAATTCCTCGAGCAACAGAGGAATGAGATGATGGATAATTTTTCCCAAATCCTTTGGTATATGCCCACTGATGACACATCTTCATCCAATAGTTACTTAGGATGCACCACCTCCTTCAAGGTACAAGTGAACTTCAATATCCTTATATTCGAAGGTCAAATTGATGCAGATGTTGTATTTAAATGGTTGAATCTATTGGAGGGTTATTTTTTAGTCCATAATTTCTTCGATAGGGAGAAGATTACTTTTCCACTGCTTATGGACACTCCCCATGTTAAGGAATGGTGGGACAATTACTATTATAAAAGGGTTGAGGAACCCTCTCTGTTCATAGTTGCACCCACTTGGAACTCTTTCTAAGGCATTGTCAAGGAACAATATTACCCCATGAGGAGCTATGAGGACAAATACATACAATGGACCACAATACGATGGCAAAGGGACCAAGATGTGAATGAGTTTACTAAAAAAATTCATACTCTATGCAAAAATATAGTTATCAAAGACTCTGAGCAACATCTGGTGCTCAAGTACCGCGATTGTCTGCACAAATACATTTAGGAAGAAACATAGTTCCTGAACATATCTTGGCTTGGTGCAACATACTGATATGCTGCCAAGATTGAACAAAAAATTAAATAGAAAGATAAAGACTTTGGATCTGCTAATTTGAAGCGAGGAAAATGCTCCCCAAACCATAGAACGAAGGGAAAAAACCAAGGCAGGGTGAATCAAGACAACCCATCAAAGCCACAAGCAAATAAAAACACCATGAAGACAAAAGACATAGAGAAGTGGTGTGAGTTCCACAAGAGCCCCACTCACAACACAAGTGAGTGTCATTCCAAGTAGTCACTAGTGGCTAAGCCAAAGGCTTCAGAGTTAGATGCATGTTCTGACTCAGAGTCAGAACGCGACAAGGGGAAAGACAACGGGAAGAATATTATTGATGCAGATACTAGTGCCACTGTTTCCACCACTAAGTTATAGAATATTGAGCTTGAAGACCCATAGGAAGGGGAGCATCTCTTCCACTCACAAATGTGGGTGAAGGGGTCACCGTTGCAGTTCATTGTTGATAGCGGGAGCCAAAAGAGACACATGTTATTAGAAGTCATTAAGCAGTTGGGCCTGCCGACCACACCACACCCGCAACGATACAACATCGGGCGGCTCCACCAAGGATGAGATCTCTGTGTCAGCCAACAACATCACCTTCCATACAATATTAAACCCTTCACAGATGAGGTACTATGTGATGTTACCCATCTTGAAGTTTGTGATGTATTATTAGGCCAACCATACTTGTGGAAGAGTCATGGTGTGTATGAGTCTAGGCCTCACACTGTCATTATTACTTTGGGAAATAAGTTATAAAAGATACCAAAGGTAGCCCCACCTATTCCCATCTCTTTGATTTCTGCTAAGAAATGCAGTAAGATCATCTCCCAAATTGAGATTTTTTTTCTTTCTTTCTTATTTGCTCTGAAAGTAAGGGAAATATTGTGGCCACATCCATGGACCCCATGAACGGTTCCTCCACACAGCAGAAGCATGTGGATGATGTTGTGGAAGAATATAGGGAAATATTCTCCTCACCCATAGGGGTACCCTTGCAATGCTAGGTAAATCATTTGATTGATTTGACTCTCTAAGCATCTCCACTCAATGGGCCGATAGACCATCGTTCCATTATGTAAAATGAAGAGATCGAGCAGAAAATCTAGGAGTTGCTGCAAAAAGGGCACATCCAACCAAGTTCCTCACCTTGTGGGAGCCTGATTGTACATGTATAGAAGAAGGATGGGACCTGGAGGATATGCATTCATTATCAGGCAATAAAAAGAATCATTATTAGGAACAGGTATCTCATCCCCTGGATTGATGATCTTTTGGACCAGCTCAAAGGGGCCAAGTATTTCAACAAGATTGATTTGAAGTTTGGTTATCAACAGGTTTAAACAGAGCCCACAAATGTATGTGTTGTGAAGGTAAATCCCCTTTGCGGACAGAGGTGATCCTTCTAGCCCAATGAGTGGGTATAGCAACAAACTAAACAAAACGAACATACACTTTCCTAGCTTATGTTTAACAAATTCAGAGAGAGAGAGTGGCCTACCTCACCCTTATGCTAATCACTCAGTCCTTTGGAGATGAATTTGATTCTTTCATTCCAGGCCTCGCTCCTTACTTATTATTTATGTCCGAGTAAATGTAAGGAATATCAAAGAGCTGTGCAAGATACAAGAGAATATATGGCATACATCAAACATAAACTATTAATAGATCAAGGAGTATTAAGCTAAAGGCATAAACATTTACACAATTATGGAAAGTGAACATCAGATGTATATATTAATAAGTTAAAAAGGGAAGCATACAAATTATGCCTTGATGTTGGATACCTACTTTTGGTGGATGTCCAAGTCCAAGCAAAGACTCTTCAAGCACTCCTTCTCCAAGTTAGAATGGGTAGCATGTAAGCATAATCTCAACATAGGGATGCAACAATCAATGAACAACCATTTGGGGATGGAAGGGAGTTGATTTATAGGAAGGGAGAGGGAGTTAGGGATCCATAAAAGAGGGAGGAAGGTACACATCTCAAGGAGAAAGCCCATAATGATAAGATAAAGAGGTCCAAATGGGAGAGCTCAACCATATCAACAACAACCAATATCCAACTCACTATTCTCGAAGGTTCTAGTGCATGAAGCTTCTCCTCTAGTTTGGGAAAACCTGCCAGAAGAGGTTCAATGTGAGTATTCATATCAAAACCCATGCTAGCAGTGCTAGGGTAAAGAATAGAAACCTGCCATCAGAATAAGCATGTAGTGGAGAAAGACGTGCTGACCCGAAAAATTAGGGTTTTAGTTAACCTTCTTCAGAATTGACTCAGGGCAGTTTTCCTTTGGTTCTTTGGGGAGGTTTTGGTATGTATTTCATGATGGATATGCTGAATAGTTGTCAATGTTTTGGCACTTCGGGATATGGAACAGAAAGTGAACAAGAGGTGTGAAAAAATGTTGTGTAACATATGCCTCCTAAAGCATGAAGGAAGAACGAGGAGTGATGGCTGAGATGATTTACAAGTAAGTGCAAAGACTAGAACAACATCGTCATGAGACCTGCAAATCAAGCATATACATATAAATATACATATCTGACATCTCTGATGATCATGCCTAATAATACATGAATAGGCACATACTAATACATGAATCCATGGTATGGACACAACCATCCGAATGAAAGGGATCAAGTGTATGGATCCACGGTATGGTTGCAACCATCTGAATATAAAGGATCATGAATATGGACCCACGGTATGGTCACAACCATCCGTATAAAGGAATCATGTGTACAATCATGAATAACTCATAACTCCACATAACCTAGATTTTATCGGTCAGAATCCAGGGTCTTGTGATCCGTCTCAACCCGATCAATGTATGAATTCTAACATGTGAATAGATGTGTCATAGTCGAACATGATAGAAAACCACATGATTACTGGTCAATTATGTAAACCGTTAACAGGCACGAGAGAAACCATCAATAATGACAATGGCTCTCAAGGTACAACCAGCACAATACAGAAATGTGAATAGTGAATTTGATGTTGAACACCTGTGGAGTCATCCAATCAAAGGTCAATGATGTAAATCTGTTGTCGAATGCAAAGAACTTGCCATTGAGGCATGTAAGCTCTAAGGTATTGGAAGGGAGTTTCTAGATCATCTTCCCGGATAATGAGATGAAGTCGACGGGAAGTGATCCGTCGAAGGAGGGCCATAATGAATCCCACATCATCGACATGAAACAAGGGGATGTAGTAGAGTAGATAAGTGTGATCCAAGACTGTGGCAGAAAGTTAGATAATGTATAAGCAGTAAAGAACTGTAGATAGGACTTCTCTTGAACATATCAGTGACACAACTTCGGAGTTTGACAACATTTGACTCAACATAGGATTAGAGGTCATGGTGACGAAATTGTATAATCATATAAGAGGAAAAATGTATTTCCCAACCCCAGGAAGGAAAGTGACTAAGTGAGGATGTCCCAAACCCAACACGAGCAACATATGAGTGTCATGTTCAAGAGAGACATGCTACCTTTACAAAATACAAGAGATGATCACTTTCACTTTTTTCCCCACCATTTTTGGCGAGTACCCCATATATTTTTTATTGCAAGCTTGAAGGGGATATCATATGATTTCCATATAAGTTCATCCTTCAGATGAATCCATCCTAGTAAGTTTTAAGAGCCCTTGGAAGGAGAAGCTCCAACTCGTCATGGTGATAAGTCCTGCGTCGTTTATGTTTTACGAGTCCGATGGAGGGGAAATTCTGTATCTTTTTCATGTTTAGAGAGTTCGCAGAAAATAAAAATCCAAAGTTCCCTTTTCGTAAATCGTCTCTTGAACCCGAAAAGGTAGAAAACAATATCCAAGAAAACCTCTTAGCCATGTTCAACTAAGGTATTCCTTTTTTATACAATAGTCTATTTCAGTCTGGAAAAGGGTTAAACTTATACTGAGTAGACATCATTTCATTTATTTTAACGAGTTCGAAACGACAAGTACTTGACAATATTTTCATTTTTTGAGAGTCAGAAAAGAGCTTAAAGATGACTCTAGGGGGTCGCTTTTTAATTTATTTTTGACGAGTTCGAAAAAGTGATAAAATAAAAATCGTTGAATTAGTCAAACTAAATCACCATCACCAAGAATAGTATGACCTATCGCTGCACAAGGAAACACACATTACCAATTTTGAGGAAAAATATTAAAAAAATGAGTGAAATATGCCCTAATTGGTGAAAATAATTATGTAAAACTTATAAAAAGGGAAAAAAGTAAATCATTTTTACCATTTCACTAATTTGCATTTCTGAGAGAATTTTACCTCATTTTACTTTGATTTTCAGACAAGGAGTACGATCAATCCCGGACACCATTCGCCGGGCCGCTTGTTGCAGGTATGAGATTTGTCCCTTCCCTTAATTTTGGTAGTCATTTCATGCATTTTAATCTATATATTAGGATGCAAGGAGGACTTGAAATTTTTTTATTTCAAGGGTGACCAACGTGGGTTTTACCCATCAGACTTGCGCTGCTCACCTGTGGTCAATTAGGCCCTTACGCTAGTAGCACGTGAAAATTCACACACAATCGCGCTTGCGCCGAGGTAATTTTTTTGTGTGAAATCCTCCATGTTAAATGGTTTTTATTGGATTTTTTCTCCATGTAAGCTCATGAAATGTTGTTTTATTGATTTTCCACAAGATAATCAGTCCAAAATGGTGGTTGAATGGAAAGAAAGAGGACATGAAGCTGAAGATCATCGGGCTGCTCAAGATCAATATTGTGTTGATTCCCTAATAGCATGTGGGTTTCTCAAGTTCTTTAGGATTCCCGCGATTTGATATTAGTCTGAGTTATTGCAACATCTGATTAGTTGGTGGAATGTGGATCACCAACTATTCTTGATTGGGGACAAATAACTTGAAATAGATGTTGCCGAAATTTAGTTCATTACTGGGTTGTCTAGAAAGGGACAAAAATTTTAGTTGTATGGTTCACACGTTGGAGAATATGGCACATATATGTTTATTGCAAGTCATTGTCCAGGAACCAAAAAGACCCAAAGTGGGAAGATTGAGATAAATACCATAAAAAATATCCCACTACGAACAATCTTGCATACAATGGCTCGAATAGCTGGGGCTCAAGCATTGCATGAGGCAAAAAAATCTCATTTCCAGTACGCAATCGAGTGTCTAAATCTCACAGTCTTCAATTAGAGTGAGCGTTTGTTGGTTTGCATGAAGCACCAACTTAGCAAGTGCAAGTCAGGGAGTCTGAAACAATTTGGTTTCGGGTCCATTTTGGTGACGTTCTTCTTGGAATGTGTGCCATTATTTTGTTATCAGTGGATATAAGTGGATGAAACAATGCTCAGAGATCCATGATTACTCAGATGGGGTGAGCTAATGCATCATCATTGAGGTAGTCAAGAAATGTCATTCCCTCTGGCATTTTTTAAATGGCTGCATTAGCAGGTAATCATGGTTAATGATTGGGCATATGCAGACATGGATTTCTGAGGAGATATAGATCTTCCACTTCCACGCAACGCATAGTGGACCGATTCAGGTAAACACTATTTTTGAATTTTTCAAAATTTTTGATTTTTTTTCTTGTATGTGTACTGAGATTTGACTTATGATGATTTGCAGATGTGGGACCAGAGAGACCTCCAGGGGTTTCTCCAATATCTAGGTGAATGGCACGCCAAATTGAGGAGGCTCCTTATGAGGAGGGAGCATATCTGATTATCGAGGTAGAGTGTAACTAGGAAGCTTTAACTAGGGGCATTCCAGAGTACACCTCGATAGATGAGGTGCCATTGCGGTACCAGAGACACATTGTAGGGGTTTCCGCCAGACTACGTCAGTTGTTGGGTCGAGTCATTATGGCTATTTTTTGCTATCATGAGAACCATGTGCATGAATATCCAACTCTAGTTTACTTTATTTACTGATGTAGGCTTATAAAGCCATGTGTCTCAGAACACAGATTTTGTCATTTTGATGTAGTAAACTCTTTTGCAAACATTATATATATATATACACACCGATACACACACATACACACACACACACATGTTTTTATGTTTACCATGTCTATTATGTGATGCTTTATGATTTACATGTTTCACAAATGTCTATCTAACACATACTTAGCCAATGCATCTGTTAATGTGTTCATGCATCTTGGAATGTGATGATAAGTAATGAAATAAAGTCTCTTTCCAAGAGATGAACTCGCAAATACATTCTCAAAATTTGAGGGTTTCTAACTGAATATTTTCCATTAAGATGTAGTACAATGAGATGTGAATTAAGATTCACGATTAATTCTCTAATGCCAAGAGATATATCTTCAAACAAAAGCTCGATGACCGCACTATATTCGACAATGTTATTAGCCGTGTGACCTAAACATATACCTTGTAAATTCACTAACTCAATGTTAGGGTCATAGATTTCCCATACAACGGAAGATAGATTCCATGTACTATGATAAGTACCATTAGTAAAACCGACGTGACGGTTGGATGACATCTGCAAACCAAGTATAGAACAAGGTAAGCAGAGGAAAATCTATTTGCAGAAGCAAACTAACACACCAAAACCACACTGCACACTAATGAAAACACACTAACGTACACAAGTATTTACACGGAAAATCATTCATAATACTTCTTTAGGTAAAGCCCTTTTGGGGGCTTAGCGAAAGAATTTCCTTCATAATCTACTAACTCATAGGCACCTTTTTGTAAAAATCATTTAACAATGTAAGGCCCATGCCACATTGGTTCGAATTTCCTAGCTCCCAATTTGTCATTGGCTTGATCATATAACAAGACCAGGTCAGCCTCATAAAAAACATGGGGAGAAACAATTCTATCGTATTGAGCCTTAACTCCTTTCTTTTGGGCTTCAATTACTAACGCCGCAATACAACAAGTTTCATCAAGCCTTTCTAGATAAATTAAATGTTCCTCCTCAGGTGAGGTATCAGGGAGTAATTCGACAACTAGTTTTAGTGAAGGAATTTCACACTCAATCGGAAGAGTTGCCTCTAGAACATACACCAGCTGAAAGGGTGTGAATCCAGTGGCAGTATTAGCTGCAGTTAGGTAAGCCCAAAGAGTTGAAAATAACAAGAGATGAAAATTTTATTTATGCATCCCAATGGTGTGTTGAAGCATGGTAACCAAGACTTTGTTGACTGCCTCAACTTGGCCATTGGCCCATGGACAATAAGGAGTTGAGTTTTTGTGACGCAAACCCAACTAAGTAGTGAACTACGCCATCATGTAATTTTAGAAATGAGATCCATGATCAGTAACGATGGCTTGAGGGACACCAAATAGAGCTATGACATGGTTTAAAACAAATTGATTGAAAATTTTACCATCAACATCACGTGTGGGCATTGCCTCGGCCCATTTAGTGAAATAATCAATGACGAAGATGATATAACCATGCCCCCCATCTAAGCAAGTGTTACATGTCATGAAATCAATACCCCATTTAGAAAAGGGGCCGATGGTAACAACTGGGTGTAGGGCTGCGGGTGGGGCGCGCTGTTTACGGTTGTAAATCTAGTAGACATGACATTTTTGGACTGCTAAAATGCAATATTTAAAGATCGAAGGCCAAAAATAACCGATATGAAGGATTTTCTAAGTAGTAGCATCTCTTGACATATCATCACCACAAGCCCTGGAGTGATAGTCATTTAGGAATCTCTCAACTTCTTGAAGTGTTAAACATTTACGAAGGATGGAATCGACATCAACACAGTACAAAGTATCGCTAATGATTCGATAGGGTTGGAACTGATGTCGAATGCGACGATGTTCAGAATTGGATAACTCTGATAAAAAAGTTTAGGTTTAGAGATAAATAATAATATCCCCATAACATGGGTCAAGAGTTCTGATGAGAAAGATAGTTTTGTCAGGAATGAGCTCATCAAAAGCCGTAGATGTGGTTGCGGAGGGAAGGTCACAAAATAACTCGGCAAAAACCAGTGATTTCTTTGATTTGGCTGTAACAAATTCAAATCAAACTCCTAAAGGATAAGAATCCACTTTGAATACTTCCCCCCTAGCAAATGACGAGTCAGAATGTAGTTCATGGGGTTGCAGTTAGAAATCACAGTGGTTTTCTGCAAGAGAATATAGTGTCGAAAGTGTTGAACAACATGAACAACTGCTAGAGTTAGTTTCTCGACATGGGCATATCAAGTTTCAGTATCGATAAGATTTTGGCTTAAGTAGTAAATCACATTCTCATTTCCATCATCATCATCTTGCACCAGTACCATGGCAATAGTATTATCAGTTGTGGCCAAGTACAAGAAGTAATCGCGGTGATAATTGGGGGGATGTAGTAAAGGGGCACTAATGAGGGTGTTCTTTAATGCATCGAAAGATTATTGAGCGATTTCATCCCAAATAAATGGGATCCCCCTTTTCAAGAAATGAGTAAATCCCTTGGAAAGTTCAACATAATTGGGCATAAAATGATGAAGGAAATTAGCTTTCCCTTGCAAGCTCTGCAATAGGTAGATGATGGAGGGGGTAAATTTACAATGGCCTCAAATTTGAGGGGGTCAATCTTGATGCCTTCTTTAGATACAACAAACCCTAGGAGACGACTAGATTCGACGAAAAAGACACACCTTTGTGGATTTAAAACAAATACTGTAGTGTTTACAATGAAGAAAAATCACTCAAAGGTGGTCAGGATGATCACGACACTTAGAAGAATGGGATGGTAAGTTATTAACATATGGTTGAATGATGTGTTTAATGTCATGGAAAGCATAAGACATTGCTTATTGGAAGATAGCACCAACATTAACAACGTAAACTTTGAAACGATAACTGATACTGTTACCCGTTTTATAAAGATAGCAAAAAAGTGACCCAATTTTGAAAAGGGGCGATGCAGAACACATATTTTTTTAGAGCATGGTTTTTGGCATTTTAAATAACTGATACGATTACCCGTTTCGTAGGGGTAGTAAAAATGTGACCCGATTTTGAAAAGTAGTGATGTAGAATACACTTCTTTTTTCGAAGCATATTTTTGACACTTTAAATTTTCTTATGTATCAAATATAAATATTTGTTTTTAAATGTTAGTGATTTTCATGCTAATTTTAAAACGTATTGATGCAGCATACCTTTTTTTAGAGGAATTATTTTTCACACTTTAAAATTTATTATGTCCATTTTTTTTGAAATTATGATTACTTAAAGAATTTTCAAGTTGTTTTATTTTTCTTTTTTTAAATGTTGATTACTTAAAAAAACAAATATATATATATATAGAAAAGAAAATAAGTTGTATATATATATATATTATATATAGATATTATTTTTAATCTCATAAACCATAAAAGAATTTGAGAAAAAAACAAAATTAAAAAAAATATATATAAAATTAAGTAAAAATAGAAAAAATTAAAAAAACATTAACAAACACTTCAAGAAAAAAAATAAAAAACAAACTAGATTAAAAAAAAGAAGAAGAAAATTAACAAACAAAAAAAACCTAGTAAAATTAATATTAAAAACATTTTAAAAAAATTAAAAAAAACAAAAATAAACTTAAATTATATATATATGAGAATTTTAAAAATATAAATATCTTTTCAAAATAAAAAAAAGAAAAAAAAATTTAAAGTTAAAAAAAAATGTATTTTTGATTTAAAAAAAGAAAAAACATATTAAGCCCAATCTCTTTTATTTAATAACAAGAAAATTGTTTTAAAAAAAAGTTTAAAATTGTTTGAATAAAAAAAGATTCTTTGAAAAAAAAGTTTAAAAGTTTTGTTTTGTTTTTTGTTTTTTGTTTTTTTTTAAATAAAAGAGTTAGGGCTTAATAATTAAAAAATAAAATAAAATATATATATATTTTTCAAACTTTTTTTTTGAGTGTTTTTTAAAATGTTTGTAATATTAATATTATATATATATATATATTAAATTTTGTTTTTTTGTTTTTGTTTTTTTTTCCAAATTCTTTTATGGTTTGAGATATATATATATTTTTTGTAACATTATATATATATATATATATATATATATATATATATATTTGTTTTTTTAAGTAATCAACATTTAAGAAAAGAAAAATAAAACAACTTCAAATTTTTTTATGGTTTACATGATAATTTTTTTTTTTTTTAATATGCTTTTCTTTCTATTTACTTGTTTATAATTTATTATATATATATATATATATATATATATATATATATATATATATTTATTATTTTTTTTTTCTCGATTTATTTTTTATTTTATTTTTATTTTTTTACATTTGATTTTTTTTGTTTTTGTTTTTGTTTTTTTTATTTTATGTTTTGTGTTTAGTATATATTTTAATTTATGTTTTGTTGTTATTATTATTATTATTATTTTTTTTTACTTTTTTTTTTTTTTGTTTTGTGTTTTTTCATTGTTTTAATTTATTTTATTTTATTTTATGTTTTTATTATTCTTTTGAAACTTTAATGTTTTTCGGGGTCATGATAAAATATTTTACGTCATTATTTCGAAATGTTGAAATTTTACTCTTGAAAAAAAAAAAATGTTATCCCAGCATCAACACTTTTTGTTTTGGGGGTGTTTTTTGCACAAAATTTACCATTGAAAAAAAATGTTATTCGAACATCAACACTTTTCATTTTGAGGGTGTTTTTTGGACAAATTTTGCACCAAAAATTGGTTTTCACTGCCATTTTTAAAACATGTTGAAAATTTACCTTAGAAAAAAAAAATGGTGTTATTCCAACATCAACACTTTTTGTTTTTAACACTGTTTTTGATGTTTTTATGAGGTTTTTTGGCCAGAGTCCCCATTTTGAGTTTATAGTTCCCGTTTCAAAGTTTACATTGTTCATTTTTCAGACCAAAAGGGAGTTTTTTGTAGGAAAAGGTTCCTCATGGATAGATAAAATGAATTTTATGTTCATTGGTGGGAAGAATGTTAATCTGGTTATAACCATAAAAACCATCCATAAAAGAAAAAATCTCATTCCCGACACATTCATCAATGATATGGTTTATAAAAGGAGTTGAATAATTATCTTTTGGACACACCCGATTGATGTCATAGTAATCAACACAAACGTGAATAGTCCCTTGTTTTTTAGTCACAGGGACAATGTTTGAAACCCAATCTGTCAATGGAATGGGGTAAATGAAACCAACCTTAAGAAGTTTTTCAACTTCTCCCTTTATAGCGGCTGCCTTTCTAGGGTGCACTAGGCGAAGGTGCTGACGAAAATTCTTATCGTTTGGATAAATAGGTATTTCATGCATGACTATACTCAGATCTATGCCAGGCATTTCTTCATATGACCAGGCAAAGACATCACGACATTCCTTAAAGAGGGCAGTGCAAACTTGATCTCATATGGAGAACAAGAAACCCCAACATGGATGTTTTTGACAATTCTTGGTTTAACAAAAATTTCGATGGGCATCATAACAATAATGTTCCTCGTGTTTCCCTCAAACAAAAATTCATGTACCGAAATAGGTGTTTGAAGTGGATGGGTTAGTGTACGGGAAGCAAAGGTACCTAAACACAATGAAATATTTCCAAGACTCAGGAGAAACGATGAATGATGATGGGCATCATTCCAAGAGTTTCTTCAAGAGACACAACCTTGGTGATAATCTCATTCGTGGGAAATGTCTCGTTCAAGGGATTCGGAGAATCCCAGGAACCAAGCTAAAGGGCTTGTGAATACGCGTTTAGAAGCATACTAAGATTAGCATGACTTTCAGAAGTGACCGTTGAAGCCAAAAAATTTCTTGATAGGCTTGTTCTATCAGGCTTAGTGGCATAACATCGCTAAAATAATCAACCTAATCGGGATGAGGAATGATTCAAGGATCGTGTGAAGTGGAGATCATGTTGATGGAAGCGACGTTTGGAGGTGGAAGGGAAAAAGTTCCCATAAGAGCAGAGTCTTTAAAAAGAACCACCCCAACACTCTCATAAGGGATGTTAGTATTTCCCACATATGGCACATTTCCATTTGAAGAGCTAGAAGAGAAAATATCTAGCTGATAAACTGTGACTATTTTCCCCTCATGAGGAAAATGAAGCACGCAAAACAACGTAGAAACCATGCAAACATAGCATGGGTCCAACTTCTACCAAGTAGAAGGTTATAATTTGAATTGGCATCAACGACTTCTACTTCTATGTTAAAGGTTTTCACTTCCAACGTTATGGGAAAGTTCGTGAGAATATTGAAAGGATGAGATCCTCTGTGATCAAAAGATTCTAAGGTGTTAGGAGTCTGGTTGAGAGGTGGAGAGACAATAGATTTCTAGCATGAGACATACATGATGCAGGTGGAAGCACCCTCATCAACCACAGTCTGGTGAATCGCCTTCCCTTTAATAATAACTTGGATTAAAAAGGCAAGTTGATGTGGAAGACGTGGAACATGATTTTCTAGGTCAAAGGTAATCAAATTTGAATCAGTAGGGTCAATTCCTCCTATAGCGGATAGTAATTATTTCTGTTGTGATGGACAACTTTGGATAACTTCCAAGGCAGACATCGTTGAAGGCGCTTGAGCTAAATCTTCGAGAACATTGTAATGCTGGGTAGCTCAAGCATTCAGATTATAATATGATTTCTGAAGGACACCCTTAGGAGGTGGTCGGATAACGGAGTCATGACTAGGTCTCTCAATATGAAGAGGACCAAAACTGGGTGGAGTAGAAGTAGAAGGTGTATTAGTAACTTCTTTTTCCACAACCTGTTTGGGAGGAGTCAGATAGTCTTTTGACCGAGTGGCAACAGAAATAGGTACCGTTCCACTCATATAAACCTGAGAACCCAAAGATGTAGAATATTACGATTGTTCTACCAGTCGGGTTTGCTGTGATGGAAAAGTTTCTTTATGACAAACGATGTCCCTTGAGTTCCTTTTAATAAACAACTAATTTCAACACGACAGGGACAATCCTTGGTATAGTGATACTCCTCACAAATGAGGTAAGGATATTTGGGCTTATGTTTAGACGCATCATCAACAAATGATTTCAGAGGATCCTGTTTTGGGGTGTTAGGTTTGGCTTTTCCTTTACCCTTCTTTACGGATTTCTACTTCAAAGAAGCTTTAATGGAAGTTTGAGTCACCAACCCAAGATACCATCAATAGGTGGTACCTCAGGAGCTTCGGAAGATGCATGATCCGTAGACAATCTCAAAGCATCAGGAAAGAGATCATGTAAGGTGCCATATTGGGAATATACCAAATCTAAATATTGGGCATGGGAAATGGCTTGATCTTTGGTCACACAA
Organism: Pinus tabuliformis; assembly: GCA_031772625.1. Taxonomy (NCBI): domain Eukaryota; kingdom Viridiplantae; phylum Streptophyta; class Pinopsida; order Pinales; family Pinaceae; genus Pinus; species Pinus tabuliformis. The sequence goes on along the minus strand of CM062816.1, from coordinate 980,709,479 downwards.
CCAGCCATAGCTATGTCCTTGGCAATTTTATGAACGAATGATTTGGTAAACCATTTAGTTAAAATATCATCAGGTATGTCAAACTTGATAATGCGATGTCGACGTTTCCACTCATGGATATGATCAGAGATGTGGGTAACAATATTTTGTTTCAAAGACGTAAGCAGATGGGTACTAGTTTCATATCGAACTAGTAACTAGAAGTGAGTAAGGAAGGCCATTGCCAAAGAGTCGAAGTCTTGATAGGTGTCAGGGTCTTATAATTTATATGATCTCAAGGTGATTGAGTATTTTACCTCAGAAATCTCATATTGTAAATAATTGTCAATCTGTAAATGATTTCCAAATAAAAGAAAAATAGAATAAAAATGAAAAGAGGGTATAAATAGAAAAAAGGGGAAAACAAAAACATTGAAAAAGAATGAAAGATAGAACCCCATCAAAAAAAATAAAATAATAATAATAATACTGAAAGTGTTGCAAATCTAAATACCACTAGTGATAAATAGTTCTCTTATCATTGATAAATAAAGGTTAAGTGCATCTTGTTTAAAATTCCACAATGAGTAGTTATTTGTTTAATCATACGGTATAATCATTGTTAAACATGTTTAAATTTTTGTAAATTATAATAGAGAATAAATATTTTCCAAACAATTTAATCCTGGTAAATCAGTAGTTAGATAGAAAATGATATTGATTCAACTGTTTAATCTAAATAAATAGAAGAAATAACTGATCGGATTTAGATAGTTTTTCATTTTTCATAAAAGAAAATAATATGGGTTTGCTAGTCTAAATGCACCCCCTTTAGAAAAAAAAAAGTTAGCTTAGTTAAAGGGTAGGTAGAAATAGTTGATTTTATAAATATGCTTATGTGCCCTTTACCCTAAGTTTTAGTGACATTGTAAAAAGAAAAAAGGCATGAAGTGGATAAAGTATTTGACATATTTTATATCACAAATACTATCCTAAGTTCAAAAGAAAAAAATCAAAAAGCGCATATGGACAAGTTGGTTTTGTCGTATACAGTTAAAGGAGGCTGCACTCAAAACTTCGGGATTCACCAATCTCCATGATCAACAACTCATATCTTTTTTTGGCCCCCCTCTCCATCCTACCTTTACCGTCGGGGGAGGGCGGGGGGGGGGGGGGGGGGGGTCCAAAAAGGTAGTATTCATCGCTAGGCCCCATCCTTACATGGCGCCTTCTCCTTATTTCACACCCCCCCGAACGATACTGCTTATTGCCTCCTACCCCCTTCGAAAACCATCCTCTCCTCATCCGCTTTACTGGTCCCTACCCTGACACCTTTGCCACTCATGTCGCGCCACGTTGTATAGTCGTTGCCCAATTAAATAAGTTCCCGACAGAATTACCGTTGGGCATTTAATTTGTTTTCTTGGGTAACCGTTCAATTCAACCTTTAACGGTCCCACACCACCTCCAACAGAACTTCCCATCTTTTCTTAAAATCCTTGAACAATCTTCACTTGTCTCTTTCACTGCTTATTCTCCATAACTCCAAGGTTTTTCTAAGAGACCATTTTCAAAGCATTGCTGAACTAGATTGGAATTTTCAGCACTCTGGCTACTTTTTCCCCTGACAACTCATTTACCTCAAACTGTTCCCGATAAGTTTTCCTTTCAATTACTATTATCTTTCACTGATCTAAACATGCCTCCAAAGAGAAAAAACCAGGAGAAACCTGTTAATCCATTAATTCATCCATCCATAGACCTAGATCACATTCCTTTAGCTGATAGGGATTATAGGATTAGTGAAACACAATGCCACTGTGAATTTTTAGAGCTACGTTGTTGGCTGGAGGGAAAACATGCTGAAAAAAACAAATGAAATTGGACTCTAGGAGTCCAATATTCCTCATTATATCTTCCCTCTAACCTTCTATGCCCTTGAATTTACTAGAAAATGCCAACCCTGTTATGTTCCCAACTAAAGAGCTATTATGACCCCATCTGGTGATATATTGTTTACCATTACTTCCCAATCCATAAACCATATGATGCTAGCACCCCCTGTGGAAAACAGTGCCCCATTCTGCTTAGAATCCCTCACCCAACTCTATCAGAAGCTTTATTTTGATACTAGGGCCAAGATTTTTGAGATCTTATCTGAAAATGCCCTATTACCAAAGAATAATCCTCCATACCCTTCCTCAATCTTCCCTGATCAAGCTAAACATATTATAACCATAATTTCATATATTTTGGGTTATTATTCTGATCAGTGGGTAGATGAACCCATTCTAGGCTTCCTTTCTATTTTTTCCACCGACAACAAACCATCCATTTTGTTCAATTTCAGTCAATTCTTGGCTGGTAACATCCATGAGAAGTTTATGAAATTTTCAACATAGTAAGTGTTTAATTACACTTAAATTTTAATTTACATGTTTCTTTATTATCTAACAGACAAGTTCAGTTTTGCTATGCAGAAGATAGATGACGATGGAAATAAGAAACTTGTGATATTTTGGACTTCTTTAGTCAGGAAAGAGTAGCAAGAATTCTCATACAAATAGTTCATTGAAGAGTTTTTCCACCCAACTATGAATGTTTTAAACAGTTCTACACAACCTAGAATTAGTGAAGACATCAAAAGGGTTTTGGATTTGACAAATCAGGCCAAGGTTGGAGATTGGTATTTATACCAAAAATATACAGAAATCAGAGTTTATGGATGCAAATTAGCACCATATAAACTCCCAAAATACCCCCCCATGATGATTTTTTCCCTGGAATACATCAGCCAAATGTTAAATTCAGATGATATTCACTTTGTGGTGGAAAAGAAGAAGTCTCAGTTTCGCATAAAGACACAGGTGGGTCCATTCATATGCAATACTAGGTCAGCAGGAGAATAAGCATACAAACTTCTTAGAAATGAAATCCAGCCTGAGTTTTACATGGTCTTATGACCCTTGGGGTATTATTTCCAAGCTAAGAGTAGAAAACAAAACTATTTCCTATATCCATACCTCAAGGCATGAGATAGAAAAGTATGAAAATCAGTTAGAGTGGATAGAGAATACTTTGTAGGAAGCTGGAGAACAATTGTTTTCTACTTCAAATTTACAGACTCCCACTCCTTAGGAGAAAACAAGTAAAAGACACAGACAGAAGGGATCATCATCAACAACAGGTAGTGATGCCAAGGAGTTCAGGATTAGTTACAGGAAAAGGGCAAAAGTGATTCATAGGACAGATGTAGAAAAGGAGACAGAAGAGAATGCTGCCATCATAATTGGAGAATCACCACCTTCAAGCAACAAGTTTGTTACATCTTCTACTGGACCTTTAATTTCACATGGTCAAAAGGAAACATAACTATCTTTTCAAGATGTCCAAGGAGAAAAGGAAAATAGTGTTTTTGATAGGTACCGAGAAATCAAACTTAAGAATGAGATTCTTAAGAACAATACCTATAATAAGTTTTGGAAGCATACTTCCAGCTCACAAAGCAGATTACTATCAATTTTTGATACAGAGTAGGGAAAGATGTAGATGGCCTTCCTTGAGGCCCAAATTCCACATCCAAAAACATCAACATATTACAAGAGTACTACATTTGAGTTCAGCACCAAATATATCCATCCCATTGATCAAATGGAGATGCATAAGCAGATTGGTGAGATGATTTCTTCTACATTAACTAATACTGTCATGTCATTGTCTAAGTTGCAGGTTTCATATGCCAACATTTAGTCCCAGTTGAAAATGGAAAAGGTATCCTCCTTAGCAAAGGATAATAGGATCAAATATTTGGAAGATTTGGTAGTCAAGATAGGATATGATCCTAAAGATATAAATGTTGCAGAGGAGATGATCAAGAAGAAAAATATGGATATTTCAGCATTGAGAAAGCAGGTGAAGTTGCAAGCCACAGAGGATCCTTTGTCTAAAGACATTGAAGAAAACGAGATACAGAAGGCCGACATGATGAAGCTAATCATAGAGCGGAATATACAGATCAGACAGATGGAGGCAGAAATGTAAAAAATGATCAAAGAGAAGGAACAAAGTCAGAAGGTGGCCATAATCCCAGTAGATGCCATACCCATCACTTAGCTCCCAACAATAGGAACAACAACTACAAATGCTTCTTCCAATCAAGCTACAAGTGTTGAAAAAGTGACAAAAAACTAGAGAATATGTCAATCTAGTCAGAAGAAATTAAGACTTTGCATAGGAAACTCAAAGCTCTAGAAAAACAGAAAGCCATAACTGAAGCTTCTCATCTAGCTGAAGTGGATAAGTCATAGAGAATGTTGGAGATATTATAGAATGTGGAGAAGGATACATCAATTGGCCAGACCTTGGCCCAAGCCAAGGAAACCATTTGGATGGGTATTCTGGATTCTATGAATGAGATTTGGCCATGCATCCAAGTCATCTTTGAAAAGAAAGAATTGATACAAAAGGCCACTAAAACCATTGCACAAATAAGGGAAAAGATGGGAGACATGCCTACATAAGCCTCCAATATCATCAAATTCCTGAATTCAAAGACTAAATATGAACTTGAAGAGTTAGGAATTAGTGACAAGGACTGCCACTATATTGGAAGTCAAGAAAGTTATGACTAAAAGAAACCTCATTAATCAATTGGAGGAAAGGTGTGAAATACTAGAACTAGTAGTAAACAAGTTTTTCAACAGGATCGAAGCTTTAATTCAGAAAGGTTTGCCCCACATATATGTCATTAATGATAAAATCATTAATCAAGAAGATTATGTTTTAAAAATGAAGGAAGTGGCCAAAAGCAATTTTAAGTTCAGTGGTATAAAAGGTAGCATGACAGCTAGAACATTGCTAGAGATGTTGCGAAACGATTTCTTCATCCGGAACGAGGTAAAATACATATTCACAGTAAAACCAACATTTCCAAAGTATACTGAGGTTGACGAAATTTACTAAAGTGTAATTAAATTAACCATTCTAGATGAGAAAAGGTTGGAGGAACTATGTGATTTATTGGACTGAAGTAACTCGGTTGCAGTAAGAATTATCACCCAGCACAACAACCAGCGCAACACTGTTATAGGCTGATTCATCAACCAAATCCTCCAAAATAGAGCCACCTCTCCACTCAGTTGTCCACCTTGCCTATTATTCTACAGAAAATCAATTTTATTATTTAAGATAATGCTAATAATACACTATCGGTTGAGACAACGATTTTGTAATTATTTGTATAAATAATTCACAGTTTCAAGTATTAAGGGTTGATTTTTTAATATAAATTTTCTCTGCAAAATTTTAATTTCCCAGTCGTTGGATGCATCAATAATACAAGGACATTTTCACAAAATTCATGTGGTGTACCAAATGGTGATGTTTTTCTTCAGCTTATGTGTTTGATCATTGTTTTCTTTCTTTGTTATTTATGAAAATCTTAATTACATAACATAAACTGTGATGAATAGGATATGTTACATAGAGAACCCTATTCTGGCTGTTAGTAATTTACATATTTTATGCTGAGGTCAAATTAAGGAATTCTACATTTCTCCTTAGTTTCTACAGTATCTTACATTTCTGCTATTTCAAAATCCATTTAATATTCTTAAATATCCAACTAGTGCAACCTAGCTTTCCCTGTGAAACTCCTCTAAAATTTGATGCAGATCCAGTTAAATCTTCAGACTCCATAGCCCAATGGAATTATAACAATTAAATCAACCAAACAATCCAATCAAAACAATCAGTACAATAATAACTAGCCTAAAATTTACATAAAACAAAACTAAATTTTACAGAGAGATCCCTCTCTCAAGCTGGCAGGGGTAGATCCCAGCTTCCAAAGTGGTTTTGATGTTGTCCTATGTGTTTACTCCCTCAACCTCAAAAATATAGAATGACAACATAGTGGTGACCATACTGGGGAAGAATACTTTTTAAATTGAAAAATAATTATTCCCTGGTATTTAATTAGTATTTCAATAAATTAAAGCTCTTATATCACAATGAAATACATGATCTGAGGTTGTAATCTTGTATATATTTAAGTGTGTTATTAATTTTGATTTTATTAGTTATGTGATAAGTTTTCAATAGATCTGGATCCTAAAATAAATTTCAGTAGAGCTCAGCCAGATCCCAACCCTACTGAATTTTTAGATAATCTAGAGAAATTAGTGAGAAAGAAAAGTGTTACAGAGATTCAGGGTAGTAATAGTCCTTTGTTTAGGTTCAATTCTCTTCCTGAGAACAATCATTTGTCAAGGTCTAACTCTCTTCCTGAGAAGCTTGAAACTATTCAAGACATAGAGTTTGATTTGCCTTTGCAGCATAGTTTGTTTAGGACAAAATCTGAGAGCTTTGTATACCAAACTATCATTGACCAAGCTTTACTGTGACCATATAGACCCCAAGCTCAACCTCCTAAATTTGATCCTGATTTAGAATACCTACAACAATTTGATAAATTACAGGATCTAGTTTTGGTTTTGAACCAAGCCATTGATGAGGCTTATATTCAAGAATCTGTTGAATTTTCAGCTTTAACAGTTGCAATAGCTTCTTTGTCCACCCAATCTTCCTAGTATGTTAATCTACAACACCTTAGTCCTACAAATTTCATTGTCTCTACTTTTTCACCTATAATATCTCAAACTATTGTTCCTACTATCCCCATAGTTATCACAACTACACCTTCTACAGGTCCATATTCCACTCAATCTCTTAGACTAGCTATGGCAGGTAAGTATGCACCTTTGGTGTTACCAGGCCAGCTAAATGCTATGCCCGTAGATTATCAGTCCAAAATTCTAACCTTTGATAACACTGGTTCTCATAATGCTCAGCAACATGTGGATAGAATGAATGATGTTCTTGACCTTCAGGAAGTAGACGAGGTTGATGTAAATATGAGACTGTTTGCTCAAAGTCTAGGAGGTGATGTCAAAAAATGGTTTAGGAGTTTACCTGCAAGAAGTATAGCCAACCTTGATGAATTCCATTAAACTTTCTTAGCTAGATGAGAAATCAAGAAAAATCCACTTCAACTCTTGAATGAATACAAAAGATTGAAAAAAAAGCCTGAATGGTTTAACACTATTTACAATGCGATTCCTACAGACATCAAACCCTCCCCTGGCTAGCTTTAATTGATTTTACTGATGGTTTTCTTGTAGACATGGAGTATCAACTTAGAGAGAGAGACCTTGCAACTTTAGAAGAAATGAAAGCCAATGCTATAAAAGTTGAAGCTAACATCTTAGCTAAAAAGGCCAAACTGAAATTTGAACGTAGGTTTACAATTAAAGAAGAGCCTTCCACTTCTACTTCTGATCACAAAATTGATAACCTAGTAAGGGTAGTAGAAAAAATGATGCAAAGAGTAAATATAAATGATCAAGCTCAAATGAGAGAAAATCAAATTGCTCCTCAAAGTAGGAACCAAAACTTCAGAAGGAATGTTCTCCAAATCAAACAACGAGAACAAAAGGGTCCAGACTAGCAAGTTCGGCCTCCTTTTCAGCAAAACTATACTAATGATGAGGGTAATATTATTGAAGATTTAGATGATAGTCAAATAAATCTGATGGGTATAAATCATGACGAAACTATTTTTCTCACTCAAGAGGAGAAAAAACTTTTCTTCCTAACTCAAACTGAACTTGACTATGAGGAATCAGATGAATATAAACAAGGTTTTGAAAATTCCATTATGGAAGTCCATAGGCAATATAACCTTAGGAGAAAAAATACTTCAGATACTCTTAATAGTAAGAAATATGAGAATCTTGCTAAAGAATCCTATGAAATTGAGGCTAGGAAGACTACAGACAATTCTCCTAAGAAGACTGTTGATAATTCTGGAAAAAAGAAAGTAGAAACTCCTGTAAAAAAGATAGTTGATAGTGTTTCCAAAACTACTCAAACTGATATCCCAACCACAAGTCAGCGAAAAGAGCCTATAACAAAAGAAATTACAGATCAATCTGATTTTCCCAACCTAATTAAGATTCAAACATCGTTCAACATTGAGAATGAATTAGCAAAACTGAAAATTCCTATTCCCCTAACAGAGTTAATGAACAAAAATATGTACAAACCTCAAGTGATGAAAGCTCTAAACATAGGGGAAAACACAAACTCTGTTAATTTGAATGATGACTAGCCTGAACTCTTATTTGGGCCAGACATTGAGGGAAAAGCACAAGAAGGGGGTGTTCCTCCATTATATGTTAGCCTAAATATTCATGATAAGATTCTCCATAATGCTATGTTAGATTCAAGTGCTTCCCACAATTTAATGTCTAAAGATGTTATGAAAAAGCTAGGACTTGATATTACCAGACCTTATAAAGACTTATATTCCTTTGATTCCTGCAAAATAAGATGTCTAGGTCTCATCAAATACCTATGTGTTACTCTAGCTCAAATCCCGACCAAAAGTCTGGTAATGGACATAGTAGTTGCAGATATTCCCCCTAAGTATGGCATGCTATTGTCATGCTCATGGGGAACAAAATTACAAGGGAACCTACAGATGGATATGACTTTTGCCACCATACCAATTTTTGGTCAACAAAGAAGATTATATAAGGAAACTTTGATGAAATTCATGGTGAGTAGTCAAGAGAAGCCTCATAGCTATCCTCTTTACTCTGTCCACTCATATTTAGACTGAAATTTTTTTATAATGATGGAGACATCAACACTCAGGTGATCAACGAAGAAATTGAGATTTCTAAAACAGATCCAAACCACACATTAGAAGTTGAACAAAATTCTCTTCCTGAACCTCTTTGGAACATGAGATTTGATGGCTCTTGTAGCAAAGATGGTTTTGGAGCAGGAGTGTGGGTTGCAAACATAGGAAACAATCATGTTGAAGGTCATTCATACAAATTACACTTTCAATGTACAAACAACATAACGGAGTATGAAGCCCTTTTATTAGGATTGCAATTGCTGAAAAAATTAGGTTCCAAGAGAATCTCCATTCAAGGGGATGTCGAGCTAATCATTAAACAAATTAAAGGAGAGTATTAAGCTAAACACCCTAGATTGAGAGCATATAGAAATGCAGTGCTTGACTTTCTAGAGAGTTTTGTGGAATATGACCTTTCTGCAATTCCTAGAAATCAAAGTATCCTGGAAAATAGTCTGGCCTTTTCAGCCAACTACTGTAAAATGCCTTACTCTAATCAACAATACACAGTGGAAGTGAAACATCGACCAGTTATACCAGATAATATGAAGTATTGGCAGGTGTTTAGCAATGACAAACAAATTGAAAGTTTTCTGCAATATAAGGATGAAGTTGAAGATGATAGTATAGAACTAGAATCTGAATTAGAAAATCAAATAGTTGTACATTCTAATGTAGAAAGGAAGTAACTAGAAAACTCAGATGTAAATATACACATAACTAAAGTTGTAAATAAATTAGAAATGTTTGATATAGATCCAGAGAAAGAAGAGATTGAAACACTTCAGTTAAAGGATAACGTTTTACCTAGAGGTCTAGTTCCACTGGAAGAATTATTTGATTTCAATGATGTGGCTAAAAATCCTAAGATTGAGTCCACAGGGGCAATAGTGGAAGAATGCAACATAGGAAGTGCAAAAAATCCTAAAATCGTAAAACTGTCCAAGTCATTGACAACTGTTGGAAAACAAAAATACATTGCTTTATTCAAAGAATTTAGTGATGTTTTTGCCTAGAGCTATGAATATCTAAAAACTTATGATACAAAGATTATACAACATAAAATTCTAATTAAATAGAATCAGAGACCTTTTAAACATAACTTTGAAGAATAAATCTAGTAATGATGCCTCTAATTGAGAAAGAAATTAAAAGAATGTATGAATCTAAAATAATAGTCCCTCTTAGGTACTCTAAATGGGTTTCCAACATAGTGCCAAATAGGAAGAAAATAGGTGAAATCAAATTATGCATATATTTTAGAAACCGTAATAAAGTTTCCTTAAAGGAAAACTACCCTTTACCAAAAATGGATCATATCCTACATAAGGTAGTTGGATCTTCTAGGATTTCTTTATTAGACGGTTTCTCAGGCTACAATAAGGTTTTAGTGCACCCTGATGATCAAGATAAAACAACCTTTACTACTCCGTGGGGTACCTTCATGTATGTGAAGATGCCTTTTGGGTTAATGAATGCTGGAGCCACATTTCAAAAAGCAATGGATATTTTCTTTGCGGATGAAATTGGTAGGCTTATTGTGATCTATCTAGATGACATTACTGTTTATTCTAAAACTGATGAAGAACATTTGTTACATCTGAGAAGAGTATTTGAGAAATGTAGAAGGTTTGAGATTTCATTAAATCCTAAGAAAACAGTTTTTGGCCTTGAAGAGGGAAAACTTCTAGGCCATATCATCTCCAAGGAAGGTATTAAAATTGATCCCAAAATAATTGAAGCTATTTTGAAAATCGACCATCTTAGAAACATTAAGGAACTTGAATCATTTATTGGCAGAATAAACTTCCGAAGGATATTCATCCCCAACCTTGTAGAACTCCTCAGAAACATAACAAATATGCTAAAAGGAGATTCAAAAATCAGATGGAACATTGAGGCTAGGCAATCATTTGATTAAGTTAAACAAGCATTGACAAAAGCACCAATCCTAATCAATCCAAATTTCATTAAGGATTTTATAATCTTTTCATTTTCAACTGAACACACTATTGCAACTTTCCTTTTACAGAAAAACAATGATGGATTTGAACAACCCATTTCTTTCTTCAGCAAATCTTGAAGGGATGTTTCACTAAAATATAACATAATGGGAAAACAAGCCTTCGCATTAATAAAAGATATCAAAGATTTTAGGGTGTATATACTCCATTCTCACATAATTGCTTATGTACCAAAGGTTGTGGTCAAAGATATTTTAACCCAAAATGGACTAGATGGTAAAAGAGGCAAATGGGTTGCCATGATTCTTGAGTATGACATGGAAATCAAGCCCACTAAGCTTATCAAAGGACAAGGGTTAGCCAAATTGATGGTCCAGTCTAACTTAAATGCATTGGATATCAACTTTGTAGCTGCGTTAGATGATCAAGAGGAGTAGGTGACTCCACAATTAGATGAGACTTTTATGACCTCACCCTGGTATGCAGACCTCATTTTTGTTTTATTCAATTTAAATTCTCCTCCTGGTTTAACTAAGACAAAGGCTAGATATCTAAAATTGAAAGCAGTGAAATTTTGCATCATAGATAATGTTTTATATTGGAAAGATGCTGGTGGTATTTTACAAAAGTGTCTATTGAAAGATGATGCATAAAGAACAATGCAGGAATTCCATGAAGGTGATTACAATGGACATCTATATTGGAAAACCATCGCTAACAATATCCTTAGAGCTGGTTTCTACTGGCCTACTCTTTTCCCAGATGTTCATAAGAGGGTAACCTCTTGCCACAAGTGCCAAATATTTGAGGGAAAAATAAACTATTGCCTTTGCCTTTAAAAGCCATTTATGTTGAAATTCCTTTCCAAGAATGGGGATTGGATTTCATTGGAGAAATCCATCCACCATCCTCTGCCCAACACAAATGGATCCTCATAGCTACTGATTACTTCAAAAAATGGATTGAGGCCACATCTTCTAGATTGGCTACTGATGCTGTTATTATCAAATTTTTGGAAACCAATATTTTGTCTAGATTTGGTTGTCCCAACAAGCTCATTACAGATAATGCTGCAGCTTTTAAATCCAAGAAAATGATATACTTCTGCAATAAGTATCATATTACTTTGGGACATTCAACTGCTTATTACCCACAGGGTAATGGGTTGGATGAATCTTCAAATAAGAGTCTGGTAAACATTATTAAAAAGCTGTTAGAAGAGAACAAAAAGTCATGGCACAACAAGTTAATAAATGCACTTTGGGTTGATAGACTCACAACAAAGAAATCAATTGGCATGTCACCATACCAATTGGTTTATGGAATGGATGTTATTTTTCCATCCTCTTTAGGAGTTCCAATTATGAAGATAATTCAAGAATTGCAGGTTGAGCCAAATGACATCCAGAGGAGGATTGATCAGACAATTCAATTGCAGCAATCCAAGGAAGAAGTCTATAATAAAGCTCAGGTCATCCAAGAGAATATCAAAAAGTTTTTTGATAGAAGAACTAAAGCAGATGATTTCACTTTGGGTGATAGAGTTTTAAAGTGGGATTCCAGAAGAGAGGACAAAGGAAAGCATGGAAAATTTGACAATATATGGACATGACCTTATATCATTCATGCTTTCATAGGACACAATGCATTTTTCCTCAAACATTTAGATGGAACAGAAATGCTTGGTGGACCTGTGAATGGTAGAATGTTGAAGCACTATTTCTCTTAGCAATAGAAGTTTTCTAGCATCAAACCATTGTAAATATCATTGTTTTTATTTTGATTGGGTGACCTATTGACATAAGTTGAAGCTCGCAGAGAAGGCCCTAAGCTTCAATTGATATGTTACCATAAGTACTACAACAAAAGAAATCAGGTGTAGATATTGCTGAAATGGAACACTCAAGGCTACTGATCAAATGTTCTTGGCACCTCACAAGGAGAGTGCCATCCCCAGCTGGAGCCACTATTAGGGTCCTATAATTTATAGAATCTCAAGGTTATTGAGTATTTTACCTCAGAGATCTCATATTGTAAATAATTGTCAATCTGCAAATTATTTCAAAATAAAAGAAAAATAGAATAAAAATGAAAAGAGGGTATAAAAATGAAGAAGAGGAAAACAAAAACATTGAAAAAGAATGAAAGATAGAACCCCATCAAAAGAAAAAAAAAACAAAAAAGAAAATAATACTGAAAGTCTTGCAAATATAAATGCCACTACTAATAGATAGTTCTATTATCATTGATAAATAAAGGTTGTGTGCAACTTGTTTAAACTGCCACAATGACTAGTTATTTGTTTAATCATACAGTATAATCATGGTTAAACATGTTTAAATTTATGTAAATTAGACTAGAGAATAAAGATTGGCCAAACAATTTAATCTTGGTAAATTGGTAGTTAGGTAGAAAATGACATTGATTCAACTGTTTAATAAGATAAATACGTGATAGGATTTAGATAGTTTTTCATTTTTCATAAAAGAAAATAATATGGGTTTGCTATTCAAAATGCACCCCTTTTAGAAAAATAAAATGTTAGCTTAGTTAAAGGGTAGGTAGAAATAGTTGATTTTATAAATATGCTTATGTGCCCTTTACCCTAAGTTTTAGTGACCTTGTAAAAAGAAAAATGCACGATGTGGATAAAGTATTTGACATATTTTATATCACACATACTATCCTAAGTTAAAAAGAAAAAAATCAAAAGTGCATATGGACAAGTTGGTTCTGTCGTATATAGTTAAAGGAGGATGCTCTCAAAACTTTAGGATTCACCAATCTCTATGATCAACGACTCATATCTTTTTCCGCGCCCCCCCCCTCTCCATCCTACCTTTACTGCCATGGGGGTGGGGGGTCCGAAAAGGCTGTATTCCCCACTGGGCCCCATCCTTACATCACACCTTATCCTTATTTCGCACCCCCTCGGTTGATACTGCTTACTGCCTCATACCCCTTCCGAAAACCATCCTCTCCTCATCTGCTTTACTGGGTCCCTACCTTGACACCTTCGCCACTCATGTCACGCCACATTGTATAGTCGTTGCACAATTAAATAACTTCCTGACAGAAATAATGTTGGGCATTTAATTTGTTTTCTTGGGTAACCATTCAACCTTTAACGGTCCCGCACCACCTCCAATAGAACTTCCCATCTTTTCTTAAAAGCCCTAAGCAATCTTCACTTGTCTCTCTCACTGCTTATTCTCCATAACTCCAAGGTTTTGCTAAGAGACCATTTTCAAAGCATTGCTTAACCAGATCAGAATTATCAGCACTCTGCCTCCTTTTTCCCCTGAAAACTCACTTACCTCAAATTATTCATGGTAAGTTTTCCTTTCAAATACTGTTATATCTTTCACTGATCTAAACATGCCTCTAAAGAGAAAAAAACCAGGAGAAACCTGTTAATCCATTAATCCATCCGTCCATAGACTTAGATCACATTCCTTTAGTTGATAGGAATTATAGCATCAGTGAAACACATTGCGACTGTGAATTTGTAGAGCTCTACTTTTGTTTGGAGGATAAACATGCTGACAAAACAGATGAAATTGGACTTTGGGAGTTGAATCTTCCTCATTATATCTTCCCTTTTACCTTCCATGCCCTTGAATTCACCAAAAAATGCCAAGCCTGTTATGGTCCCAACCAAAGAGCTATTATGACCCCATCTGGTGATATCCTATTTACCATTACTGCCCAATCCATAAACCAGATAATGCTAGCGCCCCCTATGGAAAATAGTGCCCCATACTCCTTAGAAGCCCTCACCCAACTATATAAGAAGCTTGATTTTGCTACGAGGGCCAAGATTTTTGAGATCTTCTTACCTGAAAATGTCCAATTACTAAAGAATAATCCTCCATACCCTTCCTCATTCTTCTCTGATCAAGCTAACTAGATAATAACCATAATTTCATATATTTTGGGTTATTATTCTGATCATTGGGTAGATGAACGCATTCTAGGCTTCCTTTCTATTTTTTCCACAAACAACAAACCATCCATTTTGTTTAATTTTAGTCAATTCTTGGCTGATAACATCCATGACCAGTTTATGAAATTTCCAACAGAGCAAGTGTTTAATTACACTTCAATTTTAATTTACATATTTCTTTATTATCATGTAGACAGGTTCAGTTTTGCTATGAAGAAGCTAGATGACGAGGGAAATCAACAACCTGTCATATTTTGGACTTCATTAGTCATGAAAGAGAAACAATAATTATCATACAAACAATTCATTGAAGAGTTTGTGCACCCAGCTATGAATGTTTTAAACGGTTCTACACAGCCCAAAATTAGTGAAGACATCAAAGGGGTTTTGCATTTGACAGATCAGGCCAAGACTAGAGATTTGTATTTATGCCAAAACTATACAAAAATCAGAGTTTATGGATGTGAATTAACGCCATATAAACTACCAAAATACCTCCCCATGAGGATTTTTTTCCCTAGAATACATCAGACAAATGTTAAATTTAGATGATATTAACTTTGTGGTGGCAAAGAAGAAGTCTCAATTTCGCATAAAGGCATGGGTAGGTCCATTCATATGCAATACCAGGTCAGCAGGAGAAGAAGCAGACAATCTTCTTAAAGAAATGAAATTTAGCTTGATTTTTACATGGTCTTATGACCCTTGGGGTATTCTTTCCAAGCTAAGAGTAGAAAACAAAAATACTCCCTATATCCATACCTCAAGGCCTGAGATAGAAAAGTATGCAAATCAGTTAGTGTGGGTAGAGAATACTTTGTAAGAAGATGAAGAACAACTATTTTCTACTTCAAATTTACAGATTCCCACTCCTCAGGAGAAAACAAGTAAAAGACATAGAGAGGAGGGATCATCATCAACAACAAGTAGTGAGGCCAAGGAGTTCAGGATCAGTTATAGGAAAATGGAAAAATTGACTCCTAGGACAGATGTAGAAAAGGAGACAGAAGAGCATGCTGACATCATAATTAGAGATTCACCGCCTTCAAGTAGCAAGTTTGTTACATATTCTATTGGAACTTCAATTTCACATGGTCAAAAGGGAACATAACTATATTCTCAAGATGTCTAAGGAGAAAAGGAAAATAGTGTTTTTGACAGTTACCAAGAAATCAAACTTAAGAATGAGATTCTTAAGAACAATACCTATAATCAGTTTTGAAAAAAGACTTCCAGATCACATAGCAGATTACTATTAGTTTTTGATACAGAACAGGGAAAGATGCAAATGGCCTTCTTTGAGGCCCAAATTCCACATCCAAAAACATCATCAGATTACAATAATACTACATTTGAGTTTAGCACCAAAGATATCCACCCCATTGATCAAATGGAGATGCATAAGCAGAGTGGTGAGATGATTTCTTCTACATTAACTAATACTGCCATGTCATTGCCTAAGTTACAGGTTTCATATGCCAACATTTAGTCCCAATTTAAAATGGAAAAGATATCCTCCTTAGCAAAGGAAAACAAGATCAAATCTTTGGAAGATTTGGTAGTCAAGATAGGATATGATCTTAAAGATATAAATGCTGCAGGGGAGATGATCAAGAAGAAAAATCTAGATATTGCAGCATTGAGAAAGCAGGTGAAGCTACCAGCCACAGAGGATCCCTTGACTAAAGATTGAAGAAAATGAGACACATAAGGCCGATATGATGAAGCTAATCATAGAGAAGAATATACAGATCAGACAGATGGAGGCAGAAATGGAAAAAATGATCAAAGAGAAGGAACAAAGTCAGAAGGTGGCCATAATCCCCTTGGATGCCATACACATCACTCAACTTCTAGCAACAGGAACAACAACTGCAACTACTTCTTCCACTCAAACTACAAGTGCTAAACAAGTGACAAAAACACTGGAGAATATGTCAATCTAGTCAGAAGAAATTAGGACTTTGCATGGGCAGCTCAAAGATCTAGAAGAACAAAAAGCCAAACCTGAATCTTCTCATTTAGCTGAAGTGAGAAGTCACAGAGACTCTTGGAGAGATTACAGAAGGTGGAGAAGGATACATCAATTGGCCAGACCTTGGCCCAAGCCAAGGAAACCATTTGGATGGGTATTATGAATTCTATGAATGAGATTTGGCCATGCATCCAAATCATCTTTGAATAGAAAGAACTGATACAAAAGGACACTGAAACCATTGTACAAATAAGGGAAAAGCTGGGAGAAATGCCTATAAAAGCCTCCAATATCATCAAATTCCTGAATTTGAAAGACTAAATATGAACTTGAAGAGTTAGGAATTAGTGACAGGACTGCCACTATCTTGGAAGTTAAGAAAGTTCTAACTAAAAGAAACATCATTGATCAATTGGAGGAAAGGTGTGAAACACTAGAATTAGTAGTAAATAGTTTTTTCAACAGGATCGAAGCTTTAATTCAGAAAGGATTTCCGAACATATATGTCATTAATTATAAACTCATTACTCAAGAAGATTATGTTTTAAAAATGAAGGAAGTGGCCAAAAGCATTGTTAAGTTTAGTGGTATAAAAGGCAGCATGACAACCAGAGCATTCTTGGAGACAATGGGAAACGATTTCTTCATCCACAATGAGGTAAAACACATCTTCATAGTAAAACCAACATTTGGAAAGTATACCAAGGTTGATGAAATTTACTGAAGGTTAATTAAATTAACCATTCCAGATGAGAAAAGGTGGGAGGAACTATGTGATTTATTGGACTGAAGTAACTCAGTTGCAGTAAGAATTATCAGCCAACACAACAACCAATGCACCACAATTGTAGTTTGATTCATCAACTGAATGCTTCAAAACATAGATGTTATAGACATTTTTGGGCCCTACAACCCCAAGCATGAAATGTCCATAAACCAAGGGCTCCTAAGTCCCTAAAAGTGTTGTTCTAACCCCTAAAGGAACAAGGTCAACAGATTACAACTTCTCCCAGAAGTTCTCCATGAGAAACTGCTCAGAATTGGTCAAAACAGGATCATTGCAGCTGCTCCATTGGCTAAGTGTGTTGCATCTCACCCAAATACACTGTGAGGGTGCGTTGCATTTCAAAAGTCCCTTCTGTGGGGTGCAATGGGTGAGAAATGACAAATGAAAATGTCATTCCGCAAGGTGGAGAGGCAATGGAAGCTTCCAGAATCTTCTCCTGTGACACTTGCCTCACTGAATTCGACCAAGGATGAGTAAGAGGCCATCAGTCTCCAAGTAGAAGCAACAACTATCAGAGAGAAGACACTAATCAAATCACAAGCTGACTCATCCCCCTTACAGATATCTATATATGGATCCCTCATCCCAGAGATCCAGAGGCTGGAATTTTGCATATTGTAAGGAATTGCTGTTGGTTTCTTGAGACAAACATCAGATTGTTGGGTGATCTAAGCTTTGTTTGAGGTGAAGAGGGGATTCTTTGCTAGGAGATTGATGCTGGGTCAGAACAACTGGTTGTAACTCCTCCTGGCTCTTTTCTTGTTTATCAATAAAAGCTATTTGAGTTTTCCTCCATGCTTTTGTATCATTGATGCTTGTTACATTTGTATGGTCAATTTACATCTGATCCTAGATTGTTTATGATTATAGATCCATGTCTTTGTATAGTGCTATGCTTCTGTGATCTTATAGGTACTTTGTCAAGCTGGGCGTGCAAGGGAGCAGGTGGCTGAGGACTATCAAAGAAGAGAGGGATCGAATCAAGAGATTAGCGCAAAACAGAGGTTGGTCTTTCTGTTCCTCTCTATCTATAATTCATAAGGAAAAACAAAAGTAGTTTTTCTCAGTTTGTTTCTAAGGCAGCTGTCACACCTTAGTGGGATAGAGCAGTTCTATATAGACACTTTTCTCTGTAACAAAATGGCGACTCCGCTGGGGAAGTAATTAGTTTGTTTGTTTATCATTCTTTGTTGTTTGTTTCATAAACTTACAAGTAGCATTCGAACTGCATTTGCCATGACAAATGCAAAGTAGACAACTGCTACTTCAATCCATCTACTGGATCTGTTTATGATTTAAACAACTGATTCACAAACTATCTGATTGCCCTTGTGATAGCTCTTAGATCCTCCTTAGATCTACCCCTGATTGTTGCATTACTGATTTCTTTTTGCTCGGCCAAAACCCAAGAACTGAACTGCAAACTGTGACCCAGAATCCGAACAGAGTCTCTTTTCTGGCCCAGCGCAGGTACTGTTCAGAGATTCTGAATTTCAGCGCACTTCCCGAGTGGACAACCTGCGTTGCATTTCAGATTCTCTGTGTTACAGGTGCACTGATCAGACTAGCTCTGTGCAGTTGTGGCTTCTGTGGTTCATTCTTTCCAGTTCTATTCTTGAATTTTGCTACCTATGATTAGTATATGTCTATTTGAAACCCCTTTTCCTTACTGTTATTCCGCCTCCTTTGTACAAAAGAACTGTAGATGTTTTTGTGTGTTTGTTGAGTCATTTACAGTTCTCCTTTGCAAAAGTAGCGTAATCGTACTGTCGCCCTTTGATTTGAAACTGTCTCAAGTGTCGATTTCAATCGTAGGAAAGAGTTTGATTGCTGTTGATGGTCGATTATCCTGTTACTATTACTTTTGGTATGAATTTGTAATTTTCTAGTGTCGAGAACAAGTATTCATTTCAAAATCGTAAGGTGTTGTGATCGTCTCCATTTTTTGATTTCGAAAAGAAACTTGTTGATATTTGTCGCATGAAAAGAAATTCAGATTTGTGCATCAACTTTCTTTTTAGCATTCATATACTAAGAAAGTCGAAAACAAATACATGCATGTTCATTTGCATATAGACAGTCTGATTGGCTTGATTTAGGAAAGTGCATTTAGAGTGTGCTCTTTTCTCTTTGTAAAAAGATTCTGTCTTTCTTTTCCCTAGTAGCTAGGATTTTCATTGCATAAAGGAGATAAAAAGTTTGTTTATCATCTTAGATTGCATTTTAGGAATTACATCTACATCTCGTGGTGAACCCGAAAGGCAAACTTCATAAACAAGATCAACTTAAAATAAATTCAATGAATCTAACAATGCCTTGGAACTTAACGCACAACATTTAGAAGTCTAGGCTAGAGACGTATTCCGGCGTCGTAAAGCCTGGTAACTGTTGTTCTCACTGATGGTTGGGTGATTCCTCCACTTTGAGACGATAAGTGCCAGTACGGACTTGTGCTCCCACATACCATCGAGTATATTTTGGGAGACCCCAATAGGCTTAATCCTTTATCCATAGGAAGCCGTGTCTACCGCCCTATTGATTGCAATGCACTGAACACAGCATTCGGGAAGATTGACTGCCGTACCGTAAAAAGTATTCTGCAGTTTCGCGATTGATTGGGTAATCCCTCTACCTAGATTTCCAGAGCAGTCCCTTTCGTTCCTTTTTCAGACTCCTTAACGGAAAAGGTCCATCTGAGCACTTGTCACTTCAGGCTCATTAAAAATCAAAGGAGACTAGAGTCATCTTTTGTTTTTTCTCGACTCTTAAAAACTGAAAAAACAAGTTGTGTCAAAGCGTCTAAAATTCATTTAATTCGGAAACATACTTCCCCTTTATTTTAGTTGATCGAGTAATCCACAATCGTGGAAGAAAGTCAATTGAAACCCCGTCGTTCGCGGAGGCTTACGAGTCAACTGTCTTTTTCTTCGGAATCGAAGCCAGTACGGACAAAGCGAACTCGTTTAACCGGTTCCAAATCTCCTGTTAAAGTTAGAACAAGTGTTCCAACAACATCAGAGACTCCGGTTACTCCAAACATTTCTGGAATCCCTGCCTCTACAGAAGAAGTTCAGCAGACACAGAAGGACAGTGATACTGATCCTAGTCTGAGAGTAAACACTTGTGTTACCGAACCAGTTCCATTTTTGACCGGTTCAGAGAGTTTTGCTCTTCAAACATCTGTCGCTGCCGATTCCATACCTTCTTCGGCACCAGAAATATTCTACGGACCTGACGGTCTTCCCCTTCCACCTGGTCCGATTGCCATAGAAGAAATTGTGGAAGATCCTCCAACGAGTACTCCATCGCAATTTGGAGTCAGGATCACTCTATATCCTTCTTCATCAGAAGTTAGTCTACCACCAGCGGAAGCTCCTGTAGAATCGCTAGGTAATCTTTTGGATAGACTACAAATGTCTGAACAACCGTCAACATCTAGGACTGTGTCGTCTGACATAGCGACGGCAGAACTCCCTGCTATCACTCCGACAATGTTCGCCGGTATACCATCTGTCCCGACTAGCTCTCAACCGCTAGAAGGAGCCCACTCAGGGGCCATTTCGACAGTATGGTCTGTTCCTATTTGTTCATCCGGAATAATATTCGGAAACTCTTATGTTGAGTCTCAACAAATTGATCCATTTGGAGGTCAATTTGGGCAGTCCGGCCCCCAAGGGCAAGCAATTCCCTTGAGTTCTGGATTACCACCGTATGGGGGGCAGTATACCCTTTCATTATCCCCTCCGGGAGGATATCCATACGGGAGTTCACAACAACATTCGGGTTATACTGGAATTGCCTCAAGCGGTTGGGTAGCTATACTACCTCAACAAACAAGAGTTGTATACTCGATGCAACAATGCTTACCTACGTCAAATATCCCAACTACGCCAGCTATTGTGACGGTGTCACAAGTTCAAGCGCTGCCTGTTGTATGCCAACCTCAGGTTTCTCAGGTTGTAATGCAATAGCCCCTTGACCCTGCGACTCAACCACAATCTCCGACTGGTGGAATGACACAGGTTCAGATGGGTACAATTACCCCTCATCTTGGTCAAACTATTAGTATCGGGCAATAGCACATGGCTTCACAACCATGGCTACTGCAATACCAACAACCGTAATTCCAACAAGTATACCAAGGTTCTGAGCAACAAATCTGTGCTAATAGTGGACAACCGTACATTCAAAACGGTCAAAATCAACCATTTTACAATGGTCATGCCCACCAACCTTACCAAAGTTACCAGCATCAAATGCATTATGCCGGTATGCAAAGACCAACTGCTCAGGCAATCCCATCTTATCTTGGGTATGCTTCACCTAACCTGAATCAGTAGTTACCCTTTGTGGCAACTTTAGAGTTACCTGATTTAAATAGGTTAACAAACGATCCAATCACTTACGCCCCTTGGTGGCCAACGATTCCGCATAAACTTCCATAAGATATTCCTAAATTTAATGGAAATCCGGGTGAAGATCCATAGAATCACGTGATGACCTTTCATCTATGGTGTTCATCAAACACCCTAAATGATGATTCGATAAGACTTCGCCTCTTTCAGAGGACGTTAACGGGTCCGGCGGCAAAATGGTACATCGAATTGCCTAGAGCTTCGTTCGACAACTTCAGTACCTTAGCCACAACCTTTTTAACCCATTTTCAGTTACCAATAAGGTACGAGACGGGAACAGAACTTCTTACCAATTTCAAACAGACAACGGCCACTCACATATCTAATCATATACATGAGTGGCGACGTCATTGTAGAATGGTAAAAACGTATGTCCCCGATCAACTCTTAGCTGAATGGTTTATCAAGTCATTACTACCTTCCATCACGAAAGATGTGGCAAAGGGGGGAGTCGTAACAGAAGAGCAAGTTATCACTCATGCGCAATATCTGGACTTGATTTACACTCAGTCCGGCACGCTCTACGTAAAATACCTGATGCCCCTAGATCGGAATTCTCAATTCCTCCTCCTCCTAAATCAAACAATGACTCTCATGCCGGCGATGGCATGATTGGCACAACAGACACAAAATCGACAAAGGCTACATTCAAAAAGGCCCGTAAGATTTTAGGTCAAAATTCAAAAGATGAACTTCTTGCCTCGGAAGTAAATGCCGTATCGACAGATAAAGGCAAAGAAACCAAACAACCAGGGAGCAAGAAAAAAGGCAAGGGGAAGAAGAAGAAACAGGAAGAATCATCACCTGAAAAATCTTCTTCAAACCCTCCTGGAGATAGGAAACCAAAAAATCCATGCTTTATATGCGATGAGGATCATTGGACCATGAATTGTCCACATAGAGCTGAGCTTAAGAAATTCTTCAAGAATTCAAAAACCTCCGCAGTGTTAACTGATCCGTTTCCAAATCCAGGAACAAATCTGGTTTAAAGTGGAAATGCTTCCCCATCTCAAGTGCTAATGTTTTCAGTTTCAAAACAACAAAATGATGCTTTGATATCGACTAGGAACAAAGATTATGGGAATCCATAGCTGTCGAACAATAAGGATAAAGATCAACCTAGTAGTTCGACAACAACTTCGACAGAAGTTGCGCCGCCCATCATTCCTGAATTGACAATAAAACCACCAAAGGGAGTAGTACACAAGTTGACGTTTAATCCCCGCGCTAGAGTGGCACAACATTATAATATAGTGGAATATTTGGCCCAATCGCCATCCGCTATGTCGACTCTTGAAGTACTACAGAATTGCCCATCCCAAAGGCAGGCTTTATTATCAGCCATTGGTGGGATAGACCCAAAGGATTCCAATCTTGTATCCTTTGACCATAAAGGATACGATCCTCAATTACCAGCTCAACTAGCTTTCCTTGTTCAAGTGAAAGCCCTCAACAAAATTGTTCATTGAACAATTATTGATGAGGGAGCATCTACATGCATTATATCGATGAGTTGCTGGAAAACTTTAGGATCTCCAACCTTGTCGTGATCTTCGACGACATTAAAAGCATTTGACGGAAGGACATATACCCCATATGGTATTCTAAGTAACTTGAAAGTTGAACTAGGAGGGAAAACGGTAGAAATAGATGTTGAAGTCATCGATGGAAATCTTGATTACAACATCCTACTAGGAAGACCATGGATATATGTTATGGCGACTGTTGTGTCGACCTATTTTAGGGAGATTGCATTTCCCTTTCAAGGAGGGATTACAATCGTCGATCAACAAAACTTCCTCCCCAATGGTTCTCAAGTTACGGGAAGCATTCCCATGATCCATGGAAGCCCCCATTCGCTTCAAAATATCGGAGTAGGCCTACTAAAAGATCCTATACTAATGGGAACTTTCGCCCTTCCGCCTCCAATCAACCTGGCGGAAGTAGCGTCAGTAGGAACCTGCAATATGATATCTTCTAAAAAGATCTCAGAAAACGATATCGACATGGATCATGCGATGGTTTTGCCTCTGAGCCCAACGAAAATATTGTAGCAATCAATGTTCCTAGCATGGGAGGCAAACCCAAATCAACGCTCATCAAGCGTTTGGATAGATAGGTCTAAATAATATGGTACCCATTCAGATCCTTGGTTGCGAGTGCATGTCACCAACGAAGGAATTGTCCAATCAATGGTAATTGAAGGGGCACCATGGAATGATTCCCACCATCGTTCCCTTCTTCCGGATTGTGGAGAAGATACTCAAGATGACCTTTATCATCCTTCAATCTTTGATTTCCTATCAAATACTGTAAACACGATGGATTCCAAGCGAAACTTGTCCAACATTGAAGAGACTATCGCCATAAATATATCGACCAAAACAGATGTTGTAGAGAATATTTATGTTGGCAAATGTTGTTCTCCTTCAGAACTGGAAATATATAACGCTCTTTTTCGCGAATTCAGAGATGTCTTTGCTTGGTCATACAGTGAAATGCCAGGCATTGACTCGAGTATCGTTGAACACGAAATTAAGATGTATCCAGATGTCAAACCAGTACGACAACGGCTAAGGCAGGTGCACCCCAAGAAAGCCGCTACCATTAAGGCAGAAGTTGAAAAACTTCTCCATGCTGGTTTCATCTACCCGGTTCCTCTAACCGATTGGGTATCGAATATTGTCCCTGTTATGAAAAAACAAGGAACAATTAGAGTGTGCGTCGATTATAGGGATGTGAATCAAGCTTGTCCAAAAGACAACTACCCTACACCCTTCATTGACCAGATAATTGATGAATGTGCCGGATGCGAAATCTTTTCATTCATGGATGGATTATCCGGGTATAATCAAATAAATATCCGCCCACAGGACCAGTCAAAGACTGCATTTATTTGTCCGTGGGGCACGTTCGCATATCGAAAATTACCCTTTGGTTTGAAGAACGCAGGGGCGACGTTTCAGAGGACAATGAATTATGCCTTCCATGACATCAAAAACATCGTTCAACCATACCTCGACGACCTTCCGGCTCACTCGCGAAAGCGGATTGATCACCCGCAGCATTTAAGAGCGATATTTCTACGTTGCTGACACTACAAGATACGACTCAATCCACACAAATGTGTATTTTGCGTTAGTTCTGGTCGTTTACTTGGCTTTGTAGTCTCGAAGGACGGGATTCGTCTCGACCCATGTAAGGTCCAGGCAATCATAAATTTTCCTCCACCTTCGAATTTGCTTCAGATTCAGAAACTCCAAGGGAAAGCGAACTTTCTGAGGAGGTTCATTCCAAATTACGCTGAACTTGCTAAAGGTTATACACGTCTTTTGAAAAAGGAAGTGCCCTTTGTTTGGGATCAGGTTGCGCAAGCTTCCTTTGATGCTTTAAAAGAATCACTAATGAAAGCATCATTAATGTACGCTCCTGATTATCAAAAAGATTTTAACCTGTATTTGGCTGCAGCGGATACGACCATCGCAATGGTTTTAGTTCAAGAAGTCGATGGAATTGAACATCCTATATATTATTTAAGTAAAAACTTAAATGATACAGAAAGCAAATATTATTATGTTGAAAAGCTAGCACTCGCAGCTGTTCAAGCGATACAGAGATTTCGACACTATGTCCTCTTTCGGAAAACTACCATTCTGTCAGATTGCAACCCCATGACTTATATATTGTCGCGACAGTTGCTGGCGGGCAAATATTCAAAATGGATAGCAATCCTACAAGAGTTTGATCTGGAATTTGTAAAATACAAGTCAAAGAAAGCTCTAGTTTTCGCAGAATTATTGTGCGATCTCCCATCGTCGTCCAACGATGAAACATCCGAAGAAACAATCGTGGACGAAAGTTTGTTTCTGATATCTTCAAGCAATGAGTGGTATGGGGATATAATAATTTATCTCCAAACCCAAAGATACAGGCCAAACACCTCCCACTCCGAACAAAAACGTATTCGATACCAAGGAAAAGACTACATGATCGTCGGTGATACACTTTACCATCGTGGTATCGATACAATTCTGAGAAGGTGCCTCACCCATGAGGAGGCCGAAAAAGTCCTGAATGATTGTCATTCAGGCGCGTGTGGGGGGCATCAATATGGATATGCTACAGCGCAAAAAATCTTACGAGCAGGATACTTCTGGCCAACAATGTTCAAAGATTGCATAACCGCAGTCAGAAGTTGCCATGCTTGTCAAATTTTCGATAGCAAAACCAGAAGACCACCTGCACCTCTACAGCCAATAGTTACTGTTGGGCCATTCGCCAAATGGGGCATCGATTTCATGACATGTAACCCCACCTCGACCGGGGGGCATGGGTATATCATAGTCGCAGTTGACTATTTTACCAAATGGGCCAAGGCGATGCCTACATTAGATAATACTGGTGAAACAACTGCCCTCTTCTTTTTCAATCATGTAGTCGCCAGATTCGGCGTACCACAGGCTATAGTCACAGATCATGGATCGCATTTTCGCAATCACATGATGGTCGAATTAGCTGCCAAACTAGGGTTGTCTCACGATAGCTCTACTCCATATTATCCGCAAGCCAACGGACAAGTTGAAGAAATCAACAAAGTCCTGAAACGCATGCTGCAAAGGATGATTGGAGTTCACAAGAGAAGATGGCACCTAATCCTGTACTCAGCTTTGTGCGCTTACCGAACATCGGTAAGGAATGCAACCGGGTTTACACCTTTCCAACTGGTATATGGCCTGGAAGCAGTCTTACCAATCCAGTGCGAAATCTCATCTCTCAAACTCGCAATTGATCTCCTTCCCGGAACTTCAGAAGAAGAAGCTCGTTTCTTGGAATTAATCCAATTGGATGAAACCCGTCGTGATGCCGCTTTGGTTAACGAAGCCCATAAGAAACAAGTTAAGGCGCAGTTCGACAAAAATGTCAAACCCCGTGTCTTCTCAGAAGGTGACTTGGTCTTGCTTTACGACCAAGAATCCAATAAATTGGGAGCAGGGAAATTTAAGTCTTTATGGATGGGCCCTTATATTGTTAAACGGGCGTTAGCAAAAGGAGCCTACGAGTTAATGGATTATGAAGGAATTCCACTGGCACAACCTCGTAACGGGTTGTACCTCAAGCGTTACTATGCGTAATGGTAACCTGTATGCTTTTGTTATGTTTTTGTTTTCGCTAAAGTGTTTATTTTGGTCAAGTAATCCACTTTTTACATTTGTTGCAGATGTCAAACATATTGGAGTCATGTGTTGGATATGCCGACGGAGCAAGTCGTAGTTCGCAGAACCTATCTTCCGCAGCCTGGGCTATTTTTTATCCAAGCGGCGAGTTAGTAAGTTTCAGAGGGGTATGTATTGGTCGATCAACAAATAACATCGCTGAATATAGCGCGTTGATAGAACTTCTCTCTGATGCCATCACACATGGTATACGCTGACTAATTGTCAGGCTAGACTCACAACTCGTAATACTACAACTCACTGGTATATATTCCGTCCGAAACCCAGCTATCTATCACATGTTCCTAAGGGTTAAGATTTTGGAAAGACAATTTGATTTTATTCAATATCAACACATTTCCAGAAACTTAAACACATTAATTGACTCATTAGCAAATTATGTGTTAGATAGACATTTGCAACATTTATAAAAAGAAACATACCATCAATGTTTGCATTTGGATCATGTAACTTAACCAAAATAAAACTCCGAAAATCAAAAATATATATATAACTGTTTATGGTTTACACATAATGTTCTGTAACCAAGACAAAATCGGTCAAGTGACCCAAAAACTCAAAATGCTAGGGGGCACCCTAGTCTAATGATGCTTGTGATAGCAAGTCACAGCCTGTGCGATCATGCGTAAGAGACGAGTCCATCGTCTTGGCATGCCAGTAGTATGCCGCTGTAACCTCAAAGGTAGCTCGTCAGTCCTCACATCTGGAATACCAAGAGTGAGACCCTCAACCTGCTCCTGTAACACTGTGAGAGTCTCGACCACATCGAGGTCACGAAGGATAGCCCTTCCAACAGCCTCTCCTGCTGGGGCGGCAGTTGGTCCTCTCAGGTGAACTACTGGATGAACAGGACCAACATCTACATGTACACATGAGTTTGATTAAAGTCTTGATAGAATAAAGCACAAGGACATTATAAATAAAAAACGATAAACAGGAATATGGTCAAATATTTTACTAATGGCGCCCCACTGTTTGCCATCCGGCAGTACTAAATCTGGATCACCCCGGAAGTCCATGCCCGCATATGGATACTCGGAATAAACCATCTCCTGACGATAAAACCACCTGAAGAAGGTATCAGAAAATGAAATCTGAGACTGACCAGCATGCCTAGACATATGGTCAACCCATCTCTGCATACGTGGTTCAGTAGGTGAAGGTAAATCGAGTGCAATATACTGCGGCTGCATCAGTGGTATCTTCTCCAAGGCAAAGGCGTTCAAAATAGAACCATACCCAAAGCTCTTCAACCTCCCGCTCTTTATCTTGGTCAACTGTTCTTTCATCACAAGAAGTACTGCGTCGCACCAGTTGAACACCTTCGGTTGGAGGCATTCCAGGGCATACTGCATATAAGATCGGTTGGCTACATGAAGAGCAGCACCACCGGCCATCCTACCAAAAGTAAACAGAATAGTCTTGAGGGACCTGTTAGTGACATCATGGATGATGATCTTGCTGTCTTTACTCGGCTGAGATCCTTCTATGCAGTACCGGCGAACATAATCTCTCACAGAGTCTCCTCCTCGGGCCGAACCTGATAAAGAGATGGGGGCACCCCGCCTCGACAAGCCAGTCAAGAAATAGATGTCTACTATAGTCAAAGGGATAGATTTGCCCCTGATCTGGAAAACCTGGTTGGTAGGATCCCAAGCATCGAGCAAATACTGCAGTAAGTTGATCTGTTGTCTCATGCTAGAAATGCGGAAAAAATTCAACAAGCCACAGTTCCGCAGTGCGTTTATTGTAACTGGATCATGTAGGGCAAGCATGTCCTCTTCTTCATGCTCACGTTCTTGCCATGTAATGGTCATCTTACTCCAAAGATCTCTGAAAAACAAACAAGAGAAGAGTTAGATCCTGATTTTGGTAAGAAACAGGCAAAATTTCCATCAAAAATTGTGCACATAATTCCTTCTCTGCGCCCATCGCACCTACAGCAGTGCTCTGGGTGCGTTGCATGTCAGATGGCCTTTAGACAGGCCAACATTCAATGCACCTTTCGATACACAGAGGGTGCGCTGAAGGCAGAACGAGTTTTTCAAACCCCAGGGGCTTAGAAAAACTAGGAATCAAGCTCAGAATGCAAAATGGAAACCATGAAATGAAAGAGCTCAGGTTTAGCTCCTACCTAGTCCAGATGGCGCCGAGAATCGTCCACTGAATCTCTCGAAATCAGCTGATGAAAATCAAAGGGGGAAAGCACCTCCAAAGCTCCAACAAACCAAAGCTCAAATGAAATGGTAAAATGAGAGGTAAAAACACTTTTTCATTACTTTTTACGTAGTTCAAAATAAAATATTAGTGTTCTAACTCATTTTCAAACATATATTGTTCATTTCTGATTAATTTGATGAAGCATTTAAAAATACAGTACAATCTTTGAAAGAACAGAGCTATTTATGGTAAAATCAAAATGGGACCATTCAATCGAGCAGTTTTAGCACATAGTTCAAGCTCGTTAAAAAATAAACATAAGCCATGAGCAAATGTTTCCCCCTGCGTTTAAGCTCGTTAAAAAATGAACTATTCCCCGGTAAATAACCATCGTGAATGTAGTACTTCAGCCATTAAAGCCTTGGTCGTGTTTGCACCGTCGCCTCCACTTTTTCATTGGCCGATCATTCACCTCCATTTGATTGTTTACCCATTTTGAGGAACAGCTGCGAAGAGTGATTTCACTAGCCATCCATGTGACACTGTCGTGATTGGAAAATTCCAAACCTTACCTGGAATCAGCTGCTACCCGTTTTATCACTCGTTCCTCAAAAGACGAGTCTCCTTTAAGATCTTTTCAACTGACTCGTAAAATATGAAAATATTACCGAGCCATTGGCCTCTCCAGCTCGTTAAAGGGACAGGAAGTGCTATCCCTCCTCTAGATTTTAATCTTTTTGGACATGAGGGATATTACACAAAAAGATCGAGCGCTTGTTTTGTTCAGCTCATTAAAAGTATCGAAAATTCATCCCTTCTGTATTGTTTTATACTTTTTCGGACTTAAGGGATTAGATGACGAAAAAGGAATTTTGGAGTTACCTTTACGTTCCTTTTCAGACTCTCTAAAATTGAAAAGGACCGAGTTATCTTTGTCGTTAAACTCGTTAAAAAGATTAATAGCGACAAACTTGTCTATAGACGAGAACGAGTTTCACTATCGCTAGGCTCGTTAAAACATAGCGATGGGTTTGCCCGAAGGGCAAATTATAGAACAAGCATATGTTATCCTCCTCAAGCTTGACAAAAATAAAGAGGTACTGGTCAGCAATGACTGGGGAAAATTGGGAAGAAAACTTAAAGAAACTTTGTTGGTAGCAAGTCGCTCTTGAACATGACACTTCCACTCCGTGTCCAAGTCGGGTTGGGTTGTTTCATTCACCGGTCACATCACCATGGTCACGCCATACCATCCACATTTGGGGTTAATGCTACCAATCCATCACATCAGTGTCGCCGATATGTTCAAGAGAAGTCATTCAGAGAATTCACCTGTGTCTCACCCACTACCATACATTATACTCCATTCTTTCATGACCGCCACCCTGAACCTTATATCACCAGATCGTTTTCACCTCCATTAAAATCATTTGCTCCGTTCCGTGTCATTGATGTGGGATTCATTAAGGCCCTCCTGTGATGGATCACTTCTTGTCGACATCAGCCCATTATCCAAGAAGTTGATCTAGGAACACCCCATTCAGTACTTTGAAGCTTGCATGCCTCAATGGAAAGTTTCTCACTTCCAGCAACAGGTTTACATCAATGGCCTTCGACCAAAAGATTTTGTGTGGTGCTCGACGCCAAGTCATTTGTTCACACCACGTGAATTGTACTGCAGTACCTTGAGGGTCATTATCATTATCGGTGATTCCTCTCGCGCTTGTTAACAGTTTACATCATTGACTGGTAATCAAGCGATGTCTTTCCATGTTCGACTTCAGAACATTTCTCACATGGATCGACTTGTACTTTGAGTGAAGATCGGACGAGATTGAAGACCTTGGATCTAGTTTCATCCATCCGGGCTGCATATATATTCAGGGAAATAAAGACATTAAATGTACATCATTGCTGCACAAATAATCATCCACTCAAAAGGATGATGGCTCTATCAGAATCATCAGTCTACACTCAGACGATTGTCTGTCCTATGTACATGAAAATGAATTTATAAAGCTGAGCATGGGAATGCTTGCCTCAGCTAGATCATGAAAATAGTATGAAGATAATGTATTGTATTGTATCTTATTACAGGTCTCCTCCCAGCATTGAAAGGACTTCGGATCCTCATAATAAAGCATTTCACCCGACACCAAAAGATTAACGGCCTCATACTTTAGGGGGCAACTGTTATAGACATTTTTGGGCCCTACAACCCCAAGCATGAAATGTCCATAAACCAAGGGCTCCTAAGTCCCTAAAAGTGTTGTTCTAACCCCTAAAGGAACAAGGTCAACAGATTACAGCTTCTCCCAGAAGTTCTCCATGAGAAACTGCTCAGAATTGGTCAAAACAGGATCATTGCAGCTGCTCCACTGGCTAAGTGTGTTGCATCTCACCCAAATACACTGTGAGGGTGCGTTGCATTTCAAAAGTCCCTTCTGTGGGGTGCGATGGGCGAGAAATGACAAATGGCAATGTCATTCCGCAAGGTGGAGAGGCAATGGAAGCTTCCAGAATCTTCTCCTGTGACACTTGCCTCACTGAATTCGACCAAGGATGAGTAAGAGGCCATCAGTCTCCAAGTCGAAGCAACAACTATCAGAGTAAATCACAAGCTGACTCATCCCCCTTACAGATATCTATATATGGATCCCTCATCCCAGAGATCCAAAGGCTGGAATTTTGCATATTGTAAGGAATTGCTGTTGGTTTCTTGAGACAAACATCAGATTGTTGGGTGATCTAAGCTTTGTTTGAGGTGAAGAGGGGCTTCTTTGCTGGGAGGTTGATGCTGGGTCAGAACAACTGGTTGTAACTCCTCCTGGCTCTTTTCTTGTTTATCAATAAAAGCTATTTGAGTTTTCCTCCATGCTTTTGTATCATTGATGCTTGTTACATTTGTATGGTCAATTTACATCTGATCCTAGATTGTTTATGATTATAGATCCATGTCTTTGTATAGTGCTATGCTTCTGTGATCTTACAGGTACTTTGTGAAGCTGGGTGTGCAAGGGAGCAGGTGGCTGAGGACTATCAAAGAAGAGAGGGATCAAATCAAGAGATTAGCGCAAGACAGAGGTTGGTCTTTCTGTTCCTCTCTATCTATAATTCATAAAGGAAAAACAAAAGTAGTTTTTCTCTGTTTGTTTCTAAGGTAGCTGTCACACCATAGTGGGATAGTGCAGTTCTATATAGACACTTTTCCCTGTAACAATAGCCACCTCTCCACGCAGTTGTCCATGTTGCCTATTATTTTGCAGAAAATCAATTTTATTATTTAGGATAATGCTAATAATACACTGCTGGTTGAGACAACAATTTTGTAATTATTTGTATAAATACTTCACAGTTTGAAGTATTAAGGGTTGATTTTTTAAAATAATTTTCCTCAGCACAATTGTAATTTCCCAGTTGTTGGACGCATCAATAATACAAGGACATTTTCATAGGATTCATGTGGTGTATCAAATGGTGATGTTTTTCTTCTGTTTATGTGTTTGATCATTGTTTTCTTTCTCTCTGATTTATGAAAATCTCAATTACATAACAGAAACTGTGATGAATAGGATATGTTACATAGAGCACCCTATTTTGGCTATTAGTAGTTTACACATTTTTTTCTAAGGTCAAATTAAGGAATTCTTCATTGCTCCTTAGTTTCTAATGAATCTTAGATTTCTTCTATTTCACAATCCATTTAATACTCTGAAAGATCCAACTAGTGCAACCTAGGTTGCCCTGTGAAACTCCTCTAAAATTTGATGCAAATCCAGTTAAATCTTCAGAATCCATAGCCCAATGGAATTATAATAATTAAAATCAACCAAACAATCCAATCAAAACAATCAATACAATAATAAATAACCTAAAGTTTACATAAAACAAAGCTAAATTTTACAGAGTGATCCCTCTCTGAAGCTGGCAGGGCTAGATCCCCGATTCCAAAGTGGTTTTGATGTTGTCCTATGTGTTTACTCCCTAAACCTCAAAAATACATAACGACAAAAATAGGAACCTCGAGGTAACTCGATATACCATTTCACGGCAACAACCATCAGGGTTTGCTGGAAAAGACGTAGTCGAATGGAGTCATCAACCAAAGAATTGGATGAACGCCATAAATGGTAAGCTATAACATGGGCCTGGGGGTATTCTCCAGTCTTTCCTTCGAATTTTAGACAATATCTAGGAATCTTAATAGGAACCAGAGGAAAATATGGCGAATGGAGTATTGGGTCATTGTTGAGTCTTGACACATCCGATAATTCCAACATTGCTAGAAATGGAAATAGTGGATTGAAAGGCATGGGAGGCCTTTGATAAGGCCCAACTTGTGGATTCCAACCTTGTTGGTATGGGTTCTTCCCAAAAAGTGGTGTATTTTGGCCATAACGAGCTTGATATTGCCCCCACCGGGAGGTATTTTTACCATACAAAGGTGTATTTCCCCCCCACAAAGGTGGGTTTTGACCAGGGTAAGGTTCATATTGACCTGTCATAGGCCATTGACAACCATAGGGTGGATAAACAAATTATGAAGAGTATGGAGTATAAGGTTGTTGTTGCAACTATTGACCCTGGTGATAAAATTGTTGAACCTGCTTCTGCAGGGGTTGATCTTGTTGCTGTAAGGGTTGGCCTTGTTGATATAAGGGTTGGTTTTGTTGCTACAAGGGTTGCCCTTGTTGTTGCAATGGATGTTGATAAAGCCCTTGTTGCACATAAGGTAATTATTGTACATAATGTTGTTTTTGTTGGAAATTTTCTTGTGGAATTTGTTGAGTTCCAAGTTGGTACTGATAGGTTCCAGTTTGAAACTGACCAGATGCCCCAAATGAGGGATTTAAACTAGGCTGCATTTGGTGTCCTTCCTATTGATTAAAAGGTGGATTTTGAGGTTTTTATGAGTCATACAGAGGGTATGGTTGTTGTTTGGGTATCTGGGTTGAAAGAGGTTGTTGATATGGGATTTGGCCTAATCCAGATGGAATAGATGACCTACTAGGAGAAGGTACACTGCCAACATTTTGACTAACTCCGGTAGCGTGAGTTTGAGATCCATTCACATAAGTTCCACCCAAAACATGAGGTACATATGGAGGAGGTGGAAGTTGCACCCCATGTGGTGGAATAGGTGGCGACACATATTGTCCATTTAATGGAGGACCTGAGGAACCTAGAGGGACATTAACTGTCCCAACTGTAACTATCGGTTATACAGGAACTAAAGAAACTGTAGTTGGTACAGGAATTTGAGAAGCCACACTTGAAATGAATAGATTAGAAGTAGGCATGGTTCCCGACGACCAAATAGGATTGTGATAAAGTGAAGACACACTTGGAGTACCTGAAACCAATTGAGCTAAAGAGGTATAACCAGGTGGAAATAAAGGTTCACTGCTTTCAGGCGATGGTGGAGGTGGTACACTTCCTACATACGGAAAGTCTTTAGGTGGAAATTTATATCCAGAATCATCACCAACACTAGGAGTGTGAGTGGCTGAGACTTTTAGAGAAGGATCTCGAGGAGAAGTTGGAAACTCACCTTCTGATGCCATGGGTGGAAACAATTGGTGAGGAGGTATCCGGGGCGATCATGGAGAAAGCTCCAAAGGCACACCAAGATTATCGTACAGACTATACGCGCATTGAGGAGATTGACCAATGACTCAAAAAGCGGGTTCAGAGGGAATAATAAAAACCTCTGCAAACTTTCAAGAGTTTTTGGGTCAAATTCCTAATATGATGAGTCTCGAGGTGGAGGACGAGAAGTAAGGGGTTGAATACTCAGGATAATTCCAAGTTCAAGACCTTGGTCTTCTAGTGACTGTAAAATCTCAGGATAGACTCCTTGTGATGACCCTTTAGTGTCAGATGATGAAGGGGAAATGTAAGGTGAACCCGGTGGTTCAGCCATGATGAACTTCTCTCAAAAACAAAAGGGGGTGGTTGATTTGAGCTTACAATTAAAGTTTACTATTAATCAGGAAATGTGAAGCCAAGGATAATTGCATAGGTAAGTCATGTTATCATTGGCAGTTAAATTTTAGAACTTAAAAACAAGAAATAAATAAAAAAGGGTGTACTAGGCAGGATGGTTTACCAAGTATCTGTGAATAGCTATATACATCTTAGACGAAACTATGGACTTAACATACAATGACTGATATCCCCAAATGTTGTGTTTGGTGTATCACATCTACAAGGTGACTGACTCAGTTACCTGTGGCTAAAGGATAGAAACCTAGTGGGGTCTCCCAATATATACAAGATAGTACGGGGAGCACAAGTCCGTGTTAGCATTGCCTAATGCATAACTGTTCAGTGAGAGAGTTCCCATATACTTGCCATACTAGAGTGCCTCTGATATACCCAAGAGTACTGGAGATCCTCTGATATACTTCTGTATTGGAATGATACAATTAATGATAACTGCTAGGTTTATAAATGTCGGAACACGTCTCTAGCCTATACCTCTAAATGTTTGTGTTAAGTTTCAAATGCTCCTTAGGTTAATTCAATAAATTTTAATGTTGTTCTTGAATTATGTTTCAATTTGGGCTCAAATGATGTCACCTAAATTCCAAAATGCAACTATATGGGAAAAGGAAACTTTTCACTTCGATGAATGCTATACTAGCAAGGGAAGATAATTCAATCAGTTAATGCATCAAACAATAGAATGCATCAAAGAACATTTCTCCACTAACTTTTCTATTCCAAATGCAATATGCAAAATAAAAACTTAAACTTCACTTTCACTATCCAACATGCAACCTATTGAAAGAAAAAATGACTTTTACTTCACTAAGATGCACTTTATCTAAATGATGTTCTCTTTGATTTCATATGCTTTAATGAAATTAAGCTTCAACTAAGCAAAGAATGAGATTTTTGATTCAAAATGCTCCTAATGCAAATGATGCACCAATCAAAGCAACACCAAATCAAATCCAAAAGAATTCAACAAAAATTTCTTTCACTTTTCTCTTTTGCACAGATAAACAAATGCACTCTTTTCGGTTTGTAAACCAAGAAACATAATCTACGCTTGATGAATAACAAAGATGAATTTCAAATGCAAGATGACCTAATAGAATTGAAGAGAAACGTTCCAAAAGATAAAGTGAAAATAATTAAAACCAATGTTTTCAATGATTTTAACAGACAACCAAATCTAACCAATCAACAAATCACAAGCTCAGGGCCACTTACAAGCGACAAGTGACAATCAAAAGACCTATAAACCCTAAAATCAATCCAATTTCACTCAAACACTTGAAAGCTCAAAAAATAGGTATTAGAAAAAAACACTAGTAAATCCAATCACATAAGACAAAACAAGACCACATGGGCTCAGACACACTGGACTTTGACATAGAAACCCTAAGTTTTTTGCCAATCTCTAAGATCGGTGTGGATGTTATGGCCAAACTGGCACTGAACAGGGGATCAAAATGACTGTATCAAAAGAAAATGATGCAGGAGCATGAGGCTTGAAGGAAAAAGACTTCAAACTTATTCCAAAAATACAAAAAAAGTTACAAGCAAAGGAGTGGGATCCTTTAGCTGTCAATTTACAAGCTTTCTAGAAAGGATTTGAGCTAGAATTTAGGGATTGAATGATTATGTAATTAATTCAAGTAGTTTTGATTTAGTTGAGAGCCTTGAGGAGAATATTAATCAGATTAGATATTGTTTAAGAATAGGCAGATTCGATCCAGTGTTTTAAGGATCTGATTGTTAGGATGGAATAGTACTTATGTAAGTTATGAATGATTGAAAAAGGATTTGGACTGATTTGATTACGTTGCGAAAGAAATATATCACTGTGTATTTTGTATTGTATAATTGGTCTATCCTGGAGGTGTTGCATCCCTCCGCAGTAACTCTGTGTACTATTGCATTTCCAGTTGACCTGAAAACTTGGAGTTTTGTATGATCCGGTGTGATTTCTTTTAATTCCTTTTCTGTTGTGTATTGAGTTAAATGTAATGTATTTCAATCACAAAGTTTTATTAGGCAAAATTTCAATTTCCAAATATTAGAACTAAATCTGGCAGAAGAGGAATGACGGAGTAGAAGATCTGGCCACAGTCTCAAAAAAACCGAACCCAAACTTTTATAGACCAAGGGTTTACAAACTTTATCGG
This sequence comes from Pinus tabuliformis, assembly GCA_031772625.1. Taxonomy (NCBI): domain Eukaryota; kingdom Viridiplantae; phylum Streptophyta; class Pinopsida; order Pinales; family Pinaceae; genus Pinus; species Pinus tabuliformis. The sequence goes on along the minus strand of CM062816.1, from coordinate 980,672,153 downwards.
CTCTGTGAGGTGGTTAAACATTTCACAAGATTCCCATGCGATATCGCTACCAACTGTTGGATCGAGTGGGCCTTGATCAAATGGTGGAGGTTGATCACTAAATCACAAACCTAAGGGTCATCACAATATCGCAAATAAAAAGGTCATTGCCATTTCTCTTACTGTAATCGCCACTTCCTTTGCCGACATGCAATAAGACTTAGTACTACATTGTGATTTGCGATTGCGATGTGTGAGAGGATCACCGATTGACTTCACATCGCATCGTTTCATGAGTAAATCCCACTTGGTCGTAAGAAAAATGGAATTGCGAGGTGCGATGCTTAAGAGGACTTGTAAAGCACTGTCACTGTGGTTAAAATTAAGCGGTTCTGAAACTTCAGCAGAATAAATAACTTTCGAGGTAGATGACTGATACTTCGCAAGAAATTAGAGAAGAAATTCCTCCTAAACTTGCTAAATCATTTTTGGGTTTGAACGATTGTCCATTACGCCTGCACCTTGGCCACCATTTGTGGTATTAGAGGAGCCTATTAACATTGAACAAGATCTCAAGGATCAAAAAAAGAAATCCAACATGGTTTTCAGAGTTGGAGGAAGAGGTGGTGGTCAAAGAAGAGGATGACCAATTGCAAATGCTAAAGTGTTGGAAGTTGTGCAATAGATGCAAGCTAGATTGGAAGGAGTGGAAATGGGAAGAGATGCAGATGCTGGGGATGTTAGTGAACCTGGAGCTGGAGCTGTAGAAGATGAAGAACCTGCAGATGTAACTCCTAAAATGAGATTCTTTAGGCCAGTATTGAGATCCACATCCAATCCTAGACTTGAAGTCTCAATCTACATAGGAAGTTTAAGCCCTGAGGAATTGGTAGACTGGATAAATGACATGGAGAAATTCTTTGATTATGAAGAAATATATGAAGGAAAAAAGGTGAATTTTGTTGTCACGAAACTGAAAGGACATGCAACACTTTGGTGGGATGGAGTGTAGGCAAAAAGAAGAAGACTTAGCAAACAACCAATTAAGAATTGGAACAGTATGGTGGCAAAATTGAAAAGTAAGTTTTTTCCAAGTTACTATCAGCAAACATTATTTAGGTAGATGCAGAATCTTAGACAGAGGTCTATGATAGATACATAGAGGAATTCTACAAAGTGAGTATAAGAGCAGGACAAATCCAAGATACAGATGAGAAGGTTGCTAGATATGTGAATGGTCTTAGAATGGAAATTCAAGATGATATACGTGTACTGTCTCCTAAAAAAATAGAAGAGGCTTATCATATGGTATAGAAGGTTGAAGAAAAACTCATGAGGAAGCAGTCTGCTAGAAATAGAGGTACTTTCTGAGGAAGGGGAAGAGAAGGTGGTAGAGGAAGATCTACAACACCTAGAGATGGAGCTAGCAGCAGCTCAAGTCAACATGCACTCATAGGAGGTGATGCAAGTAGTAGAGGGAGTTTTTCTAGAGGAAGAGGAGGCAGAGGTAGAGGAAGAGAAGTTAGATGTTATAGATGTAACAAGCTAGGACATTGAGCTTATGAGTGCCCATAAAATGTAGGAATGAATTCGAGGAAAGCAATTGTTGCAAAAACTGAAGAGGAGGAAACAAAGGTAATAGACGAAGAGAATGTAACAGAGAAAGGCGAATCTTTGGTAGTCAACAAAATATTGTTTGCCAGAAATAGAGGTACTTTCCGAGGAAGGGGAAGACAAGGTGGTAGAGGAAGATCTACAACACTTGGAGATGGAGCTAGTAGCAGCTCAAGTTAGCATGCACCCACGGGAGGTGATGCAAGTGGCAGAGGGAGTTTTTCCAGAGGAAGAGGAGGCAGAGGAAGAGGAAGAGAAGTTAGATGTTACAGATGTAACAAGCTGGGACACAGAGCTTATGATTGCCGAGAAAATGTAGGAATGAATCCGAGGAACGAAATTGTTGCAAAAACTGAAGAGAAGGCAACAAAGGTAATAGACGAAGAGAATGTACCAGAGAAAGGGGAATCTTTGGTAGTAAAAAAAATCTTGTCAAAACTAGCTAAGAAAATTGTTGAACCAACACAAAGGAAAACCTTGTTCAAGACTGTGTGCAAGGTTCAAGGGAAGTGTTGTCAGATGATAATACATAGTGGTAGTACAAATAATTTGGTCTCTGTAGAAGTAGTGGAGAAGTTGAAATTGAAAACAAAGAAGCATCCAACACCTTATAAGGTGTCACGACTTCAAAAGGGATATCAGTTGGTAGTAAATGAGCAATGTGAAGTAGAGTTGCAGTTGGGAAAATACAGAGACAAAATTTTGTGCGATGTGATGCCTATGGATGTGTGTCATATATTGTTGGGTAGACCGTGGTAGTATGAAAGAGGAGCTATGCACGATGGAAAGAAGAACACATACAAATTCAACAAAGATGGTGTCAATCATACATTGCTACCAATAGAAGAAGAGGATACATTGAAGAAACCTGATCCAAAAATCCTTTTGCTGAGTGGAAAGGAGTACTTACAGTAGATGGAGGAAGATGAGGTAAGTTTTACGTAGGTTTGCAAACCCAAGGTAATAATTACTTCCACAAAATTTTCTAATTTACCAATTGAAATTCAAGAGATGCTGGACAGTTATTGTGATATCATTGTAGATTATTTTCCAGTTGAGTTACCGCCCATTAGAAAAATCAGTCATCACATAGATTTGATTCCAAGAGAAAATCTACCTAATAAAGCAGCTTACAGGATGACTCCCACAGAGAATGAAGAGATCCTCTGAAACAGGTTCAGGAACTGTTAGACAAGGGACTGGTTAGAGAGATTTTGAGTCCTTGCGCAGTGCCAACAATGTTGAGCCCAGAGAAAGATGGAGGTTGGAGAATGTGAATTGAATCGAGGGCAATCAATAAGGTAACATTCAAGTACATATTTCCCTTACCTAGAATCGAAGATTTGATGGATTGTTTGAGTGGAGCTGATATTTTACAAAGTTAGATTTAAAAAGTGGTTATCATCAAATCAAAATTAGAGAGGGAGATGAGTGGAAAACTGCTTTTAAAACCAATGCAGGATTGTATGAGTGGATGGTAATGGCTTTTGGATTGTCGAATGCCCCTAGTACATTTGTGAGACTTATGAATGAAGTTTTAAAGGAATTTATTGGTAAATTTGTAATAGTATATTTGGACGATATATTAGTTTACAACAGATCTAAGGAGGAACATGTGAGACATCTGAATTATGTCTTACAAAGGCTACAACAAGAAAAATTGTTGTTAAATTTAAAGAAATGTTCATTCATGAAGGAGGAGATGGTGTATTTGGGCTTCGTTGTTTTTGTTGAGGGGTTAAAGATGGATCCAGAGAAGACCAAGGCTATTATGGAGTTGCCTTCACCAAAAAGTGTCTTTGAGGTAAGAATTTTTCATGGTCTTGCTAGTTTTTACAGGAAATTCATAAGAAATTTTAGTAAGATTAATGCTTCAATTATTGATACAATAAAGAAGGACATAAAACCATTTAAATGGACTGCTGAAGCAGAAAAGAACTTCCAACTATTGAAGAGAAAGATTACTGAGAAACCTATTTTGATTTTTCCTGATTTTAATAAACCATTTCAAGTGAAGTGTGATGCTAGTGGAGAAGCCATTGGAGTTGTTTTGAGTCAGGAGGACAGGCCTGTAGCTTATTTTAGTGAAAAGATGAATGAGACAAAGAAGAAATATTCTTCTTATGACAAGGAGTTTTATGCAGTGGTGTAGTCTTTGAAGAAGTGGAGACATTAATTAATGTCCAAGGAGTTCATATTGTATTCAGATAACCATGCATTACGGTACATTATGCAACAGCCAAAGCTTAATCAGAAGCATGAAAAATGGGTAGAATACGTGCATAGTTTTAATTTTGTATTAAAACATATAGCTGGTCAATCAAACAAAGTAGCATATGCCTTAAGTAGAAAAATCATTTTTGTTCAAGAAAGTCAAATTCAAGTGTTGGGTTTTGATTTTCTTAAAGAGTTATATGAGAAAGATCTAGATTTTAAAGAGGCATTTGAAGCTTGTATAAATCCTGTTTTGTTAGACAGAAGCAAGTGGCTGGATTATTTCCTGCAAGAGGGACTGTTGTTTAAAAGAAATCAACTGTGCATACCAAGTTATTCTATGAGAGAGAATTTGATCAAGGAGAAACATAGTGGAGGACTTGGAGGGCATTTTGGTGCAGACAAGACTTATGAACAGTTGAACAGATTTTATTTTTGGTCAAAAATGAGGTCTGAAGTGGAAAGATATGTGAAAAATTGTAAAGTCTGTCAATATGCAAAGGGAAGGAGTCAAAACACAGGCTTGTATATTCCATTACCTATTGCAGATAAGCCTTGGGATATGGTAAGTATGGACTTTGTTTCGGGTTTACCAAAAACTCAAAGAGGAAATGATTCAATTTATGTAGTAATTGACAGATTTTCAAAAATGGCACATTTTATTCCATGTTATAAAACCAGTGATGCTACTCATATTACTAATCTGTTTTTTAAGGATATTGTAAGATTACATGGGTTACCTAAGAGCATTGTTTCAAACAGGGACACTAGATTTGCAGGACATTTCTGGAGTACATTGTGGAAGAAGCTTGGAACTAAATTAAGTTTTAGTTCTGCTTATCATCCTCACATTGATGGGCAAACTGAAGTTGTAAATAGAAGCTTAGGTAATATTTTGAGAAGTCTTGCAGGTGAACATCCAAAACAGTGGGATCAAGTATTGGCACAGGCAGAATATGCGTATAATGATTCTCCTAATAGGAGTGTTTGAATTGAGACATTTGGGACAAGCTGAGAGGAGAAGTGCTAAAGGAGAAGATTTTGCTACAGAAGTACATGAATAGGTAAAACAACAAATACACGACAACAATATAAAATACAAGGTCAGAGTAGATTTGAAGAGAAGAGAAGTTGATTTTGAGGTTGGAGATTTAGTTTTAGCACACCTAAGGAAGGAAAGATTTCCAAAAGGGGAATATAATATACTGAAGTTTAAGAAAATTGGACCATGCAGAGTCTTGAGAAAATTTTCTACAAATGCATATGAAATTGAATTACACCATGATATTGGAATATCTCAGATTTTTAACGTTGTTGACTTATACAGGTATGAAAAGGAACAGGCAGATGACACAGCGGAGGATTAAGAAGAACACGAGATTGATTGGGTAAAATAGTTACCTATAACAAAGTAATTTAAGCCAGAGAGGATTTTGGACAAGAAATTATTGAAGAAGAAAAGGGGACAAGAATATTTTCAGTATTTGGTCAAATGGAAAGATCAACCAATTGCTGAAGCTACTTGGATAACAGATTCCATGCTACAGAAGTTGGGCAATTTTGTAGAAGAGCTCATGGACAGGAGCCCATGAAGAATTTTTTCTTCAGGAGTCTGATGCAGGAGCATGAGGCTTGAAGGCAAAAGACTTCGAACTTATTCCAAAAATACAAAAAAAGTTACAAGCAAAGGAGTGGGATCCTTTAGCTATCTATTTACAAGATTTCTAGAAAGGATTTGAGCTAGAATTTAGGGATTGAATGATTCTGTAATTAATTCAAGTAGTTTTGATTTATTTGAGAGCCTTGAGGAGAATATTAATCAGATTAGATATTGTTTAAGAATAGGTAGATTCAATCCAATGTTTTAAGGATTTGATTATTAGGATGGAATAGTACTTATGTAAGTTATGAATGATTGAAAAAGGATTTGGACTAACTTGATTACGTTGCAAAAGAAATATATCACTGTGTATTTTGTATTGTATAATTGGTCAATCCTAGAGGTGTTGCGTCCCTCTACAGTAACTATGTGTATTATTGCATTTCCAGTTGACCTGAAAACCTGAAGTTTTGTATGATTCGGTGCGATTTATTTTAATTCCTTTTTCCCTGTGTATTGAGTTAAATGGACTGTATTTCAATCACAGAGTTTTATTAGGAAAATTTTCAATTTCCAAAGATTAGAACTAAATCTGGCAGAAGAGGAATGACAGAGTAGAAGATCTGGCCACAGTCTCAAAAAAACTGGACCCGAACTTTTATAGACCAAGGGTTTACAAACTTTATCAGCTCCGTGAGGTGGTTAAACATTCCACAAGATTCCCGTGTGATATCACTGCCGACCGTTGGATCGAGTGGTGTTATAGACATATTTAGGCACTGCAACCCCAATCACATATGTCCATAAACCAAGGGCTTCTAAGTCCCTAAAAGTGTTGTTTCATACCCTAAAGGAGCAAGGTCAGCTGATTACATAATCTCCTAGAAGTTCTCCATGAAAATCTACTCAGAACTGGTCAAAGTAGGACCATACAGATTGCCCAGTGCTAAAGTTGCGATGCATCTCACCTGCCACATGCAAAAAGTGCGATGCATACTGGAAAGCCCTTCCATAGGGTGAGATGATTGAGAGCAGACAAATGGCACAAGCAGTTTGCTAGGTGGAAACCCATAGAATCTTCTAGAAACTGCTCATTTGACACTTGCAGTTCGCCCAGGGATGAGTAAGAGATCTGAAATCTCCAAGTGGAACCAAGAACTATCAGAGAGATGAAACTAATCAAAATCCTAGAAGCTGACTCACCCCCCTGCAAATATCTATAAATGTATCCCTCATCCAAGAGATCCAAGGGTTGGAATTTGGTAATTTGCAAAGAGGTGCTGCTGGTTTCTCTTTGAAGACATATTTGGGTGATCTTGCTTTGTGTGAGGTGAAGAGGGCTTTCAAGCTGGGAGGATGGTGCTGGGTCAGACCAAGTGGTTGTAATCCTCTCTTCTACGAATTTTACTAATAAAGCTATTTGAGTTTTCCTCCATATTCTTGTGTATCTCTGAATATTGTGTTGTCATATGCATTTATATGGTCAATATATATATGATCCTATATTGTTTACAGTGAAAGATCTCTATGCTTTGATGGTATTATGCTGCTGTGAATCTACAAGTGCTCTTTGAAGCTGAACAAGTAAGAAAACAGTGGTAAGATTCTATCAAAGGGGAAAGGAAACAAGCAAGGATCCAAGCGGAAGACTGAGGTTGGTACTCTCTGCTTCTTTCCCATCTCTCTCTCGTAAAGGAAAAACAAGTGACTTTAATCTGTTTGTTTCTAAGATAGCTACCCATCTTAGTGGGACTAGCAGCTCTGAATAGACACTAGATTTCTCGATAACAAAATGGCGACTCCACTGGGGAGCGATTAGTTTGATTGCTTGTCTCTATTTGTTTGATTCATAAACCACAGACGGAGCCTGAAGTCAAGCCAGCTAGCCTTCGAACTGCATTTGCTATGCAAGTGAAAAGTAGATCAACGTTGCTTCAGTCAATCTCTGGGTTTGTTTATGAACTGAACAATTGACTTGCAAACATCCTAAGTGCCCTAGAGGTAGCTTGAGTAACCTCATTAGATCAGCCCTATACTTTGTAGTTACTGACTATCATTTGCTCGGCCTAAATCCCTGGACTAAACTGCAAACTGTGACCAAAAACCAAGTTAAAGTCTCGTTCCTTGACCATCGCACCCTCTCCTTTAGGAAATCTAGATGCATCGCACCTCCTGTGTGCAGTAGGTGGGATGCATCCCTGTTTCCCTGTGTTACAGGTGTGATGATCAGACAAGACTAGATCTGCCTCCAGATTTTGGTTTTTTCTTCACTCTCTTCAGTTTTATTCAGGAGTTTTGCTGTCTGTGATCAGTAGACCACTGTTGAAACCCCCTTCTTTGCATCATCCAACCTCTATTGTACAAAGAATTGTGAATGTTTTTATGTATTGTGCACCATTTACAATTCTCTTTTACAAAGAAGTAGCTTAATCGAACTGTCGTCTTTTGATTTGGAAGTGTTGCAAGTGTCGTTTTCAGTCAAACAAAAGAATCCTACTGTTCTTGATAGTCGATTGTACTGTTACTCTTGTATTTGATCTAAATTAGTAGTATTTCAAGTGTCGAAAGCAATTTTCAATTCAAAATCGCAAAGTGTCGCCTTGCCTTTCTATCGTTTTTGAAAAGAAAATCGTTAGTATTGTCGCTTTGAAAGAAGAAATAATTTAGATTTGTATTTAGCATTCTTTTTGTCATTCACACATTAAGAAAGCGGAAAAAAAATACATGCACATGCATTTGCATTTAGACTACTTGTTGATTTTGATTTAGGACAGTGCATCTAGTGTGTGCTCTCTTCTCTATGTTGAAAGAATTTCATTTCTCTTTCCTTAGTAGCTCGGATTTTCATTGCAAAAAGAAGATTAAACGACTGTTTATCATCTTAGATTGCATTTTAGGAATTGTATATCTACATCACACGGTGAACTTGAAAGGCAAATTTCTTAAGAAAGATCAACTGTAAAATAAATTTAATGAACATAAAAATGCTTTGGAACTTGACGCACAACATCTAGAAGTCTAGGCTAGAGATGTATTCTGGCGTCGTAAAGCCTGGTAACTGTTGCTTTCATCGTAGGTTGGGTGATTCCTCCTCTTTGAGATGATAAGTGCCAGTACGGATTTGTGCTCCCACGTACCATCGAGTATATATTGGGAGACCACAATAGGCTATATCCTTTATCCTTAGGAAGCCGTGTCTATTGCCCTATCGATCACAATGCACTGAGCACATCATTCAGGAAGATTGACTGCCGTACCATAAAAAGTATTCTATAGTTTTGCGATTGGTTTGGTAATCCCTCTATCTAGATTTCCAGAGTAGTCTCTTTCATTCCTTTTCAGACTCCTTAAAGGAAAAGGTCCATCTGAGCACTTGTCACTTCAGGCTCATTAAAAATCGAAGGTGACTAGAGTCATCTTTAGCTTTTTCTCTACTCTTAAAAATTGAAAAAGCAAGTTGTGTCAAAGCGTCTAAAATTTATTTTAATCAGAATAATGTCACTGTTCCCTCGTTGGTCTTAGGTTGAGAAAATGGAGTCCACCAACCAAGGATTTCCCCTTGGGGAAGTCCTAGTCCTTTATCCTCTTGGGGAGATGTTGGTTCACCTCATATGGCCACATTGTCCCTTCCAGGACTGACAATTGGCCTGCCGGTATGGATTTTCTCGACCTCTGTCATTCAAAGCATTGTGATTCCTGAACAATCGAATCAACAACTAGATGATACCAGAGTTCCCCCCTAACCTTCTACTTAGTTTGTCTCTCCCTCTCCTTCTTCCTCTTCGCTTGGTAAAGATAGTAAAACTAAAAACCAAGTAACTGAGAAGAAGAAGAAGGGGAAGGAGAAGAAGAAGAACGAGCCAACGACAAAAAGGGGCAACAGTGCATCATCTAGCGAAAATCCACACACGGCACCGTCCAAACCGAAATATACATGTGTCATCTACAAAGGAGACCACTATCATCGAGATTGTCCTTGCATCCCACGGATCCTAAGGGACTGGTCTCCCTGCTTGCACAATCCGGTGTCGTCAACCTTTGACGATCATGTTGAAAGTACACCGTCAACTAGTGAAAGTGAAGTCGCTGGACAGAAAGGGAAATCTAAATTTCCCTGCAGACTGTGTGAAGGCGATCATGCCCTCCACCATTGTCCCTTCCTAGATGAAGCTAAAAGATTCTTGGATAATCGTCTTGTATCACCGCAACGACTCCCTCCTGGGTACAAGAAACTCTTGCCGAATCCATTGCTAGTTGAAAATCCGACTGACCCACCTTTGGAGTCGGTCGAAGCACCTATCATTGAAGATAAACCCTCTGAGTCCACATCGGACCAAAGTCAACAGGTTGAGACGACAGTCGACCCCATCTTGACTTCAGAAGATTTACCTTCAGATGATACAGTCACCAAAGAGAATGAGAACGACACCGTTCAAATTATTTTCGTAAAAACAGACTCCGATGAACATGGGGGAAATCTACCCATTCCTTTACCGCAGGAAGGAAATTCGTCAGATTTGTATCCGACCGTTTATTCAGTCCCACCTCCAAGTAGCCTAGTCGTTTCCTTCGATTGGAATCTACTAGGCAGACCCCGTTTACCATCTAATATACCATTTCGAATCATAGTGCAAACTTACAAAATGGTCATCGTTGTTACCATCATAGATGAAGGGGCTTCTGTGAGTATCCTTTCCTCAACTGCATGGAAAGCGCTTGGTTTGCCATCGCTTTTGCCTGAGATGCGATATCTGACAGGCTCCGATAAAGGAACCAGTTGGCCGTTAGGGATCCTTCCGAGTTTGCCTATAACTTTGAGAAGGAAAACCATTTATCTGAACGTAATGGTAGTCCAAGGACCTTTAGATTACAATCTACTCCTTGGGCATGACTACATTTATAACATGGGAGCCATTGTCTCCTCACTCTTTCGAGTAATGTGTTTTCCGCATGAAGGCAGAGTGGTCCAGCTCGTAGACCAGCTTTCATTCCCTGGTTCACACATAGATAATAGTCAAATGCCATCCTTAATAGGTCTTTTTTCACAAGGAATGTCTCATCAATCTCCAGTCTGTCCACCTGATGAGCGCGAGTGATTCGGTGGTCAAGACTGAAACCCAGGGGGCATGCACCTTGGCCTGCTTCGGCAGGGAAACTTCAGGTATAGGGTAGGTTTCTGCAGAGGATATATGACTGGTCTGACACACCCATCCATTTAGGAAAATGGGATTAGACTAGAATAAGATACCTCTGTTAGAAGGTAGGCCTTTCCTAATAGAACAAATGTTTTGTCTGCAAATTGAAGGGTAACCTGGAAAGGTAGGCCTTTCCCGATAGAAAAAGTGTTTTTTCTGCAAATTGAGGGGTAACCTTAGAAAATCTACTTCGCTATACCTGGGGGCATGCAAAATTTTTGCGTGAAAGTGAAAAGCGACCATTTATTTTCTTAGTTTGTAGGTTCTTAACCCTTTAAACTCGTAGGATTGGTCGTTCCTAGCTTACATAATAAAAGGAGTCAGAGCATAATTTCAAATGGTGCAAGCTCCCTAAAAAATGAACCTATCGATGAGACATCCTTATTATATGACTGGCATGAGCAATTTTACGCGAAGTTCAAGCTCGTTAAAAATTAAACCTAGCAATAAGCATATGTTCCACCAGAGTTTAAGCTCATTAAAAAATGAACCCACCTCCGGTAAATAACCATCGTGAATGCATTATCATCAACTTTTGAGCCTTAGTCGTGTTCTTACCATCACCTCCACTCTATTGTTGCCAATCATTCGCCTCCATTTGATTGTTTACCCCTTTTTGAGGAACAGTTGCGACGAGTGATCCTATTAGCCACATTTTTACACTGTTGTGATTGGAAAGTTCCAAACCTTACCTGGAACCAGCTGCTATCTAAAAAGATCACTCATTCCTCAAAAAACAAGTCCCCTTTAAGCTCTTTTCATCTGACTCGTAAAATATGAAAAGATTGCCAAGCAATTGGCCTCTCCAGCTCGTTAAAGTGATTGGAAGTGTTATCCCTCCTCTAGATTTTAATCTTTTTGGACCTGAGGGATTATTACACAAAAAGATCGAGCGTTTGTCTTGTTCGGCTCGTTAAAACTATTGAAAAGTCATCCCTTTCACATTGTTTTATATTTTTTCGGACTTAAGGGATTATATTACGAAAAATGAATATTGGAGTCTTCTTTCCGTCTCTTTTCAGACTCTCTAAAATTGAAAAGGACCGAGTTATCCTTGTCGTTAAACTCGTTAAAACAATAGCAACAAACTTGTCCATTCAGACAAGAGTGAGTTTCACTGTTGCTAGGCTCGTTAAAACATAGCAACGGGTTTGCCCGAAGGGAAAATTATAGAACAAGCATATGTTATCCTCCTCAAGCTTGACAAAAATAGAGAGGTAATGGTCAAAAATGACTGGGGAAAATTGGGAAGAAAACTTGAAGAAACTTTATTGGTAGAAGGTCGCTCTTGAACATGACACTTTCACTCCATCACCATGATTGAGTCGGGTTGGGTTATTCCGTTCACCGGTCATATCACCATTGGTCCACTGTACCATCCACTTTTGGGGTTAATGCTACCAATCCATTTCATTGTCGCCAATATGTTCAAGAGAAGTCGCTCAAAGAATTCACCTACCCAAATTGTGTCTCATCTGCTACAATACCTTCACACTTCATTCTTTCATGACTGCCATCTTGAACCTTGTATCACTAGATCGTTTTCACCTCTACGAAATCATTTGCTCCGTTCCGTGTCGTAGATGTGGGATCCATTAATGCCCTCCTATGACGGGTCACTTCTTGTCGACATCAGCTCATTATCCAAGAAGCCAACCTAGGGACAACCCTTCCCGTACTTTGAAGCTTGCATGCCTCAATGGCAAGTTTCTCACTTCCGGCGACAGGTTTACACTAATGGCCTTCGACTGAAAGATTTTGCATGGTGTTCGAAATCAACTCATGTATTCGCACCACGTGAATTGTACTGCAGTACCTTGAGCGTCATCATCATTATCGGTGATTCCTCTTGCGTCTGTTACCAACTTACATCATTGGCTGGTAATCAGACAATGTCCTTCCATGTTCAACATTAGAACGTCTTTTTCACATGGATCGACTTGTACTTTCGGGCGAAGATTGAACAATTTTTGAAGACCCCGAATCTAGTTTCATCCATCTGGGCTGCAATATAATCAGGAAAATAAAGACATCAAATGTACATCATTGGTGCATAGATAATCACCCAAACTAAGGGATGATGGCTCTACCAGAATCATCAGTCTGCACACAGACGGTTGTCTGTCCTATGTACATGAAAATGAATTTATCAAGCTGAGCATGGGAATCCCTGCTTTAGCTAGATCATGAAAATATTATGAAGATAATGTATTGTATTGTATCTTATTACAGGTCACCATCCAGTGCGAAAAACCTTGGATCCTCATTATAAAGAATTTCACTCGACATCAAAAGATTTACGAACTCATTCTTTAGGGGGCAACTGTTATAGACATATTTGGGCACTGCAACCCCAATCACATATGTCCATAAACCAAGGGCTTCTAAGTCCCTAAACGTGTTGTTTCATACCCTAAAGGAGCAAGGTCAGCTGATTACATCATCTCCCAGAAGTTCTCCATGAAAAGCTACTCAAAACTGGTCAAAGTAGGACCATACAGACTGCCCAGTGCTAAAGGTGCGATGCATCTCACTTGCCACATGCAAAAAGTGTGATGCATACTAGAAAGCCCTTCTATAGGGTGTGATGAGCGAGAGTAGACAAATGGCACAAGCAGTTTGCTAGGTGGAAACCCAGAGAATCTTCTAGAAACTGCTCATTTGACACTTGCAGTTTTCCCAGGGATGAGTAAGAGATCTGAAATCTCCAAGTGGAACCAAGAACTATCAGAGAGATGACACTAATCAAATCCTAGAAGCTGACTCACCCCCCTGCAAATATCTATAAATGGATCCCTCATCCAAGAGATCCAAGGGTTGGAATTTGGTAATTTGCAAAGAGGTGTTGCCGGTTTCTATTTGAAGACATTATTGGGTGATCTTGCTTTGTGTGAGGTGAAGAGGGCTTTCAAGCTGGGAGGACGGTGCTGGGTCAGACCAAGTGGTTGTAATCCTCTCCTCTACGACTTTTACTAATAAAGCTATTTGAGTTTTCCTCCATATTCTTGTGTATCTCTGAATATTGTGTTGTCATATGCATTTATATGGTCAATATATATCTGATCCTATATTGTTTACAGTGAAAGATCTCTATGCTTTGATGGTATTATGCTGCTGTGAATCTTTAGGTGCTCTTTGAAGCTGAACAAGTAAGAAAGCAGTGGCAAGATTCTATCAAAGGGGAAAGGAAACAAGCAAGGAGCCAAGCGGAAGACTAAGGTTGGTACTCTCTGCTTCTTTCCCATCTCTCTCTTGTATAGGAAAAACAAGTGACTTTAATCTATTTGTTTCTAAGATAGCTACCCATCTTAGTGGGACTAGTAGCTATGAATAGACACTAGATTTCTCGATAACAAGTGGACCTTGATCAAACAGTGGAGGTTGATCGCTAAATCACAAACCTAAGGGTCATCGCAATATCATAGTAAAAAGGTCATCGCCATTTTGCTTATCGCAATCGCGGCTTCCTTTGATGACATGCGATAAGACTCAGTACTACATTGTGATTTGCGACTGTGATGTGTGAGAGGATCACCGACTAACTTCACATTGCATCGTTTCATGAGTAAATCCCACTTGGTCGTAAGAAAAAGGGATTTGGGAGGTGTGATGCTTAAGAGGACTTGTAAAGCACTGTCACTGCGCTTAAAATTAAGTGGTTCTGAAACTTTAGCAGAATAAATAACTTTCGAGTTAGATGACTGATACTCCGCAGGAAATCAGAGAAAAAATTCTACTTGAACTTGCTGAAATCTTTTTTAGGTTTGAATGATTGTCCATTACGCCTACACCCCATCCACCATTTGTGGTATCAGAAGAGCCTACTGACATTGAACAGGATCTCAAGGATCAGAAAAAGAAATCCAACATGGCTTTCATAGTTGGAGGAAGAGGTGGTGGTCGAAGAAGAGGACGATCAGTTGAAAATTCTAAAGTGTTGGAAGTTGTGCAACAGATACAAGCTAGATTGGAAGCAGTGGAAATGGGAAGAGATGCAGATGTTGAGGATGTTAGTGAACCTGAAGCTGGAGCTATAGAAGATGAAGAACCTGTAGATGTAACTCCTGAAATGAGATTCTTTAGGTCAGTATTGAGATCAACATCCAAGCCTAGACTTGAAGTCTCAATCTACACAAGGAGTTTAAGCCCTCAGGAATTGGTAGACTAGATAAATGACATGGAGAAATTATTCGATTATCAAGAAATAGATGAAGGAAAAAAGGTGAATTTTTCTGTCACGAAACTGAAAGGACATGCAATACTTTGGTGGGATGGAGTGTAGGCAGAAATAAGAATACTTGGCAAACAACCAATTAAGAATTGGAACAAGATGGTGGTAAAACTGAAAAGTAAGTTTTTTCCAAGTGACTATCAACAAACATTATTTAGGTGGATGTAGAATCTTAGACAAAGGTCTATGACAGTAAAGGAATACATAGAGGAATTCTACAAAGTGAGTATAAGATCAGGAAAAATCCAAGATACAGTTGAGAAGGTTGCCAGATATGTGAATGGTCTTAGAATGGACATTCAAGATGAGATAAGTGTACTGTCTCCTAAAACAGTAGAAGAGGCTTATCAGATGGTACTGAAGGCTGAAGAAAAACTCATGAGGAAGCAGTCTGCTAGTAATAGAGGTAATTTTCGAGGAAGGGGAAGACAAGGTGGAAAAGGAAGATCTACAACACCTGGAGATGGAGCTAGCAGCAGCTCAAGTCAGCATGCACCCACGGGAGGTGATGCAAGTGGCAGAGGGAGTTTTTCTAGAGGAAGAGGAGGCAGAGGTAGAGGAAGAGAAGTTAGATGTTACAAATGTAATAGGTTGGGACACTAAGCTTGTGAGTGCTTAGAAAATGTAGGAATGAATCTGAGGAACGCAATTGTTGAAAAAACTGAAGAGGAGGCAATGAAGGTAATAGACGAAGAGAATGTACTAGAGAAAGGGGAATCTTTGGTAGTCAACAAAATCTTGTTTGCCAGAAATAGAGGTACTTTCTGAGGAAGGGGAAGACAAGGTGGTAGAGGAAGATCTACAGCACTGGAGATGGAGCTAGTAGCAGCTCAAGTCAGCATGCACCCATGGGAGGTGATGCAAGTGGCAGAGGGAGTTTTTCTAGAGGAAGAGGAAGCAGAGGTAGAGGAAGAGAAGTTAGATGTTACATATGTAACAAGCTGGGACACAGAGCTTATGAGTGCCCAAAAGATGTAGGAATGCATCTAAGGAACACAATTGTTTCAAAAACTAAAGAGGAGGCAACAAAGGTAATAGACGAAGAGAATTTATCAGAGAAAGGGGAATCTTTGGTAGTCAACAAAATCCTGTTAAAACCAGCTAAGAAAATTGTTGAACCAACACAAAAGAAAACATGGTCCAGGACTGTGTGCAAGGTTCAAGGGAAGTGTTGTCAGATGATAATACATAGTGGTAGTACCACAGAATTAGTGGAGAAGTTGAAATTGAAAACAAAGAAACATCCAACACCTTATAAGGTGTCATGGCTTCAAAAGGGATATCAGTTGGTAGTAAATGAGAAATGTGAAGTAGAGTTGTAGTTGGGAAAATACACAGACAAAATTTTGTGCGATGTGATGCCTATGGATGTGTGTCATATATTGTTGGGTAGACTGTGGTAGTATGACAGAGGAGCTATGCACGATGGAAAGAATAACACATACAAATTCAGCAAAGATGGTGTCAATCATGCATTGCTTCTAGTAGAAGAAGAGGATACATCGAAGAAACCTGATCCAAAAATCCTTTTGCTAAGTGGAAAGGAGCACTTACAATAGATGGAGGAAGATGAGGTAAGTTTTGCATTGGTTTGCAAACCCAAGGTAACAATTACTTCCACAAAAGTTTCTGATTTACCAATTGAAATTCAAGAGATGCTGTACAGTTATTGTGATATCATTGTAGATGATTTTCCTGATGAGTTACCACCCATTATAAAAATCAATCATCACATAGATTTGATTCCAAGAGAAAATCTACCTAATAAAGCAGCTTACAAGATGACTCTCACAGAGAATGAAGAGATCCTATAAAACAGGTTCAGGAACTGTTAGACAAGGGACTGGTTAGAGAGAGTTTGAGTCCTTGCGCAGTACCAACAATGTTGAGCCCAAACAAAGATGGAGGCTGGAGAATGTGCATTGACTCAAGAGAAATCAATAAGATAACAATTAGGTACATATTTCCTTTACCTAAAATCGAAGATTTGATGGATTGTTTGAGTGGAGCTAGATATTTTACAAAGTTATATTTAAAAAGTGGTTATCACCAAATCAGAATTAGAGAGAGAGATGAGTGGAAAACTACTTTTAAAACCAATGAAGGACTGTATGAGTGGATGGTAATGCCTTTCGGATTGTCGAATGCCCCTAGTACATTTATGAGACTTATGAATGAAGTTCTAAAGGAATTTATTGGTAAATTTGTAATAGTATATTTGGACGATATATTAGTTTATAACAGATCTAAGGAGGAACATGTGAGACATTTGAATTATGTCTTACAGAGGCTACAACAAGAAAAATTACTATTAAATTTAAATAAATGTTCATTCATGAAGGAGGATGTGGTGTATTTGGGCTTCGTTGTTTCTGTTGAGGGGTTAAAGATGGATCCAGAGAAGACCAAGGCTATTATGGAGTGGACTTCACCAAAAAGTGTCTTTGAGGTAAGAAGTTTTCACGGTCTCGCTAGTTTTTACACGAAATTCATAAGGAATTTTAGTAAGATTAACGCTTCAATTATTGATACAATAAATAAGGACAGACAACCATTTAAATGGAATGATGAAGCAGAAAAGAACTTCCAGCTGTTGAAGAGAAAGATTACTGAGAAACCTATTTTGATTTTTCTTGATTTTAATAAACCTTTTCAAGTGAAGTGTGATGCTAGTGGAGAAGCCATTGGAGCTGTTTTGAGTCAGGAGGACAGACCTGTAGCTTATTTTAGTGAAAAGCTGAATGAGACAAAGAAGAAATATTCTTCTTATGGCAAGGAGTTTTATGCAGTGGTGCAATCTTTGAAGAAGTGGAGACATTACTTGACGTACAAGGAGTTCATACTATATTCAGATAACCATGCATTACAATACATTATACAACAACCAAATCATAATCAGTAGCATGCAAAATGGGTAAAATATCTGCAAAGTTTTAATTTTGTATTAAAACATACAGTTGGTCAATCAAACAAAGTAGCATATGCCTTAAGTAGAAAAAGCATTTTTGTTCAAGAAAGTCAAATTCAAGTGTTGGGTTTTGATTTTCTTAAAGAGTTATATGAGAAAGATCTAGATTTTAATGAGGCATTTGAAGCTTGTAGAAATCCTATTTTGTTAGACAGAAGCAAGTGGTTGGATTATTTCGTGCAAGAGGGACTATTGTTTAAAAGAAATCAACTGTGCATACCAATTTGTTCTATGAGAGAGAATTTGATCAAGGAGAAACATAGTGAAGGAGTTGGAGGGCATTTTGGTGTAGACAAGACTTATGAACAATTGAACAGGTTTTATTTTTGGCCGAAAATGAGGTTTGAAGTGGAAAGGTATGTGAAAAATCGTAAAGTCTGTCAATATGCAAAGGGAAGGAGTCAAAACACAAGCTTGTATATTCCATTACCTATTCAAGATAAGCCTTGGGATATGGTAAGTATGGACTTTTTTTTGGGTTTACCAAAAACTCAAAGAGGAAATGATTCAATTTATGTAGTAGTTGAACAATTTTCAAAAATGGCACATTTTATTCCATGTTATAAAACCACTGATGCTACTCATATTGCTAATCTGTTTTTTAAGGAGATTGTAAGATTACATGCGTTACCTAAGAGCAATGTTTCAAATAGGGACACTAGATTTGCAGGACATGGAGTACATTGTGGAAGAAGCTTGGAACTAAACTAAGTTTTAGTTCTGCTTATCATCCTCACACCGATGGGCAGACTGAAGTTGTAAATAGAAGCTTAGGTAATCTTTTGAGAAGTCTTGCAGGTGAACATCCAAAACAGTGGGATCAAGTATTGGCATAGGTAGAATATGCGTATAATGATTCTCCTAATAGGAGTACAGGGCAGAGTCCATTCCATATAATTTATGGATTGCACCGAAGAGGAGTGTTTGAATTGATATATTTGGGACAAGCTGAGAGGAGAAGTGCTAAAGGAGAATATTTTGCTATAGAAGTTCAAACAATACTTGAATAGGTAAAACAACAACTACAGGACAAGAACATAAAATACAAGGTCAGAGCAGATTTGAAGAGAAGAAAAGTTAATTTTGAGGTTGGAGATTTAGTTTTAGCACACCTGAGGAGATTTCCAAAAAGGGAGTATAATAACTGAAGTTTAAGAAAATTGGACCATGCAAAGTCTTGAGAAAAATTTCTGCAAATGCATATGAAATTGAATTACCCCCTGATATTGGAATATCTCCAATTTTTAATGTTGCTAACTTATACAGGTATGAAAAGGAACAGGCAGATGACATAGCGGAGGACCAATAAGAACATGAGATTGATTGGGTAACACAGTTACCTATAGCAAAGGAATTGAAGATAGAGAAGATTTTGGATAAGGAATTGTTGAAGAAGACAAGGGGACAATAATATTTTCAGTATTTGGTCAAATGGAAAGATCAACCAATTGTTGAAGCTACTTGGATGACAGATTCCATGCTACATAAGTTGGGTAGTTCTATAGAAGAGCTCATGGACAGGAGCCCATGAAGAATTTTGTCCTCAGGAGTCTGATGCGGGAGCATGAGGCTTGAAGGCAAAAAACTTCGAACTTATTCCAAAAATACAAAAAAAGTTACAAGCAAAGGAGGGGGATCCTTTAGCTGTCAATTTACAAGCTTTCTAGAAAGGATTTGAGCTAGAATTTAGGGATTGAATGATTCTGTAATTAATTCAAGTAGTTTTGATTTAGTTGAGAGCCTTGAGGAGAATATTAATCAGATTAGATATTGTTTAAGAATAAGCATATTCGATCCAGTCTTTTAGGGATTTGATTGTTAGGATGGAATAGTACTTATGTAAGTTATGAATGATTGAAAAAGGATTTGTACTGATTTGATTATGTTGCGAAATATCGTTGTGTATTTTGTATTGTATAATTCGTCAATCCTGGAGGTGTTGTGTCCCTCCGTAGTAACTCTGTGTATTATTGCATTTCCAGTTGACCTGATAACCTGGAATTCTGTATGATCCACTGCGATTTCTTTTAATTCCTTTTTTGTTGTGTATTGAGTTAAATGGATTGTATTTCAATCACAAAGTTTTATTAGGCAAATTTTCAATTTCCAAAGATTAGAGCTAAATCTGGAGGAAGAGGAATGACAGAGTAGAAGATCTGGCCACAGTCTCAAAAAAACTGGACCTGAACTTTTATAGACCAAGGGTTTATAAACTTTATCGTCTCTGTGAGGTGGTTAAACATTGCACAAGATTCCCGTACGATATCGATGCCGACCATTGGATCGAGTGGGCCTTGATAAAACAGTGGAGGTTGATTGCTAAATCACAAACCTAAGGGTCATCGCAATATCGCAAGTAAAAAGGTCATCGCCATTTCGCTTATGGCAATTGTGGCTTCCTTTGCCGACATGCGATATGAATCAGTACTACATTGTGATTTGCGATTGTGATGTGCGAGAGGATCGTCGACAGACTTCACATCGCATCATTTGATGAGTAAATCCAACTTGGTTGTGAGAAGAAGGGATTTGCGAGGTGCGATGCTTAAGAGGACTTGTAAAGCACTGTCACTACGGTTAAAATTAATTGGTTCTGAAACTTCAGCAGAATAAATAACTTTCGAGGTAGATGACTGATACTCCGCAGGAAATTAGAGAAGAAATTCTTCCTGAACTTGCTGAAATCGTTTTTGGGTTTGAACAATTGTCCATTACGCCTGCACCTCGGCCACCATTTGTGGTATCAGAGGAGCCTACTAACATTGAACAGGATCTCAAGGATCAGAAAAGGAAATCCAACATGGCTTTCAGAGTTGGAGGAAGAGGTGGTGGTTAAAGAAGAGGATGATCAGTTGTGAATGCTAAAGTTTTGGAAGTTGTGGAACAGATGCAAGCTAGATTGGAAGCAGTGGAAATGGGAAGAGATGCAGATGCTGGGGATGTTAGTGAACCTGAAGCTAGAGCTGTAGAAGATGAAGAACCTATAGATGTAACTCTTGAAATGAGATTATTTAGGTCAGTATTGAGATCCACATCCAAGCCTAGACTTGAAGTCTCAATCTACACATGAAGTTTAAGCCCTGAGGAATTGGTAGACTGGATAAACGACATGGAGAAATTCTTCGATTATGAAGAAATAGATGAAGGAAAAAAGGTGAATTTTGCTGTCATGAAACTGAAAGGACATGCAACACTTTGGTGGGATGGAGTGCAAGAAGAAAGAAGAATACTTGGCAAACAACCAATTAAGAATTGGAACAGGATGGTGGAAAAACTGAAAAGTAAGTTTTTTCCAAGTGATTATCAGGAAACATTATTTATGTAGATGCAGAATCTTAGAAATAGGTCTATGACAGTAAAGGAATACATAGAGGAATTCTACAAAGTGAGTATAAGAGCAGGACAAATCCAAGATATAGATGAGAAGTTTTCCGGATATGTGAATGGTCTTAGAATGGACATTCAAGATGAGATAAGTGTACTGTCTCCTAAAACAGTAGGAGAGGCTTATCAGATGGTACTGAAGGCTGACGAAAAACTCATGAGGAAGCAGTTTGCCAGAAATAGAGGTACTTTCCGAGGAAGGGGAAGACAAGGTGGTAGAGGAAGATCTACAACACCTGGAGATGGAGCTAGTAGCAGCTCAAGTCAGCATGCACCCACGGGAGGTGATGCAAGTTGCAGAGGGAGTTTCTCTAGAGGAAGAGGAGGTAGAGGTAGAGGAAGAGAAGTTAGATGTTACCAATGTAACAAGCTGTGACACTGAGCTTATGAGTGCCCAGAAAATGTAGGAATGAATCCGAGGAACACAATTGTTGCAAAAATTGAAGAGGAGGCAACAAAGGTAATAGACGAAGAGAATGTAACAGAGAAAGGGGAATATTTAGTAGTAAACAAAATCTTGTTTGCTAGAAATAGAGGTACTTTTTGAGGAAGGGGAAGACAAGGTGGTAGAGGAAGATCTACAACACCTGGAGATGGAGCTAGCAGCAACTCAAGTCAGCATGCACCCATGGGAGGTGATGCAAGTGGCAAAGGGAGTTTTTCCAGAGGAAGAGGAGGTAGAGGTAGAGGAAGAGAAGTTAGATGTTACAGATGTAACAAGCTAGGACACAGATCTTATGAGTGCCCAGAAAATGTAGGAACGAATATGAGGAACGCAATTGTTGCAAAAACTGAAGAGGAGGAAACAAAGGTAATAGACAAAGAGAATGTACCAGGGAAAGGGGAATCTTTGGTAGTCAACAAAATCTTGTTAAAACCAGCTAAGAAAATTGTTGAACCAGCACAAAGGAAAACCTTGTTCAGGACTGTGTGTAAGGTTCAATGGAAGTGTTGTCAGATGATAATAGATAGTGGTAGTACGGATAATTTGGTCTCCGCAAAAGTAGTGGAGAAGTTGAAATTGAAAACAAAGAAACATCTAACACCTTATAAGGTGTCATGGCTTCAAAAGGGATATCAGTTGGTAGTAAATGAGCAATGTGAAGTAGAGTTGTAGTTGGGAAAATACAGAGACAAAATTTTGTGCGATGTGATGCCTATGGACGTGTGTCATATATTGTTGGGTAGACCGTGGTAGTATGACAGAGGAGCTATGCACGATGGAAAGAAGAACACATACAAATTCAAAAAAGATGGTGTCAATCATACATTACTGTTAATAGAAGAAGAGGATACATCGAAGAAACCTGATCTGAAAATCCTTTTTCTGAGTGGAAAGGAGTACTTACAGAAGATGAAGGAAGATGAGGTAAGTTTTTCATTGGTTTGCAAACCCAAGGTAATAATTACTTCCACAAAAGTTTATGATTTACCAATTGAAATTCAAGATATGCTGGACAGTTATTGTGATATCATTGTAGATACTTTTCCTGATGAGTTACCACCCATTAGAAAAATCAGTCATCACATAGATTTGATTCCAAGAGAAAATCTACCTAATAAAGCAGCTTACAAGATGACTCCCACAGAGAATGAAGAGATCCTCTGAAACGAGTTCAAGAACTGTTAGACAAGGCACTGGTTAGAGAGAGTTTGAGTCCTTGTGCAGTGCCAATAGTGTTGAGCCCAAAGAAATATGGAGGCTGGAGAATGTGCATTGACTCGAGAGCAATCAATAAGATAACAATCAAGTACATATTTCCTTTACCTAGAATCAAAGATTTGATGGATTGTTTGAGTGGAGCTGATATTTTACAAAGTTAGATTTAAAAAGTGGTTATCATCAAATCAGAATTACAAAGGGAGATGAATGGAAAACTTCTTTTAAAACCAATGAAGGATTGTATGAGTGGATGGTAATGCCTTTTGGATTGTCGAATGCCCCTAGTACATTTATGAGACTTATGAATGAAGTTCTTAAGGAATTTATTGGTAAATTTGTAATAGTATATTTGGACGATATATTAGTTTACAACAAATCTAAGGAGGAACATGTGAGACATCTGAATTATGTCTTATAGAGGCTACAACAAGAAAAATTACTGTTAAATTTAAAGAAATGTTCATTCATGAAGGAGGAGTTGGTGTATTTGGGCTTCATTTTTTCTGTTAAGGGGTTAAAGATGGATCCAGGGAAGACTAAGGCTATTATGGAGTTGCCTTCACCAAAAAGTGTCTTTGCGGTAAGAAGTTTTCACGGTCTTGCTAGTTTTTACAAGAAATTCATAAGGAATTTTTGTAAGATTAATGCTTCAATTATTGATACAATAAATAAGGACAGACAACCATTTAAATGGACTACTGAAGCAGAAAAGAACTTCTCGCTGTTGAGGAGAAATATTACTGAGAAACCTATTTTGATTTTTCCTGATTTTACATTTTCAAGTGAAGTGTGATGCCAATGGAGAAGCCATTGGAGTTGTTTTGAGTCAGGAGGATAGGCCTGTAGCTTATTTTAGTGAAAAGATGAATGAGACAAAGAAGAAATATTCTTCTTATGACAAGGAGTTTTATGCAGTGGTGCAGTCTTTGAAGAAGTGGAGACATTACTTGACGTACAAGGAGTTCATACTATATTCGGATAACCATGCATTACAGTACATTATGCAATAGCCAAATCTTAATCAGAAGCATGCAAAATGGGTAAAATAGCTGCAAAGTTTTAATTTTGTATTAAAACATATAGCTGGTCAATCAAACAAAGTAGCATATGCCTTAAGTAGAAAAAGCATTTTTGTTCAAGAAAGTCAAATTCAAGTGTTGGGCTTTGATTTTCTTAAAGAGTTATATGAGAAATATATAGATTTTAATGAGGCATTTGAAGCTTGTAGAAATCCTGTTTTGTTAGACAGAAGCAAGTGGTTGGATTATTTCGTGCAAGAGGGACTATTGTTTAAAAGAAATCAACTGTGCATACCAAGTTGTTCTATGAGAGAGAATTTGATCAAGGAGAAACATAGTGAAGGACTTGGAGGGAATTTTGGTGCAGACAAGACTTATGAACAGTTGAACAGGTTTTATTTTTGGCCGAAAATGAGGTCTGATGTGGAAAGGTATGTGAAAAATTGTAAAGTCTATCAATATGCAAAGGAAAGGAGTCAAAACACAGGCTTGTATATTCCATTACCTATTCCAGATAAGCCTTGGGATATGGTAAGTATAGACTTTGTTTTGGGTTTACCAAAAACTCAAAGAGGACATGATTCAATTTATGTAGTAGTTGAACAATTTTCAAAAATGGCACATTTTATTCCATGCTATAAAACCAGTGATGCTACTCATATTGCTAATCTATTTTTTAAGGAGATTGTAAGATTACATGGGTTACCTAAGAGCATTGTTTCAAACAGGGACACTAGATTTGCAGGACATTTCTGGAGCACAATGTGGAAGAAGCTTGGAACTAAACTAAGTTTCAGTTTTGCTTATCATCCTCACACCGATGGGCAGACTGAAGTTGTAAATAGAAGCTTGGGTAATCTTTTGAGAAGTCTTGCAGGTGAACATCCAAAACAGTGGGATCAAGTATTGGCATAGGCAGAATATGCGTATAATGGTTCTCCTAACAGGAGTACAGGGCAGAGTCCATTCCATATAATTTATGGATTGCACCCAAGAGGAGTGTTTGAATTGAGAGATTTGGGACAAGCTGAGAGGAGAAGTGCTAAAGGAGAAGATTTTGCTATAGAAGTTCAAACAATACATGAATAGGTAAAACAACAACTACAGGACAACAACATAAAATACAAGGTCAGAGTAGATTTGAAGAGAAGAGAAGTTAATTTTGAGGTTGGAGATTTATTTTTAGCACAATTGAGGAAGGAAAGATTTCCAAAAAGGGGGTATAATAAATTGAAGTTTAAGAAAATTGGACCATGCAGAGTCTTGAGAAAATTTTATGCAAATGCATATGAAATTGAATTACCCCCTGATATTGGAATATCTCCAATTTTTAGTGTTGCTGACTTATACAGCTATGAAAAGGAATAGGTAGATGACACAACAAAGGATCAAGAAGAATACGAGATTGATTGGGTAACACAGTTACCTATAGCAAAGGAATTGAAGCTAGAGAGGATTTTGGACAAGAAATTGTTGAAGAAGACAAGGGGATAGGAATATTTTTAGTATTTGGTCAAATGAAAAGATCAACCAATTGCTGAAGATACTTGGATGATAGATTCCATGCTACAGAAGTTGGGCAGTTCTGTGGAAGAGCTCATGGACAGGAGCCCATGAAGAATTTTGTCTTCAGGAGTCTGATGCAGGAGCATGAGGCTTGAAGGCAAAAGACTTCGAACTTAAAAATTACAAGCAAAGGAGTGGGATCTGTTAGATTTCAATTTACAAGCTTTCTAGAAAGTATTTGAGCTAGAATTTAGGGATGAAGGATTCTGTAATTAATTCAAGTAGTTTTGATTTAGTTGAGATCCTTGAGGAGAATATTAATCAGATTAGATATTGTTTAAGAATAGGCATATTCGATCCTATGTTTTAAAGATTTGATTGTTAGGATGGAATAGTACTTATGTAAGTTATGAATTATTGAAAAAGGATTTGGATTGATTTGATTATGTTGCGAAAGAAATATATCGATGTGTATTTTGTATTGTATAATTGGTCAATCCTGGAAGTGTTGCGTCCCTCCACAGTAACTCTGTTTATTATTACATTTCCAGTTGACCTGAAAACTTGGAGTTCTGTATGATCCGGGGCGATTTCTTTTAATTCCTTTTTGTTGTGTATTGATTTAAATGGATTGTATTTCAATCACACAGTTTTATTAGGAAAATTTTCAATTTCCAAAGATTAGAACTAAATCTGGTGAAAGAGGAATGACGAAGTAGAAGATCTGGCCACAGTCTCAAAAAAACCAGACCCGAAATTTTATAGACCAAGGGTTTACAAACTTTATCGGCTCCATGAGTTTCTTAAACATTGCACAAGATTCCCGTGCGATATCACTGACGAACGTTGGATCGAGTGGGCCTTGATCAAATGGTGGAGGTTGATTTCTAAATCACAAACCTAAGGGTCATCATAATATCGCAAGTAAAAAAGTCATCACCATTTTGCTTATCACAATCACGACTTCCTTTTCCGACATGCGATAAGACTCAGTACTACATTGTGATTTGTGATTGCGATGTGAGAGAGGATCGCCTACTGACTTCACATCACATCGTTTCATGAGTAAATCCCACTTGGTCGTAAGAAAAAGGGATTTGCGAGGTGTGATGCTTAAGAGGACTTGTAAAGCACTGTCGCTGTAGTTAAAATTAAGCAGTTCTGAAACTTCAGCAGAATAAATAACTTTCGAGGTAGATGACTGATACTCTGCAGGAAATCAGAGAAGAAATTCCGCCTAAACTTGCTGAAATCATTTTTGGGTTTGAACGATTTTCCATTACGCCTACACCCCGGCCACCATTTGTGCTATCATAGGAGCCTACTGACATTGAACAGGATCTCAAGGATCAGAAAAATAAATCCAACATGGCTTTCAGAGTTGGAGGAAGAGGTGGTGGTCGAAGAAGAGGATGACCAGTTGCAAATGCTGAAGTGTTGGAAGTTGTGCAAGAGATACAAGCTAGATTGGAAGCAGTGGAAATGGGAAGAGATGCAGATGTTGGGGATGATAGTGAACCTAAAGCTAGAGCTGTAAAAGATGAAGAACTTGCAGATGTAACTCATGAAATTAGGTTTTTTAGGTCAGTATTGAGATCCACATCCAAGCCTAGACTTGAAGTCTCAATCTACACAGGAAGTTTAAGCCCTGAGAAATTGGTAGACTGGATAAATGACATGGAGAAATTCTTTGATTATGAAGAAATAGATGAAGGAAAAAAGGTGAATTTTGTTGTCACAAAACTGAAAGGACATGCAACACTTTGGTGGGATGGAGTGCAAGCAGAAAGAAGAAGACTTGGCAAACAATCAATTAAGAATTGGAATAGGATGGTGGAAAAACTGAAAAGTAAGTTTTTTCCAAGTGATTATCAGCAAACATTATTTAGGTAGATGCAGAATCTTAGACAGAGGTCTATGAAAGTAAAGGAATACATAGAGGAATTCTACAAAGTGAGTATAAGAGCAGGACAAATCCAAGATACAAATGAGAAGGTTTCCAAATATGTGAATGGTCTTAGAATGGACATTCAAGATGAGATAAGTGTATTGTATCCAAAACAGTAGAAGAGGCTTATCAGATAGTACTGAAGGTTGAAGAAAAACTCATGAGGAAGCAGTCTGCCAGAAATAGAGGTACTTTCCGAGGAAGGGGAAGACAAGGTGGTAGAGGAAGATCTACAACACCTGGAGATGGAGCTAGCAGAAGCTCAAGTTAGCATGCACCCATGGGAGGTGATGCAAGTGGCAAAGGGAGTTTTTCCAAAGGAAGAGGAGGCAGAGGTAGAGGAAGAGAAGCTAGATGTTACAAATGTAACAAGCTGGGACACTGAGCTTATGAGTGCCCAAAAAATGTAGGAATGAATATGAGGAACGCAATGGTTGAAAAAAATAAAGAGGAGGAAACAAAGGTAATAGACGAAGAGAATGTACCAGAGAAAGGGGAATCTTTGGTAGTCAACAAAATCTTGTTTGCTAGAAATAGAGGTACTTTCTAAGGAAGGGGAAGACAAGGTGGTAGAGGAAGATCTACAACATCTGGAGATGGAGCTAGCAGTAGCTCAAGTCAGCATGCACCCATGGGAGGTGATGCAAGTGATAGAGGGAGTTTTTACAGAGGAAGAGGAGGTAGAAGTAGAGGAGGAGAAGTTAGATGTTACAGATGTAACAAGTTGGGACATAGAGCTTATGAGTGCCCAGAAAATGTAGGAATGAGTCCGAGGAACGCAATTGTTGCAAAAATTGAAGAGGAGGAAACAAAGGTAATAGACGAAGAGAATGTACTAGAGAAAGGGGAATCTTTGGTAGTCAACAAAATCTTATTAAAACCAACACAAAGGAAAACCTTGTTCAGGACTGTGTGCAAGGTTCAAGGGAAGTGTTGTTAGATGATAATAGATAGTGGTAGTACAGATAATTTGGTCTTTGCAGAAGTAGTGGATAAGTTGAAATTGAAAACAAAGAAACATCCAACACCTTATAAGGTGTCATGGCTTCAAAAGGGATATCAGTTGGTAGTAAATGAGTAATGTGAAGTAAAGTACAGTTTGGAAAATAGAGAGACAAAATTTTGTGCGATGTTAAGCCTATGGATGTGTGTCAGATATTGTTGGGTAGACTGTGGCAGTATGACAAAGGAGATATGCACGATGGAAAGAAGAACACATAAAAATTCAACAAAGATGGTGTCAATCATACATTGTTGCCAATAGAAGAAGAGGATACATCGAGGAAACCTGATCCAAAAATCCTTTTTCTGAGTGGAAAGGAGTACTTACAACAAATGGAGGAAGATGAGGTAAGTTTTGTGTTGGTTTTCAAACCCAAGGTAATAATTAATTCCACAAAACTTTCTGATTTACCAATTGAAATTCAAGAGATGCTGGACAGTTATTGTGACATCATTGTAGATGATTTTCCTGATGAGTTACCACCCATTAGAAAAATCAGTCATCACATAGGTTTGATTCCAAGAGAAAATCTACCTAATAAAGCAGCTTACAGGATTACTCCCACAGAGAATGAAGAGATCCTCTGAAACAAGTTCAGGAACTGTTAGACAAGGGACTGGTTAGAGAGAGTTTGAGTCCTTGTACAGTGCCAACAGTGTTGAGCCCAAAGAAAGATGGAGGCTGGAGACTATGCATTGACTCGAGAGTAATCAATAAGATAACAATCAGGTACATATTTCCTTGACCTAGAATCGATGATTTGATGGATTGTTTGAGTGGAGCTAGATATTTTACAAAGTTAGATTTAAAAAGTGGTTATCATCAAACCAGAATTACAGAGGGAGATGAGTGGAAAACTTCTTTTAAAACTAATGAAGGATTGTATGAGTGGATGGTAATGCCTTTTGGCTTGTCGAATGCCCCTAGTACATTTATGAGACTTAGGAATGAAGTTCTAAAGGAATTTATTGGTAAATTTGTAATAGTATATTTGGACGATATATTAGTTTATAACAAATCTAAGGAGGAACATGTGAGACATCTGAATTATGTCTTATAGAGGCTACAACAAGAAAAATTACTGTTAAATTTAAAGAAATGTTCATTCATGAAGGAGGAGTTGGTGTATTTGGGCTTTGTTGTTTCTATTGGGGGGTTAAAGATGGATCCAAAGAAGACCAAGGCTATTATGGAGTGGCCTTCACCAAAAAGTGTCTTTGAGGTAAGAAGTTTTCACAGTCTTGCTAGTTTTTATAGGAAATTCAAAAGGAATTTTAGTAAGATTAATGCTTCAATTATTGATACAATAAAGAAGGACAGACAACCATTTAAATGGACTACTGAAGCAGAAAATAACTTGCAGCTGTTGAAGAGAAAGATTACTAAGAAACCTATTTTCATTTTTCCTGATTTTAATAAACCTTTTCAAGTGAAGTGTGATGCCAGAGGAGAAGCCATTGGAGCTATTTTGAGTCAGGAGGATAAGCGTGTAGGTTATTTTAGTGAAATCTTGACAAAGAAGAAATATTCTTCTTATGACAAGGAGTTTTATGCAGTGGTGCAGTCTTTGAAGAAGTGGAGACATTACTTGATGTCCAAGGAGTTCATACTGTATTCGGATAACCATGCATTATAGTACATTATGCAATAGCCAAAGCTTAATCAAAAGCATGCAAAATGGGTAGAATACCTGCAAAGTTTTAATTTTGTATTAAAAAATATAGCTGGTCAATCAAACAAAGTAGCATATGCATTAAGTAAAAAAAGCATTTTGTTCAAGAAAGTCAAATTCAAGTGTTGGGTTTTGATTTTCTTAAAGAGTTATATGAGAAAGATCTAGATTTTAAAGAGGCATTTGAAGCTTGTAGAAATCCTGTTTTGTTAGAAAGAAGCAAGTGGCTTGATTATTTCGTGCAAGAGGGACTATTGTTTAAAATAAATCAACTGTGCATACCAAGTTGTTCTATGAGAGAGAATTTGATCAAGGAGAAACATAGTGGAGGACTTGGAGGGAATTTTGGTGCAGAAAAGACTTATGAACAGTTGAACAGGTTTTATTTTTGGCCGAAAATGAGGTCTGAAGTGGAAAGGTATGTGAAAAATTGTAAAGTTTGTCAATATGCAAAGGGAAGGTGTCAAAACACAGGTTTGTATACTCCATTACCTATTCCAGATAAGCCTTGGGATATGGTAAGTATGGACTTTGTTTTGAGTTTACCAAAAAGTCAAAGAGGAAATGATTCAATTTATGTAGTGGTTGACAGATTTTCAAAAATGGCACATTTTATTCCATGTTATAAAACCAGTGATGCTACTCATATTGCTAATCTGTTTTTTAAAGAGATTGTAAGATTACATGGGTTACCTAAGAGCATTGTTTCAGAAAGGGACACCAGATTTGCAGGACATTTCTGGAGTACATTGTGGAAGAAGCTTGGAACTAAATTAAGTTTCAGCTCTGCTTATCATCCTCACATTGATGGGCAGACTGAAGTTGCAAATAGAAGCTTAGGTAATCCTTTGAGAAGTCTTGCAGGTGAACATCCAAAATTGTGGGATCAAGTATTGGCACAGGCAGAATATGCATATAATGATTCTCCTAACTGGAGTATAGGGCAGAGTCCATTCCATATAATTTATGGAATGCACCCAAGAGGAGTGTTTGAATTGAGAGATTTGGGACAAGCTGAGAGGAGAAGTGCCAAAGGAGAATATTTTGCTGCAAAAGTTCACACAATACATGAATAGGTAAAACAACAACTACAGGACAACAACATAAAATACAAGGGCAGAGTAGATTTGAAGAGAAGAGAAGTTAATTTTGAGGTTGGAGATTTAGTTTTAGCACACCTGAGGAAGGAAATATTTCCAAAAAGGGAGTATAATAAACTGAAGTTTAAGAAAATTGGACCATGTAGAGTCTTGAGAAAATTTTCTGCAAATGCATATGAAATTGAATTACCCCTTGATATTGGAATATCTCCAATTTTTAATGTTGCTGACTTATACAGGTATGAAAAGGAACAAGCAGATGACACAACAGAGGATCAAGAAGAACACGAAATTGATTGGGTAACACAGTTACCAATAGCAAAGGAATTAAAGCTAGAGAGGATTTTGGACAATAAATTGTTGAAGAAGACAAGGGGACAAGAATATTTTCAGTATTTGGTCAAATGGAAAGATCAACCAATTGCTAAAGCTACTTGGATGACAGATTCCATTCTACAAAAGTTGGGCAGTTCTGTATTAGAGCTCATGGACAGGAGCCCATGAAGAATTTTTTCATCAGGAGTCTGATGCAGGAGCATGAGGCTTGAAGGCAAAAGACTTCAAACTTATTCCAAAAATACAAAAAAAAATTCAAGCAAAGGAGTGGGATCCTTTAGCTATCAATTTACAAGCTTTCTAGATAGGATTTGAGCTAGAATTTAGGGTATGAAAGATTCTGTAATTATTTCAAGTAGTTTTGATTTAGTTGAGAGCCTTGAGGAGAATATTAATCAGATTAGATATTGTTTAAGAATAGGCAGATTCGATCCAGTGTTTTAAGGATTTGATTGTTAGGATGGAATAGTACTTATGTAAGTTATGAATGATTGAAAAATGATTTGGACTAATTTGATTATGTTGTGAAAGAAATATATTGTTGTGTATTTTGTATTGTATAATTGGTCAATCCCGGAGGTGTTGTGTCCCTTAGCAGTAACTCTGTGTATTATTGCATTTCCAGTTGACCTGAAAACCTGGAGTTCTGTATGATCCAGTGCGATTGATTTTAATTCCTTTTTCACTGTGTACTGAGTTGGTGTGATTGCTTTTAATTCCTTTTTCGCTGTGTATTGAGTTAAATGGATTGTATTTCAATCACAAAGTTTTATTAGGAAAATTTTTGATTTCCAAAGATTAGAACTAAATATGACGGAAGAGGAATGACAAAGTAGAAGATCTGGCCATAGTCTCAAAAAAATCGTACCCGAACTTTTATAGACCAAGGGTTTACAAAGTTTATTAGCTCCGTGAGGTGGTTAAAGATTGCACAAGATTCTTATGCGATATCGCTGTCGACCGTTGGATTGAGTGGGCCTTTATCAAACAATGGAGGTTGATCACTAAATCACAAACCTAAGGGTCATCGCAATATCACAAGTAAAAAGGTCATCGCCATTTCGCTTATTGAAATCGCGACTTCCTTTGCCGACATGCGATAAGACTCAGTACTACATTGCGATTTGCGATTGTGATGTGCAAGAGGATCACCGACTGACTTCGCATCACATTGTTTCATGAGTAAATCCCACTTGGTCATTAGAAAAAGGGATTTGTGAGGTGCAATGCTTAAGAGGACTTGTAAAGCACTGTCACTGTGGTTAAAATTAAGTGGTTCTAAAACTTCAGGAGAATAAATAACTTTTGAGGTAGATGACTAATACTCTGCAGGAAATCAGAGAAGAAATTCCACCTGAACTTGCTGAAATCATTTCTGGGTTTGAATGATTGTCCATTACGCCTGCACCCCATCCACCAGAAAACATGCTGGCATCGTGAATGTCAGAGAAAAATGCACACTGGGTGAGGAATAAGGCAAACAATAAAAAATATTTCCATAAATACTCCAGACTTAGCACTTTAAGGTAGAAATCAGTGATTGTGCAGACCTACACAGACTCAAACTAAATGAGAACTCGATGGTCAGTCAAACTGATCAAAAGATCAGATGAGAAAAGAGGATGAAGAGGTTATAGCTTCCCCATTAGAGTCACCATTTTGTTGTGAAGGTAAATCCCCTCTGCAGACAAGGGTGTTCCCTCTAGCCCAATGAGTGGGTCAAGCAACAAACTAAACAAAACTAACATACACTTTCCTAGCTTATGTTTAACAAATGCAGGGAGAGAGACTAGCCTACCTTGCTCCGATGCTAATCACTTAGTCCTTTGGAGATGAATTTGATTCTTTCGTTCTAGGCCTCGCTCCTTGCTTGTTATTTACGTTCAAGTACCTTCAAGGAAGATTAAAGAGCTATGCAAGATACAAGAGCATATATGGCATACATCAAACATAAACTACTTAATAGATCAAGGAGTATTAAGCTAAAAGCATAAACATTTACACAATTATGGAAAGTGAACATCAGATGTATATATTTATAAACTAAAATGGGAAGCATAAAACCCATGCCTTGATGTTGGAGACCTCCTTTTGGTGGATGTCCAAGTCCAAGCAAATACTCTTCAAGCACTCCTTCTCCAAGTTAGAATGGGTAGCATGTAAGCATAATATTAGCATAGGGATGCAACAATCAATGACCAACCATTTGGGGATGGAAGGGAGTTGATTTATAGGAAGAGAGAGGGAGTTAGGGATACACAAAAGAGGGAGGAAGATCCACATGTCAAGGGGAAAGCCCATAATGATAAGATCGAGAGGTCCAAATGGGATATATCGACCATATCAACAACAACCAATATCTATCTTGTTGTTCTTGAAAGTTCTAGTGCATGAAGCTTGTCCTTCAGTTTGGAAAAACCTGCCAGAAGTGGTTCAACACAGATTTTCATATCAAAACCCACGCTGGAAGTACTAAGGTAAAGAAGAGAAACCTGCCATCAACATGGGCAGGCAGGGGAGCAAAACACACTAACCCTAAAAATTAGGGTTTTAGTTAACCTTCTTCAGAATTGACTCAGGTAAGTTTTCCTTTGGTTCTTCAGGGACGTTTTGGTTTGTATTTCATGATGGATATGTTGCACAGTTGTCGATGTTTTGGCACTTCGGGATATGGAACAAGAAGTGAATAGGAGGTGTGACAAAATACTATGTAACAATATGGAATGTCACCTTCAAATTCAAGGAAGGCCTTTTTGTATGGTTGGTCATGCATTTTAGGTTGACCAATGCCCCTGCTAATTTTATGATGTTGATGGATAACATATTGCAACCCTTCACCAACTCTTTCATGGTTGTTTATCTAGACTATATCCTCATCTTCAACAAGAGTTGAGAAGAGTACTTGCAACACATTTGACAGATCCTTCAAACCCCGTGGCAACACAAAATGTGTGCCAACTTGGAGAAATGCATGTTTGGCATGAGCCAGGTCCAATATCTTGGTTACATCATAGATGAGAAATGCATGCATGTGGATCTGGCTAAGATCCAAGTCATTCTAGATTGGCCAGTCCTGACCGTTCTAACAGAGCTTCACAACTTTTAAGGGCCTTTCCAATTTTTATCAAAGGTTCATGTTGGGATTCTCTCATTTAATTTGGCCTTTGAGTAATATTTCCATGGGTAGAGTGAAAGAAAAGTTTTCCTAGTATGAGTCCCAACATAAGGTGTTTGTTGAGTTGAAGCACCACCTCTACTTTGCACCTGTAGTCACATTGCCAGACTTACAACAACCATTTAAAATTGAGATAGATGCCTTTGACTTTGCTATTGGTGCAATCCTCACCCAACACAAGCATCTGATGGCTTATCATAGTGAGACATTTTCTGATAATTCAGAAGTACCCCACCTATGATAAAGAGATGTATTCTATCGTGTAGGCTGGTCAACAATGGAAACATTACATTCCGGGGAAGGAGATGATCACATTAGGGGAATTTTGAGGTCTAAAATGGGCCTCTTAAGAAAAACATACAACTAAAATAAACTTTATAAGAATCAATAGGATTTAATATGGGGATGTCAACCATGGGGGGTGATTCACCATTTTTGGAGAAAAAAAGTAAAAATTAATAAAATTAATAAAATAATAAAACTACTTTTTCAACTTATCTCCTTAAGGTTTTAATCAAAATTTGAGCGACATTACTCATTGGATGAAAAATTTAATTCCTCATCCAAGGAGTAACCATGTTGCATACTTTCGATGGACCCTGCTACACGAAAAATGATAAGACATGAAAAAACAAATTGCAATCACGTTTTTCATGTATTTCTCATTTTTCGCATAGCAGGGTCCATACATGGGTACTCCTTGGATAAGGAATCAAATTATACATCCAGTGAGTGTTGCTAATTGAAATTTGAGTAAACCCACAGGGAGATAAGTTGAAAATATGAGTTGAAAAAATACTTTTATCTTCTTTCCCTCTAAAATTTGATGATTTAATCTAATATTATTTTATTATTTCCACTATTATTATATAATTTCCTTAAGAGGCCCATTTTAGACCTCAAAAATCCCCTAATGTTCACACAAATCATTGGCCTCTTAATTTTATACATACACAAGGGAAGTATCAATACTTTTATGGAATTATTGCATATATGTAGACCACTTTTGATAGCGAATGTTCTACATATATGCAATAATTCCACTTGAACATAAAATACAAAAAGGAAAACACCTATCATGTTGTAGATTTGCTCAGTCGGCCCCCAGTTGCAACACTGATTACTATTCTCAACTCTTGTGGCTAGAAGGCCTCTTGATGGCCGTTTTTGTACAAAAAAGATCCATATTTCACCACCACATACGAGATGCTAGTGGATGGCAATCAAGTTCCAGATTTCCACCTCCAAGACGCATTATTATGCTACCAGGGCCAACTTTGTGTTCCTTTAAGCAAGAATGCCAAGCTAATTTGGGAGGCACACTATAGTTGGGTCGCATGACACTTTGGTGTGGAGAAAATTG
Source organism: Pinus tabuliformis (assembly GCA_031772625.1). Taxonomy (NCBI): domain Eukaryota; kingdom Viridiplantae; phylum Streptophyta; class Pinopsida; order Pinales; family Pinaceae; genus Pinus; species Pinus tabuliformis. The sequence goes on along the minus strand of CM062816.1, from coordinate 980,636,183 downwards.
TGATCATACTACAAAATTATTTTTATTGGTCAAAACTCCAACGGGAAGTTGGAAAATATATTAGATCCTACACTACCTGTGCCATTTCCAAGCCAACCATCAAGAAGAAAGGCATGTACATTCCTGTTTATACTCCTACCCAGACCTAAGAATCCATCTCCATAGAATATTTGTTTGGACTCCCTTCTATTAAGCATGGTAATGACTGTGTATTTGTGGTCATGGACAAATTTTCTATGATGACTATATTGGCGGCCTAAAAGAAGAGTATCATAGTAGAGGACACTGCCAAACTCTTCTTTGAAGAAGTGTGGGTACATTTTGGGATCCCACAGACCATTATATCAGATCAAGATAACATGTTCCTGAGCACATTTTGTTTGAGTTGCTCGATATTATTAGACACCAAGTCGACTGCATTCCATCCCTAGACTCATGGCCAGATAGAGGTCGTCAATATGATGATAGTGCACATACTACACATGTACAACTCCAAGCATCCACGAATATGGGATGAGAATCTTCACTATGTGCAATACAACTATAAAAAATCTCTCCATAGCTTGAGTTCGCGCCCATTTCAATTGGGTCTACAATTTCAACCATTCTGTCTGATTGATGTTTCCATGCATCATGCTACTACACTAAAAAAATTCACACATGTACAGTATGAGGTTGATAAATAAACTAGGTTTATTGAACACATCCAACACATCTACCTATAGGTTCACAACATCTTGGAAAAGTCCAATGCAAAGTACAAGCAATGACATGATCAACATTGGGTGCCACATAAGTTTCAGGTGGGTGACAAATTTTGGTTGCATTTGTAGAAAGAACACCTTGCTGGATCCGATTGGAAGATCAACCACTCTAATACGGTACTTACACCATCGCTAAGGTTGTGGGTGACAACACTTTTGTTCTCAACATTCCCCCATTCCTTAACCTGCACCCATTGTTCAATGTGGACTACGTTTGACCATGCTTTCCACCATTGTTGGACACATCAAATGTTGCAGAACGACTTACACCAACAGATCTCAACCCAGACTGCATGGAACAAGCCAAAATTGATCAGATGAAGGAAACATAGGTTAATAACACTCACCAATATAAGATCCAACTACACCGAGTTGTCAAGTTGGCAAACTCCTGCATTAAGGCAAGTGGCTCTCTAGGTACCAAGTTCATTAGAAGTTTCCCCATCTCCTGGAGGTACTCAACACAATGAGGGCCATTGCTTCCTAAGGAGGAGGACCAATATAGGTGCATATTGGTGGCCACCCACCTATTACACTTGGACACTCATCGTTATTTCTTTCTATTTCCTTAATTGTAACACAACTTAATATTTTTGGTAGTTTTTTAGGTCCTAAACTTTGAGAGCCATTTTGAGGTCCTAAAAGACATTTTTTTGGGGAAAATAGAGAGACTGAAAAGGTATAAGGCTATTATACTTGCTTTTGTTTGATCTCCTCTTAGAGATATTTGAAACGAGGTATTATGATTGTCAAATGAAGATTATATGCGAGAGTTACGACCTCAGGAAGTTGACATTCCAACTAACCCCAACGATGCCCACAAGCTTTTGGCACTTTGTTGGCTTTGTGGGCCCTGACCCAGGTTCAACGTTAGCCAGCCAAACAAATCCCTACACTACTGGCCCTTTTGGCATCAGCCCATGGAGCGCGGACCGAAGTCTCACCCGAAGTAGTATGGGTGGATGCTGGAACCAAGTTTTCACACCCTAAGATGGCCGTGATGTCAGTTGATACCCTTTGCCCCTACTTTCACGCAGGTCACTAAGCCTTAGGGCTCTGTCAGTATACCCTTTATTCCTCCCTTCAGTACCTTCACGAAGGTGTACGATTGACCTTCGCACAGCCCTAACCCGTGGTCCAGGTAATTTCGCACAGCTATGACAATGTATTGTATAGGTTCCCAAGTTATCTCAAGTGTTTTACTTATCTTACTAATAAATCATAGTTAGTGTCATGTAAATTGATATCCTTGCATTAAATTAACTGATATAATCACATACATTCATGCATCAAATAAACATTGTAAATTAAACCCAAAACACAATATAATCAGATGCATTAATAGGGACTAAATACACAGTAATCGCAGAATACTTCTCTTTATTGATATCTTCCAGTTTAATACAGACTCTATCTGACCTACGCACACAGCTGCAGGGGTCTATGCACTCAACTATAGAGCCTCTACCTACACTAAGACCTGAAACACTTAGACTTCTCTACCAAAACTCCAATGCTTCTTTTTTCTCCTTTACTCCTTCTCCTTAGAGCTTACTTACTTAGCTCTTTTTTATACAATCTCATGGTCTGCGGACCATGGGTAGATATTTACAGCTGATTTAACACTTTACAAAATAAGGGTGGACAACCCTTTATGGCTCTTGACACATTCGTGCTCCATGACCACAAAATGTGGAGACTTTACAATTTTATTACAAAATTGTCCCAAAATATGGGCTTTTAGCCCCAAAAATGCTCTTGGGGGAACTCGTTCCCAACAGGACCCCAACACAAACATGAAGACTTGCCCTTGAGTCACTCTGCAGGTGCGGAGATCTTGGCGCGAAGACCTCCCAGCTTGACTTGTATGATGACAACCTTGGCGGTGCACTGTGCGGCTGCCTGCTTCACTTCTTCAACCAACTACTCTGTCGATGGTCCTGAAATGTTAGCCTGAAGCTTCTGCTTAGTCGCTTGCAGACTAGCAAGATTGCCTTCAATGGAGGTCATGACTGAATAAGCTTCATCCAACCAAGGCTTCAAAGCATGCCTTCATCACTGCCTTTTTGTGCGGCGCTGCATCTACCTGTTCCTTCAATGTTTTGGCCTCTTGTAGCATCGCCAGTCTCTGTGTGAGAGCGATGGTGCGTTGTACCTTTTACTTCGTCACAGTATTACAACAGTTCTCATGCCTTTGTCTCCAATCACTGTACATTAGGATCCTCTTGCAGACTTGTTGGGACCTTGAATGACTGTTCAAATAGCTGTGTGCAGTCTGCTACTACACTGTCTACCGCCGCTATTGCCTCTGTGACAGTGGTTGCATGCTGCTCCTTTACTTTCAATGGAGTTGAAGTTTGGGCCTTCAACTAAAAATATGTAATCTGTAGTTTCATCTCTAGTTGAACCTTAGCCAAATCTGTGCGAGTGTCATGCACCCCTATAGCAAGCTTGCAAATGCACACCTCGTTTGGTTCTCCCTCGGGAATGGCCAACTCCAGGACCATTTGGCATGCTTTCTCCACGACCTGAACTATGCGCTTTTTTTGGTCGGTTACCTAAGTCACAGTGGCGATGGAAGAGTCTCGTTGTAGGGTCAGCTGCACATTATTGATATGTTATTCATTGATCACCTGCACAACGCGCCGGCGTGGGCCCTTAGCTTCGCGATCACCCCATCCTATAGTAGGTGGAGTGCCTCACTAGGAAGCACTACCAAGTTCAACCCCACTCCCTTGAGGGTGCTGACAATGGGCTTGTCAGCTTCGTTTTCTATGGTCAGCGCTCCATCCGAAAGCGCTATCGATCGGGAGTCCTTTGCACGTAGCATCTCTGCAGCTTCTGAAGTACCGATGGAGAGGCTGGTTGACACTGCATGTGATGCATAGATTTTCAGCTCATGGAGACACGTCTGGATGGCCCCCAATAGTTTTTTTTGTTGCTGCTTGAATTGCTGCAGTACCTCTGTAGTGACATCCCGCACCGTGTCTCCAATGTCATTCAAATCTCCCTCTGTTAGGGTGATTGGGTCCAGTGATGTTTTTTAGGCCTTGGATTTCTTCCGCAGCCCCACTTTTTCTTGTTCTCTTGTATGTTTGATGTGGTACGATTCCATCTACGGGTCCGCTCCATGCTGCTCTATTTGATCATCCATTTCTTCCTCTGTTTCGGGCGAAGGCGACCTCGCATCTTTGTTAGAGCCGCACTCTATTCTACCTGTCTGGTTTTTCGCCTGCGGCCTCCTTCTTCCTCTTCTCGGCCAACTGCACCATCTTGAGCTTGGCCTCCTCCTTTTTGCGCTGCGTGGTAGACTTTCTCAACCCCACCGCCGAGTCTGAGGTAGTGCGCCACTATGCTGGCCAGCGATCAAGAACTGCATCAATCGTGTTGTTCATTGCCAAGTAAGGCAAGTCATGCCATTTCTGCTCAAGGTCCTTCTGTGCCCTGATCGCAACGTGCTAAAAGTTTGAAGTCCACGTACTCCTGTAGTTTGGAAAACATAGTAGGCGATAATCATGGTTTGCGATTGATAGCTATGCATATATTCATTTCCATCAAGATCCAAAATATCTTACTATCCTTGAAGCATTAAGCATCCTTAGTTGCCCACATCGAAGCGTACTTTTCTACTTTTGGCAGGTACGATGTGACCGAGGGGAATTGATTGTCTTCTGACAGCTCCCAGGCTACCAACACAATGGACAATAAGAGCCACGCATAGTGGAAGGTCTTGCTGAGCTCTTGTGCCTCGCGGAAGTTCATAAGGAAATCACCATAGAGATAGCGTGCCCAATTAAACTAGATTCCTTTGTCACATTGGGCTACTAGAGCAACGACTGGTGCCGACACTTCATCTGCGTGAAACTTCTGCATAATGTTTTTTGCCAAGATATGCGTGGCCACCTTGACCGCAGGGTCACAAATACTTGAGATGGCATAGCCGTGCGACTTCTTCACGAGCTTGAATTTCTCCTTCATGGCCTCTGCAAGGGCCTGCTTGGCACCTTTTCTGCCAAACATCATGGCCAGATTTTCCCCTGTATAAGGCAGTTGCATGATCCTATGGATCAACCTGTCAGTGATGGGTATCGGCTCCTCCAGCCACAGACACCCATCGTGCACCAAGCATAGTAGCTGCTTGATGAACAATATTGTAATGGGTGTGCAATTGTAGTGCGATACCCATAGTAGGTTGAGCAGACCTACCTTGTCTACTCCCTTGAGCCACTTCCGTGGTTCTAATGCAGTGATCCCAATGGTTATAAGAACAATGCGGTGCATTAGCTATTCTATCTCCAAGTGCGGGAACTTCTCAGTGTTAGCTAAGTCCCAATATTCTAGTTTCAACAGCAGAACTTGCCCTAAGAGCGGTTCTTCAAAGACAATCTTATCCCACAACAAAGGTATGTGCAGGGTGACCTTTCTTTCATCAATGTCCTTCGGCACTTTGGTCTTGCCTTTGTGTGGAGGGACATATTCAGACAGCTTAGTGATAGGGTCAGAACCCTTGACTTCAACGTCCTCCTCCACCCCCAAATCCTCATTATCCATCGGGATGTCCTCAATTTATTCCTTCTCCGGCTCCAATTTAATGGTTTTTCCCTTTTCCTGTGTTGTGGGATTATCCTTTTGTGGGTTTCTATTGGCTTGAGGGGCCTAACCCAGGTTCAATGTTAATTAGCCAAATAAATCCCTACACCACTATCCACTTCTGCATCAGCCCGTGGAGCGCGAACCGAAGTCTCACCCGAAGAAGTATGGGTGGATGCTGGAACCAAGTTACTGCACCCTGAGATGGTGATGATGTCGTTTTATTCCCTTTATTCTTGCCTTCATGCAGGTCACTTCGCTCTAGGTCTTGGCAGATGAGCCTTCTCTTCCCTCCTTCAATACCTCCACGAAAGGGTATGGTTGACCTTCGCGCAGCCCTAACCCTTGATCTAGACACTTTCGTGCTGCTAAGGAAGCATACCGTGCAGATTCCTAAACTAGTCCAAGTGTCTTACTTATCTTATTAGATACTCACAGTTAGCACCGTGTAAACAAATATTCTTATATGCATTCAGTTATCCACATAATCATACACATCCGTGCATCCCATAAGCATTATAAAGGAAATTCATACATAAAATGATATGATGCATTAATCAGAACAAAGACACAAAAATTGTAGAATTCTTATCTTTATTAATCTCTTCCAAGTGATTGGAGACTTTATCCACCCTACGCACATAGCTGCAGGGGTCCACGCACTTAGCTGCGGACTTCTACCTTAGGCCTCTATGCACTCAGCTGCAGAGCCTCTACCTACACTACGACCTGAAACTTATACTTCTTACTTCATAGCTATCACTCTCTTACGTGATTGATTTCTCTAACTACATAAAGCTTAGCTTTTTTTGTACAATCCCATGGTCCGCAGACCATGGGTGGATTTCTTACAGTCGACTTTACTTTACAAAACTAAGGGCGGACAACCCTTTATGACTTATAACACCTACGTGCTCTACGACCACAAAATGTGGAGTCTTTACAAGTTTCTTACAAAATTTGACCAAAATATTGGCTTTTAGCCCCAAAACTGCCCTTTAGAGGATCTCGTTCCCAATAGGCCCCCAACACAAACATTGTGACTCAACCTCGAGTTAGTCGGTAGGCACAAAGATCTTTGCGTGAAGTCCTTCCAATTTGACCCATATGACCGCAACCTCGGTCGTGCACTGAGCTGCCACCTGCTTCATGTCTTCCATTGTCTTCTCAGTCACTGCTCCTACGCTGTCAGCTTGGAATTTTTTTTTGCGTTGCCTACAGAGTCGCAAAATTGCCTTCGATATTCCATGTCACTGCATAAGCCTCATCCAGCCAGGGATTTAGTCTTGCCTTGAGCACTGCTTCCTTGTGCAGTGCTACGTCCACCTCTTCCTTCAGCTGCTTGGCCTCCTATAACTTGGCTAGTCTCTGTGTGAGCATGATGGTTCATGCTATGCCTTGACCTCATTGTAGCATTGTTTTAGCTCACGCACTTCCATCTCTAGACCCTGTACATTGGGGTCCTCCTGCAAGCTTGTCAGGACCTCAAATGACTGCTCAAACAACTACGTGCAGTTTGCTACTGCACTATCCATCGTCGCTACTGTTTCTATGACAGCAGTTGCCCGTTGTTCCTTCACTTTTGGTGGAGTTGAAGGTTGGGACCTCAACTGTAACTTTGTAATTTTCAAGTTCAACTCCAACTGAACTTGTTCCATCTCAGTTCAAGTGTCACGCACCCCTATGGCCAACTTGCGGATGCGTACCTCGACTGGCTTCTCCTCTGGAATGGCCAACTCTGGGACCATTCTGCATGCCTCCTCAACAACCTGCAAAATGTGCTTTCTTTGATTGGTTGCCTCAATCTCAGTGGCAATGGCAACATTTCTCTGTAGGGGCATCTGTTCATTATTGATCCGTTGTTCACTGATCACCTGGAGGGCGTGGTGCTCTCGAGCCCTCAGTACTGCAATTACTCCATCTATAAGAGGTGGAGTGATTCACGCGGGAGTGCTACCAAGTTCAATCCAACTCCCTTTAAGGTGTTGACAGTGGGCCTGTTAGCCAGATTCTCTGTGGTCAGTGCTCCATCCAGCATCACTTTCGCACTGGAATTATTTGTGTGCAGCATATCTGCAGCCTTTGAAGTGCTGATAGCCAGGCTGGTAGACACCGTACTAGCCTATGATGCATGGGTCTGCAACTCCTGTAGCCATGTCTGGATGAACCCTAATATGATCAACTAATGCTGTTCAAACTTTTACAAGGCCTCCGCGGTGACATCCCTCACTGTGTCGCCAATATCATGTAAATCACTCTTTGTTAGTGTGATGGGGTCCAGTGAGGTTTTGGTCACCTTTGATTTCTTCTTGGGTCATCCTTTCTCCAGCTCTCTTGGGCGCTTGATGAGGGTAGACATCTCCTCAGTGTCGGTGTCGTGTTTTTCATCTGTTTCTTCCTCAGTCTTAGGTCAAGGAAATCTCGCACCTTTATCAGAGCCTCACTCTGTCCCACTTGTCTACTTCCCTGTCTGCTGCACGACCTCGTGCTCTGCTTGAGCCTTATCAATAGCCTCCTTCTTCCTCTTTTTGGCTAGATGTGTCATCTTAAGCTTGGCCTCCTCTTTTTTCTTCTGCGCGGCAGACTTGCTTCTGCCCATCGACAAATCGTTGTAAAGTGCCAGTCTACTGGCCATTGACTAAGCATTGCATCAATGGCATCATCTGTTTCCAGATACGGCAAGTCATACCATTTTTGCGAAGGGTCCTTCCGTGCCTTGATCGATACTCGATGGATGTCTACTTTAAACTCGGCGTAGCCCTGTAGGTTGGCGTACACCATAGGCGACAATCACGGCTTGTGATTGGTGACCATTTGAATGTTCATTTCCATCAAGATCCAAAAGATCTTGTTGTCCCTGACTCATTGCGCATCCTTGGTCGTCCACAGCGAAGTGTACTTCGCTGCTTCAAGGAGGTCTAGCACAACTGAAGGGAACTAGTTGTCCTCTGGCATCTCCCATGCTACCATCACAATTGACAGCAAGAGCCACGCGTAGTGGAACGTCTTGCTGAGCTCTTGTGCTTTGCGGCAGTTTGCCAGAATCTCTCCACGAAGGTAGTTGGACCAGTTGAAGTGGACTCCTTCAGCGCACTATGCTGCGAACGCGATGATAGGCACCATCACCTCATCGACGTGACACTTCCTCATCACCTTCCCCACTAAGATCTATGTGGCTACCTTCACAGTGGGGTCGTAGATACTAGATATAGCGTATTCATGTGGGTTCTTCACCAATTTGAATTTTTCTTTCATTGACTCTGCAAGAGCCTGTTCGCCACCTTTTCCACCAAAGATCATGGCTATATTCTCTCCTAAATCAACCTATCCATGATGGGTATTGTCTCCCCCAGCCACAAACACCCATCATGCACCAAGCACAACAGCTGCTTGATGACCAAAATTGTTACCGGGGTGTGGTTGTAGTGCGACACCTAAAGCAGGTTGAGCAACCCTACCTCTTCTACTCCCTTGAGCCACCTCCGCGGCTCCAATGCGGTCATTCCCGAATTCATATCAATGATGTGGCACATCAAGCTCGGTCGCCAAGTGTGGGAACTTCTCGTGGTCTGCCAAGTCCCAGTCTTCAAGTTTCAGGAATAGTACTCGTGCCAAGCACGGACCGTTGGAAACAATTTCGTCCAGCAGTAGAGGGGTTTGCAATGGAGTCTTGCTATCATCAATGTCCTTTGGCACTTTGGACTTATGCTTGCACATAAGTACATACTATGGCAACCAAGTAATAAGGTCCACGCCCTAGGTTTCAACTTCCTCTACTTCGACTCCCACGTCCTCGTCGTCCATCAGGATGTCTTCAATTTCTTCCTCCTCTGGTTCTAATTTTATGGCCTTGCCTTTCTCTTATGCGATGGGTTTTGGTGGGTTTCTTCTTGGCGATGCATGTACCAGTATGGCAGGCTGCTTCCCTTCTTGTCTTTCACGGTTTCCTTGGTTGGGGACGGCTTTGGTCTCGGCATCCTCGACAATTTAAGGACCTTTTCCAGTACTTCGGCTACTTCCAGATCAACTACTTCTACCTCTCTTTTCATTTCGTGTACTGGCTCCTCTAATATTTGTTCAGTATTTATAATTTCTGTGGGTGCTGACATAACACTTTCTAACATTTCTTGCGACGTCTCTGGTAAGTTTGCAAATGCGGGAGTCTCTTTGAAAGCTTTGAAGAATTATTGATCCATGGGTGTCTGAGAGATCAACAACTCAATTCTCAAAATGCCAAGTGTTTTTTGCTGGACAACTACTAATAATTTATAGGGCATTTTGAATTCAAATCTGACTGTTCCCCCTGTTATCACTATAAAAAAAATTTGGACAACCTGTATGGTTTCAAAGTTGTAAGTCAGTCTTGGTCAATTCATTTCTATTGTTTTGTTTAGGGAGTCTAAAACATAGGATAGAGTCTTGTTCCCATTGTTAAATAAGGTCAACAATATCGTTTTAACTATCATTAGTCCCATATTGGTTCATAGGTGTCATGTGTTAAGGCTGTTTTAAATTTGTTATGCACTATGAAATCAACTAGGAGTTTTCATAGCGCAAACTCATGAAAATACACTATGTGCGCTATGAAAACAGAGATTTGTAACTAGGATATTTCGTAACGCAAAACCCAGAATTTGCACTGGCTGTGCTATGAAATCGGGGATTCGTGCCAAATCTTGTCTAACTATCTTTTCCATCAAAATCCATTAATGTTTCATCACCATGTGTCAGTCCTTGAACCATTCCTATCACATGTAGCCATTCATTCTCGTCATTAGGTTCGTTAGATGTCTTGTACGCATTCTTTCAAATTTCAAAAAGTAAGGTGAGGTGAGTTAGTCTTGGTTTTTCCCATGTTCCTTTCATGCATAAGAAGACAATTGGCAAACTTAAGGACAACACTCATCAGAACTTTTCGAAAGCTCAAGCGAGGCGGTTCTCAGTTTCAAATTCAAGTGAGGCAGTGTTCAAACCAATAGAGTGAAAGTTTACTTCAAGTTTCCTTGCAGGGATTTCATAGACATGTATGAAGAAAGGAAAAATCATAGATCAGACCGGTGTCTTAGAGCTGAGCCTGAAGGTTTAGATGTGCTCATGAGAAGCAGAGAGGTTGAACATGCATTCAAACAGGTGGGTTGTTGGATATTCTACGAAAAACTTCAAGGTGGTCATGTTCAAGTAACTAAAGATTTTGCTTTCAATTTCACTAGTTTGAATTCCAGAGTTGGAGTGCTAGAAATTCCAATTTCTCCTGAGGTCATATCTGCGGTCACCGAGATACCAAGAGGCCAGGAAAGATGGTTTAAGAACTTTAAATTCGAAATTGCACCCTGCCAAGAATTTTTGAAGCTAAAATTCATAGGCTCGGACTTAACCAAATAAGTTCCCAGAAGCTATGTAAAGGATTCATATGCCATCCTACTGACATGCATCCAAATATATTTTACCTGTGAGGGAAGATATCATAAGGTGTACTCTTACCATTTTAAGCTCCTCTTACATTTCACTAGAAAGATATCTCTTGATTTACCTTTTTATCTGTTTCGTAGCATAGGCAAAATGTCTGATAAGGTTCAATAGAAGAAAGAATATTGTGAAACCTCCTTATTCCATCATGGGTTGATCAAGTTGATTGGAGCTTCAGAAGATTGGAAGAGAATGGTATGCTTTCTTGTTTATGACAGGCTTTAAAACTGAAACAAGACTTAGCCCTAAGGCTAAGGAGATTTCTGCACCAAAGAAGAGTAACAAGAAGTCAATTAGCCAAGGAGAAGGGGAAGGCTGTGATTGCTGATGAAAGCCCAGCTTGAAAGGGAATTTTGAACGATCTCCTCCAAGCCATCGACATAGAAGAGACTCCTCTGGTCCAAGCAGAGCTACTTGAAGCCAGCAAGAACAAAACCAAAAGAGTTAAATCTTCCAAAAAGCTTCAATTTGATGACCAGGTCTTAGAGTTTGTGTTCAAGCCGAGAAGACCTATGACAAGGCATTCAAGAAGGATACAAGAGGCACAACCAGAAGCAAGTGAGATAGGGGAGGTAGCAGAATTACATGAAGAACTTGTGGTTCCATTAGAAACATCATCACAACTGCACAAAGATGACAAAGGTAAGGCAATTATCACTCAGCAGGAGGAATGTGGTTTTGAAGAGGTAAAAAAGAAATTGAAGCTTGCCAATCTTGAGATTTCCAAACTTAGAAAAAAGCAAGGAAACATGCAGTTAAGGAAGCCAATTTCAACAGAATGGAGGCTCTGTGGGAAGATAAAACAGTTTCAATACCTGAAGTAGTTAGCTGTCATGCTCAATATTTCACTTGGACGGTCCCTGCAATAAAAGAGGCAAGATATATCAGAAGGGTCAATGAAAAATTGAGAACTGGAATCCAAATGATGAAAAGATAGATCGAGGATTTGAAGATTCAACTGAATGAACCAAAAGAACAGCCTCAACATAAATGAAGCAGATAGTAAGTGAAGCAATTTTGGGACAATTTTGATGTGAAGTTTATTTTTTGAAGATTGAAGGTTATTTTGGATAGATAATGTCAGATTATTTGGCTCATAGCATGTGGATAAGCCATCGAAAAATCCCAAAAAATGACAAAAAATTTGTTCTTGAATCACACAGCAGTTTCGTAGCGCACTTCGAAACTGCTGAAGCTGCCAGTTTTGTTTTTTGAATCAATTTTGAAATGAAAGGGGGGAACCATTATGAAAGAATGTTGCTACAGAAGATACAAAGGGGTCACCTCAGAATTTTTGAACACTAAACAAAGGAAAATTCAAAGAATGAGAAGCATCTAATAACTCCAAACTCTGCGCTACGAAAACAACAGTCATTTCGTAGCTCAGACAGTTGTCATGCTTCAACCAGCATCTAATGGGTTTTGTCTTAGCACGAGTACATGAGCAGGACCTTTGGTATAATTCAAGGCATCACATATTATTAAAAGGATAAGATGGTTAGCAAAATTTGAGGAACCACTTTGGAGACCAAAGCAGAAAAATAGGGGCAGTTTTCCTAGTATCCAGGGACAGATAAAGGACAAGCAATCAAAGGCTAGCATGAAGTTTAAATTCATCACTCAAGCCAAAGATGAAGAGGGACAGATGTCAAAGAACGAGTTTGTTTTCATAGCTAAGGTTATTTCTAGCATAGATAAGGACTTACACTCCTAGTCAAATTAGGTCTCTAAGACTGTTAGTTTACAGTCAGTTGTAATTAATAGTTTGTTTAAAGTTTGATAGGTGTCAAGTCTAGAGAAATTTGAATTCCCCTCTTGCTGGAGGAAGGAATTCAAGCTTGTAAAGAAACTCTATATATGACAAGAGTTGTAATGCACTAAGGGTTGGAAATTTTTTAGAGAAAACACTCACATTGTGTCATTGTAGAAGATTATGTTTTTATGAATACAAACTTTGGCTTTACTTCTCAGGATTCAGAAAGAGTTCAATGGTGGCTTGTTTTATGTTTGTCCTCATTTCCTTATTTGCAGTAGTATGAATGTATGATAATTAGAACTCATTGGCAATGCTCTAACTTCCTTCATGCATTTGTAGACTGTGTTTCCTTCCTGTTTCTATGTGTTAACTAATATATTGAACTTTTGATGCCCTGACTTCCATGTTCAGCTAATATTGTTGTCAAACTAAGCATTTTCTGACCCCATAGACCAATGGATGTTTATTGACTGTGTTTCAACCATTTACACTCCTTCATTTGTTTTCATAGAGTTAGCCATCTAATCCATTATCAAAATCTTTAACCTAGTGAGAGAGCCCTCTCAGGTTGAGGAGGCTAAGCCTCAGCCAAAAGTTGGTTGAAACAGTTACTCAAGGTCTACCTGATCGACAGCTTGTCAGGGTTAGGTTTTGTGATAACACCCCCCAAATTCGTTTCATTAATGCCGGATTGGCAGCAGATTTTCAAGGATCTGAGCCATAAATTTCGTCTTAAATGTCGGCTACCTGCTCCATTTGGCTACATTTCAACCATCAAATCATGAACAGTGACCTTAACGGTCACTTTTCGGCTGACTTGTGCAATTTCTCACTGGGTAGCGTAGCTTCCTTCACGCTGTTGTGGACCCTGTGACACTTCCTTGCTTCACACAGACCTCCAATCGCACAGCTCCCCAACCCGGGTAGTATAGTTTATAGTCCCATGCCTCCTTTCAGCTGCCTGGAGTGTTAAGATTGTGCTACCTTCATCTAGTCACATGGTTGGACAGCTGGTGTATGGCTTCAATCGACTGCCATTCACCTTTCCTGGAAAGGGATCTCCATTCAATTTGACTAGTTGTACCGCTCCTCCGTAGGTAATATCCTCAATGACATAGGGCCCTAACCAGTGCATTTTGAATTTCCCTAGAAATTTATCAAACCTACTGTCATATAACAGAACCAGGTCGTTTACCTTAAAGGTGTGCAGCTTAATATGTCGATCATGCCATGCCTTTTCGCACTGCTTCTAGACCTATTGGTGAAATCTAGCTAGAAATATCTCTTCCTAAAGTTCATCTAGTTGTGCGAGCCTTTCCTCCAGGGCTCTGTGATCCGTGATACCTGTGAGCATTTCTATGCGCAGACTAGGAACAATATATTCCATAGGCTTTACAACTTCAACACCATAGACAAACCTAAAGGAGGTTTGTCCAATCAACTTCTTGCATGTCGTTTGATAAGCCCATAGTACTGCGGGTATGCATAGGTCCCAATCACTTCACTAAGCATTTCAAACCTTGGTTAGCACATTTTTGAGCAATTTATTGAACACTTCCACCGTCCCGTTAGCTTGCAGGTGATAAGGTGTGCTCTTTTGGTGATATACTTGAAATTACTCCGTTAGCGCACTGATTGTCTCATTCAGAAAATGCGTACCTCGATCACTCATCAAGATATTTGGATAGCCAAATCATGTCAGTACATGCTCAAAGAGGAAATTTTCCGTAGTCACGTCTGTGCAGTCCTTCACAGGCTGTGCCTCCGCCCAACGAGTCAAATACTCTGTCATGGTGATAATGTACCTTGCTCCCGTCTTTCCTTGGGGCTAAATGGGTCCCACAAAATCTATCACCCATTTCTTAAAGGGTTGCAACATCATCTGAGTATTCAAAGGCATCTCATCCCTCTGCGATGGCCTACCAATCCTTTTACATACATCGCACGCCTTCCAATAAAATTTTGAGTCCTGATGGAGGGTTGGCCACCACAACCTTGCGTGTAGAATCTTCTACACAGTTGCTCTCCCTGCATAATGTCCTCCCACGATGCCCCCATGAGCATCCACAAGGATGTTGCTTCTTTCAAACTCAGGTACATATCATTACAATATCTCATTAGACCCCATTTTGTACAGATTCCCAGCAATGATAGAAAAATTTGCCACGCGCACCACTAATTCCTTCTTCTGCTAGACAATGTATCCTTCCGGGGCAGTTCCTGTTGTTAGGAGGTGTATTATATCTTCAAAATGACCATCCATGACGCGTACTATGAATAGTTGCACATCAGGAAATCCTTCCTCCAAATTAGTGGGCTCTTCCCTTGTTTCGATGCGCTACAGATGGTCTGGTCCCACATTTAGTCATCCAGGCTTCACAATAACCTCAAAATCATATTCCTGGAACAATAACAGCCATCTTCAGATTCTCCCCCCCAACATAGGCTTATTGACCAGGTATTTTAGCATGAAATGATCCGTGTACATCTTAAAATGGCCTCCCAGCAAGTAGTGCCTAAAATTCTGAAGCGCGTATACCATAGCGAACCCTTCGCGCTTGGTAGTGGAATAGTTCTTCTCTGCTTTAGATAACCTTCTGCTTGCAAATGTGATAGGGTTGTCTAGGTCTTCTCCCCCAGCCTGTGTCAGTACTGCTCCCAGCGTTATACATGATGTGTCGACATGTACATGAAACTCCTTCCAATCCGGGAAGACTAGGATCAACGCAGTGACCATCTTTTCTTTCAATACATCCAGACTCTTCTTACAATCTTTGTTCTAGCAGAACATGACATCCTTCTTCAACAATTTTTCCATAGGCACGGTGATCTGGGCATAGCCTCTGATGAACTTTCTGTAATATCCTATATGTCCCAAGGTAGCGCGCAACTGTTTCACACTCCTTATCGCTTCCAAGTTCAGTATCATCACGATCTTCGCAGGGTCTACCATCAGTCCCTGTCTGCAAACCACATGAACCAACAAGGTCCCAAAAGGAATACAAAACAAGAACTTCTTCAGATTGAGCATGATCTGATATCTTCGACAGGTATCCAGCATCAAGCGCAGGCTTGCTACATGGCATTTCACCAACCCAAACATAGTCCAATCATTAAAGTATACTTTCAGGAACTTATGAATAAAATCCTTGAAAGTAGCAACGACTATGCGCAAGAAAATCACAGGTGCATTCTTTAATCCGAGAAACATTACAGTGTACTGGAAACAACCCCACTTAGTCGCAAAGGTTGTCATGCTCCTCTCTTTCGGCATGATTTTGATCTGGTGGTACCTCGAGAACCCATCAGTAAAGGAATATGCTTCCTAGCCGCCTACATTGTCCAACACTTCATCAGTGAATGGAGTTGGGAAAGGATCATGTACGCAAGTGTCATTCAGCTTTCTGAGATCCATACATATCCTTATTTCATCCTTCTGCTTCTTCTCTTGTACCACCATTGGGCTTACCCAGTCAGATTCTTCCACAGGCTCAATAATGCCTGCCACGAGCATCTTATCTAGTTCTAAGTGGACCTTTTCTTTGTACTTCAGATTGAGACGGTAAGGCCTTTTCTTAACCGGCTTCTCGTCGAGTTTCAATGTGATCTTCATCATACCTAGGTCCCCGATTATCCCCTTCAAATTCGTGAACTTGGTAGGGAATAAATCCTAGTATTTACGGAGCAATTCAGTGACCTTATTCACTATCGTGTTGTCCCATTAATCTCCAATCTTCGCGAATTTGGGCTCTACTTCCATACCAATGTTTACTTGTTTCATTTTCAGTGTCGCAGTTATATCCGGATTCTCAACCTGCAGTCCTTCAACCTCGCGGTGACCTTCTGTTTCCGGAATTTTGATCTTTCATGGATCTTCGTCCTCTTCTTCACAAGTTACGTTATAACATTCTAACACGTGACTCAGTTGAGTAGCCCATCCAGGCTGAATCAGTTCTAAAGGATCCTGCGGTATCCAAAAGATTGTTGTTTTCACCTCTTGTAGCGCTTCATCAATATTGTCAAACCTGTCTTCAAAACTAAATTTCATTATGAATCCTTCACGCATAATATCCCATTCACTTGTCCCATGGTGGAGCTCCGTTTCTACATACCAATTCATTGGGACAATATCCAGGGTGTGACAGAACAAGTGCACCCATTTAGGTTGGGGCCTCTCTCCATAAGCCTGAGCCCATTTTTCCAAGTGTGCATGTGGATCATCCTGCCCATCATACTTGTCGGTCATACGCATCTTCGGCTTCCCAAAGCGAGTTCTCATCATTCTCCTACATCCGTTCCAATCATCAAAGCTTCCCTTGTGCTTACCCCACCACCTTGTGGGCGTAGCGCGTAGTGCCTAGTCCAACGCCTGGAAGCACTGCTTTTATGGAGCCTCCCTTTCAAATGCATCCAGAAAAATATCTACATCATTCAGGCCATCATAAGTGGGCAGGTTCCTTACCTCTAATGACACACAGCGTAGTGACCAAGTCATCATGTTACATCTCAGCCAGCACTCTAGTTCTTCATCAAAGTCTGAGGTGCATGAACTCTCGTGATCCCAAGTAATTCATCCATCCGCTATTGGATTCACCCAATCTTGGTCTTGCGTTGTTATCTTATAGATATAGTCCAGATTTTCATCACTCTCATAATCGCAGATTGGTTCAGTATAACGCGATCCTTCAGTAGGATCTAGGGGTACAATTACGCGTAGTGATTTCTTCTCAAATATCATCTTTCGCTTCTTTATATTGATTTCCCCATTCATATCAGTAGCCCAGTCAATTACAAGGAGCACAGGATAGGGGTTGTTGTCATCCACTATCTCTATCACTTCAAAATCATCTAGTGTGCTTGCACCTTCAATATCCACATTCACCCCCTGCATTTGCCCCATGGGGATGATCTTTTGCTAATTTTCCATCCTTAGCTGAATCGGAGACCATTGTAGCATGGGTCTTCCCATTCGTTCCCAAGTCTATTTTGGTAGGAAGTTTGCGTTTGACCCCAGGTCCAAGATAACCTGATCCATTTCATACTCTCCTATCTACGTGGTCAGTCTCATCTCTCGTCCCGTCTTTTTTTATGCTTACCAAGATTTCGTACTACGCATGACTCAACAGGAGTGTTTCCAACACATCTATTTATGAGCTCCTGCAGATCCTTCACAACCTTGCTATCGCGCAGTAGCTTCATGCAGGTCTCCAGGAAAGTTGTAAGCATAGAAGGGTCCATTTCCTGATCAAGCTTATCCTTGCTTCCGAATTTGGAGGCCTCAGCGAAGCTCTTCTTCGTTTCCATGAAGTTTTCATGTGCGCGCTACAAATCGAACTCAACCTCCTTCGCCGGATCTTTGCGAACCTATGTACTGTCTTCTGGTTGTTTCCCTTTGTCATCTCCTGTTGTGATTCCACTTTAGAGCACTATATTCACATTTAGATCCTCTTCACGCGGCTAAGATCTCATCATCTACAGGTTCTGAGTCAGTAGAGGTGGTAGCCCCCCTTTGTCACGTATCCTAGCTATCAACGTAGGACAATCTTCCGTTTCATGATCAAACAAAGTGCAATACTTGCATAACGAACATGTTGGGTTAGTGAAATTGTGGGCATAGTGTCCTGGCCCTCCATAATTGTAGCATATCAATTGTCCCTGACCTATGCCAGGTCCTCCTCCACCTCAGCCTCGTCCGCGCCCCTGAAATCATTTCCGTGCCATCCTTGCGCTCTATTCAGGGGGGCGTGTTTCGGCCTAAACCCTATAGATGGGAGTTCTATCCATAATCAATTCATAACACCTGCAATTATGCTCATCATGCCCTACCAACCAAAAAAAGTTGCAGAACAGTTGTCGTGGCGTATGTACAAACTTTTGCAACAAATGACAGTTATCCATGGCATGTTTTCCTGTTACCTGACATATAGCGCACCACAATGCAGGCCCTGCGCTCAATCCTTCTTGAGCTTCCAGCCTCAAAGGCATCAGTCCTCTCCCTGTAAGGTAGTTCAAAAAGACCGGGCAATGGTATTTGTCATGCCCCTCACTCTTGCATTTCAGACACCATACCTCTTCGTGCACCTTTGGTCAAACTTTTCTGTCCTATTTCAAGAATTGCATTTCAAGGCAAAGTTTTTTCAACTGCACATGAATCTGCTAAACCCCCAGATTTGAATCCTGCATCGGTGTTTCATGCAGCTTCATTGCGATCTCCAAGGCCTCTACCTAAGTTGTTATCTTCTACTGCGACAACGCAACCCTTAAGTGTGGCAGGAGCGAAGCCACAAACGACTCGTGATGATGTCCGTCTGTTAGATTCATGTTAGCTTCGTTGATTGTACACTTCAACCTCCGATCTAGTTCCCAAGGTGTCTTGCCTAGTTGCATCGCGATTTATTTGAACCCTACAATTGACTGTGCTTCAGATTTAGGCTTACTGAATTCTCTATTCAGTGTTGTCTGGATGTCTGTCACTCTAACATTTGTAGGTTTTAACCCCATACAGAAATTACCTACATATGAATTCTAAAACATAGAAAATAAACAATGCGAGAACATAACACATAAAACACATATACACAGAGATTTTCCCTTGGATCCAAAAACTGGGACTACCAACTTGATTTTTCATTATGTTCCTTTCAATGTTACAATACATATTTATACATGCCGAAGCATCCAATACCATGGATCGAAAGCCATCACATCCAAAATAATGGACCGAAAACCATCACATCCAAAACAATGGACCGAAAACCATCGCATCCAAAACCATGTGCGAAAAACATGCACAAAATCATAGGTAGGTCTGCCCAACCTAATATAGGGTCCAAAAAACAAAATTTTCCAGAGTACCCCAGACCCCATAGAGGGGGGTTACCTGCACCCCTCAAACCCCATGTGACCCCCCCGCTACGCAATCAACGCAACGAAGGGGGCGCTCTGCCCCTTGTCTAACCCCCCGGTTAACTACGTGGGCTAGTCGTGGAAAGAATATGAAACAACCCAACAACATTTGGGTTATCATTAGTGTACTTGATATACTAGGTTAGCACGTGATCCTTCAGAGCGCTAACCAATGTTTCCTTCTTCATGTTATCATCTGTAATTCCCTGAGCTTCCCATACAGCTTTTACAACGAACAGGAATTGGTCTGGGTCCTCATTCCCCAAGCCTTTGAACAAAGGCAGCTTCACTGAATTTGCCATACTGAACTGTAGTGGAGGTGGAGGTGGTACAGATGAAGTCGTAGGTGATGGTGGTGAAGTTGGAGTTGGCGTGGGTGGAGGTGGTATTCGCAGGAATCCTTGCCTTATTAACTGAATAGCACTTCATGGAGAAATTTGTGCTATTCCCTCTTCGTCACCTTGTGGAAGTGAAATCAACAGACTATATTCAGGACCCTTTTTTCCTTCGTTTCTGTAAGTTTTTCCGCTTCGCGTAGCCCCGAACATCAAGGTAGCTACATAACCTATTTTTCGCAAAATAAAATTTTAATCCAAGTATTCAAATATTTCACGTACTTACCTCACAGTCCTTTGAAAAAGCGTTGCTCCGCCTCGCTGTAGTTGACTGAGGTGTCGACAGTAAATTCAGTTACAAATCCTCCTATGACATAATCAAGCCAATGATCGATAGTGCAGGCGATCTTATCCTCCAATGCTTCCAACCTTCGCACTAGCTCTGGGGTCCACACAATAGGACCGTCCAGTTTCAACCTTCCTTTGCTATCTTCTAGCTTCGCGATCCACTCGTATAACTCAATTGGAAAGGAGAAAAAAATATCTCATGGATCTCTGTATATATGTACCTATCCAGCCACTGTTCCTTTGCCAGTCATGGGTTTATGTTCTCTTGCGCTACAAATTTGTGGATCTTTCTATCCAACCAGTCTCCAATCTCTTTCTTTGTCAGATTCCAGTGATACAACATCACACATCTCTTATGCATATTCCGGTCCCAGCAATGGAACCATTTGTTGGCTTAAGGGGACTTGACTCAGGTTCAGTGTTAATTATCCAAACAAATCCCTACACTACTGGCCCTTTCAGCATCAGCCCGCGTAGCGTGAACTGAAGTCTCACTCGAAGCAGTATGGGGGGATGCTGGAACCAAGTTTCCACACCCTGAGATGGTCGTGATGTCATTTTATTCCCCTTATTCCTGCCTTTGCGCAAGTCACTTCACTCTAGGGCTTGGCAGATGAGCCTTCTCTTCCGTCCTTCAATACCTCCATGAAAGGGTATGTCTAACCTTCGCACAACCCTAACCCTTGATCTAGACACTTTCACACTGCTAAGGCAGCGTACCGTGCAGATTCCTAAACTCGTCCAAGAGTCTTACTTATCTTATTAGATACTCATAGTTAGCACTGTGTAAACATATATTCTTATATGCGTTCAGTTATCCACATAATCATACACATTTTCTCATCACATAAGCATTATAAAGGAAATTCATACATAAATTTATAAGATGCATTAATTAGAACAAAGAAACAAAAATTGCAGAATACTTCTCTTTATTAATCTCTTCCAAGTGATTACAGACTCTATCCACCTTGTGCACACAGCTGCAAGGGTCCACGCACTCAACTACGGACTTCTACCCTAGGCCTTTGTGCACTCACGTATAGAGCCTCTACCTATGCTACGACCCAAAACTTAGACTTCTTACTTTAGAGCCATCACTCTCTTACCTAATTGATTTCTCTAACTACTTAGAGCTTAGCTCTTTTTATACAATCCCATGGTCCACGGACCATGGGTAGATTTTTTACAACCGACTTTACTTTACAAAACTAAGGGCAGACAACCCTTTATGACTTATAACAACTACGCACTCCGCGACCACAAAATGCAAGAGTATTTACAAGTTTCTTACAAAATTTGACCAAAATATGGGTTTTTAGCCCCAAAACTGCCCTTTGGGTGATCCCGCTCCCAACAGTTTCTTCTAGGCGATGCGTGCACCAGTATCGCAACCTACTTGCCCATCTTATCCTTCGCACTCTCTTTGGTCAAGGTAGGCTTCGGTCTAGGCGTCCGTGGTGACTTGGGGACTTCATCTAGTACCTCTACAACTTCTGGAGCAGCTCCTTCTGCATCCATAACAACCTTCGGCACAGCCCCCTCGACTGTCACTGCTTCGGCATCCATAGCTTCAGATCTTGGGATAAAATCATGGATTAAATTGCGGTTGGATTCTGGAAATCGATCAAACATTGGGTAGTCAAGCAATTCTTCAAAGAATGTGCGGGTCATGCACGTCTGAGAGCTCACCAACTCAATGTTCAAAATGCCAAGTTTTTTTTGTTGGGACTCCACCTGCAATTTATAGGCCATTTGAATTCAAACCCAATCGTTCCCCCCACATTCGATTCATTAATGCCAGATTGGCGACATATTTCCAATGATCTTACCCATAAATTTTATCTTAAATGCTAGCCACCTGCTCCATTTGGCCGCATTCTCATCATCAAATCATGAACAATGACTTTAACGATCACTTTACGGCTGACCTACATAGTTTTTCCCTGGGTAGCGCAACTCTCTTTGCGTTGTCGCGAACCCTGTGACATTGCCTCATTCTGCACAATCCTCCAATCGCGCAGTTCCCCAACCCAGGTAGTGTAGTTTATAGTCCTGCACCTCCTTTTAGCTGCTTGGAGCGCTAAGACTATGCTACCTTCATATAGTCACCTGGTCGGATCACCAGTGTATGGCTTCAATCGGCTACCATTCACCTTGCCTGGGAAGGGATCTCCGTTCAGTTTAACCAACTGAACTGCTCCACCGTCGGTAATCTCCTTAATGACATAGGGCCCTAGCCAATGCATTCTGAATTTCCTTGTAAATTTATCAAACTTGCTATCATATAAAAAAACCAGATCATTTACCTTAAAGGTGCATAGTTTAATGTGCCGATCATGCCATGATTTTTCGCGTTGCTTTTGGACCTGTTGGTGAAATCCAACCAGAAATCTTTCTTCCTCAATCTCAGCAAGCTCCGTGAGCCTCTCTTCTAGGGCTCCATGATTTGTCATACCCATGAGTGCTGCTATTCGCAGACTAGGCACAATGTATTCCATGGGCATCACTGCTTCAACACCATATACAAGCCTAAAGGGCATCTTCCCAGTCAACTTTTTTCATGTTGTTCGATAGGCCCATAGTATTGCAGGTATGTGCAGGTCCCAATCACTTCCCTGAGCGTTGCAAACCTTGTTTAGCGCGTTCTCCAGTACCTTATTGAATTCTTCCACCATCCCATTAGCCTGTGGGTGATAAGGCGTGATTTTCCGGTGATACACCTGAAATTACTCCATCAACGCGCTGATTGTTTCATTCAGAATGTGCGTACCGCGATCACTCATCAAAACCTTTGGACACCCAAATTGCTTTAGTACATACTCAAAGAGAAACTTCACAGCGGTCATGCATGTGTAGTCCTTCACAGGTTGTGCCTCCGCCCATCGAGTCAAATACTCAACCGCGGTGATAAGGTATCGCACTCCCATCTTCTTTCCTTGGGGCTGAATGGGTCCCACAAAATCTATTGCCCATTTCTCGAAAGGTTGTAACGTCATCTGTGGGTTCAGGGGCAACTTATCTCTCCGAAATGGCCTGCCAGTACTTTGACACATGTCGCATGCCTTTCAGTACGCTTTTGAAACTTGATGGAGGGTTGGCCACCACAACCCTACACGTAGAATCTTCTGCGCAGTCGCTCTTCCTGCATAATGGCCTCCTGCGGTGCCCCCATGAGCGTCCGCGAGGATACTGCTCCTTTCAAACTCCAGTACATATCGTCGTAATACTTCATCAGACCCCATTTTGTATAGATGTTCGACAATGACAGAAAATTCTGCCGCACACACCACTAACTCCTTTTTCTGCTGGACGGTGTAGCCTTTCGGGGCAGTTCCTATCGTTAGGAAGTGTATGATGTCTTCAAAGTGACCATCCACGATGCACACTGCAAAGAGATGCACTTCAGGCAATACCTCCTCCAAATTAGTGGGTTCCTCCCCCGTTTTGATGCATGACAGATGGTCTGGTCCCACGTTCAGTTTTCCAGGCTTCACAATAGCTTCAAAATCATACTCCTAGAACAATAACAACCACCTACAGATTCTCCCCCCCAACACAGGCTTATTGACTAGGTATTTCAACGCAGAATGATTCGTATACATCTTAAAATTTCCACCCAGCAAATAGTGTCTAAACTTCTGGAGCGTGTATACCATGGCTAATCTTTCTCTCTCAGTGGTGGAATTGTTCTTCTCAGCCTTGGATAACCTCCTGCTTGCGAATGCTATAGGATGGTCCAAGTCTCCTCCGACGGCCTGTGTTAGTACTGCTCCTAGTGTTATACATGATGCATCTACATGTACATGAAACTCCTTCTTCCAATCCAAGAAGACTAAAATCAGCACGGTGACCATTTTTCCTTTTAGCACATCCAAGATTTTCTGATAGTCCTTGTTCCAAAAAAACGTGACATCCTTTTTCAACAGCTTCTCCATTGGCGTGGTGATCTGGGCATATCCCTTGATAAACTTCCTGTAGTACCCAGTATGTCCCAAGGCTATGCGTACCTGTTTCACACTCCTTGGCACCTCCAAATTAAGTATCACTGCGATCTTCACAGGATCTACCATTAGTTCCTGTCTACAAACCACATGCCCCAGCAGAGTCCCAAAAGGAACACAAAGCAAACATTTCTTTAGATTGAGCACAATCTGGTACCTTCGATTAGTATCTATCATTAAGCACAAATTGGCCACATGATGTTTTACCAACCCAAACACAGTCCAGTCATCAAAGTACACCTCCAGAAACTTATGAATAAAGTTTTTGAATGCAACAATGACTATGCGCGAAAAAATCGTAGGCACATTCTTTAATCTGAAAGGCATTACAGTGTACTGAAAACACCCCCATTCAGTTATGAAGGTCATCTTGCTTCTATTTTCAGGTGCGATTTTGATCT
Organism: Pinus tabuliformis; assembly: GCA_031772625.1. Lineage (NCBI taxonomy): Eukaryota > Viridiplantae > Streptophyta > Pinopsida > Pinales > Pinaceae > Pinus > Pinus tabuliformis. The sequence continues at coordinate 980,611,613 of CM062816.1, read as the reverse complement.
TATGGTACCCAGAAAACCCATCAATGAAGGAGTACTCTTCCTGGCCACCTATATTATCCAATACCTCATCAGTGAATAGAGTCAGGAAAGGATCATGCACGCAAGTGTCATTCAACTTCTTGAGATCTACACATATCCTTATTTCATCCTTCTACTTCTTTTCTTGTACTACCATTGGGCTCACCCAATCAGATTTTTCTACGGGCTCAATGATGCCTGCCATGAGCATCTTATCTAACTCTAAGCTGACTTTCTCCTTATACTTCGGATTGAGACAGTAAGGTATTTTCTTAAACGTCTTCGCGTCAGATTTTAACGTGATCTTCATAACGCCCAAGTCCCTTATTATCCCCTTTAACTCTGTAAACTTGGTGGGGAACAATTCCTGGTATTCGTGAAGCAATTCGTCGACCTTATCTATCGTCGCGTCATCCAAGTAGTCTCCAATCTTCGCGAATTTGGGTTCCGCCTCTATGATAATATTTACCTATTTAGTTTTCAATAGCGCGGTTATATCAGGATTCTTGATTTGCGGTCCCTCGACCTCGTGGTGACCCTTGGTTTCATGGATGTTAATATTTTGGGGATCCTTGTCTTCTTCTTCAACAGTCACGTTACAACATTCCATCGCGTGGCTCAGCTGAGTAGTCCAATTGAGTTGAATCAGATCCAAAGGATCTTGCGGTATCCTAAAGATCGCTGCTTAACTTCTTGTAGCGCTTCATCAAAACAGTCAAACCCATATTCAAAGTTGAACAACATTATGAACCCTTCGCGCAAAATATCCCATTCTCTTGTGCCATGGAAAATCTTTGTCTTCAAGTTCGAGTTCATCAGGATGACATCCAAGATGTGACAAAACAAGTGCACCCATTCAGGTTGGGGCTTCGCTCCATAGGCCTTAGCCCATTTGGCCAAGTGTGCGTGCGGATCGTCCTTCCCGTCATACTTGTCTATCACTCATACCTTTGGTTTCCCAAAGCATGTGCTCATCATCCTCCTATACTCCCACCAATCGTCAAAACTACCTTTGTGTGTACCCCACCATCTTGTGGGAGTAGCACACAGTGCTCATTCCAAAGCCTGGAAGCGCTTCTTCTACGGTACTTCCCTCTCAAATGCATCCAAAAACACATCCACATCATTCAAGCCATCATAAGTGGGCAGATTTTGTACCTCTGACGACACAAAGCACAACGACCAAGTCATCATGTTACAACTCAGCATGGTTCCTTCATGTAGTCGATTCTGCTAGCGCTCTAATTCTTCATCCGAGTTTGAGTTGCAGGAATCCACCCCCAAGTTTGCTTCAGCAAAATGTTCACGTCTAACCCTAGATCCAGAATAACCTGATCCATTTCATATTCTCCTATCTGCATGGTGAGTCTCATCTCACGCCCTGTCCTTACCTTATGCTTACCAATCTTCTATACCATGCACGGTTCACCCAGATTGTTTACAACACATCTATTTATAAGTTCATGTAACCCTTCATAGCCTTGTGATCGTGCAGCAGCCTCATGCAGGTCTCTAGAAAGGTCATAAGCATAGAAGGGTCCATTTCATAAACAGGCTTATCCTAACTCCCTGATGTAGAGGCCTCAACAAAGCTCTTCTTTGCTTCCATGAACATTTTGCGTGTTCACTCCAAATCAAATTCAACCTCCTTCACGGAGCTTTGTGAACCCATGCGCTGTCTTCAGTTTGTTTCCACTTATCATCACTCATTGCAATTCCACTTCGGAGCACTATATTCACATTCAAATCCTCTTCACAAGGCTTAGCCCTCATCATCTATAGGTTCTAAGTCGACTGCGGTGGTAGCACCCCTTTGTCACATATCCTCGCTATCAGTGTAGGACAGTCCTCTGTCTCATGATCAAACTGAGTACAATATTTGCACGACGAATGCGTTGGGTTAGTGCATTCATGGGCATAGTGTCCTGGTCCTCCACAATTGTAATAGATCAGCTGTCCCTGACCTCTACCAGGTCCTCCTCCACCTCAGCCTCGTCCACGCCCCTGAAAGCCTGTTCACGCCATCCCAATGCTCTGGTCAGGAGGCTGCGTTTCTGCCTAAACTCTATAGGCGGGTTCTCTATCCATCATTAATTCATAACTTCAACAGTTGCGCTTATCATGCCCTATCGACCTGCAGAAGTTGCAGAACAATTGTTGCGGTGTTTGTACAAACTTCTGCAGCAAATGATAGTTATCAGTCACATGTTTCTCTGCTACCTAACATATAGTGCACCACAACGCAGGCCCCAAGCCCGATCCTGTTTGGGATTCCAGCCTCAAAGGCATCAGTCCTCCTCCTTCAATATAGTTCGCAAAGACTAGGCAATGGTCTTTGTCATGCCCCTGACCTTTACATTTCAGGCACCATATCTCTTCGCATGCCTCCGGTCGAACTGTTCTGTCCTGCTTCAAACTTTGCATTTCGAGGCAAATATTTTGCAACTGTGCATGGATCTGTTGAACCCCCAGATTTGGATCTTGCATCAATGTTTCATGTAGTTTTATTGCAATCTCCAAGGCCTCTGCCTAAGTTGTAATCTTCTGTTGTGACAGTGCAACCCGTAGGTGAGGCAAGAGCGAAGCCACGAACACTCGCGGTGCTGTCCATTTGTTAAGTTCATATTAGCTTCACGGATTTTACACTTCAATCTCTGATCCAATTCCCAAGGTGTCTCGCCTGGTTTCATCATGATTTCCTTGAACCCTGCAATCAACTGCGCCTCTGATTTAGGCCTACTGAACTCTTTATTTAGCGCAGTTTGGATCTTTGCCAACCCAATGTTTGGGTTATCATTAGAGTACTCAATGTAGCAAGTTAGCGGGCGATCTTGTAAAACACTAACTAATGTTGCCTTCTTCATGTGATCACTTATGACACCCTAAGCTTCCCATACAGCTTTTACAACGAACCAAAACTTGTCCGGGTCCTCATTTCCCAAGCCCTTAAACAAAGGCAGCTTCATTGAATTCACCATGTTGAACTGTGGTGGTGGTGTGGGAGAAGTCGCAGGTGACAGTGGTGAAGGTGGAGATGGTGTAGGTGGAGGTGGTAGTTGTGGGAACCCTTGTTTTATCAACTAAACTGCACTTCATAGAGAAGCCTATGCTACTCCCTCTTCGTCACTCAAAGGAGGTGAAATCAGTGGGATATATTTAGGACACTTTCTTCCTTCATTCTTATAATTTTTTCCACATCACGTAGCTCCGAACATCAACGTAGCCGCATAACCTGTTTTTCGCACAATAACATCTTAATCCGGTAATTTAAAGACTTCAAGTACTTACCTCATGGACCTTTGAAAAAGCGTCGCTCCACCTCGTTGTAATTGACTGAGGTATCGACCGTGAATTCAGTCACAAATCCTCCGATGATAGGATCGATCCAATGATCGACAACGTGGGCAATCTTATCCTCAAAATCTTCCAGTCTCTGTACTAACTCTGGGGTCCAGACAATAGGACCGTCAAGCCTCCACCTTCCTTGGCTATTCGCTAGCTTCACGATCCACTCGTATAACTCAACTAGAAAGGAACAAAAAAATATCTCATGGATTTCTGTATACAGGTATCATTCTAGCCATTGTTCCTTTGTCAGCCGTGGATTTATGTTCTCTTGCACCACGAATTCGTGGATATTTCTATCCAACTAGTCTTCGATCTCTTTCTTAGTTGGATTCTAGTGATACAACATCACACATCTCTCATGAAGATTCTAGTCCTGGCAACGGAACCATTTGTTGGCTTTGTGGGCCCTGACCCAAGTTCAACATTAGTCAGCCAAACAAATCCCTACACTACTAACCCTCTTGTTATCAGCCCGTGGAGCACGGACCAAAGTCTCACCCGAAGTAGTATGGGGGGATGCTAGAACCAAGTTTTCATACCCTGAGATGGTCGTGATGTCGGTTTATACCCTCTGCCCCTATTTTCGTGCAGGTCACTAAGTGTTCGAGCTCTATGAGTCTACCCTTTATTCTGCCCTTCAGTACCTCCGCGAAGGTGTACGATTGACCTTTGCGCAGCCCTAACCTGTGGTCTAGGCACTTTCACGCAGCTATGATAATTTATTGTACAGCTTCCCAAGTTATCTCAAGTGTTTTACTTATCTTACTAATCAATCACAGTTAGCATCACGTAAACTGATATCCTTACTTGCATTCAATTAATCGATACAATCACATATATTTGCACATCAAATAAACATTGTAAATTAAACCCAAAACGTAATATAATCAGATGCATTAACATGGAATAAATACACATTAATTGCAAAATACTTCTCTTTAATAATATCTTCCATTTTAATACAAAGTCTATCCTCCCTGCGCACACAGCTGCAGGAGTCTACGCACTCAGCTGCGGACTTCCACCCTAGGGTTTTGCGCACTCATCTACAGAGCCTCTACCTATGCTAAGACTTAAAACACTTAGACTTCTCTACCAAAACTCCAACACTTCTTTTTTATCCTTTACTCCTCCTTAGAGATGACTTACTTAGCTCTTTTTTATACAATCCCATGGTTCGCGGACCATGGGTAGATATTTACAGCCAACTTGACACTTTACAAAATAAGGGCGGACAACACTTTATGACTCTTGACACCTTCGCGCTTTGCAACCACAAAATGCAGAGACTTTACAATTTTATTACAAAATTGTCCCAAAATATGGGCTTTTAGCCCCAAAACTACTTTTGGGGGAACCCATTCCCAACACGCTTCATCTCCCAGTGTTAGGTTTTTGGATGTTTAGGTTTTTCCATTGTTTATTAATGATAAAAATGCCTCCAATACTCATTGTAACACAATTCACAAGACATGTAGTAGCCACATCTCTTCTCCTAGATAAGCTACCATCGCCCGAACTAGTTGATCTTCTCTTTTGTTGCATGAAAATATAATATTATATGATATGGAATCAAATTTTGTAACTTGATCCAAAGATCCATGGATTATCCTCTGAAGCTCATTTAAGTTAGTTGAGAAATTTCAGGTGAGTCACCTATAACTAGAGATATTTTAACTTGTGGGATTTTTTCTCTTTGCAAACCATGGAATTTAGCCTACACTTTTACCTCATCATTTGTGGCTGCACCTAATTCTTAGGAATAGTCACTTTATTCTTTTCCAGTGGGATCCACGAGGACCCTCCTACACCTGTTTCCCTTAGATTTCCTCATGGTTTAATATAATTTACTAATGTCACTATTGAATTGGATTTTGGATCTTAAAATTTGAAGTTGGTGGTCTATCGCTTAATAGAGTCTTAATTTATAACTTTTTTGATCCGAATGGAAATTGATATCCATCCATGGTATTCATCGACCCATGGTATTTATCCACTCATGGAATATACCTATGGTATTGTAAGTGGCATCCACCCAACGTATTTATCCACCCATGGTATTGTAAGTGGCATCCACCCATGGTATTTATCCATGGTATTGTAAGTGAGATCCACCTATGGTATTCAATCACTGATGGTATCTACCCACTCATGGAATTTACTTGTGGTATTAAAACTAAAAAAAACTATAAGTAACAAGTCACATTTTGTAAAAGGATAGATTGTCCATCACAATGTAGTTTTTATAATTATTCTTTATTTTAATTAAAAAAAATTCTTTGTGGTTTTGTTTAATGTGTGTTCTCCTTTTTTTTCTTTTTTTCTTTTTTGTCTGGAATTTCAATTTTTTCAGATCTTGGGGGCCTTCCCCCCAAGATCCATTTCAATTTTTTAGATCTTGGGGGCCTCCCCACAAGATCCAGATCAGTGATATCAGATTTAGGTTACGACTCCATGGGAATGAGGGTTTGATGCATATTTCAGTTTCAAATTTTTGTAGCAATATTCAACAAACTCCATACATGTGCTACGACCTCCACAGAGTCCTTTCTTAGGCAAAGAAGAAATATATATATATATATATATATATATATATATATATATATATATATATATATATATATATATATATATATATATATATATATATATATATATATATATATATATATATATATATATAGAGCGAAAAAATTGGTAGGAGCCGAAGAAGTGATGGCCATCGCTGTGATTTCTTTCTGCGCAGGGGAGGAAACCCCCGTCACTGCAGTCGGCGGAGGCGGCGTGGGAGGTGTTAGTGTCGGTCATGATGCCCTCCATCAGTGATCAAAAAACTCTTTGCATATGCATAGGTAGGTGTCTCATCAGTGTCAGTTTTGCATCCCGTTAGGCATGCCATAAAACTGATGGAGGAGCTGGTCCTTGTCCCCTTCTTGGCTTTTCTGGATCAGGTCATGTCAGGTATTGAGCTTGTGTCACACTTGTTTTATTTTTGTCTTGAAGTCCCAAGTCTTAGGTCTAGGGTTTCGGTCAAGTGTCACTGCAAGGTCATGAGTCATAAGTCCATGAGTGCCCAGCAAGCCGGAAGGAGGTATGTAAATATGTTTCATTGATATTTTCATCAGGTACAGCTCATTTATACCTTGGATTTAAAAACCATGTTTTTAAAGCCAAGGTCATGTCAATTTTGCAAAAAATAAGGAAAATTTTCAAAAGTCTTCAAAATGCCGGCAATAACCCTGGTCTCCTCGCCAGAGTCCATCAGATCGTCAACCTGCAAAAAGAATGAAGTTAAAGCGCCTCAAAAGCTAAATTCAGGACAAAGCAACTCAAAAGCAGTGTTAAAAGTGAATGTCAAAATAGAACATTAGAGAGTGGGTTTTGTAAATTAATTTTTTCAAATTGAACCTACAAGAGGTAAATTTCCCTCTAAACATCTTCATTATGCCTCTATGAGCTAGCAAAGAAGAGCAAGAGGGCGGAAAGAGAGAAAGAGGGCGAATTGCAGAAAAATTAAGGAGATTTCTGGTGCGCGACCACTCGGGCAGTGTGCGCGACCACCTGGGCGGTGCGCGACCACTCGGCGCCTCCTCCACAGTTCAAATTTCTAACGCACGCGACCACTCGGAGCTTGCGCGCGACCACTCGGGCTCCCACTCACAGAACCTTCCTAAATCCACTCAAAATTGCGTTTTGGTTTGCTAATTGCTCGAGGTAGGCCTCTCTAATGTATTGAATGTTTGAAACATGGATGATGAGCTTGTGTTCATGCATTTTTACCATCAAAAATATGAAGAGAAATAGGTTTAGTGATTGTTTGTTCATGTAGGCAATTTTGCTAAGGTTGGTGTTCGCTTTCAAGGTTTTTAATTCCTCTTTATTCCCTCCATTACTCCTATTAGATTTACAATTGTCATAATGTGTCTCTATCTCATCGCATTTGCAATGAATATCAATTCCCCATTCCCTATACCTAAAACCCTAATTCCTTCCCCACAGCAATATTATAAAAAATATATATATAAAAACACAGCAAGAATCAAAATAGTGATGTGTAAAAGGAAAGAGCAATTGCAATGGTAAAAATAATAAAACAAAAAGACAAAAAACAGAGGAAAAGATTACTATGTATAGCCAAGCCATTGCAAGAACAAAAGAAACTTATTGTTGTGCATAGTCCTCACAAATACAGTGAAAAGAAGGTTGTGTTATTCATAACAAAAACAAAGCAAATACAACTGTACATATTTATTAAAGGACATGCTGCTCTGAAATACTGTTTGCAAAAGAATGTTGCTGTGTCTCCAAAACCTAACCCTAGGCATCCTTTTCCCTTCTATCCCCCTACAGTCAAAGGACAAAATCTAAGAGCTATCTGTTGATTCTAGTAATCAGTGCTGCCCCATCTCCTATATTACATGCTATCCCTTACCCCCTGTTGTAAAATGTATTGTCCTTTCCCTTGGTGACCCTATTACATGTCTTCCCTAATAAAGATATTTCTTTGCAAATGATTTCCCGATGATGAGAGATGAGATAACATGTTTGACATTTTGTGAATTTTTCCTTAAAAGTTCCCTGTTTTTATATATTTTCCCATTCCTTATGAAAAAGTCCCTCCCCTAACACTTCCCTCATGATTTTTTCCCCTTGAAAACAGCATACTTCTCAGCATTTTGCAGGCAGGGCAGCAGTCAACTTTGTCTATTTTCTCCACCTTGCTCAATAACACCATGTCAACCACTGAAACTAATGAGCAAGGTGATGACCGGTCTTCTTCTACGGAGGTTGAGGCACAGCAGAGGCCTCGTAGGGGTGGCAAAGGTGGTCATCATAGGAGAGAAGAGCCCACATCTTTAGCAGAATTACAAGCTTGCCCATTGGTAGTGACTTGTTTCCAGTACATGTCATGTTTCCAGTTTTGCGAGAGGCTTGCCCAGATTCAGCACTACAGGGAGTTGGCCCGGCTATTTGTTTTGCACCTTCATGATGGGTAGGTTACTCTTGCAGGGGTGAATTTTGTGTTTTCTCCTGAGATGATTTCAGAGGCTACCGGGATACCCAATGTGGGTGAGGTGTGGCCAAAGCGCAAATGGCTGGATTTTGTTTATTTTGAGCCATATGTCAGGCCAGCATTCATACATCACTTGTCAGGGAACTTTCCTTTCAGATTCCTCCGAGAGGAGTATGCTCCGATCATGCGGCTTATCATACATTACTTCACATGTGAGGGAAGGTTTTCACGAGTCTTTGCTTGTCACATTCGCCTGTTGATGCACTTTACCCGAGTGAGGATGATGAACATCCTGGTTTACTTCTTCCAGGACATTCAGAGGATGGTGTCCGTGTTTCAGAGGCAGTCCCCAGCTCAGCAGCACAGGAGTTTGTGCCATCATGGTCTCATTCAGCTCATTGTTTCCCATCAGTTGAGTCAGCAGGGCATTCCATGGGCAGACTTCATTTCTCATGAGGTTTTTACAGTGCCACCACAGCCACAGCCAGAGCCAGAGGTCATTCATGAGGCGGGAGGTCCATCACACCAGCCCGAGATTATGGTTCCGAGACATGTGGCTTCTTCACCTCGGGTCACCTATCAGAGAGGTCATAGGACCTTATTTGCAGCAGCTCGACGAGCATTTTCTCCACAGCAGGTGGAAGGGGTCTCGTCATCTTCTTCAGATCAGCGAGTGTTATCTCCACACCAGGTGGAAGGGGCCTCGCATTCTTCATCAGCAGAGGCAGTACGGGAGGGCAAGCAGCCCATGGTTGAGGATGAGAGAGCTGGCGATACGCGTCATGATTTCATTGACCTTGATGCTCATTCTCCTTCTTCAGATTTTTATGAGCTTATCAGACAGAGAGAGGAGGAGAACCTCGTGTTGCAGCAGAAGCTCCAAATGGCTCAATGGACCATCACTTATCTGGAGCAGCGCAACAGACAATTAGAGGCGGAGAAAGAACTTGATGAGCTATGGAGGATCCGCGGTAATAGAGGCTTGAACCGTAGGAGGCCTGGGGACCCATTGCTTGCTGACCGGGAGTCTTTGCTCATTCAGGCAAATGCTCACTTGGAGAGATTGTTGGAGAAAGCCAACCAAGACAAAAGGCTGCTACGGAACATGAAAACTCATTATTGGGCGAGAATGCATGTTTGCAAGGCAAAAATGAAGATACTCCAAAGGAAGTTGTCCGAGGCCCGCAAGAGGAGGAAGAAGACCAACCCGCTCCGTATCTTGGCTGAGGCCTCTCTTACTCACCATGATACTCATTAGCCTCCTCCTAGCAGCAAACTCAAGAAATTTTGAGAGTTTTGAGGCATTTTGGGCATTTTTGAGAATTTTACAGGTTTTGGTCGTTGGAGTGGTCTCACCCCGCGCGCGACCACTCGTGGGGACAGCTCAGAACGGGGAAAACTCTACATTTTTGGAATTTTCATGCAAAAATACACTTGCCTATGGATGGACTTCAAATTTTATGGAGATTTGGACTTCCAAAAGCTCAAAATACATGCAAATTTTGACTTTCTGCCCCTTTTTTGAGTTGCAGAAAGCTGCCTTGGGAGAAATGACTTTTGAGGGGTCAAATAAACTCCAAATTCAGAAATTCCAGAGGGGTTGGGAAGTAGAATCATAGACCTTTCCAACAAGCTATCTTGCACCTGATTTGGACACCAGGAAGGCCCTCAAACACAGCTGCCAATGTGCGCGACCACTCCAAGGGAGGGGCGCGACCACTCAGGGAAATTTCACCATTTTGACTATTTCGGCCTGCAAAACACTGTTTTTACTTTGGTTGACTCTTAATGCATGTAAATGATGGATTGTTGGGTAATTTTCATGGCACATGGATACATTTACTCTCCTTTAACACTTCTAGAAGTTTCCTTGATGTAAATAGTGAATATTAAATGCATGAATGGGTTACCTAAGTTTTAGAGGCAAGTTGTTTTGACTGCCTATTATCTAGTGCTCAGTTTAGAATTAGTTCAAACTGCTCCTAGGAAGCTGAGCTCGACCCCTAGAGGTGGGGAATGGAGTTAGATGATCTATATTATGCCTTCTCTTGCTCATTTTCATGGTTGGACTCTTGAGGGAGAAGCTCCTATTGTATATTTTACTTGTATCTCTGCAATTTGAGGAAAAGGAAGACCAGGGTTTTGCAGACATCATTGGGATTCTTGTGGACTTTTGTGTTGATGATGTGTTCTCTTATTGTAATTGTAAGTGTTTTTATGTGTTCCATCTCTTTCTTTACTGCAGCTTATTAAACAAATGAAGTGATAAAGTTTGAATTCATGCTTGCCATGCTCAGCTTTCAAATTTGTTTAATGTTTATGTTTTCCACTGTCTAGAGAGGATTCAAAGTCATTGTTTGCCCTCTTTAGCTTCTCTTTTTTCTTCCTTGGTCATCCATCTCAGCTAAAGGCATCAGCACAAACTCCTACCTTGCCCCAAAGATCCACCTGCAAAAACTGAGCTCAATCCCCGCACCCTGAATTGCACTCCCTCCAATTGCCACCAAAAACCCCAAAAAACTTTAAATCAACCCTCCTTATCAGTTTACTAGCCTAATATCAGTGTTCCTAATTGGGTCAGCTCATCCTATTGAAAGATCTACCAAGTTTGACCGGAGAGAGCCTTCTCATACCCCGTAGGGCTAGCTACGAGGTGAAATGGTTTGATGTTGCCTTGAAGGTTTACCTTTCTCAGCCTAGGGTGAAATCTCAAGCGCTAACATAGTGGCGACCATACTGGGGAGAACAAATTGATTGTTTGCTTATTGGTGTGTTTAATTCATAAGCTTAGACGGAGTCTGAAGGTATGCCAGGTAGCCTTCGAAAACGCTCTTGTTTTACATCAGCGTAAGTAGATAAACGCTCCTTCGGTCGACCTCCGTGAGCTAGTGAAGGTAACATGGCAATCTGCAATTTACCCCGGTACATGTATCAAGTTCAGATCTGATTGTTGATGGTGAACAACGATCAGACACTGGCAAGGCTGAAATCATTCACTTGGCGACTCTAAATCATTTTCAAGATCAGATCCAAAGACTCCACTGGAGGATGATCCCGACCAGCAGAAACATGAAAGGAGATTATGGCAAGATCAGGTACTCAAGTTGGAATTTCATCCAAGACATTTTGTTCTTTGTCATAAATTATTTCTTCTTTTTTCCCAAGAATGTAAAGAAGGCTTTGCAAAGTATACTATGCTTGAGAAGAGATCTTCGGCCTGCAGTTGATTCTTTCCCTTTGAAGATTGTGAATACCAAAGATTTGCATGCCTTTGAGCTTGATCAAGATCCTTTTTCCGACTTTTGTGATGACCATCTTCAAATTGATGAGCCCCAAGAGACCAAGACTGATCCTATACCTGCTGTACATAACCCTACACCTTGTAAAATTCCAGATCGGTATAAACCTCTTGTTTTACCTTCGGTTCTTCATGCTTTCCCCAAAAGCTATGATCTATACTTGCCGAGGTTTGATGGTGAAAGTAAGGATGTCAACGCTGAGCAACATGTGTAGAATTTTGAGTTATTTCTTGATCTTTTTGAAGTCGATGATGAAGATGTTAGTATGAGGCTTTTTGCTCTTTCTTTGCAAGCTGAAGTTAAGAGTTGGTTCAAAACCCTGCCTGATGCAAGCATCTCAGATTTCCAGCAGTTCGTCAAAGTTTTTCTTGATAGGTGGATGATCGGGCATAACCTTTTCTTGATTGTAGAAGAGTATAACTAGCTAAAAAGACTACCTGGGGAGACAGTACAACAGTTTTCAGCCAGATTTAACCAAGTTTATTATTCGATGCCGGCTGATATAAGGCCTACTCCTAGATCTGCTCTCTTACACTATCCGGGCGCCTTTGATCTGGAGATGGAGTTTCAGCTGAGAGAAAAGAATATTGCAACACTTCACGAGATGCAAAACAGTGCAGTGAATGTAGAGGCTCATCTGCTGATCCGAAGGGCAAGGATGAAGGAAGAAGAGATGAAAAACATAGATCCGGAAAAATCGGCATCTTTAGAGGTGAAGCTTGACATTTTGGTAAGTGCAGTAGAAGATATGATGCAAAAGATCACCGCAAGGAATGATTATGATGTTCATGGCTCGCTGATTGAAGAAGAACAAGTTGCTGATCCAAAACATTTTGTTTCCCATCCTAGTTGTCATAGCACTCATAGTGATTGTTTTGTAGATCATCTAGGAGAAGAAAGAACTGTTGATATGACCTGCATGCTTGATGATATGTTTTATACCGTTGATTTGCCTCAGTTTGATGAGTATGATGATGATTATGTTCTCCAAACAGAAGCTAATCTTGCAGACAAATCAGCAGCTCGTTTGTGGGAGGAAGAAGTTCATTTTCAGCAGCTCGAATACAATGATCAGCCATCATATATCAGCTATGAGAGTGACGAGGAAAGTGCAGCAAATTTTGAAATAAGTGAAGGATCTTTGCCTTTTTGTTTTGATTCATGTCAGTTCATTAGAGACAACTTCCATGCAATCACAAATCCGTTGTTGACTAGTCTTGATTTGGATCCTCTTGAGCGCGATGAAAAATTTGTTCAAGACTTCTCATATTCAGATTTGCAACCTCCGAAAGCCATTGATTGTCCAGTTGCAGCTGAAAACTTGGAAGTGGACACACATGATTTAATGATTCAGGGTGACTCTGTACCATTCTGTTTTGAATCAATTCAGTTTTTGAAGGGTCGATTGCATAGTACATCTTCAAATGAAAAGCCTATAACAAATCAAAAATCACTCAGTTTTAATGTTGAGGATGAAGGTCAGATTATAGAAGAAGTTGTGGAAGATGAAATACATGATGTGATGATGAAGGAAGATTCTATACCCTTTTGTTTCGAAGCATTTCAGTTTATAAGGCAGAATTATCATAAAATCTCTCAAGAACAAGATGAGCAGCATGTAGGCAATCATGTAATCACAATGGAACCAATAGAAATGGGATTGCAGCAGTCTTTTCAAGTTTTTCATGATCCCATAGCTGATGTTTTGGATGAGTTTTGCAGTCAAAATCTATCTCCATTGACTACATGTGAGCTTGAAAAATGTGCTGATATGAATTTGATCTGGCAGCCAGTTTCTTCGTCATTTTCAGCAGGGGTCTCATCACAAGGCTCAGATCAAAGTTTGCATGCATGGTATGAGGAAAAGAGAAGTAATCCATTGGATGAGCTAAGTCCCAATGTGCTTGAATTTCGAGATCCTTATGCAGTGTTTATGGAGGCGGATAAAGAATTCATATTATTCAATGGATCTGTTCCCAAGCTGCCATCAGAGTTGCCTTTTAGTAGTTCTCTCTTGTTGTTCATAAGCGAACACTTGTGGAGAATTCGAACAGCAGACGGGATACTTACTTGGTTGCATTGGTCGTTTCATTTCACTTGATCAGGTGATGAATGAAACTGTTAGAGTAGGTTGTGATGAATAAGCTCCACTTTGAGCATCATTTTCAGTTTGTCGGTTGTGTTTAAGTATCGATTCAGTTTCTAGTTGAGTCATGAGTCCTTTATGAGTCAATTTTTAGTCTTGTTGTTAAGTTAGTTTGTGTCAGTTTTCAGTCATGCATTTCAGCTTGAGTTTATGACTCCATTGCCCAATGAGTAAGGCACTGGTCTGCTCTCCCAGAGGTCTAGGGTTCTTGGCACCTCCAAGGAGCTGCCATCCCCATTGGAGCCAATGTTAGTGTCGGTCATGATGCCCTCCATCAGTGATCAAAAAACTCTTTGCATATGCATAGGTAGGTGTCTCATCAGTGTCAGTTTTGCATCCCGTTAGGCATGCCATAAAACTGATGGAGGAGCTGGTCCTTGTCCCCTTCTTGGCTTTGCTGGATCAGGTCATGTCAGGTATTGAGCTTGTGTCACGCTTGTTTTATTTTTGTCTTGAAGTCCCAAGTCTTAGGTCTAGGGTTTCGGTCAAGTGTCACTGCAAGGTCATGAGTCATAAGTCCATGAGTGCCCAGCAAGCCGGAAGGAGGTATGTAAATATGTTTCATTGATATTTTCATCAGGTACAGCTCATTTATAACTTGGATTTAAAAACCATGTTTTTAAAGCCAAGGTCATGTCAATTTTGCAAAAAATAAGGAAAATTTTCAAAAGTCTTCAAAATGCCGACAATAACCCTGGTCTCCTCGCCAGAGTCCATCAGATGGTCAACCTGCAAAAAGAATGAAGTTAAAGTGCCTCAAAAGCTAAATTCAGGACAAAGCAACTCAAAAGCAGTGTTAAAAGTGAATGTCAAAATAGAACATTAGAGAGTGGGTTTTGTAAATTAATTTTTTCAAATTGAACCTACAAGAGGTAAATTTCCCTCTAAACATCTTCATTATGCCTCTATGAGCTAGCAAAGAAGAGCAAGAGGGCGGAAAGAGAGAAAGAGGGCGAATTGCAGAAAAATTAAGGAGATTTCTGGTGCGCGACCACTCGGGCAGTGTGCGCGACCACCTGGGCGGTGCGCGACCACTCGGCGCCTCCTCCACAGTTCAAATTTCTAATGCACGCGACCACTCGGAGCTTGCGCGCGACCACTCGGGCTCCCACTCACAGAACCTTCCTAAATCCACTCAAAATTGCGTTTTGGTTTTGCTAATTGCTCGAGGTAGGCCTCTCTAATGTATTGAATGTTTGAAACATGGATGATGAGCTTGTGTTCATGCATTTTTACCATCAAAAATATGAAGAGAAATAGGTTTAGTGATTGTT
This sequence comes from Pinus tabuliformis, assembly GCA_031772625.1. Classification (NCBI taxonomy): domain Eukaryota; kingdom Viridiplantae; phylum Streptophyta; class Pinopsida; order Pinales; family Pinaceae; genus Pinus; species Pinus tabuliformis. Next base: position 980,596,514 of record CM062816.1, on the reverse strand, counting down.
TGTTCATGTAGGCAATTTTGCTAAGGTTGGTGTTCGCTTTCAAGGTTTTTAATTCCTCTTTATTCCCTCCATTACTCCTATTAGATTTACAATTGTCATAATGTGTCTCTATCTCATCACATTTGCAATGAATATCAATTCCCCATTCCCTATACCTAAAACCCTAATTCCTTCCCCACAGCAATATTATAAAAAAAATATATATAAAAACACAGCAAGAATCAAAATAGTGATGTGTAAAAGGAAAGAGCAATTGCAATGGTAAAAATAATAAAACAAAAAGACAAAAAACAGAGGAAAAGATTACTATGTATAGCCAAGCCATTGCAAGAACAAAAGAAACTTATTGATGTGCATAGTCCTCACAAATACAGTGAAAAGAAGGCTGTGTTATTCATAACAAAAACAAAGCAAATACAACTGTACATATTTATTAAAGGACATGCTGCTTTGAAATACTGTTTGCAAAAGAATGTTGTTGTGTCTCCAAAACCTAACCCTAGGCATCCTTTTCCCTTCTATCCCCCTACAGTCAAAGGACAAAATCTAAGAGCTATCTGTTGATTCTAGTAATCAGGGCTGCCCCATCTCCTGTATTACATGCTATCCCTTACCCCCTGTTGTAAAATGTATTGTCCTTTCCCTTGGTGACCCTATTACATGTCTTCCCTAATAAAGATATTTCTTTGCAAATGATTTCCCGATGATGAGAGATGAGATAACATGTTTGACATTTTGTGAATTTTTCCTTAAAAGTTCCCTGTTTTTATATATTTTCCCATTCCTTATGAAAAAGTCCCTCCCCTAACACTTCCCTCATGTTTTTTTTCCCCTTGAAAACATCATACTTCTCAGCATTTTGCAGGCAGGGCAGCAGTCAACTTTGTCTATTTTCTCCACCTTGCTCAATAACACCATGTCAACCACTGAAACTAATGAGCAAGGTGATGACCGGTCTTCTTCTACGGAGGTTGAGGCACAGCAGAGGCCTCGTAGGGGTGGCAAAGGTGGTCATCATAGGAGAGAAGAGCCCACATCTTTAGCAGAATTACAGGCTTGCCCATTGGCAGTGACTTGTTTCCAATACATGTCATGTTTCCAGTTTTGCGAGAGGCTTGCCCAGATTCAGCACTACAGGGAGTTGGCCCGGCTATTTGTTTTGCACCTTCATGATGGGCAGGTTACTCTTGCAGGGGTGAATTTTGTGTTTTCTCCTGAGATGATTTCAGAGGCTACCGGGATACCCAATGTGGGTGAGGTGTGGCCAAAGCGCAAATGGCTGGATTTTGTTTATTTTGAGCCATATGTCAGGCCAGCATTCGTACATCACTTGTCAGGGAACTTTCCTTTCAGATTCCTCTGAGAGGAGTATGCTCCGATCATGCGGCTTATCATACATTACTTCACATGTGAGGGAAGGTTTTCACGAGTCTTTGCTTGTCACATTCGCCTGTTGATGCACTTTACCCGAGTGAGGATGATGAACATCCTGGTTTACTTCTTCCAGGACATTCAGAGGATGGTGTCCGTGTTTCAGAGGCAGTCCCCAGCTCAGCAGCAAGAGAGTTTGTGCCATCATGGTCTCATTCAGCTCATTGTTTCCCATCAGTTGAGTCAGCAGGGCATTCCATGGGCAGACTTCATTTCTCATGAGGTTTTTACAGTGCCACCACAGCCACAGCCACAGCCAGAGGTCATTCATGAGGCGGGAGGTCCATCACACCAGCCCGAGATTATGGTTCCGAGACATGTGGCTTCTTCACCTCGGGTCACCTATCAGAGAGGTCATAGGACCTTATTTGCAGCAGCTCGACGAGTATTTTCTCCACAGCAGGTGGAAGGGGTCTCGTCATCTTCTTCAGATCAGCGAGTGTTATCTCCACACCAGGTGGAAGGGGCCTCGCATTCTTCATCAGCAGAGGCAGTACGGGAGGGCAAGTAGCCCATGGTTGAGGATGAGAGAGCTGGCGATACGCGTCATGATTTCATTGACCTTGATGCTCATTCTCCTTCTTCAGATTTTTATGAGCTTATCAGACAGAGAGAGGAGGAGAACCTCGTGTTGCAGCAGAAGCTCCAAATGGCTCAATGGACCATCACTTATCTGGAGCAGCGCAACAGACAATTAGAGGTGGAGAAAGAACTTGATGAGCTATGGAGGATCCGCGGTAATAGAGGCTTGAACCGTAGGAGGCCTGGGGACCCATTGCCTGCTGACCGGGAGTCTTTGCTCATTCAGGCAAATGCTCGCTTGGAGAGATTTTTGGAGAAAGCCAACCAAGACAAAAGGTTGCTACGGAACATGAAAACTCATTATTGGGCGAGAATGCATGTTTGCAAGGCAAAAATGAAGATACTCCAAAGGAAGTTGTCCGAGGCCCGCAAGAGGAGGAAGAAGACCAACCCGCTCCGTATCTTGGCTGAGGCCTCTCTTACTCACCATGATACTCATTAGCCTCCTCCTAGCAGCAAACTCAAGAAATTTTGAGAGTTTTGAGGCATTTTGGGCATTTTTGAGAATTTTACAGGTTTTGGTCGTTGGAGTGGTCTCACCCCGCGCGCGACCACTCGTGGGGACAGCTCAGAACGGGGAAAACTCTACATTTTTGGAATTTTCATGCAAAAATACACTTGCCTATGGATGGACTTCAAATTTTATGGAGATTTGGACTTCCGAAAGCTCAAAATACATGCAAATTTTGACTTTCTGCCCCTTTTTTGAGTTGCAGAAAGCTGCCTTGGGAGAAATGACTTTTGAGGGGTCAAATCAACTCCAAATTCAGAAATTCCAGTGGGGTTGGGAAGTAGACTCATAGACCTTTCCAACAAGCTATCTTTCACCTGATTTGGACACCAGGAAGGCCCTCAAACACAGCTTCCAATGTGCGCGACCACTCCAAGGGAGGGGCGCGACCACTCAGGGAAATTTCACCATTTTGACTATTTCGGCCTGCAAAACACTGTTTTTGCTTTGGTTGACTCTTAATGCATGTAAATGATGGATTGTTGGGTAATTTTCATGGCACATGGATACATTTACTCTCCTTTAACACTTCTAGAAGTTTCCTTGATGTAAATAGTGAATATTAAATGCATGAATGGGTTACCTAAGTTTTAGAGGCAAGTTGTTTTGACTGCCTATTATCTAGTGCTCAGTTTAGAATTAGTTCAAACTGCTCCTAGGAAGCTGAGCTCGACCCCTAGAGGTGGGGAAAGGAGTTAGATGATCTATATTATGCCTTCTCTTGCTCATTTTCATGGTTGGACTCTTGAGGGAGAAGCTCCTATTGTATATTTTACTTGTATCTCTGCAATTTGAGGAAAAGGAAGACCAGGGTTTTGCAGACATCATTGGGATTCTTGTGGACTTTTGTGTTGATGATGTGTTCTCTTATTGTAATTGTAAGTGTGTTTATGTGTTCCATCTCTTTCTTTACTGCAGCTTATTAAACAAATGAAGTGATAAAGTTTGAATTCATGCTTGCCATGCTCAGCTTTCAAATTTGTTTAATGTTTATGTTTTCCACTGTCTAGAGAGGATTCAAAGTCATTGTTTGCCCTCTTTAGCTTCTCTTTTTTCTTCCTTGATCATCCATCTTAGCTAAAGGCATCAGCACAAACTCCTACCTTGCCCCAAAGATCCACCTGCAAAAACTGAGCTCAATCCCCGCACCCTGAATTGCACTCCCTCCAATTGCCACCGAAAACCCCAAAAAACTTTAAATCAACCCTCCTTATCAGTTTACTAGCCTAATATCAGTGTTCCTAATTGGGTCAGCTCATCCTATTGAAAGATCTCTCAAGGTAGAATTATACATCAAGAAGAAAAAGGTATTAGTGTTGATTAATTCAGGTATACCCATAATTTTATTCATTGTAAGATAGCAAAGGATTTGCAATACTTTCTATATTCAACACTAGAGTGTCAAGTGATGGTTGCAAATGGAGGAACTATAAATTTCTCAAGGAAGTACAATAATATAAATCTGACCATAAGGGAATATGTATTGAATAGTCTAATGCTTTCCATTCCAATGGGTGGTACTTATGTTGTCTTCGGAGTCCAATGGTTACAATATTTGGGGATGATAGATTTTAATTTTAAAGAACTTTTCTTGAATTTTTTTTTGGGAAGGAAAGGAAATTGAATTATAATTGGGAAGATAATCAGCTGTAATGGAATGAAAAATATTTTGAATAAGTAACAACGTTGGGTAATTACACAATTATGTTCACTAAATGTTCAAACGTATAAGTCATCAATTTCTCCATATCTCCAAAGAGCCCTTGACATTCATTCCAATGTATTTGAGATCCCAAATGTCTCCCGCCTATTCACAATCATGATCATGCTATTCAATTGATTCCAGAAAGTGTTTCCCCAAACATCATAGCTTACTACATATTCAACATGTCCAATATATCAGATGTCTCTATTCCTAGAAGAATGAAATTGAACGTATGGTTGCATAAATGATAGAGGTAGGTATAATTCAACCTATCCAAATTTCTTTCTCTTCTGCAATAGTATTGGTGCACAAGAAGGACAGATCATGGTGTATGTGTCGGAATTATATAGAACTCAATAAGCTCAGTATGAAAGATAAATTTACCATTCATGTCATTGATGAATTGTTGGATGAACTACATGGAGAAATTTACTTCACCAATCTAGATCTTCATCCAAGATATCATCAAATTTGAATGAAGAAATAAGAAATTCTGAAAACAACATTCAGAACTCATGAAGGTCATTATGAATTTTTGATCATGCCTTTTGGCCTTACTAATGCACCTTCCACATTTCAAGGTTTAATGAATTCCACATTCAAACCCTTCCTTATAAAATTTGTGTTAGTATTTTTTGATGATATACTAATCTACAACAAGTCTTGGAAATAATCATGTTCAACATGTTGACATGGTGCTCAAATTATTGGAGGTGAAACGATTGTTTCCTCCAAAAGTTTCTTTCATGTACAATAAGTGGAATATTTGGGTCATATTTTATCTCATGAGGGTATCAAGGTAGACCCTAACAAAATTAAATCCATAAAGGAATGGAAAATCCCCACAACCTTAAGGCATCTTCGAGGATTTCTTGGCTTGATAGGGTATTATCGCAAGTTTGTTAAGAATTATGGGAAAATAACAACACCATTAAAAGAATTATTGAATAAAGATGATTTTTTTTGGACTCCAAAAGCAACTAAGGCCTTTGAACATCTTAAAGAGGTAATGTGTCAAGCTCTAGTCTTAGCTACACCAGACTTCACAAAAACCTTTATTGTGGAATGTAATGCTTCAGGAAATGGCATTGGTGTTGTTTTAATGTAAGAAGGAAGACCCAATTCTTTTTAAATCCATCCAATCAAGAAAAGATATTTACACAAGCCTTTGTATGAGAAGGATTTGTTGGTAATATTACATGCCTTGAAACAATGGCTCCCTTACCTAATGGGAAGACTTTTCAAGGTAAAAACTTATCATGATAGTCTTAAATACTTCTTGGAACAAATATTATCTTCAAAAAAGAAACAAAAATGGGTCACAAAGATGTTGGGTTATGAATTTGATATCATCTACAAAAAGGGGAAGAAAAATGTTGTTGCAGATGCAATCTCAAGAAGGGATGAGGATGTAAAATAATTTCTATGTGTCATTTATATTATCCAACCTAATTCGATAAGTGAAGCAAGGGATGAATCAAAGAACGACGAAGAGGTGTGGACACTCATTCAAAAGTTGCAAGAAGATCCTAGTGCATCTAATACATTTATCTGGAAAAACGATTCACTAAGGTATAAATATCACTTATATTTATGTAAGAACTCCCAAATCAAACAAAATGTTATTTTTAAATTTCACATATCTCTTATAGGAGGGCACTCAGGATTTCTAAAAATTTACCACAAGATCAAGAAGGAATTTTTTTGGTATGGCCTTAAATATTATATTCATAAGTTTTTGGAAGAATGTTTGGTTTTCCAACAAAATAAGGTTGAGAAAAGACCCCATGTCTCTTACAACCATCAGCCATTCTAAGTCAGTTTTGGGAGGAGGTATCAGTGGATTTTATCATAGGTTTACCCAAGTCTGAAGGAAAGAGTGTCATCATGGTGGTAGTTGATAGAATTACCAAGTATGAACACTTTTGTGCACTATCTCATCCTTTCAAATCCAGTACAATCACTACCGCATTTATGGTAATAGTTCAAAAGATACATGGAAACCCAAGATTATTGTAAGTGATAGAGATCCCATTTTCACTGGAAATTTTTGGACAATTTTTTTTTTATTATTGGTACTCAATCAACTCATATATCATCTTATCATCCTTAATCTGATGGGAAAATTGAGACAATGAACAAATGTTTGGAAGGATATCTTCATTAAGTTTGTGATCCAGGTGGATGTTGGTGGCCACCCACCAACCCATTTGGACCCCCACAACTGTCTCTTTCAGTCTTTTCAGTTTCCTAAATTGTAGCACAGTTTACTATTTTTAGCAGTTTTTTTGGGTCCTGAACTTCCGGAGCCGTTTTGAGGCCCTAAACGACGTTTTTTTGGGATTCTGGGGCAACATGGGTCCATGGACCCATGTTGCCTCCCAAAGTGGTAGTACTCGGATAGATCTTTCTAACGAGCTATCGCACGCGTCAAACGGAGATCGTATGCCAAAGTTACGACCCCGGGAAATTGATGTACCAATTTACCCAAACGGGGCCCACAATTTGGCGTTTCATCTTCTAGAGCTAGGTTTCGGGATGTGAAGGGTTTTCCATTGTTTCTCAACAATAAATAAGCCTTCGAGCCTCATTGTAACACAGTTTGGAACAGTTCAGAGGCATGTAGCCGCACATCTCTTCTCAGAGATAGCTACCATCGCCCTAGCTGGGTTATTTCCATTTCGGGTTGTAAGCATATTTCAGTATTTTCCATTAATGAAATGAAGCATTATTTCCGCTGCATCTCTGTGTTTATGGTTATTGCATCTCTGTATTTATGGTTATCTTTGTAATCTATTGCGTTCCTACTTAAATCCGGATCAGTGGTATCAGAGCGGTCTGCTTTTTCTCTATTTTTCTTTGCATGTCCCCAACGAGGTCGGGATATAAGGAGTTAGGGCTTGAACTGGTCGAACCTTTGCAAGACCAGCCTCGCAAATCCCGACGGCCTCCCATGGCGGATCAGAAGAAAGACGAGGGGGCAGGAGATCCTATCAAAATCTTGCTCGAAGAAGCACTCGAGCGGCAAAGGAACGCGATGATGGATAGCTTTGTGCAGATCCTTCAGCGGCTACCCAGAGGCGACGCATCGGCTTCCAACAGCGACTCTGGAAACGCCACACAGTTCAAGGTACAAGTTAATTTTGAAATCCCCATTTTCGAGGGTCAAATAGACGCAGATGCCGTAGACAAATGGTTAAATCTGCTAGATGGGTATTTTTCTGTTCATGAATTTTCAAGTCGAGAAAAGATTGTTTTCGCTCTTCTCAAAGCAGCCCCCCACGTCAAAGACTGGTGGGAAACCTACTGCGAGCAGAAGGATGAAAGTACAGGCTCACTATTTTCAGCCGCACCCACTTGGAATGACTTTCGGGATGCCATCAAGGAGCAGTACTACCCTGTCGGAAGCTATGAGGACAAATACATCAAATGGACCACACTGCGGCAGGGACGAGACCAAGATGTGCCGGAGTTCACAAACATTTTTCATACCCTTCGCACACAGTTGGGTATCAAAGATTCTGAGCTGCATCTGGTACTCAAATACCGCGGCTGCCTACACAGATACATCCAGGAAGAGATGGTGTTCTTGAACATCTCCTCACTTGGCGCAGCATACCGATATGCTGTCAAAATCGAACAAAAGTTCAAACAGAAGAAGCGAGACTTTGGATCTGCAAATCCGAAGCCCAAAGGACAAAGCCAAGGCGGGGTGACCCAAGACAACCCGTCGAAGCCGCAAGAAAAGAACAACACCATGAAGCCGAAGAAGGACACAGGGAAGTGGTGTGAGTTCCACAAGAGTCCCACTCATAACACAAGTGAGTGTCGGACCAAGCAGTCGCTGGTGGCCGAGTTGAAGGCTTCCGAATCAGATGCACGTTCCGACCCTGAGCCAGAACTCGACAAGGGGAATGGCAAAGGGAAGCAGATCATTGATGCGGATCCCAGTGCCACTGTTGCCACCGCCAAGATCAAGAAAAATGAGCCCGAAGATCCAGAGGAGGGGGAGCGTCTTTTCCACTCACAGATGTGGGTGAAGGGTTCACCGCTGCGATTCATTGTCGACAGTGGTAGCCAAAAGAACCTGGTTTCAACAGAGGTCGTGAAGCGGTTGGGCCTACCGACTACACCACACCCACAACCGTACAGTATCGGGTGGCTTCATGAAGGACGAGATCTCAAAGTTCACCAGCAGTGTCGCCTTCCCTACAGCATCAAGCCCTTCACAGACGAGGTATTGTGTGATGTTACACCTCTGGATGTTTGTGATGTATTATTAGGCCAGCCATACTTGTGGAGGCGACATGCTGTGTATGAGTCCAGGACTCGTGCTGTCATTATTTCTTTGAATAATTCATTATACAGGATACCGGAGGTAGCCCCACCTACCGCCACATCTTTGATTACTACCAAGAAAGGCAGCAAGCTCATATCACAAACCAGGAAATTCATTTGTGTGGTTCACTCCCAAAGTAAGGGGAAGATCGTTGCTACATCCATGACCCCTGCAAAGGGTTCCTCCACGCAGCAGCAGCAACAAAGGGATACGGTCATGACAAAACACAGGAACAACTTCTCCTCACCCACATGGGTACCACACAAGTTTCAGGTGGGCAACAAAGTCTGGTTGCATCGACAGAGAGAACGCCTTACCAGAACCCATCAGAAGCTCAGACCACTCCGACATGGTCCTTACAGCAGTACCAAGGCTACGGGAAACAATGCTTGGAAGCACAGCATTCCTCCATTCCTTGGCTTGCACCGAGTGTTCAACGTGGACCGTCGTCGACCATGCTTCCCACCATCACTGGACACATCAGAGATTGCAGGACAAGTTCAGCAGATGGAGGAACTCAACGCAATGGGGACCATTGCTTCCTAAGGGGGGAGGAATGATCCAGGTGGATGTTGGTGGCCACCCACCAACCCATTTGGACCCCCACAACTGTCTCTTTCAGTCTTTTCAGTTTCCTAAATTGTAGCACAGTTTACTATTTTTAGCAGTTTTTTGGGTCCTGAACTTCCGGAGCCGTTTTGAGGCCCTAAACGACGTTTTTTTGGGATTCTGGGGCAACATGGGTCCATGGACCCATGTTGCCTCCCAAAGTGGTAGTACTCGGATAGATCTTTCTAACGAGCTATCGCACGCGTCAAACGGAGATCGTATGCCAAAGTTACGACCCCGGGAAATTGATGTACCAATTTACCCAAACGGGGCCCACAATTTGGCGTTTCATCTTCTAGAGCTAGGTTTCGGGATGTGAAGGGTTTTCCATTGTTTCTCAACAATAAATAGGCCTTCGAGCCTCATTGTAACACAGTTTGGAACAGTTCAGAGGCATGTAGCCGCACATCTCTTCTCAGAGATAGCTACCATCGCCCTAGCTGGGTTATTTCCATTTCGGGTTGTAAGCATATTTCAGTATTTTCCATTAATGAAATGAAGCATTATTTCCGCTGCATCTCTGTGTTTATGGTTATTGCATCTCTGTATTTATGGTTATCTCTGTAATCTATTGCGTTCCTACTTAAATCCGGATCAGTTTGTATCTAATAAACAAACATAATGGGTCAAGTGGTTACCTTTGGCAGAAATGTCGTATAACACTTCCTTCCATACCACAACAAAGATGACCCCATTTATGGCACTTTATGGATATCATCCACCATCCACCACATCATCTTTAAGAAACAACTCTAAGGTTCAAGAAGTGGAAGATCACATCGAGCATCAAAAATAAGTTCTCCAACTCTTAAAGGAATACCTGATTCTGGTGCATAATTGAATGAAACAATAGGCAAATCAAGATCACAGTGAAAGAAGTTTTGATGTGGGCATTGGGTGTTTTTATGCCTACAAACATACAAATAAATGTCCCTCGAGTGAGCTAAGAAGGATAATAAATTATCACCCAAGTATTATGGCCCTTACAAGGTGTTGCAAAATATTGGTACTATGACATACAAATTGGAGTTGCATGCATCTTTGCGAGTACACGGAGTTTTCCATGTTTCATGCTTGAAGAAGCCTATAGGTGACAAGCTCCTAGTTCAAACTATCTTTCTAGAACTTGACAAGGAAGGAAAAATCATATTGGACCTTAAAGCAATCATGGAAACAAGAATACAACAGCCACAAAATTGATCAATTTCAGAGTATCTCATTAAGTGGAAGAACTTACTTGCTAAAGATTACACACGTCAGGATGATTATTTCATACAGAAGCATCCAAAACCACCCAAGTGTTAAGGACAACATTTTTTTGAAGGAGAGGGGCATGTTAGGTCCCTATAATAATAGTGTATCCCTCATATTATTATTGTTGTGCCCCATATAAGCCCACTATTATTATTGTTGAGCTCTCATATTTTAATTTTTACGTAGGCCCTAATTATATTTTGACCCTTTAGACTCATATATATACCAACGAGGTCTTTTCATTTGAATCATCCTAGAATTGTCCATTTATGTGATGTAAAGGGAAGTTCCCCCTTGAATTGGCTTATTATCTAGTCGTTGATCTATATTTTCTGATTTTTCTCTGCTATTTTGATCTAGATACATAACAGGCTTCACTAGAAAAAAAAAAATGATAGTACTTCAGGTAATTGTTGGGATATTTCATTCAATTTTTACAGTCAAACAACTAAATGGGGGCACTTTTGTGTGCATTACATGAACTATTGTATATAATTTGTTAAGTTGAAATGATTGTATGCATAAAAGTGGTTTTATAGTGCCATTGGCTATTTTTGGAGTCGAAATGTGAAAAATGACATTGAGGTCCTGAAAAAGTGATGGATTTCCTTGCATTTAAGTCGAAGCTAGAAGAAGACAACGCTATAATTTCCACGTACTTTGCTATTATTTTTTTTCTAAAAATGGTGTTGTTAGACTCAAAAGGAACTATTGTAGAGTATGTGATAGGGTTTTCAGTAGCAACAAGATTGTTCTTTGCTTATGAATTGATGACCAATCTTCATATATTTCTTGTTTATGAACATGGTGATAGTATTGATGAGTACGCATCATTCAAGAAGCTATTTGTATAACGATAGATGGATACTGGACAAGTGAGGAAGTGGTACCCTCACTTACTTTCTTAATTAAATCAAACTTGTTAGTGGTTCAAAAGCTTCTTAGTGGGGATGATTGTTCCAAGAGGATTTACTCAATTGATCTAATTTTTTGGTTCAAGTGATGATGAAAGTGGTTTCATGTTCAAGTTATCATCAAGATAGTTGCAACACAATTTGAATGGGGTCAAATGGAAACCATATACAAAAGTTATAGCCTGCAGAAGTTGAAGATAAACATGGGGAATTATTGGTACATGAATCAATGATAGGTTGAGACATGGACCATTATGAGGTTGACATCTGAGCCAATCAACAATTTACACATGGACAAATTAAGGTTCTTAAGTGGTGCGTGGAGTTTTTTTGTTGTGATGAAAAGGGGGGTTTTAATTATATTTTTTCATGTCAAATCCAAAAATAGGGATTCAAAATATTATTAAATATTCTTCCACCTAAACATATTGGTACATTATTTTGCACATGTTTCACAAAGCCTGAAGTCAAAGGTGCCATTAAATACATGGTATTTATATCTTGATTGCATAATATTTATACTGTGAAAATTTATATTTTCATCTTAAATATTGGATATTTATCCTATAAAAAATCTATGAATACATGTGCTCCATTAAAACCCATGAATACCATAATATGCAATTCATAAAGTTTGTGCCATAAAAATATTTTGGATATATTACATCCTCATGTAAAAAAGTATGAGGATATCTTATGAGATTTGAACCATGAGCTCCTTTACCAACCCTAAGCACTAACCATTATACCATAGGAAACTACAATGTTGTATAATGGATCACATTTCTTTTAAAGAACACACAATGGTGGTTTGCAGGAAGAATAGGCGAGATAGGTTATTTTTAGTGGGAATAGGACAAAGAGGGTTATCATACCATCACCAAAGACACTTTTGCAGATTGGAGGCCATTTTTGATGTGAAGAAGAAATTATGATGTATTTTTTCATCATTTTAATGAATCGTTCCTACTTTTGAAGCGGAATTGGAGATATAGCCCAAGAGGGGTCAACTTTGTTAACAATTTTTTTGAGTATTTTCTATTTTTTATTGTTGTTACCTTTTAATTATAGTCATTTAAATTTCTTATTTCACTTATCTAAGTCAAAATTTTAATGAATTTGTGGGACATTGAGAATTTATGTTTAAGAATTACAATTAGTGTAATGAAACTATTTTCACGATAATTTGGGATCATATATCATTTAAGGTGTGAATTCGATTCTTTGTTAGCAAATATTTTTCACTTACTAGATTTTACTTCTGAACAAGAGGAGGATTACACATGTTGTTGTCTTCCCATATTCTAGTGGAATTCACATTTCTAGGGACAATTTAATTAAGATTGAAAGAGGTCCATTCATGCTTTGTAAAGTTTCAAGCTTAGAGAACTTCTAGCTATCAGAGTTGGGCCATCAAGGCATATTAACCACCCTTCTTGCCAATTTTTAGTTATTTATTTTATTGTATAGGGTGTCTTTCCATATTTCTCGTTTTCATAAGGCCAAATGATCCAAGTGTATATTGACAGTCACCCACGTCTTCCAATGACTCAATGGGTCTCTATCTTCTTAGTAGTTTTTTTCTATGGTTTTTTTTTGTTCCCAAACTTCTAGGGTTTTCTTGAGGCCCTAAATAATTTTTCTTGTCCATTCAAAGGGCTATCACAGACAAAACAAAAGTTGTAATCATCAAATAGTTGCTCCAATGAACCATTATGCACCCCAAACAAAGGTTGTATGCAAAATTTGCACACTTTAGTAATTGGTGTACCAACTAACCACCTCAAGGCATGCAAATGTTTTATCGCTTCATCTTTAATGGTTAGGGTTTTTGACCTTTATTGTTATTTATTTATGTTAAATTGCCTTTATTTCTACCTCTTGTAATAGATTTTATGAATGACTATAACCATCATCTCTCTCTCTCTCTCTTTAGAGATAAGCTACCACCATTCTACCTAGTTTTTGTTCTACAATATTCTGTGATCTTATTTACTGATAGAAGTTGTGTTTTGCCTATATTAATGTACTCTCTGCTATATTTATTTGCGTATGTGTGTACAATATATTTTATTCTCCTTTCATTTTGTTCCATGTACAACCTAGATCAATGGTACCAAAGTAGTTTTCTCTTTGATGTTTCTCAACGCATTTTCTTGATGAGGTCAGGGTAAAAAGAATTGGGTCTTGAGCTAGTTTCAATTGGGAACAATTATTGTTGCTAGCCAAAGAAACCTTCCATGGAAGAATAAAAGAGATATGAAAAAGTAGGAGACCCTATTAATTTGTTGCTTGAAAAATCACTCATGTCATAAAGGAACAAGATGATGGATAATGTCACTCAGGTTCTTCAACAACTTCCAAAAATGGTTGAAGCATCTTGAACAAGCAATAATTTTAGAGGTTTGAAACCCTTCAAGGTACAAGTTAACTTTGATATCTCCTTATTTGAAGGCCAAATATATGCAGATTATTTGGAGACATCATTAAATTTTCTAGACAGCTATTACTCTATACAATTTTTTTACAACAATGAAAACATCACCTTCAAGCCTTGAAATCCCTGCCCCTTTTCAAATATTGGTGGGAAGGTTACTGAGAGAGACAAAAATAAGATGAGTATGTGATATTAAAGGAATGGATCACTTAGGCGACCCTTTTATATGCCCTTAAGGAGGAATTTTAACTTGTATGGAACTATGATGACCAATACACAAGATGGAAAAACATGCAAAAGAAGAGACTAGATTGTGTTGGAGTACACCAATATTTTTCATGCCTTATGCTAAAAGATAAGTATTAGAGACTCTCAGTTGCACCTAGTTTTGAATTTCTATTACACGGGTACATCCAAATAAATATGGATTTCTTGGACATCTCCTCATTTGGATCCGCTTATTATATGTTGTCAGAATTAAATAGAAATTTAAGCATAGGAATAAATGAGAGTTCGGGTCTACAAAGCCATCATAATAGAAGCCTAGAAAAGGAGACACTAAGTCACAAAATAAGAGACATGGTAAGGAGATCCAACCTCTATAGTTTTTAACCCCGTACAGAAATTACCTGCATAAGAATTCTAAAAATAGAAAATAAACAATAGCGAGAGCATAAAACATAAAATAGATATACACAAAGATTTTCCCTTGGATCCCAAAACCAGGACTACCAGATTGATTTTTCATTATATTCTTTGCAATGTTATAATACATATATATACATGTTGAATAATCCATAAACCTCAATCCATTAACCCTGGATTAGAACATAACCATAGTTCCCTTGACTGGATATACAAAATATCATGGATAGAAAAACATCATGCCCAAAATAATGTGTGAAATCCATGCACAAAACCATAGGTAGGTCCACCCACCTAATATAGGGTCCAATTATTTTTTTTCCCAAGGCGTTGCCCTGGACCCTATGCAGGGGGGCTACTGCCCCCCCTGTGACCCCCCCACTCGTGGGATAGTCGTGGAAAGAATATAATGCACACCCAACATTCTCCCACTTATTGTTTTATTTCCACATGGGGCCTTAGGAGAGCTTAGTCATTGATTCAACCCTACAATGCCCATTGTTTCTCTACACCAAGAGAATTTCTCAGTGCTCACAGACTTTGTCAATGCATCTGCAATATTCTTCAAAGTGTCCTTCTTTACCAGCAACACCCTTTTGTCCTCAACCATATCCCTCACAAAGTGATACTGAACATCAATGTGCTTTGTCTTTAAATGATAACCCTAGTTCTTTGCCAAGAAAACTACACTTTGGTTGTCACAGTCTATCCTTATAGCTCTCTATACTAACCCCATACTTGAACACAATCTCTGCAACCAAACTACTTCCTTGCTTGCATGAGTGGTTGTCATGTATTTTGCCTCTGTAGTTGAAAGTGCCACTACAGTTTGTCTCTTATCCAACTGACTACACCTCCAAATAGGTTAAACACATATCCACTTGTAGATCTTCTCTGATCCAGATCTCTAGCCCAGTCTGCATCAACAAAGCCATAGAAATCCAAAACTCTGTCTAACATTGGTCTTCCTTGGTAGCACAAACCATAATCACTAGTGCCACACAAATACCTGAAAACCAGTTTCATTGTTGTCCAATGCTCCTTCCCTAGTTTTGACATAAACCAAATCAATACTCCCACTGCATGTGCAATGTCTGGTCTAGTACAAACCATTTCATACATCAGGCTACTGACTACACTTGCATATGGAACATGGGATATGTCCTCTTCCTCTTCTTGTGTCTTGGGACACTGTTGAATAGATAAATTTACACCTATAGGAATAGGAACCTTCACCAGTTTACTATCTTGCATATTAAACCTTTGCAATATTGTCTCGATATAATTCCTTTGGTTTAACCAGAGCTTCCTATTTTTCTGATCTCCTTTAATTTCCATGCCCAAAATATAGTTCGCAAGACCAATATATTTCATGTCAAATTTGGAGGACAATTGGGTCTTTAATTCCTGGATAATTTCTTTGTTATTTCCAACCAACAACATATCATCCACATACAAGACCATATAAATAACATGGCCACCAATTAATTTAAAATACACACAGTGATATGCTTTGCTTCTGGTGAAGCCAATTCCCCGTATAAATATATCAAATTTCTGATACCGCATCCTTGGTGACTATTTTAACCATACAAAGAAGTTTTTGAATTTCATACTAGTTCTTTCTTATCCTTCACCGCAAAGCCTTCAATTTTCTTCATGTAGATATCTTCTTCCAGATCCCTGGGAAGAAATGTTGTCTTCACATCCATCTGTTCTACCTCAAAATCAAAAGTAGCAACAACAAATAAAATTAATCTAATAGAAGCTACCTTGGCAACAGGAGAAAAAATATCACCAAAATCAATTCCTGACACCTGGGAATAACCTTTTACTACCAACTGAGATTTTTATTTCTCCACCTTTCCTTCTACATTCATCTTCTTCTTAAACACCCATTTTTTTCCAATGGGTTTCCTTCCAGCCGACAACTCCACCAGATCCCAAGAATCATTTTTGTGCAAAGATGCCATTTCATCAACCATGGCCTCTTTCCAGAGTTTGTCATCCTCTGAATCTACTGCTTCCCTCACAGTTCTTGGATCATCACCAGTAATAGATAAAGAAAAATTTGAACAGAAAGTAGATGGACTATACCTTTGTGGCTGCCTTCTTTCTCGAACTGATATTCTCACAGGTGGAGTTTTTGGCTCTTTATCTTCTGATTCCTCTTCTACTATTGAGTCTAATTCTTCCTCCTTTAGCTCAAACTCTATCTTCTCAAGTTCCTTTGGTAGGAATTCATTTTTAATAACATCTTTCACCTCTCTAAACACCACATCTTGGTTGTACACAACCTTCCTTGTTTCTAGGTTCCAAATCTTATAACCTTTTAAACCATCCTTATACCCAATAAAAATGCACCTTTCAGATTTACTATCCAACTTTTTTATTTTCTCCTTTGGAACATGTACATATGCATCACATCCAAATACCCTTACATGTGAAAGAGAAGGCTTCTTACCAGTTAATACCTCTTGTGGAGTCTTATCTTCCAACGTTGATGAAGGTGATATGTTGACCAAGTAACATGCAGTCTCCACCGCCTTTGCCCAAAATTATCGTCCTAACCTGACACCACTGAGAATTCTTCTTGCTTTTTCCATCAACGTCATGTTCATTCTTTCTGCAACTCCATTTTGTTGAGGTGTGTATGCAGTAGTATTCTTCTGTGCTATACCACACTTTTTACAGAACTCTTCAAATTCCTTCTTGCAAAATTCTCCACCATTATCTATCCTCAACACCTTTATCTTCTTCTCTGTCTGGTTTTCTACCAGAGCCTTAAATTCTTTAAATCTGTCGAAGACTTCAGATTTCTTCTTGAGGAAATATATCCATGTATTCCTTAAGAAGTCATCTACAAATGATATATAGTACACAGACTTACCCAGTGATGGAATTGGCACAGGTCCCAACACATCACTATGCACAAGCTCTAATGTCTATTTCGCCCTCTTAGCATTAGAGGGGAAACTCACCTGATTCTGCTTCCCATATACAATATTTTCACAGAAATCAAAATCCAGAGACAAATTAGACATACCTTTTACCATACCATTACCATGAAGTATTCGAAGGCCCTTCTCTCCAATTTTTCCAAGCCTTTGATGCCATAGCATGGTCTTTTCTCTAGAGACCACTAAATTTTCTACTCCATTTTCAGGAACCACATAACTATTGGACCCATCAATAATAGTGCTACCCTGAAGCTTGTACAAAGTTCCAATATGAACTCCCTGAATCAATATTAGTGCTCCCTAAACCATCTTGCAGGTATCTTTTCCGAAAACTATTTTTACACCTACATCATCCATCTTTATTACATAAATCAGATTTCTGGCCAATGCAGGAATATGCAAAACACCCAGAAGTGTTCTAATCCTTCCACCTTACAACTTCAAGTTGAGTTTTCTACGACCAACAATTCTAACCTTCCTGTCATCCCCTAAGAAGACATCACCACCATCATATTTCTCATACTCTCAAAACAACTCTCTATGGGGATTGAAGTGAAAGGATGCACTTGAGTCAATCAACCCTGCCTCATGATATACATGTGTACTTGAAGAAGAATCCAAGTACACATCCCCACCTTCATCTGAGGTGGTTTTCACCTCTGCATAAGGAGGATCATCAGA
This sequence comes from Pinus tabuliformis, assembly GCA_031772625.1. Lineage (NCBI taxonomy): Eukaryota > Viridiplantae > Streptophyta > Pinopsida > Pinales > Pinaceae > Pinus > Pinus tabuliformis. Next base: position 980,578,446 of record CM062816.1, on the reverse strand, counting down.
TCCCTTTCCTTTCTCAGGAACTTTAGATTTATAGTACCTTTTGAAGTGCCCTTCCTTTCCGCATTTCCAACACACCTTTACAGGTTTACCTGGAGATTTAGATCTCCCACTCGAGGACTTATTTTTGTTTATGTTGTGGGATCATCCCTGTACAGATAAGGCATCACCATTCTGGCCCTCCATATTTTTCCATCTCATCACCTCCGACAAAAAGGATGAGACTATTTCATCAAAATACAAGGCAGTTTCATTGCTACCTATTGCATTACCAACAAGAATATCCCACAAATCTAGTAGATAACCCAAAAAACTAATGCATTTATCTTCATCTGAAATTTTAATATCAACATATAATAACTGTCTTACCATAGTATTAAAGGCATTCAAATGCTCTGTCACTGAGTCTCCATATTTCATCCTTAGGTTATACAATTTTTTCCATAGGAACAGTTTATTCACCAGAGACTTAGATTGGTACAAAGTCCTTAACTTGTCCCACAAAGCCTTCGTCGAAGATTCCCCTGATACATTCAACTATATTGAATCTGAGACACACAATTGTATTATTCTCTTTACCTTCTGATCCAAATTTGTCGAGTATTCAGCTGAAAATGTTGTTGGTTTAGTACCTGGATCTACCGCGATCCACTGATCTTTATCCACTAGCAAATCCTCCATCTTGAGTTTCCATAACTCAAAACTCTAACCATTAAATTTCTTGATGTCTATCTTTCCACTGCTTGCCATATTCTTTCACCACAAGAATTGATCTCATAGATATCCCACTAAACATGGTCTACCACAGGCATGAGAAAAACCCCTCAACAACAAAGGTGTCCCCTTGAAGCCGAAACAACTCTGATACCAAATGTAGGTTTTAACCCCATATAGAAATTACCTACATACAAATTCTAAAAACAGAAAATAAACGATAGCGAGAGAATAAAACATAAAATAGATATACACAGATATTTTCCCCTGGATCCCAAAACAGGGACTACCCAATTGTTTTTCATTATATTCCTTTCAATGTTACAATACATATATATATATATATATATATATATATATATATATATATATGTCGAAGCATCCATAAACCTCAATCCATTAACCCTGGATTAGAACATAATCGTAGTTCCCTTGACCGAATCTACAAAATACAATGGACAAAAAACCAACATGCCTAAAACCATGTGTGAAATCCATGCACAAAACCATAGGTAGGTCTGCCCACCTAATATAGGTTCCAAAAAAAATATTCCCGTGGGGCCACCACCCCCCTATGACCTCCTTGTTGTGCCCCACACAACGTACAAGGTGGAGCTACCACCCTCTGTGCATGGGATGGTTGTGGAAATAATATAACACACACCCAACAACTTCAAGACAACCAAATCAAGTCATAGGCAAATAATGGTAATGGGAATGAAGAAAGATACTAGAAAGTGGTGTGAGTCCCACAAAATCCCCTAGCTCAACATTTATGAATGTCACTCAAAACAATCATTGTTTCCCAAGCTTAAAGAAAAAGAAATAGACTCTGGCTCGGATTATAATTTTGAGTAGGATAAAAAAATTAGATCGTCGATGTAGAACCCAGTGCCACCATTATGACTGGAAAGATCCAACTAGAAGAGTTAGATGATCCTGAAGAGGGGGAAGTGACTCTTCCATTCATAGATGTGGGTGAAGGGAACCCCACTACATATTGTTGTTGATAGTGGAAGCTACAAGAATATGATATCAACCGATGTCACCAATATATTGAAGTTTTTGTTAGTGCCACACCCCCAACCATTCACCATTAGTCGGTTGAGCTAGAGATGAGACATTTGCATAAGCTAGCAATGTTGCATGTCTTACAACATTAAGCCCTTCAAATATGAGGCATCATGTAATGTTCCACACTCCATGTTTGTGATGCTATTTTAGGATAATATTTTATGTGGAAATTTCATGCTATTTAAAGTCTCATTATTATGGTGTCATTGTTACTCTAGGAAGTAAACTCTACAAGGTACTAGACTCTAGTTATGACTGCTACAATGCTATTGATCTCAAAAAAATAATGCTAAAAGGTAATCTCTCATAATTTAAATTTTATCCTTTTCATGATATATCCAGAAGGTGAAAGGAGGTCATTGTGACCACTATAGACTTGAGTCAGGCCCTCTCTACACAATAGAAGCAAGTAGAAAATATTGTAGAGGCATATAAATATCACCTATTGGGGTGCCTCTACATTGCCTGTTCAAACATTCAATTGAACCCAATGCATGAGAATGAGGAAATATAATGCTAAATTCATGAGCTCATCCAAAGGGGTTACATTTGATCGATATCATATACTTGCAGGAACCCATTTGTGTTGGTGCTAAAAAAGGATGGGACATTGTGATACTTCTGGTGCAATTTCTTTTGCAAATATTATTAATTATATTTACTTCTAAATATTGTGGAAGTACGGAATGTGGGGCCAAGACTAAGTATGGATGACATATGTAAATTTTAATATATTTTTATGAATAAAATATTAATTCACTTACTTGTTATTTTGAAAATATCAGAGGAGTCACCACGTGAGTAGCTAGGCCCCAACTATTAGGAAATAATAAAAAATCAATTGTAGTCAAAGAAAGGATAGTGGACATAAAATCCTCCATATAACAAGGAATTATTTACACACACCAAAATTATCATGATTGGAGAGAAATGTCATGGTTGGAAGATGATTAAAAGAGAAATATCGCGGGAGAGAAAGGTAATCTGGAAAAAATGAGGTTCTAGTGGGAGATAAAGACTGGACTTGCATAGTTAAAGATTTCAGCCAGATTTAGTTGGACGCTACTAGGGCTTGAGGAGGAAGAACTGTGAAATAAAAGTAATTGACTCCTGACAGAAAATGGGCCTATAGCTCGGGGGGGCACACTACTTGGATGGAAATTCAATGGTTGGGAGGAGCATGGTTACTCCTTTTATATTTTTGAAAAACCACAAATAAGTATTTGGGTTTTTCTGTTATGATTTGATTGAGAATTTGAATCCCAAGATTTTCTTATGTATTTATGTATGGAAGAGGAATTTTCATCACATCTACAGACACATAAATGAAGAGGCAGATTGGCTCCCGAAAATTGGACTAGATCTGGACAAAGGCGCATGCTCAGTTTCTAATATTAAAGAAGGCCTTAGAACATAATTTCCTTTTGACCCTTGGGTCTAACTAAACTTTGGAGCCTATTATGCAGGAAAAATGTTCTCACTAGAATCATCTAAGGGAGAATTCTTTTGAAGATGTTATGTTTTGTTGTTTTACTTTCTCACATGTTTACATAATATCCATATGTGTATATGTATGTTGGTGACTTTTTTGGAAGAAAATATGTCTTATGTGGACTACATTTTCATGGACAACTTTAATCTTAGTCTCCTTTTTGTATGACAATGGTAGCATGTAAACCAATTTTGACTCATGGTAGTTGTTAAACAACTACATCATGTTTTTGGTATACACATACGAGAAACACTTTACAGGGCTATAAGACACAAGAATGCTTTAGAATCTACTGATGTAACCTCTTTTATTATATAATAGAAGTTGTAGACTTTTTTCTTTGGCATATATATATATATATATATATATATATATCAATTAAAATAATATTAAATAATTGAATTCAGTGAAAAAATAATAATAAAAAAAATCTAAAAAAGGAACATGACAATGAAGCTAGGGAGTGATGCCCGACATTGCCTCTGACTCCACCACATCTTCATTTGGCCCTACTTTGAACTCGATAGATCGTGTTACACATTGACACCCTACCAATGTAAGGTAAGACGAAAAAGGATGTGGTGGAGTTGGGGGCAATGTCGGGCACTTCCCCCCAAGCTTTGATGTTATGATATATAACAACAAAGCTTTGGGGACATAGCAAAAAAATTTGGCGGGAATTACCCTAACTCCACCCATTATTATGTTTTTTAAATTTGCTTTTTATTTTTTATTTGTTTATATTTATTTATTTAAATTTTGATTTAATTTAATTTTTATATTTTATGCTTAAGAATTACACTAAATAAGTTGTAAAATTAGAATTAGATGAATTGAGCCAATAAAGGATGGGAAGCACATGGCTAGAGTTTCTTGGTTGTCATTGCTTGTCCTTGAGAGCATACAATATTGAATAGTATGTCGTGAGAGAGTCTACAATATTGAATAGTATGTCATGAGAATAGTTCGTGGTTGTTTCAGTATTGTTGCATATTTAGAGTTTCAGTTTTTAGTTTCCTTGCTCGCTTGGCTAATTTACTTTATGCCAGTTCTTAAGATCTAGTTGTTTTTGTTGTCCTGCTTAAAACAAGCAGGTTATTGAGTTCATTTCTAGTACTATGGGTGGTCTTTCCAACCCTGGCATGGATGGTCATGACTCTTTGCCCCATGGTAGATTTTTAAAAAAGGAAGATAAAATTCATTCTCTTGATTTTTCATTTACTACATCTATGAAGAAGAACATTAATGTCCTTAAGGAAATAGGGTTGATTGGTAAGTTCATTGGACTTTTGCCCAATTATAGCTCTATTTTAGAATGGATAGCTAACAATTGGGCAAATCATGAGTTCGTTAATGTTGAGAAATGGAAACAAGAAATTCTAGTTTAATTTGTCCTTGAATTAAACTATGAATTAAAATTTAATTATATTCTCATAGCAACTTGTAAATAGTTAATTAAGTTTAATGACTTAATTAACTTAGGAATTTTGAGTTGGAAGCCTTTATGTAGTCATGTATATCTTCTCCCTAAATTTTAGGGGTCTAGGATGAGTTTGTTTGAGTTGTAATTAAATAACTTAGTTTGATTGAGTTATAAATAGTTAAACTAGTTCTAATTGTGTGTGGAACTAGTAGAGATCTAGTAGTGAGTTCGCGCACTAGTGCATCCTCGGTGCTACTCCAGCTAACTGAATATTCCCTCATGAGAAACTCATGCATGTCAGTTCAGAGAAAGACCCAGTTGAGACTAGAGTGCAGGGACAATGTACTATCAGTTGTAGAATGATCTAAGTTGTACAGATCATGCATGCAATTAGAAGAGCACCTAGTTTTGGATTGCGCAGTTATGGAAGAAGGAATTCCCAATTAAATATGGGTTATTCCTATGATGAATTACGTAAGGAAATAGGGGCTCAACAGGCAACAAAAATTGACTAAGTGTTGGTCAGTGCGGGCTTGTGAGGCAAAGAGTTGATCATACTTGTGTGGAATTTTTTTTGTGAGAACAAGCTTTGTATTATCACTCAGATTTCTTATTAATGCAATAGATATTTCGGGTTTTGAATAGTGGCATTCCCCAGAGAAACAATTGTGTTATCTGTCTTTGATTATCTTCCTCTTGTCGATCATTGTTTTCATCAATCTATTGGTTTCCATTGTTTAAAGAGTAGAGTAGATTCATGTCTTGTGTTTTAGTACATTACATGAGTTGTGAATCTACAGAAAAATCTACAGTATATACTTTATATTATGGAAATGATTCATTTTTATTTTATTTTGAAAGCAAGGAGGATAGGGATATGACCTGCAGATCTGGGCCCTATTTCGTGGGCTCCATGGGAATCTTTCTCACCCACTGGACACTGCATTTTAATCCTACAATGGAAATCTCTTTTGCACTTGTTAGGGTTATATTATCATATATTCCCTTCTTTGATACAACAATGGGATTTTCAAAGCCATTGGTGACAAATTGGGTTGTTATATAACTAGTTCTATGGGTAAGGACAATAAACATTGGTACAAATGAGGTGAAAATCTGACATATATTCATTAATTATTTGAATCATGGTCATTGGTGATCTGACACATTAGAGTCATAATTTTCTTCGGTAGCATTGTGTCAAATAGACGACTTTTTAATATCTAAGAAGTAAGTCTTTCGAATTAATCACATTTCTAGGATTTGGTGGATGTTTTGAATCAACTAATGTAGTTTATCCTCAAGACAAAATCACCAACATCAAATATCTGTTAGATATCTAATGGCACCAACATCAAATATCTAATGCCAAAAATGGAAAGAAAACGTTTCATCACTTGATGCTTGAACGTCGAATATGTGATGCCTTCTCCTCTATTCCATCGGACAATAGGAATTGGTTAACCGACGTGATCACCAAAATGATCTGATGCTTAGCCATCAGATATCTAACGAAGAAGGCGTCAGATTTCAACGTTAATGTTGTCGAATGGAACATATCTACGACGGTTGGTTTCGTCGGATAGTTTTCAAATATCCAACGACGGCTAGCAATTCGGTGCGATAAATGTTCTAAGCATCTGACAGTTGGTTCCATCGCACAACCATCAGATATCTGACGACGAGTAGTAGTGCGGTGTGACAAATGTTTTATGGATCTGGTGGTTAGTTCCGTCGGATATCAAATAGTTTCTTACAATTTTAACCATCGAATAATCGATGACTAATGATTATTAAAAAATCAAACACATGATTAGGAGAAGATGTCCCTCTCCTAATTTAATAATAATAAGGCAACTGTGTAGAAATTTATTGGCTCCTCCGAGTGACACCCATATTGCAGAAAGTGCATGGATATCCTTCCTGTATTGCACCTGAATGCCAAGTTTTCGATGCCTTCTGTCCAAATTACTATGTTTAAGTTTAGTTGCTGATGGACTAGAATGCAAGGAATTTGTTTTCTTCTTAGTCAAATGTCATAAGAGAAACAAATGAAAAATATAATTAATAGTTAAAACTTCAAAAGACAGGTTTTTTTCTTAGTATTTAATAATATCGTAAAATTGTAAAATGAGTAAACGATTTTGTAAAATTTACTTTAATTAAAAATAATAAATTAAATGTTTTCTTATGGCTAGGTAGGTTTAAATATATATGTTATGTTTTTGACAAAAATTTCCATTGTGATTGTAAAGACGTGGGAACACTACTTTCATAAGACTCACAAACTACATAAGTTCTAATTACAACTGAAATGCTTAATGTTAATTAATGAAAAATGCCATGTAGATTGGGAGTGGAAAAACACATACAATGAAAAAGAGAAGACAACAAAACATAAAAGGACAAAATGAGAATTTAAATTAATACAATCCAAAGAGAAAAAAGCAAATCATAAAGAACATAATTCGAATTTGTATAGACAAGCCTCAAACTTTGATAGACACAGGGTCCCTTGACAAGCCAGCTTTGATATTAAGAAGCCAAACAATCCCTTTCAAAACAATTCATTTTTTTCAAACATACCATACCTTCCATAACAAGAGAGTCTAGTCCTTCAAAATATGTATAACTTGTAGTGTAATGATAACCAAATTGCCTTCCACAACACATTCCCCAACAATAGGCCCATCAAGCATATCCAACAGTCATTTGGCGATCTACAAAAATTGACTAAAAATCATATATGATGGGTTGATATCAATGGTGGGAATTGGATCTGCTTCTTCAGGTTTTCAGCACTCTAGTTTGAGAGTTGAGTCATGGAGAATCTCATAGTTGCAGAGCCCAATTTTTTGGATGTGATGGTTGTTGTTTCTCCAAGCTTTTCTGCATACTCTTCATCAAATTTAGACACTAAGATGACCTAACTTGCCCACTGACATTTTTGAATTTCTATTGATTGTGTTTCTTCAATGTGGTTAATGATTGCTAAAATGTTTCTTTTATTGAACTTATGATAACCCAAATGAATATTTTTCTCATATATTTCTTGTGGTTTCATTGTTGTTGATGAAGGTCTATTGGGTATGGGGATTCATTGTTGTTATTGATGAGAAAAATGCTTAGATTCTTATCACTTAGATTTTTATTGATGGATTACAATGAGTTTTTTTTCCTATGATTGTAATTTTTTATTTTTCTTGTGAGCTTGATAGAGATTTTACTCATTAGAATATTGAATATTTTTTCTGATGGTTTTATTTTAATAAGGGCTGTAATAAATAATTTTATCATTGATCACCATTATTTCATCACCCAAAACATGTTCTTTTCTATATTTATTATTCTTCGTTCCTCCCATTAGTGATGTCCCTGAGGGAAACATTTAGTGTACATTATCCTTCTCCCTTGTTTTCAACTTAGATGCATATTTCAGACATTCATAATCTATTTTCACTTTTGTATTGCAGTCAACAGGTTCCTTCTTCTATGATAAGAGCATCACTCTAGGAAGTTTGATGGGTCTTAAATCTAATAGTGTGGTATCTCCAAGAGTTGTTATTCGTAGGCAAGAAATTCTTCCATAGAATATGAGGCGCCTAAGAGTAGGAAGAATGCAAGACCCAAGAAAATCCAGAGATGGTGCAGATTATGCAGAGATTCTAATGTCCATGAATGCCACATAAATGTCAATCCTTTGCTTGAGCAGTTCCTAGAAGAGGAAAGAAGAACAACTGGCTCAAACATGGGAGAAATAATGTACATTAATATCATGTATGATGAGTTTACAGCTGGCCATGATTTTGCAGCTAGAAATTTACTCTTCTCTGAGGGTCAAATTATTCCTCCTCACTCTTCCCATTCTAGACAACAACCTTCCAGCATTGACATGGTTCAGGCTGAATCTAACCATTCTTGGTTAACTGAATGCTTCTCTAGGGATTTTGTTTGAAGAAGGAGCTTGGTTAGAGAATCTCATGATCATGGAAATCAATCAATGGGATCAAGATTTCCTACATTGTTTTCTGGCATTTGTTGTGGAAGAGCATAGAACCCTAGGTCAAAATATGTATTGTTGGATGAGTCATGGGAGGGATTCATTTCTTATATAATTTCAGGGGAATAAAAAAATGGGCAATTGCAGGAGTTCGACAGAGTTTTTTACATTTTCATTATATGATCAAATCTAAGTTGTGATCTTGATTATCAATGTAAATACAGACTCACAGATAGAAATAGTGTATCCATTAACTAAAAGAGAGTTACTGAACTTAAACAACCCATGAAAAAACATGTCTTGGAAGACCTGAAGACACTCTATCATGCCCTATTACATCCTCTATTACAATCTTTGCCTACTGCTAATCATTCTCCAATACATCATTTGCTTGTTTATGGCTTATGGCATAATGGACTAGAAGATCAATTATGTTGTTATGGACTAAAAAAGTAGTTATGGTGTTATGGGTTAAGAAACCAACTCAGTGGCTCGAGAAATTTAATGGACTGTAAATAGTTTATTAAATATTAAAAGGAAAAACATCGCATGGTTACAATAGACAATGGGAGCATAAGAGCTTTTTCTGCGGCAGAGATATTAAATCTATCACAAAATTTGTAGACAACACCACCTAAATTACATCATGCCTAAAAATGCAACTATAAAAAGTATTCTTAAATTATACTATTGGTATTATTTTTAATCATCACATCATCATCTTAATCTTTTTGTTGTTGTGTTTGAGCTTAAGAAATAAGGGATATTTTTCACATTCAACAAACCAGATTGGTGTCAAGTTCTGGGAGGTGGTGTGTGATGAACATGGGATTGATCCCACTGGGAGCTATCGAGGAACAACTAATCTCTAGCTTCAAAGGGTGAACATGTACTACAATGAGGCGAGTTGTGAGAGGTTTGTTCCACGAGCTATTCTCAAGAACCTTGAACTTGGAACCATGGGACAGTGTCAAATCAGGCCCTTACGATCAGATTTTTAGGCTTGACAACTTTGTTTTTGGCCAGACTAGAGCTGGTAACAATTGGGCCAAGAGCCATTACACTGAAGGGGGTGAACTCATCAATTATGTGATGGATGTCATCAAGAAAGATATGGATAACTTTGATTGTCTCCAAGGTTTTCAAGTCTGCCATTCCATGGGGGGTGGAATAGGGTCTAGAATGGGTACATTGCTCATATCCAAGATCAAAGAAGAATACCCAAATAGGATGATGGTCACATTCTATGTCTTCCCTTCACCCAAAGTCTTAGATACAATAGTGGAACCCTAAAATGTTATGCTCTTTGTTCATCATCTTTGTATGGTTATTGACAATGAAGCCATGTATGATATTTGCTTTAGGACACTTAAGCTCACTATTCCTAGCTTCGAATATTTGAACCATTTCATCTTTCCGACCATGAGTGGAATGAATTAATGACTGAGATTTCCAAGGCAGCTACACTAAGACTTGAGGAAGATGGAAGTGAATCTAGTTCCCTTCCCCATATTCATTTCTTCATGGTCAGATTTAGTCCCCTGGCCTCCGAAGGCTCCCAATGGTACAAAATCAAATATGGTTCAAAAGTTCCCTCTCCCCTTGTTCTTCATTATGAAACATTGTAATGCATTTTGTTCTTCTTGATGTCAACATTATGCATGTTACACTCTCTTCCCTATTGAGTTGTAAAATGCACTTTGCTTGGGGTGGTAGGTGTGAGGTTACCATTGACCTTGGAGGGATGATTGAAACTTTTTTTACTTGGGGATAAGGTATTTCTTCAAATGCTAAAGTATCAGATGCATGTGGCAAGGAGTCAATATTTCCCAAGATATAGGGGCATGCTCAATCAAGGTGATAAAAGACTCCAAGAAGATTATCGATCCAAAAATTTCCTTTCTATATTTTCCCCCTGAATTGTAACAATAATAAATCATTTGGAGTTGATTAGGATATATGGATTGAGGTATAAATCATTTTAAGCCACAAGATTTACTGGTTTAAATGAAAGAAATTTGAAAATCAATGAATATAAAAATGGCAGATTAATTTTGAATAATAACAAATATTATTAATAATCCTTATACCTGCCTGGATATGAGAGTGAATCTTCTTGGATATTATTACCCTTTCATTTGTGCTCTCGGTGGATATATATAAACCATTTTTTGTGATGTGTATCTCCAACTTCATTTCCATTGTATTGTGCATGGTTGAAATTTTTTTTTGCTATCTCAACCTTAGTTTGCTTTGAATTAGTTGAAATATTTGTTCACTAGAATAATTGTGGCCAATATGTCATCCCTTAGGAAATGTTGTAGCCAAAGGCACAAATGAAAATGTCAAAGATTTATGAACATTTCACAAAGAGGATTAAGGCCTTTTGTTTGAAGCGGACAGGAAAAAAAGTAGATTTGTTTGTGATTGTAATCTTTCATCATCAAATTTCTATTTGGGGTCTATAGGAAAATATGTCAAATACATGAGGTTTTCTTGTGAAGCTTCCTCACTCTTTGAAGCCTTTTATATTATACATACTTAAAATATTGATGATTGATTTCCTTTGATTTCATGTTTCTATGGATTTTTGGAAACATAAACAATAATAGGTTGTTCTGTATTACTATTTCTTTTTTATAATAAAAATTTATATCCTATATATGTATTATTTTTCCAAATTATTATAAATCAACATAGATCCACTCAGTTGACCGTCTCTCTCCACCTCGCCCTTCCTAGCATCATTTATATTTTTGCTTTCTTTCTTTCCTTTAATTGTACTAATAACATGACCATTTTTTTTAACGTTCGTATGCTCATCACTTTGAATATTTAATGATGGGAAATGTTGACTAGGTATTCTAGGATTTGGGTAAAGAAACTAGGAGGGTTTACGAAGTGAAAGTCCAAGCAAAAAGGGTAAGTTTCAAGTTTCTTATAGGCTGTTTTCTAGATCAAATCTGAAATTTTTATGACAACCATGAATTTAGGGTTCGAAAATTATTAAAAATTGTCTTTGATCACCTATATGTTAGATCTAGGGTCTCCTAAAATACCCATTTTCAATTTACTACTCTATGTTTGGGTGTTTAAGGATTTATAATAATTGATCCCCTACTTAGACTATATTTGAAAGGTAGAAATAAAAAATTCTCAAAATCAAATGCAACACAAAACTAAAGCACACACCCGGTAGCCAAGCATTTGGTGGGATAAAGTTGAGAAATACTTGGATTTTTTTCACGTATATGACTCCAACCTTAGTTAATATTTAAAATCCAGATATGTGAATGAAAGTACCTGCAAAAAAAAGGAAGGAGGAGAAGTTAGATGAGATAAATAATTAATAAAATAGAAGAAAAATCATACCAGTGCCTTATGCCCAAATAATAGAGTAAGAGTTTCTCCTATTTCCCTGCATGAAAAATGAGAGTTTGTGGTCTTTCACTCAAATACAAACACAATGGTCAAAGAAAGACAAATACTACATGAATTTTTTTCATGGAAAAGTTTCTTATTTCACTCTATTTCTCTCATACAAAACTAAAAGAACAATGCATGAAAGAAAATAACTAGAAATGAAATAAATCTACCATAAAAACTAGTAGTACATAATGAGAAAATCACCATGACAATACATAAGCAAGGGGGGAATCCAACTCTAACCAATTCTGGTAGCAATCCGAAAACATCTCAATATAACCAAAGAATAATTGATACAATGCACAAACCCACTTTATTATTATCTCACTGCTTGACCTATCTTCTTCTAGACTAGAGCACATTCCCACTCATGATTATTATTTATTTGAAATGGGCATAAAAATTTATGTAACTCCCACTAGGCCAAGACATACAACACAAATATGAAACAAATTTTGTTGTCTCACCTAAACCCTTTCCATTTTGAGCTATTTGCATTAGATAATTGTTCCACTTCAACATCTGAATTTATACTAGTTGTCCTAGACATATTCATGAGACCAATAAGGAAACCTTAGATTAAATTTGACCAAATATTAAATTTAATTGCATGAATAAATAATAATTAAAAATACTTGAGTGCATGTCCCCGATCGGGGTGCGAGAAGAAATTTGGGCACTGCCAAGATCTGTGCCATGGAAAGAGGTTCAATAAGGAAGGAAGGTGGGCAGTCGTTTTACAGCCCTCAAACACTTGCCATTAGCCGCAAGGTGGTAGCATGCATGAAGGATATTAATTGTTACTAGAGAGGTCAACGAGACATCTCCTTGTCATCTTTTATGCTATGAGCTCAAGTCAATTTGGAGGTTATAGGTTTGCTCGCAAACTTTGGGTCACATGAGAAGGTACCGCTCGAGGTCCACCATCTAGATGAAGGCGACCTTATCCTATTCCTTGTGGATGACGATTACATGTATGTCAACTCAATGTGCTTCTCTCATACCATTTTCCTTGTGATTCACTTCTATCTGATGCTTCACTAAAGAAGAGTCTCCGAGATGACGTCTTGGGTTAGAATGAAAATATTCCGTGAAATTTGGGAGGAAATAATTGTTTTTTCTTATGGGTTGTCTGAATATAATATAATTTTCTCTGTCTGTTATGGAATTTTACTTTCTAGGATGTGCATGTATTTGGGGTCTAAGTATTGGAATTCAGTCTGCACTTCTTGCATGGGTGATTTTATCCATTATCTTGTCTTTGTGATGTACATGTTGGCCTTTAAGAGAAGGGGTCTCTTGAGAAAGGATACGCCTGAATGGATTTTGGGTTTTGCTTCAAGAAGGCTCGGGGAGCCATGGGTTGTTGTGTTTGATCTATCCCGACATACCCATCTCATAATCATGGGAAAAAAATCAGTTTATATCCTTATTACTTACACGTATTAGTATTATGTTGTGTCAATTATACAGGTTTGAATTCTCAATGTGTGCGCCAGGACCCTACGCTAGTTTGTCACCTCGAGTTAGAGGTCTTGGCATTTGATTTCAGGTTATCACATCACCTTTGTGGTTGGCAAAGTTGCAGCATGACACATCCATCCTTTGGAATTAACACCATGGCAAGGAGATACCAGGGGAGGAATCAAAGTGTTGGTTAGCGGTGGGGAGGCAACCAACCCCAGCCACGTCTATCTAGGGAACAAGGCCATAAATCCACCTTTGGCCTTATTGGGGAATTTGCTCAGGATTATAAGGCCGGTACACAACCTCAAATTCACTTGTTAATCTCGGAGTGGGAAGCCTATTTAAACTAATAGGCTACAAGCATGGATTGGATGTGGAAGAATGGCGAGACTTGGTGTCAGACCCTGGACATTCTAGAGGTGGATCCTCTCAATAAAAATAAATTATTTATCTATGCTAGTTGATGACGAATTATGTGGCTAGAGCCTTGACGAGTCCTTTAGCTGGCCTTTCCAAGAATGAGCCTGACCTCCAGGAAATTCATAAGGAATTTCAGCTCATACAATTCCAAATTCAACAACATAATTCCTGCGTTAACCGCATAGAGAGGCACATTCCTTGTCTCCCTCAGACGGAATTTCCCGGTTCTAGTGTGAAAGATATAACACCTATGGACTCATCCAATGAATAACAACATGATTTGCATAAGTTTGACTTTTTATTTTTTCTCTATATAGATGAAGGCTTTGAAGACTTTGATATTATGTTTTAGTTATCTACTCACTGGGAGAATTAAGGATAATCAGACATATATAGCTATGATATACAATCTCAAACTCTTTTGTTTTTGGATGGCTTATAATCCAATGAGGTGGCCAACAAACTTGGTTTCCCAATGGGCAGGTCGAGTCCACCCAAGCATCCGAATATGGATGTAGCCTGCCTATTTTTTATGAAGATGAATGAAAAAGGTCTTGCAAATATTACAGAAGAAAAATACTTGAGTGCATGAATACCTGAATGAGCTCCTCTCGATTTCAAGGATAAATTGTTGGAGTAGTTTAATCTTGGATAAAACCTCCCTCCACTCAACAAAGCGACAACGAAGTCAACATCAATTGTGTTGTTGATTTGTTGGATCGAGGTTGTTTTGCTCCAAGATTATCCAAATCCTAATTTATTCTCTACTGAATAGGGCCAACTGCATGAAGGTGGAGCTCTCATGACCCCCACCATCCCATCCCCAACATTACTCTCAATTCCCCAATAAATAAATATTTATACTAGGAAATAGTTGAAAGAAAGACATTAAGATGCATAAAGAAAGAAATAAAAAACATTCATTCATTCATTCATTCGTACATCTACAAAATATTTTATATCAATAAATTTTATCACAAAAAATATGTTTACATAATATGAAACAAGGTCGTTCTAAATTTTTCCAACATAAAGATCACAACCTTTTATTAAGATAGTAAAAAATTATGTGTGCACATGTCGTGAGGCATTCAACCTCTTAGTAAAAAATGTGGTACTCAAAAAATAGGGCTCTAAATAAAAAAGTACATTCATTTATTATCATGTTTGTTTCTCTTTTTAAATATGTATTTAACAAGGATGTCTTGATCTTGGTCCCCTTCAATTGTTGTGGGCTTTGTATGTCTTGTTGTTGACCTTGTCCTACGTCTATGTTGTTGCAAGTGGGGTCAAGCATCAACTACAATAAGAAGTAAATGTTAAATTCACATTTATAGTTATTATTATTACATTTTTTTATCAATAAAAAGAGTATTAGAGTGTTCTTTACATGCTTTGGTAGTGGAGGGAAGCATAATACTTTCGGATGTGGCCATATGTTCCTCCTCTTGTCTGGCCTCATCCTGTACATGCTCTAGAGTAGAAATAAGAAAGATTATAATCAATACACCATTTTCATTTAAATATTTTTAATTATAATCCATACTACATTTTTTTCATAACCATGAAATACCTCCAGTACTGAGTTGAACATCAATTTCAAGAGGCACTCCACCGTCACTAGGCTCATTTGTTGTATCTAGATTTCTTTTCTTCTTTTTACAATAAAGCACAATACTTTATGGCCAAAAATAATAACCAATGGATTGTACAAGTAATAATTTATAAATTATCTTCGTTGATTTTATTTACCTGAGTTTTAGAATATTGTGAAGACGCCAAGCTTGTTCTATGTTCAACCATGGCTTGATAGTCGTGCTTGTAAGAAAGCTTGAAGTCTTCTTCAGTGGTGTGATATTTGAATTGTGACCCCTGCAATTTTGCATGAGAACATGAATTTTTCTTCTTCTGTGATATTAAATTAAAATTGTTAAGAATTTATAATTTGGATGCAAATTAAATTTTTTTATACTTACAATTTTTGCGGTGAGTTTTGAGTAACCACCCGGGCCAAGATGATGTTTCCCATTTTTAGCTATTCTCGCCTTTGTGGATTTGGATGTATCCAAGAGCCAATATTATTGAAAATATTGAAAAAATTAATTAGATGTTGCAATAATGATAAAGCATCATAATTACATTACTAAAAGTGTCTCATACCTTCCTGGTCCTCATGGTGTCTTCCCTTCTTTTTGAAGCCGCTTCTCCTTTGCATCTTCCATGAGGGCTTTCCACTTCCTCTCTGGAATCGCTAGAGGACACTCATACTTAGGGTTCTTTTGCAAATGAACCCTATAGTGGTCCCACAAATATTTTAAATGTAAGCTTGCCTTCAAGGTAACTCCAATTTTGTTAAAGGTGTCCTCACTGAACAGGGCAACCATCTTATTCACAAGTTCATCCTTCAACTTGGAAATTTGTGATTTCCATTTTATGTGAATGGTGGGACCAAAGAGTTCCAAGGTTAGGTCATACATTCGCCTATAGAATACATCGTTTCCTGCAAAACGATATTATTATTAGATTAAAATAATCACAAACTATAGACAAATTTTAATTAGAATATACTTAATATTTAAAACACTTCTTAAATACCTGGAAGTTTCTCTAATTTCATGGGGACATGGTCATCATCTACCAAAAATGTAATCAGTAGTATTCTTGTGCTAGTAACATAGGAAGATCCAGGAAATCTCGCTTCAAAATGTGTGATGGCATCACCCTCAGCATCCACAACATCATTTACATATCTTGGTGTTTGTTGTTCAAGGGGTGCATATCCCGACATGTGTGGTTCAACGGGTGTATGACTAGTCTCAATGATGGGTGTGTCACTCACAGGCAGAGCATAAACTCTGCTAACAACGTCGGCCCCCATAGTCACACAAATAGAAGGATTGAACTACCTCAAAACCTCCTATAAAATAAAGAGTTTTTTTATAAAGGATGAGATAATTAAAATCATAAATTTATAAATGGGATAATTAAATGAGTTGTTTACCCCATAGTGATAAAATTGGTCCATCAAGGTTTTTATTTGGCCTCTTATCTCTTTTGTTTGTTGTTGAATCAATATTAAAGAACTGAGTTGCTTGTTTAATTTCATTATAAGCTTCTTTATTGCGTGGATCAGATCAGGGGATAAAAAAAATTGCTTCTTCACTAAGCACTTCCTCAGGAGCATTTATGGACTGCTCTAAGGTTGGTGCCTTCCCCTTGTCACTTTGTTGATCAAATAAGTGTAATTTGTAATTTGTTTCCACCATCCTCAACTATAAACATTCAAAGATTTGAATTTGATGAAACATTTTAGATCAATAAAAAATTCCATTTTTTACATAAGAGGGGAAGTTTAGCCAATTAAATATTTTCTCATAAATATTATGATATCCTGAAAGGTCATTATGACACATTAAAAAAAAATCAAGAAATTCATCCACAATTAATAATTATATTAATAAGAAAACCACTACTGACATATGTCTAAATTTATATAGAAACTTCATGTTATATCATGGCCAATATAAAAGGTTCTAAATTTATAAAAACTTCATCATCTTGGAAGGCTCTTGGAAGAGGCATTATGACAAGATCAGTATATATTCCATATTGTATAGAAACAATACTTTGAAAAGCATTAAGGAATGCATTTTATCAAGTTGGTCATATTCATAGTGAATCTTTCATTTAGTTATATGATGCCTAAAAATATGAATTTGACTTACTCTATAATGGATAAAATGCTACTCTAGAATAAATCTCGTGGTTATATTATTTTATGTACAATTACATTGATGTTTACTTGTTGTGAGGTTGGTGCCCTTTGACCTTGATCAACCTGCCACAATATTATAACCATGATGTATTAAAATATTTCCTTAACTTACAAGATGCCTGACAATATATTGTAGTAAATGATAATCATAAAATATAATAGACATTGCTTACAAGTTGAGTAAAATTGAAAACATGCCACCCCATAATAGCAATATTTGTATCTATTTGATTCAAATTGTAATCAATGAGCAACTCTTCCCCTATAGCTATTGGTTTAATGGCACATACGAATACATGGTTTCCTTCACGCCACTCGAATATGAAATTGGGTTGCTTAATTGTGGTCATGGGTCATGTACTATTTATAAACCCTGCAATATTCCCTGTTTCTTTTGGCCTTCCATCAATATACATAGTTTCACATTTAGTTTGGTCATTATCTTTTAGTTATATACAATTTGTGGGCACTCCATATCTTTGCATGCTTTTGGTATATTGGATTAGTTGCACCCAATCATTGTAGATGTAATAGGTTCTGATATACTCCATCAATTCAGTTAATCCTTTGTAACATACCTTTATGTAATCCATGGAAAATATCCCCAAACCATGTAATGATGATGGGGAAATGTGGTATATCCTTTCATTGATAGAAAAATCGGTGTTTATTTCAGGAAGATCCTTGGGAACCCATTTTTCACTAGATGTTTGTACCTCAAGGGAACCTCGATGTCATCTAGGATCTCATTATCATACGAACATGACCCCCCTTTAGCAAGAAAAAAATCCATGCGTCTATGGAATTTTCTTCTAATCTTTTCACCTCTAGTTGATCTTCGCCTGCTAGACGACGTAGCAGATGTTTGGTCAATTTCTTCTATCATACCTAAAGTTTCATCACTCAACAAAGATATATCTCACAAATACTTTTTTGGTTGAAATTCCTATAACACACCATCAAATGAGAGAAAATGTTAGCGAGTGTCATAAGGGATGTTGAGAAACATCTTGACAAAACCATAACAACATTATAATAGTACAAGTTAGTTACAAGTATGTTCTGTGTGCTTAAAATATTCAAGTAATATTTTAAAACTTGAGAACTTGAGAACCTATTCATCCTAATCATGTTGAATGAACTCACTTGATAACTTGAGAACTCAATGTAATTTGATAGCATTTAATCTTCCATTACAAAAAAATACCCACATACTTTGATATGTTGAAGAATGTAACTAGTTTCGGTGGAATAAAAGTAAAAAAAATTGGATGTCAAGGAAGTTGAGATTTACAGCTTAGGAGGTGTTAAAAATAGCAACAAGAAATGATAAAAATAGAATCCATAAATTCCAGTTTAATTTGTCCTTGAATTAGACTGAGAATTAAAATCGAATTCTATTCTCATAGCAACTTGTAATAGTTAAATAGAGTGAGTTGACTTAGTTAACCTAGGAATTTCGAGTTGGAAGTCTTTTTAAAGTCATGTATATGTTCTCCCTATATTATAGGAGTCCAGGATGAGTTAAGTATGAGTTGTAATTAGTTTACTCAGTTTACTGAGTTAAGTCTAGTTAAACTAGTTCCAAATTGATTGAGGAACTAATAGTGAGTTAACAGTCAGTTGGTGCACTAATGCATTAACTAGTGCTATTCCAGTTAACTAAAGATTCCATCATCAGAAACTCATGCATATCGATTTTGAGAAAGACCCTGTTGAGACTAGAGTGCAAGGACAATGTATTATTTGTTGTAGGATTTTCTGAGTTGTATAGATGGTGCATGCAATCAGTAACTGAACCTAGAAGGGATTGCGCAGTTTTGGATGCAATGATTTCCATTCAATATGGGCTAATCAGCCATAGGAATTGCGCAAGGAAATAGGGACTTGGAGAGAAGGAGAATTGGTTAAGTGTTGACCAAGAATTTGCTTGTGAGTTGGAGATTGATTTTACTGAGTGTTGGGATTGTTCTTGTGAGAACAAGCATTTTATTATCATCTTAAATTTCTAATTAATGCAAAACAAATAGTGGGGTTTTGAGCTGTGGCATTCCCCATATATTTATTGTGTTATGTGCCATTGATATTCTTCCTCTTGTCTATTATTGTTTTGGTTTATCTTTATGTGCTTCCGTTGTAAAGAGTAGAAGTAGATTCTTGTCTCTTATCTTAGTAGATTACATGAGCTTGTGAATCTACAGGATTTTCTACGTATCGGAGCTGAGAACAATATAGTAGATGATATTTTGAAGTTTTTGAGTTTAGGGTTACATGTGAAATTTGAATTTGCAATACATACTTCAAGATTGATAAATGGCGTTCTACAGTTTGCAGCTCGAGTATGCCTTCAATGGCAGCTCAAATTATATATCCTGGAAGGACACGATGGAGGCTGTGTTGGAAGACAATGGCTTGAATTAATTCATTGATCAGGATATTCCTAAGACACCAACATCAGATGCTCAAAATCTGGTCGAATGGAAGGTGTGGCAAGGGCAAGGCGGATAATCCTTGAGGGATTTCGAGACCACATTGTCTCGAGTCTCCATGAGAAGGAAACTCTGCATGCTATGTGGAAAGAATTGAAGGACCTTTTCCAAAACAACAGTGACCAAAGGAAATTGGCACTGAAAGATAAACTTCGAAAAATCAAGATGGAGGCGGGCGACTCAATTCCAAATTACTTGACCAAGTTCACTCAATGTCGTGATGAACTTGGAAGTGTTGGAATCATGGTTGTCGAGGATGATATGGTGAGTTGGCATAGTTATCAAGACTTTGTCAATGGTTGGGAGAAGCTTCCAAATTGGGAACGACTGCAGTCGGATTTGATGCAGGAGGAGATTAGGAGGAACATCAGAGATGGGACCTCTTCTAAGGAAGTGGAAGAGTATTTTGCCTTAGTGAGTATGGAAAAGAAGGCAAAGGGAAAGATGTTCCAAGGTGAGGAGGGTGGAAAGAAGATGGACTTGACAAAAGTCAAGTGTTTTCATTGTCACAAGCACAAGCACTATGCCAAGAATTGTCCACAGAACAAAGCAATCAAGAAGAATCTGACAATAACGGAAGTAGGTGAAGCTCTAGCTTCACAATTCTAACTTGATTTCACTCTCATTTCATGCATGGCTGACACTACCATGGGAGGCGTGTGGTATCTTGATAGCGGTGCCTCATTCCATATGACAGGGAATAAAGATCTCTTTAGTGATTTTGAGGAGAAAGATCTCAAGCACAGCATAGAGTTTGGAGATGACGAGAGGTATAGAGCTACCGGGATCAGTACAGTTACCTTTTAGAGGGAGTTTGGCTCCCCTCTCAGGATCATAGATGTGATGTATGTTCTAGGACTAAAGAAGAATATTGTTTTAGTCGTGATATTGAAAGATCATGGCTATGATGTGGTTTTTAGTAAGGGAAAGGTTTTCCTTAGACACATCACCACGGGACAGGTGAAACAGATTGGTTCATGGGTCAAGAACATGTATGCTCTTGAGGTTTAAGATGCATGTAAATCCTTTAGGAGCAAGGCAAAGGTTATAGACTTGGTGATTGAGAGGGAGAGTAAATTACCTCTCGACATGCAGTGTTATGAAACCATCTCACAAAAAGATATAAAAGATAGATGAACGCCTTAGAAATAAGCCTCTTCAAGGGGGCAACCTCCTTTACATTACACAAATGAACAATTCTTGGATGATACAAATGAAAAGACCTCCTTTCTATATATAGGAGTCTAAGGGGTCATAATATAATCAAGGCTGACATAACAATAATAATCTAAGGGCACACTAATAACAATAGTGGGCTTCTATGGGGCACAATAATAACAATATGGGGACTACATGGGCACAACAATATAATAAGGGGGTTGTACTAATAAAAATAAGGGGTTACACTAGTAGTATAGGGACCTAACATGCCCCTCTCCTTGAAAAAGTGTTGTCCTCAACGCTTGAGTAGTTCTTGATGCTTCTGTATAAAATTCTTGTCCTCCCATGTGGAATCTTCAGCAAGTAAGTTCTTCCACTTGATGAGATACTCTAAAATTGATCGATTTCATTGTTGTTGGGTTCTTGTTTATGTGACTGCTCCAGGTTCCAATATGATGTTTCCTTCCTCGTCAAGTTCTAGCATTATTGTTTGAACTGGGATCTTCTGCAACTTTTGAATGAGTGGCGACACTTCTTCATCCTTCTTCCATTCATCCCTTGATTCATTTATCCAATTTGGTTGGATAATAGAAATAACACAAAGCAAAGCTTCCACATCCTCATCCCTTCTTGAGAGTGCATCTGCAACAACATTTGGCTTCTCGTTTTTGTAGATGATTTCAAAATCATAACCCAACATATTTGTGACCCATTTTTTATTTTCTTCTAAAGATAATCTTTGTTATAAAAAGTATTTCAGACTATCATTATCCAGTTCTACCTTGAAGAGTCTTCCCATTAGGTAAGGTCGCCATTTCTTAAGTGCATGTAGTAATGCCAACGTTTCCTTCTCATCAATATCTTTCTTGAGATGTAGCCGTAAAAATACATCAAAACTTATTTCACTGCGATGTTGATCTGCCTCTTATTTCATTCGATTCTGCACCAAAGTGACGTTATCCTTTAATCGTTGGAGAACTTGTTGTTGATGCTTGATTTGATCTTTCACTGCTTGAACCTTTTTATTCTTGATATGTCCTTCTATTTTGAGAGTTTGAGTGGTAATTTATTCCAATGCATTACAAGATATGGTCGGATTCATTTCTTGATGCTGGATTTGATCCTTCACTTCTTGAACATTTTTCTTCTTGATATGTCCTTCTATCTTGATAGTTTGAGGAGTGGTAATTTCAGCCAATGCATTCCAAGATATGCTAAAATTCATTTCTTCTTTCTCGATGTGATCTTTCACTTCTTGAACCTTTTTCTTCCTGATATGTCCTTCTATCTTGAGGGTTTGAGGAGTGGTAACTATTTTCAATTCTTTGTAAGATATGGTCGCATTCATTTCTTCTTTCTCTGGGATTGGTTCCTAGTGTATATCCTCTTCTTTTGATGTTTCTTGATCCTTTTCTTCCTCCTCTTCATAATCTATGTAAAATAATTTCTTCTAAGCACACTTATGACCTTCAGTGTATTTTATATCACAATTGTAACAAAGCCCTTTTTCTCTTTTTTCTTGCAATTGTTGCGGTGTAAACCTTGTAGGTTGTGGAAGTCTAGGAGAAAAAAAAAATCCGTAATTATAGTCTTGAGTGGTGGGATTCCTTGTTACCATAATTTCGCTTTCAATTTTTCTTGCCAACCTGAACGCCTTCTCCAATGAATCAGGTTCCCAAAGACGAACCTCATGTTGAATGTTATCCTTTAAAGTCCCTATGAATACATCAATCCTTTTCTTCTCTGGAATATCATTTACCCTTATATTCAATTTTTTGAAATCCTCAATGTTCTCTGCCATTGAACCATTTTGTTTGAGAATTATCAATTGGCTAAAGAAGGTGTTACTCTTTGTATCCTCATAATGTGCTATCATTTCTTCCATGAAAATTGACCAAGTGACAAGTGCTCTACGAGAACACAGCCCTTTATACCATAAAAATTGATCTGGTTCTAAATATGAAGATGCAATACGTACCTTTTGTAATAGTTGCACCTCATGTAGATCAAAATATTGCTCCATCTGTAGTATCCAATTTATCGGATCCTTGCCATCAAACTTCCTCATATTGCCTTTTCTTGATTTTAGGAGCTCGATCTTGAAACGACTGTAACTCTGTAATTTTGGATCTTCAAGTTTTGAAATTTCGTCCTATAGTAGCCCTCTGAGTCCTCTTTCTAACCCCGAAAGTCTGATCAAGATTGGATTCTGTAAGGAAGCGTTATGTCAAATCTCCCATGATGACCTGATTATAGACTAGTTCAGTAGATCGAACTTGTATGAAGTGCCTCATGTCATTGTTTCAGCTTTAGGACCTAAAACCGATACACAGAAAACTACAGTCCGTCCTCTTTCTGAAACTTCTTACAAAATTTCAATTTAATTCTTAGAGAGAAAGTTATGACGATTTTCCCAAGATAACTAGTTTAGGATGTAATTCAGGAGCCTGCAGAAACCCTAAATGTCTCAAATTATATCTTCGAAAATATAGCGAGACAAGATCTGAAATTCAGACCCAAGCTTCATCAATATTTCGGTTCCAATGGGTTTTAATTTCAGAGTCTAAACCTTCGTAGAAAAAATATTATAGCAAAACGTTCACGATTACCTGTTTGAGACGAAATTCTAGAGCTTGAAAAAACCCGAACTTCTTCAAATCATATCTCCAAAAATATAGGAAGACAAGATCTCAAATGTGGATGCACGTTTCAGACCGATTTCTTCTCAAATGGGTTTTTTTTTTTAGCTTTTGAAACTTCGTAACGAAAACGTTATAGTGAAAATTCCACGATTACCTATTTGGAGCGGCGAAACCCTAGAATCCACAGCTCTGATACCAAATGTTATGAAACCAACTCACAAAAAGATAGAAAAGATAGATGAACGCCTTAGAAATAAGCCTCTTCGAGGGGGAAACCTCCTTTACATTACACAAATGAACAATTCTTGGATGATACAAATGACAAGACCTCCTTTCTATATATAGGAGTCTAAGGGGTCATAATATAATCAGAGCCAACATAACAATAATAATCTAAGGGCACACTCATAACAATAGTGGGCTTCTATGGGGCACAATAATAACAATATGGGGACTACATGGGCACAACAATATAATAAGGGGGGTGTAATAATAACAATAAGGGGATACACTAGTAGTATAGGGACCTAACATGCAGCCCTAGAAGAAGTAGTCTTAGAAGAAGTCTCAAACAATTATGGAGCAACCACAATTGTAGAAGTTAAGAGGATACTGAGTGGAGAGATCCACTCAAGCACAGAAGAAGCAGTCTTGGACAACTTTGGAGCATCCACAATTAGAGAAGCTAAGAGGAGACCGAGTGGAGGCATCCACTCATGCAGAGACCTCTAGTAGGGGGGGAATTTTGAGCCAAGTGGGCAAAGAGATCACATGCAGACATACCTCCAAGTGTGAGGTGGAGCAATGTGAAGTGATAGTCCCAAGAGGGCTGAAATTGGGCAGGGTCTATTGAGTGGTTTTATCTCATAGATCGTACCCTGCTACAGAAACCCAAAGTACATAGTAGCAGGAGGAATCAGTGGGATTGATGCAGTCAAAGATCAAAGTGACAGAGGCTAGAGCAGTCAGATACTAAAGAAGCGTAGAGAAGGGTTGACAACATTGTAGAAAGGAAGAGTCAACAGAAGCATAGAGTTTTTAGTCGATAGAGGCAATAGCATTCAGAGACTTTGATGACAGAGGCATCATTTTGATTCATGTTGGATGTTTTTTGTTTCTAGAGTTGTTGGAGCAACAACACTAGAGAGAAGTGTTGCATGCAGAACATTCCAAAGGTTTAGGATTAGGATCGAATTGAATTCCTTTCTTGTTGAGAGGGAATGTTGAAAATAGCAACAAGAAATGATAAAAATAGAATCCAGAAATTCTAGTTTATTTTTTCCTTGAATTACTCTGAGAATTAAAATCGAATTCTATTCTCATAACAACTTGTAATAGTTAACTAGAGTGAGTTGACTTCGTTAACTTAGGAATTTTGAGTTGGAAGTATTTCTGAAGTCATGTATATGTTCTCCCTATATTATAGGGGTCCAGAATGAGTTAAGTATGAGTTGTAATTAGTTAACTCAGTTTACTGAGTTAAGTCAAGTTAAATTGGTTCCAAATTGTTTGAGGAACTAATAGTGAGTTAAAAGTCAATTTTTGCACTAATGCATTAAATAGTGCTACTCCAGTTAACTGAAGATTCCCTCATCAGAAACTCATGCATGTCGATTCTGAGAAAACCCCAGTTGAGACTAGAGTGCAGGGACAGTGTACTATTTGTTGTATAATTTTCTGAGTTGTATAGATGGTGCATGCAATCAAGAACTGAACCTATAAGGGATTGTGGAGTTTTGGATGCATTGATTTCCCTTTAAGATGGGCTAATCAGCCATAGGAATTGCGCAGGGAAATAGGGACTTGGAGAGCAGGAGAAATGGCTAAGTGTTGGCCAAGATTTTTCTTACGAGTTGGAGATTGATTTTACTGAGTATTGGGATAGTTCTTGTGAGAAAAAGCATTTTATTATCATCTTGGATTTGTGATTAATGCAATACAGATAGTGGGGTTTTAAGTTATGGCTTTCCC
The DNA here is from genome assembly GCA_031772625.1 of Pinus tabuliformis. Lineage (NCBI taxonomy): Eukaryota > Viridiplantae > Streptophyta > Pinopsida > Pinales > Pinaceae > Pinus > Pinus tabuliformis. The sequence continues at coordinate 980,552,395 of CM062816.1, read as the reverse complement.
CAAATATTTATGTGTTATGTGCCATTGATTTTCTTCCTCTTGTCGATTATTGTCTTGGTCAATCTTTATGTGCTTCTACTACAAAGAGAAGAAGTATATTCTTGTCTCTTGTTTTAGTAGATTACATGAGCTTGTGAATCTACAGGATTTTCTACGAGAGGTACTCCAAACCCTAGGCTAGAGGTTTTTGGAGGATTTGGCGCACAAAAGTGACTTATGGCTAAGAATCCAAGCCTGTGGGATTTACCCAAGCTGGTGGGTGTGGAACCATGAGAAATTTCTAGGATTTGATACATGGAGGTGTTAGAAGACTTCGAGAGGAACCAAAGGCAATGAAAATCATCAAAATTTGAGTTGTTATGATGAGATTTTTATTTTTCTATATGGTTGTTGAGTTTGCACATGATTTTTTCAAGTCGGCTTATGTAATTTTACAAGTTGTCAAGCCCACAAGGGAAAATTAGATGAATCCCTTGAGAATTCTATAAATTATAGTGATGATAAGCCTTATTCTCACCAACCCAAGTGCAATTCATCATAAGTGGAGAGAATCTGAAGTAGCCGCAGCTTAAAGGAGTCTTGTCAAGCAAAGTAGGAGGAAATTTTGGGTTTGTTTTGTCTCTATTCTAAATTTCTGCTCCCAATCTTGATATCTCTCTTTGGAAAGAGCTTCTATAGGAGAAATAGAGACACATCGAAATACATTGTCTAGGCCTTTTGATGCAATCGTAGTAAAGAAAAATTAGGACAAATAGTCTTACCACTACTAGTAGGTGTTGCAACTAAAACATTATCATATGAGTTATAAACAATTATAGATACCTAAGTTTGAATAGGATTGAAGTGTCTAAATTGTTTATATAGTTCTTCATATGAAGGATTTCTTAATGCAGACATAGGAAGTGGTTGTAAGTCTAGGAACTCAGTTGGAGGTGGGTATTTCTTTGGTTGTATTGATGAATAAGTTGGAATTATTGCTTAGTTTGGTACCCCTATGGTTCAAAGGAGAAATATTCTAACAAGTCTCATCGCTTCCTAGCTTACCACTATTATAATTGTACCACCCTAAGATAAAATCTTGGCAAACAGACTACTTTGGCCAATTGAGGAAATTGCACTTACAGGACAACCTTTAATGTGTCAGTCTAAAAACATGAAAATGTTCCAGCAAAATTTTATTTCCTAGATGGTAATGATGGTTGGATTTGCACAAAATGGATGTTTGGATGAATATTTCAAGTTATTTCAGGAAATGCATGCAAAAAATGTGATTTTTGAGACAGTGTTAATAGTTGGATGTGCTCAGAATGGGTGTTTTGAAGAGGTTTTCACTCTATTTTTTATCATTAGTTTACTTGAAATTTCTCCTAGTGGGTAGGTGGTGATCCATGGGAAGAATATTAGGTAAAAAGGAGGTAAATATCTATAGTAGTTTTTTTAGTGAAAAGGTACCCAAGTCTTGTAGCAGACACTGGATGACCATACTATCAGAAGGTTGGAAAAACTTACAACATAAGAAGAGTGATGAACTAGACTAGTCAGTTGGCTCATTCTTTAAATTGAAGGACTCAAAATTAGGCTCCATTACTTAAAGTACATTTCTATTATATCTCTTGGGTCATTTCCAATAGAGATAAAGTGTTATAGGAAGCCTTTCCACAGAATGTGTGGTGATGTTTTTGAGAATACACACTAGAAAATTGAAGGAAATAATACATTGTTGAGAGGTGATAATCAACCAGATTACGATGAGGTAGTCATTATCATCCCCCCTTCAAACATATGATTTACCCTTTATTTCTTGTGTTCAAGTGTGCCTTATGGTGTTTATGTGAGATTAAGTGGCACAAGAAAGATGTCTTCAAAATAGTTGTTTCTTATCTATACAAAAAAAAATGTTTCTTCTTGTGACAAGTCCTCTCTATGGAGCAAAGGATCCATCAATTTTTGGGTTGGCATTGGAAGTGGTTGTAAGTTTAACAACTTAGTTGGAGGTGGGTATTTCTCTATAAAAATAAGATGTGTAAATGAAACTAGAAGTATTGTCTATGACCCCAACCACTTATTAGATACAACACAAATAAAGTACTAGGGAGGAAGAGGTTCATGGATGGGGACAATGAAACTCAAATGATGGCCATCTTCAATAAACTACATTTTAAACATAAAATATTCATGATGGAGTATATATTCACCATCGTTGTCTTCTACTATTACCCGAAAAGGTTTGACATATCCATGAATCTTTTCATCCCACTAAAAATTTGGAGCGATATTTAGGTCCACCTTCAATATAAGATATGGTCAACATTCACTTAGTATTTTACTTTCTATTTTTATGTTGAATATTTAAAATAAAAAGAAATGGAATTACCTAGATTCGTTTTTAGAGTGTTTTGGCCCTCTTGATTGCTCAAATGTCTAAGCTCCTCATAAGAAACTTTATGTGGATTAAGTGACATTCCAAAGTTTTGTGGGAATAGTGATTCAACCTTGTGCTATATTTGAGCATGATTAAAATTATGTATAGATAATGGTATCATTTATGAAGATGACATGAAGAAAAAATTTGCATTTAGTTTGAAAAAAATTATGCAAACATCTAGTTTAAATTCCTAGGAAAGGGAAAGATATCATCTTTTCCAGAATTGCTAGAAGCACTCTGTGAATGTTGGGCTTTTATGACAGTGGGCAATGGTTTCTAGTTGTTGAGAGATTCAAGGAAATATATAGTGCACTATATCCCACTAAATAAGGTCTCGGTCTACCCCTTAAAGATGAAGAAGCATTTGTAGAGGAAGAACAATATAGTGAAGTAATCATTGAAGAATATTTTCCATACTTGAAAGAGAACCTGATTTCTACTTCAAACCCCAAGATCTTCATCTATAGTTCTAGCCCAATCCCTAACAAAATGTAAGTATGTGTTTTAAAAACCAAAAATATTTTGAATGAAAACAATTGGCATGAAGAACAACTGGATAGTAAATGTAATAAATACCTGGATGCAAAGGATCTCTTGTTGATGAAAATGTCATGGAATGAAACGAAACAATTTTATGAGAACAATGAAGTCTGTTTTGTTCCTCGTGTTGGTGCAGAAAATGGATGTAACAATGACCCCAGAATTAATTATGATGAATTACTAAATTTAGATTTTATTCTCTACTAGGAATAGATTGGGCATTGATAAATTGTTGCGCATTTTGTTGATACTCTTATCTATGACACAAATGTTGATTGTGATAACAGAAGACACATGATTGTTCTTGTGAGAAACCTATATGATGAACCTAACGAAGCAGAGACAGAGGTTTCTTTCCCTATCGCTACAAATATCTATCACAATGAACAAGATGGGTAGAACCGGTTTAAAGGAGTCATTTTCACATGAAAAAATGCTCCACCAACTCATCTATCAATTTCCACAAGAGGATAGAGGACAATCATAATGCAAGAATAACAAAGGCTCAGTTACAGGTGTCATTACCTTTTATTGTTTATTTGAGGTTGATCATTAGTGAAAGGGAATTCTGACTGCAAATATAATTTAATGGAGGATGTTGTTACTCCTGCAACTCAATGGATCATGAGACCACATAATTGTAGCATGTAATAAATGTAGGAAGAACCTTGAACAGTAGCAAGAAGAAGCATCTTCAAATCAGAGGTATGTTTCCCTATGTTGATGATTTTTCTAGGTGGTCGAGTGTCCTATTTTAGGACAAATTTGAAGATCATCTTAAGGCTACCAAGAGGGCAACAAGAAGGTGATCTTGGGAGCCCTAATTCTAGATTTGTGAAGGAATTCAAATCTGGTAGGAGTGGTAGATGTATGGGGCACCTCAAGTGTTGGTACCTTGAAGGACAAAGGAAAACTAAGTGAGCAGATTCTACAACAGTTTGAGGGTCATCCAAGGATCAAATAACACAACAGCAGTTACATATGTCAAGGGACGCAGAAGGTGTTTGTAGGACAAGGTATGTCACCTTCTTGAGTTGATGTTGTTTTCAGGTGGATGTAGTGTTGTAGTAAAAAACAAGCCTAGATTTGCGTAATGGCTCCTCTATTGCAAAAAAAAGTGTAGTGTATTGGATGCCCATGGTCTATTGGAGGGCAGCATGAGAGTGGACCAAGTGTGATCCTAGGAGAGGTATAGTTTAAGCATCCTAAAGAACAAATTGGGAGGACTATAGAGGCTTGCTTGAAGCCCTAAGGAACAAGTCCCTTGAAGGAATAAGCGATTGTTAGAAGTGGTAGAGGGAGAGATCATAATTTTGATTAGTCAAGAGAAATGTTTGGTAGCCCTACACTTGCCTTGTGGAGAAGGACATCTACAACAGAAGAAGGGAAATGACACAAAAGTAGGTCCCAAAAGTCAAGTTGGCCCCACCATGTTTGAACAGAGTATTTTGATGCTAGTTGGTATTGTTGACTGAAGGAAAGTGTGCACTGTGAGAAACTGAATATTTAACTAGTATCTTTGATCTAAATTTGGCACAAATTTATAGAACTTTGGAATTGTAATTATTATTGAAGAACATATTCTCTTAAGAAGAAAAGTTTTTTGGGTTTTTTCCAATGTTGGGTTTTCCCATGGTAAATTTGTGTCTCTCTTTGTTGCTTGGCTATCTCTTTAAGATCCCACAATTGTTATCGCATTAATATTGAGATTTTCTATGTATAATTGCTTAATGATAAACATGGCATGAGATAAAATTGAATGATAAATAATTGGAAGTAATTATATGTTTAGAAGATCATAGATAAATCAACAATTAGATAGTGTATAGAGGCAATGATTAGGGAAGAAATTCCAACTCAATGCACTAATTGGAATATATGAAATGAAGGAATACATGATTGATATGGGATCAAATGTGAATATTTTACCTAAGAAGTCATTGATATTGGCATGGGATGACCTAGTTGGTGTAGTCATAGATAAAATGTGGTTGTTGTACTTGTGGAGGATCTCTCCAATCGATAAGCTAGAATATATGGAGGTTGATCTCATTGGGATGAAGACTTATGCCAAATTTGAAGTATTTTAATATTGGGTAATAAGGATCCCTACCATGCATTGTTCAAATTTTTATAATGATGTTGTCCTGAACTTGAAACAAAGGAAAATGCTTTTTGAGAAAGAAAGCCATAGAGTTGTTCAACCATTGGACCCAACATATGCAAGAGCATTGTGAAATTCATGGAGGAAATTTTGGAGGAACGTGCCCTATATCAATTGTATAATCTTACCACTAAAGATCAAGAGGATTACATAAACCCTATAATGGACAATGAGCTAAGTTGGTTTAGTGTATAATCATTCATGACAGATCTAGAAGTTACCTTTAATTGGTGGTAGAGTGGAGACTGTGAATAATCTAACTAGTGGAGTGCAATGTGGTGGTTATGAAATTGGATTGGAATAGAGCTAAAGGACCAACAAAAGTTTTATGGAATAATTGACACATTGGAATATACGGTGCATGTAGTGAAATAAATCGTTCCCATCCACAATATTGTAGTTTTGGAACCTTCTTTGGTAGAGACTTTCATGTGATGGTTGATGACACATAAGATTGTATTGCATTGCTGGGAATTTATGGTAGAGGCACTACAAAAATGATTCCTATTATAACGATATGTCCAACGAAAAAATGGAAAGTTTAGTGTTATTGACCTATTTCTATAGTTTAGTGGAACTTTTGACCCACTCATACTTTTGGCTAGTTGTCAAAACAACTAAATGATGCACATGATGTTCCACTCTAGTAATTAGTGCATAAATTTATGCAAACCATATAGCCATTTCCAGGGAACTAGTATTTACTTATAAAAATGTGGCAACTTATGCATTATTGATCAGAACTATGGGAAATGTTTCATGCTACTTTCCAATTCTAGGGGAAGGATACATCATATGCTAGCTTACTTTGGCACATTCATAGTTCCCACAAATGGAGCACTCATAGTGTCTAATCATAAGTTCCACAATAGGGGACTCCATAGAAGTATATGTTGCAAAGGTGAACCCCACAAAAGATAAGCTTGCATAGGAAAATCCCTATAATGTTGACCTTATAAAGGAGCTTCAACATTTACAATTTGAGGAAATAGAATGTCATCGCATAGTTTAGGATACAAGCGATATCAATAATCTAATAGTTAAACATATTATTATGAGCCACTAGAGATGAAGCAAGTTAGTATTGGGACTAAACCTAAGATAAAAATTACAATGCTAAGGATTACCAGGATGAGCTCCCTTGTCTATAGTCAATTTTGGGGAAGCAACAATTCAACAATGTGTGACGTCTCTACACAAGGTCATTCAAGGGTAGATTTAGGTGAAATAATAAGGGTTGTGTTAAATTTTAAACTTTTGTGGTCATTTTTTGGAAAAATATGACCCGGATTATCCACAGTATCTTTTCCATCATGTCGATGTTTCGAACCCCAAAGGGGATCCATCATCAGGACAGAAAGTGATAGATTGAGAGAAGAATTTACTAATCAGAACAAATAAATAAATACCTGTTGTTAAATTAAAGTAGAAGCTGACTAATTCATAAGACAAAAACATATAAACTATTCAATTATATTTTGTTTTATTTCATATTTTAATTTAACCTAATAAGAAATACTAAATAATGAAACTGATTAATTCTAATAAATATCATATGACTATTATTTCATTGTTTTAAATATAACCTAATATGGATTACCAAATATGATTTAATTTATTTTTATTTTAATTTTAATTTTAATATTAATTTGTATTTATATTTTAATCTGAATTCTCATTATATTTTTTAACCTAATTAAATATAATTAGTTTATTTTGATTTTAATTTACAAAATAAATAAATCTAATTAATTCTTTATTTTTATTCTTATTTACTTAAATAAATGAATAAATTAAATTAAATATAATTCATTAAATACCTAATAAATAGTAATAAGTAATTTGATTTAATGTGCACTTGAGTGCATGGTCACGCGGCCGGGGATGTCGGTTTTCTCGCACCCGGTCCGCGTTCGAACCCCATTTGTAGCGCTGTCGCGGCAGCATATGATGTATTAATTGAGCTTGTATATGGATTTGATTGTGATGTGATGGAGACACTTGTACATAATGTATATTGTATATTGGGCCTAATACAGCTTCTTAAGGAGACCTCGCCCTCCCCATTTTTAAAAAAAGTAATATGATTTAATGTATTATTTATTTATTTAATTTATAGATTAATTAATTTAAAGTTTTCATATTATCACTGTTAATGTTAAAACCTATGCCACTAATTAATTCTAAATAAATAAATCGGTTTATTATTTCATTGTTTAAATATAATCTAATATGGATTACCACATATAATTAGCTTATTTTAATTTTTATTTTGAATTCTCATTATATTTTGTAACCTATTTAAATATAATTAATTTATATTTTGATTTTACTTTTTATTTCACTGAAATGAATAAATTAAATATAATTCATTAATACCTAATAAATAATTTAGATTTAGGTTTAAATTAATATATTATTTTTAATTAATTCATAGATTAATTTATTTAAAGTTTTTTATATTATTACTACTAATGTTTAAACCTAAGTCACTAAGGGTTAATTTTTATTTTTATTTATCTATTAGTTACTTCATTTATTTATTTTATTATTTTTATAATTAATTATCTATATTAACTTAAAATATTCTTAATAATAATTATTTATTTATTATTAATAAAAATCATTTATTTGTTTATTTGTAACAAATAAATGGTCATTATGTCAATTAAATAAATAATTATTAATTCTTACTATTAAAATAATTTTATTTTTATTATTTTATTTTATTTCAAAAAATTTTAATTAATTAATTAACTAAGAGAGATGCGAGTAATTAAAATTTTTATTTTTATTATTTTATTTGTTTATTTGATAATAAGGGTTGTTTGATCATATTTTGATAATTTGGACTCATGGTTTGGTTCTGGTTTGAAGGACCTCCAATGCCCCAATAACGCTCTATAAAGATTTTCCTTTGTACAATTGAGTACTTTCCACTTTCAGGCTTACTTGATAGCTTTCTATTAGGCTTGGTTGATGGCTTTCTTTCTTCAATATCTCATGGATTGCTTTCCCATCTCACGAGCACCTAACTTTCCTTTAGTGGATGTAGACTGGTCACCCTAGTCAAACCACTTTAAAAAATGAGATAATGATTGGTTATACTTGGCCTTGAAGGATGAGTATCATGGTTCAAATCCATGCATCTCTGATGACTACTATGACTAGCCGAATCAGGCATTTCACTTCCCTTAGCAGAAATCGACGTACTAGTACCATTTTCTCTTATTATGGTTTTTTTGATTTGTCATTATTGGTTTGTCTTTCTATTAGTGGTAAATTTGGTTTTATTGGTTATGTTGGTATTCATCAGGATAGACCACAAAAGGATCTGGTTGGTTAAAATTTTGCAAAAGCTTTAGATCAGCAGGAAAATGAGCCTTTTGAATTTGGGAAACTCAATATCACTTTTATGATCAGTTATTTTATGAATTTCTTCTTCACATACATGATTATTGAGATTGGTTTGAAACTCCTTTTAGGGTTTGGTCTCTTTGACCTCGAGTCATATAGTGTGAGGTGTTATGTATAAGGTCAAATCTATATCATATATTGGAGGGGGTATCATCCCAACCTCAGGCATGGTTGTAATATGTGGGATTCCACTTCCACATGAGCACTAGTATTGGGCGGTTGTGAAGGAACGGATTCAAAGTCTCCAAATTCATCACCAAAGGACAACTCTGGCCATGATATGGAACACAGCTAAAAACCAATAACCCATTTATGAAACCCCAAAATAAAAGCTGAAAATTTTGCAGGGCAAGATACAGGTTACTCACCAAGGCCTTCAATGTCGAATCCTCCTCTTGTCCTCTGATCTCCTTCCCCATTTCTCCTTTAGGGTTTTCTCGGTGGGGATGAATCAAATTGATTAGTATCAACTCTTTCAGGAACTTTTATCTCGATTTAATTTTACATCTACTTTATTAAATTGGGGTTTATAATGTATTATGAATTTAAATCACTATAATATTTGTATTACATTATATTAATATATTATATTACATTATATATTTTATCTCCATGAAATGTTGTTTGTTATATGTACTTATATCTATGTATGTAACGTGTAAAGGGAATATCATGGTATTTCTTGGACATGCATGCATACTTCTTTATCATGCCTACTTGATGCCTTGGTAGTTTTTCTGGTTTAGTATAACAACCTCTATAAGAGATTTATTTAACACTTGGAGGAGTGGGCCATGTGTTGTATGGGTCCTCTATGAGTTCCCCATATTATTGGTTGTATACTAATTTGGGAGGTGAAGTTTTACATTAAGAGGAGTTCATTAAGAAGTTGACTAAACCATCTACGCCTCAACAAATGAAGATTAAGACATGTGGTCATGGGAGAAAAAGAAAAAGGGTGGCTTTAGTGGCCCCCTATTTTTATATGTATATTTAATTATTTTTATTTTTTGTGTTTCAAATGAGTCTTGGGTCCTTAATCATAGTCTAGGTAAGTAGATAACAACCTCTAGTGATAATAATTGCTTTTCAGTCTCAAGAACCATCGATAATTCATTGAACAAACAAATATGACCATTATAGCTTAAAATTCACATCCAGGAGGGATATAACCACCATGAATAGGTTAGTTATGAACCAAGAATAGGTCTCAAGTTCTAACATGGTAAGCACCCAATAACATAGATATTTTAGATGGATAATTTCATCTCCTTGACATTTATGTTATAATTTTATCATTTGTTTGTTGAATTCTTTGTGTGAGTCGTATTTGAGACTTCAAACCATCCCATAACATCAACGCATGTATCTACTATAACCATGTAAAATTTCAATGCATACAAGCACAAACTATAAAAAAAAATCAACATGGCCCCTTTCACAAGTCACTTTGTGTGGGGTCAATTAATTAAAGCATGATTTCAACAAATTGGTAAATGTTAAGTGGTGTATTGGTACTTAGGGATAGGCCTGCAACAAGTAACAATAGGCTTGAGATCAATGATAATTGGTTCCCAACTAGCCATCATTTTTACATTCATGGGGACTCATATCCTTAAAGATTGGAAGTAGGAGCATAAGAGACATATAATAATTATGTGCGATTCATTGAGGCATCATTCCTTTTCATATAAATGATGTTGACGATGATGATGATGGTGACAACAATGACGATGATGTTGATGACAATGATGATGATGGCAACAACGACGACGATGATGTTGATGACGATGATGATGATGACGACAATGATGATGATGTTAATGATGATGTGGATCAAAAATATGACAATGATGATGATGATGATGATGTTGATGAAGATGACAAATATGATGGTGATGATGACGATGATGACAATGATGGAAAAGATGACGATGAAGGGTAAGAATTTTTCTAAAATGAAACTGATGAGAGTTTTCTCATCCAATGGACTATGAAGTACATTATAAGCTTGAAACTTAAAAATAGTAATAAATAATTTAATCTCCTTGACATTTATATATGTTATAATTTTTTCATTTGATTATTGTATTATTTTGTGAGTCATATTTGAGACTCAAAACCCTCCCATATTGTTAATGCATGCATCTACCATAACGATGTCAAATTTCAATGCATACGAGCACAAACAAAAATTCAACATTAGCCCCATTCTCAAGTCACATCCTAACTAGATCAAGAGACTTATGCAACCCTTTGGAAATCGATTCACTGAAACTTGCAAAGAATAGATAGTGCAAAACAATAAATTATATAATCAACTGATAACACTTTCAAATGATGATGATGGTGATGAGAATAATGGTGACACCTCTTGGTAGTAGAGAAACAAATATATCAGTCAACACAAATCATTAGCTCATCAATAACAACAAAATATTATCATTTGTTAGTACCATGCTGCATAATCATTCAATTATAAACCATATTTTAAAACCTAAGCATTAGTTTAGTCAAATTTCTAAAAACCATTATGATACCCCTTTGTGGGAACTCTACTTTTACTTGCCATGATATATAAGAGCCCACGATTTATAGAGGCTTAGCATGATGACACATATTTTGAGATATTTGATGCCTCAGCCATTGTACCAAGTTGGGAAAATAGAAGGTTCTCCTTAAAATTAGGGGATTATTTTAAGGTTTTCGATCATTACATTCGTGAAGAATATCATCTTATAAACCTTTTCTCTCATTACCTTGACCTTGGGCATACCTACTGCGTGACTTGTACCTCAACCTTAGGTCTCGTGTAGCTTAAATATCAAGGGCTCTTTCATGGAAATCTTTGAAGCCTATTCCCAGGTCTTGATCCTTTAGTTTATCTTTCCATCGAATGAACTATCCTTTCCCTACTTTAAAACTTGTCCAAGACTCACCTATCACAAGTAGGGAATACTATGGCTCCTCCTATCGGTGAAAATCCTAGAAGACAAGGGGAATTAGGCTATAGTGATAGTGGGCCTCAGTCCCAAATTGTTGTTTTGCATCCAAGTCTTGGCCTACTCCCTAGCCTGCTAGTTTTTGTAGCAATAGGCCCCATTCATAGGTCACTTTATGCAAGGCCAAAGCATAATTTCACTAATAATTAGTAAATGGAAAGCCTTCAAAATTATAAGATGAACCAAAGTTAAAATTGGAAATGATGGTATAAACGTAAATGAGCTTATCTTCGTTTCAAGAATAATAATTATTTATTGAACAAGGCCAACCACATGAAGGTGGAAGCTCATATTCCCCCCCCTTCACATCACTCTCAATTCCCCAATACCCAATCTATATACTATAATATATTTGAAATAAACTCGGTAACATTCAAACATAAAAACTAGGAAAATAAAAATTTAAGTTGAATGAAAGAGAACAAACCAACTGAAAACATATAAATACATAGCTCATACTTTTTAACATTTTGATATCATTAATATTCTTCATCATCCAACTCATCATTTGTATCATCTAGTTCATAATTCATGTTCAAAGGACTTCTCATATCAACATCATCATCATCATTTGGAACATGTTCTTCCACAATTAGTCCAACTTCTTTAAGTTCTTTGTCTAACACAACATCAATATCATCTAGTTCATCCAAATTAACATTGTCTAAATTAACATATATTCCTTGAATTATTTGATGTCTTCATCTCACACTGCATGAACCCCCTGCTCCTCTACATCATCTTCTTCTTCAATTTCATCTTCTTCGACTACATTATACTTTGTTGGCCTTCCTCTGAGATCATATCTAACAACATATGACCAACCTGCTTTACTTGGGACATCTACGTAAATACCTATTCACATTGGATTAGAATAACATATGGCTCTGATCTTGGCTCAACATTCCTTGTATCAACCATCGTAAATTTGTTAGTATGCTCAATAACAGTGCTATCAGGGTCACGGTCATGCATTCGTAGCATGAACCAATTGACTTTGAACACAACTAACTTGAAGGATTTAAAGTCACATTCAAGTATGTCATGCAAATACCCATAGTATTGATTTTTAGAGACTTCTGGATATCTATCACCTCTAGAGGAAACATTGATAACTTGAAATATTGCAGCTATCCCACTATCAGAAGTTTTCATCTTTTCATCCAACCTTTTGATGCGAAATTTGTGGCCATTGCACCAAATTTTGTTGTGGTGTTTCAACTGCAATATGTCAAACACAAAAAAAAAAAAAATGCATTATCAATTAATAAGCATATTTATACTTGGAAATTTGGGAAATTAAGGAAAAAGCACACCATATGCATCGATATAATTGTAAAAAAAACTTAGTATGGGTGAATATGCTTGCTTGAAAATCTTTTAAACCATATGCTAAATCAATTTCCCTCTGTGAAAGATTGGTGTATCCACTACATTGAGCTTCTTTGGCCAATGTAGACACACCATACCATGATAACCTACCAGTATTAGCTTGTTTACATTGTTCAATCCATACCTTCATCCAATCAAGATTGTTCACAATGTATAAATGTATTGCATCCCACTCTTGACCGATTGTATTAAAATAAAACAATTCACATATATATAATTAGTTACCATGTTATACCTTCATAATAATGGATTATGTAGGAAGACTAAAAATTAAATAAGTACGATATACATAAAAATAAAATTAAAAAATGTACTATAAATCTCTTCTATCTACTTACATCTCATTTCCTCATTCTACATTTCCCCAATAGGTGCTTCCCTTCAAATTTGTTCATGGATTTTACATCCCAAATGCAATCCAATATATTAATACTTTTTCCCATTGCAAGACTATATTGATGAATATAAATATCGTTTGATATACCATATATCCCTCTACCATAGAACCCTCAAGACATGCTCTTTGTTTGACGAAAGCCTTCAATGATTTCAAGTGCCTTTCAACCATCCACATTGATCTTGTGTGTAGAGGTCCACACTTTTCAATCTCCTCGACTTGGTCTATGAGGTAGCATTCTTGTACATTTAAAAATTCTAGACGTAGATACTTTTTCATTTCACACATTAGATGCGGAATTTGTTTCCTCCAATATTTTATATATTCTTTATCGATTTATTTAGATGATAACCATCTACAAATGAAGCAAGAAAATCACATGTTTCAACAATAAAGCATATAGTACATGATGAAAATTAAAACACATGCAGTCAAATATAATTTGTACAACAACTTATTGAATAAATTACACTTTGCACATAAATCTCCACTTACCTCATGTATTTGCCAAGATCATATATAACTTGTTTGACATTGTTGTCAAACTTTTCTCAGAGAGATAAAGGTATAATATACTGTAACAAAAATAGTGATCGATCATTATTTATTCCCAAATTAGTAGAAAAAAAACCACTAATTAACAATATGTTTCACCAATGTATAAATATATACACCAAAATAATCACCTTAATGAACGCATGCCAATAACAAGTTTTTACTTGACCTAATTCACCTTTATTTGTTAGGATTTTCATTATGTTTGATAAAAATCTAGTTGGAAATTTAATTTTTTCAATAAATTCTTTAACATCCTTTCTTTGCTACTCTATCAATAACCATGGAAGGGCACTTATATTTTGGTCGTCTCAATCATTATTTGAATGAGGCACACTTTGCAATGCATGATTGGCCTCCTTAATGTCATTATAAATCTTGTTAATTTTTTCTTTCTCTCTCCCTCCATATAAGATTCACCGTAAGGTCTCGGTTGCATTCTTCCCGATGTGCATTGTATCAAACAAATGAATAATTTATAGGTGTTCATAGTCGGGGAGTCTATTGAATTTCTTGGGATAACTTTTCAATCCTCGTGAAGTTCCTTGTAATTAATGCCTTGATGGCCTACAACATGAATCATAGTTAAAGATATTATAACAACAATATAATCTGTCAATTAATATAGTGAAGAAATTGCATAGAAATATAAAATAATCTAAACATATCATGTATATTTATACATAGACAATTCGATCCATACCTTGAGAGACTCTATTATATTGCAACTTACATGCATGAGATGTCATTCTCCGTGGTCTTAATCTAGTCTCTTCTTTCCCATTGAAAAGATGTTTTTCATTACTTCAGTACCTTTAGTTCTTAGAAAGTAAGTGTGTATACTCATCAAACACCTCCTTTCCTACACTTCCTAAATAGCGAGATTTCATCTTAGGACCACAAACTAGACAAGAAAATTTACCCTTTGTTTGAAGACCTGCAAGAGATGGAAAAAATTTTATATCAATTATATTATGTACAATGAAGGAACTATTTAAAAAATATATATGAAATGAACTTCATAAAATTAAACATTATTAAAGTACAAGGTGATGGTATAACATACCACATAAATGTGTTAGCCCTCGGGCATCATGAATTGTCCATATAGGCATTACATGTAATTCAAATTTCCTTTGTGCGTCTACTAGTCTAGAGATATAATACCTAGTGACATTGTTCCATAACTCCACTAACTCATCAATAAGAGGCTTGATATATACATTCATATCTTTGACCTATTACTTACCTAATTGATTGAACATACAATACATAATTACTACATATATGAGTAAATAAAAAAATATAAGACATAATTGAACATATATGAGTAAACAAAAAAATATGAGACATAATTATGAAACAAACCAGACAAATGAGATGTTATTATTTTAAAAATAAATATTCTAAACAAATTAATACATGAAACAATCATTATCAACATTATGTGCTCCCCCTTTATTGACATCCATGAAGGAATTTATTTTTGATAACAAAAATGGGCCACACTGAGTAAGTAGATATGGTCTCTCCAAATGGATTGACATCGTCAGTTGCCAATGAAAACCTAAGATTACGAGGTTCTTCTTTAAATTGTGGCTACTTTTCCTCTATATTCCTAAATGCAGATCCATCTGTAGGCATTCAAATAACACCATCTTCACTTATATTCATTGCATGGTAATCCATAAGTTGTGCTATGCTTTTGCACCTGAACAATTGTCACATGCGTGGAATTATGGTAATATAACGAAGAACCATGTAAGGCACCTTGTTTATTATTTTATCAGTTTGATATCTACTCTCATCACATTTTGGGCATTTGTATTTTAATGCATGTTCTTTATAATAGATAATATCATCATTAGGACATGCATGAATAACTTTATACTCCATTCCAATATATTTCATAATGGTATGTAAACCTCAATATGTATAAGGTAAAACATTTGATGGTGGTAATAAAAATTCACCTAATAATCTACAACATTAAAAAAAAAGTAGTATTGGTTAATGTACTAAACAATATTAATCGTAGATATTGCATCCAAATGTTACAAATTAATTAAATGATGATCCACATACTAACATTAAAAATAAAGGGAAAAATATTTGCTTCATCATGTATATAGCACTAAATATTACATACCTTAGAAGTTGTGTCACACATGTGTTTGACAAACCATTCACTACCTTTAAGTTGACGAATAGCAATACAACAGAGAGAAGATATGTTTTTGAGCCTTCATAAAGAGGTTGAGTTTCCCTCTCAAGTACATATTTATCAAAAGCATGGCCATCAAATTGGTTGCCATCATCATCCATTACAACATTATTAAATGTCTCCTGGATCATTCTACTTGTCCCGTCTTCTTCAACTATGTTATCAGCATCATTATCTTCTTCCATAGGATCATTAGCTTGATCCTAAATATTTGCTCCATGTTCTTGAACAGGCGCTTGTACTACAATCACCTCTTCCTCATCAAGCAATGCCCTAGGGGGGGTATACTATACAAACAAAATCAATAAAGTAATATTAGTATATATAGAAAATATTTAAACGTCGATACAAACGTTTATAAATATAATATATAAGGAAAACAAAGACAACAAATACAAAGAGAAAGACAACTTAGGTGATACCAAGAAACAAAGACAACAAATCAATGATGATGCTTGTGCAATTTAGCAAGATATTTAAGAATATGTTGAAAAAATCTAAGAAATATGTTACTTTTCTTAACAGGTAGGAAGTGAGACACTTTCTGAGATATATAGTCACAACCATAATAAATAAATAAAATGATCTTATTTTGCATTCGTCATTATAATTTCATGTTCTTTCTTGATTTCACTTAGAGACCATAAGTTTTAAGAGGATGGGTGAGAAATCATGAGCTTGGGTGAGAGAAAGAAACAAATACAACAAATCATTGTGATCATGAAGCTTATGCAATTTAGCAAGATGTTTAAAATTATACTGAAAAATTAGGACAATCACCTGACAATCATCAAACCCTTTTCATTCCATCACATTTATAGATGTACTCAAAGTTTTCATCATATGTTTTCACTTATAAACTTGGAAATCAATAACCTATGTGAGAAAATTAGATAGGATCCTCATTTTTCTTTAGGCGAGTGGTAGGGAACCCACTAAAGACATATTTTATAAGAAACCATTTTTTATTAAGGCACAAAATCAAATATCTCTCCTTCTACACAAAATAGGGTATTCTTTATTTTTTACTACTTATTTGATTTGACCAAAATGTCCAAAACTCACTTCTTTGTACTCAGTGGTAAGTCACTGTTATAGAATAAAAACATTATGCCTACTTCAAAGGACATGCAAAATGGAATTCTCTACCTTGCATGAGTGATAATAAGTAAAATAAATTTGGCAAAAAATTTCATTGATGATTTACCAAACATTTCATTAAGCTACCATTTGCCTAGAATTATTATAGCTTTGATATTACTTCAACTTTTCTCACAAATCACAACAAATGAGACCCTTTACTTATCACAAAAAAAGACTTTATATAGAGAATTCTTCACTCTATATCACTTGGCTTAAAAAGTTCAATGTCACGTAAAACATTTTGAACCACCAAGTGCAAGGCTCCTGTCTCATGCTTTTCCCTTAAAAAACAAGAAGAGTCTCTTTTATTAGTGAAATAGATTGTGGTTAGGAACATAACATTTTAATAATAAACTTTTTAATAAATAAAGTAATTTCTTTTTTATATAATAGTTTTCATAGAAAAATGGTTTTTTATTAATTATCATCTTACCTAAATTAATAAAATGGGCACCTTTTATCTTTACCCAATCATCTCTCTTTCTAATAATTTTATTTTTAATTAAATTTTTATTTAATTGATATTTTAATGATATTTATATTTAATTATTTTTATCTTATATAATTTTATTACAATATATTATATAATTATTTTCTTCTTTCCTATAAAAATGTATTCACTATGTCCATCTTTTAAACTATATGCATAATAAACTTTTAAAAACTTATTACTAATGCTCCATAAAAACTCATTAACCTTTATATCTTCTAGGTCCTACTTAACCCCCTAACACCTTAACCCCATTCCCTAAGCCCTTAAACCCCTAACCTCTAAATCCTTAAACAATAACCCCTATCCCTAAGCCCATAAACTAATTGGCCCATAAACTAATTAACTCCTTATCCACATCAAGATGAAAACATAGGTCAAATACCTCCCAAAAGAATATAAAATACATTTACAATAGAAAGACAATGCAATCTATAATACAAAAACATAAAATCTAAAATATAATATACATATAAACATTTACAAAAACAATCTACAATACAAAGACATATAATGTATAACTTACTAAGACAATCTTCAATGTGTCCATGTTCTTTAAAATGTTTTTTAGTCGTTGTTAGAAATCTCCATACATTCAAGTCCTTGCATTTTTTACAAGGGCAATAACATTTTTGATCCTCTGAAGCCCCTGATGTTGATCCCATGTATCCTTGGCCTCCTTGAAGAATGTTATGTGACATTTTTTGTCACCAAATTTTCAATGATGATTTTGTTCAAAATTTAACCTAAAAAAACCTACAACCTTTCAAAACAATCGCAAGTAATAAAACAACTATGCTAAAATTATATGATGTTTTGGCACGCACACATATATTATTGATATTAATATATATTAATAATTACATATTATATATAATTATAATATAACGTAAAATGGTCCCACTTTAGATGTTGTTAATGGAAAAAAAGTCATTAATGGTGGAATTAAATATACAATGGTTCATTGCCATTTTTTGGATATTAGACAACACGTCGGACATTTGATATTGGAAAGGATGGTTTTTTTTTCTATAATATTCATTCCAATGTGGTTACTGCAATTTTTTGTTATGCTTCCCAAAAAAACTTTTAAAGTTTTATTAATAATTTTTTAACTTTATATTTTTAGTTTGTATAATTTAATTTATAATTATGTATTTATTTTTTTTTGTTTTTTATTAATAATTTTTTAACTTTATATTTTTAGTTTGTATAATTAAATTTATAATTATGTATTTATTTTTTTTTTGTGTTTTTTTGGATTTAATTTGTTTTAAAGTTTTATTAATAATTTTTTAACTTTATATTTTTAGTTTATATAATTTAATTTATAATTATATATTTATTTTTTTGTGTTTTTTTGGATTTAATTTGTTTTATATATTTTAATTAATTTTGTAAACATTTTTGTGATTTTTTAGAGTAAATATTTTTTTTTGTTTTTTTAAATAATGTGTTTGCTCAAAAAAGAAACTTAATTTGTTTTAATTTAAAAAATGTTTTGGAAGCAAGAATGGAGGTCTGCAGTAGGGTTCCTAGTCTTTGTGAATTTAGTGTTGCCAAGGGTTTCAGATGCTTGGCTGTCTTATGGCCCAGACCCAATTATCTTTCGAAAATTTGCCCCAACAATCTCCTTCCAGACACAAATATGGTATTCTGTTTTATAGATCTGGCAGAGGTCCATCTGGTGTGACCAGATCTGCACCTCCCTCCGTTTCCTAGTGCAGGTACCATTGAGTTTAGTGATGCAGGACCTGGAAATTCTTACGCTTACGAGGTTAGAAGTGTCGTGGCTTCTGCGATCTTCTTTTATGACGAGCTCACTTCCATGATGAATTCCTGTCTACAATGCCAAATATGTCTAACACTGGCAATTTTCTTGAAGCTTGGGGCATAAGAAACTTTGAAGAGAATTCAAATAAGACTCCTAATGTATTTTTTGGCTTGACTGTGCAAGGGTTTATGCAGTTGTGTCTTCACATATGTAATTCATTTATATCTACTGATCTCTATCATCGTTTGTCAGTTGGAGATGTTGATCGGCAGTTGGAAGATCTAAAGGTGGAGAATTATGCTCATTTATGTTAGACTAAACAAAGCGCAGCTAAAATAAAAATAAACATACACAGCACATACAAAAACACCTCACAAAACCATAACACAGAGATTTAACGTGGTTCACCCAACCAATATGGGCTACATCCACCAGAACAGAGGCATCGGCAATCTTATTATTCAAAAGAGATTACAACAATTCTAATTCTTCACACATACTCTCAGCTCTCCCTATTTTCTCTCCTTTCTCTACACACTCTTACAATCCTCTACGGGATTACAATTCTATATAGCTGAAGCGTAAAACTGAATCATAAATTCCCTCACAACAAATATAGGATGCATTAACTCCTCCTCAAAAAATACTGGAGCTAATATAGCAACTAATCCTATTGTTGTCACATACATGAGATTTTTCCCAAATTTAATAAAACAGAAAATCTCAACAATCTCCACCTTGACAACAATTAGCCCGATGCCCTGTTCATTTATTATTTTTATCTTTTCTGCAAGCCAAGAAAAGCCAAACGCCAACGTAGCTTCTCTAACAAAACTGGTTTCATGAACATGTCTGCACAGTTTTCCTTCGTATGCACCTTTTCAAGAGAAACCCCCTTTCATTGATAACCTGTCTTACAAAATGGTACTTGATAGGTATATGCTTTGATTTACTATGATAGGCTGGATTCTTTGCCAAATGAATTGCACTTTGACTATCACAAAATAACTTGACGTTGTCTTGTAACCTACCAAACTCACCAATCAAACCTTTCAACCAAACCGCTTCTTTGCAAGCATGCAAAGAAGCTATGTATTCTGCTTCAGTAGTGGATAAAGCCACAATATTCTGTAGCTTTGACATCCAGCTAATAGCTCCACCTGCAAGAGTAAAGGCATACCCTGAAGTTGACCTTCTCTTATCCAAATCACCTGCAAAATCGGAATCAACATAATTGCAAACAAATTCACTGCTTCTGTTATAAGTGATACAATAATCACTTGTGCCTCTCAAATACCGAAGCACCCATTTCACTGCTGACCAATGTTCTTTTCCTGGATTTGCCATATACCTACTGACAACCCCAACTGCAAGTGAAATATCTGGTTGAGTACAAACCATCGCATACATTAAACAACCTACTACATTGGCATATGGAATTCGAGACATATATTCCTTTTCTTCATTTGTACTAGGACATAAACTTGAAGAAAGCTTAAAATGGGAAGCTAAAGGGACTGAAACAGGTTTCACATTGTTCATACCAAACCTCAAGAGTATTTTCTCAATATACAATATACTTCTGTTGTGATAGCCACAGCTTACCATTACTCCTGTCTCTGAAAATCTCCATGCCCAATATTTGTCTTGCTGCTCCTAGATCTTTCATATCAAATGTCCTAGCCATCTGAGCCTTTAACCTGTTGATCTTTGTTATTCTTTTGCTTGCTAAAAGCATATCGTCAACATGCAATGCTAAGATAATGAGCATGCCATTACTTAATTTCTTAAAGTAAACACAATGATCATATTCACTTCTTATATAATTTTGACTCAACATGAAAGAGTCAAACTTCTTGTACCATTGTCGAGGCGATTGCTTCAGACCATACCATGATTTCTTGAGCCTGCAAACAAATTTCTTGTTGCGATCTTGAACAAACCCTTCCGGTTGTTCCATGTAAATTTCCTCATTTAAATCTCCATGTAAAAATACAGTTTTAACATCTAGTTGTTGTAATTCTAAATCAAGCAAAGCCACTAATGCTAATACCATTCGAATTGAAACAACTTTTACAACTAGTGAAAATATCTCATGAAAATCAATGTCTGCTTTCTGAGAAAAACCTTTCGCGACCAGCCTTGCTTTGTACCTGTCCTTTGAACCATCAACACCCCTTTTCAATTTGTACACCCATTTACATCCCACAGTTTTCCTGTCTTTAGGAAGTTCTACCAGATCCCATGTGTCATTCTTGTGTAATGCCATCATCTCGTCCTTCATAGTTTCTTTCCACTTTTCACTTTTTGAGCCTTCTATAGCTTCCTGATAACACAAAGGTTCATCATCGTTAGCGGTTAAAGCAACTGAAGTAACATAATCATCATACCTTCTAGGAGGACGTTTAATTCTTGTGGACCTCCTTAAAGACGTTTCTGGTACTTCCACAATTGGCTGATTAGTATCTGTAGGAACTTCTTCATGATCAGCATCTGAATCATGTTCATGATCTACATCTAAAACTTGTTCATGACTTACATCTGAACCATGTTCATCATGATCATCATCAATATTTGGACTGGTTTCAAATTGAATGTGTTGAAGCTTAGATACATTATCCTGTTTCACTTTATCATTTACATCTGAACTTTCAAGTGAGGATTCATTAAATTTAACGTCTCTGTTAATGATGATCTTGTGAGTAGTAGGATCCCACAATCTGTATCCCTTAGTCCCATCACCATTCCAACAAAGATATACCTTTTTGATTTAGGATCTAATTTAGAACGCTGATGTTTTGGAACTAGAGCATATGCATCACAACCAAAAACTTTCAGTTTAGAATAATCACAAGGATGACCTTTCCATACCTCTTGAGGAATTTTGCATCCTATTGCAGTTGATGGTGATCGATTTATCAAATAGCAAGTTGTAGCAACCGCTTCTGTCCACAATTCCTTCTACAAATTGGTGTTACTCAGCATACTTCTTGCTCTCTCTAAAAGAGTCATGTTCATGCGTTCAACAACTCCATTTTGCTGAGGAGTATACACAGTGGTTTTATGTCTCTCGATCCCAGATTCCTTGCAATAATTATCAAATTCCTTTGAAGTAAACTCACCACCATTGTCAGTTCTTAAACATTTAATAGTTCTTCCAGTGATGTTTTCAACTAATGCTCTAAACTGTTTGAAAACTGTAAACACATCAGACTTCTTCTTTAACATGTAGACCCACACTTTCCTAGAGAAATCATCAATAAAAGATACAAAATATGACGAACCTCCATATGAGGTTGTAGGAGACGGACCCCAAACATCAGAATGAATATAATCAAGGATTCCCTTACTAGTATGTTGTCCTGTTTGAAACTTCTGCTTGCTTTGTTCCCAAACAGACAATGTTTGCAAAAATCTAACTTAACAGACTTTAGACTAGGAAGTAACTTGCGATCAGATAAAATCTTTAATCCTCTTTCGCTCATATGGCCCAATCTTTGATGCCATAAACGAATAAAATTACTGTCATTTTCCGACACTATAGAAACATAATCTGACTCTGCTCTTCCTTCTAACTAAAAAAGATTTCCAGCCTTCGTTGCTTTCATTACCAGTAAAATTCCTTTATAAATTTTCATTACTCCACCTTGAATAAAGGTTTTATATCCATTTGTGTCCAGTACTCCTAATGAAATGAGATTTTTCCTTAGTTCAAGTACATGTCTTACATCAGTTAAAATTTTATTTGTCCCATCAAACATTTTAAGCTGAACAGTTCCAATTCCCACAATGTTGCATGTGACATCATTTCCCATGTAAACTACTCCATCATTGATTGGTTTATAAGTTTTAAACCATTCCCTATGAAGACACATGTGATTTGATGCACCAGAATGTAATAGCCAATGTTGATCATGACTAGACAAATCAACTGATAACACTTCATCACTCATACCTGTCTTGGATGCCGAACCTGTATTTGTCGTGTTTGCTTCTTGCTTCGCTATTGAAGAGTCCTCTTGGATGCTTGTTGTCTCTTCCTACAGTCCTTCAAATGTCCTGATTTTCCACAAAACCAGCACTTTACCTTACTCTTCTTCCCTTTCGATTTTGATCGTGAGTCGCTGTGCTTACCAAAGCATCTTTCTCTCGAATGACCTCTAGCCATCATTGCTTCTGATGTAGGGGTGTCAGCATTTGACCTCTTCCTTGTCTCTTCGGACAACAAAGCTCCAACAATATCATCAAATTCAAGGGTTTCTGATATACTTAGACTTATAGAAGTAACAAAATGATCCCATGACTCAGGCAACGAGCACAATAAAGTTATAGCTTTATCTTCTGATTCAAATTTTACTACTATACTTTCTAATTGCACCATGAGAGTATTAAAGACATTCAAATGATCAGTAATAGCTATACCTTCCTTCATGCGCAGACTGTACAATTGTCGCTTCAGAAGAATCCTATTGGTCAGGGATTTTGTCATGTACAGCTTCTCAAGCTTTGTCCACAAACCACCAGCAGTTTTCTCTGACACGATGTTAAACAAAACAGCATCCGCCAAACACAGTCGAATACCGCTCAGAGCTCTTCCATCCAATTCATTCCATTCAGCATCTGTCATGGGGTAAGGCTGTTTGGATTTTCCCAACAGTGCCTTCGCCACACCTTGTTGCACAAGCAAATCATGCATCTTCACTTTCCAAATCTCGAAGTTATTTTTGCCATTGAACTTCTCGATCTCCAAATGAGCACTTTGAGTTTTTGCCATGTTGAATCAAAAATCTCCAATTCCAAATAAAAAATGCCTCTATCGTACCGTGTAAATGCAATTTGAAAAGAAAAACAAAAAATTGCAGCTTTACCAAAAAAAAAAAAAAACTGCCAAGCGCTCCTTGACAGCGGAAAACCTGCGCCTAAAACACAATCCACTGCCTGGCGCTCCTTTGATAGCAGATCATCCGCGCCAGAGCAAAATCCGTGTAAGTGACCAAAAATTGGCGCTCTTAATCCCGTCGATTCTGCGCCAATCGGGATATTGGAGCTCTGTCGCGTGTATCAGACTTGGATTCACGCTAATTGGCACTTCTGTTCCAAAATAAAACGCGCCAACCAGTTCACTGCCAGAAATTGGTGCGACTGTCTCTGCTAAAACCACGCCAATCGCCGAAACTCCACCTTCAACAGCTTTGTCACACGCACCAGCTCCACAACCAGAGATTTGTAGGTTATGGGCCACGCTCCGCTGCGCCGCTCTGCTACCACTTGTTAGACTAAACAAAGCGCAGCTGAAATAAAAATAAACATACACAGCACATACAAAAACACCTCACAAAACCATAACACAGAGATTTAACGTGGTTCACCCAACCAATCTAGGCTATGTCCACTAGAACAGAGGCATCGGCAATCTTATTATTCAAAAGAGATTACAACAATTCTAATTCTTCACACATACTCTCAGCTCTCCCTATTTTCTCTACTTTCTCTACACACTCTTACAA
The DNA here is from genome assembly GCA_031772625.1 of Pinus tabuliformis. Lineage (NCBI taxonomy): Eukaryota > Viridiplantae > Streptophyta > Pinopsida > Pinales > Pinaceae > Pinus > Pinus tabuliformis. The sequence continues at coordinate 980,527,365 of CM062816.1, read as the reverse complement.
TCCTCTACGAGATTACAATTCTATATAGCTGGAACATAAAACTGAATCATAAATTCCCTCACAACAAATATAGGATGCATTAACTCCTCCTCAAAAAATACTAGAGCTAATATAGCAACTAATCCTATTGTTGTCACATACATGAGATTTTTCCCAAATTTAATAAAACAGAAAATCTCAACAATTAGATTTTGGATCTAGATAATCTCAGGCAGATCTAGCATGAAGATAGTAGAGGAAGGAAGACCTACATATTTTCAGAAAAAACCTAGTCGGGAAATCCTTTATTGACTATATCCGAGGTTTGGATCGTGTGGAGAATCCGAAGCATTCCATTCAAAACCAGATGGGTATACTAATAGATCTCCAGGTTCTTGAATATGAAGGCAAAGCGTTGTGAGACTTGATCTATCTAGAGGACTATGATGTGGGAAAGGACTGAACCATAATGGTAAAGTGTTGTGAGACTTGATCTATCTAGAAGACAAGAATGATGTGGGAAAGGACTGAACCATAATCCAAAATATGTGGATGAGGGTAGGGTCTATAACCTACGTAAATTATAATATAAACCCCATGAACCCAAATGGATCCATTTCTTTCAAGGACATATTGAAAGGGAAGAATGTTGTTCTAGTTGAATAATCTTAAAGTTTGTCAGGACCTTACATAATTGAACAAATGGAAAATATATCGGCTGTGGAAGTAAAATCTCCAGAGTTAAAATATGATTTTACTGATCTACAAACTACGGCACTAATTTGTCAGTTTAATGGTTTTTCGCTGAAATCGGAAGTTTTATATGAATGGGTGTACTCTTATTGGGCAACAAAGTGTAATCTCTATTTGTGCTCCAAAGATTTTTTCATAGTACATTTTGAGTCATAGCGATAAAAATGGATAGAGTTCTTAAAGAGGGATCATGGTTATGGGGTAGAGTCCGACTTTTTGTTACTCCATGTTTTCTAGGTTTTGATGCAACAAATATGGTGGTAACAATAATATCAGTCTGGGTAAGGTTACCAAACATTCCCCTCCCATTTTGGCATCACCAGGTGTTGGAGGACATCGGAAATATCCTCGGCAAATTTTAAAAAATAGACTCGAATAGGACATCGAAAAGCATCTTTACTTTCGCTAGGATATGTGTTGAGATCGACCTTAGTAAGGGTCTTCCTCATCGCCTTCTTATGAAACATGAATATTTTCAGTGGACACGGGTTCTTGACTATGAGAACACGGCTTTTAGGTGTCGATATTGTTTCCAAACTAGACACCTACAGAATTCATGCCCTCAAGCAAAAAAGACAGTAAAAAAGAAAAAGAGGCAAGGCTCAAAACAGAGTGGGTGATAGCTCCCAAACAACACAGAAGATGATGAAGAAGAACACAAGGAGGAACCCCTGAATATGAAATCTCAAGCTAATGATGGTGAAGGGAACAAACTCGGATCAATGGAAGACACCCAAAGGGGGTCGAAATCAAAGGAGATCATAGTTCCAAAAAAACAGAAACAGGAAATACCCACAAAAAAAGATCTAGGAGTCATAAAAAGACCTAGCATGCATCGAAAAGTTCAAACTCACACAAAGAGGCTCCCTCGCATACGAATGAAAATGAAATGGCAATCGTAACAACCACCCTCAATCAAGGAGTTTGGTGTAAGGTGGTAAGAAAGAAAGGAAAAAATGGGGAAATTAAATGATTTTTATCACACTTAACCCTCTAAATTTTTTGTATTATATTTTTTCTACTATCCTTTTATAGTGGGTATTGGTTGCAAGGATGGTTGTGATGAAATGCCTTTGGGAATGTGTAGAATGTAATTTTTTCCATGTTCTCAAGTTGAATAAATTACGATTTTTTCCTCTGAAAAAAATTAACGATTTTTTCCTCGGAAGAAAATAAATAAATAAATAAAATATGTTTTTAATGGAAAGTTTGTTGTTGTTATCTTTGTTTTCTTTTTTTTCTTGTGTAATTGATTATTCCCCTTAGAAAAAATTCACAATTTTTTTTCATTTTAATTTTTCTAAATTATTAAAAAAATCTATTACTTAAAAAAAATCAAGTAATATCACTTTTGGATTTAGAGTTGATTTTATATCATTTTTTTTCATCGTCAAGGATATAATCTTAATTAATTTGTAATCTTAACCCAAAAAAAGCACAACATTGAAAAACACTTAAAAAAAACATTTTAAAAAATAGATAGATATACAAACTTGAAAAATGCTTTAAAAACCAACATTGAAATAAGAAAAAGAAAAAACAATAAACAAACTTGAAAAACAATTAAAAATCGACATTTGAAAAAAACAATATTATACATTATTGATAAGAAAATTAAAAATGTCAAAAAATGGCGAGAAGAAAAGAGGGGTGATGCTGCATCACCACTTTTCAAAATCAATATTAAATGCAACCTCTAAAAAACAAAAAATTGGTCAATTTCTCATTAAGTTGGTAGCGTTGTTACAACAAAATATAACAAAAAATACAATAATATAGTGAAAACTCAACTTCTATTAATCCATAAAATAAAATAAAATATTGTAAAACAAAAATTGGATAGAATGGTGGTAGCTTATCTGTGAATAGATATGGAAACTACACTCATTTACAAAATCTATTACAAGAGTTGAAATGATAGCCTTTTAACATAAAGAAATAACCCTAAAGGTCCAAAACCCCAACTCTAGAAGATGAAGTTCCAAACTATTTGTGGGCCTCGAGGTGGTTCATTGGTACATCAACTTATCAGGGGCACAAATTTTGCATAAAATCTCCATTTGGGTGCATAATAACTTATTAGAAAGAAATATATGAGGACTACAACTTTTGTCTGGGATGTTTGAGATCTAAAAAAACCATAGAAAAATTACTAAGAAGATAGAGAACCATTGAGTCAATTGAAGAGGTGGATGGCCACTAATATCCACTTGGATCACCAACCTCCATAAAAATTCCTCCCCTCATTGTGAACTTCATGAGAAATGGACCTTTATAGTTATAACTCATTTGTCCGCAAGGATTCTAATCATTTCCTAATTGATACGGAAATACCTGTTTTTGTTCATTTTTCCATATTAACATTTTCCCATGCTCTTCCCAATTTGTTGCATGATGCACTTCAAAGCTAAGAGAGTGGATTATTGATAGATTTGAAGGGAAAATAGAGTTGATTTCTTCAAAATAACTCTTCCTACAAGGTGTGACCACCATGATCCCCACTACGTTATTTTGTTCTTAATTTTTGGCATAATGGGATATTAGTGCTCTAGCTTGTGGTTTTTCATGGCAATGGGGTTTCCCATAGAGTAAAAAAGGTCCATTTGCTTAATCCACATTGTCTACTCTCACCACCACCCTCAATATGGGGTGGGGAAAGACTGTGTCCATGGTGATTCTAGAGGGGTGATTTGAATTTATGAAGGGAACAAAATAAAATACATATTTATAATAAAAAAATATAGAGATATAGTAAAACTTTACTCTATTAATAAATGGAATGTGTTAAAACTATAAAAAATGTGGAATGAAACAAAATCACTCGAATGATGGTAGCTTATCTCCGAGAAGAGATGTGACGGCTACATACATTTGCCATGGCACATCACAATGAGGCTAAAAGGCCATTTTTAACATAAAGTGACAATGAGGAAACCCTAAACATCCAAAAACCTAACCCTAGAAGATGAAATGCCAAACAATTTGTGGCCCCGACAGGGTTAGTTGGTATGTCAACTTTTTGAGGTTGTAACTTTTGGATATGCTCTCTAATTGGCATGCTTGGTAGCCCATTGGAAAGGTCTACCCAATAAGTACACATTTTGACCAGACCTAGGCTATTTCTTAAGCCCTTTCCACGTCAAAACTTTCCATGTAAAAAAAAATGTCATTTAGGGCCTTAAAATAGCCCCGAAAGTTCAAGACCCAAAAAAAATGTAGAAAAACTACGCAGATGTAGAACTATGCTTTGAGACAGTGGAATGGGTGGGTGGACACCAATATCTACTTGGATTTATCCACACTCCTTAGGAAGAAATGGTCTCATTTGTGTTGAGTGCCCCCATCAAATGGGGAAACTTCTACTAAACGTGGCCTTGGATGAGCCATTTACCTTGGTGCAAGAGCTACCCTACTTTGACAACCTAATAAAGCTAGATCCTCTATTGGTGAGTGCCCTTAAGTTATGTATCCATGATATGATAAATGGTTGTTTGTTCCATGAAGTCAAGGTTGAGCTCTATCAGTTTCAATTGCTTTGTTATCTCTGATGTGTCCAATAATGTTGGAAAATACAGCCAAAGGAGGTCCACATTGAATATTGGGTGAAAGCTAATGGGGAAATACTTAGCTCAAAATCATTGTCACCCATAGCATTGGTGATGGGATCTTGTAAGGCACTCTTTCTAAAAATGCAACCAAACATTTTCTCCCACCTAAAATTTGTGTGGCACCTGATGTTGATCATGACATTGCTTGTACTTAGTACTGGCTTTCTATAAAATATCATGGAGCTATTGATGGATGTACCGAATCCATTCAATTAATTTGGTGGCTTTGTCATCCTCAGTGTGAGCATGGGAAGATTCTACTTGAACAAACACAAGGGTTTGTGCCACATTAATAGGACCCAATGGTTGAAATCCTAGGGCCACCTGAAAAGAGTTTAGTTCGATCGAGCAATGGAGGGTTTTGTTGTAGTTTTGTTGAATATACAGGAGACTTTCGTCCTATGTGTGGATGATTAGAGTTGTACATGCACAATATATGCACGATTTTCATGTTGATGACCTTTATCGGGCCATCGATTTTGAGTGAAAGGTAGTGGTTTCGGTGAGATTGGTGTCCAACAGTGACCAAAGGCTCAACCAAAATGTGCTTAGGAACCTACTATCCTGATTTGATATGATAGTCTATGGTGCCAATATGTAACCACACACGATTGAAGAAGAGCTTGGAAGTGGCCTTCGATGTGATATTTTTTTCTTATAGGCTATCAAAATGGCCATCATAGAAAATTAATCAATAGTCATGAAGACACAATCCTTTCCTTTCTTGGTTGAAGGAAGACCAAACATGCAGTCCATCAAGATGCACTCCCAGGAATTTTCAGGAGTAGGCAAAGGGGTTTACATGCCTTACTTCTTAATGGTTAGTTTGGTAATGGCATAGGCAATGCAAGACTTGATATACTTGCTAGCATCCTGTCAAATTTTTGACCAATAGAAATACTTTTGTAGCATGACCACTATGTTTTTCATGCCAAAGTGTCTTGCCATCTAATTTTAGTGAGCTTCCGAAATCATCTTTGCACACTCTCTTGAAGGAACACAGAGATGACCCAGTTGGCATAACAATCCATCCTAATGATGAAATTCAGTGACAGTCATGCATGTGCTTGACATCTAGTAGGTGGTAATGACATCAAGATCATTCTCATAGATTTGGGGCCACCTAGAGGCCTCATGTATGCAGGAGTGGAGCACTGTGGCTATTGCTACAATTGGAAATCGATGTTGGAAATAGCAACAAGAAATGTTAAAAATAGCATTGCTATAAATAGCATTTCAGATACCAGTGTTGGACATAGCAACAAGGAATGAAAAATGGAAATGCTAAAAATAGCATTGCTATAAATAGCATTTCGGGATAGATTCCAATTTTAGTTAGTCCTTGAACTAAAATTGAGAAGTAAAATTTGAATTTGATCTTAGCAGCTGTTTGTAAAATAATTAATTAATTCATCTTGAGTTAATTAGTTGTAGAAAATCAAACATGAAGTCTACGTGAAGACATGCAACAGTTTCTCCATTGATTGAGGAAGTTATCCCTTGATTAAAGGAGATGAAGATGAGTAGTACTTTGAGTTGTAATTAGTTAGCTAAGTTAACTGAGTTAAGTCCAGTTAGATTAGTTCCAACAGTTTGTGGAATTAATTGTGAGTTCAGTTAGTTAATGCATGCGTGCATGTAACTGTTGCACTTCAGATAACTGAATATTCTCTCATAAATAACTCATGCATGTCAGTTTAGTCAGAGACCCAATTGAGATTAGAGGAAGGGACAATGTACTATTAGTTGGAGGGTTTTTCCTATATAGGAAACTCATCCATGCAGAAGGAATTATCTCCTTCAGGATTGCGCAATTACTTCATAGTTTAGTGAGCAATGTGAAAGGTGAATTCACACAGGTGGCAGCATTGGACCCCAGGAGAAACTGCGCAAGGAAATATGAGGCTTGAAGGGCAGAGGAGAAGGTTTGTGAGAGGCCTTTGACTGTCTATGAGTAGCAAAGGGATTGTACTAAGAGCTGGATAGCTTGTGAGCTAAAGCTTTGTGTAATCCGGACATATTTCCACTTGTATGATAATATAGAGATCGGGGTTTTTAGCAGAGGCTTTCCCCAGAGTGTTCTTCTGTGTTTCATGTGTATGAATTCTTCTTCTCTGTTATATGTGTTCTAATTGATCTAACTCAAATTGATTAAGCTTCTGTAAAGTTTGATTGTAGAAGTAGATCTAGTATTTTGCTTTAGTATATTGCATTATCAGGTGATCTACAATGGGAATTTCTACAATCAACTAAGGCAGTCCTCAATGTGATTGGTGCTCCCTATATTATACTTAATATTGAGATGAAGGTTCTACAAGTATGTGGACCACTTTTGATGGTGGTCATTTTTCAATTTTCCTTGTGTCTACATGAACTACGTAGGTCTATGATCATTGTAGATGATTGTCTATTTCTCAAGAATGTAATGCTTCCACTGGTGGAAAGCTTGTACATTGGAATACATTTCTTTGTCATAGGTGGGTTACTCATGAATGGCATCTGGTAGTGTCTCACTATGGTAGGCCACCAAATAATTGTGTTGAGTGAGAACTGCACCCACAAAATAATCTAAAGCATTTATCTCAATCTCAAGAGGTTGATGTAGATCAAGAAAGGAGAGCATTAGGGTTGTTCACATGCAGTATCTCAAATCATCAAAAGCTTTCTGTTGCGGATTTCCCCACAAAAAAAAAAATATTTTCCACCACCATTGGTCACTTGGCTGAGGGCCCATGCAATATGGGAGAATCCCAACATGAACTTGTGATAGAAGTTAGCAAGGCTAAGAAAATTTGAAGCTCAATTAGTGTGGTTAGGGTTAGCCAATCATAAATGACTTGAATGATCTTGGTTGGATCCATATGCACACCATGCTCATCAACAATGTATCCTAGGTATTGGACCACATTCATGCCAAAGGAGCATTTTTCTAAGTTAGCATATAACTTGTGTTGTCGCATAGTGTGAAGGACATTTCGAATACACTACAAGTTTCACACCCAACTCTTGTTGAAGATGAGGATATCATTCAAGTATACCACCACAAAACAATTGGAGAAATGCCTCAAGATATTATCCATTAGCCTCCTAAAAGTTGTTGGGGCAACCATTAAACCAAAGGACATGACCAGCCATTCAAAAACACCTTATTTAGGCTTGAAAATAACCTTCCATACATCAGTATGTTCTATTAGTACCTAGTGGTAGCTGGACTTCAAAACAATCTTACTAATGGACTTGGCCCCCTTGAGCTAGTCAATAATGTCATCAATTTGGGGAAATCGATTTCTAAATTTGATTTTGTTTAGGACCCTATAATCAACGCAGATTCGCTATGTATCATTCTTCTTCTACACAAGTACAACTGGGCTTCAACAAGGTGAGGATCTTAGTCAGATGTGCCCATTTTAGAGTAGCTCTTAAATCTATCACATGATTTCCTCATTTATCAGAAAAGATTGGTGATAAATTGGCCCATTAGGTAGAGGTTGCTAGGGACCTAACAGTGCATAGGTACCCCAAAGAGTGAGGAGAATATGTATTTGTATTCTTTCACGACCTTGTCCGCTTTCTGATGCTACAAGGAGATGACCAACCTGTGTGGAGGTCATGAATGTCGATGTGACATTTTGTTTACTTTGAGAGCAAATCAGGAAGAAAAAAAATGTATCAGTCTAGGAGATGACCTTCCTACATTGCTTAGCAGAGATCAAAGAAATGGTGGTAGGTGAAGCTACCTCTAGTATTGTATATAGTTGTTTACCCAAAGTCTTAATACCATTACGGGGTATAGACTCATATATAACATGACGCTTCCACAACCTTCAAGGGGGGAATATCACACAACACCTCATCTGTTAGAAATTAATTAACAGAGCAATGAAATACACAAAATATTCTGGAAACACAAATACAAAAACACATAAAACAAGAGAAACATAGATATACATGGTTCGCCCAATTTGGGCTATGTCCACGAAGAAACAGCTGGTCCTTCCTTTTATATTATCTAGCAAAATGAAGGAATACAACCTAGAACAGATTTGTTGTAATTTCCTCTTTGCTCTCACAAAGTCTCCTCTCTCTTTCTCACTCAAAATAATAATACAAAGTTGCAATACAATTCCCTCATATGAACCGAGGGTTTCCTTCTAGGGCAAAAAACCCTAAATTAACATATCTTCTATTATCAGATCATCCACCTAATGAATGGCCCAAATTGACTACGAAATTACAATATTTTACAAGGAAAATTTCATCTATTTTTAGCTCCGGGGGCACTACCACCGAACTCCCGCCAAGGGGGTAGCGTTGCCACCCCGTTAGGAACAGGGATCCAACGAAGCTAAAAAAAAAAAAAAAAAAACCTTTGAACAATCAAGAAGATAATTAGGCTCCACACCCAACATCATCCTTGAAGGGATTGATGTCATAGGGAAAGAGACATTGTTAGTTGATGCGTATTTATCGCCTTAGGCGGAGCCACTCGATGGTGTATGGCTGCTAGTGTGGTATTTTCGACAATTCCAATCAGTTGACAACCTCTACTGAGATGAGGTTCTTTTGAATTTTTCAATTGACAATGAAATGCAATGGAGCAACCTTCACCCACATATGCAAGTGAAAAAGGTGTTCACCCTCCTTTGGTTCTTTGGGTTCACTTGGTTGGACCTTAGTGCTAGCAACCGTGGCACTAGGTTATGTGTAAGTGATATACATCCCCTTGTCTAGATCTAATTCAGTGCCAAAAATTACATCTGAATCTAAGGCTTTCAACTCAACGACTAATGATTGCTTTGAGTGACATTCATCAATGTTATGCTAAGGGCTCATATGGAACTAGCACCACTTTCCCATGTCTTTATTTTTCTTCCCAATACCCTTCTTTGTTTACTACTTAGATGGGTTGTCCTGGGGTGTTCCATCCTGCCTATGTCATTTGTTCTACGGGTTGGAGTTACCTTTTCCCTACTTATGGTATGAGGAATTTGCATATCCAAACTCTCGCTTCTCTTGTTTAAACTTATGTTCGGTTTTAATAACATATCAATACATCATGCTGAGTGAGGATATGTCCAAAGACTCCATTTTTTTTCTAGATGTATCCATGTAGATCATTGTAGTACTTGAGTACTAGATTTCACTCAGTCTTTGATATGCAACCTGGTGCATAAGGTATGGAAGATATTTGTGAACTATGGCGCTGATTGGTCCCTTTTACTGCAGTGTCATCGATCATGCGTAAGGGCCATCGTATCTTCCAACAAGGTAATATTGTTTCTTAATGGCATCCCTAAAAGAGCCCCAAGTGGTTTTTTCCACAAACATTGTGGATTCCTCCGTGGCATTTTACTCACAATAATTCTCTCTAGAATCATTGACATGGGGACAACCTTAAGGAGCACAAAGATAATATTTTCTCTATTGGAAAATTTGTGGACAAAAAAATACTATTCTAGTATATTTAATCATTTGTCTAGAGCATCTACATTTATTTTGCCTTCAAATAGAATAATATCAAAAATAGCTTCTACCTTGAAGGGGTTGATGCATCCAAAGTGGTCGTTTGATGAAGATCCATCGGTTGTTGGCCACCGTTGAAGGATCTGGGGAAAATTATCCATCAACTCATTTCCCTTTTGATGTGAAGGCTTCATCTTTTCTTCAACCATGGGACGTCGTCATGATCGGCGAGGACAATTTTGCAATGGCTTAAGTAGTTTGAGTCCCAACTCCTTATACCCCCACCTCATTGGGGACATGCACAAAGAAACAAATAAAGAGAAAATCTCTCTAATACCATTGATAAATGGAATGTACTGAGACTGTAAAAAACGTGAAATGAAACAAACTCACTCAAATGGTGGTAGTTTATCTCTAAGAAGAGATGTGAAAGCTACTCACATTTGCTAGAGCACATTATAATGAGGTTGAAAGGTCATTTTTTAACACAAAGCATCAATGAAGAAACCCTAAACTTCCAAAATCCTAACCCTAAGAGATGAACGCCAAAAGATCTATGGCCCATATGGGGTTAGTTGGTACATCGACTTCCCAACGCCGTACATTTTGCATATGATTAATGTTTGGCATGTATGGTGGGTTAGAAAGGTCTAGCCAAGAAGTACACATTTTGATCAAGCCCAAGCCAAATCTTATGACTATTTCCTAGGCACCTACCACATCAAAAAGACGTCATTTAGGGCCTCAAAACAACCATGGAAGTTCAAGACCCAAAAAAATTGTAGAAAAAACTACCAAGATGGAGAAGTATGCTTTAAGCTAGTGGAATAGGTGGGTGGCCACCAATATCTGCTTAGATAAAAAGGAGTATTTATTAGAGTAAATCCATGGTCTAAATGGACTTATTAAAGTAAATATTAAAATGATAAAGCATATGTTATGTCACACTAAGCTAAATATATTATCTAATGAAACTCCATCTATATTGTCTCATTAATAATAGTTACCATGTAAATTAAAATAATATTAATGTAAGACGTGAGAATTAAACATAATAATGAGATGTTTAAATTCTCATACACATAATAAATACTATCGTACCAAAACATGTAAATTTATTTCATATTTTATATTAAAATATTTTATAATTAATTAAATATATCATTACTTTATATATATATATATATATATATATATATATATATATATATAAATGAATTTAAAATTAAGTAAATAATTAATTAATTTATATATATATATAGTTCACGGACCTTAGAGATTGGTGATCGTTTCATCTACTAAATATTTGTATCAAGTATCCATCTGAAGGTATTAATATCACTTCATGCCAACTCAACAAAAAAGCTTCACCTCAAGATTGTCGATAAAATTGAACTTGTGGCCTAAAGTACTTTAACAACAAAGACGCAACCAATTGAACTAACTCTAAATATATATATATATATATATATATATATATATAATACTCTAATATTTTATGAAAATTTGTTATATTTTAAAATTTAAATTTTCAAAAAATTAATATATTAAAGAAAAATTGTATATATAATTATTTTCACTGTAATAATTAATTAATATATTTTTATTTAAATCTTATTATTAATTCATTTTTTATAAAAATATATATATATATTTATATCATTTTAAATCCTAAATTTACTCAAATAATCCTAAATAATAATAATAATAATAATAATAACACAAACTTTTCCTAACAGAATATGAACTGTGCCACTACTATGCACACTACTATATAGAACAAGACCCATCCACTGTGCCACTACTATATAGAACAAGACCCATCCAAAGAATAAAGCGCCCATTGTATTCAAGCTCTACAGAAAAATGGAAGGATCATATCTTTTATGAATATATATATAGCCTCATCTTAGGCCACTTTATTAGTCCCTGTCATTGATCTTGCAATGACATGGGACTATAGTAATCGATTAGCAATATTAAACAATTAATTCACCTGTTTATTATTAGTGACGATCACTTAAACCAAAGTTTTCAGCCGCATATCGTTTCACCATCTTATTTGACCTCTTCCGAGGCAGAAGAACCAAAAGCATATATTATGTGTACTTATTTTGGACATCTGTTTCACTGTGTTTCACTAATATAAACATAAGTTTCGCAATGTAACAAATATTGAATGACTGCTAAGCTAAAGTAAATTTCCAAGTTGAAGTTGCTAGGTTGCAAGGTGGTGCATGTTGTTGAGGTGCCAACTATTGAAGTTGCCGCATGTTGTTGAGGTTTCCAAGTGGTGCATGTTGTTGAGGTGCCAGCTGTTGAAGTTGACGCATGATGTTGAGGTTTCCAGGTGGTGCATGTTGTTGAGGTGCCAACGGTTGAAGTTGTCGCACGTTGTTGTTGAGGTGCCCGTTGTTGAAGTTGCCGCATGATGTTGAGGTGCCCACTGTTGAAGGGGTTCCCAGGTGGTGCGTTGTCTATTGCAGTGTGTGCATGTTGTTGAAGCTTCCAGGTGGTGTTCCCAAGTGGTGCATTGTCTATTACAGTGTGTGTTGTGTCTAGCCTGTAGCATATACCCGAATGTGAGCTTAGGCTCAGCCTTCGCTGCAAATGAACTGCTCCTCCCTCAACTCACACTGGGGTTCAATCACTTCTTTTATGGGGTTCCTGAAGAAGTAGGGAGCACCATGGGCATGGGTTCAATGATCTAATATGTTGTTGTCAATGATCCGATCTGTTGCTCGCTCACATCCATCACTATTATGCTTTCGAATATCTTTGGCAACTGTCAACATCAAAATCAAGAACAACAACACAGTCTGGAGATATAAAACATCACAAAGGAAAATGAACAATAAGGTAAGGCAGATGAAAAGACTACAAGGGACCCGAAGAGGCAGACAAACCAGAGAAGAGTAAGGAAAATGAACAATAAGGCAAGGCAGATGAAGAGACTGCAAGGGAACCAAAGAGGCAAACAAACGAGAGAAAAGTAACACACGAAGAGGAACCAAGGCAAGGCAGATGAAGAGACTACAAGGGACCCAAAGAAACCAGAAGAGTAAACACGCGAAGAGAAACCAAGGCAAAGAAAATGAAGAGACTACAAGGGACCCGAAGAGGTAGACAAACCAGAGAAGAGTAAACACACGAAGAGAAACCAGAGAAGAGTATACACGCGAAGAGTAACAAGACTTACCTTAGTCCCACACTTCATTTCTTGCATTTGCTTCCCATCGTTTCTTGCATCTGCGTCCCAGAGAGCCAACCAAAGTCCCACACTTTGTTTCTTGCATCTGCTTCCCAGAGAGCCAGCCAAAACAGAAGACCGGCCAGCCCAGAATCCTCAAATCAGTATCCGTGTTAATTCGGTGACCTACGGAGCCTAGGACATAGTGTCGAAGTAGCACTCATCATCATGGTCAGGCTAAACCTCTTTCTGTTCTGAATCTTGATCCAAAAGCAGTTTGAAACCAAAAAAAAAGTAGCGGAACTAAGGGTGAAACACCGACTTAGCATAAGGACAAAACTAGAACAAGAGTTTGATAGTTTCATCTTTATGGTATAAAGGGAATTTACACTGTGATACTCCTAGATACTTCAGGAGCTGGCCAAGAGGAACCCCACCTATAAGCAAGGACCACGAAAGTTCTTCCCTTGATCTGTTCCCCTTATGTACCCCGTTCAATGGATGTGCTCCCACGGTGCATTCCTCTGATCTATTTGTTAGCGTCTTGAGCCTGCCCTATCTGCGTTGAATGCGCATAAGTGGCAAGGAATAATGTCAATTAACCAAGAATAATTCCAAGAAGAAGCTCATAGCTGATGCGTTGCAGGGGACTAAAGTGGGGTGACTAAATTTGAACACTCTGTGCATTCCTTTATTTTCAAAGGGAAAAAACAGGTTCAGGTATAACATCTTTCATCTACTTTTGTCTTCACATACCCATAGCCATCATGAACTCTCATCTTCTGCGTTACAAACAAACTTCCAACCGTTGTTCTGCGTTTCAAACAAACTGCCCACCGTTGCTGCTGCAACAATTGAAAAATTAGTATAGAAATAAATGAATATAGTGTCGTAGACTGATCTGCATAGTGCTGCACAATGCTCCAGGTTTATGAAGTTATGCCTTCTCATGTGCAGGTGTATACACAAATATGACATAAATAAATTTTCATGATGGGCAAGACCCAAAAATTTAATCAATGAAACTGGAATGGTTAGTCGATATGCTGAGTAAAAGTGTTTTCCACTGAGAGCATGTGTAATACATGCAACAGGTTTTAGATTTTAATAAGTGTTAGTTATGTGGCATATGGGTAGTTAATCCACGTTAAACTTGGTCTTTTTAATATGTTACCACTTCATTCGACTTTCAACCCTTCTGTCAATATAATGCCAGGAATTTGACTTAACCCCACCAACCTGTGAAACATATTCAATTAAGCAATGGTATAACAAATGCAATGCGACATCAAATTTGAATGGAGGTCGATTTTTTGTGTAAATTATGCAAATGTGAAGTGTGGGTTTAAACCTATGTATCCCGTTTATACTTCTAAAGTTGATAATTTCATTTTCCTTTTCATCGAGGGTGTAATATAAATATGACATTACAAGAGTGGAGTAAATATAACTATATATGAAATTTCATTGATTCATACCAGAGGTATTAAGAATGGAGTTTGAATTGTGTTGAAGATTAATTTGAATTAAAACATGTGTACGTTATGAATAAATCTTCTTGTCACGATGGGCAAGACCCAAAAATTTATTCAATGCTTAATTGACCTCTACGTGCAGCTCGAAGCATTTTTAAAACGGAAATTGGATCAACAGAATCAAATGGAATAAACAATTGTATCCACGGCTTCCACTAGGATGTGAATGATGCTTTTGTTCGGTCAACAAGATCAAAAGCTATAACTGCTACTGGCCTGGAACTACTAGCTCTGTTGTTGCTAGTGCTGGTACTAGATCTAATGTTGCTGGTGCTGGTGGATCAACTGCTAGTATTTTAATATCATCGCTGGTTGAACTTTTCAATTTTTCCATACGGCAGCACCTTATAGTGGCAGACATTGTGAGTTCTAAATATGTGCATAGGCCACTTGGTTGTCCATTTGTTCAAACCATCTTCTTGGTTTCTGATTTGATTTGGTCAATCCTTTGTTGTATCTGAATCATCTCAGAGCTCTTCTCATGAGTATATTCATCAATAAGATCTTATTTACCTTCTACAAATATCAGGTGAAAAAGTTAACTTACTTGAAGTGAGACGACAATCATATGAAGTGATTGAATATCTGGTACTCCAGAGCAAACCCATTCAGCTCAGGGTCTGCTTCATGCATTTATTCTAAATAACCAGTCATCGCGTGGTTCATATTCTGGATAAGTACTTGTATGGTAAGCTTTTTATATGTATAATTTTATGTAGTTAGCTGCTGCAAGAAATTTGAAACTGGTTTGGTAGCTTATATTTGAATTAGTTACTCTTATTTGGTGGTGGTTTTGAACATAAAATAAACAGCACTCTGTTCCTCATGTAAGAGGGTACTTATTTAGAATGTCGAATGTAACATATGCAATCTACATGTATGCCCTAACAACAATGTGCATGCACTATTTAGTACGACATGGATCCTAGCCCTTAGTAATGAATGGAGCAAGGACTACTATGCAACTCTTGGACATTGGCATTTATGCTGTGAATTTTCTTTTCTCAAGAGTTCATAAATGAAATGTTCTGACATTTTCATGTTCAGAGTTATCCTTTCCTTTTTCAGTTCAAATGATATCCAATTTTTTAGCAAAATTTTGCTCTGTCCTAATTTGGAAATAAAAAGTTCATATTCTGATTATTCTTTTGTTATCATTCACAGGATTTTGTTTCAGATGATTCAATCTTCTGTGGGGTTTTTTGATGGCCATGGTCCTTATGGTCATCTTGTTGTTCGCAGGGTCAGAGGTTCATTACCAGTGTAACTGCATTCTTTTTGGCAATCTTTCAAGGATAAAGCAAACAACATCAATGCTACTGATACATACAATAATAAAAAGAAGGCCAAAAATGCCCAAAATGACTTAGGTGGTGATGGCCAAGTCAGTTCAACAAAGGAATCCAATCTTTTTTCTGCCTGGAAAGACACCTACCTGAAAGGAATCCAGTCTTTTTTCTTTTGCAGATACGTATCACCTACATTTCGGCCTTGAGGAAGTTTCTTATTCACACAAATTCAGGGTTATTTCTGTGTGGTTAACCTACACTATTTTGAGGGTAATTGAATGATGTTTGGAGCACAATATGTGGATTGATTTTGAATTCAACATTCTGTCTGCACAAGTGTGTCCTTCGATCTTGTACTTCAAACCCCTTAAGTTGTTCTACGTAGACTTCCTCTTTAAGCAAGCCATGTAAGAAATCAATCCTAACCTCCATTTGGTGTAGGATCCATCCTTGAGAGGCAACGAGAGAAATAATAGATCGGATAGTGGTATATTGGAAACCGGTGCAAATATCTTGTCATAGTCCACTCCTTCCTTTTGAGAGAAGCCTCAAGCAACGAACCTGGCCTTATCTGTTTCAGCACTCCCATCAAATCCATGTTTGATTTTGTAAGGCCATTTAGAAGTAACCACAGACTTGTCCTTGGGTCTAAGAACCACGTCCCAGACATCATTCTTCATGATAGATTCATATTCCTCATTCATCGCATCCTTCCCGAATTGGTGCTTTATGGCTTCTTCGAACATACATGGCTCATATTGAACAATAATACTCATAGCAACTAAGTACCCTTGATACCTATTTGGCTTCTTACTTTCACAGAATTTCCCTCTTGGAGCGATATGTCTTTCAGCATCTTCGAGAGTATTTTTGAGCCAGAAAGATATTTTCCTTGAGGTATAGGTATCACTAGGTGGTGGATCAATGGGATCCATTGGGCCTTCAACATCAGGCATAGGTTCATCTGAAGGAGGTTCATCCTATTTTTCCACAACATCATCATTATTGTCCTTCCTTGGAGTGGGGAGATCTTGGGTCTTCCCAAGGGCAATATCTTCATCGAAGGTGACATCATGGCTAACTTCCACATCTCTTTGTCCAAGCACATAGATTCTATATGCCTTTGAATTCTCACTATAGCCCACAAATATACCTTTCTTCCCAGATGCTTCCAACTTGTTTCTTTTCTCTTTATACACATGAAAATACACAAGACATCCATATATTCTAAAATGAGAAACATCAGGTTTCTTACCAGTGAAAACTTCTTCAGGTGTCTTAAAATCCAGTTCTTGACTTGTGCCACACGTGTGAGAGAAAAGAGAGCCCAATAGTTGTACAAACCAATGGGAGTAGGAGAGAGAAGAATACGAGTGTTGATGATGATGCCAAATGAGTTGAGAGGTCATGGGTGAAGAGTCATGTCCATTGGGCTTCATGAGCCTCCATGATGATGTGGCCAACCTGAACAATTTGCACATGTGTGGGCATAAATTCAAAATCTCACACTTCTGCTTGTCCAAATGCGATGATTTTTATATCAATTTTGGTCTCTCTCATAAAGTGAAATTTAATGCAATCATCATCTCCATCAAATGAATTGTCCCAAGGTGGAATTTGGCCCTAGTTGCCAATTTTAACACTTTTGATCTTTCAATGGTCTTAAGTTCCAAATTTCACTCCACTAAAACCTAAACCCTTAGTAATGATGAGAAAGTTTTAAATGGGGGAGAAAGCATAGTATGAATTCTATAGAAAGTTTGGAATGATCCCTCATTACATTTTAATTGGCATGGAAAGAACATTAAACTAAGGAGATAACTCCCTATACTTTCATACAAAGGAGATAACTCCTTGTACTTTCATGGAATTGTTTTCAAAGTTTCAATTTTAATTTGAGAGCCACTCTTATAATCAATCACGTGCATTTTAAACTTTTCATTTAAACAAGACACAACTTTTCATTTAAACAAGACAATTTATACTTTTCATTTAAAAAAGACACTTTATACTTTTGTCAGTCAGTGTTGAACTTTTATCATAGTGAATTTAAAACATTTAATGGAGTATGAAACTTTTTAAAAGAACATATTTAATTTTTGTGCCAAAAAAAATGTGTGCAAGTTCCTCCCATAGCTAAAGTGAAGTTTTAACTCTGATAAAAATGAAAATTTACCTCAACTAGGTGAATTAGAAGATTTTTTGAAGTTGATGTAGAATATCTTTTTTTATATTGAAAATTTTAATTTAAAAAAAAAAAACAAACAAACAAACAAAACTTTTTAAACTGGATATTAGTTAAAACAACCACTCAAACCAATATTTTCATCATTATTCAAAAGAAAAGATTACACAAAAAAATAAAATAAATAAATAATTAATTATTGAAAAAATAATTAAATAAAAAATAAATTGCTTTTAAAGAACAAAAAGCCTATGTCTATTTTGTACATCTCTCATTTTTTCTTATATTTTTTCCCTCTTTTGGGCATATTTAATGGTTAGATAGTAGAATTCTCAAATTCTTACTCATTGAAATATTAGGTAACTTTAAAAGTTTATAACTGCAAAATATTATGAATAAAATTGAGTTGGTTCATTGCATGAAGGAAAAAAACACATTAACAATTAGCCATCACTTATTATTAAGACCTATAAATAACAAGACCTATGAACCTTGACAAGTATATCATAGCTTGTTTGGTAGAAATGAGAATAAAATGTTGATGTGAATTGGCATAGTATTACTACATATAGAGGTCAGAACTAAAATAGACACAAAAAAATGCAGATGTGAAACTCAAAATAATAGAATCAAAGCAGGAAAAAAAAAGACAAATTAGTTAGAGGCACCTTACATCCAACTGCACTGCCTGTACAAATCCAAGTTGTTTGGAGTTCACCAATATTACCTTGATTACCTTGTTGAAGTGATAAAAGTTACACAGGAAAAAGGGTAAACTCCATTTTTATATAACAAGTGAAAAATCATAACTGTCAAAGTCAGTCAAAGTCACTAATAGGAGTTATTGAACTCTTCTTAAGGACTTAAATATAGAATATTATCAGAAAATAATGAGCTTACATGGTAGCTCATAGTCTACTATATTGTATCTCTATATTGTACATTTATCCAGCTTGAGTTTTAGGGAAATGAAGATTTTTCTCCATTCTATTGTAAACCCAATATGACCAATGTCCAAAGCTCTAGTTAAGATATCTATTGGATGGAGTACTCTGAAACAAGTTTTGCAAATGCAGAAAATTTGTTTCTGAATAGTTTGGATGGAGTGTCATACTCAGCAATTTGTCCTGATTCAAAACAAACACAAAGTAAGTAAAAAATGAAATGTTTCCAAAAAAATAGTAACTGTAACAAAACACTAGAAAATAAACAACTAAAAAATGTTATACCATCCTTTAATAGGAGAACCATATCACTCTCAATAACAGATGGAATCCGATGTGCTATAGTAATGACTGTGCAGGTAGAAAATTGGTGGCGAATTATTTGCCGAATAAACCCATCAGTTGCAGTGTCAACTGAGGCAGTTGCCTCGTCAAGGACCAGTATCCGACTTTGTTTTAGTAGTGCCCGTCCCAAACAGAGAAGCTGGCATTGACCCACACTCCAGTTTCCTCCATTCTCAGACACTGTACAAGAGATCATTCCATTAAATTCGATTCTCAATTTTCATTATAAAAAACAGGGGTCCTAGAGAACAGGTAGGTCTCAAGGACACCAAAAAATAAACAAAACATGAGCACTAAGATGGAAAACAAATAGCAGAAATAGCTACTGTAAAAGGTTTTATTTTTCTCCTTCAGGACTTCCATTGAATGTGATAAAGACACACAGACCTGAGGAATCAAGTTTCTTTTCTTTTGCTCGTACAATCTCACCAAGTTGGCACTTGTCCAAAGCCTGAAAGCACAAGCAAAATCGAAGTAGATTCATAAACAATAAACTTACAGCAAGATCCTCAGGGAAATATCTATATTCTTCAAGGCAAGAATAATTGGCGCTAAAATTGATACTAATGCTTATAGAATATGAAGCAGAACTAACCTCCCAAATCTCATCATCCAAGCAATCTTCGAGAGGATCCAAATTATTTCTTATAGTGCCTTCAAACATTGTTGGTTCTTGGGGAATAATGCTTAATTTGGATCTTAGGTCATGGAGGCCTATGGATGAGATGTCGACTCCATCAATGACAATTCTGCCCATTGTTGGTTCCACAATGCGAAAAATGGATTGAATAAGAGTAGATTTGCCACTTCCTGTCCGCCCCACAACTCCCACCTTCGTGCCTCCAGGGAAAGTGCATGTAAGGCCTTTCAAGACAAGCGGAAGATGTGGTCCATAACGCACCTGATTGTATGGATCAAATTTATAGATGAACTGACATGCAAATTACTAGCATTCAATGCGTGAAAAAGAGTCTATTTCTATTGAGTTCTGACCTGCAAATCAGTTAGATCTATCGTTCCTCTAGATGGCCAGTTGGAGTTTGGTCTACAATTCTCTATAATCACTGGTGACTCACTGGGAATTCATGAATACTGCATTATTCTCTCCGCTGACAACATGTTGGTCTTCACATAACAAAGGCACCATATTACCCAGGCTTGTACCATGTTCAGACTTAGACTATATGTTACTGCCAACCCTGCAGTGCCTGTTAAGGTGCCATTTCATTTACTTTCATATTTCATTATAAAGAATATGTCTAGTCTGCTGAGATCAGTTTAGGAAAAATAATTGTAAGCCAAGATAGTGCTTCTGTACCTACTTGGGCTAATTACATCTTGAGGCAAGCGAATGAGGAACACCAAAAAGAATGCAAACACAAGATTTGACAGAAAATCCATCCAAATGCCAAGCCACTCATTGGCTCCAACATTGTGGAGACTAGGTCTCATATATATATATATATATATATCAATCAACTCGAGATTTCTTTCCATGAATCGAAATTCCTGGTCAAAACTTCTAATGGTGGCTGCTCCAAAGATTGATTCTCCAAAATGTTGTACGATTGGAGCTCTACAAACTGATGCCAGCCGAGCCAGTTCCCTAGCTGACGTTATGTAGTATTGCTGCATGCAAGGAAGGGCAGAGGAGTTACAAGAATTCTGTTATTACTATAAAAACCCAAAAGCATGGAAACAAACTGTTGTCATGATAGAATCCTGATGCAACTTAATCTATTTGATAACATCCTTTTCAATCAGATTATGGGATCTACCTACAGCAAACCTTGAAGTAGAAATCAAACTCTCTTATCGCCAATTTATGTTCTTCTGAGAAAATTAAAATTTGCAAGTTCGTATTTATTATTATTGAGAAATACAGAGAATACCTGATACCATATACAACTTGCACCCACTGGTATAAACACAATGAAGACCTGCCAAGCAATATGAGACATGACTGCAATGATCCCCAAAAGTTGTATAAATGCAAAAGCCAATTCTCCTAGTTGAGAAGGAATCAATGTGTTCACTGCACTCTGATCAGTTGATGCCTGCCAAGAAACAGAGAGCTTGTTACTGACCCACTAGAATCAAATGATTTCCTCCTCTCTCAGGAAAGGTATTAGCCTATTAAAACAATAAATGTCAACTGACCCGATTCAGTATTCGCCCAGATGGAGTTGCATCAAAGAAGGACATTGGTGCATGAAATATACACCTGTGCAGAGTGCTGACAAGCTGATTAGCAGTTTTAAGTCCAACCAATGAAAGAAACATAGACCTCACAAGAACGCACAGGGAGCTACTTAATGTCAAAGCAACATAAACCAGAATGAAAAGGGACTTTCTCATAGGGGAACTCTCATTTTCTTTTGTAGAGGCTTCCGATGTCATCCAGAGGTTACTACATATTTGAAGTAGCTGACTTATTATTTGGGCCAGTAGTATTAGAGGTATCAAAGTACCATTGTATGCAGCAGTAATGTAAGACCAGTATACCGACATGCTTACCCTGCCTCTCTCTCTTTCTTCTTCTTGTACAAGCTGTGAATTTTTATTCTCTTTATCCAATCTTTCTTTGTGGTTTTCTGGTTCAACCTCTTCCTCTACATCTATTGAGTTCTGAACACCGCACTGCTCCAGTGTGTCACTGGCAGTAACATTTTTCACTGCAGCTGTATTGCCAGGACATGAGCTTTCAACAAATCTCTCTGATGTGTACACTTCAGATTTCTCCATAGCAGAAATAGCTTTCAAAGCTTTCTGATGTGCACCAACTAATTCCACAAAATCTGTGCCTGATTGTAAGATGTCATCATATCTGCCAACCTGAGTAATTTCACCATCTCGCATTACCTGTGAAGAATATCATTTACATCAACAAAATATGGATCACTTATCTCCTCCTCTCAATAAATGATCAATAAACCCACTGTCCCTTTACCAATTACATTGAAAATTTTAATATCACTAGAGCAGGATGAAAGAAATTCAAACCTACCAGAATGATGTCAGCAGAGGGTAAAAACTCCACTTGATGAGTTACATAGACTACAGTCTTTGAACCCAGAATACCAAGTATGCATTCCTATAACAAGCAAGTCCAATTTCTTAGATGTTTATGGACATGAATTTGCAGCGGCACAACCAGCCATGTATATCATCCAGACTGAACAATGAATTGCAGAGTGCTACTATAGAGCTTCATCATTCCATCAAAACATTAAAACTAATTAATTCAGCAAAACTACAGTATGTAAAGGATAAGAGAAACATACTTGGAAAATATGCTTTCCGGTATGTGCATCCACAGCACTAAAAAGGTCATCAAAAATATAAATGTCTACATCTTGATATAAAGCACGGGCAATCTGTATTCTCTGTTTTTGTCCACCACTCAATTTAACCCTTTTTCTCCAATGTCTGTCTCATCCCCATAAGGAAAAAGTTCAAGCTCTTTTTTCAATGCACAAGCATCAAGTACACTATTGTATCTAATAGTATCCATCTGCTTTCCAAAGAGAATAGCGTCTTTAATTTTCCCACTTTGTATCCAAGGAGGGGACATATGCTTTGGTACCACTTAAGCTAACAGAGCCTGATATTTTTGGTAATTCACCTAATATGCAGGATAAAAGGCTTGATTTTCCTGAACCAACAGTTCCACATACTGCAACCCTCACGCCTCTCTCTAGTTGGACATCTAAACCTCTTATAGTTGGACTAGAGGAATCGGGATTCCAAGAAAATATCGCTCCTTGGATTTGAATCGCGAAGTCTGTTGACTCCTTTGATACCTTTTCTACCCCATCGTGTTGCAGCTCTTCCTCCTACAGAAAGGCCACAATGCGATCTATTGACACTTTAGTTTGAGCAATCTGAGGGATTAAGCCAGGAAGCATGCCCATAGCTCCCTGAAGTGTCCCATAGGTTGCGAGTGCAGAAAGAATTCTCCCTGCTGTCAAAGGCACTCCTATAAGCATACACGTACCAAAAGTTGCAACAATGATAAATATTGGTCCAACAGAGGAAACAGATGTTGTGATAGCTGATGCGTAAACATATTTTTGTAGCCAACTATATTCTGCCTGCCTCAAAATTTCTAGTTTCCGAAGAAATCTTGTCTCCCAAGCCTGCAATTTTAAGATCCTCATAATTTTTAATGTCTCCGATGTGGCCTTCATCCTTTTGTCTTTTTCTTCCATTATTCTCTCCTGAAATTTTTCTTGCAATTTTGCAAGTGGGAAATTTGGCAACATAACTGCAAATGAGGCTGCCAACCCTGAAAATGCTGCCAAGCCCAACGTCTGATATAGAATAATGAAGGCCAGAACAAAATGAAGAGGGAAAAACCAAATACTATGCATATAGTAACAGAAACATGAAACATTCTGAACATCTACACTCATGTAGTTGATAATCGCTCCGCTTGGTTAACTGATGTTGTTTGAAAAACCCTTGTCGCTGTAACAAAGACTCTAATACCTTTGCCACAAAAAAAGCACAAACTAGCACATAGCCTTGACTTTCAAACTGTTTCTTTCCACCTAGAAACTGAACAAAGGCATTTATAAAACATGGACCTACATATGATGCACAAGTCTCCAGTGCTGCTAAGAATGCAGTCAAAAGTACTTCCTTCCGAAAAGATAGGAGTAAGGCTTTTGCTAATAAGCCTGTATCACCTTTGGCCTCTAGCTGAGCTCTGAATTTAGGGTATAATTGGCCTGTCCTGTCCGCCTCTGCAACTTGGGGTACATCATCAATATGCAAAGGGCTCTTATAACCAACAGCAAGCAAAGGACTCATCCAAGAAAATGACAGCCGACTGAGAAGGTTGGTTGTTGCATAAGTAGAGACTGCGTTAATGTTTCCACATTTTTGGGGATTGTCTTTCAAGAGAGGTTCTAGAATGGTCTGTGAGGAGGACTCTACACCACTTCTGGCACAACAACTAGTATAACACAAGCAAGCCAAAATGAGAACAGCCATAATTTCAACAAAGATATCAACAGCAACGCTTCTTTGTTTTGTCAACCGTTGAATGTCGAGGACGATGAAGAAAGCCTGCAGAATGAATGATACACTCCACCACAACTGCAATAAAAGTGGAAACTTCTGTTCACCTTCTTTTCTGAAGGAGCGATGAACATAAGCTGACATTGTAACCCAAGTCAGAGCCTCGACAATATACTCGCCCACATTTTCAAAACCTTCAGGCCTCTCCTTCAGCCACCAATACATAGGGCTCCATATCCCGCGAACGCTATTGCATATACACAGAAAAATGCAACCACCTAAAGCCAGCTTTTGCATAATCCCCAGTTTAAACGTACTCGAAAAGCTGTTAAATGGAACAGGAGGTGTAGGTGGCCGAGGTGTGCGAAATTTACACCTTGTCCAACACAGTTCAAGGATGACAG
This sequence comes from Pinus tabuliformis, assembly GCA_031772625.1. NCBI lineage: Eukaryota > Viridiplantae > Streptophyta > Pinopsida > Pinales > Pinaceae > Pinus > Pinus tabuliformis. The sequence goes on along the minus strand of CM062816.1, from coordinate 980,502,645 downwards.
AAACAAGAAAGAGCAAATTAAGCCCAATTGCAAGTGCATGTCGAAAGAACTGCCCTCCAAAAAGAGCTCTAAGTCCCTCCCACCCAACTGTTTCACCCATTTCCAGCCAGAGGGTATTGTTATTCTTGTTTAGTGCCCCTATGGCTTCCATGACTGCAAACAAATAATTTACTAACAATATCAACAAAGTGCCTTATGAGTATATCTACTTCAGTAACATGAAAAAGTGCCAACAGAGCTCTTGGTTACCATTACCATTTATAAATGCACATACATATTGGGCTTCATACAACAAGGATGTTGCAGTGCAAAAACCTTCTTGTTTACTGGATTAACTAATTCTAGAAGCAGCATAAACATAACTAGCACTGAGAGATGGTGAGATTGAATAACAGGGCAATAACTGATACTTGTATACTTGACATGCCTGGGTAGCTGGCTGCATGCGCTCTCCCTCTTTCATTCTGGTGGGCAAGATGCAAACATTTAAAAGAACAGAGAAATGGGTGTATCAATTGAATGCTTTGTTAAAATATTTATTTTATTTTAATTTTTAATAATTTCTCAAGCTCATCCTACTGTCAGCTCATTGACATTGCCAGAGCTTCGTCTCTAATGTTCTTCTGGGTAACACATATCGAACGCAAACAACATGATTTCATGTAAGTTTTTTCACTATGTTAGTCCTTTCAACACCATCACTGCTTTGGCATGTTTCTTTGTTTCTCTTCCTGTGCTCCATGCAAAATCTGGAGCGTAGGGACTCCATATTTAGAAAGGATGACCTACAATACTGAAAACTGCATCTGGATGGCATATTTGGCATGATTTTGACTTTATGCACTGCATCAAAAACAATATATTGAAAGCTCAGTTTAAACTGTCTTTCTGAATCATGAGGTGTTTTACATTCACTTTGAAATAGTGTTTTACATTCACTTGCTTTATTTCAAGTGCACTTCCCTCTCGCCACAAGATTTGTTGTAGTAGTTCATATCTTACTAGATATTATTACTAGATATTATTGCCATTTAGTGCAAACCCCAACATTGTTGGAATCTAGTGCCAACAACCGAAGCGAGTGTCTCTTCTTCGCCTTCTTCGCCTTCCTTTCAAGGGAGGGACTAGATGCCACGCAGCCCTCTTGTTTATCTATAAATGGGAAATGGATATGGGTTGAACCATGAGATTGCTTGGGTCCATTTCGAAAAGGAGTTGTTTTAAATGTGATTTTTTGGACTTTCCGTTTGAAATCTGGTGAAAAATTTTGAGGTGAAATCTTAATTCATGTTATTTAAACTAGTTTTTGTATTGTATATATGGATTCAGCACTCTGGAAAACCCCTAGGGCACTTCAATTGCATAGGATTACCCATCAAACTTGTGATTTCAATAAATTTCTGTCAAATTTTAGAAAAATTACACAAGAAAAACCCACCATAAAACTTTGAAAAAGTCACACTAAAAACAACTCTTTTCAAAAAATTATTACTAATTTTTGTGAGTTGAAATTCCAATTTAAGTTTTTTATGGTATGTTTTCAAATATTAGACACTTAAATAAGCATATTATAACTTAGTTACACATTTCACTCCAACAAGTTGAAGACAAAAATGGATAAAAAATGGAGCAGTGAGTAATAAGTTATGGTTATAACAAGTATCCCATTTTTATCATACAACTCAATGTCGTCCATCTCAACATGCACACTCAATGGCACTTGATGTTAGGGTTAAGGTTTTAAGATTTCAGTTTTCTTGATCTTTTTAAATTTTTTACATTATCTTAAATGTAGTTACCATTATCGTATTTTTGTAAAAGAGAGTGTTAGACACATTTATGGTGGAAGATAATTATCACTATTCTTGTATAGTATTTTTATTATTATTTAATTAATATAAAATTTTATTTTTTATATTTATTTTTATGTTAATTCTATTTTTCGTATTATTATCAATATATTTTAAATCATGGTGAAGCATTTAAAGTCCAATATTAATATTAATACAACTCATTGGAGATTAGGGTTACAATGTTTTCTCTTATTAATATTAATGCAATCTATTGGAGGTTAGGGTTACAAAGTTTTCACTTATTAATATTAATCCAACCCATTGGAAGTTAGGGTCACAAAGTTTATGGATTAAGATCAAGTGATTTCCCTATTTATAAAAACATATAAATGAAGTTAAGTATATGCTTTTGGGATGTATGTACTTGAAAGTTATGGGATAAGTGGTTTATTAGACCTTCAATAGCAAAAAACTATGTTATTGAAACATTTCAAAAACATACATTATAATGATTCCTTAATTTACATTACATCGGTATCAAAATTTATGAATTTAATTTATAGAATCAAATAAATAATAATGTAATTTTCAAATCAAATAAATAAGACCATAACTTTCTTTTTTAGATTAACGACTTCTTTTAAACAAGGTTTTGAAACGAGTAAGCTAAAAAGTTGTAATATTGTTATTAATCTAACTATGTTAGAAATTTTTTGGATAATTCAGTGATGGCATTTTTATTTAAATAATAATATATTATATGATGGTTTAAAATTGCTCACAAATTTTAAATTTAATTATTTTAAATTTATATTTTAAAATATATTAAATTATTATTCTATTTAAGTGAATTGTAATTAAAAATCATTAAAATGATTTTTTTTTTAAGTTTATTTTGCATTGAGATATCAAATATTTACATTGGATATATTAGAATTATTGTCTCTGGCTTACCAACTTGTAAACCAAATCAGAGACACTAAAGCATAAAGTCAAAAGCTAACAAAATTGACTTTAACTAACTATCCAAAACTAGAAAATGCCAAAAGATATTTTTGCCCCACTATGCGGGAAACCAACAACAAAAAACAAAATGGGAAACTTGTGAGGACTGCATAGTTTGAGGCAACAAGAAAAATAAAATAAACAAAAACCCTAAGAAGAACATATCAACAACCTCAAGGGCAAACACGAAGAGCAAGAACTGAAACGAAAAAGTAGGGAACTTGAGCATTCGGGTGACAATGAAGTATTGAAGTTGATGAGTTGTTCCTCAACCTTGCATGGTGGTGGAATTGGAGAGCTAGACGGTGAGCCCATCTCGGGCCTAGCTAGTTTTCCTTCCACATCAAGCATTAGATCTCTAAACTCATTAAGTCTATGCATGAGATTGATCTGGGACTGTCTCCTATCAATCAATTTTTTTTCCTAACAGTAGCTTTATGGGTCAATACAAATCAACAACATGCAGATAGTGATTTCAGCGGCCCTATGAATTACCTATGTCTAGAACCCAAGATGCAACGACAACCATGACATCTAAATAGAGTATGACCTTCCTTTCATGATGAATTTCTTCCTCTATAAGCCATATTTCCTCCTGGATGTCCGAAGGTGTGTGAGTATGGAAGCTACATGCTAAAGACTTAGATACTTATAAGCATGTCTGGGATCCCCTTGAAGCACCATGATCCCCACTTCCACGATGACAATTAACTCCTTGATCAGTCACGGTTGTCGATGGTAGCAAGACATCACAAAGACCGGAACAGAGATGGGAGGGGAGTTGCATGAGACGACCATGAAAGAGAGAGGCCATATAAGTTGTCAAGCAAGCTACACCAGTGTTGTGCTCAAGATCAGACCTTTTCCATTAGAAAAAGCCACAAGTGGGGGGGGGGGGGGGGGGGGGGGCGGGATTAGTGAGGTTGACAGAAGGAAACCCACCCAAGAAACCAAACAAGAGCCCAGGCACATGGCAAGCAAGGGCAACAACAAGAGGAGACAAGGGAGGATGAGATAGAGCTCAATCTAGTAGGCAAGGACAAGGAGAAAACTAAAGAAATCTTAATTCACACAAATGCATATACAAGAATTGTGCCAAGGGGCCTTTGCCTTCCTCCTTGGGAGGCAAGGTCCCATAAATTTGCTTTGAGTTGGTGGCATGCATAGGGAGGAGGTGGTGAGAGGGCACGTCAAATCCATGGGAACTTTAAATTCACATCATAACACCCGCATCAAGATCATTAAAACTTCCTTTATGAAAAAAATATATTTTTTTATCAATTTTATAGATAATTAAATATTTAAAGATAAATTTTCATAAAGTTTTGGTTTTAAAAACATTTTAAAAGTAAATCTCCTTCGCACCTTTTCTTTTAATGTCTATTTCATAAAAAATATCAATCTGAGGTTTTTTCATATAATACTACTGAAAATCCACCATAAATAAAATTTAAATTTTAAGCATTTAAAAAGTGAATCTCCTTTACACCATAATTTTTTTATGTCTAATTTTAAAATGTGTTTTTTTAAGTTTTTTCACATAATGTTATCTAAAATCCATCATAAATAGGATTTAAATTAATTATGGAAAATTTTTATTAATTCCCCTTGGATGGGATCTGTCAGGTACATGGGTGGGGTGGGTTGCTATTGTCTCATCGAAACACAGTCAGAGATGTGGCAGCACACTCATTATGGGATTTTCATAGCATGCAAGTTGTCAAGGCCTTCGTCGCATGCAATGTATTTGGCACATTAAACACTCCTCTCAACAATGCAACTCCCACATTCAACCATCTAATCCACCACTACACAACTCTGCTCGCTCGCACCATTAGTCATGTCACCCTGGGACATTGATGGTGTTATTTTATCGAGGCTTATCTTTGCATTTAATCTAGGAACCATATTTCACACTCTCATTTCGTCTTGGCTCTATGTGGGGCTTTGTACCTCTCTCCTCCCTCAGCTCAGACATAGTGATTTGTCTTCTTACAACCTCTAGACTTACCATTCCAAGTTGTGATAGTTTAATATTATGTTCATCTGGTCAGTCGATGGGAGGAAATTTCGGACTTGCCTCTGCGCTAAAGGAAAATTACAACTCTTAGCTTGGATTTCTTGATCCTATGTTGCACGTCCCTAGGGAATTATATGCTTTGGGTCAGATACTCCACAATAGATGCTTTAGGGGGAAGGAAACGACAACACAAGCTAGGGAAGTCTCATTTTCCTAGTTCAAGGAGCCTTCCACTACAAAGCACCAATATTTGAACCTTCTTCTCAAGTTTATGTTTCTCCCTCTTTGTCTATATTTCTTTGTTCTCTCTGGTTCTCTACTCAGATGTTTTGGTTGGATCACCTTTGTCGACAGGGCTGCATTCTTAGCACTGTTGTCACGTCACTAGGGACTAGCACATCCTATGCAGTTCTAGTAACTTGTGGTTATATAGTGGCCTTCCCCCTTATGGTTCTTTGCATTAGTCACTTTGAACACAATCCTAGTGGACCATCTCATTCTATACATGGGACCCCCTACTCCTTTCTGTTAGGTAGTCTCTTTCTCCCAACTCCAAAATTCAACCATGCCACACCAACAACAATGAGTATGATAGGATGTAGCCTATTATCAAGAAAGGGGGTGAACCCAGGCTCAATTGTGAGTTGAAAGCTCTGCTACCAAGTACCGAGATCTCACTCCATATCCAATGCAAGATAACTTTATCCAGGTGGAATGGCAGCGGGCTGAAGAACGACATACATTCACAAATTATGATGTGGTAACAGACGTGGCCAAATGGGTACTTGATGCAAGACACACTAGAGGTATATATAGGGAGTACATGTACATAGTGGACATTTACTAGCATATCAAACTTCTTCTTGGCAGGGCACTCATGGACAACAACACTACCAAAGATGACATGTTATTGTCCTTAGAATGCATGAAATGAAAATTGCTTCTATGAAGAGACGATTGGACATAATTGAAATACAATTGGGCATTCCTCTAAACCTGGGATGCTCTTCTAGCAAAAACAAGGAACCCATTCAAGTTGATGCCACTAATTATGATCCCACCTCCTAAAAATTTCTATTATTTTCTCTTATGTCTTTACTTTTGTATGCCTCTATTTTTTAAAGACCTTCAAGGTCATGATATTGTTTTTAGATTTCTAGTTTTTCCAATGGGGTTAGATTTTGGACAAGATCAATTCTAAAAAGCTTATATTTTTGTATTTGGTAAAGACTATCCAATGGAATACCACTTCAATTCTAAGTTGTAGCCCTTTTTCATAGGCAATACAAAAGTTTACCATACAAAAAAAATCTTATTAATTCATTATAAAATTATAATTTAACCACATTTTTTTCAAATATTATTTTTCTATATCAACTTCATAAAATTTGTTACTATGGAGTTTTTCACATAGAGTTACATAATTTCCATTAGAAATAAATTTTTTTATATAATTATAACTCAATTTAATAATAATATATTATTTAATTACAGGTGGCAAGAGCAGGGGGTTGATCTATCACCCCTAGGATTAATAGGAATACCTCTTCTCCTAGAGTCTAGGAATCGTACAAATAACCAAGTAGAAGCCAACGTACTTCTGTGACGTCTCTCTGGCTACAAAGAGAAGCATTCAAGATATCATTATCTTTTGTGACTACCATTCCTTTATGCCACCTCATCAATGGCTCTCTTTAGTCTAACATCAAACTACACACTTGTGGCATCATGTGGCTAACATTTCTCTCTTGTAAATAATTGTAATCACTTTTAAATGGCTGAGAGAGGGATGCAGATTCCATTGCTTGAGGTAGGAAGTTGCTTAGGGAAATTGTCATTTTTAAATATCAATCTTGGTTGGCTGAAAAGAATTAAATGTGTTGATTGTGGGTTAAATTTAACTGAAATAGGAAGGAATGGTCCAAGTGTCCTTCAGATCCAACCATGATTGAGAAAAGGACAAAATTAAAGGCGGGCATGGGCTATGATGTCAGGACGTGGACTGTTGTGCAAATCATGGAGAGCAAGGGAATTTAGTTGGTTTTTGGGAAATCCTAGGAGGGCATTCATTGATTGTTGATTGATACATTCTCTCTCTCTCTCTTGAGTGAGTAGGAGGTATATAAAAAGAAAGAAACATTCTCTCTCTCTCTCTCTCTCTCTCTCTCATTTGATTGTTGATTGATACATTCTCTCTCTCTCTCTCTATCTCTCTCTCTCTCTCTCATTTGATTGTTGATTGATACATTCTCTCTCTCTCTCTCTCTCTCTCTCTCTCTCTCTCTCTCTCTCTCTCTCTCTCTCGCATGAGCGAATAGGAGGTATATAAAAAGAAAGAAACATTTAGAGTTGTTGTGTATGAATCGAATCCTAGAAAAGGGGCACCAACAAAGGAACCTTCTAAATGAGGCTTACTAGGTGATTTATTTTAAAGAGTGTGGCTTACCTGTAAGGCTAAAGAAACCACAGGAATTGTGTGTACTGATGAACCTGTTGCATTTGGGAAGAGCCACTCAAGTTTTGGTGAGGGCTGATGAACCACCAGGAGTTTCCTTGGGGATGAAGATATGGTACTTGACTCACTAATGAACCACCAGGAGTTTCCTTGGGGATGAAGATATGGTGCTTGACTCACTAATGGACCACTTGGAGAAGTGATTTATTTATCCATCAACAACTTAACCACTAAAGAACCTTCCTTATAATGGACTCTCTTCTCCTAAAAGTGGGCTAAATTTCTTGATAGTGTGGTGTTTTGGCATGGATGTGAATATGCCTAAATGGTGTGATTGACAAGTGTGTAGCTGGTGGATGAAGGTAGTGTGGCCTGGTGGCATCCTGTTTCAGTTGTTTTTGTTCGTTAAAATCCTCAGAATCACTCCACCTCAAGATTTGGAATATGGATCGAGGGTACTACAAGAAATAGTGGTTGTAGCTTGTATATGGTTGGGTGGAGAGTCAAAGTCCCACTCCCAGTTGGCAATTTGTTTTGTTGCATAAGATCAGTATCCCACTATGTTTACTTTTGTTTAAATGTCTTGTGCTTGTGATTTGTAGTCATTGAATGTTGTATATGTAATATGAATTGGGACATTAATCATAAATGAGGAATACCAATACTTTGTGCAATTTCATTGAGGAAAGGCTTGTTTTCCTATTATTAGTTATGCACTTGAAATTTGTCTTAATAATTGTGTAAAATGTATGGGCAAGTCCCTATCATTAAAATGTTTTCTATATAAATATGAGCTTGGGATTAAGTCTTGTACACAACTTCTCCAAGTATGTATATATGAATCTACTATTGAACTGATCCAAATATTTTAACTTCAAGGATGCATTTAGAATTGCATATTAACCATGTAACTTGAACCACATAAAAAGAAGAAAAAAAACATGTGATCAAAGACACAACGATTCGATTATAGAGTTCACCCAATGTGGGTTATGTCTTCGGACCCTTCTCAACAATGGGAAGGCCTTCTTTTATTAAGTGGCATCAAAGAAATAAATTACAAGCAACTTTACATAAATGACCCTTATACCTCCAATCTGGATGATGGCCTGAAAATGGAGCTCAATTGGAGAAACAGACATCACCACTGAATTCCTGGTGTGAAAGCGTTCAAAATCGAATATAAAATTTCCCAATTCTGACACTGACACCTCTGGCCCTCTAAAGGAATCTTTTTGGTGTCTCTTGATTCTCCTTGCTCAGGTTTCCACACCCTCTACCTGCTCAAGGTTCCGTCATTTGCCCTTCGCCTCCGTTGGTCCAGTCGATTGAATGATAAGCATTTAAATAAACTTGGTTGGATGGACTCCCCAACGTATGGGTCATTGGGCCAATGGTAAGTCGCTGCATTAGTGGGGAGATGGGTCCGGTTCAAAACCCACCCACTCATATTTTAAACATTGGCGGAGTAATCCATATTGTGGCGATGTCATTTACAACCTGGCGGTTAGACATATGGTAAAAAAGGTGACGCCGTTTTGTTTGAATGCACCAACAGTTATGTATTTGGGGCCGCCCATTGGGGTCAGCCCATGTGGGCAGGGCAGGTTCAACCCTTGTCGGCTCCCCATTGGTTATAGTAATACAACCACTGTTGGGCCTAAACATATGATATAAATTTTGGTCGAGGTTGGGTGGGACCACCGAGGGTGGCTTGCTCACCCATAACATTTGTTTTTTAACATATATTAATATCATATGGCCGTTGGTGGGATGGTGGGGTTGACAACCCACCCCCCAATTTTATTTTATTTTTTATTTTTAGATCACTATAGTCAATTTTTAATTTGCCTAAAATAAGATTCATTGGGAATTTTAAGAATTTCACAAATTTATCGATTTCGGTGACCAAATTCTGTGCGTCGGGTCTCTGCCAAATTGTTTCCTCCTTAATCCTATCACTTAGCCAAATTTGACCAAAACTTTGACCAGCTATAACTTGACCGTACGAACTCGGATTTGAGTGTTGTTCGCATAGTTGGAATCAGGGTGATGAGCACTACGATTTGGTCCTAGTTTTTCTTCCATTTGAAGACTTTTATTTTTGAGCTATTTTCAAGGCCACTTGTACTTTTGGATCCCCCCAAATCATTCCTCCCCACTAAGGAGCTTTTGGTCCTCCAAAAGCATGACCACATCCTGCACATTGCCTGCATCCTCATCAAACCACACTTTCAACATCTGCATTGCATGCAAATCTGGTACATTCTTTGCAATCACATACAAAACCACACATGACTCAAACAACCCCATACTTGCCAAGAGTTTATAACACACTCTTTGGTCAAGTTTTACATAATAGAAACCAATACCCCAGCTACTCACAAAAGGCCAAAAACATCATTATTTCTTTAGTAAGCGATGGAAAACACATCATCACTTTTACAATTATTCGCAACACGTGATTTACAAATTATGGCCATGACAAGTGACTATATCTAGTAAAACCATATCTTACTTAATAAAATGAATGGGTCATCTCCCTATGGCAGATTTTATTTTTGAATATCTTCACCGGTTGGTTTCTTCATGGGTGCTTTCTGGGCTTGGAGTGTCTAACACGCGGCTTTCTGGTGTCCATCCTTGTTGCAGTAACTACAATGATTCTTTCTCCTCCAAACTTTCTGAATCGTCTTGGAACACTTTCTCCTAGTGCGCCTCTGATAAGTTCTTGGAATCCTCACTATCACTAGAATTTGATGAGGTGCTTTCACCATCTGTCATTGGTTGGTCACTCGCTATCTTGGAGCATTCCCCAACTTCTTTTCTAACATATCCAAGTCCTTCATAATGAGGAAATTCCTCCACTTTGATGGGGTTCACAATGCCTTGGCCATTAATGCCGAGGCCCTTTCCTTGATACCCCATTTTATTCAAAACTTTTGATCCAATTCTTGTAGTATGTCTCTCAAAAGCAGTGAAACCATCATCATAAAAAAGTACATGAAATTGAAGAATCACTTTTTACCTCAGGCTTGTTATGTTGCAACTTTTCTAAGTCCTCCTCCTTGTCTTGTAGCCGATGTTGCAACATTTGTTTATCCTTCTCTGCTTCTTGTAGGAGTCTCCTTAGTTCAAAATTCTCTGCCTGAATGTGTTGGTTGATTTCTCTGAGTCCATGGAGCCATGCCACATTTGGCACCCTTTTCATCTTTGATACAGCATCGGATGAAATCTTTGGCTCATCACCTGAATTGGAACCTAAGTTGATGGGTCCATTCGACACAATCCCAAGAGTTTCCATATTCATTTCATAAATTGAGTCTAATCCCAAGTCAATTGGTCCACCATCTTCAAATCCAACAATTGTGCTTTTTTCATCATGCTCTGATTCATATTCTTGGTCTTGTTGCATGGTTGCAATTGTCTTCTACTTCTCTTTTCTATCTTTCCTCTAAGGTCTCAATTCTAGATGCAGTTTCAAAAAATTCTCCTCATCATGCCCTTCATTCTCATAGTGAGTACAAGTGAGATTTTCTCAGTCATTGTTGCCTTCTTTTGGATTTCGTCTTGTTTATGCTTCTCCCTGCCTTCAATATGTACATCCTTCACACTAGCTTCATCAAGAGACTTAGGTTCAAATAATAACAATGAATGATGGAAATAATTATGCAAAGAGCCAATATATTTCATCAATGTCTCAGAAGTGTCTAGTGGAACATGCAATGCTAATGCTTGTTTTCTAATCTCATTTGTAAAATTATGAACAGTTTGACTTTTGCTTTGTTTCAATTTTTTCCATTCCATTATGGCCTTCTATTTGTAACCAAATGGATAAAATTGTCCTCTTAAACCAGAAATGAACTTAGACCAAGATGAAAGACGTTTACAACTACTCTTACCACCTTCTTGCAGTTTTCCTTCCCAGCAGACGAGAGAGGTGCCACTCAATCTAAGGGATGCTAGCTAGATATTGACTTCATTCTCTTTGATTTATTTTATGTGGCAATACACTTCAACATGTCTTATCCAATTATCTAGATTTTTTGCATTAGATTCTCCACTAAAAACTGGTAAATCAAATTTGACATCTAACTTAAAAAAGGGCTTTTTAGATGCATTCCTTTGATGCATGTTAGAGTGATGAGAAGAAGAAGAATTGTCACTAGAAGAAGGAGAGGGAGGAGGCTCTTCTCCATCACCTCCATGATTTACTGATACATGGTCATCTGGATCTTTCTTCTTGGGCTTGATTGTCTTCTCATACTATGCAAATAGCTTTTCAAATTTCCCTGCCATGGTGAAGAAATCCTTGCAATAATTTCACTCTTCCTCGATTCAAGCTTCCTCATCTACCATGTTCCATTTTCGTGGTGCACGCCACGCTTCGGGATCAAAGGACTTAAGTTTTCCTTCGCCTCTTTAGAGCTTGTTCCTGGTTAGCATTCACTCATGCAACTTGCATCAAGAAGACCAGCTCTAATATCAAACTTGATCCAGATATTTTAACTTCAAGGGTGCATTTAGAATTGCATATAATAGAGCATATTAACCATGTAACTTGGACCACATGCAAATAAGTGGAAAAACATGAGTAAACATGACATAAAAGACACAGTGATTTGATTAGGGAGTTCACCCAACATGGGTTACGTCTTCAGGCCCTACTCAACAGTGGGGAGGCCTTCTTTTTTTAGTGGTATCAAAGAAATCAATTACAAACAACTTTACAAAAATAACCCTTATACCTCCAATCTGGATGATGGCCTGAAAATGGAGAGATCAATTGGAGAAATGGACGTCACCACTGAATTCTTGGCATGAAAATGTGAACAATCGACTATATACTTGCCCAATTATGACATTGGCACCTCTAGCCCTCTAAGGGAATATTTTTGGCATCTCTTGATTCTCCTTACTCAAGGTTTCTCACCCTCTGCTTGCTCAAGGTTTCGTCGTCCGCCCTCCGCCTCCGCTGGTCCAGTCAACTGAATAATGAGGGTTTAAATAAACTTGGTTGGACAGATTCCCCAATGTATGGGTCGTTGCTCCAACAGTGGAGTCTTCGCATTAGCGGGGAGATGGGTCGAGTTCAAAACCCGCCCACTCCAATTTTGAACATTGGCAAAGTAATACATATGGTGGTGGTGTCATTTATAACATGGCGGTTAGACATATGGTAACGGTGGTCACACCATTTTGATTGAATGCACCAGAATTTATGTATTTGGGACTGCCCATTGGGGGTCGGCCCACGTGGGTCGGGTAGGTTCAACCCTCGTTGGATACCCATTAGTTATAGTAATACGACCACTTTTGGGCCTAAACATATGATATATATTTTGGTCGAGGTTGGGCGGGTCTGTCAGGGGTGGTCCACTCACCCATAACATTTGTTTTTTAACATATATTAATACCATATGACCATTGGCGGGGTGGCAGGGTTGACAACCCTCCCCCCAATTTTATTATTATTTTTTTGTTTTTTATAAACACTATACTAAATTTTTAATTTTCTGAAAATAAGGGTCATTGGGCATTTTAAGCATTCGAAAAATTCGTCAATTCTGATGGTTGGATTCTGTGTGTTGTGTCTCTGCCAATTTGTTTCCTCCTTAAGCGTTGGCCAAGTTTGACCAAAACTTTCACCAGCTATAACTTGACCATACGAACTCGAATTTAAGTGTTGTTCACACCATTGGAATCAAGGCGACAAGCACTATGATCTATTCCTAGTTTCACTTCCATTTGAAGAATTTTATTTTTTTATCTATTTTCAAGGCCACTTTCACTTTTGGATCCTCCTGGATCATTGAAGTATGAAAGGTTTCCTAAGTCTCCTAATTCTCTGAAATGTTGTTTAAAATTCCAGAACAATTGAAAAGGGGCAGAAGTTTTCCTTATGAATGAATTTGCCATACTCATGTCTACCAAGCCTGAAATGCATAACAGACTAAATCCTAGAGACACAAGCCAAGGGCATGGACCAAGATGGGAAAAGATAAAAATATATAGCTTCATGAAGGCCATATAGTAGCCTTAAGAGTGGCAAGTTGAGTCCTAGTTCCAGGCTCAAACATTTACAAAACCATCATAGTTGATCCATGGGCTCAATTTCTACAAAGATAGAGATTAACTTATGTGATTACTTAAGACTCCAACCCATATGACCTCTCGTTGGTGATCGAGACCTTCGAATCTTAGACCTCACCAGTTATTATCATGCAGCTCCTCCCAATCTTCCGAGATTGTTTTCTCTGAGGTTTTATCCCGAGACTGAAGAGGGGTTCCAATTGTTTGTCATACTTAAGTTTCCATCTCATCACCTCGATCTACCAACCCTGTCCCAGGGAATATCCTCTGTCTCTTAATGGGCATTCCTTTCGTCAATTTCCAGCTAATTTATCAGTATTGGCAGTTTAGTGCATAGTATCTCGGAGTTTCCTCCAAGAAAGGTTTTCCACCAAGGTATTTTTATCCGAGATGGTCTCTCTCTAAGATGGGTTTTCTCTGAGATATCAGAATATTGGATCCCAGACGTTACTACAGTTTCACTCTGCTTAAACCTTCGAGATAGTTTTCCTCCAAGAAGAGTTTCTTTTGGGATGATGTGACTATAGTCAATTGTTGTGCTTATGTAAGAGAGGGAATTTTATACGTATGCACATATATATTTATATGTAATGACCGTGGGTCATGGACGAGTCAACAGCTAATACATGAATGCCAAGTGGCAAAGAAAGGCATACTGGATAGCCACGTGAGCGCCACATGGGGACCATGTGGATGCCATGTTGTGAAATTGATGACATGACATTGAAATTTAAATGGCCATAACTTCTAATTCGGAGGTCAAATCATGACAAAATTTATATCGTCAAAATTGTCTCGAAGAGATGAATGCAATGAAGCCATCCATAGGAAGTTTTAAGCAAGTTGTAAAGATCAAAATTTTTAGACCCCATTTCCATAACGCTACCTTGGATCTCGAGTCAGCATAGTAACCACCTCCTCCTAACCACTGTTGTGGGTTGGGATTAGGAGGGGGTGTGTTATAGAGTGGTATAAGAGCTTCCAGGTTCTAAACTTGGAATGGATGGGATATATAATGGGAAAAATAGCTACGAGGTTCCTTCAAGGCCTCGGGAAATAGTTGGTACTTTGTTACAGAGTTAACATAGCAAGTGGGTTTGATATTGAATTCTAGAAGATGGATCAAATTAATGTTTAGGTGTTAAAAGTCGGTCTATGATTGAATTAATTGCATGTATGATTGATATGCTTGCTTTTTGATTTAATTTTTTACCATAATACCAACAAGTGACCTACTGTGATATATGTTAATGATCTATTGTAGTTTTTTTGATATTATGTTTTAACTTGATATTATTGGTTTTAGCGAACCACATATCAACAACCTCCTAGAGGAATCAAGATGAAACCTTCACTATGTATATTGAATTTTATTAAGTCTAACAGGGGTGTGCGTGTGCATGACAACACATGAAGATTACCAAGAATAGCAGAGGATGGTATGCCATAAATCCTGACAACCAAGAAATGATCAGTAGGATGGTAGAATATAGTTTTGACTGCAGACAACATGGGCAAGAAGAAAGATTAGTTGGCCAAGGGGGAGGGGAAGACTCTCATGATTTACTGGATACCTTGAGGAGCCTAAGGCTCGATATTAGGAGTTGTAAAGAAGATAATGAAAGGATGGTAAGGGCTCATGAAAGACAAGCTAAGGTAAATGCATTCATACTACAAAGCCTCTAATACTTGCAAAGGTAGAGGCAACATGAGCTGGGGGCTAGTCATAGAGGCAGGCAAAGCCATTTGGAACCAGAAAAGAGAACAAATGGGACAGATGGTAGCAGTTCTAGGAAGAGGCACGAGAGAGAAAGTGAAGACATCGTGAGAGGGAATGCACCATTGAGTATCCCAGATAGAGGATCTAGCAATTATGGGCATCACTCTAGTAGAAAATCTAGTTCTAGTACTCGGAGATGTCATCACCATCAGAGCAAGAGACAAAGGGACCATATTCCTGAGGAATTTAAGAAGGCCAAACCACCCACATTTGATGGAGAAATGAATAAATCTAAAGATGCAGAAGCTTGGTTACTTGGAATGAAGAAGTTCTTTAGAATCCATAACTATTCTGAAAACATGAAAGCAAAGGTATCCACCTATAATCTGAAGGGAAAAGCAGACATATGGTTGGAAGATTTGAATAATTTCAAGGGAATAACTGAAGAGGGTCTGAATTGGAATGAATTTGAAAGGCTCTTCATAGAGAGATATTTATCATACAACTACTATGATATCAAGGCCAAAGAATTTTATGAGCTCAGAATGGGACCAGCGTCAGATGAAGAATACACCACTAAGTTTCTGGAATTGCTAAGATATGTGCCATACCTTAAATATGTAAAGGAAAGGGTTCAAAGATTCATTAGTGGGTTGCCCCTGTCATTCAAATATCAAATTGAGATCCATGAGCCTCATACATTATATGGTTCCATTAAAAATTTGAAGCACTACTATCCTCAATCCAAGCACGAGCTAGAGTTTAAATTTGATTAGAAGTCTAAGAACAATGCCATGTTCAAAGGAAAAAGGTAGAAACTGATTAATGAAACACATACTTCCCTTGCTACTCAAGAGGGTCAACGAAGGCTCAACACTAAAGGAAAAGACCGTTCTACTCAAGAAGGATCCAAGGATTACAAGAAGGGTCCGTATAAGTGTTGGATTGTGGCGAAAATAATTTGAGACATGATTGTCCACAATGCAAGCACGCTAGCCCAAAACTATACAATATGGAGGAAGAGAAGATTGTGGGAGATGTGGCACGTGGTATGCCCAGGATATATGCGTCACTGGACAATCAACAAGCAAACCATTATACTTCCATAATCGAGATGGAAGATAAGGTTTGCGATCAAATTATTTCTATTTTGATTGATCCCATTTCTAATTATAGCTACATTAGCCCAATGCTTGTGGAACAATGTTAATTGAACCGAGAACCACATGAGGAATCTTGGATATTTCAATTAGCCACATGAATAAAGAAGAGGGTTGAGTATTGGGTGAATGCTTTCCTAATTGAATTAAATGGGATGCCAATAATGGGAAACCTCAATGTGCTACCATTGGGTGTGTACAACATTTTTCTAGGCATGGATTGGTTGTATACACACAGGACCAAAGTTGACTCTTGTGAAAAATAAGTCGAGTCTCTGGATAAGCATGGAGAAAGAAGGATATTGCAAGGGAAGTGAAAGCCTACTTTAGTAAGGTTGATCACAGCCATGTACGCTAAGTGCAGTTGTCGAAGGGGGTGTAATTTATCTTTTTACAAATTTCCAGTGATGACAAAGTTAATGCCAGCATTGAGAAAGGGGAGAGTGAATTGTTGAAATGATATCTTGTTTTGTAGTAGTATGCAAATGTATTTCTAGTGGAATTTCCTAAATTTCCTCCTCATAGAGAAGTATACTTCTCCATTAAATCGATGTCTGGAGCAACACCAACATCCAAGGCACCATAAAAGATGAGTATGCCTAAGTTGGTTGAGTTAAAATTACAGATGAAGGATATGTTGGATAAGGGCTACATAAGGCCAAGTGTGTCTTCATGGGGACAACTAGTCCTATTCGTGACCATTAATAATAGATATCCATTGGCACATATTGATGATTTATTTCTCCAACTGAGAGGAGATGTAGTCTTCTCCAAGATTGATTGGAGGACAGGCTATCATCAAGTGTGTATAAAGGAAGAGGAAATTTGTAAAAACAGGCTTCAAGACGAGGTATGGACATTATGAATTCGTGGTAGTGCCCTTTGGACTTACCAATGCACCTGCAACCATTAGGTGCCTTATGAAAAACGTACTATGCCCTTATCTGGATAGGTTTGTCCCAGTCTTTGTGGATAAAATTTTGGTATATTCAAAGACTAAGGAGGAGCACAAAGAGAATTTGGCAGCAATATTGCAATTTCTAAGAGAACATAAGCTTTATGAAAAGCTTAGTAAAAATGCAATTCCTTTCAGTCGCAAATTCATTACTTGGGACACATTGTCTTAAGGGAAGGACTATCAGTTGACCCAGAGAAAGTTAAGGCTATCATGGAATGGCTAACACCTAAAAATGTGGTTGAAGGTAGGTCCTTCATGGGATTAGCAAGCTATTATATGAGGTTTATTAAAAACTTCTCCAAGATTGGGTGTCAAATTACTACTCTACAAAGGAAAGGGAAGAGATTTGAATGGACAATTGATTGTGTAGCAAGTTTTGAACAGTTGAAGTAGTTGTTGACCAATACACCAGTATTAAGGATAGAAGATCCCAAAAAGGATTTCAGGTGTCCATGGATTCCTATAAGGAGGGACTCGGTGGAGTATTGATGCAGGAAGTTAAAGTGGTGTGATATGAGTCTCAAAAGCTAAATGAGCATGCAAAGCCAAAGGAATGGGGAGGATGGGGAATAAAAAATCTTTATGATTTTAGTTTTTCCCTGGCAGCCAAGTCTGGATGGAAGATCATCAATTCTGAGAATCTGTGGACGAGAGTGGTGAAGCGAAAGTATATAGATCCTGTACCTTTAGAAGAATGGATCCGTAACCCAAATAAGAAAGGAAGGAATGTTTCAGTGGTATGGAAAGCTACTACTGAGGCGTTTAAAATCATAGAACAAGGATTGGCATGGCAGGTAGGGAATGGAGAAAATTTGAGGATAGGGAAGGATCCATGGGTTGGCTGCAATGAATTGTTTGCTTTGTCCCCAGGACTGATCAGACACTTGGAATCAAAGGGCATCATATATCTGAAGCAGATTGAGAAAATAGGCCAGTCCACAATATGGGGGCAAGCGTGGAAATCAGGTGAAGAATTAGAGCTTAGACCTCTTTGGTGGAATGAGTGGTAGGCTTTCATCCAGGAACTTACCAGATCCAATGTAAGATTAAAGGATAGACCGGACCTTCTGGTATGGGCTCATGCAGACTCAGGAGCCTACTCCCCTAAGGCCGGTTATAAATTCTTAATGTCGAAAAAAGGTTGGGATGAACCAGAATGGTGGTCAAAACTTCTGTGGAAACTAAAATGCCCAAAAAAAGCTAGGTTGTTCTTTTGGTGTGTGCTAAAAAAGAAAATTCCAACATGGGATATCCTCCAATCTAGATACAAGCAAGGGCCAGGGAGATGCCCTTTATGTATAGCTGACTCTGAGACCATCACTCATCTGTTTTTGGTCTGTCCTTTCGTAAAAAGTGTATGGGGAGAGGTGCAAAAGCTTTTTAAAAAACAGTTAAGCTGGGAAGGGGAAAATTTACCTGTAGCATGGGAAAAATGGTGGAGACTTAACTCAGAAGGGAATATGCGAAACCTTCCCCCCATCATCTGTTGGGGGGTTTGGATAGCAAGAAACAAATGTATTTTTACAGACAAAACTACCCCAGCTGAAACTATTGCAATTCAATGCACAACAATCCTGTCCAGTATCCCTGAACCAGAGGAGTCAAGAAAATCAATTCAGAGCAGAGAAGAACAAATCAGAGCAGGGATCCCTTGGGCCTACTTTGATGGGGCTTCTCAGAATAACTCAGCAGGGGCAGGGATAATCATTCATTTAAATGATTCTCATTCCTTAAAAGCTTCGGTGGGCCTTGGAACCGGAACAAACAACTTTGCTGAACTTTCTGCTTTAAAACTTCTTCTATGTTGGCTTATTCACAGGAACATCTTCACAGTTTAGATCTTTGGGGACTCTTTAAATGTTGTGAAATGGGTTAATGGTCAAAGTAGATGTCAGAATTACATGTTGAGGCCCCTATTAGAAGAAATTCTGAATCTAAAACTCTCTTTTAATGCTTTTTCAATTGGACATATTTACAGGGACCGAAATGAAGCAGCGGACAGGCTTTCTAAAGATGGTCTGCAGCAAGCTATGGGCAGTTGGAAATTAACAGAGCAAGTCCATGAACAGATCCGTGTGTCGGATCATCCTCCATATGTTTAATCTCAATATTATCTGCTGTTTGTGTTTTTTTGGTACTTTCATATACTATATAGCTGTTGTAAACAATGATGATACAGTTTTTGTCTTTTGACAAGTCGAAGGTTGTTGTCGTTGTTTTATTCAGGGTAACTTGTTTCCTTTTTGTGGGTTGTTTTCCTCTATGAGGAGACCCAGGAATCGAAACTCGTCCTGTGATAATGCGTCTTTTGTTGGTCTTTTAAAGGACTGTTTGTAGCGATCTGCTGGAATGGGTGAATGTTCTGTTTAGACTCAGGTGAACAGAGTCTTTCTTTTCCCAGTTTTGTACAGAGGAGATAGGCTCTTCTCTGGGACCGCTGTAGGTTTCGTCCCTATAGCAAACTGAATGCTATGCATATACTTGTAACTTTTTATTTATCTTATATAAAAAGTTCGTTTTTTTCTTTGGAAAAAAAAAAAGCTAAATGAGCATGAACAGAATTATGTAACCCATGATCTAAAATTGGTTGCCATCATTCATGCACTAAACATGTGGAGACACTACCTTCTTGGTAGAAAATTTATCCTAATGACTCATCATGGGGGACTAAAGTATTTATTTGAACAACCCAAGTTAAATGCAAGGTAAGCCCGATAGCTAGCCACGCTTAGCAAATTTTATTTTGAAATTAGATATATAAAAGGCAAGGAGAACATAGTAGCAGATGCACTTAATAGGAGGGTGCAATTAAATCATTTAGCAACCATGAGTTCTTATGGGACTGATCGTGAAGAAAAGATAAAAAAATGTTGGGCAGCATGATGAGAAATATCAGTAGATAAAGGGAAGGCTACAACAAGATGGTGAGGGTGGAAAAGATGAAGAATATTAGCTCACACATGATGGACTAATTAATAACAAAATATATGTGCCAAACAATGACGAATGGAAGAGGCTTATAATGAAACTTTTCACACTAATTCATATTCCAGCCACTCAGGATATCAAAAGACTCTCATGGACATCAAAAATTTCTATTATTGGCCTAATTTGAAAAATGAAGTAGTATATTTATTGCTACATGTATAGAATGCTAGCAAGTGAAAGCCAAATGTAAATATGTAGCAGGTTTGTTGCAGGCTATTCCCATTTTGGAATGGAAGTGGGAAGTGATCTCCATGGATTTCATTCGAGGGCTGCCAAAGATCCCAAGGAAACATGATGCAATCATGCTAGTGGTTGACAAGTTGAGAAAGGTGGCTCACTTCATGCCTATTAAATCTACAAATTTAACCAGTGAAGTGGCACAAATATTCATAACGGAAATCGTAATACTGGATGGAGTTCCCAAGAAGATTATCTCATATAGAGATGCCAAGTCAATTCAAAGTTTTGGAAGGAACTATTTGTGGGCTTGGGGATAGAATTGGCCTTCAGTATAGCTTATCATCCACAGATGGATGTAATAATAGAGAAGACAAATAGAATCATCAAAGACATGTTGAGGATGTATGTAATGCACTAGCCAAGGAAGTGGGAAGAATACCTTCCACTTGTAGAGTTTTCCTACAACAATGGATACCAATAATCTTTGAAGATGAGCCCATTCAAGGCACTTTATGGAAGGAGTTGCAATACTCCTATCAGCTAGAGTGATCCAACGAGTAGGGTCCTTGTTGGGCTTGATATGCTAAAAGAGATGGAGCCGCAAATGCAAATCATCAAGAAAAAGTTAAAGATGGCATGAGACAAGCATAAAAGCTATGGTGATCAACATAGGGTGCATAAGGAGTTCCAAGTTGGAGAACATGTTTACTTGAGAGTTATACCCAAGAAAAGTTCCTTGAAGATTGATTCATATGCCAAGTTGGCACCACGATTTTGTGGGCCATTTTTAGATACTTGAAAGAGTTGGGTGGTTGGCCTATAGATTAGCCTTACCTCCATCGATAAAGGTCCATGATTTTTTTCATGTTTCATTGCTTAAAATATATGTACATGACACTAATCATGTTATTGATTAGACAATGTTACAGGTGGAACCAAAGGGAGAGTTTCAACCATAACCTCTATGCATCCTGGATCGGAGACAACTCAAAGTGCAGTGGAGGAAATTTGGACCTGAGGAAGCCACGTGGGAAACAACTAACCAAATGAAGGACACAAATCCTCTCTTATTTGTTGAGTAAAGCAAATTGTAAATACATTGTAAATGTTGTACAAAGTTGTGTGTATAAAGCTCCATATCAGTTGTGTTTTTTTTGTTTATGGTTATTGGACACCAAGGATGGTGTTCCCCGTCGAGGGGGAGGGGAATATGACATCCCCTGGTTAACATTTCTCTCTTGTAATTAATTGTATTTATTTTAAAATGGTTGAGAGAGGGACATAGATTCCATTGCTTGAGGTAGGAAGTTTCTTGAGGAAATTTTTGCTTTTAAATATTAGTCTTGGTTAGCTAAAAATAATTAAATGTGTTGACTATTCATTAAATTTAATTGAAAGAGAAAATATTCTTCCAAGTCTCCTTCATATCCAACCACAAGCAAGAAAAGGACAAAATTAAAGATAGTCATGGGTTGCATTTTTAGGACGTGGATTGTTGTGCAAATCGTGGAGAGCAAGGGCAGTTAGTTGGTTTTTTGGAAAGCCTATGAGGGAATTTATTTGATCGTTGATTGACACATGCTCTCTCTCTCTCTCTCTCACTCTCATGCACAAATAAAGAAACATTTATATTTGTTTTGTATAAACACAAAGTGGAAAGGGAGCTCAAATGATCTATAACATAGAATCAAATCCTAGAAAAAGGGCACCAACTGAGGAACCTTTTAAATGAGGCTTGTTGGGTGATTTATTTTAAAGAGTGTGGCTTGCCTATAAGGATAAAGAAACCACGGGAATTTTTTGGACTGATGAACCTATTGCATTTGGGAAGAGTCGCTCAAGTGTTGGTGAGGGATGATGAACCACCGGGAATTGCCTTGGGGCTGAAGCTTTGGTGCTTGAATCACTGATGAATGACTTAAAGAAGTCATTTATTTACCCATCAACAACTTAACCACTAAAGAACCTTCCTTATAGTGGACTCTCTTCTCCTAAAAGTGAGCTAAAGTTATCTATAGTGTGATGTGTTGGCATGGATGTGAATATGCCTAAACAGTGTGATTGAAAAGTGTGTAGTTGGTGGATGAAGGAAGTGTGGCTTGGTGGCACCCTGTTTCAGTTGTTTTTTTTTATTAAAATCCTCAAAAGCACTCCACCTCAAGCTTTGGAATCTAGATTGGGGGTGAAATCTAGTAATAGTGTTTGTAGCTTGTATATTGTTGGGTGGAGAGTCGAAGTCTCACTCTTAGCTGGAAAGTTGTTTTGTTGCATAATATAAGTATCCCATAGTGTTTTCTTTTGTTTAAATGTCTTGTACATGTGATTTGTACTGGTTGAATGTTGTATCTATAATATGAATTGTGGCATCAATTATAAACGAGGAATACCAATACTTTGTGCAAAGTTTCTTGAGGAAAGGTTTGTTTTCCTGCAATTAGTTATGGACTTGACAATAGTATTAATAATTGTGTAAAACGTATGGGAAAGTCCTTAGCATTAAAATGTTTTCTATATAAATATGAGCTTGGGATTAAGTCATGTACAAAGTTTCTCTGAGTATGTATATATATGAATCTATTATTAACAAAAGTCTGAAAAGGTACCTAAGTCTCCTGAGTCTTTGAAATGTTGTTTAAATTTCCTTAACAATTAGAAAGGGACAGAATTCTACCTTATGAATGAATTATGCTCAAAATTTATAATAGGCTAAGGTCAAGAGAAATAGTGAACATATCAATATGTATATATATAAACATATGTAAATGGAATGCAAGCCAAGGGGCCGGACCAAGATGGGCAAAGCTCATAAGACATAGCTGCATGAAGGCCCTATAACAACCTTAAGAGTGGCAGGTCGAGTCCTGGTGCCAGGCTTAAACATTTAAAGAACCATCAGAGTCAAACCATGGGCTAAGTTTCTACAAAAATAGTGATTAACTTATGCGGGTGTAGTCCCTCTATTATTATCTCTCGAAATCCTTAAGACTCCAGCCCATGTGACCTCTCCTTGGTGACCGACACCTAAGAATCTCGGACCTTGTCAGTTCTTGCCATGCAACTACTCCCAAACTTCCGAGTTTGTTTTCTCCTAGGTTTTGTACCAATATGGAAGGGGGGTTCATGTCATATGCAATACTTAAGTTTCCATCTCATCACTTCGATCTACCAAGCTCGTGTTAGGGAATATCCTCCATCTCTTAATGGAGGTTCCTTCCATCAATTTCTGGCTAATTTCTCAGTCTCAGCGGTTTAGTGTGTCGTATCTTGAAGTTTCCTTTGAGAAAGGTTTTCCACCAAGGTAGTTTCCTCTGAGAAAGGTTTATCCCAGAGATCTCGAAATCCTGGATCTTGAATGTTCCCGCAGTGCCACTTCACTTAAACCTCCTAGATTTTTTTCCTCCAAGAAGAGTTTCATTTGGGATGGCATGGTTGTAGTGGGTTGTTGTGCTTATGTACTGAGAAGGCGGTTTATATGAATGTACATATATATTTATATGTAATGACATCAGGTCATGAAAGAGTGAGCAGCAAATACATGAATTCCAAGTGGCACTGAGAGGCTGACTAGATAGCCATGTGGCGGAATTGATGATGTGGCACTGAACTTTAAGTGGCCATAACTTTTGATCTATAGCTCAGATCAAGACGAAATTTATATCATCAAAATCGTCTCGATGATATGAACATGATGAAGCCATCCATAGGAAGTTTTAAAGAAGTTGAAAAGATCAAAATTTTTAGACCCCATTTCCATAACTGTTAATTTCAGGTATGTTCTATGCTTAGAGAAATTTATTTCAATTTTCATAGTTAGCTCAATATCTTTTTAGCAATCACATCAGCATTAAAGTAAACTGCAGATAGAACATAAACATAAATCGCAAAAGACAAGCCAAGACAAGAGGACACAAGATGTGGTGCTAGCCAGGGACAAGCCCCAATGTGGGGAAACCCTTCATCAATTCTCTTATATGTTCTTCAATAGTTCAACAAAGAGAGAGAGAGATAGTACATTTACAACAGAAGTCAACACTTTGACTTATCTAGATAAGAGCATAGATCATCTCTAAGAAGATGATACATGAGATCATTTGAAGACATGTTGCTTCAACTAATTATCCAAGGTGACTCCTTCACCACCTATTGTTGTGTTGCATTTTGTCATTATGCTGCACCTCACCACACTGCACCATGCAGCACCCATCATCACTATGCTGCATCTCATCACGCTTCATTAATCATGGTTGTACCCATCAATGTACTGCATTATGTGCCATTGTTGCACCATGTTACCATCTTGACCTATGTGTTGGTTGCACCTTGCTTGTTTGTTGTCCCTTGATTGCTTGTTGTCCCTAGCATGCTTGTTGTCCTTAGCATGCTTTTTGTTGCATGCTAGTTGTCCCTTGCATGCTAGCTATAACATTGCATGCTTGGCATATTTGCTACTAAGTACCATACAACTGTCCCAATGTTAGTTAGTTGTCCCTTGCATGCTTCTCTCCTTCGGAAACCAATGTTCCGGTTGTTTTGACAGTTCCCGACAATTCTAGTAGTTCCGGCTGTTCCCGGCAGTTCTGGCAGTTCTGACTGTTCCCGGCAGTTCTGGCAATTCCGGAAGTTCCCGGCAATTCCAATTGTTTCCGGCAGTTTCGGCTTTTCCAGCAGCTCCAACAGTTCTGGCAGTTCTGGCTTTTTTGGATTTTCCGGCTTTTCTGGCAGTTCCGACTTTTCCAGCAGTTCTGGCTTTTTTGGCTTTTCCGGCAGTTCCGTATTTTCCAGCAGTTCCAGCTTTTCTGGCTTTTCCGGTAGTTGCGGCAGTTCTTTCTTTTCCGGTAGTTCCGGCTTTTCTAACTGCAGCTCCAGCTTTTCTGGATTTTCTGACTTTTCCGACTTTTTTGGTTTTTCTGGCAGTTCCGGCAGTTTCGGCTTTTCCGGCTTTTCCGGAAGTTCTGGCTTTCTTCCCTCTAGATCAAGGCAATGTTATTCCTTAGGATCTCTCCAACTACTAAAACCCAAAGACAAGTAGAGAGAGGAAGAGATCCCAAGTGTGTTGAAATGACTTGAAGGCCACCTCTATTTATACTAAAACTTTGAGCACAGGTGGGGTTTATTTGGTTGCTGGCCGACCTTGACGAATTGTCTTATAACGCAAATAAATTCATAACTCCATGAATACTTATTGGAATTGAATGATCTTTAGATCAATCCTACACCTCTTGATGAAAGGGATCCAAGAAAAATATCAACTGCCATAAATAAGATGACCCACATGGAGTTTGGCCCTAGTTGCCAATTTTAACACTCCCTCTCAACTAGGGAGAACTCCATCCATTGATCCATATGTCCGACTGTACTATCTCTGCCATCAGTGCCCTGCACTGCTCTGCTCTGCTTTGATCTGCTGAGCTCTGCTCTGCTCTGCTCTGCTTTGATCTGCTGAGCTCTGCTCTGCTCTGCTGAACCATGAAGAAGAAGAATTGATCGAGAATGTCTCATACCATTCTCTACTGACCCAAAGTCAGTTTCATCTGAAGAGAGTGTGTCACATCACTCTTACTAACTTGAAGTCAGTCTTATTAATCCCAGATCAATATCACAAGAGAGTGTCTCAAACCGCTCATACTGATCCCAGATCAATATCACAAGAGAGTGTCTCAAACCACTCATATTGATCCCAGATCAATGGATGTCATCCTAGCATAGGGAGTACGGTAGATACAACGATGCATCCATCGATAGTACTACTATGGTCCCTATCCTCATTTCCCTGCTCATTGATCAGATGAGAGGTACTTCCCATGAGTCCCAGACTGCATAGGTAGGATGCCTCGACAGGAGAACTAATCATCTTGTCCACAGGAGAACGAATAATCCTGTCAATGGATTCCATAGAGAACTAATCATCCTAGCCCACAAGAGAACTAATCATCATGTTCCACAGTCACCACGGAGAACAAATCATCCTGGCCCATAGGAGAACTAATCATCTTGTTCCATAGTCGCCACGAAGAACAAATCATGCTAGCCCACAGGAGAACTAATCATCTCGGCCCACATGAGAACTAATCATCATGTTCCACAGTTGCCACGAGAAAACTAATCATCCTGGCCCACAGAAGAACTAATCATCATGTTCATAGCGCACCACCAGGGGAGGGTGAGTCGCCCTGTTGTCGTATGTTGCTCCAGTAAGTTCCCCAAGCCCCCTAGAGCTCTCAGAGCTCAATGCATGCAACATGCAGGACCCTTATAAGAAGGTATCTCAACGACTCCAAGCCGTTCGGGAAAGGCACAGATTTGACCTTTCCCCGGGGCTTTGAAAAAATGTCTACGACCTGTACATTAGTCTCAATGTGATGGAGCCTCCTCACTCATCGACTTACCATATCGCAAATAAGGTAGTATTTGATGTCTATCTGCTGGAGCAATCATCGAATATAGGATTCCTCAATAATCAAATCCCCCCTCTAGTTGTCACAGAGAATCACAGTGGTATTCATCATGTGTACAAACAACTCACTTAAGAGCTTCTGCAACCATGCAACTTCACACGAGATCATACTCGTAGCTATGTATTCGGTCTCGGCGGTGCTTGTAGCAACTAACTTCTGCTTCCTGCTCATCCATGATATCGAAGCAAAATCCAAAGAGAACTAGCACTAAGAAGTGCTCTAGTGATCCTCCACACTGCCTGCCCAGTCAGCATTCGAATAATCATGCAGTTTCTTATTTCTGGTAGTGTATCTCAATCCATGAGAGATTGTGCCTCAAAGATATCTCAGAAGATTCTTGGCACCAATCTAGTGAGGCTCAACCAAATATGAGCTCACCATGCTAACTGCAAAACATATGTCTGGACAGAAGTTCACCAAGAACATCAACGCGAATAAGTTTATGAAACTCAGAGGCATTTCCCAAATCTGGTCTGACATCACTACCATATAACTTCTTAAAGTTAAGGTCCTCGAGGTGGTCACATGCTTGTAGTTTATCATTCCACATCCGAAATCCAACTCCCTCTTACTTCTGCAAATGAGAGGGTCTGCACCTGTCAGAAATAGGTTGTCCTCATAAGGTGTTAGTATGAGAGGTCTATCATCCACAACCTTCAAACAATGGTTTGGATTGGCTTCACTCTTAGTGAATCTCAACTTCATCTGACAGCTGTCAATCCTCTCATACTACGCCCGGGGAGTTTTGCTTCAAGCCATAGAGGGCTTTCTTCCACCTACATACGTGAGATTCCTGATCATCAATCTCAAACCCCTCGGGTTGTTCCAAACCTGTGGACCTGCTACATGAGGGGAATGGTCCCCTTGTAATATTTTCCTTCGGTACATCTCAGACATGTACTTTCATGCTCTTTTTGAATTTAAGCATCCCTATCACCATCCGACTCACATCGGGTAGGGCCCCATAAGTAGACCTCCGGTGTTATAGATGCGATATGTCAATTTACATGATCCCAAATGGACCATCCTACAACTTGATACAAATTGCCAACACTGAACCCATGAGAAAAAACATATTTGAAAATTCTATTTTCAAACACGTACCTTTCCATTGATGAGTGTCGCCCTGTAACCTTTGAATTCCATGCTAAAATGGACACCAAGTTCTTCTTGCGATTAGGTACATAAAAGAGATTTTGTAAATGAATCGAGTTACCCTCATTCAATTGAGGGGTAACATTCCCTACACCCTTTCTAGGATAGGTGGCATTGGCTCCAAGTATAATCCCACGATTGTTTCCATCTCTACCAAATTAGAGAGTGCACCCTACTATTTGATGAAGTTCCTTGAAGCACTACAATCAATAAGCCAGAGAGGGACAATACAAGATAACGCTTCTTTATCTTATCAAAAACAACATTTGATTCTTCATACCTGGGGTTCCTTGCTTTCTTTGAAGAGTCGGCCATTTACTTGATGACCTGCATTACCTATCATTCCTTTGATCATTGAAGATGTCCCTGGAATGATTGTTATCTTCATCAAGAGATGTGTCTCTACCATTTAGACACTCCTTCGCATAATGGCCGAACTTATTACAACCAAGGCATCTGCCTTTCCTTCCACCCTTAGATCCGAACTTCCCAATGATCTTTAGGTATGCCATCAGAAACTTCCACTGCGCCATTCTAATAATATTCTCTGCTTTGACTTCACCCTCGGTGAATTTGAAGAGGGATGAGGAATCCACTGATCCTTTTGTCCTTTCCCAACTATCTTCGGTGATTGCTCTTTCACTCTTGCTTGGGCATTGTCTTCACCTCAACTCCGATACCATGTTAATTTCAGGTATGTTCTATGCTTAGAGCAATTTATTTCAATTTTCATAGTTAGCTCAATATCTTTTTAGCAATCATATTAGCATTAAAGTAAACTGCAGATAGAACATAAACATAAATAGCAGAAGACAAGCCAAGACAAGAGTACACAAGATGAGGTGCTAGCCAGGGACAAACCCCAATGTGGGGAAACCCTTGATCAATTATTCTTATATGTTCTTCAATAGTTCAGCAAAGAGAGATAGAGATAGTACGTTTACAACAGAATTCAACACTTTAACTTATCTAGATAAGAGCATAGATCATCTCATAGAAGATGATACATGAGATCAGTTGAAGACATGCTGCTTCAACTAATTCTCCAAGGTGACTCCTTCACCTATCGTTGTGATGCATTTCGTCATTATGATGCACCTCACCGCACTGCAGCATGTTGCACCCATCATCACTATGCTGCATCTCATTACGCTTCATTAATCATGACTGTACCCATCATTGTACTGCATTATGTGCCATTGTTGCACCATGTTGCCATCCTAACCTATGTGTTGGTTGCACCTTGCTTGCTTGTTGTCCCTTGCTTGCTTGTTGTCCCTAGCATGCTTGTTGTCATTAGCATGATTGTTGTTGCATGCTAGTTGTCCCTTGCATGCTAGCTGTAACATTGCATGCTTGGTGTATTTGCTGCTAAGTACCATACAACTGTCCCACTGTTAGTTAGTTGTCCCTTGCATGCTGCTCTCCTTCGGAAATAGATGCTCTGGTTGTTTCGACAGTTCCTGACAGTTCTGGTAGTTCCGGCTATTCCCTGCAGTTCCGATTGTTCTCGGCAGTTCCCGCAGTCCCAACAGTTCCAGCTTTTCCAGCGGTTCCGACATTTCTATCTTTTCCGGCTTTTCTGGCTTTTCCGGCTTTTCTAGCTTTTCCTGATTTTCTGGAAGTTTCGGCTTTTCCGAAAGTTCTGGCTTTTCCGGCAGTTCCGAATTTTCTAGCTTTTCCAACAGTTCCATCTTTTCCAGCAGTTCTAACTTTTTCGGTAGTTCCAGCTTTTTCGGCATTTCCGGCTTTTTCGGCAGTTCTGTCTTTTCCGGTTTTTCCGGCAGTTCTGGCTTTTCCAGATTTTCCGGCAGTTCCGGCTTTCTGCCCTCTGGATCAGGGCAACGTTATTCCTTAGGATCTCTCCTCCTACTAAAACCCAAAGACAAGTAGAGAGAGGAAGAGATCCCAAGGGTGTTGAAATGACTTGAAGGCCACCTCTATTTATACTAAAACGTTGAGCACATGTGGGGTTTATTTTGTTGCTAACCAACCTTGACGAATTGTCTTATAAGGCAAATAAATTCATAACTCGATGAATACTTATCGGAATCAGATGATCTTTAGATCAATCCTACACCAATCGATGAGAGGGATCCAAGAAAAATATCAGCTGCCATAAATAAGATGACCCACATGGAGTTTGGACCTAGTTGCCAATTTTAACAATAACGCTACCTTGGATCTTAGGACAACTTAATAACCACATCCTTCTAACCGGTGTTGTGGGTCAGGATTAGGAGGGGGCATGTTATAACACTATTGTAAAAGAATCTACGATATGCTAGGAATCATTCACTCCAAACCATTTATTCATGTCCCTAGGCACAATAACAAGGAAACAAACCTCCTCACAAATGAGAGGGTCCATCTAGCAAAAGGAAACCTTAATGTGGATGGGGTTATAAGCTTAACATGAGTTCCTTAAGCCTGCTTGCAAACCGTGTTTTGTAAGTGTTAGTCTTTAGTTGGTCTTTTTTGGAGGATCTACAAGCTAGCATTTTTAGAACGTTGTAATGTCCATATACGTACTCCAGGGCATAATTTTTTTTATCACAGTTTAGAATTTTGTTGCTTACCATAGTGTTGATCATTGTGAACAAGCAGGAAATACTTGTAAAGATTATACAGTTGTATCCTAATACAAATTTTATGAAAATATAAATATATTTTCAATTGAAGTAAAAAAAATAATATGCTTTTTAATTGTGAGATCAAAATTAAATAGGATAAAATTATTAAAATACTTTACTCTTAATATATATATATATATATATATATATATATAACAATCAAAATAATTACATAATATAACACCCATCGTTATATAAATTAATACCCCACCATATACTATTCATACTAGTTCAAGGTCATCGACCCATATATATATTTTTTCAATTCTCAAAATGTATTATTTTGAGAAATTTTAATATACAATTAAAATTTAAAAATAAAATAAATAAATTATAATAAATCTTTATTAATTTATTGTAAATTTACAATTTAAAAATATTAAAAATAAAAATAAAAATTGTAATTCTAAGCATATTTTAATAGTTAAAAGAAGGTGTTTTTTTTTTATAGGAGTGGGAGGGGTTACTCTCTACCTAAATGAAACAATAGAATTAATATTTTGTTGGGGTTTGGGTCATCGATCCAACAATCATGTGGAAGCATATAGTCTCCTTCAAAGTCTAATGCTTACTCATGAAAGACATATCTCTAGTCTTTCGATCATTGGAGATTCACAACTTATCATTCATATTCTAAATTAAGAGATTCTCCCAAATACTTGGCCTTAAAGGTAGTCTCCGAGAAGATTTGGAGGATCCTAAAGAAGCTTAATTCTTATGAGTTTCATCATATTTTGAGACAAAATAACAACTTAGCAGATTCCTTCGCAACAAACACTCAAATGTTCAAGCCCTTACGATATTTTAATGGTTGAAAAATTAAATATTGTTTGGGACAACCATGTGGCACCTAAGAGGAAGTCAAGTCATGCAATAGTTTTAATGAAACAATATGGAAAGAGAAGAGTTGACATGCCCTTGTCTCAGACGTCATTACTGCACGAGTGTCGAGCATACAATTCAAAGATGGGTACAAAGCCTTCTCAGGTTCAATCAAATAGTGGGAATTTGATAGAACGTATCATATTTGAGATCTTAGAGGTATTGTGGTACTTTTGTAATAGAAATTTGACTATGAGAATTAATGGCACCCCGTTCCAGGTTCTTTGGTTCAATGTTTGTGATTTATTCCCATGTGAAGGTGGTCTTGGTGATGCAATTCGAATAATGTAAATGATAATGGACATACAACATGAGTGCCTCGACGATCCTATAGGAAATCCGCAAACAAGGCACAAAATCCATAAATCTAGGATGGAAAGGCATGGCCTGCAAAGTTGGAATTCAAAAATGGTAATTCACTTGGCAATTGGAGGGGTAATAGTGGTTCTGAAGGATTTTTAGCTTTGGTTGCTTCCTGTAATGTTTTGGTTTTCAATCTAGTTGTGAAGGGTAGCTAGTTCAAATTGACATTTGATGAAACTTTAAGAGCTCTTCAAGTAGAGGGTGGTATTGAGTTTGTCTTTGACAATAGTTTGGCTTCATATGGGTCAAGGGGTGAGAGGAAGTCCCAAGCTCAATCCAACACACAAATTACCTTGTGGCTCACACCAACTGGGGGGGAAATAGTTTTGTTTGTCTATTAGGCTTCTCACAAGCATTAGATATGCATTTCCCCTTGCTCCCTCTCTTGTTTTTCCCTCGAATATCTAGTGAAATTGGGTTCGTGAATCATTTCGGGAGACCTCAATCTGGTTCTAACAACTCAGCGTTGTAGTGTTGGGTCCTTTAACAGCTTGGGTGGCAAAAGAAGATTTTTGTCATGTGGGGCAAGGTACTCGTATTGGGTTGGAGAATACTCTAGAGGCCAAGCTTGCAAAAGCCTAATGCTCTTTCTCTGAGTTACTTCAATTACTTTATGTATTGGCTTGACTTGTGAAGATTGCCTTGTTAAATCTAGGGAGGGTCGGTCTCACCAAAACTGTGCACAGTGTTGGCCGACTTACAAAGGTAGGAAAGAGTGGGTAGAGCTAAGCCTGAGTTTGTAGCCTCGATCTCTTCCCAAAGCTTCTCTTTGCTTAGATCATTGCAACAAAAGGAGCTTTGGGAGAGAAGTAAATGTCTCCTCATGGTAAGGAATTCAAACAGTTAATGGAGGATATCTCCAACCTTCAGGAAGATGTCCCTCATTTACAAATGCAGGTTAATTAGATACTAGCTAGTGTGACCACATTCATGGACATATTAGTCGAACATCGAACCACTATGTAGAGCACTGAAGATGAAGTGTCAAGTCTCCATCAACAAGTGAAAAAATTGTAACTTTTAATCAACAACACCACCATTAAACACTTTTCTTCTAATAACTCTAGTGTATAAGAAGTTCCATATCTAAATGCTCCACTTCTTCACGAGTTTAGAAACTCAAAATTAGAAAAAGACTTCCGTCCTTAAATAAATTAGTATGTTTTACAAATTTTATAAAATTTTAAATATTTTTTATTACATATCGTCATACTAATTTAATTATCATAAAAACTAAAAATTTTAACATAGTAAATACTCTATGGCTAGTAATACTTTTCAGAAAATCAATTAAATCAATACATTTTTAATATACTTAGTGTGCTCATCATACAAATTTTTAATGTACAAAGTTCCCATTACAATATATTTTTTTAAATATTTATAAAAATAAAAAATAAATAAATTAAATATTCTTATAAATATTTGGTGAGTAGATTGCCTTACTCTTCTTTCATGCATTGATTCAAGTATACCGAAACGTGTTGAACGTGTTTTTAATGGTCTACCTTTTCAAGGATAAATATAACATCATGGTTAACGATTTTTTTTGGATAAATATAACATCATGGTTAACGATTTTTTTTTGGGATAAATACTAGCAATTGTCCCAAAAGGTACAAAGAGAGGCCGATAGGATTATTAAAAGCAAGAAACCTCTAGAGATAGTCAAGCATATACAAAGCTTGCTAGTGACCAAGGCAATAACCACCATGACCATCCCGTACCAGCAGATTTCATACTAAAACAACAAAACCAAAACCAAACCATTCATATCAATATATTAAGTTTAAAACGCGTTCATACTAAAAACTCAATAGATTATTGGCAACACACTTTATTTTTTTAAATAAAAAATAAATTACACCGTTTTACATGATAAATGAAAAGCGGAGAAATTTGTGATTTGCAAATATTAAAACAAACCACTTACATTGCTGGTTGACACTACGACTAAAACATTAAGTAATTGTAATATGCTTTTCCACATTGTAATTTAATATTTTAAAATAACCGCGCGTTATCTAATCTATTTCTATCTTCAACTTGTAAACTCATTAATTATTTCTAAAATTGTTGTCCACTTATACCATATATAAAACCACCTTAATTAATAATGATAACCCCTCAAGTGAAGGTCAGATCAACAATGGTTAATTTCAAATAAGAAAAAACATTATTTACTTAAACCATGAGTGTTGAAAAAGCATTATTTAAATAGATTATATAAACATTAACCATTCCGCAATATCAACATTATTTACTTGGATTATGTCAACATTTACCATTGCGTGTATTTCGAATTAAAAGACATTATTTTTTATTTATTTTATAGGTAAACATAGAAATAGAAATCCGGAAGGTAACCATAACCAGATGGAAATAAGGTAGGCCCCGTAATTGTATAGTGCGATTAGAAAGTCAAATTATAATATTCTTAAACCAATACTTATTGTATTCATATGTGATGTTTAATAAAATACAATTAATTTTGTGATCTACAAATAATTTTGTAACTATTTTATTTAAACATTAATAATAATAATAATAATATAATTAATAATAATATAATTGAAATGACAAAAAATAAAGAGAACCCTTCTTGGGTTTTGCTACATTCAAAGTCGCACCCATGCCTGATCCCACAACGAAATAAATTGTGAATAAGAATTTCAATCAAGGGAACGATCATGGATGATTTTATTATTAACAGTCCAGGAAACCATAACTTTAGGAATTGGATAAAACAGTATACAATGTCAATTACATCATTTTAATGATCTCTTTTTCACAATCATCAACAAATTACCCTCAAAAAGTCCAGAAAATGATTTTCCTGTTGAAACCCCACAACTGAGAATACAGACTTTGTTAAGAGGAGCCTCTGGATTAATTTGGGCAACACAACCGACATGCACAACTGTATACTGGCTGAAAGTGGATGTGCCAAGGAAGTGGTAAATGGGTTTCCCATTGATTGAAAACCTCGACTTCCCATCATTTATCATAACCCCCCTGTCAGTATTAATTCTTAGAAGATCACACATGTTGCTTTCGTCTGACTTGCAGTGTCTGCATTCTCCACATTCTCCAGTAAATAAGGGAAGCACACTGTCACCCTCCTTGAGGTCAGTCACCCCTTCTCCAACACTCTCAACAACTCTGTGTCAAGCAACAGACCTATAGTTAGTGACCAATGAATCACAAGAAAATTACTGTCCCTTTTCCCTTTTGAAATTCTACATGATGCCTGCTAGTATGACTAATTAATTTCTTTGAAATCCTACATGCCTGCTAGTATGACTAATTAATTTCTTTGAAATCCTGAATGCCTGCTAGTATGACTAATTAAACACCTACTAATATGACTAACTAATTTTTTTGAATACATAGAACTCATGGGCAAGAGCAGAGTGCATACCCAGCTGCTTCATGTCCCAAAATGCGGGGAAAGAGAGGAGTTTGGCCCTGCAACCAAAGCAGTATCAGTATCAGTCATTCCATTTCACTGTTAAAAGCAATATTTGTATGTGTTATACAGTACAGTGCAGTTGGAGATGTGTAATTAATATCCTTCCTTCAAATTTTCTTGATGTTTAATGATAATTATTCATAGCATACGTTTGCTTCCCAGAAACTTGATGTTTAATGATAATTATTCATAGCATACCTTTGCTTCCCAGAAATAAAGGTCTGTATGACACAAGGCAGTATAATGCACTTTGATTCTCACTTCCATTGCCTGTGGAGGAGCCACTTCCACTTCTTCAATCTTCAGAGGCTCCCCTGCACCCCATGCAACAGCAGCTGTAACAAAAGTACAAATCAAAATATATCAGATTTCAAGAAGCATAAATTGCACACATACAGTTTGCATAAATCCAGCTTAACCCTGAAAATCAATTTTGCCATGAAATGATATACATGAAATAAAAAGAATGTGGCCATGACTCCTTGCACTGAACTGAACTGAACTGAAGTAGTTACCTTTGCATTTGATAACCTGGCCTGCAGTACAGCTCGCCATTTTCCTTTCTGCCCAAACAAACAAACTTACTTTTGCCTTTTGCGTTGGTGTTGCAGGAGGCAGAGATGGATCCTTAATTTATATTCTACTTCCTTTGAAATTGCCTTGAGTGAATGATGTTGAATTGCTTGTTGATGTAGAATCGTTTTTGATATCTTGACACAGGGTTTGATATCTTGAAAATCTTCTCCACAGAGTTTGGGATTGCCTATAAATGCCTCTTTGAATTTACTCAAGCTACTGGGGACTGTTCCAGACAGTTGATTGTTTGATAGATTTAGGAAACTAAACGTAAGGTTGGCTAAAGATGCAGGGACTTTCCCCTTGAGTTGATTGCTGGATAGATCAAGGTATCTGAGGTTTTGGAGATCACCCATTTGCATAGGTATTTCACCAGAAATATCATTTCCTTTCAAGTTAAGCTCTATATGCTGTTTCAGAGACCCAATACTCGACGAAATGTTACCAGAAAGTAAATTTACTTGCAAACCTAATACATCAAGATTATGTAACCCATAAAGCGCATCTGGTATACTTCCGGAAAATTTATTATTGCTAGCATTGGAAACAGATAAAAGCCCTACCTTGGCAATCTCAGATGGAAGCTTGCCTGAAAATCTATTACAGTCAATTTGTAGGTTAGATAAATTTCTAGCATTGCCAATATCTTTAGAAATGCTTCCTTCAAAGTTGTTAGAACTGAGATGTAGCAGCGAAACTCTTGGCAATCCCCATTCCAAAATAAAAATATCAGTTTTTTACCTAAATCATTTCTATTCCAAAATATTTCAGAAATCAAAATAAACCCTGCAAATAAAAATGAAAACAAATTAGCCTACCTAGAAGTATGTTCTCTTTTGCATTGCATTTATGCTAAAATGAAATGAAGTGCAAAAAAACAGGGTGATATTGCATATGAAAATAAATGGATAAAAAACAAGGTGATATTGTATATAAGAATAAAAGGATTTGGACTTTTCTGTATATGGTGTTTCAGTTTCAATGCCAAAAATCTGCGATAGCGGTTAAGAGGAAAGCGATTAATGTTTGTTGGAGACTCAATAAGTCAAAACCAATGGAAATCCATGGTCTGCATGCTTCAAGCAGTGTTCCCTAGCAATAAGAAAACTGTTAGTCAACAAGCTTCAATATTCAAGGCCCTGGTAAGATGATAAATGTAGTTTCCATGGATAGTTGTGCATTTGATTATATGGTGAGTAATGAAGTCTTACAATATTATTTCTCTTAAAAGGATTATGATGCTTCTGTGGAGTTTTTTTGGGCTCCACTTCTGGAAACAAGTTTAAGAGTTTGACACAAGGTACACCATAGTTATTATGATTAATGCATGTGTAAACTAAAATGATACAACGTAAAAGTAGGGTATTGTTCTGTAGTAGGTTCTTGATCTAGTCTAAAAACTGTATGCATATTCGTTCCACAGACAAGATTTCCAGAGCACATTGAGATGCATTGCCATCTGCTAAAAATTATTGGGGATGATGAAGCAGCCAGTCATGACATGGGAAGGCAACATAAAACTGGATCATCCTTTGTGATTTCAAAATGGAATTATTTATTTGCTCTTAAGAAGGTGGACACTGCAGTGCATAAGATACTTTTGTTTGGAAATGGAACTTTGCAATGCCTGCACATCATTTGTACCAATTGAATGTCTTTGTTTAGGATCTTTAATTTGTATTTTGTTATGGATCATTGGAAACAAGTATAACGGTTTGACACAAGCTACGCCAGAGGTATTATGATTAATGCAAATGTAAACTAAAAATGGTTCAACATAAAAGTAGGGTATAGTTCTCGAGTATGTTTATTCAAAAAATTATGTATACATATTCTTTTCACAGACAAGAATTCAACATCACATTGTGATGCATTTCCATCTCCTAAAAAATTTTGGGGCCCAACTATAGACTATACCTAACTACTCAATACTAAATAGTGCTTGCTTTAATTCCTGAAATGTTCATTCCACCTTCAAAATCAGATGTTGTTAAAGGGGAAGATAAACAAATAGTACTGGAAATGGAATAATCATTTCCTTGGAGAATGTGCACATTCTGGCTCTTATGGTCTACAGTTAACATCAGTCCAATTCTTTCTGGTACATTAGTTTCAGTTGCACCTAGGCCATATGCTGGCATTAGCATACGGTTTAATTGCCCTGAACCTGGAGTACAATCTTCTTATAGTACCATTGTTCTAGTAGTAAATGGAAGCAATTATTAGGTAAGTTTGCAGAACATAGAAAAAGATCAAGAAGACATTTTACAGGAAAGCATGACAATAAGCAGAAGGGTACCAATACCATATAAAACCTTTAATAGAGCACCAAGAATATGTCTTTGTAGGCATAAAAGTTGTATTAAAGCAAGGGAAACATTTACCATTGATGAGTGAACTAAACATTAGGAGCATGACCGTTGGAGAATGGGGAGAAGGAGTGGAAGAAATTGTATAGGCCATATACGTAGAAATGTTTATTCTCTAATGAAATGGAAGGTATACCTGTAATGACCCTGTACAGGACTTGTTTATATAAATAAATCAAACCACACTATTAAGGTTTCAAAAAGTAACGGTGAAGGCAATACAGTGTCAAATAGAAATCAACACAGTTGAAAATACTTGACTTAGACAGTAAATGAGAGCAAGTTCGTTAACAAATTGAACAGAGTAGATACTGTCCATTGACCTCAAACATATTCAAAAAAGAAACTTCGGAGTATATACAGAAAATTAGGAGGGGTTTTACAAAGAGGCACACATATTGTATTGTAATCACTATACTGGAAATATTAAATAACAATTATATATCTTATATAAATAGAATATAAGCAATATAGTTTTCGCCTTGAGTTGGAACTACAATAAACAGTGAACTTACTACCATATAAACAAGAGGAATGGCATGCCCAACATGCAAGATTTGATTGCAGAACTATTTCAAACCAAGTGTTTAGCCATAAAATACCAAAATGCATATATGTATACTACAAGTAACCTGTTAAACCAACAGTACAGGAAAAGGATAATGCCCAACCTATTTACTAATTACATTCACAGCCATACAAAACTCAGTGGAGAATATAACCACTGTAAATTATGAAGAGAAATTTAAACACTGTAATTCCATGAATTGCATAAATGGATCTTAACAAAAATGAAAACAAAACAACAGAGTTTGGTTCCGGCCAGAGCTAAAACGCTCAACATCCATAATAATCTAAAAACCCTAAAGTCGACAGAGAAAAGTCACTCTACACATAGAGATGTGTTTGGTAAGTTATAACTAAACATATATACAATGAAAGTATTCGTTGGCTTCTAAACATATGTACAATAAAAGCATTCTATCATATAGAGATGTAATTGAGAATGAGCAGCTAATCATATATGCATGATGGGCCATGGCATCGGCAACACCAGTTAGTGTTTATTGTGGTGCCATATTGTGCGAGTTGTTCCTGCAATTGATGGCGCATTTGCCTGTGTGCATCCCTTTCATGGATGTGAATTGTTATCTTAAGTATTTTCCTTATTTTCTTTAACAACTTAATGGCTGGGCGCAAACGGTAAAGTGGCAATGATTGTTGTGGCAAGATCCTTGTCTGCATATCTTGTAACGTAAGTTCCTGTTGCTGAATTTCTTCGCAACACTCATACAACATTCGTAGGTAGCATGTATCCATACCTGTTGCCATCCAAAAAGGAAACATTGTAAGTGACAATGAATATGTTTGACGATTTTGTTTGAATATTCAAAATAAAATAAACGATTCCAAACGAGTATAAAATCATATGAAACTAAATGTAATAGCAAGCAAATCTATGTGAAACTTGGTTATGTAGTGAGTGGTGTTTACCATGTGGGTAATTTTGGAAGACAGGTTGTACGATTGGCTAAAGTGTATTATCCTGAATAGATTTTGATGCAAGGAATGATTCCTCTTGCTGTCTATGCTTAAGATATGGATTCTTGTGCATTTGTGCAATGCGTGAGAATGGGAATGCTGGATTGATGTGTATGTCTCCTAGTGACCGCACTCTTGAAATTGCAGTGAATGTTAGCCCTTGGCATTCTCTAGTGCCGATGTCCACTGTTGCTTTGTCTAATGTCATTCCTTGTGACTTGTGTATCGTTAAAGCCCATGCCATTTGAAGTGGTATCTAACGGTGTGTACCCCTTGTGATGGGAGAAATGGGTACATATGTTGGGTGTGAAATGTCCCACAGTGTTCCTCTGTATTGTCTAAAGTCGACAACCACAAAGGATGGTAATGCTGGGGGCTTTGAGCCAGTTGAATAAAATATTGAGATGACCTTCCCAAGTGCGCCATTGACGAGGCCTGCATGTACCCATAAGTTGCTGGTGAGCATAAATTTTTGTTCATTGCATAAGAGCACTTTTGCAGGCAGATGCTCATCTTCTGTTGTAGTAGGAGTTTTCTGCCTTTGTTGTTCCGCAGAGCAAAGCGCTACTGGGATGTTCAATTTTTTAAGCATTTTCTTATTATGCAAGACAACTGCGTTGTTTGTTGCGAATAGGTGCATGGATTCTTCGAATGTGCATTTCTCTTCATGTGTAAGAGACGAACTTGTTCTTGACATTAGGTGTTGCCAATCTTCAAGTGTAGATATTCCATTCCTAAGATGTGCAAGTATTTTCCGGAAAGAAACCTAGGACGGGCTAGCTCCTTGTTGACGAAAAACGGTTGAAAGTGTTATGAATATGTTGAAGCTGCGCCAAAGTGCAGTGCCACGTGATGTCCCAGCGTATAAAGGAATGTCTTTTACAGGTGGTAGTTGGCCTAAATCTCCGACAAGGATAATTGAGCGATTACCAAATGGTGCATTCTGATGAAGAGGGAATGCCTCTCTTAGACGATCGTCAATGCGAGAAAGCATTTTTGGACCAATAAAGCTCATTTCATCAATGAGGATGTATTCTACATGATGGAGTTGCTCTTGCAGGTGTAGGAGTGGTTGGCCTTCGAGAGGATGCATTGTCTGGATAGGGATACGAAGGGCAGAGTGAATTGTGAGGGCATTTATGTTGAAAGCTGCAACGCCGGTTGGTGCAAGTAACAATAAAGGGTTTTTGTTTGCTGGTGAGTTTTCCACAAATGCTTGGTGCAGACATTTAATCAAATGGGATTTTCCTGTGCCAACTGTTCCTTGTATGATGATTTTGCGTGGGGGTTTTGGCGAAGGGGTTTTGAAGTGTGAAAAAATAGTGGTAAAAGCTATGTTTTGGGTAGGGGATAATGTATGATCATGGGGAAGGTTGGAAAAAGAATGATGTTGGTTTTGAATGGTTGAGCGGTTGAATTCAATGAAATTTATGGCAGTTTCTTGCAAGGGGGGAGGGAGAGTATTTTGTGACCAATTGTGGTTGACATCGAAGTCGTGGTAGCCAATCATGTCGAGGTCATCAATTGCAATATTGTAACCTGGGTGTAGCTGAGAGAGGATTTTCCATTCATTCATCTGCATGGAATCAGGGGGGGTGTGTGGGGTAGTTTGATCTTCAGTAGGTGGGCTTTGTGGGTTCTCGGTTTCTCGATGGACATGCCATGGTGTATATGTACCCTTTTTTTGTTCCCAGTGTGCAATAATTTCTGCATCAGTTGAACCAATATCATCAGGGAGTGTTCGGAAGGGGAAATACAAGAGTAATTCACTCCAGCAGAAGGTGGCATAAGAAGGATTAGCAGAGGAAGGAATGACATTGTAACGGGGCAAGACATGTACAATCATTGGGGGGAATATGTGTTTCCATTGGTTTTTTCTCCGCTGGGCAGAATATGACCACGAGCGAGCAGCTTCAAGGAGGGGCAGGGGTTCTAGTGAGGCAGGCCTGTTCATATATGCAACGATAAAGTTTGGTGTCGAACCAGGATTTTCAGTATCTTGTGAAACACGTTTGAAAACAGCCCTGTTGACATTCAAAGAACAGAATGTACGGCTGCAAAGAGAGAGAGGTAGCTTTTGTAACATATGGCATATTTCTTGTGCACCAATGTCTCTATCTGCAATGGTTTCTGTAAGGAGTTTTCGGATGACAGCACCAGTAGGTGCTTCTGGAAGGGCACTTTGTGATAGCCGTGATAGCATTTGACGGTAGCTCTCAGATCTTGTCTCTGCTTTTGTTGCATACTTTGAAATATATTTCAATACAGCATGGCGAGAAAGGACTGGTTGGCAATCAACATTTGCTCTCCAAATAGAGAGTAGATCGGCATTGTGAATATTCAATCTTTCATCATTGCGAGCAGGGACGTAGGTTTTATGACCTTTATCATCAATGAAAAGTGAAGAAGTGGACTTCAATTCCCACGATACTCCATATCGGCAGCTAAGCACATTGTCTTTCTTACGAAGACAAGAAGATTCATGACACTTTGTATGACGTTGAACGCAGTTGACGAGCTCTGTATAGTCTTCAAACTGATTGGACGCGAATATTGCTGCTGTGTCAAGGAGACACGGGTTATGAATTGTTGACTGGTGAAGCGGAATATTTCGGTGTTCTACCTGACGTGGATTCCAAGCAGTTACGTAGTGGTCGAAATATTTCTGTGCATTAGCAACTTCTAATGCATTATCCCAATCAAGTGTGTCCATGTCTGGTGCATTTTGTAGCCAGAGGAAGCCATGAATGTGTGTGGATCCTCTATGTTTCCATTCGTATCTGAATATAATATGAAGGTTACATTTGGTTAATACATATATATGCAATGTATAAAATTAATGTAGAGGGAAATGGATATTAAATAATACCTGCACCAGTAGTCGATTGCATGGAGGCTTTTTTGCAAGATTTCTTCAAGGAAAATTGTAAATCTACAATGCATATATTGGGTTGTTAGATGTGGGTTTTTAATTTTGTTTTGGATTTTCCATTGGAAGGGGTTGACTGAATTGGAAGGAACACTGGTAGGCATGATCGTGTGCAAGTCATGCCATTTAGTATTAGCTGCGCTGAGAGTGAAGAAGAATGTTGGGCTTCCTATTTGCGTGATCATGTCAGTCAGCTCAGATCGTCGTTTGTTCCAGAAAGACCGTGTTCCTCGTAGAGCTGAACCGAACCACATTATTTGCTCTGGTAATCTTGAATCTAGAGAGTCATGAAGACACTGGCATAGGTCTGAAACCGTTGTTGGCAAGTTGTTCTCAATGTAATTCTTCATGAAAACACTAGTTGTTGCTTGGCTACGGTGGCGCATTAGAATGTTATAAAGATAGTAGCAGAATCTTGGGTGTTGGCCAAAGCGGTTATCATGGTAGTGCAGCAAGTGTAAAGCATATTCATGCATTTCAACTTTTGTAAGCCTTGGTTGCATGATCATTGCGATGCCTGTAGGGAAGAGTGTGGGGAATGCCATGGCAAAGAGGCCGATGGTGTTGTATTCATTTATAGCAGTTAAAGATATTGGAGGCCAATCGATAGAGCTTGTTGAATTTGAATGAGTCAAGTGCAAATAGTTACAAATGTGCTCACGCTCAGTACATGAATTTGGGAGTATTGGAACGAAAGAAGAGGGTTGGATTTCTAATGGAGGTAGCATGACATCAGGATCATAAGTAGAATCATTAGTGGTTTGATGGGGTTCAAAAGAGGAGGTGGTTACACTATGGAGAAGAGAAGAAATTTCTGTAGGGTGATCTGGCAGCGCATAAATTGCAGATGAATTGAATTGAACATCACGGTAGTAAGGGTCATATTTTATTTTGTATTCAAGGGCTGCAAGGACATGTGATTTGCAAACGAAGAATTCGTAAGCCTTTTCAGATGGATTTTTCCTTTTCACAATGAGGATGTCTAAGTCAGACAGCATTCGGGGTAAGTATTTGGCAATAGTGGTGAGGTCTTGAGGGAAGCTAATTGTATGGCCACTATATTTGTATTGACCACCACGGGAATGAGTGACTTGTAGAATGGGGTTGACACGTGCAATGAGCATTTCTTCAACCTGTGTTAATTGGTGAAGGACATAGGGTTGTTCTCCAGGGTCCATGTTGTTTAGTTCAGAAAAACGATTGGTAGATTTAGATGATGCACAACGAACACAAGAGAGTCTACCGTAGAAAAGCTTTGTTTTCATTCCTGGGTATGCTTCCTTGCATATTGTGCAAACATGCAAGGTAGAAAGTCCATCAATCCTTTCTCGAAAGTGACAGTGTTCTTCGTTAAGGGGAGGGTTATATTGGATTTGATGAATGTGCGGT
Source organism: Pinus tabuliformis (assembly GCA_031772625.1). NCBI lineage: Eukaryota > Viridiplantae > Streptophyta > Pinopsida > Pinales > Pinaceae > Pinus > Pinus tabuliformis. The sequence goes on along the minus strand of CM062816.1, from coordinate 980,458,508 downwards.
GGGTTGGTTTGTATAGGTGGGAGAGCATTTGAGGTGGGAAGGGATGTAGAGGAAGTAGTAGGGTTGTTGTGGTTTTCATAAAGTAGTCGACAACGTGCATTTATTCGATCCTTTTGTTGTGCATAAAGAATACACCGCCGCTTGTTTTTGGCTGCAATTTGATTGTTTGTTGGCATATCTAAACAAGTACAAGTAATAATTGTTAGTTTTCATAAACAAGTAGTGCATGTTTGGTATCTCATTTTATTGGGTGTAAATCCATTGTGAAATTAAAACATTATATTTTGAACATAGAATTAATATTTTTTTATTTCAACATCGGTGAAGGTAGGTAGATTAGGTAGAAGGAAAAACATGCAATTAGGAATGCTATGAAATCATATGTTATTTCGGCATCTATCATTGAGAGGAGAGAAACAAGATTAAAAATATTTCGTTCCCTTCTTCTTCAAATTTTTTTTGTTTGACATGTTTGAGCGATAAAATGAATAGCTTAGCAAGCAAGAGATCAATGTATAGCATGTAGACAACGAACGAGAAACATATGTAGTAACTCTTTACAAATGTTGATATCTATATTATGTAAAATGTAAATGGCAAACATACATATTTTGGAATGACTGGAAGAGAGTATTTGCAGTGAAAGCTACAGGTTGCATCATAATAACATGGGTGTGTAATTTACAACAAGATGAGACAATTAGTTGTGCGGAAATGTTTGTTTATGTACAAACAATCGTGGTAGAAGAAACCCTAAGAAACAGTTCAAAGGCGGTGAACAACAGGTCGTTTTGAAGTGGACATTGCTTGAATGTCAGTGAGTGCTTCCTTGCATGCAGAGGCATATTGAATTTCTTCTGAATTGATCAGTATTGGTTGCAAGCGTTGAACACCATTGAAGTAATCTGCTTTAATGGAAAGTGTTAGTTGGAAGCGGTGCCCTGAAATTCGGCCACAAATTTCCTGCAGATCAGTTGGTTCGATAGAAAGCAGGAACAGGTCTTTTGTCGTGATGCCCATGAGCTCGTTCCCTGCATCATTGAAAACTGTGACGTTTTGTAGATTCCCGGTGTGGTCATGTAGCTCAATTTTAAGTTTGTAATGGTAGTCACATTCTGGGAAGTCACCGTTACATTTTGTACAATGCCAAAGATTGTTAGAATGCTCCATAACCTTCTTCATGCATTGCTTTCCATTGAAATCTAGTGGACATGCTAGAAAGTAGAAGTCGTCCATATGAAGGGCAGTAATTGTTGCTCAAATTGAAACCCAGATTGCTTTATCGGAGGGCTGCATGCCAGCAATTTCATGAAAAGTCTTTCGTGGTAGGGCACGTTTAGAAGCAACACCATAGTTTCTACTCAAAGATGGAGAAGAAGAGCTATAGCCTGTTTCACGGAACCATGCATGTAGTTGGTGAGTTTCTTCAACTTGTGGATTTATTGTGAGAGTGCTTGTTGGTATCGTCCCTATTGTGGTGCCATTAAATTCAGATACGCGACCTCCTTTGATTGCAAGGATTGGTGGGTTGTCGAAAGAGTAGAATTCAGAAAGATTCTGTCCTATATAGTCACAATGGTCTCCCCATAATGTTACATCAATGCTAAAACCCGACTTGTCCTTTAATATGAGTGTTTTCCTTAATGTTTCACTTCCATCTTTTCATCGAATTGTTGATGCAGGTGAAGTGGAGGTAACAACACCAATGACATCCACATTCGTATTTGGAGTTGCACTTTTTATTTCAACAATAGTCTTGAAGTGAAAGCTCTGGTAAGGAAATGTTGGATCATCTATGGGACATGGATTGATAGTGGAAGCAGCAAACAAGTAAATTTCCCATTTGTTCTTGAGGTGGTTGTAGTTTGGATTTGCTTCTCTCACTGTGCCATTTGAAACAATGTATAGTTGCCCAACTTGAATTAGATTGTAAAGAGATTCGGCCAGTTCGACAAATGCAGAAAGGTGGATCTCTTCCTTATCACGGTTGATAAGGTCAAATCCAAAAACTTTTCCTGAGCCTCGCACATTGTTGTAAGCCTTCAATGATGTTTTTGCAGATGCCCTACCTTGGATTGACCAATATTTTCGGTAAGGGTTGAGTGCCGTGAATGGAATTGTTGTAGTTGTTGCCGTAGTTGGTGGAGTAACTACAGAGGGCAAGGTATCTTCAGATGATGAAGAGCTAAATTGGGATGAACCCGCCTGTGCATGTTGTAGCGTCGATGCGTCCTTCATCAATGCTGCTGAGCGCATCACAACTTCAAGCTCAACCACTCGGATGGACCTTATGTAAACAAATGAGAAATGAATTAATGAAGATTCCATTTTCCTTCTTTTAATGCAAAAAGCGTTTAGAAGGGAAAAAGTAAAAGAGGGTGACTTCAACTGGTGGGCCTTACGAGGAGTTTTGGAGCACTGTGCAAGCTACTTTTTTAAGCAGAATTATTGAGCCAATTTGGATGTCTCCAGATACAACTTGTGGGCCATATGCGGATGGTAGCAAAGTCTTATGTTGATGTGTTCCATCAGATAGAGTAATGTGGAAGTGCGAGGATGTTGTTTTTAATGAGGTAACAGAACCAACATCGATTATCTGAAGTAGTGGTTGAATCTCGGTGCAACCATTCAGCAATAGAGGAATGGCATTCGTTGTCAAGGTTGTCTCCATAATATTAATAGGAGGTTTCTTTTTCCCGTGATAGGAGTACCTGCAATTCATCAATTTCACCACAACACAAAATTCTAGTTAAAAAAGATGTGATATGAATGCAGAATCTAATCTAACAAGGCTAACTTTTGATGGTGAAATAATAATAAGGGCACAACCTAGACGGGGAGGAGAATAACCTCTCATATTAACCACCCAAGGTAGACCACATTAACAAAATGCTTGTTATTTGATTCAGTGACAAGGTACATATTGTGCAAATTCGGAAGTACCTCAAGCGACTCAAAGATCCTTATAGTCTTACAGTACCGTCAAAACATCAATGAAATAGGAACATTTGCCAGCCATTCCTAATACTGATCCTACCCATTAAGAGATGTGGTTCAATCAAGGCAATTGCCATGTATTTCGCTCACTTAATTTACCCTTTGCAGACCCTTTTTAAAGGCTGACTGGACTCCTTATGGCTTTGTAATAATTTTTTATAAGTGGTTCATATTAGTAGGCCTTGGAGGCATCGACATAAAGTGCCCACACTTAGGGCAGGTAGTGTGAGACCCATCACTTGGAAGCAGTGTGCTTCTTTTGTGAATCTTGTGCATAATTCATGACATATTAACTATTTTCTGAACAATGCACAATTTTTTTTTTAATATGCTATATTCGAGTGTACTCACTGTGCTTGTGCATTTTTGCACATTACAGGGAATCACTTTCATTAAACATATGTTGAATGGCAGCCATTTCATATAACAAACACGCTATTCAAACACTATGTATAGCTATTGAATCTGAAAGTTCACACATTCCTTCAGTCCAGGCATCTAGAAGAACTATCTGGGGCCAAGCTCATGTTTGTAATAAGATCTATCTGGGTCCTCCCTCTTGTCAGAAACAGGACCCTGAAAACAACATCCAGACCATAACAACAATCAAATTCCATCAGTCACAAAACTATGGCCAGATTGCAGACTATCATGGCAAGTTTCTATTTATTTGGAGCCTGACCAACCCATCTAAATGCAACGATCTGCAAAAAGAGGAGTAATTCAATTCCCATTTTCTTTTCGTACAAAGTTACAAAGAGGCAAATGGAGTATGATGTGCAAGGGGAAAGAATGTGGGCAGTTTCAATATAGTTTTAGCCTTACCAACCCATGTAATTTCATGGACTGCAAGGAAGGGCTTTGAATGACCTCGCCTCCTACCTATCCTTAGGTGTGCACAATCAAAATTTTCTCTGAAAATGTGTGCTCATACCATGTTTTGTCTAATAGTATTGTTAGTATGTCAGTTTCTTAAGCAGCACACATGCAGAATTCAGAGTAGAATGACATGGATAGGCCTCCACAATATTTTTTGGATAATTTATACTTGTCTGTGCACTCTAGGGTATGTCTGCCTAAAACTATATATTTCTTGTAAACCTATGCTTATGGTTTAGCCACAATTTTTTAGAATATAAATTAGTGACAAGGTACATATTGTGCAAATTCGGAAGTACCTCAAGCGACTCAAAGATCCTTATAGTCTTACAGTACCATCAAAACATCAATGAAATAGGAACATTTGCCAGCCATTCCTAATACTGATCCTACCCATTAAGAGATGTGGTTCAATCAAGGCAATTGCCATGTATTTCGCTCACTTAATTTACCCTTTGCAGACCCTTTTTGAAGGCTGACTGGACTCCTTATGGTTTTGTAATAATTTTTTATAAGTGATTCATATTAGTAGGCCTTGGAGGCATCGACATAAAGTGCCCACACTTAGGGCAGGCAGTGTGAGACCCATCACTTGGAAGCAGTGTGCTTCTTTTGTGAATCTTGTGCATAATTCATGATATATTAACTATTTTCTGAACAATGCACAATTTTTTTTTTTTTAATATGCTATATTCGGGTGTACTCACTGTGCTTGTGCATTTTTGCACATTATAGGGAATCACTTTCATTAAACATATGTTGAATAGCAGCCATTGCATATAACGAACACGCTATTCAAACACTATGTATAGCTATTGAATCTGAAAGTTCACACATTCCTTCAGTCCAGGCATCTAGAAGAACTATCTGGGGCCAAGCTCATGTTTGTAATAAGAGCTATCTGGGTCCTCCCTCTTGTCAGAAATAGGACCCCGAAAACAGCATCCAGACCATAACAACAATCAGATTCCATTAGTCACACAACTGTGGCCAGATCGCAGACTATCATGGGCAGTTTCTATTTATTTGCAACCTGACCAACCCATCTAAATGCAACGATCTGCAAAAAGAGGAGTAATTCAATTCCCATTTTCTTTTCGTTCAAAGTTACAAAGAGGCAAATGGAGTATGATGTGCAAGGGGAAAGAATGTGGGCAGTTTCGATATAATTTTAGCCTTACCAACCCATGTAATTTCATGGACTGCAACGAAGGGCTTTGAATGACCTCGCCATTCCATTAGTCACACAACTGTGGCCAGATTGCAAACTATCATGGGCAGTTTCTATTTATTTGCAGCCTGACCAACCCATCTAAATGCAACGATCTGCAAAAAGAGGAGTAATTCAATTCCCATTTTCTTTTCGTACAAAGTTACAAAGAGGCAAATGGAGTATGATGTGCAAGGGGAAAGAATGTGGGCAGTTTCGATATAATTTTAGCCTTACCAACCCATGTAATTTCATGGACTGCAAGGAAGGGCTTTGAATGACCTCGCCTCCTACCTATCCTTAGGTGTGCACAATCAAAATTTTCTCTGAAAATGTGTGCTCATACCATGTTTTGTCTAATAGTATTGTTAGTATGTCAGTTTCTTAAGCAGCACACATGCAGAATTCAGAGTAGAATGACATGGATAGGCCTCCACAATATTTTTTGGATAATTTATACTTGTCTGTGCACTCTAGGGTATGTCTGCCTAAAACTATATATTTCTTGTAAACCTACGCTTATGGTTTAGCCACAGTTTTTTAGAATATAAATTTTAACTGTTTTTGTGCAAAAAAAGAGCAAGTTTAACACAAAGAAACTGTATAGAAGATTGTGTGTTCGTAAAAGATGTTAGAACCTGAAAGGTACTGATCAAATCAAAATGACAGGTCTTAAATATAAACCAAAATATGCAGAATCCGGTGAAGGGTGTGATTTAGTTTATCTTAATTGCAGATTGCAGCCCATTTCTTGTTGTAATGGATTAAAATCTTTTCATTAATGGAACCATTGTTTTGAAAAAAAAGAACTTCTGGCCAGTAAAGTAATGGTTCATTATTAAATTACAAACTTTCCTATAAGAAGATCCCTGTGAAAGCTGACTTCCAAGCCGAGGCATATCTTGAAATCTTAAATTTAAGTGTTGTATCAGACAGGGTTTACCATGATGTAAGAAGTGGATCAGGTTTGAAAAAAAAGAACTTCTGGCCAGTAAAGTAATGGTTCATTGTTAAATTACAAACTTTCCTGTAAGAAGATCCCTGTGCAAGCTGACTTCCAAGCCGAGGCATATCTTGAAATCTTAAATTTAAGTGTTGTATCAGACAGGGTTTACCATGATGTAAGAAGTGGATCAGGTGAGGTAGTGAATGGTGAGATAGTTGAAGACCTCATACTCATTTTTCTATCAGTCTTTTGTGACAACATACATGAAGTTATAGCGACTGACTAAGAATGTTGAGAATTTTACAATAAGCCAAGGAAATTCCCAAACAAATTCTTAACTATGATTTTTTTTTGGTTGGTTTAAACATGTTGTGATTTTAATTTTATTTTTTTTATAAAAAAAATAATATTTGAATTTCTATGAGGGTAGATTAAAATTATATTGGATGGTTCAAAATTTGTTTCACAAAACTTTAATGATGTGATTTTTATTAAAAGTTAGTTAAAATTTATGGATAAAATTTTGATGATGTGGTTTTTATTGAAAAATTTTTAATTATTTTTTTTATTCTAACATAGTTTTCTTATTTTCAATAATATAAATATTTTTTATCAAAAGCCATCTTTAAACTAACATTTTCTTACTTTCCATGATATAAATATTTTTCCAATATAAATACAGAAGCCATTTTCTTACTTTTCATGATATAAATATAAAAGTCTAAATTCAATTATTAGACTTTTATATTTATATCGTGAAAAGGAAGAAAATTGCTCGGATTCTTAAGAAGTATGATATTCCCTCAACCTTCAGGCCCCTCAACACTATTCGCAAATCCCTCCGGTGAAAGATCTCATTGATCCTAAAGATATGAAGGGTGTCTACTTGATCCCTTTGTCTTGTGGGACCCCCTATATTGAGGAAACAGGGCGCTCCATCCATCAAAGGATCAACGAACATGCAGCTGACGTAAGACATGAGAGAACCAACTCTTCAACATTATCAGAGCATGCGGAAAAGACCAAGCATCAAGTGTGTATTGAGGAGGCCAAGGTTATTGCCAGGGTTGCGCAGTTCCATCACCGTAAATTCAGGGAAGCTATTGAAATTGAAAGAAGGCCGAGCAATCTCAATAGAGATGACAACTGGAAGATCAGTGGTTGCTAGATCCCGGCCCTTTCTTCCTAGTCTTGCTTTTTCTAGCTTTCGATGTTTCCCTTTATTTCGCGGATCTTTTTCCTTGGAGCCTTGTCTTTTCCTTCCTCCTAGGGTTTCTCCTTTTGGCTCTGTAGTTTTTTTTTTTTGGATCCTATTTTTATCCTTCTTCTTTTTAGAATGTATCACTCGCTTGATTTATTTATTTTTATTATTTTATTTCAATTTATTTATTTTTTATTTTTAATTTTTATTTATTTATATATTTTATTTTATTTTAATTTTTTCCCTTTTTTAAAATGTTTCGCTCCATTGATTTCTTTATTTTTATTTTTTTTTCAAATTTTTTTTTCCTCATTCTTTATTTATTTATTTATTTTATTTTATTATTATATTTATATATATTATTATTATTAAATAAATAAATTATTTATTTATTTTATAAGTACTTTTATAACTTTCTTAATTAAACTATATATTATTATTATTATTATTATTTATTTTATTTTATTTTTATTTTTATTTTTATTTATTTATTTATTTATTTTATTTTATATTAACTTAATTTTCTCGTTCCAATATTTTTATTAATTCTAACTAACCTTTATGTATATATATATAAATAATTTATACGTTATTATAAGAAAAGGTCATTTATATAACTAATTCCCATTTAAATAATAACTTATAATTTTTAATTATCAAACAATATTTTTTTAACTAACCTTTAACACGATTTAAATTATTTTTTATTTTTATATATTCACCTAATTTGACTAATTTCCAGTAAATTATAATAATTTTGACTCTGGTCCTAAAGTCAAAATTAGCCGTTGGTCAAGATAGCCGTTGGAGGCTCTGCTCAGATATTTAAGATGCTAAGCTGGATCTGTTTCTTCAACTTGTCCTCACGATGAACCACACTAGTTGGTCCGAAACGCGTCGACAAATAATTTATCTTGTGATTTACGCCGAAAAATTTCTCTTAAACTTGATATAGATCACAGAATCTTTAATTCAACTATTAAAATTATATATATGAATCACATAACCCTAAATTCAATTAATCAAATTATATACAATAATTTTTGTCATCTATACTGGTTCAGTAGTTCATTGAAAACATTTCCAGTTATCAGAGGAGCCAGAGCAGGTGTAAGAGTCAATCATCAGCATTGACTTTGGCAATCACGCTGCAATGGGCCTGCATATTGCCGGACCATCCTTATCATTTGATGCAGAGCAAATCATTGGGGTAAAGCTCTCACCGTGCTTCTTGTGAGCATTGTTTTGAAGGTACCAAAGAGTATTATCAAAGCCATTGCATTCAGCGTGATCATTGCAGCCAATAGCCTTATCAACCTCATTTTTCAAACCCTAAATTGGCATAAGGCCAGCGTTCATTCAGATTTGTAATTATCACTCTTTAAAGCTGATAGTGAGTTTGCCACTGGTTCAAATTCCTGCAGTTTTTATCAGAAACCGGAAGGGATTCCTTCTTTTATCGCTCATGGTATCTCTCAGACGAACCTATGTTTTCATTCAGCAGAAGGGGAAGAAGGATGGTGATATCACATTCGCTAAACAAACAGCAGAAAGACATGATCCTCTCTGGTGGTTATAAAATGCACACAACTGCTAACCACATGTCTGTGGACGACGATGTGAGAAGGCTATGCAAGCAGGGCCAATTGAAAGAAGCACTGCATGTTTTACAGGTTTCAGAGAAGCCTGCAAGCTCTTTAACGTATGCCTGTCTCCTGCATGAATGCAGTAAGAAGACAGCTATTTCGGAGGGAAGATCAGTCCATGCCCACATGACCCAGATGGGGTTTGTGCCAGAGAGGTTTCTGTCTAACACGCTGCTGAACATGTTTGCCAAGTGTGGAAGCCTGGTGGACGCTCGCAGGGTTTTTGATGGAATCTCCGAACGAGATGCCTTCTCGTGGACTGTAATGATCTCGGCTTATACCAGGTATGGTCCTGTGGAGGAGTCCTTGGCACTGTTTCGCGAGATGCAATGGACGGAGACAAAAGCTGATCAATTCACCTTTGCTGGTGTTCTCCCAGCAATGGGAAGTCTGGATCAGGGAAGGGCGATTCATGCAGCGGTAATTAGAAGTGGATTTCAATCAGATGTGTTTGTAGGAAGTGCCCTTCTTGACATGTATGCAAAATGCCGGAGTTTAGAGGATTCACGCCAAGTGTTTGACGAAATTCCTCAAGGAGACGTGGTTTTGTGGAATGCCATGATTGCAGGGTATGCTCACAATGGGTATATTGAGGAGGCTATGACAACGTTTGAGGAAATGCCCATGCGGAATGTGGTTTCATGGAATGCTGTTATTGCTGGATGTGCCCAGAGTGGGCATGTTGATGAAGCGCTGAAGCTCTTTCATGCGATGCCGGAAAGGAACTTGGTTTCATGGAATGCGATCATTGCAGCATATGTGAGGGTTAGACAACTTGAAGAGGCACTGAATTTGTTTTGGAGAATGCCAGAGCGAGATGTCGTCTCATGGACGACGATCATTGCAGGGCATGCTCAAAATGGACATGATGAGAGGGCACTAGAGCTTTATCGAGAAATGCAATTGTCTGGTGTTAAGCCAAATTTGAATACTTTTGCTGGTGTTCTCCCAGCATGTGTCAGCTCAATGACGCTGAAACATGGCATGGCGATCCATGAGGAGATAATCAGAAGTGGTTTTCAGTCTGATGCCTTTGTGGAAAATGCCCTCATCGGCATGTATGCAAAATGTGGGAGGCTAGACGATGCGTGTCAATTGTTTGACAGAATGCTGCACCCAGATGTGGTTTGTTGTACAGCAATTATTGCAGCTTATGCCCATAATGGAAATATGGAAGAAGCACTCAGTGTCTTTCAGAAAATGCCTGAACAAAACAAAGTTTCATGGAATGCTATGCTGGCAGGATATTTACAGAATGGACATGTTGATGAGGCCTTGCAGTTTTTTCTAAAAATGCCTGAACCAGACGTAGCCTCCTGGACGACATTGATTACTGGGTGCACACAGAATGGCCATGCGGAGGAAACCCTGAATCTGTTTCAACAAATGCAGCGGGCGGGTTTTAAACCAGGCGCAAAGGTTTTTGCTAGTGTTCTTTCAGCATGTGGCAATTTAGCAGCTCTGGAATATGGCTCAGAAATCCATGAAGAAATAATAAGAAATGGATTGCAGTCTGATGTGTTTGTAGCAAATTCCCTAATAGACATGTATGCAAAATGTGGCAGCATAGAGAACGCACGCAATATATTTGACAAAATGCATCAACAGAACACAGTCTCCTGGACAGCAATAATTGCAGGATACGCTATGCATGGATGTAGTCAAGAGGCCCTGATTCTCTTTGAACAAATGCAAGAGTTTGGCATATACCCAGACCAAGTCACCTTCCTCTGTGTTTTGTCTGCATGTTGCCATGCAGGCCTTGTGGACGAGGGGTTTCGGTACTTTGTTTGCATGAATCACTTTTATAACATTGTCCCTACGATGGAGCATTATGGCTGCATGGTTGACCTTCTTGGTCGTGCAGGGCGACTGAACGAGGCTCAAGACTTCATTAATAAAATGCCCATAAAACCTGACGCTTCAGTGTGGGGTAGCTTGCTTAGTGCTTGCAGAATACATAACAATACAGAGGTAGCAGAACATGCTGCAGAGCATCTTTTTGAGTTAGTTCCCAATAGTGCCGCACCTTACGTGGTGTTATCAAACATCTATGCTGCTGCTGGCAGGTGGGATGACATTAAAAAGGTGCGAAATATGATGAAAGATAGGAGCATAAAAAAGATGCCTGGATGCAGTTGGATTGAGGTCAATAAACGAGTGCATTCCTTTCTTGTAGAAAACAGACCAGATCCTTAAACCCACAAAATTCTGCAAGTAACTAATTCAACAGGGTAGGCCCTTGATATGAAATTTTTTGAGTTAGTTCCCAATAGTGCCGCACCTTACGTGGTGTTATCAAACATCTATGCTGCTGCTGGCAGGTGGGATGACATTAAAAAGGTGCGAAATATGATGAAAGATAGGAACATAAAAAAGATGCCTGGATGCAGTTGGATTGAGGTCAATAAACGAGTGCATTCCTTTCTTGTAGAAAACAGACCAGATCCTTAAACCCACAAAATTCTGCAAGTAACTAATTCAACAGGGTAGGCCCTTGATATGAAATTTGTATTGACACATTTGGAGATGCACAATCATAGAGAAAAATTGGGAGAATATGTTGGTATATTGCCACATTCTCTACACGTATTTGGCTTATAGAAACACTTCCTCAGTATAAGGAACACATGTCCAGAACATTCATTTGATTGCACCTAGACAAGTGAGGTGCAAGAAGTGCTCTTACAGCCCATGGTCAGAACATGGCAGCAGGGATTATGGTTAAGCACATTTGAATTACCCCAATTATCAAATCCTTGATGATCCATCTGTCCGCTGGTGGCTCCAAAGCTTAAGTCGCTGCTCCAGGTGGCCATGAAAACACGATTTTCCAAGTTAATACGATGCCTTTCTTGCAATTTAATTAATGTGAAGCTTGATTGAATGAATGAATGAATGATTTTAATGACGTCCATGAAGTTGAACAGCCTAAGGGACCTAGAGAATAATAACTTTAATTCATCTTCAGATTTTTTTCAATGTGGGATCTTCTGCTATGAGTCTTGACTAGAAGGCTAGTAATGTGATTGATCTTATCTTCGTCAAATAAATGGTGCATGCTGTCAACCTTTAGATTGTTTTCATACTGACTGCGGATATCCTCATAGACTGCACACTCCATGACAGGGTCCCATATTAAAAACGACATTTGATCCCTGCTCCCAAGCTTAGTGCGTCGCAAAACCACCATTAATTCTGACTGCTTGCTCAACATTAGGGAAGTGGTTTTAATATTATTCCCTCATCATTTATCTTTAATTCCCTTGGATTTAACAGTATTCCACGATTTGCCATGAAATCGGCTTCTTCATTCAATTGCCTTTTAATATGATAAAAGTCTATATCAGTGTTACTTGGGAATGGGAGCAAAAGCAGGGAGCGGAAGCGAAAATGGATGCAGGAGTGACATTTTCAAAAGCTCCCGGTTTGGGAGCGAATCCCGGAGCGTTTTTTATATATTATATATATATTTTTATATTTTGATACATATATGTCAACAAAAACATGTAGAATGATGAATTCGATATAAAAAACATAAAAAAAAAAACATAGATTGAACCATATAACAACAATCATCTAGAAGTTATAATCTTCATCAACCACGTCCACAAGTTAGTAACATAGTAACATACAACATATTGAGTCTCATGATTCATCAATCTTAAAGTTTCAAGCTTTCAAAATTCAATATATAACATTTATCATCATTGACCACCAAAGTTGTACTTGTAACCTAAGTGTAACCATTACAACAAATAATATCTAACATGAAATGAAATGTTATAAAATGAAATGAAACAACTTTCAACTCTCATGAAGGATCATATTCATAATTCATTACTAATGAGTTATAATTTCCAACTTCAAACTTTAATTGTCATATATTGTTTAAAAAATATCATAATAAATATGAAAGAGTCAATAGTTATAAAAACTACTAGAAACTAGAAAAGACAAGTAAATCTATTATCTATTGCTTATGCTTGGGCGTCTTGCCATCACGAGAAATGTCTAATTTTTTAGTCTTGTTGGAAAATTAGGGTTTTTGTCATTAATATCACCCTCTAAGCATTAATATCCAAATGTATCTTTGTCATTACCTCTGTATCTGCATAGGGATCTTTGTCATTAATATCACCCTCTAAGCATTAACATAAGATATAAAAAGCATAGCATGTCAAGTCAAGATTTTGTTTGAGTGATGCATACATTTTTAGGAGGGTCATGATAAAAGAGTTCGATAACCAATGTCACTAACATCAAGGTACATAGAGGGATTGGTGCTCTTGATTAAATACGAGTTCCATACCCTAATACATGACAAAATTCAATGGAAACATTGCAATCTTGAAATCCTGAAAAATTGATGAGTCTGCTGGATTTTGAATGAAATCTAAAATTCTACTTTCTCCATATGAAATCCAATGAGGTCGGAACCACTCTCAAACATCTTGAGCCATTTCATGGTAATGTTAAAAATTTAAGTAAAATGATAAAAATGAAGATTAAGGAGAATGTCACTTTTACTTTAAGAATTTAACATTACCATGAATCACATATCAATACTAGGGCCATAGACTTTATCATTACGCTGCCCCCACTCAAAACTTATTTGTTTCTTTGAAAAAAATTGCATTTGGAACGTCGTTGCAAAAGAAAGCCAAAACACTCCCGAAAAAGTAGGGAGCGTTTTTTTTATGGGAGCACGCTCCCGAAATTGCTCCCTTTTCGGGAGCGCACTCCTAAGTCGCTCCCACCCGGAGCGCGAATTGGAAGCGTGATCAAGGGAGAGGGGGTAGGTGCTCCCCCGCAACACCAGTGTATATTATCAAATTGTTCAATTAACAGCGTGATCCTGTGCAAAATCAGAGAAGCCATGGATCATCTTTTTGGTGGCACTTGATCATTTGTTGCATGACGATTTGGAGTCTCCAAAAACTTTTAGATGCCAAAGCCTATTAATTAATATTAATTCTAATCTTTGCCATAATTTCATATACTCTACCTGATTATTGCTTTGATTATTGGTGGATTCCGTAAGCCCCTGACAAATTTCAATCCCTCTTGCCTCCCTATGTATTTGAAAAGCTTTAAAACATATTATAAAAAAGTACGCAATTGGAAAAGAGAAATTATGAATTGACATCAGTATTATGTCGAAGCAAAAGCCGGAAAGATACATCTTCAAGGGGGATCACTTGAAAATCTTAGAAACCATCACAAATAAGACGAAGCCTCTGTACTCAAGAAAAGCCATTTGCATTACAGCCTATAACCGGCACCCAACACCTCAACCGTGCAGCTTGAAAGACGTAGTTTAGCCAAAAATTTTGAAACAAACTCCCCCAACACCCAGTACCTCAAGCGTCAGCCGCTTGAAAAACATAAATTTGACCAATCTCAAAACAAACTCCAAAAAGCTTTAAAAACGAAATTTGTTTATGAAGAAACCTTTAAGCATCACGTGAAGAAAGATTACTATGCTCCATATGGAAACTGTTAAGTAACAAGTCAAAAGACAAACCTCGAAACATCGCGTGAAGAAAGATTTTGCTCCATACGGAAATTGTTAACTTACAAGTCAAAATACAAAAATTGACATCAAATGGTGATGCACTGATTTTCTTGAAAACTGTGACACAATTGGTAAGCTTTATTTGTTTTTTAACTGAAAAAAAGCTTTATTTGTTTTTCCACTAACACAATTAGGGTTAAGCTGTGTTTTATACTTGACAAAAAGGCATTAAGGAAATAAAAATCCGTATCTTAAATTTTCTTTTAGTTTATAATTGGATTGATTCTCCCAGATTTTGTATCTTTTAATAGAATCGATGATGCTTAGCATATATTAATTACTAACTATATATATAAAAGAAATAATTAATTATTAATAAAAATATGAAAAGAAAATATCTAATCATAGTAATCATATAGAGTTTAGATGGTTTCAATATTAAAAGAAAATATCTAATCATAGTAATCATATAGAGTTTAGATGGTTTCAAAGAGCGACGGGGCTCAATATAAATAAGGCTAAATCCTTCTTTATCCACAATGACTCCAACAGGGACATGATTATTTGGATTTCCCAGCTTTTTGGCGTTGAAGCACTATCTTTAAAAGATGGATTTAAATATATAGGCTTTCATCGTAAAGCGAAAGCTTATTCAAAGAATGACTGATATTGGCTGACTGATAAATTTTTTTCGAAGATTTCGTTGTGGGAACACAGGTATTTATCTTTGGGAGGTAAAGCTGTCCTCACCCAGTCCGTCTTAATGCAATTAGCGGTCTACTGGGCTCATCTGTATACTTTACCAGCTAGCATAATTCACTCCATCAACAGAATTTCAGCTAAATTTATTTGGGGTGATAAGGCTGACTGCAGCAAAATGCATCTGTCTAAAATGGAGTGCATTATGATGCCAAAAAAGCTCGGGGGGTGGGGTCTCATGGATCAAAGACTATTCGGTAAGGCTCTCGTCTGCAAAGCTATGTGGAGAGGTATCTTTGGAGATGGGCATTGGAGTCCTATTATCCACTAGAAGTATCTTAAAGGAAGAAGTTTGGAACACTGGTTCAGATTTGGCTCACTGGGAGTAAAACAAGGCTCCACTATTTGGTATAGCTTCAGGAAAAATGGGTCATATTTTTTAAAGAACTTAAAATGGAGGATTTTTTATGGTGGGAACATCTTTATTGGCATCGATTCTTTTGCAGGCTTAAGGGGGAACATTCCAATCACTCTCAATCTTCTATCCGTCCTCCACAGATTGGGGCTTTTCCCCTGGGATAAGGTCATTGAGGAATGGCGGAGCTCTCTGCCTATCTTGAAGAATGCGGATGACATCGGCCTTCCTGTAGATCTGTTTTCTTCTTGGGAAAATGTCAAGGATGCTATTGGGAATGGAGGGATCAGTCGAGATGGGAAGGAAGATCATCTTGTTTGGTCTTTATCTTCTTCTCATTCTATAGCAATAGTTAAAGATATCTATGGTGATCTTGTCTCCAAAAAGAATAAGCCTACAGGACAGATTTTTCCGATGGTCTTCTGGAAACAGCGATGTCCCCTCAAAATGATAATCTTCTCATGGTTAGTCTTCTACAATAAAAACTTAACATGGGAAAACTTGAGGAAGAGGTCGTGGCATGGCCCAAGTAGATGCGTGATTTGTGAAGCTGATGAGGAGTCAAATTTTCATATGTTCTTCAAATGCGAGGCATCCCAACAAATGTGGTACGTGCTGGCCTTTTCATTTCTTCTCCCTCATCTTGGTTTTATTTCAACTCATGCAGCGTTTGCGTGGTGGGGAAGGTAGGATGAATCTAAGCGTATCATTCTTCCCATTGCTTTATGGAGTATATAGCGCTGGAGGAATCAGAAAATTTTTGATGACTCATTTCTTCCTTTCGAGTATGTTGTGATGAACATCTATGCTCTTTATGAGTCGTTCCCAAGGGGGATGCAGTGTTCTTGAGTTCATGCAGGTTCCGGTCTCATCCATGCAGTTTTGGTTCTTTGCCTTCTTTGTTGTCTGGATATTAGCCTTCTTATTTGCATGGATCTGTGTATTTCATTATGTGTAATGTGTCAATTTGGTTGTCTATATGGTATTGTGGTGTAGGCTCATTTTTTGGCCTTCTTCAGTCTGGTTTCCGATTCTCGGAACCAAATTACTATTGTACCTCATCTGAGTTTTTGCTTATATTGCCTCAATATAAATATCATGCTTTTTCTTATGAAAAAAAAAATAGAGTTTAGATGGTGATCAGGTGTTTTGTTAAAGCACTTAATGTGAAGTCACTGGTTCAATTCCCCACCGTGATTGGGGTGATATATTAGACATGATGAATATGTGGTCTTATTGCAGAAAACTGAACATCTTTGTTAATATGATTGGTTGCACATCAAACTATTCTAAATTTATCTTAACTCTAGATCTATCAAGCGCAAAGAGAGATCAAATCTCTCAAAATACAAACTTATTTTTTGAACACAAAACTTGAAGAAAAAAATTTAATGAGAACATAAACAAAAAATTCTATTTTTTTTTTTTTTTAATTTACTCTAATAACCATATTCACTATATGCATTTAAATAATTTTAATTTTAACCAATTCCATGAAATTTTATTTATCACAAATTAATACCGTCGTTATTTTGAGGAAAACATCTCCAAGTGTTGCCCTGAGCTATGCAATCTTTTCATAGCAAGATTATAGTTCGTATATTTGGTCACCAATCAAACAATTAAACCAACAAGTTTGAAATCACAATGTGAAACATATGTAAGGTCAAAAGAAAAGTGTTTTTATTATATCCTAACATTTTCTTTGAAGGCGTCTAATTTTCAAAATTAAGATTAAACATAAATCAAAATATCAAATTAATTGCAAATCACAATGTGAAACATATGTAAGGTCAAAAGAAAAGTGTCTTTATTATATCCTAACATTTTCTTTGAAGGCGTCTAATTTTCAAAATTAAGATTAAACATAAATCAAAATATCAAATTAATTGCAAATCTAATCTTGAATATAGTACAGTTAGATAAAAGAGATTATCTATTATCTATATGTATATAAATGTTTATCCACCTTTACACTTGACTAATAAGTAATATTTAATTTCAAACTGATTTCAAAAGATGTGGATACAAATTTACGATAAAGCATATTGAATTTTTCAGAGTTTAGACTTTTGTGATGTGAATTTTGCAATTGAAGTTTTGAGCCAACCAGAGAGATGAGAAATATGCTCTAGACTAGCTATATAAATAGGGGAGAGGCATATAGATAATAAGTCAAGAAGAACGTTAAAAAGAAAGAAAACCCTCGAAGAAAGGAAACAATTTTTTTTACTAATAATTTAAATTAAATTAAATATATACATATATATGAATAAATAAATAGAATAAAAAAATATACCTGGATAAGAATAGGAAGTTAAAGGTAAAATTATTAGTACATGTAATGAAGCTTAAAAAATGAGAGGAAAATACCGATAAAAGATATTAAAATAGGAATTATCAATATTAATATGGGTATAGTTATAAAAAAGTGTAATTCAATGCAAAGGCTAAATGAACTCTGCTAGGGTTTCGACCTGCCATTTCTGGAAAAAAAATTGTAGTGCCAGTCACATCAATCCTAGTGCTTCCCCCAATCAGCAATCTTTGGGGAGAGGTCCCCTCCTACTATAACGTTGTAGTTGGGGCATCACGCAGCAAGGGAGGGGCATCAACGACGATCAACAATGATGGCAGAACCAAAGGAAACCCAGTGATGGGAGCACAGTGGCAAGCATGGATCAAGGGCCAATGCTTGCCACGAGCAGTCAAAAAAACAAGATTTTTTATTCCAAACAACAAACTTGAAAATTACCGCAAGTATAGGAAGGATCATGCCTTGATCTGTAAATTTATTGGCATTTGGCCCTCAGAGAAAGATCTTATCAAATGGATCCAACTAAAATGGTAGTCAAAAGGGCATATAAACTTGAAATTGGGTGCTAGAGGCTTTTTCACAATGATCTTCACCAGTATAGAGGATAAAGATAGGGTTTTTGGAAATGGGCCTATTGATGGTCTGAATTATCCTCATCAACATTAGGGGAAAACCACTCTGTCAGGGTCCTAATTAGACCCTTTTCTATTTGGAATAGTGGCTTTGAATAGAATTATGGGACTAGTTTCCCTTAAATAAAAGCTATGTGAAGTGGGATGGATGATGATAAAAATATATCTTAACGGATATTGATATGTTCTAACAACTAAATTATAATCTACTACAACTTATTATAGCATTTGGGTATGATGGCGGTATATGTGCTAAAAGGATGACGTAATGAGCACAATAATATAGATCATTATGCTATTATGATATTAATTCGATCAAAGAAATTAATTAAATTAAATTAATTTGATTAAAGCATCACATATGATAAAAAAAATTATTGTTCACAATATAAACGAAATTTCAACCAAACTTGTCAATAGTGATCATGAAAGACTTATTAGCATACATAGATGTGAACAATATCATAAAACAAATCCTTTCAAAGCAAATACAGAGAAACATAGAATTATAATACTCGATAAATTGTAGATTTTCTCATACTGGAACTACAAGTGGTTCAACTCATATTAAAAAAAACTTAAAATACAATAGTGCAATTTCAAGTCCTTTCTTTTCAAAATTCAGAACCCCCATCTCCATCTCGGAGAGGGGAATTTATAGCCTTAATACAAAGAAAATAAAAACAAACTCTTCCTTTAATATCTCAATAGAAATAAATAG
The DNA here is from genome assembly GCA_031772625.1 of Pinus tabuliformis. Lineage (NCBI taxonomy): Eukaryota > Viridiplantae > Streptophyta > Pinopsida > Pinales > Pinaceae > Pinus > Pinus tabuliformis. The sequence goes on along the minus strand of CM062816.1, from coordinate 980,439,327 downwards.
TAAAAACAAATCAGGAAATTGTTACAACAACTTTGGAATCTAAGACAAAGGTTGTCCAATGGTGAGTTGCCGCAACATGAAAATGTCCAGTAGGCTCGTGAGTTCCGGAGGATGTTTAGGTTTGAGTCTCATATGACTGGTGAAAATAGTTGACTTCAACAGTGACAACATCTGTGTAGAAATATTAGATTAACAACGAAGTACCAACCATTGGATGTGGGGTTTGACAAGAAACTGGCAATGATTCTCAAGGCTGATTTTGGATAACCGCTCGATTCTTTCAACCATCGTGTTATTTTGTTCCACCCAAGTCTTCATTAAGGTCTTGGCATCTGGAAGTGAATCTTCTAGGAAGTTTGAAATCAAATTTTCTTGAAACGGAATATCATTGACTAATTCAATGATAGAACTAGAAAAATATCGGGCCTCATTGATTGCAACCTGAGCATGTTTCATTATAATTTCCCACTATCTAAAAATTATTGTCTTTTCTGCTTCATCGATTTTAGGCAAATTTGCTTCTTTGCCTTCTCTACTTTCCTGCCACGTTAGAAAATCAGTCAGTTGATTATTAACTTCATCAAAATAATTCATCATTTCATTTAACTAATCAACGAGATAATTTCTTGTCTTGCATTGATCCTGCATCAATATGAGCTTGTTGCAAAAGATTTTATGTTTGTTCTTGAGTAGAGTATTTAACTCCTTGTCTTCCTTCTTAAATTATGTCAAATGAGGATTAACACTCAACTACTCTATCTTTTCCTACATTTCTTTAATTTGATCATCTTTTATCGGTATCTCTTTGTCATGTTTTGTTTTCAATGCACCAAATTTCTTCTATAGCTCTGTTATCTAATTTTGGTGTTTTTCAATAAATTTTTGTTTCTTGACATTGAATTCTTGTTCTAATGAGGTGAACTTTTCTTCTTCTTTTAGAAGTCCTTGGACTTCTATTGATTTGCCAATTGTGGCTAAAGCATAGGCTCTTGTAAATTGAGTCAATTTTTCTAACTATTTGGGAGGTTCAGCAGAGGAACTTTTTCATAAGACTTCAAAGGAATAAATCTTGCTAGGAATTAATCCCTGAGATTGCTCGAGTTTTCTTTTCTTTTTGCCTTTGTTAACCACCACCTTATGTTGAGGACTGTATAATATATCTAAAGGAGGGATCTCTTCCACATTGAGAGTAATCTCTAAGGTAGGGAAAGCAAGAATAAGTTCAACATCTTTCCGATCACGAATAGAATAATTATCAATAAATTCCTTTGACCTCATTTCTTGTTCATAATTCTTAGAAGTACCCTAAACATCCACTGACTGTGAAGAAGTGGTGATTTGAGAAACTGAATTTTGAGCTTTGGTCTTATGATTTATAGTCATATTGAATTCATTCCATGCCTCATTTAATTCAAGATTAAAAATCAATTACTCAACCTGAGGTGGGGAAGAAATTAAAACAACCTCTGGCTGATCCTTAGGGGGAATGGCCGACTATTTAGAACTATCAAGCTGAGAAGTTGACACTGATGACTTTTCCTGAGGTAATTATAGAATTTAATGGAATGTTGCCTATCCGAGAATCTTTAAATTGGAAAACCTAAGTTTTTTCCTCTGTAGACAATTGTTCTTCCACTCTCTGTAATACTATAGCATAATAAGAAGATTGTACAAACATATCATCCAATTTATCCTCTTCACGGATGAATTGTTTGATTCCCTTTAGATGCAACAAAATTATTCACCATTGAATATGGGTCATATTTCTTATTGGGAACAGTAGGAAATTTGAGAGTTTGAACTGTCAAGATTTATTTCTCGGCATGGTGGTAATTTTCCAATACAAATATACCAAATCTTACAGGAAAACATGCCATGCCCTTTTATTGGACTCTCTCAATACTTTAGTGATACCATAAACCACTCTCTGATAAGCTACTTCTTTACTGACTAACTTATCGGGAATGAATAAGGGAAAAACATGAGGATGAGCAAGGTTTCCATAGACCCTGATATAAGTAAATAGCTCTTCCCCAAACCAATTTCTGACCTTCCGAAGGTCATCAATGGCTTCGTGAGACATCCTCGGTGGTCGAGACTCAAAGATGGTTTCATATATCAAAATCATAACTTTGTGACAAATTTGATAGAGATGGTCAAGCTATTTGGATTCCCATAAGAGGTCATGATAAATGTGGATAGACTTAGGATCCTAAATGGTCCATTTCCAACCCATAGAGGGAAAATCTGTAGAAAAACACAGAGCATCCATAACATAGGCTGACATATAGAAAGGAGGCAACTTATCTTCAAAAACTATTCTACCTTGCCGAAAAGATAGGATACTAGAAGCCAAATTATCAGAAAGCATGGTAGCCTAGTCAAATATATAACCTTAGGAAGCCCCATCAATCAAAGGTACCCAAGTGTCCGTGAATTTTGAAACATTAGGGAGTGCATGCAATCGACACATCATAGCTGCAACTTGGGAGAGAGGAGTAGCGAGTGTATCAAGCGAGTACTTACCGGTTTCCTCTGCTTTATGCTTGTTTGGGTCTTGTCTCCATTGTATGATTTGTTCTGATGGGTGCCCATGCTCCTTTATGAAAGCCTCGACATATTCCTTATTTTATATATATATATATATATATATATATATATATATACTGAGGATTTGGCAAATGATACATGCTTTGCAAATCCTTGTTGGTGAAAGACCCAATTACTGCCCTTTTTAGTTTAAGAGTGTCTATCGGAAATATCCAAATTCTCCACCACCCAATGGACCATGTCCATGTAAGGAAATAATTGTGGTCTAGCTACAATTCTATGAAGGAAAGAGTTGACAGCATCACTTGCAGTGGCTTCCGAGACAGGAATACTATCATCAGTGATGACTATTCATTCACTAATTTTGGGGTTCTCATTTTCGAAGTATTGATAAATTGATTCCCATGAAGGAATTTTGGCATCTCTAGTACATACAATATCTGAAAATAGTTCCGCTCCTAGAAATTTATCATCAACATCTTCAAGAAATGGACCGGTGGGTTGTTGCTTTGGAGCCTTCTTCTTAGCTTTGTTGCCTTTCTTCATCTCTTCTGAAAAACAAGAATTTGAGCTTACCTGTAGGAGACAAAAGAAGAGACTTAGTGGAAAAAAACTCTTTACAACACTCACAAATGGCGTAATAATGGAAACAGAGCGTAAAAGTCCCTTTTTTAAAATCAATTATGAAAACCAAATTTTATTAAATGTAAGGTTAAATTCATTAGAGGAAAACGTTAAATCACTTAAGTGGATGAAAAAGGAACCACGTGAGCATGCCACATTGGATATCGTAACGGAAATATTAGAGGGGTATTTAAAATAGATTTACGATCTATTGTTTTTCCAATATGTAAAGCCTCGAGGTGAGAGAACCAAGATGAGAAAGCTTCCGAGATGTGAATTTCTTATATATGAAAGGGCCGATACACTACAACAAAATAGGCAATTTACGCTAGATTTAGCACCAGATTTTAGTGTATTTTTCTCTCCATTGGGATGATCAGCTTGGCGCTAAATCTGACTCTATTGTACAATTTTTAAAGCGTCCTTTTTTGCGCCAAATTTTGCATCTTTTTTTACGCCAAATTTAACATCATATTTTGCACCAAGATTTGCATTTGGTTTTACAACAGGTTTTGCTTCTAGTTTTGTGCCATTTTTCGCATCTATTTTTGCATCATTTTTTTCTTCCTATTTTGTGCCATTCTTTGCTTCTTTTTTTGTGTTGTAATTTGCATCGAGTTTTACACCATCTTTTGCTTCTGATTTAGTGCCTTTTTTTGCATCAAGTTTGTGCCAATTTTTGCATCTAGTCTTATGCCATTTTTTGCTTCTAATTTTGTACTTATTTTTACATCTATTTTTGCATCAATTTTTCTACCTTTTTTTACACCATTTTTTGCATCTAATTTTGCATCACATATTGAATCTGATTTAGTGCCAAATTTTTCGTCCATTTTTGCACCATTTTTTTCATCCACTTTTTTGTTTCATTTGTCTCCATTTTTTGCATCCTTTTTTTCACCTAATCTTGCATCATTTGTTGCATCCAATTTAACATCATTTTTAACAACATTTCTTGCATCCAATTTTGCATCCTTTTGAACATCTAAATTTTTCACCCTATGTTGGACCATGTGTTGCGCCCACCTTTAAATCCCATTTTGTGTCTAATGTTATGTTCATTTTTGAGCCATTTTTTTCGTCTACGTTTGCATTTGTGTTTGCACCAAGTTTTGAATCACTTGTTGCACCTCATTTTGCATCTAATGTTGCATCCAAATTTGAGCCATTTTTATGCCCATTTTCACACCATTTTTTCTACTTTTATGTCCAAATTTTCACCATTTTTTATGTCCAATTTTTCATCCCTTTTTGTGTCTAATTTTGCTTCATTTTTTGCATCCAAATTATCATCCTTTTTTCCGCCACATTTTGTGTCCACATTGCATCTCATTTTGCACCTAGATTTTAGTCTAAATTTTCATCTAGTTATGCATCATTTTTGGCATCCTTAGTTTCACCATTTTTTAGTCCCATTTTTATTCTTGTTTTGTGTCTTTTCTTACATCATTTTTGCACCCAAATTTTCATCCTAATTTTAGACCATTATTTGCATCCTCATTTTGGTGTCCATTTTTACATTCTTGTGTGCGCCCAATTTGGTATCTTTTTGTATTCCCTATTTTGTTCCCTTCTTTATGTCTAGTTTTACACCCTTTTTTTAATTATACTTTAAAACCCTTTTTGTCTCATTGTTTGCATCTTGTTTTGATGGCTAGTTTAACATCCAATTCTACTCCCAATTTTTCATCGATGATTACATCCACTTTTGGCTTTTTGTTTAGAGTTTTACTTTTACTTCCATTTTAATAATTTTATTACATAGTGAAATATATTACAGTTTTTAAATATCATTTTACTGTAGGATTTAATGCACAGTTAGATGAACATAAAACCCTCTCAGTTTATCCTAGAAACCTAAGATACACTGATTAAGAGAAAGGTTGTTCTAGGGCTCAGGATTCTTAGTAGATCAAGATGTAGAGTATAGATTAAGAAAAGAAGAATGAATTCATGTGAGTCCTTGCATGCAGGTATTATTGGAGTTTTTAGTGTAGCAGGGAAGTGCTCTTAGATAGCTCCAAATCTTGGTCCTACACACAAAAGAGAGAACAAAGAAAACTTCACAACATAATATCTTGATAATTGAAACTATCATAAACATATAAATGTTACTGAATAAATAAATATAAACCAAAATCCCATACATTCATTAGTTAAATAGGATAAGTAAAGAATGAATAGTAACATATGGAAGGAAGAACGACTAATCTATATTAATAAAAGAGTTGGAGAAAAGTTACAACCATCAGTTGCAACAACACCTCCCCCAACTCATAGCTCCAAAACTCTCCCTCTTAAGATAGATCTCAGCGGCGTGACAATACATGAATTCCCATCATTTCCTCAATGGCCAAGCCTCCAATATATAGGAAAGTGAAGGCTATGAAGATTTCCCAAATTCCTCATTAGTTCAATTTTGGCAAAAGCTTTTGGGTGAATAATATTTCCTCATATAAAAATGGCATTTTCCACTTTTTAGATGTTTTTGTGCTTAGGAAAAAGGATCCCCATGCTTTATGGCTCTTTCCCACTTTTGTATGCTTTTATTTTTTAGGAAAAATCTAAATATGAGGATAAAGAGATCACATTCCACCATATGAGTTTCCGAAAGTGAACAAGAGTGTCAAACTCTAGTTAACTCGAGCTTTAATTTTCATTTTAAAATGCTAACATTGAATTTCCATGTCATAATGTGTAAGCCAATCAAAATCCTTTAAAATTTAAAAGACATAAGTGTGACTAGGCAGTGGATTTTTTTTTAATAATATAACTTACCTAATTTAACTGTGAATGCTGCCCAAGTGACCCAAAACTATATTAAATATTAAAAATAAATTTAATTTCTTAATCTATAAAAGTTAGAATATCTAGAATATTTTTAATGAAGGGTAAATCATTGTGTGTTAAATCAATAAATTTAAATATAAAATCCTAAATCCTAAATTTAATTTAAATTTTAAATTTACTTTCTTAATTTAAATTTTATTAAATCTTATATTGATAAATTAATTTAAATATAAAATATAAATATATGGTTATTTTGATAAAAGTGCATTTATTTGAGTAACTTAAATTTAAATTTAACTTAAATTTATATTTTAAATTTTCCTTTTAAATTTAAATTTTCTTAAATTTTGTGTTAATAAATTAATTTCAATGTAAAATACATGTAGACGGTTATTTTTTATAAAAGTGACATTTATTTGGGTAATTTAAATTTAAATTTAAATTTCCTTTAAATTTTGAATTTCCTTTTTTAATTTAAATTTGATTTTTTAATTTAAATTTTATTGAATCTTGTGCTAATATATTAATTTAAATATAAAATACACATCCAGTTATTTTCATAAATGTGACATTTATTTGGGTAATTTTGGTAAGAGAATAATAGAAATGATATATTAAAAAATTGTCTACATGGCATTATTTTATTACTTAATTATTTCTTAGGTAGTTATTATTTTGGTAACAAAAGTTAGATGAAGGGGACAACTTGTTATAGACTAGGATACAATGGTCCTCATGGTACATAACTTGTATTATAGGCTTATATAGTTTACGAGAAAGGGGTATTTCAACCAACAACATAGTCTTCTCCTCCAACATAATGAGGAGGTATTTTCATGTATAACACATTTAAGAATATATCACAATTCAAATTCATAAATTAGTATTTGTAAACAAATTTAAGGGTAGTTGACAACATTCATAAAAAAATATAGTAGTATCCTCATATATAACAATTCTCCATCAAAAAATCATTGACAATTTTCAATATACATATATTACTACTAAATCAACATTTATCACATATATCATTATTCCAAGGTAAATTCACAACATTACATCCAAAAATAGTAACGTCATCATACATAATCATTCTCCATAAACAAGCATTAACATGTTTCAACACATATATAGATTAACAAAATAATACTATTAATATCCTCATCATCCTTAATCAAATCAACTAAGATTCAAATGTGGGATTATCACATCAAAATATTTCATGAACACCATTATTCTAAGGTAAATTCACAACATCCATCAAAAGATAGTAATATCATCATACATAATAATTCTCCATCAAAATAATGTTGATAATTTTCAATATATACATAAAAGAACCAGATAAAAATGATAATATCGTCATATTTAATCAAATCAACTAAAAGTCAATGTAATATTACCAAATAGAAATGTTTCATAGATATCATTATGCTAAGGTAAATTCAGAACATCCATAAAAAAATAGGAATCTCATCATACACAATAATTCTTCATAAAAAAATTGTAAACAATTTTCAACATATTCACAAGGGAACAAGATAGTACCGATAGTATCATCGCCATTATTCAAATAAACTAAAATTCAAATGTATGATTACCATATTAAGACATCCAACTAAATATAAAAAATAATGCATGGCTAGCTAGCACCATGAAAATCATAGCCAAGTTCATCCTCATGATCATTTCCATGATCATCATCCTAACCATCCTGATAATATCATCCACATAATCATCACCAATGCCATCGCCATCCTCATCATCATCATCTCTGATATATGATGTAATCTAAACATAGTCTATATCATCATATTCGTGGTCATTACCTATAGCGTTTTGGAAAAAAAACAATATTACATGTTAGTACTAGTTCTATAGCAAAATGCATATTTTTATTACAATACTAACAATAAAATGAGGTAGGACATAATAAAATTTAATAGTACTAAAAATAAAATTAAAATATGGCTTAAGATATATTGGAGATCCAACTAAGATTACACTTGTAATCCACATTAAGTAGTAGAATCATTTTTTAATACATATGAAGTAGGTAACCATTTGTTCTTCATATTATATTGTGAATGTTTCTTATGATTTCCATGCAGAATTGGTAAATTAATATTTACTGGAAGCTTTATTTCAAATTACAATTGTAATTCAAATTAGAAATAGAAGAAAATTTAACAAAAAAAGAATGTCACATGAAAAGGTAAATTGTTTTTAATGAAAAATAAGTCGCATACAATATGAATGTCACATGAAATATTGAGTTGTTTTTAATGCATGTACTTTTCTCTATAATAAGATGGATCCTAATGTTCTTTCAAGAACAAATGCTCACAAACAATTACTTCATTTTATCCATTATCACACTTAATCCATTATACCTAGTGACGGCAATGATTCCATTCAAATTGCTTTGAACTCTCTAAATATAATGTGCAATAGAAAACTCCACGACCATGACCATGACCGCAACCCCCTCCCTTGCCTTGTCCACCATCAGAGATAATGAACTTGGAGTTATGACCATGATAGCAACCCCTCCCTTGCCTTGTGTCCACCATTAGAGGCATTGAACTAGGAATTAAGAGTACTCATGTTTTTTTTGCTCTAATTAATCTCCAAGGAATCAAAACTTGATCAATATATCAAAGACTCCATCAAGGAATAGATATATCGTAAGAGAATCTCAATAGGCTTTGCCTAAAGAGTGTGAAATAACACTTATCTCTGTTTTATGAGATAGCTTGAGTGAGTGGAATGAATGGTGGGAAACACTTACCAAGGAAAGGAATATTTTTGGTCCGTCCTTATTTCTATTATTATTTTTGCTTCTTACAATGGAGGGAAGTGTTTAAAAAAATTCAAAAAAATATTTTAAATTAAAAAAAATATTTGCTTAAGTTTAGATTTTTTTTTTTTAATATATATTCAGTTTGGTATTTTTTGTTTTCTAAAAAAATATATTTTGTTTCTGGTTTTTTTTTATAACAAAAATTATATTTTCTTTTTTATGAAAATGGATTTTAAACATCCATTCATGCTAAATTTGTGATTTTATGATAAAAGTTTAAATTATATATAAAAAAAAGTAAATTAATGCCATGTGTTGTGTCGCTGAGATGGGTATTATACATCTTTTCCTTGCTAAGTTATAGAATGTGCTTGGGTTTTCTTAATGCAATAAAATTAATTCTTCTCTTCATTATATCTTGAGATGTTCAACTTGCACCTAATAAAACAATAAAGTTAAAATAGGTTTTCCTTTGCCCTTTGTATATTTCTTTCCCCATTAATCCTTGTCTTAATAGATTAATTGTATTATGGTGGCCGTGAGTGGCCACTCCCATTAGTTGCATGATTTTTAGTTTTATGTTAGTGACATTTCTTAGGATTGATAACATGTTATTTAATTTATGAAAATGTGTTATTTTCCATATTATTGTTAAATATTAATATTAAATATGTTGGTTTTGAACATGGTTTAGCAAAAAGTTCCCAAAAGGTTTATAGATTGTAATTTATAATGTAATGCTTCACTGCTTGATGAAATTGTTTTGGATATTTTTTTTAAAGATTCATTGATTGATGAAATTTTTATGGATTTTTTTTTAGTATATTAACTTGTATGTGATAAATTCAAAAGTCACCTCTTTTTGAGATTTTCATTGGTTAATTTCCCTTAAGGCTATCAAGTTCACCATTCAGTCCCGGGTTAAGGAAATATAGGAGTCATGAAGTGGCATTGTCCAATAACTTAAATCTTGGAACATGTTTTTTTTAGTCACATTATACTTCCTTTCTGTGTAAATTCTCCATGAAAATAGTCTCATGGAACATGAGGGACCTCAATAGCAAAGGAAAACAAATACTCCTATAAAAAAAATGGTACGCAAAGCACCCATCAATAATGTTGATATAAGAAATAAAAATATTAAGTGAGGTTCTACCTCTTATAATTAGAAAATGGGGGGGAGGAATTTCCAAGTAGTAGTGATTGATGATTAGATACACTTGGGTGGAATGGATGTTATTTGGAATGTTCAGGACATCAAGGTTACCAATATGTTTACCTCTTTTCGCATTATGAAAATGTAATTTTAGTTAATTGACATCGAGGACTACTACCATGTATCCAATGTCTATGAATCTAATATCGCAAATGGAAAACCTCTATTTCTCAATTCTATTTCCAGCACAAGTAATTTATACTCCCCATCTCCGTGGATTATTGGGAGTGACTTCAATATTATCAAGTGTCTCGAGGAACAGAAAGGATGAATCACAATGTTTACCAAGAGATTCTGTAAGATATGCCATCAAGGCCCTAAAATAGTATCCATTAAAGTTCTCAAGCAATGAGTCTCCAACCCACACATGTGGATCAATGACATGTAATACATGTGTGTGTGGTGACTAACTTAACACACTGTTCTAATAACTCCACAAACTTAAGTATTTCACCCCATCACATGATTGACTATAGTGTGACATAAGTAAACCAAGAGTAGACATGAAACGCTTAGGCAAGAAAAATTCCCTAGATCCTCAATTAGGTGCTTAAAGGATGAAGTGAAAATGAAAGGGGAAAAGAGGAATTCATGATTTAACCATCACAAACATGTGATCAAGTGTGACTAGGAGTGTATATATTCATATGTTTTCCAAAGAGGGTGTAAATACATGAGTTACCATTCATTAGGCCTTATTTTTCTTTCTTTTGATTTTTCTTATATATAGGACTTAGGGAATAAGGTTTTCATAAGTTTTGAACAACTCATAGATTTAATATTTACATAAATTTTCACTTTAACCTTAGAGTTTAGACTTAGATAAATCATTATAGTGTATATTTAATGATTTTGGCTTTCACTTTTTTATTTTATTTCATCACAAATGATAAAAAGGGGAAATATTTTGCCACAAATCTATGAATTCTTAATCATAATGGCATCATGCAATGAAAAAAATTAATGATGTTATTCCCTATGAAAATGATGGGTATTCTTGAGAAACGCTTATGCTTATGGATGTCTCCTCCCTGGTTGAGAGGGAGTGAGCATTGACACCATATTATCCATTTGTCATGTACTATGGCCGAGACTAGCAGTCGTAAGCCTACTAAAGACACCAATAGGGAGGATGGTGAATTAGATAAACATATGGGACCAATACTCTTTGAGAATTTGTGCTTTGACTAGGACTAACCGCCATAAGTCAAGTACATTAATCCAAGATAAGAATATTCATGAGGATCGACTTTTCCTGGTGTCAAATATTATGACAGTGGATTAGGAAATGATCGTGAGGACATGCCTGATGAACATCCTAGTGCAGTAAGTGCCTAAGAGGCAATGGTGTCCAAATTTATGCCTCCCAACATTGTGCTATGATCTAATGGAGATCTATAACTTGTTAGTCAAGGTCTTTCTATTTTGACAATGTTGGCTATGCTGATTTAAATCATTGTTGATGCCTATCAATCTAGATCCTTTCTTATATGAATATTTCAACTTGATAGTACTTTTTTGTCTCATTATAAGTATCTCCCTAGTTTAGAGGGAGTGTCATCATCTTCATTATCATCATCATAATCATCATTCATGTCATCGTCGTCATCATCATCATCATGATTATGGACATTGTTGTCAATTGTTTATAATTATAGGTGCCATAAGAAATATCATCAACCCAAAAAATATTACGAGTGCTCAAAAAGGGTTGTTAGGACACATGATATATGCAAGAGAAATGACAACTTTATTTTTTAGAGATGATCAATGATCATCATCACCACTACCATTATCATCATCATTATAATTTTCATCATCCCCATAATCATAATTAATGTAATTTCTATCATCATTGTTGTCAACTTCATCATGAACATCATAATCATCATTCATGCCATTATTGTTGTTGATGATGACCAAGATGAAAATAATGATAATGATGATCAAATGATGATGACTTGGAAGATGACTCTAAAGATAATGATTATGATTATGACCATGACAACATTTAAAAATTGGGAAGATTGTCCAAGGTCATTAGCATCGCCATCATCATTGTCATCATCATTTTCATTATAACCCCCATCATCTTTATCATCATTTTGATTATCATAATAATCACAATTCATGTCATTGTCATCATCTTCATTATCATTATCGTCATAATTATTGACATTGTCATCAGTTGTTCATAATTGTTAATGTCATAAGAAATATCATTAATGCAAAAATTATATGAGTGTTGGAAAATGGATGCAAAAGTAAAAAAAAAAAAATGGGGGCAACAATAGATGTAAAATTGGATGAAGAGTGGACACAACATAAGTAGATGCAAAACAAGACAAAAAAACTGAGACAAAAGTGGATGAAAAAGTAGATGCAATAGTTGATGCAAACTTGGACACAAAATAGGATGCAAACATGGATGAAAAAATGGAAGAAAACATGGGTGTAATAGTAGGTATAAAACTTAGCATGAATTGCTGTGAAATAAATGTGGATACAACAATGAACAAAAAAAAAAGACACAAACTTGGATGCAAAAAGGAGGCAAAATTGGAATAAAAAATGGATGTAAACATGGACCAAACATGGGTGCAATAGTGGACACAAAATTAGATTAAAAATTGGACACATCAGAAGTGGATGTAAAAGTAGATGCAAAATGGGATGCAAAAAACAGAAAAATTATTTGATGCAAACTTGGACAAAAAAGAGGATGCAAATGTGGAAGCAAAATTGGAAGAAAATGTGGGTTTCAATGATAGGCACAAGATATGGCACAACAAAAGTGGATGAGAAAGTGGATGTAATAAAAAACACAAAAAAAATATGCAAACTTGGATGCAAGACAAGATGCAATAAGGGATGAAAAAGTGGATGCAAACATGGTTGCAATAGCAGAAACAAAATTGGATGAAAAATATGGATGCAATGGAAGTAGATGCAAAAGATGATACAAAATGAGATGCAAAACCCAACACAAAAGTAGATGCAAAAATAGATGCAATATTTTGATGCAAAAGTGGTTGCGAAAATGGATGCAAAATTGGAAGAAAATGTGGGTACAAACGTAAGTACAAAACATGGTACAAATAGTGTCACAACAAAAGTGGATGTAATGATAGATGCAATAAAAGAAGCAAATGAAGATGAAAAATAAGATGCAAAAAGGGATGCAAAAGTGGACGTAAACATGGGTGCAACAATGGATGAAAAATATGATGCAAAAGTTGATGCAACAAAATTAGATGCAAAAGTAGATTCAATATGAGACAAAAAACTTGATGCAAATCTTGATGCAAAGGGGATGCAAAAAATGATGTAAAAATGGATGCAAAAGAGGATGCAAGAGATGATGAAAAAATTGATGCAAGTGTAGGCGCATAAAGTGGATGCAATAAATGATACAAAAGTTGGTGAAACAAAATTAGGTGCCAAACTTGATGCAAAACGTGGTGCAAAGGATGGCACAAAACTTGGCATAAAACTTGGCGTAAAACCTGGTGTAAAACCTGATGCAAAACCTATTGCAATACCTTGTGCTAAATTTGGTGTAAGACTTGGTGAAAAACTCGGTGCAAACTTTGCATCAAGTTTTGCACCATATTTTATAAATGGACACAAATAGCACCAAAAATGGGTTCTGGATGCAAAAAAGGAAGAAAAAAGGGATGCTAATCACAGGGTTTTGTTGTAGTGATATAAAATCTTCTGAAATGTGAGGGCTCTGACATACCAATGTTCCGACATATAAGAATACTCATAGAATATCAATCTTGTAAGTCATTTTTAAAAAGAGTTACAGTGTATCAAAGTCCCAATAAGAAGAGGCTCGATATATGAAAACTTCAAATATAGATAAAGTATCTCGGAACCTCGAGAGATCAAATCTTAGAGAGGAAAGATCTCGTAACATTTTATAAAAAGGCTTCGATAAAGTTGTCCCAAGAATGAATTTACTTTGGTTTTCTCTTTAGACTTTTTAAATTCAATTTTCCTTTAGTTTTATTTTGTTATGATAAATACTAAATAAAAACATACGAGTTTCCATTATTGTAACAGCTCTAGTTAAAAATCCACGTAAAAAAATAAGACCACAGTCATGGGACACATATTCCAAGTTGAATGGTGGGAAAAACATCCTAGTGGGTGTCACTTTGGTTTATTATGGTTAAGAAAATTGGTAAAAGCAATGGCAAAGGCATTGAAAAGACAAAGTGGCATTAACTGGCATTTATTTATGAAAATAATGGAAATTAAGAGAAAAGGAAGGTGAAAGGTCACATGTTGCATGTAAGGAGGAAAATGAAGGAAAATAATGGAAAATCAAGAAAATAGAGGCCCCATTGATAAAAAGGCTTCTGAGGATTAGTTGGAAAGCTTTTGCTCATGCTTGGTTAGTGTAACCTTTTGTTAATTCCATTTTGGAGCTCTCTCATTATTCTCTCTCTCTCTCAACCTTGGACACTTAGATTTTTCTTGGAGCACTTTGGCATTGGATCAAGAAAGGCAAAGGAGGCAAGAGGACGGAAGGAGAAAGCAAGGAAGTGCAGGGTCAAGTAGCTACAACTGGATTCTTTGTAGGTATCGATTTGAATGTGTGTTTTCCTTGCTAGATTTGGCATGCATGGTATTGCATGTGGTTCTTTGATGTCATGGCATGGGTTTTTCCAGGTGTGACATTGTTTTTAGGCTAGCCTTGTCATTTCCGGATAGCCATGGTGTGATGGAGTTCTCATGTTTTTGTTGAGCTGGATGGCCAGATGGATTCAAATTTGAGTGAGGTGTATCTTTGAAAGAAAGAACACATGGCCTAGTGATCCTTGAATCGAAATTTGGATTACGGTAAAGGTACTAGCCTAGTGAACCTTGAACTGGATTGTGGGTTGCAGTAAAGCCAGGTATTGTGTGCCTTGGTGGGCTTAGGAATCCTCGACCGGTTAATGGCGGGACATATGGTAAAGCCTAGAGGTGGGTGCTCTCCATCAGGCCTAGTAATCCTGGGATGTGATGTATGGTAAATCCTGGAGAGTGGAGTCTCGGTTAGGGCCTAGTTTTCCGAGATGGATTGTGGTAAAGCCCAGAGACTGGTGTCTCGATTATGGCCTAGTGATCCTTGGATTGGACTGTGGATTGTGGTAAAGCCTAGAGTCTAGGAGACAGTGAAATTCCTCAAGGTGTAGGTGGATAAATCTAGTGGCATCCGTGCTTTATTTGGCCTAGTGATCTAATGGAGATCATGGTAAAGCCTGTTATTACATGTTTATTGTTTTGGCCTAGTGATCCGATGTGGATTGCGGTAAAGCTTGGTTTCTATTGATGAGGGTGAGGTGGTTTAGCCTTGGGATACCCTTATTGGTTATTTTGGTTTTAGTCCCACATTCATGCTTGGAATATGGCACAGGGTTGATTGGTTGAAGAGATTTGTCTCAGCCAATCTATGGTCAGGTGGAACTTGGTAGTCCCATACTAGGTTGGCCTTTGCATCATTAATACGAGGTTAATTTTTCTTGTTAATTCATGAGAATTATGTTGATTTATATGTGGATTTTATCGTTGATGTATCCTTGATAGTTATGCTTTTATTATGTTGGTTATGAATATGTTTTATGATAGTGATGATGTATGGCTCTCCTCATGTTTTGATTTGTGAATGAATGAACAATGTATCTATGACCTAATACATGATAATGCAGCTAATGATATAAGGGAACATTGTTTCTTAGCAATTTTCAAATAATTATGAGACCCCTATGCTCAAATTTATTGTTTAAACCTGTAGATTACATATTTGTGACATGTTTGACGAAATGTTTGTCATGGCTAGTAGGGGTCCAGTCTAGTCCTTATTCAAGTAATTGCATTTGTACCATTATTTTGTTGTTATCTTTCAGTTTTGAAAGTGTCATTGAGTTTTGGGCAATGACATGGGATTTGGGCCTGAAAAAGTGGCACAAATCCCGGAGTTGCAGGCACAAGTCTGAGGAGAAAAGACCGCATATGCATGCATACTCATGTTGTGGGAGCGTCCAGAGCCTCCTTGACGCACCCTTTCCCATATCAAGGGAGCATCCTAGGGCTTGATGCACTAAAAATTCAGTTGGTCTCAAGGGTTGGTTACTTGAGTGGTTGGGATGGCTCTTGAGAGTTCGGTTGCTGATATGGAAGGTCTGTGTGGTGTGTTTCCATCGATTCCACTTCCTTAAGGTGACTTAGGAGGTTGAATCCCATTATAGTGGCCTCTCGTTGCATATTTACCCTAGTTGGTCGGTTACTTGGGTAGATGTGGGATGATGGTGTTACAATTATTTATTATGGCTTAAAAATAAAAATGAAAAATGGGGGGTTGTTGTTTGCTACAACAAGGCCATATTTCTTTTATAATGTCGGTCTTTTCATGTGCTACTGGAAGGAATGCTACAACCCAAACCAGGAAAAAATCATGGTAGTCGCGGTTTGGGTGAAGTTATTTTCTCTTCTAGTTGACTTCCGAGACCCAGAAATACTGGAAGGAATTGGTAACTCCATCGAGTAATTCATCAGAGTAGCATATTCCACTCGATGAGGACGTTACACCTCATATGCACGAATATGTGTTAATATGAACATCACGGAATCCCTTATGGAATTGATTGAGCTGGAATATGATGAGTTATGGATAATCAGAGGAGTTATTTTAACCTAATTTCCTCGACAGAGGAGGAGAAGTGCGGGATAAGCATAATGGATTCATAGATGGAAGTGTTCAGAGACCTGATTGTGGAGTTAAAACTAGTATACATTTAAACCATCAATGGAATATATACATGGAATAATCGACGGGGGGGAGGGGGTGGGATCTCATCAAGTAGCTTCAAACCTAGACATATTTCTAGTGTTAGAACAATTGGTAAGTAGAGAAATCTTCTTTAAATCTTTAATAATTCCTTGTTTGGGGTCATATCACTGGCCAATTAGGTTGGAAATTGATCTAAAATTGGCGCCTAGAAATAAGCCATTCAAATTTGAATCCTTTTGGCTTAGGGATCCCTCTTTCTTGGGTAAAATGGAGAGTTGTGGAGATCCAACACAATCAAAGGTAGGAACCATATGCATAGCTTCCAACTTAAATTGAAAGACCTCAAACAACAAATAAAAATTTGGAACTAGTCTGAGTTTGGAAACATTATGAAGGAGCAATGACATCATCAAGAGAGAATTCAAGGGATCCAACAACGAATGATCATAAAAGGACGATCAGAGGAACTTGCGGTGGAAGAAGGTTAGGTCCTAAATCAAACGGAGGAAAAGAGAAAACAGGAAGAAATCCTTTGAAAGCATAAATCTAGAGTCCATTGGCTTAGGGAAGGGGAAAGGAACACAATGTTTTTCCACAAGACCATGATTCAACATCAGCGACATAATCTAATCTTTTCTTTGAAGGACACAACAGGAAATTGCCTTACCCGACATGAGGAGATGGAAGACCTCTTGGTGGATCACTTCCATTCCCTTCTTTCAAATTCAGCCCCTGACCAATCAAGCGTCATCCAAATAATAACTCATCATATTCCCTATCTTGTTAGTAGAGATCAAAACCTTGCTCTGATGAGGACTTTTACACTAGAGGAAATAAAGGAATATTTCAAAGGAATGACCAGAAATAAAGTCGTGGGGTTGGATGGATTCACTGTAGAGTTCTTCCAAGCTACCTGGAGCTTCATTGGGTGAGACATCCTGGACGTGGTGGGGAGAATCTCGAAAGATTGAAAAGGTACATCCTGGGATCAACTCTACTTTTATTTTGTTAATTCCCAAAGCAACTCATTCTGAGGATCTGCAAGGATTCATACCTATTTCCCTTTGTAATGTTATTTATAAAATTATTTCCACCATTATAGTAAAAAGGATAAAACCCCTTCTGGCCAATCTCATATCCCCTGAACAAACTGGTTTTCTTGAAGGCCGCCAGATTTTGGATGGAATCATCACCTCCCAGGAAGTTGTCCATTCTCTTAAATAGCTTAAAACTCCTAGAGTTATGATCAATCTAGACTTATCTAAAGCCTATTACTGCCTCAGTTGGACTTATCTCCTAAGTATCCTAAATGATAATGGTTTTGACTCAATATGGCTCAATTGGATTTCCTCCCTCATTTATACCCCAGTTTTTGTGATAATGCTCAATGGTTCCCCTTCTAAAACCTTTAACCCTTCTAGAGGCATTTGACAAGGAGAGACTATGTCTCCCTTCTTTTTCATCCTTGCGGCTGAGGGCTTGGGAATATATATTAGATCTTCTACCCATTCCTCCCATCTCAAAGGTCTTCATCTTTGGGGTAATGATCTATGTATCACTCACCAGCAATTCGTGGATGATATCATGTTGTTTTGTAAAGTCTCCCTCCACGAAGTAAGAAAGCTAAAGGACATCCTTCATGAGTTTATGAAAGACTCTGGAACTCTGATAAACAATGATAAATTAAACATTTTATCTTTCAATACCCCTATTTCCATCCAAACCTTCCTAGCTCATTCCCTAGGCTTTGGTATTGGATCCCTTCCCATCAAATATTTGGGTATGTCTTTGGTTGTCAACTCTTTAAGAACTACATGCTAGAAAGACATCCTATAGAAAATCCAATCAAAGCTCAGTGGTTGGGCCTTCAGAGCCCTAAACCTAGTTGGAAGAGTGACTCTATTGAAATTCGTCTTACAATTCATTCCAATATATCAACTTTCGGGCATGGAAGCTCCCAAATCTACTTGTATTTCCATGATGGAGATTTTCAAAAATTTCCTCTCGAGAGGAGCCCAGAAAGCTAAGAAATGGGCCCTTATCTCTTGGTTCAATGTTACAAAAACTAAACTGGTAGGAGGCCTGGGTCTTAGAGATCCGTTGATCCTAAACCAAGTTCTAGGAGTAAAGTTGTGGTGGAGATGGTTAAAGGGAGGCTCGAAATTGTGGAAGAATATATGGAGTAGAAAATATAGAATTTCGGCTTCATCGAGGAAAAAATAAGACATTTGGATTTCCCAAAGGGCTCATCAACTTGGAATTTTGCATCAAACAATAAAGATCTCATCAGACATCACACATTCTAGGAGATTAGGGACAGGAAAAGCACCTTTTTTTGGCAAGATGCATGGCAGCAAAGAGGGAGTTTTTTCAGTAGATAGGTCCTAGGGGAAATCTTCCCTTTTACGAATAGCAAAAAATGCTCCTCGGTTGATAAATTATGGAGTCCTATACAGAATGATCTGATTTGGAGACAATGAAAAGGTCAATAGGATTGGGTGAACCCTCTAGCAACCAATCAATGGCAGACCCTAGAAAGAGAGCTTCAAACCAGGAAAATTGCTAAACATGAAGGCTAAGACATCCTTATATGGGGGTACTCCACTAAAGAAACATTCAATGTCCAGGAGGCATACAAAATAGTGGCAGAAGAAACTCTAGACCATCACAACCCAGTATGGAGAAAGATATGGACAGAGCACCTCTGGCCAAAGGTTTCTCATTTTTGTGGCTTCTATGTCAAAGAAGAATCCTCACTTGGGATAAACTCCAGAAAAGAGGAATTCAAGGGCCTTCATATTGCATTTTATGTGGCCTCCAGAGTGAAGATCTCAAACACCTTTTGAATACATGTCCCTTTGTTGATCAGTTATGGTGTAAGCTTGACCTCCTCTTTGGTCACCTAGACAGAGACCAAAATAGTATTAAATAATCTATTGAAATATGTAGAAAAGGTATTTTTTCGAGTCCAATTCTAAACCGCGCTTGGGGACTGATAATTGGATTTATTCTTTGGGCAATATGGAAAGAACGAAACAGAAGAATCTTTAAGGATCAGCAAACAACCCAAGAGGGAGTATGGAATGGGATTGTTCAAAATATAAGAGAAATAATTCTAGCAGATCAATAGCATCTGGATGACTGGCAGGTCTCTCCCCATGAAGTTTGGATCCTATGCCACCTGAATTTTTCTCCTCAAATGAATGCTCCTTCTTCCTGGAAACTCATGGTCTCTCCAAGATCCTATCCTAACTGGTACTATGCTCCCCCAGAAGGATTTATAAAGCTAAATTTTGATGGTGCCTCTAAAGGGAACCCTGGGGAGGTTGGGTTTGGGGGTTTATTTAGAGACTCTCAGCACCGCATCAAAATCATCTATGCAGCAGATTGTGGCTATGCCAGCAATAATGAGGCCGAATTCACTACTTTATTGCAAAGTCTCCTTATATCCAAAAGAGAAGTATACAGGAAACTGGTGATAAAAGGAGACTCCAACATTGTGATTAATGCTCTTAAAAAATTGAACCACAACTCTAGTAGTGAAAAGATTAGTCACGGCTAGAGGATTGCCCTCTTGGTGCAGAACATTGGAGAGATCCTACCCTAGTTTGATTATATCATACCATCTCATGTTAGGAGAGAAGGAAAAAAAGCAACCTATTTCCTAGTGAATTGGGGATGCTTAAATATCAGAAGGACTCTAGATTCACCATGGCCTTCACAAGAACTTGGTGAAGAGATGGATAGTCTGAGGTAAATATTGGAACATGATGGTAAAGATAGCAATAGACCCATCCAAGATATGAATCATAGATCCCCGATCGAGTTGCGAGAAGACAATTGGGCACAGTTGAGATCTGTTCCATGGCCAAAAGTTCAATGATAAAGAACAGTGAGGGATTGATTGGTGGCCCTCACACACTCGCCTTCAGCTGCAAGGTAGAAATGCACATGATGGACATTAATGGTGACTAGAGAGATCAAAGTGGAATCTTCGCATCGGGGTTTTAGGCAAATAGCCAAGGGCAATTTGAAGGTATTGTTCTTGGTATTGTTTCAAGTATGCTTGCAATCTTTGGGTCACCTGCGACAATACCTCAACTAAGTCGCCATCCAGGTGTAGACGGCCTCACCCTCTTCCCTGTGGACGTTGACAACGGGTATGTTAACTCATTGTGTTTTACTCATGCCCTTATCCATGTGATTCAATTCTCTCTGATTCTTCATTGGAGATGTGTCTCTGAGACAATGTCTTGGGTTAGAAAGGAAATATTCTGTGAAATTTAGGAGGTGAGATTTTTTTCTCTGATGGGTTTTCTAAATATAATAAAATTATCTTTATCTGTTATGAAATTTTTATTTCTAGGATGTTCATGTATTTTGTGTTTGAATATTGGAATTTGGTTTGCACTTCCTACATGGGTGATTTTTTCCATTATTTAGTCTCTTTGATGTAATTGTTGCCTCTTAAGAAAAGGGGATTCCTAAGAAAGGAAATGCCCAAAGGGATTCTCGTTCTTGCTCCAAGAAGGCTCGGGGAGCCATGGGTTGTTGTGTATGCCCTGTCTCGGAACACTCTTCTCATTATCATGGTGAAAGATATGGTTTATAGCCTTAATGCTTACATATATGTGGTATTTTTTTGTGCAAATTCTATAGGTTTGAATCATCAGTGTTTGTGTCAAGACCCTAAACTAGTATATCGCCTTGAGCTAGAGGCCTTGGCATCTGATTTCAGGTTATTGTATCACCTTCGTGTTTTGCAGAGTTGCAATATGGTGCATCCATCCTCTAGCAGAGACACCTAGGTAAGGGGAGGTCACAGGAGGAATCATAGTGGTAGTAAAAGGCAAGGAGGAAGCCAACCCTAGCCACATCTAGCTAGGGAGCGGTTGTTAGATGATCCAAAAATAATTTATTATCATAGGTTATAAAATTGAAATAAAATAATTATTAATTTAAGAAATTAAATTAATAATTATTATTCTAGAATGATTAATTATTTAATGGAGACAATTAGAATTAGTATTTTGTTGTAACAAGATATGACTCTCCAAATGTGTCGTATCTTAGGCTCTATTTTAGGAGATTAATTAGCTAGTTGGTTTGAATATCATTTAATGTAAATGGACACTTGTTATTTAATAAGTGATCCATAATTAGAGGTAGTTAGGACATGGAGCTTATAAATAGCTCATTGCAAGAGTGTTTGGTTGTTCGGGTGTAAGCTCTTGCAAATCAATTATGTAATTATTTTTTTTCTGATTAATAAAATTATGTGTCTGAGGACACTTCTGCCATTATTGTGGTATCAGAGCTCCAGTAATGCTGCAGTGGATTTGAGGAGAAGATTCCAACTCTACAGGTTTTTAGAAAACTCTTTTGATTTGATCAAGTGAATAATTGGTATGAAATTTCCTAGTTTTGTGATTTCAGATTTTAATCAGCAAATTGATTATGATTTTTTGATGCTGGAACATACGCCCTGCCTGGATTTAATGCAAAGTTGGATGGAATTTTTTTTATTAAGTGTAATATTGAAAGCATTGAAGAATGTGTAATAATGAAAGCGTTGTTGGCCAAAATTCATTAACGCTGACAATCAACATCTAGTTGATTTTCTGGATGTAGTTGCAAGGCACCTAAGATTCAGAGACTGGTGATTCACGTAATTCTACAAAGGAAGCATAGTAGAAATGCAAAAAGCGGAAGCGTGCAGCTGCCACAAAAACGCATTTCAATCTAAAAATTGTCTCTCCAAAATTTGAAGGACAGAGCCTCGTTAAACGCCAACGGCTCGTGTATGATCTGCTGAGCGAAGAATTCAACGTAAGTTTGCAACGCACAAATACGCAGGAATTTCAATTGATTATCACCTTAATTACTGCGTGTGCAGGGAGAGGAGATACATCCTTGAGGTTCTCTTCAATGGCCTGAGAAGGCTCGAATACAAAGGCTATGACTCCGCAGGAATTTCAATTAATTCTCACCCAACAAATGTATCCATAGATGGCAGTTGCCAGTCCGGATTTTCTCCCCCTTTGGTGTTTCGCCAGGAGGGTAAGATCGACCAGTTAGTCAGGTCGGTCTATGAAGAAGCCGATGTGGCAGACTTGAATTTGGAGGAGTTATTCACAAACCGTGTGGGGATTGCTCATACACGTTGGGCAACCCATGGACCCCCTTCTCTATTTGCGCATTTGAACGATATTCTGTTTGGTGTATCGACTTGAAGTAGCTGATTTTGTATGGCGTTAAAAACAAAAGTTAAATTGAAGAGTGAAGACGCAGACAGATAAGGAGTTATTTTTTTTGTATTTTGGAGAGATATGGTGTTTTTTAATTTATTGTGTGTGAAGTAATAAGTGATTTTTTTGGGAGAAATAAGGTGAGCTTTGTAATCGAGTGATGAGTGAGCTTTTTAAAGTATTTTTTTTTTTAAAAAGGGCCTTGTAATGGAGTAATAAGGGTGATGTTTTGAAATTTTTTTTTTTGGAGTAATAAGGAGGTTTATTTGTAATTTGTAAATTGGGGAGATAAGGTGTGTTGGGTAATTTGTTTTTAAGAAGTTTTTTGGGATCATCACATTGTAACTCAAAGTAATTTTACTTTGAGGGGGGGGTATTTTTTTTTTTACCAGATTGTGCAAAAGCACCATTGTAAAAAGTCAAATTTTGAAAGTTGCCTTGTAAAAATTTGAGAAATTGACTAGAGCCAAGTGCAAAGCTCAGTCAATTTTCTCCTGTTTTGACGACTATTCGAGGGTCAAGGCCAAGCCCCGATAGATCGTGTTTTTTGCGTGGTGTGTTGTGTTGACTATCTTGTCATTTCTGTTCTAATTCTTGGTGCGACGCTATAACGCTAAAATGTCTAAGTTGATTAATTTGTTTTCTGATTCTGACAAACTTGAAGGCACCAAATCTTATAAAACATGGCATCGACTCATCGAAAGCGCACTCATTTACAATGAATTATGGCAGGGAATATGTGATGGAGATGTTAAGCCGAATAAACCCACAGATGCAGATGCACTGGCAAAATGGGAAATCAAGAATGCTAAAGCCTTAGCTCTTATTAAATCGTCTGTGAATGATGAAATGTATGTCCATATAGAAAATGCTTTAGATGCATGGACTGCCTTGAAAACTTTTAAAGACCTCTTTGATACTCAGCCTGAATCAAAGAAGGTTGATCTACAGTTAAAATTATTGCAACAAAAATTAACTGAAGATGGTGATATTCTTGAATATCTCTCCAGACTTAAGAATATTAGGCAGGAAATTTTTAATGTTGGTTTTCTCGCAATTGATGATAGCTTTATGGTCACAATTGTAATTGCTGGGCTTCCTTCTTCCTATACGCATTTTTTAGAGACTTTACAAGTAACTGGGAAATTAGAAAAACTAAAGTTTGATGAACTTTGTGAAATGTTAAGTCAACATGATAAAACTTATGGGAAGAAGAAGAAAGTTGGTGAAGATGTTTTTCTCACAGAGGCCAGCACTAGTAAGTCATCAGCAGATAGTTCTCGAGGAAGAGGCAGAGGGAATCAGAATCAAGCAGCACATAATCGAGGTCGAAGCCAAAGCAGAGGCAACAATTTTAACAGAGGAGGAAGAAATAATTTTCAAGGTAGAGGAAACAACCAAGGAAGAGGCAATTTTCAAGGACAAGGATATAATAATCAAGGTAGAGGACAATCTCAAAATAGAGGTCAAAGCAGAGGCAGAGGACAATCTTCAGGAAGAATCATGGGTAAGATCGACCAGTTAGTCAGGATGGTCTATGAAGAAGCCGATGTGGTAGACTTGAATTTGGAGGAGTTATTCACAAACCGTGTGGGGATTGCTCATACACGTTGGGCAACCCATGGACCCCCTTCTCTATTTGCGCATTTGAACGATATTCTATTTGGTGTATCGACTTGAAGTAGCTGATTTTGTATGGCGTTAAAAACAAAAGTTAAATTGAAGAGTGAAGACGCAGACAGATAAGGAGTTATTTTTTTGTATAGGGACTAAGCTCCTCGAGCTTGGTATGTAAAGATGGACGAATACCTTAAGAAAGTTGGTTTTCAACGAAGTGAATCTGATGATACTTTGTATGTGCGACAACAGGGAAAATATCTGGTAATTCTTGTTATGTATGTAGATGATTTGATCATTACTGGCAACCATGATGATCATATTGCACAGGTAAAAAGGGAGTTACATGCAGGTTTTAAGATGACAGATTTGGGATTACTTCACTACTATCTTGGAGTTGAAGTCTTCCAACGTCCACATCATATTTTCATTTCTCAGAGTAAGTATGCCGCAGAGGTTCTTCAGCGATTTGGCATGCAAGATTGCAAGCCCGTTCTCACCCCCATGGAGCAAAACTTGAAACTTTCAAAATTTGAAGGGGGGGAAAAGGTGGACAGTACAACTTATAGACAGTTGATTGGCAGCTTGATTTATTTGACAAATACTCGTCCTGATCTATCTTATGCAATCAGTATTCTTTCACGTTTATGCAGGAACCACGAGACAGCCACTGGAATGCAGCCAAAAGAGTTCTTCGATATATCCAAGGAACAAAAGATTTTGGTCTTCTTTACACAAAGACTAAAAATTTTGTCCTTGGTGGATATTCTGATGCCGACTTTGCTGGGAGTATTGATGATCGAGCATCAACATCAGGTTATTTAATGAATATGGGGTCAGCAGCAGTATCTTGGAGTTGTAAGAAACAAGCTACAGTGGCCACTTCTTCAGCAGAAGTAGAGTACATTTCAGCATGGGAAGCAACATGTGAAATTGTTTGGTTGCGCCGAATTTTGCAGGACTTGGGCATTTCTCAGGCAGAAGCTACATCATTATTCATTGACAGCCAGTCAGCCATCAAACTTGCCAAGAACTCAGTTTTTCATTCAAAGACAAAGCATGTGGACACCAAGTATCATCATATCAGATCTCTCATTGCCAAAGATGTCCTCAAGCCAGTTTATTGTCCTTCCGAAGATCAGATCTCCGACATTTTCACGAAACCGCTTGGCAGAATAAAATTTACTAAGTTCAGGGATGAACTTGGTATCTGTTGTAATGTATCTTTGGATCATAGGGGGGAATGTTAGATGATCCAAAAATAATTTATTATCATAGGTTATAAAATTGAAATAAAATAATTATTAATTTAAGAAATTAAATTTATAATTATTATTCTAGAATGATTAATTATTTAATGGAGACGATTAGAATTAGTATATTGTTGTAACAAGATATGACTCTCCAAATGTGTCGTATCTTAGGCTCTATTTTAGGAGATTAGTTAGCTAGTTGGTTTGAATAGCATTTAATGTAAATGGACACTTGTTATTTAATAAGTGATCCATAATTAGAGGTAGTTAGGACATGGAGCTTATAAATAGCTCATTGCAAGAGTGTTTGGTTGTTCGGGTGTAAGCTCTTGCAAATCAATTATGTAATTATTTTTTTTCTGATTAATAAAATTATGTGTCTAAGGACACTTCTGCCATTAGCGGTGTCGTAAATCCACCTCAGGCCTAATTCGAGAAGTTGCTCAGGCCTACCAAGCTCGTACTAAACCTCAAATTCACCAAATAATTTTGGAATGGGAAGCATATTTAAATCAACAAGCAGACAACAATTATATGGATATGGAGGAATGGAGAGATCTAGTGTCGAACCCTAGACATTCTAGAGGTCAATAATCTCAAAACAAACAGATTGTTTATCTTTACTGGTTAATGAAGAATATTGTGGCTAGAGCTTTGGTGACTCCCTCAGTTGGTCCCTTCAAGACTGATACAGAATTCTAGGAAATTCAGAAGGAATTCCAACTCATACAATTTCATATTCAACAACATAATGCCTGCCTCAGCCACATAGAGAAGCATATTCCATGTCTCCCTCAGACAGAATTTCGAAGTTCTAGTGCAAAAGACCCAACACCTATGGACTCGTCCGATGAGTAGTAGCATGACTTGCATAGTTTGGCTTATTACTTTTTGCTTTGTATAGATGAAGGTTTTGTAGACTTTGATATTATGTCTTAGTTATCTAGTTACTAGGAGAATTAAGGATAATCAGACATATATAGCTATGATAGACAGTCTCAAACTCTTTTGTTTTTGGATGGCTTATAATGTGGTAAGGTGGCCAACAAACCTGGTTTCCCAATGGGCAAGTTGAGGCCACCTAACCATATGGATATGGATGTAACCTGCTTGTTTTTTATGAAAATGAATGAAAAAGGTCCTGCCAAGCTTACAAAAAAAATATAAGTATACTTATTATTAATAAAAGTATTATTAATATTCTAATAAATTAAATAAATAGAATAATAAGAATATGTGGTCTCAAAAAGGTTCTAATTGAACTAATAAAAATGTAAAAAGTAATATATATATATATATATATATATATATATATATATATATATATATATATATATATATATATATATATATATATATAATAAAGAATACCTAACATAAATAACAAGTAATAAAATAAAAAAACTAGAAGTAAATATGAATAATATAGGAGCAAAAGTAATAAAATAAACAGTCTCAAACTCTTTTGTTTTTTGGTGGATTATAATGCCGTAAGGTGGCCAACAAACATTGTTTCCCAATGGGTAGGTTGAGGCCACGTAACCATATGGATATGGATGTAACATGTCTGTTTTTAATGAAAATGAATGAAAAAGGTCTTCCCAAACTTACAAAAATATATATATAAGTATACTTATTATTAATAAAAATATTATTAATATTATAATAAGTTAAATGAATAGAATAATAAGAATATATAGTCTCAAAAAAATTCTAATTGAACGAATAAAAATGTAAAAAATAATATATATATATATAGAGAAAGAGAGATCGAGTTAGTAAACCAACTTATAAAGAAGACCTAACATAAATAACAAGTAATAAAATTAAAAATTAAAAGTAAATATGAATAATATAGGAGCCATAGTGATAAAATAAACAATTAGACGTAAATATAAATAATATAAGAGAAAAACATTATTAATATTGATATAAATATTATTATTATCAATATAAAGATGTCATATTAACCAAATTCCAATAAGAGTAAGAATGTATATATAATAGTATAATATAAAAAATATTAATAATAACAAATATTAATAAAAACCAAAATATGTTTAATAATATTTTAAAATAAATATTAATAAAGTATACAAAGGATCAATGATAAATACAAAAGTATTAAAACCAATACATACTTAGATAGAGAGAAAATATTGTATTGTTTGCTTGTAACACGTGCATTCCAAAATAGAAATATAACACTCCAAATCAACAATATCAAATAATAATTTGAAGTGAATTTCATTTATCATAACATCATCATTATCAATGGTAAGCAAATCATTTTAAAAAAGAATATATATAAGAGTCAAAATCAAAATACTATAAATAATCCCTTAGTAAAGAAAATAGATATTGATCTTAACATGTTATGTTCATGAGCTTCTCAAATGTGCATGAAAGTTTTTTCATTTTCAGATTCAATTATGTCATGGGGTTGTTTCATGTAAGTTTTTTCATTTTCAGATTGAATTATGTCATGGGGTTGTTTCATGTATTTTAGTTAGTTCACTATATTAAAACATATTAACTTTCATTTTCAGATTCAATTATGTTATGGTATGGTGTTGTTGCATGTATTTTAGTTAATTCACTATATTAAAACATATTTTTTCTACCTATATAATAAATTTTCTAGCGAAAATTAACATTTTAATTTAAAAACACTAATAATATACATTTTAATTGTTTCAAAAAAAAATCTTATGATTAATTATTTTATCTTTTTTAAATAATTGTTTTTTATTAATCTAGTTTTGTGTTTTTCATCCGTTATCATTAAAACTAAACTTTGTCTTACAAATTGTTTAGAACCAATTACATGTTTTCCTTTAGACTAACCTTTGGGTTCTGCTTGTTACAAAAACAATATTTTTTCATTATGTATATTTTCCATGCTTGCTTACATTTTAAATTTTCATGAAGATCTAGATCATTAGCTTCCATCATTTTATAGTTATTAAAGTAAATTCGACATATTTCCTTTTAGTTTTCCTTGGAAAACGCAATCAACATCCATGCTTGCATAATGTAAGGTTTGTTGAGTTCATTTAGAAATTTAGCTCTAACATTAAAAGGTTCAATATATTTGTCATTTTTTCATTTTCACCTTCTTTGTCAAATAAAATAGGAGAGGAAGAAGTATAAGAAGATTATACAAAGATACAATGCCTACTACTTCATCAAAATGCACATATATTTCAATGACAAATTCTAAGAGCATGATATAACATATCTTTTGTGCTTTCTTTACTATATCTAACAAACTCACATAATGAATTTTCTTAACTAATTTCTTTCTTTTCTCTTGAAAAATGTAACTATGCATCATAGCCAAATATTCGAAAATGAGTAACACTATAATATTTTGCATGAATTGTACCAAAATAACATATTTTCAAATTTCTCACCTTGTTGAAATTTTTGAATTGGTCACTATAAGTGGTCTCAATTTTTGAATTTTTGCAACATCCCTACTAACAACCATAATAACATCTAAATTTGAATGTTTGGTCTCTAACTACAAGTCAACTTCCTCCCATGTGATTGGCTTAGACTTTGTTTTAACATAATTGAATTCATCAACAAAGTCAAATATATATTTAGTGAATACAATTTTAGTTGTTCATGGTTCTAATGCTCTTACTAGAAAATATTACAATGCTATACATACTTGGAAGTTTTATGGTTTTTATTTTTATTTTTTTTACACTTTCAATTATGAGATCTACATGGTTTTGGTGCATAATGTGACATTTCATGACACTACAACACTTAATAAGTGTTTCAATTGCATCATAGTTTTATTTCTCATTCCATATTATATAGTTAGTTATTTTGCATATCTTTATCAACATTATAACTACATAGGTCACGGTTTGGATATTTTGTGTATTGTTTTGACATGATTTTTGTGTCTTATGCTTTATTTAGAATGACAAAAAATTATTCTCATTTCATTGACCATATTTATTATGGTTTTAAACTTTTTATTGATTATAAAGAAATATTGACAACATATTCATAAATTATTAGTCATTCAATACCACCAACAACTAGTATAAGTATATTTGTTTGATCATCAACCAACTGCATAAAATAATCTTTGATTTAGTTCAATTCTCAAAGGGTCCCATTACTTTGGTTCTTATCCTTCAAAATATGGTTATACACTTTAGTTGGTACTTGCATTCTCTTTGCAGCTAGTCAACTTCTAAGATAAAATGTTTATCATCAATGGTTGTGTGACCAATAAATTTGTGGATATTGCATTAACCTCAGTACACAAAAGCCTTGCATTCATAATTAATAGCATTATTTCCATGAATAAGTAACAAAGGCATTACTCTAATTCTTTACTTTGAAATTTGTTTACTTAAGAGGCTTTTGCAATGGTTGATTACATATATATCTATCAAAATGTGGTTTGGTTATACATGTAAAGTTGGAGGCATATCTTGGCAAACTTTCTGGTTTTATGATTCATATATAATCTACAAGCTAATTCAAGGTCTTTTCCACCTTTGATTTCTTATGCATGTATTATATGTTAATTAACTCATGATTAACCTTATCTTGTTGTGCCTTGGATTAAACAAATCATTCATATGTGATTGGCATTACTACCAAGATTTTAATTATCGATTTCTAAACGGTTCATTGTCACAATTTATGAAGGCTGAAACTTAGCACTATTTGACAATGATATTGAATACTTGATTATTTTTAATAATGATCCATAGGCATATCATTATTATGAGAATCATGATGAAAGATGCAGTATTTTGTTGGACTAAGTGATTCTGATTTTTTATGAGATTAACAAAGTATTTGATCTACAAGTATATAATAATATCAAGTAATAAATTATTGATATGAATTGATGTTTTGTGTTGAACCTCATAACTATGTATGAATATACATTGACTGGTCACAAGGTGAAGGAGTATGTGGCCTCATTAACCTTTTATTATTGTTTTTGTTGTTGCATTGCCACCCCCTTAAAGAATGTTTTGTCCTCAAATAATAATAAATAGACTTCTCTATCATTGACCATATTTTCTTGGTGGTATTATCCTTATCTGGTTATATAGGTTCAACCTGGTTCCAATTTGAGAATCCCAAGGTTCTTTAGTGTGTACATCATATTTTGAAGTCTTTTGACCTAGTTGTGTAAGTTGAAACCTGGATGCTCCTTGGTAACATACTTTTCCTTGCTTTTCTTTTGTATGTTTGTCTTTACTTCTTAACCAATTTTGATTGGTTGTAATCACTTTTCTTGTTATGGGAAATTTCAACCCGGTATAATTTGTATTATTGTCCTTGCAAGTTAAATTATATGAATTTTTATTTAAGGTTAGTGATATGAGTGCAACCCAATTGAATCAACCATTTAGCACTTAGTACCATATACATATTATTGAGTAGTAGAGTATAGAATCTTATTTGTAGTTCCAATTCTTTTATTTGCAAAAAGGCTTTATGTTATCTTCCTACTCCCTTTACATTTTGTTTATCAACATTCATAACTATCAGGTTCTTGGTGCGTACACTATAAGGTTTAGTCGATTCTTAAGATTGATGTCTATATAGTTATGAGTATTTACAAAATCTATAAGTATAATTACATTTCTATTTTTTATGATCCCTTTGAGCTTCAATATCTTAGATTGTAATTTCTTGGTCAATGTTGCAAGTGGAATTGTAGATTTACTTCTCTCATTTCTTGGATCCTGGGTCTTATCAGTTTTCCTTAACGTTGTAGTGGAATATACTTAGTTGTAGGTTCTTGTGTTCCTTCTTTACAATTACTAGTTTACTTTTTGGACACCCTACTTTCATTCTTATTTTGTGGTGCACATGAGCTTAATGACGGCGATAATTGTTGCAGGTTTGTGGACCATTTCTGATGGCGATAATTCTACAACTTCCCTTATGTCTATAAGAACTGTAGGGGTTGGTGGTCTATGTGGATGATCATTTCCTTCCCCATATTGTAATATTTCCATTGTTGGAAGACCTACACAGTGGAATACATCTCTTTTTCATGGGTGGAATATTTTCAGACTATGTCTGAAAGTGTCTCACTGTGATATGCCATTAGATGCCCCTGTTGAGTAAGAACTGCACCAATAGCATAGTCGAAGGCATCTGTCTCGATCTCAAATGGTTGTTGCAGGTCTGGTAATGTGAGAACTGGTGTAGAGAAGAGGCGATGCTTCAACTCAAAAAATGCCTTCTGTTGGGATTCATACCAAAAGAACTTTTTTTCACTCCTCCCTTAATGACTTGACTTAAAGGAAAAGTGATATGAGAAAACCCCAACATGAACCTGCAGTAGAAGTTGGAAAGACCCATAAAATTTTGGAGCTCTGTTATAGTGGTTGGGGTTGGCCAATCCTGAATGACTTGTATCTTGGCTGGGTCCCCATGCACACCCCGCTCATTAATGATGTACCCTAGATATTGAACCTGGGTCATACCAAAAGTGCATTTCCCCAAATTGGCACACAACTTGTGTTGTCGTGGGGTTTGGAGGACCTGTCGAATATAGTGGAGGTGCTCTTCCAAACTCTAGGACCTGGTAAATGAAGCTCAGAAGTGATGAGGATGGTTGGATTTGTTCAAGGATGAAGAAATCAATGTTGCACAAAAATGTAGAAGTTAGGGCAAGTTGGGAAAGTATGGTGAATGGGTGAAGGAAATCTTGAGAGAGAGGCTGGAGTAGGTTGTATGATGGAGGAAGGGTAGGTTGGAGTGTATTACAGGTGTGCTGCACACTACTTTCGAAAACTGATCCAAGCAAAGACTAAAAAAATATAGATTTATCTATTTTGACCTAATTCTAACCTAGAGACCAGAAACATGATGAACATAAGTTTATAGACAGAAAATCATGTAAGAGAGATATGGAAACTGAGCAAGAACAGATCTAAACATGAAAACACAACTGATATCAACTTTTACAACTCAGAACCTAACACTAGCAATTGCATTGGAAGGCAAAAACAATGCTTTTATGGTAGCAAGTGTGCCTTGGTCTCAATTCATGGTCCCTAGGAGGGAGAAATGAGATCAAGGACTACTTGGTAGCCTTTTTATGGATCTTTTCTGTTACCAAACTGTCAAATCAACATGAAGCATGAATAGCTATCTTAATCATAAAAAACAACCTAAGTGATAACGCAAGATTTTAACCTAAATAACAAAAATTATTCTATGAATGCAAGAAAAACACATAAAAGTACACAAAGGAGGTACTAGGCACTTGGGTTGGGCCCAACCCCAAGAGCTACAGCCTCCTAAGAAAGATCAGAGCTGGTGCAAAGCTAGATTTATCTTCATTGATCAAAAAACAATAGTTACATCCCAAAAACTGTCTACAAGAAGAAGCTAAAAAATGCGCTGATACAGGGCTGCACTAAAGTGTGAAAATAGACTAACAAATGACTAACCTACTGATTAAAATCTAACTAACAAAACTGAGGCCCTAAGCCTTCTTATTTATACAAATGGGGACCTCCAACAGTCCTCCCAAAATCAAGGAACTTGGCTTCCTGGAACTGAAGATAACAACAGTCCTACTTGACTTGGTTGGCTGCCTCTTGGCTTTGTGCTCCGAGTTTTTGATGCAGAATTCGAGGTAAGGGCTCATAAATGAAGGGGACACCCTCCTACAAATCCTCCCCCTTGTTCTTCCACAAATTTCGCTGCCAAATGCTCATTAAACCTTTGATTTTGTCTCAAAATTGACCAAAAATCTGCATAAAGCACACATTAGAATTTTTGGCATAATGACTAACCCAATTCACTCTATTAGCATAAATATAATCAAAAACATGCAATAAAATAATGAGAATAGTGGATTAAGTCGAATTAGGAGGCTAAATGAGCCCATATAATTACCCATTTCTGGGGCTCATCAGCTCAACGACCTTTTTATTATTGAACAACAAGGGAAAACTCTAAATAATCAAAACCCTAACCCCATGAGATGAAATTCCAAGAGTTTGTGGGCCTCGTTGGGGTTAGTTGGGCAGCCAACTTCCCGAGATCGTAACTTGGTCATATTATCTCTGTTTGGCATGTATGATACCTCGTTGGAAAGATATGTCTGAGCACTACAGGATGCACCAGCCTATTGTATACCTAAAAAAAATGTCTTTTAGGGGTCAAAACTACTCTGAAATTTTAGGACTCGAAAAAGTGCTAAACATAGTAAATGCTACTATAAATAAGGAAACTGATGAAACTATCTGGAGGTCTAGGAAAAATAGGCAGGTGGCCATGAATATCCACCTGAATCAATAATACACTTATATTCATTTGAAATATTAATATAAAATAATAATAACTAACTTACCATAGTAGGCATTTAGAGGTTCTGTCACCAAGTATCCATCCTTCATCCTCATATTATATGTATTTTTCTGCATGAACAATTTGTTCACCGTGGACTTAGATTGATATAAATCCCATAACCAATTCCACAAATACTTTGTTGTAGCCTTCTCATGGAACATTCAGTAATACTAAATCTGAGAGGCACACTTTTCCTTCCAATCATACTTGGTCTACTCTTCTATTGACATCCATGTTGATGCAAAACATGGATCCACAATGATCCATTAATCTCTGTCCAACAAATCTTCCATTTTGAGCTTCATGGCTCAAAACCATGTCCATTAAATTTTTGATATCTCTCTTTGAACCACTCACCATTTCCTTTCACCACAAGGATCACTTCCACAAATCTCCCTCTATAACATTACCACAAGCTTGAGCCAAACCCCTTACACACAAAAGCATTCCATGAAGCCAAAATTGCTCTGATACCAAATGTAGTAATTAACCATATACAATTAATTGTTGCAAATAGATTCTTAATATAAAATATGTAATGGAAAATGCACATATTAACAAAGATATTTTATCTTAGAATCCAAAAAGTGGGAAACAAGCATTATTTTTTTTTAATATATAGTATTATAATACAATAGATATATATCACGACATCCATAAACCACCAATCCATTTACCATGGATTAGAATAAAATTATAGTTCATTAACTAAAACTACAAAACCATGGGAAAAACCACCATGCACCACAAAATTTCTAAAGGCGAAAACCATGTACTAAAAATTTCCAAAAACCATAGAAATTAATGTGTAGATTCAAAACTACTCATGAAATGTACTAAATGACAAGTCTCAAAGCTACTCTACTAATTTTCGAAAGTTAATTCACCATCTAAAACAAGAATCATAGACATGAAAAAGGAAACATCACACATGCACAAATATTTATCTAGGGGAAAGCAACTGCTCAAATTAACCCATTACTATCTATATTGCATTAATCAGAGAATAGAGAATAAATACATATGCTTGCTCAAGCTTGAGAAAAACTTGCACGTGTATAGTCTATCCCTTTACCTGACTGACTGACTCTCACCAACACTTAGCTAATTTTCAAGCCCTCCAAGTTCCTAATTCCTTGTGTTGATCCTCTGGGAATTAGGCCCCTATTCATTAGGAAATTCCCTCATCTAGATTGCACAATTCCTTTAGGGTCTTCCTCTGACTGCATGCACCATATGTACACTTCGGAATAGTATACAATTGATAGTATGCTACCTTGTAATCTCCATATCAATTGGGTACCTCGAATTCTCTGCATGCGTGAGCTAATTTAGGTTGTTTGATTAGTTAATTGGTTGATCATTGAGTGTGGTTGAAGTTCCACTTCCCCAACTTGACCTTCCACTAGTTCCTCCAACAGTTAATTAACTGACCATAACTCAATTTAATTGAATTAAATTTCTACAATTGAAATTAAATCAACCTAGGCTCCTAAAATTTAGGAACCCACTGCACACAATTGAACTTCATGCCCCTAACTCGAATTAACAAATCTAGACTCCTATTTTTTAGAAATCAACTCAAGTAAATTGAAATTCAACTTATTAAATCAAATTTATTGTTCTTAATTGAGTGACAAGTGTTATGTCACCTCAGTTAACTCGTCCAAGTTATCTGATGATGTGGAAATTAGAATTTTCTCAATTTTAATCAAGTAAAAAATCAAAATTAAGACTTTCTTGCTGCATTTTCAACACTCCCTCTTAGCAAGAAATGGATTACCGACTACCCCAGTCATGCACCTACGGAATGTGTTGCATGAAACACCTCTCACTTTTTTTTCTGCTACTGCAACATTTGAACTGAGAAGAATCCAAAACAAACCGAATCAACTGTGTCTGCAACTATCTAGTGAGAAAATGGTGTTGTTGTCGACTCTGCTACTGAGCCTCCTTATCTACTGTCAACACTCTTTTGCGCTCCTTAGTATCTGACTGACACCTGATCCTCCTACTACTGAATATTGTGGGTCCCCGTAGCAAGGTAATGATCCATGAGGAAAATGACTCAATGGACCCTGCCCAAATTTTTGCAACTCTTGGACTAAGAATCTACATCACTCCACCTCACTCTTGGAGGTATAGTTGCATGTGCTCCCTTTGCCCCTTGGCTTGAACTCTCCCCCTGCTAGAGGCCTCTTCTTGAGTGGATGTCTCCACTCTGCCTCATATATGCTTCTCCATTTTTGGTTGCTCCACAAATTCCTGAGGCTTCTTCTAAGGTTGCATGTTGATATGTATAGCATGCTCCCTCTCAAACACCAAATCTCTAGTATCTTCTTTGCTCCTCAAGGCTTTGCATGCATCTTCTACCTCAAGTTCATACAATTTCTTGACTCGAACCTCAATCTATTTCACTTGTCCTGTGGCTATGTGTCTCAGGAATGCCTTTCCTTTGCTGAAGATCACATCATAATCACAATCTTCCAAAACTACAACGAAGACAAGATTCTTCTTTAGATTCTCCTTTATTTAGAATCTTTCCAAATTTTATATACCCTATCCCAGTCAACCATTGATGAATCATCTTGTTAGTGAGACTCTCATCAAGGAATCTATTGTAGCCAATGATCATTTTTTTTCTTCGTGCATCCTTGATTATTTTTTGTCTTGAGAAACCTCTCTCATATGTCATTGTACATACAAGTATAGTAAGTATTTATTTCCATAACTTTGACATGTTTGGAAAATTTGTATGTAACTCAGTGGCACAAAAAAACCTCCAAGCATCTTTCATGGGTGCCCCCTCACAATTAACACAAAGAGTATCAAAAAATGCATGTAACTCTTTCAAGCAAGTTTCAAAATCAAATAATGTTTTCCTTTCTTACCTCTCACATATAGTATGTTGCAGGTGTTGAAGAATATTTTAAAGCCAGTGCTTTGGATTTTGTTCTCTTCCATCAACATCATGTACATAATGATAAGGGCTAAACAATCTTATAGAGTTAAAAAAAGAAAGATCAGGGAATATTCCTTTGAAACTCTCTACTAGAGGTTGAACATATTCTTTTGCAAGTTCTTTGCAACTCTCCTGGTTACCATCAATGTAATGTTTCCATGATTTTTTTTGTGTATCAACAAAATCACCATATGTATGTGGAATTTCTACAAATCACAATTCATGCTTATGAACAATTCCCTCTTTATAAATAATTTCTAGATAACCAAATTTAGAGGCATATAAAAGTTTAGATAAGTAAGATGTTCCATCTGCAAATGTGTCACTTCTTAGGAATGACCTTTATTCAAAGTATTTATAGTAACATCTATGGTTTCTCCTAAAGCAGTAACATCAACATACACTGAATCCTTGGGGTTGACTTGAAACTGACTGTACATTTGGAGGGGAAATTCAAAATTCAAAATTCATTTTTTTTCTTATTTTGAAGCTGATTTGGAATCCAGATATATATTTATCATTTATTGCATATTTTTTAGGGCTAAAACTTGATTATAAAGATTGGCCATAACTACAAAATTAACACTGCCTCTTAGCTAGGGAGGCATTCATAATGATTTTTCGAGATGTTCTCTTGTTGAATAAAAATTTCTCTATCCAAAGAAAAGGTTGAATGAACTCAATTATGTTGATAAATTCATCCACCTTGTGTTCTATACAATAACCATGTGGAAGGCATCCCTGCATCAACATCAAATAGACAGGCTATCTACCCACTAGTTTGAGGGTCACCAATCTCCAAGTCATCTCTTGGAGTCTTGTCAGGAACCCCACCTAATGCATGGTGAAACACTTGGGTCACCAATCTATCAAGTCAACACTTGGAGTCTTGTTAGGAACCCAACCTGTGTGAAAATTTAGAGACCCAAATTTCTACTGCAACAATTGATTAAGTTCCTTCTATTTGTTAATTACTGAACAAATTATTTACTGCATCCTACAACAAATACTAAAACTAATACATTGCAACCTTCACCAATTAAATTAAATGCGGAAACAAGAAACTGAGAAAGAAAGAAATACACAACATATGACACTGTTATTTTTGTACAAATATCCCTAGGAAAACCCAATGCGGTAAAACTAGTGTAGCAACTGAAGGTTTGTATTATTAAGCAATAGTTTTCTGAATACAATTCGTTGGATGAGAAACTCGCCATCCGATACAAGGATAAACTAGACAAAAAGAGTAGTGAGATGATCTCACACTGTCACAAGAAGAACCGATACTACTATGTGCAGTAATGTGTCAAGCCTACGTAGTCACTGTGTCACTGCAGTTGGGACTGCACTGCACCTCCTTCTGATCCTTTGTTGGCTAGAGACTTCAGCTCTCAGGACTCCCAGTATCAAACCTTGACTCCGACACTAGATCTTGATTGTTCCTCAGCAAAATTTTGATCTCCCTCCAAAGCTCTGCGCTGCCACAACGTAGCTCTGTGTGGCCCTGCGTCAACCTCTCTGGATGTCTTTCTACCCTCTCTACCTTGTACTCTTTTGTCCAAGAAAACTTCCCCCAGAACCTATCCCTACCCCTCACTACAAGAAATCTCCTCAATCGAATCTCTGGCAATTGTTGCGCTGCCTCTCTAAGAAATTCGATCTCTTGATCTCTCCCTGATCTATTTTACAAATGCCCATCGAAGTCCTTCTTATAATCCTCCATTTTAGTAATCAACGGCCCATATTAGATTCTAATAAATGACTCAGATCATTTGGACTCGATCTCCATCTTCTTCTTGAAGTTTCACCCTCAGTTTGATTAATACCCTTTAATTATTTTAATTTCCTAAGTTTAGACTTAGGCATCCATTAAAAATGATTAATTATTTTAATAAAACTATCTTCGGGTGGAATTTCCCAAACTGATTTCTGGGTATTGTGAAATACATGTTTCTTAGCCTCCCACAAAATTTAAGGCTAATATCACATTCGATACTACCATAAATCAACACTCCCTCTTAGCAAGGAATGTGCTCTAGTAATGCAACCTATTAAACCATCACCCTGGTCTATAACATCTCCCTTTGCATTGCTGATGTCTGCCCACCAACTACTGTGCAAATGCTACATTTGTACTATTGTTGACCCTGCCACTACCAACACTACATCTATACTGCAACCCTCATAAGTTTTGCATCTGTGTTGCTGTTGGCACTGCCACTGCCAATAATACATCTGCACTACATTGAACCTTCTCCAACTGTTACTGCTATTGCATCAACAACAGAAAAACA
Organism: Pinus tabuliformis; assembly: GCA_031772625.1. Taxonomy (NCBI): domain Eukaryota; kingdom Viridiplantae; phylum Streptophyta; class Pinopsida; order Pinales; family Pinaceae; genus Pinus; species Pinus tabuliformis. Next base: position 980,399,816 of record CM062816.1, on the reverse strand, counting down.
TCCAAAATGATTGAACAAGTGTTCAACATGATGCATTTGTTGCTAGAGTTTTGACTGTTGCTAGTCTTTGCACTGACCCTCTGAAGCCTATGCGTTGCTGCTGACTCTGCATTATGCAAACTGCACTGCTGCCAATTCTTCTCTGCGTTGCTGAGCCTCTGGCGCTCTACGGGTAAAGCTACCACACTGTCAACATATGTTTTGAGATCATTCTCAACCAAAAGACATGAAATCCTTGCCTTCCATATCACATAGTTGGATGCACCCTCCAACCGATCTTGATCTCGTAAACCATTATTTTCCATCTTTGCCAATGAAATGTCGAATTTCCTCCTCTCCCCTTTGTGTTGTTGCTGGGCTAGCCTACGCACTCCCTGCTGGAGTTAGTAGATCTGTTGCTCCCTCCTGCTACTCAAAAAATAAGAATTCAGACTTCTTGGCTAGAAGTCCTCTAAGGAAGAATTCCCTCAAGGAATCGAGATATATATTATCATTTATTTCATATTTTTTAGGGCTAAAACTTGATTATAAAGATTGGCCATAACCCCAAAATTCAACACTGTCTCTTAGCTAAGGAGGCATTCATAATGATTTTTCGAGATGTTCTCTTTTTGAATAAAAATTTCTCTATCCCAAGAAAAGGTTGAATGAGCTCAATTATGTTGATAAGTTCATCCACCCTATGTTCTATAGAATAACCATGTGGAAGGCATCCCTGCATCAACTTCAAATAGACGAACTAGCTACCCACTAGTCTGAGGGTCAACAATCTCCAAGTCATCTCTTGGAGTCTTGTCAGAAATCCAACCTAACCCATGGTGAAACCCTTGGGTCACCAATCTATTAAGTCAACACTTGGAGTCTTGTTAGGAACCCCACCCGTGTGAAAATTTAGAGACCCAAATTTCTACTGCAACAAATGATTAAGTTCCTTCTATTTGTTAATTACTGAACAAATTATTTACTGTATCCTACAAAAAATATTGAAACTAATACATTGCAGCCTTCACCAATTAAATTAAATGCGGAAACAAGAAACTGAGCAAGAAAGAAATACACAACATATGACATCGTTATTTTTGGACAAATGTCCCTGGAAAAACCCAATGTGGGAAAACTGGTGCAGCAACTGAAGGTTTGTATTATTAATCAGTATTTTTCTGAATCAATTCGTTGGATGACCAACTCGTTATCCGATACATAGATAAACTAGACAAAAAGAGTAGTGAGATGATCTCACCCTGTCACTAGAAGAACCGACACTGCTCTGCACAGTAATGTGTCAAGCCTCGGAGTCACTGGGTCACTGTAGCTGGGACTATGTTGCACCTCCTTTTGATCCTCTATTGGCTGGATACTTTAGCTCTCAAGACTCCCTATCTCACACCCTAACTTTGGCACTAGATCTTGACTGTTCCTTAGCAAAATTTTGATCTCCAGCTAAAGCTCTGCACTACCATAATGTAGCTCTGTGTGGCCCTGCGTCAACCTCTCTGGACGTATTTCTACCTCTCTACCTTGTATTCTCCAGTCCAGGAAAACTTCCCCTAGAAACTATCCTTGCCCTCACTACAATAAATGTCCTCAATCGATTCTCTGGAAATTGTTGCGCTGCCCTCTGAGAAATTCGATCTCTTGATCTCTCCCTGATCTATTTTCCAAATACCCATCGAAGTCCTTCTTATAATCCTCTAGTTGAGTAATCAATGGCCCATATTAGATTCTAATCAATGGCTTAGATAATTTGGACTCGATCTCCATCTTATTCTAGAAGTTTCACCCTCTGTTTGATTAATACCCTTTAATTATTTTAATTTCCTAAGTTTAGACTTAGGCAACCATTAAAAATAATTAATTATTTTAATAAAACTGTCTTCGGGTGGAATTTCCCAAAATGATTTATGGGTATTATGGAATACATGTGTCCTAGCCTCCTTGCAAATTTTTAGGCTAAGATCATGTTTTATACTACCATAAATCAACACTCCCTCTTAGCGAGGAATGTGCTCTAGTAATGCAACCTGTTGAAGCATCGCCCTGCTTTGTAACATCTCCCTCTACATTGCTGATGTCTGACATCACTTCCCACCAACTACTACAAAATTCTACATCTGTACTGTTGTTGACCCTGCCACTGCCAACACTGCATATATACTGCAACCCTCATAAGTTCTGCATCTGTGTTTTTGCTTGCACTGCCACTCCCAATACTACATTTGGACTGCATTGAACCTTCTCCAACTGTTGTTGCTATTGCATCAGCAACGGAAAAACATCCAAAATGATTGAACAAGTGTTCAACATGATTCATCTGTTGTTGGAGTTCTGATTGTTGCTAGTCTCTGTGCTGATCCTCTGAAGCCTCCGCATTGCTGCTGACTCTGCATTGTGCCAACTGCACTGCTGCCAATTCTGCTTTGCGTTGCTTAGTCTCTGGCGCTCTGCGGGTAAAGCTACCACACTATCGACATAGGTTTTGAGATCATGCTCATCCATAACACATGAAATCCTTGCCTTCCATATCACATAGTTGGATGCACCCTCCAACCGATCTTGATCTCGCAACCCTTTATTTGCCATATCTGCCAACAAAATGTCGAATTGCCTCCTCTCTCCTCTGCGCTATTGTTGGGCTAGCCTATGCACTCCCTACTGGAGTTAGTAGATCTTATGCTCCCTGTTGCTACTCAACAAATGAGAATTCAGACTTCTTGGCTAGAAGTCCTCTAAGGAAGAATTCCCTCAAGGAATCCAGATATATATTTATCATTTATTGCATATTTTTTAGGGCTAAAAATTGTCAATTATAAAGATTGGCCATAACTACAAAATTCAATGCTGCCTCTTAGCTAGGGAGGCATTCATAATGATTTCTCAAGATGTTCTCTTGTTGAATGAAAAATTCTTTATCCCAAGAAAAGGTTGAATGAGCTCAATTATGTTGATAAATTCATCCACCCTATGTTCTATACAATAACCATGTGGAAGGCATCCCTGCATCAACATCAAATAGACATACTATCTACTCACTAGTCTGAGGGTCACCAATCTCCAAGTCATCTCTTGGAGTCTTTTCAAGAACCCCGCCTAACCCATGGTGAAACCCTTGGGTCACCAATCTATCAAGTCAACACTTGGAGTCTTATTGGGAATCTCGCCTGTGTGAAAATTTAGAGACCCAAATTTCTACTACAACAATTGATTAAGTCGCTTTTATTTGTTAATTATTGAACAAATTATTTACTGCATCCTACAACAAATACCGAAACTAATACATTGCGGCCTTCACCAATTAAATTAAATGCGGAAACAAGAAACCGAGCAAGAAAGAAATACACAACATATGACACCGTTATTTTTGGACAAATGTCCCCGGAAAAACCCATTGCGGGAAAACCGGTGCAGCAACTGAAGGTCTGTATTATTAAGCAGTAGTTTTATAAATACAATTCATTGGATTACCAACTCGCCATTTGATACAGAGATCAACTAGACAAAAAGAGTAGTGAGATGATCTCACCCTGTCACAAGAAGAACCGACACTGCTCTGTGCAGTAATGTGTCAAGCCTACGCAGTCAATGTGTCATTGTAGTTGGGACTACGTTGCACCTCCTTCTGATCCTCTGTTGCCTGGAGACTTCAGCTCTTAGGACTCCTAGTCTCACACCCTGACTTCGACACTAGATCTTGACTATTCCTCAGAATAATTTCAATCACCCTCTGAAGCTCTATGCTGCCACAGTGTAGCTCTGCGTGGCCCTGTGTCAACCTCTCTGGATGTCTTTCTACCTTCTCTGCCTTGTACTCTCCTGTCCAGGAAAACTCCCCCCCATAAATTATCCCTACCCCTCACTACAAGAAATATCCTCAATCGATTCTCTAGCAATTGTTGCATTGCCCTCTCTAAGAAATTCGATCTCTTGATCTCTCCCTGATCTATTTTCCAAATTCCCATCAAAGTCCTTCTTATAATCCTCCAATTGAGTAATCAACGACCCATATTAGATTCTAATCAATGGCTTAGATCATTTGGACTCGATCTCTATCTTCTTCTAGAAGTCTCACCCTCAGTTGATTAATACACTTTAATTATTTTAATTTCCTAAGTTTAGACTTAGGCACCCATTAAAAATAATTAATTATTTTAATAAAATTGTCTTCGGGTGGAATTTCCAAAAATGATTTCTAGGTATTGTGGAATACATGTTTCCTAGCCTCCATACAAATCTTTAGGCTAATAGAACGTTCGATACTACCATAAATCGACACTCCCTCTTAGCAAGGAATGTGCTCTAGTAATGCGACATGTTGAAGCATCACCCTGCTCTGTAACATCTCCCTCTGCACTACTGATATCTAACATCACTACCCACTAACTACTGCGTAAATGCTACATCTATATTGCTGCTGACCCTGCTACTTCCAACAATGCATCTATACTACAACCCTCATAAGTTATGCATATGTGTTGCTACTGCCACTGCCACTGCCAATACTACAACTGCATTGCATTGGACCTTCTCCAACTGTTTTCGCTACTACATCAGCAACGGAAAAACATTTGAAATTATTGAACAAGTGTTCAGAATGATGCATCTGTTGCTAGAGTTTTGACTGTTGCTAGTCTCTATGCTGACCCTCTGAAGCCTTCGCGTTGTTGCTGACTCTGCACCATGCCAACTGCACTGCTGCCAATTCTGCTCTGCGATGCTCGGTCTTTGGCGCTCTGCGGGTAAAGCTACCACACTGTCAACATAGGTTTTGAGATCATGCTCATCCATAAGACATGAAATCCTTGCCTTCCATATCACGTAGTTGTATGCACCCTCCAACATATCCTAATCTTGCAACCCATTATTTGCCATCTCTGCCAACGAAATGTCGAATTGCCTCCTCTCTCCTCTGCATTGTTTCTAGCTGGCCTATGCACTCCCTGCTGGAGTTAGTAGATCTGCTACTCCCTGCTACTACTCAGTAAATAAGAATTCAGACTTCTTGGTTGGAGTCCTCTAAGGAAGAATTCCCTCAAGGAATCCAGATATATATTTATCATTTATTGCATATTTTTAGGGCTAAAACTTGATTATAAAGACTGGCCATAACTACAAAATTCAACACTGACTCTTAGCTAGGGAGGCATTCATAATGATTTTTCGAGATGTTCTCTTATTGAATAAAAATTTTTCTATCCCAAGAAAAGGTTGAATGAGCTCAATTATGTTGATAAATTCATCCACCCTATGTTCTATATTATAACCATGTGGAAGGCATCCCTGCATCAACATCAAATAGGCGAACTAGCTACCCACTAGTCTAAGGGTCACCAATCTCCAACTCATCCCTTGGAGTCTTGTCAAGAACCACACCTAACCCATGGTGAAACCATTGGGTCACCAATCTATCAAATCAACACTTGGAGTCTTTTTAGGAACCCCACCTGTGTTAAAGTTTAGAGACCCAAATTTCTATTGCAACAACTGTTTAAGTTCCTTCTATTTGTTAATTACTGAACAAATTATTTAATGTATCCTACAACAAATACTGAAACTAATACATTGCAACCTTCACCAATTAAATTAAATACGGAAACAAGAAACTAAGTAAGAAAGAAATACACAACATATGACACCGTTATTTTTGGACAAATGTCCCCAGAAAAACCCAATACGGAAAAACTGGTGCAGTAGATGAAGGTTTTTGTTATTAATTAGTAGTTTTCTAAATCAATTCGTTGGATGACCAACTCGCCATCTGATACAGAGATAAACTAGAAAAAAAGAGTAGTGAGATGATCTCACCCTGTCACTAGAAGAACCGACACTACTCTGTACAGTAATGTTTCAAGCCTACGCAGTCACTGCATCACTACAGCTGGGACTATGTTGCGCCTCCTTCTGATCCTCTGTTGGCCGGAGACTTCAGCTCTCAAGACTCCCGGTCTCACACCCTTAATCTGACACTAGATCTTGACTGTTCCTTAGCAGAATTTCGATCTCCCTCTGAAGCTCTATGCTGCCACAATGTAGCTCTGTGTGGCCCTGTGTCAACCGCTCTCGACGTATTTATACCCTCTCTGCCTTGTACTCTCTGGTCCAGGAAAACTTCCCCTAGAAACTATCCCTGCCCCTCACTACAAGAAATCTCCTCAATCGATTATTTGGCAATTATTGCGCTGCCCTCTCTGAGAAATGCGATCTCTTGATCTCTCCCTAATCTATTTTCCAAATGCCCATCGAATTCCTTATAATCCTCCATTTGAGTAATCAACGGCCCATATTAGATTCTAATCAATGGCTCGGATCATTTGGAATCGATCTTTGTATTAGCCTCCCTATTCCAAATCTTTGTCCTAGCCTCCCTATTCCAAATTTGTGTCCTAGCCTCCCTATTCCAAATTGGTTTTATGTTACCGTCTTGTCTTTGTTTCTTTTGTTGGGCTATAATCATTCTTCCATGGCCTCCTAGTGAGGATTACAGGTACATTGTGAAGGATGCCAAGGCTCTGACAAAAAATGGAAGTATTTTATCAATGAATAAATGTATGTGGCCAGAGGACTCTCCCAGAAGTAATTCATGTTCAAAAGGAAGAAATTGTATAGATATCTATAAGGGCTACTAGTTCAAAGGGAGAAGACATACCAAAAAGTTTGAAGGAGGTCATTGTACGAAGATTTGTGGAAATTTAGCAATGACTTCAAGATGGATTCATAAGATCAAGCATTTTTGGCAGCATATAAAAGTGCAAAGTGAAGATTCTTCGAAGAAGAGGGAGAGTACGTCAAGAAGATATTTTCTCCAATTACAATTTGGAAAGTTGAGAAGCAGGGGAGCTTCAATATTTATTGATCAGGTACAATCATGATGATAAATGCACATGATACAAAAGGAGCAGTGAGGTTCCTATGGTTGATTTGTTTGTTGACATTCTCACTATCCTCCAAATGAAGTTAGACAAGCTTGAAGTAATTGAGAATGTTTCCCTTGAAGGGAGTGTTAATGTTGTAGCATCAAGGGGCGGATATTCTCCCTTAGTTTTGACCAGGAAACCATGATTTGTGGTTGGGGAGATTGGCCCTGTTAGCATCAAAGCCTCCAAGTGCTCCCTCAGTCACTGGGTTCTGACCATATTTCCATGAGGTTTGGCTTGTGGGTTGGGTGAGTGCCTTATATCATTGGGAAAGTATTTTTACCATTCAATGATATGTGATGACATGTGGGAATGGTAAATGGGCCCCCAGTTTCACAATGGGCCAGGTTGTTGATTTCTGGTAGCATCGGATGTGCTATTAGCCTCAAAATTTGTAGGGAGGCTAGGACACATATTTGGAATAGGGAGGCTAGGACAAAGATTTGGAATAGGGAGGCTAGGACACAGATTTAGATCATGCCTTTGATTTGGTCAGTTAGCTTAGAGAATTCATCCTTTTTTCTACCTCATATTTGACTTTATTCATTCCTCAGATAACTCCCACGTGTGAACAAAATTGATCTAAATTAGATGCCCAAATGGAGAGGATGAATACCAATATATTGATGTTGAATGAGATGAATGGGTGTGTCCCTTCATTGGGGCCAACTTGAAGCCGACCTTACATTTGGAGGTAAAATTCAAAATTCAAAATTCATTTTTTTCTTCTTTTGAAGCTTACTTGGAATTCACATATATATTTATCATTTCTTATATATTTGAAGGGATAAAACGTGATTATGAATACCGGCCATAGCTACAAAATTGCACAATGAATACCTAAAAGATTAGGTACATTGTTTTCCAAAAATGTAATAAGCCATTCTTATTTCCAACCATCGATGATGCAGCATATAAAATACTATATATCTTTTATTTGAAATCCCCCTTGCTTCCTTTAAATCATTAACTTCATCATATGTTGTTTTCCCTCTTCCATAAAAAACAATTATGAGTTTTAAAAATTGTGAAATTGGAGGACCCAAACCTTGTGAGCCTAGAAATGTGGCATAAACCATGAGATATTTCTCTAAACTATGATCAATACTTTCATCTAGCATCAATGAATAAAAAAAGACTATCCAACAGTCTTATTGTTTGAACCTCTTCAAGATACTCATATATAGTAAAAAGGATTTATTTTGCACTGATGTGATTTGTAAATGATGTGTAGCCTTTATTCATTGGTATGTTGGGTGTTTGTAAAAACATTCCAAACAAGAAAAGGGATTCATATTTTGAGAAAGGTATATAATCTTGCAAAACCTAATAAACTAATTTCATGGTTGTGATTACACTTTTCTTGCTTTTGTCATCAATGCACACTTTGTGTTTTGGAATGGATTTTGCATTCTTTTCATTTCCACACATCCATTTAACTTGTGAAAGTTTATGGATGCTTGAATTTGCATGAATAATGAGTGAATCATGTTGCATGGTGGAGCAACCAATGCCAATCACCCATGGTCCAGTTTCCTTACGTGATTCACAATACATGCATTTCATAGCTACTTTTCCTTCATGTATTGTCTCTCTCAACCACTTGTACTTAGTTTTCCATTCCTCACGAAACTCTCTTTTCACTTTTATTTTTTGTTTTGCTTTTGAGTGCTAGGTTCTTCACCTTGAATTTCTTCAATGCATTCTTCATTATATCCCAATATATCTAATTGTTCATTTAGATCAAAATTAAGACACAATTTATTAGAAGATGAAATTTGTGATGTAGTAGTTCATCCAAAAAAAAAATTGATAGAATGTTGGCTCTTTTTTGTTTGATACATTTTTTGATATAATACCTATATAATAAAAAATTGAAAGTAATTAGATGTTGCATAAACATGCCATAAATTTTATAATTCCTACTTAAAACATCAATCAACAACATATAGAAATAAAACAAAATCACTATTAATTATTGTTATACAATATAATTTCAATCGTATAAAATAGTAAACATTTAACATTTTGAGAAAGTTATTTTTTTAATAGTGTTTAATTTAGTGAAATGTGAGAAGTTCTCTTTTCTTTTTCTTTTCCTTAAGGCAAGAAAATTCTGTTACCTACATGAGGAGGAGAAAAATAGAATTCCATATGACAGACTAATTATTTTGATTAATTAAATAATAATAAAAAATAAACTAAAATTGTGATTTAACGCCCATTATTGAATTATCATCCTTTTCTTATTAGATTATTAGAATTATTGAATAATCATATTTATTTTATTGAGACAGATTTGTAGGTCATGTGGTAGGGATAACTTATTGTCTTCCTCCTCACTTGGGTTATTATTATAATTATTGAATAATCATCTTTAGCTTATTGAGACAGATTTGTAGATTGTGTGGTAGGGATAGCCTATTGTCTTCCTCCTCAATCGGGTTCAAATCTCATGTTATGACATGCCTTCCTATGTAACATGATTATCTACCTTGATTCCTTGGAGTAATAGAAATTCAAATTAAAACTCATCTACTATGATTCTACTATGATTTTAAGGCATACTTTTAGTCATAAGCAACCATTAAAAATCTGTTGGGGGTTTACTATGATTTTAAAACATACAACATAAATTCAAATTAAAACTCATTTACAATGATTTTAAAGCATACTTTCATTCTTAAGCAACTATTAAAATTTTATGAAGAAACTTGATTTTAGAAATAAATAATTTCATGAATAAACTTGACTTTAGAAATAAATAAATTCAAATTATGAGTAGAACCTTTTGGGCATTTATTATTATTTTAAAACATATAGCATAAATTCAAATTAAAACTCATTTACAATGATTTTAAAACATACTTTTAGTCTTAACCAACTATTAAAATTTTATGAATAAAATTGACTTTAGAAATAAATAAATTCAAATTATGAGTAGAACCTTTTAGGGCTTTACTATTATTTTAAAACATGTTTTTAGTCTAAAGAAACCATTATTTTTCATAAATGGGAATGATATTGGTTCTAATGGGAGGAGCGGTAACGAGCAGCGAGGGTTCATAGATTAGCACAGACTGTTTCTAATGGAGGGCGGCAGAGGAGGGAGCTTGACTCCCTCCTACAAGGACGCGGTATCCAACAAAGGCAAAACACCAGTGATAAATAGCAAAGGCGTGGCTGGGGAAAAAAACAGAGATAATGATAAGGGGACAAAGGGTACTAAGACCAAGGTAAACAGTAGCATAAAGGACAAGGAGGAAGAAGACAAAAATCATGGTTCACGAGACCAAAAGCAAAAGGGACCTTGCAAGCCTAAAGCAGAAATCACTCCCAGAGTAATATTAAATGATCCTGCTCTGCAAGCACATAGAGAACACATGGGGAACTATGCCATTATTTGTAAATTCATGGGACTATGGCCCACTGAAAAAGCTTTACAAACGTGGATCAAGTATCACTGGAAACCCAAAGGAAGCATTGACCTACATCTTGGGTCAAAGGGATTCTTCACAGTAGTGTTCTCAAACATCGAAGACAAAGACAAAATATTCGAAGGAGGACCCTACTTTTATGCAGCAGTTGGTCTCTATATGAGGCCTTGGATGATGAACTTCGTCCCAGAGCGGGAGACCTTCACCTCGGTTCCAGTATGGGTAAGGCTATATTCTCTACCTCTTGATTATTGGCAAACTGAATCGCTAGCAGCTATTGGCAATAAACTAGGGTGTTTTGTCAAATTTTCTGAAGCCACAAGAAGAGGGAAATATACCTCCTTTGCAAGAATATGTGTGGAAATGGATCTATCAGAAGCTCTTCCGGATGAAGTTATTTTGGAAGTTTTTGATGAGGAGTGGGTGCAGACAGTGGACTACGAGCATATCCCATTCAGATGTCGTAGATGCCATGAACATGGACATCTATTCAGAGATTGCCCTCTCAATAAAGCAGACAACAAAGGGAACCTCAATACTTCGAAGGATACAAAGAGCTTTCAGAAAGTGGCAAGCAGAGGAAAAAGGGGGAAAAAAGGGAATAAAGCAACAACGGAACGAGAGGCAGAAGGTCAGTTAGAAAAAGTTTCAAGTGCTGGACGAGAATGAAGAAAACATGAAGGAAAATCATTCTCAGGAGGAAGATCCTAATGAAAAAGAAAAGGAAGAAAACAATAAACAATCTCAAGATATGGGTTATCAAAATGAGATTGTTATGAGTAAAATAGAAATGGAGATGGACCAGGAAATGACCCAAAGCGAAATAGATCTAGAAGATCATGAATTACAGGAACTTCTAGACAAGGAAAACCTGGACCTGGAAGGATTCTTGAGGCAAGGATCCAAGGGAGGAATAGAATCAATACCACCAGAAGAATGCTCCAAAATACAGCAGTTATTTTTATGGAAAACCCAGGAAAGAGGGTTGGATAAAGGTAAAAGTATTCACAAGCAGGAGCACAGAGGTGTGAAAACTATAAAATCAACTCCAGGATTAGCAACTAGAAATCCAGGAAAGAAAAGGGGCAGGAAAAAGCAAAATCAACTCTTAATGGAGTGTGGAAAGCTAATGATAGATTTGGGTAAGATGAAAGACCTAACCAGTTACTCTTTCATAAATCTTTAATTATGAAGTTCATATCTTGGAATATCATAGGTCTAGGTAGTAAAAGAAAACAAAGAATGTTAAGTAACAGAGTGAAACTAGAAAAACCGAATATAATCTTTAGTCAGGAAGCAAAATGCTCCATTCAAAAATTAAAGCAAATCCATAGAAAATGGAGGGATAGATTTTAGTTTCTCGAAGTGAAAGCAGATAACACAGCTGGAGGCATCCTCACTCTATGGAACCCCCAAAAAGTCAGCATATTCGATGTGAAGGCATCAAGAAATTATTTATCTGTTATTATTCAACCAGTGGGATTCGTGGATACTTTATTGGTCACAAATGTTTATGGTCCATAAAGAATAGATGAGAAACTGAGAGTCTTAAACTCCTTGGCAGAGCTCAGAAGCAGAAATGAAGAAATACCTTGGGTCTTGGGAGGAGATTTTAACATGATTAAATCACTTTCTGAAAAAAAGGAGGCACCAGATTGCTTAATAAAGACTCCGAATTGTTTCAAACCTTCACAGATGATATGAATCTGGTTGACTCGGCAACACATAATGGCCTTTTTACTTGGAACAACAAAAGAGGAGGTGAGGCTCAGGTAGCCTCCAAGTTAGATATATTTTTGATCTCAGAGGAGCTTATGCTAGCAAATAGAGAAATAACAGCTAGAGTTCTCCCCTTTGGAGGTTCTGATCACTGGCCAATTCAATTAGAACTCAAGGGGTTTGATTCTCCCAGGAATAGACCCTTCAGGTTTGAGAATATCTGGCTCTCCCACCCAGACTTCATCAGCAACATTGAAAAATGGTGGGTAGAAGATCTGCAGATCCAGGGCACTAATATGTTCATCCTACACAAAAGACTTCAACATATTAAATTCAAACTCAAAGAATGGAACAAGAAGGTTTTTGGTAACATTTTTGTGGATAAAAAGGCAGTGGAAACCAAACTACAGGAACTCAATCAAGCATTGATCACAGAGGGTTTTGATAAAGTCAAAAGTCAGCAAGCTGATAAACACCATCAAGAATGGGAGAAATTATGCAAACAAGAGGAAATCTTTTGGAGACAAAAGTCTCGAATTCAATGGCTCAAAGAAGGTGAACGTAATACTAAATTTTTTCATAGATCCACCATAGCCAATAGAGCTCACAACAGAATCTCTTCGATATTGAATGACAATGGGGAGCTCCAGACCTCTCATAAGAATATCGAAGATGTGTTGGTTCAACATTTCAGAAGTATCACTAAGGAAAATAATCCAGACAGAGAGAAATGCATCAAAGAAATTACAAAAAATATCCCTAAGCTGGTGTCAAGAGAGGACAATTTTAACCTGAACAAACCAGTCACCGAAGAGGAAGTCAGTGAGGTTATTAAAGACATGCAGAATGGCAAAGCTCCAGGTCCAGATGGTTTCAATGTGGATTTTTTTAAGGCCTATTGGAACATTGTCAAGCAGGACATTCTGAATGTTGTGGAGGATTCCAGAAGAAGCAGGACTATTCTGAAATCCCTCAACACCTCCTTCATCTCTCTGATCCCTAAACATGATTCAGCCTTGACTTCTAATAAGTATAGACCCATTGCTTTATGCAATGTGGTATACAAGATTATATCCAAGGTATTAGCTAGCAGAATCAAACCTCTTCTTCCTTCTTTAATCTCAGGTGAGCAATCTGGTTATGTGGAAGGCAGAAAAATCCTTAATAATATTATTCTAGCCCACGAGACAGTTCACACGCTAACCAGTAAAAGACGGGCCAGTATGATCATGCAATTAGATATTGCCAAAGCCTATGACAAGGTAAACTAGATCTATATCAAGAGGATCCCTTCTGCGTTTGGGTTTTATCACAACTGGGTCAAATGGGTCATGGCTCTGGTTACCTCTTCCAGCGTTTCTATTCTGGTGAATGGATCTCCCTCAGATATCTTCACTCCTTCCAAAGGCCTCAGGTAGGGTGACCCACTCTCTCCCTTTCTCTTTATCCTCATGATGGAAGGATTGGGCAGAGCCATTAAGCAGGCTAAAGCCTTGGGACAAATTAAGGGCCTTCAATTAACGGAGAATGGTCAAACAATGACTCACCAACAATTTGTGGATGATACAATGCTACATGGAATTCCTACAGTCAAAGAAGCTTCAACGTACAAACAAATCCTGAATAACTTTGCCTTGGCTACAGGTATGGAAGTCAATCTCTCCAAATCAAAAAAAATTTCTTAAATACTAACATTGCAATTCAGAGAAATATCTCCAGAATTCTGGGCTTTCAAAGGGATTCCCTCCCTTCAAAGTATTTGGGAATTCCCCTTACAGCCAGGCCCCTGCACAAAAGTATTTGGGAACCGGTGCTCAACAAGATGCAAGACAAAGTTAAAAAATGGACTATCAGATCATTGAACCTGGCTGGTAGGTTGATACTGACAAAAGCCGTTCTACAGTCAATCCCGGTTTTCTTTTTATCAACCCTCCCAGCTCCCAAAGGTGTCTTACAACAATTCAGGAATATCCAGAGAGACTTCCTCTGGGGCAAGGAAGAAACAAGGAAGAAATGGGCCCTGGTTTCTTGGGATAAAATCTGCAAACCTAAAAGTCACGGGGGTCTAGGCTTAGATTATCAAGAAATTCTAAGTAATGTACTAGGATCCAAACTCTGGTGGAGAAGGGTTAAATAACCAGAAGCTCAACGGGCTAAAACTTGGAAAGAAAATATGCAAGTTCGTGGCAAAAAAATGATCTTATTAGAATGTCTGGAAACATAAAGGGCTCTTACATCTGGAATAAAGCCTGGGAAAACAGAAGCCTAGTACAAGACTACAGTTTCTGGGAAATCAGAGCAGGAGATCTTGCTCTCTTTTGGGAGGAAAAATGGCAACAAGAACCAATTCTTTTAAAAGAGGACTATATGATCCTCAAGCAGGAAACAGATTCCCAGGGATTATCCAAAGTTAAATATTTCTGGAATCTTCCTCACATCTCCGTAAAATGGAGAAATTGGAGAAGCATAGACTGTAGAGATGACAGCCCCCTAAGAATAAAATTCGAGGCAATTATGAGCATGTTAAGACAAAGGAAAATCTTGGTAACAGAGGGGCAGGATTAGTTAAGATGGGGCCTCAATAAAGAAGGATCCTTTAATCTTAAGGAAGCTAAGAGAATTATCCTGAATCTAGATTCCAGAAATTCAACGAATTCATGGCAACAACTTTGGATCCACCAAGGGTGGATGAAGATCAAGCTATTCATGTGGTTAGTTCACCACAAAAAAATATTAACTTGGGACAACATTAGGAAAAGAGGGGTTATTGGGCCCTCTAGATTTCAGCTATGTGAAGCTCAAGAGGAAACAATGGAGCATATTCTTAACAGTTGCACCTTTACCACCTGGTTGTGGGATTCTTTTGCCACCATTTTTCAACAGACAGACAAAGATATAAGAAGCATCACTAATACCCTGAACAAGTGGAGAAGGAACTTTCTGGAGAATGAGATTCTCAATTTGGTCCGGGCCTTTACACCAAGCTTCATTATCTGGAATGTTTGGAAAGAACGGAATAAAAGAATTTTCAAGGATGAAAAAACTAGTCCTCTTCCCCTGTTGGATCTGATCTTGAAGCAGATTAAGGAGACAGTTAGTACCACTGTTCATAATTATCCCAAAAACCCTCCCACAGAAAATGAGATGAGAACTCTCAGGCAACTGAGAATGCAAGAGATCATTACCAATGGACTTAGTAGAAGAGAAGGAAATTTGGGAAAGGAAAAGGATTTCTGGCAGCCTCCACCGAAAGGATACCTGAAATGCAATATTGATGGTGCTTCAAAAGGCAACCCTGGAATAGCCGGATATGGAGGGGTGTTAAGAGATGAAGAAGGAATTATAATCTTCATTTTCCACTGCCACTTAGGTAAAGCCACAAATAATATGGCTGAATTAATGGCCTTAGAACAATGCCTAGAACTGCTGAATCTAAATCATAGCTCAAATGTCATCATAGAGGCAGACTCAAAGATCTCCATAAAAGCTGTTAAAAGAATTAGTTGTGGAGCAGCGCCGGAGAAGGTCTCAAAACACTAGAGACTAATACAAGTGTATCAAAGAATTCAAAAACATCTCCTGAGTTTACGAACTGTTAGTTTTAGACATGTTAGACGAGAAGCTAACAAACTAGCAGACACTCTAGCCAACCAAGGGGTGATTAATTCAGAGCGCAAATTTGAAATGAAGTGGCAGGAGATGACTCAGAGCCGAGTAAAATCTCTATGCGAAGAACAAGTGGCAAAAAATAGAGAAATTTTTAAATATTGGGCCAGAAGGAAAGGTACTGAATGAAGATGTCTAAACAGGTTCGATCTCAGTTCTCGGGTTGGTACCTGGAAGACGGACATGCTCAAAGCAGTCATTTAACACCCTGGCGGAAAGTGACTAGATCCCTTTCCCTTCAGATTGTACTACAGGGTTCTATCCACAGTTAGCGGCGGTCTCTGTTGCATGTACTGAGGTGAGCTTGTGTGGAAAAGGGCGGTTCTAGTTTTACATTCCTCTCACTGGTCGAAAAACCAGGCTCAAGCAGTTTTACGGGTGATCGCTCGGCTTTGGTACGGTAAGTGGTTTAGTTTTTTTGGGAGCGATTCCATTAGGCTCCCGCCACGTGGCTAGGGAGGGGTAATGAAACCACCCTCCATCGCGCGTTAAGTTTCGCACATCTTAAGCGGTGCGATATTTCGTCGTGCCGTCCGATTTCGTAGGTTGATTTAACGGTCAGATTTGTAAGTGATTTTTTGTGGGGCCACGGGTCTTATCGGGCTTGTCGCGATAAAGACGTGGGGGGTTAGTGGAGCCTTTGATTAGGCTTTTGATTTTTATTGTTCAACCTAAGGTTTGATTTGAAAGATTAATATTGTATGTTGTAGAGGGGTGAGGCTTTACTATGGTAGCACGCCCTTGGCTTTCCTGAGTCCATGCGAGGGTCATGGTTATTGTAT
Organism: Pinus tabuliformis; assembly: GCA_031772625.1. Classification (NCBI taxonomy): domain Eukaryota; kingdom Viridiplantae; phylum Streptophyta; class Pinopsida; order Pinales; family Pinaceae; genus Pinus; species Pinus tabuliformis. The sequence continues at coordinate 980,383,304 of CM062816.1, read as the reverse complement.
ATTCTATAAATTTATTTTTTGTTTAATGAAATAAAAGGAATGTCTCTTGCTTAAGCAAAAAAAGATAATAAATTTTGGTGGTTGTTTGTGGGAAAAATCCATGGTGAGTAGAGTTGATGTCACTAATAAACTAGATAAATATAACTAACATCTTTCCAAAGATATCAAGTTACAATATTTAATGTGAAAAATATAGTAGAGGAAAATTCCTACAATTATACGAAAAATCCCCTTTGACCTTTGCAAGCAACTAGGATCATAAACTTCTAATACAATTCCCTTCTCCAAATCTATACACAAGTCAAGAAAAAAAATTCCTCAAACTCTATTAAACATATAACTTAATAAGATTCTAACATACTCAACCCCTTAAAGTTTGATTAAGGATGTGGGGTATTCATACCTGAACTTCAAGATTACCTCATGGAGATGGGGATTATCAAAATTACTCTTCATGGGTCATCATTGTCTTCTGCTTGTTGAGATCTTTCCAACGATATAATATTCATCCAAATCAGAGCTCTGGATCCAAATTTATGGCCACTAAAAGATTTTTCCCTTTGTGCCATGTTATCATTCATCCTATCCGCAGGCAAGGCATGTGGTAGTCCTTTTACCCTTGTGTTCCACTATATGACACCATGCCACATCAACTCACCACACTAGCATGCCATGTCAAATACTACCAAGCCAGCGTGTCATGTTGGGACTTTATCATGAGGTTTCATCAATATTGGGAGGAGACCTCAATAGTTGGAGTCCTAACTTCTCAATACCTGACCTCCCAATACTCGATAATTGATAGCATAATATTCCAATATTCCAACATACTAATACTCAAAATCCAACAGTGAGAAGTCATGATAAGATGATAATTGATATCCCAATATCTAATACTTGATCATCTAATGAGAAATAATCCTCATTGGCTAACAAACATATAAGGATTTATCAATATTAGGGTTTGAAAGGGAAAGTTCTTTGTTGTATTTTCTAAGCTTGACACTCCATACCTCGACATCCCAATCGTCAACTTCCATAACTTCACTTCTCCATCAACTGACATTTTTTCCACCAAGCAACAACAAAACCTCAATCATGACTCTTGCCTGATCTGATAACAAACCTTCGCTTACCAGAATTAAACTCCATCAAGCAATGAACATATTTGGATCCATCATTATCGAGGATCTGTGATAGATATTATTTGTTGCATTGTTGAATCCAAACACTTGATACTTTGATAGCTTGATACTCTCGCCCGCTAGCAATGAACCATCCACTGTTGGAACTTGTTGATTTTTCAAGATATTCTAGACTGGTAATTACTTCCAATGATTTCTTAATTTATTAATATTATGTCACATTAATCATTAAGAAAATAATCATGAGGAGATATCCAAACAAAAGAGACACAAAATTTTACCTTAGGAAATCCCTAAGTAGGGAAAACCCCAACAATATTTTCTTAGGAGAAATTGATCAATTAATCAAAAGTACATTCTGGAATTTATAAGATAACCTGGGAATTTCAGGGGTTTAACCAACCCTTCTTCCATGAATAGATAGGGCTTGACTAGCCCTTCTCCAATGATCAACATTCTCTCCAAGATCTCAGTCCTTCTTCTTTGTCTGCGGCCCTTTCTTAACTTCATGCCTTCAATTGTGAGGCTTCCTGTGATATCATTCTAGGGCTTCAGCCCTCTCGTAATAAATACATAAACCAATTTTTGTATGCATGTGAACAGACTAGAAATCCCCCTTCTTTGCATGTGTAATTAAGCCCATAAATCTTCCTCTTTGCATGAGTGAACAAAGTAAAAGATAATAAAATTTGTGTATTCAAATGGGGGAGACAATTGGTGTATATAGTGGTCTTGTGGTTCCTAAGGAACACGTCTCTTTATGTTGTGCCAATTTGAATAGATGTATCCAACATTAAAAAAAAAAAAAAAAATTTAAATTTGATTTTACTTCCATTTTAAATTTCTTTCATAGCTGACTTGAGTTTAATTTCGAATTTTTCCCTTATCATTATTTTGTGGGCTAATGTAGCTAGGGAATACCTCCCATAGCTACTCAAAATTCAACACTCACTCTTAGCTAGGGAGGTATTCTCCTTGACTTCTTCATATGTACTTTTTGATGAAATAATTTCTCCATCCCAAGAAAAGATTGATTATGTTGATGTATTCATCCACTACATGTGGAAAGCATCTTGCATCAACCTCATGCAAAGGAATATAGTTAGCTACTAGACATATCCCCTTTGGAAATGGATCTAGTCAGCCACAAGCCAATTACTCATTGGTTGGTCAAGCACCTCCTAACATAATACTAGTCCTTGTTTCACCAATCCACCAATTCACCACTTGGAATCAGGGACCCCATAACACATGGTGAAACGCTAGGCCCATTTACTATTCCCACATTTCATCACATGCTATTGAATGGGAAATCACTTTCTCGATGTTATAGGCACTCACTAAACCAACCAGCCAAATAAACATTGGCAATATGGTCAGGTAACTCCTGACCAAGGGAGCACTTTAGGTCTTGATGCTCACTGAGCCAATCTCCCTAACCATATTACATGGCCCCCATTCAATACCCATGACCTATCAATATCCTGACCTAGGGGGGATCTATACTCCTTGATGCCACAACATCAACACTCCCTTTAACCAAGGCAGGCATTCTCAACCACTCCAAGCTTGTCCCTGAAGTATACAAACTTCATCTCAGGACAGAGGCTTTGTGAGAATTTCAACAATCCTATTTGTCTGTAGAAATGCATAGGAACCTCATTAATCCCTTTTACACCATGTTCTTCAACTTGTCATCACGGTCGTCTACAGCATCTGAGGAAGCAATTCTGTGAGCAGCTTTCAACGTTACACCACTTCACAGCTCACCAACCAAGATGCAATATACTTTTCCTTTGTAAACCTGAGTGTGACAAAAGAATCCAAACTAAATCATCATCATGATGTGCTCTTCCTATTTTTATCACTCCCTTCCCAATCTGAATTTGTATATATCCCTACAGTTGTACTTCATCATTTGAGACATATCTTCATTCATATCCAATTGTACCATGTCAGTACCTCAATACATGTTGTGCCACAACTACTTTCCAGTCACCCTGATGAGGTGCTCCCTCAAACACTGAAAAATATCATGTTGTGGAAATCTTGGTTGCTCCTCCTGGCATTCATCTTCTTCAGATTAGTTACCATGGGAGTGGCCATGGACTAGCTATCCATCATCCCAAATCTCTAAAGGATTGTAATAATATGATTCCTTTGACCAAGGAATATCTCACCATGCTTTTTCCACACTTCTAGTCCCAAGAAGTAATGTATCAAAATCCTTCATCTCAAGCGCAAAGGTCAGCTTCCTATGACATTAGAGAAGGGCTTAACTATTCCCTCTATCTTGGAGGCAAATCCTCTTGCCACTTCGACTCCCTTAGTCACATGAGTCCTTTTTCTCTTGTTAGAAACAAGTCATATAAAAACAAGATCAACCAAGACTCATCATATATCTATCAATCCAAGAATACCATGCATGAAGTCTGTAAAAATATTTCTTTAGTTTGCATATGTGAGATCCATTCTTATGTGCCTCAGATCCCTAAGGTAGCTCTATGTTCACTTCTTCTTCCTCAATTACTCCATTGAGGAAATTGGTCTCCACATCCACCTGATGTAATTTCCAATCCATGATAGAAGCAATAGAAATAATAGTTCTAGCAGAAGTATACTTGACAACTAGAGAAAATGTTTCCTCATTATCCTCTCCCTCTTTCTGGGAGAATCTTCAGGAATCTCACTTTTTACTTCTCTATTTTTCCATCTATTGCATAATTTATCTTTTAGATACACTTGGAAGTCACCATTCACTTATTTTCGTCAAAATTTTCTTCGTCATGGCATTCTTCAAACTTGTTGGCCTTCTTGCTCCCTCTCAACTAGGATCTCTTCTGGTCTTGAGTACAATTTCCCCCTCTTGAACACAAGGAACCTAGGATAATTCTCTTGTCACAAATGCTTATTAGTTCTTCCTTATGATTACATCTACTTCCAGAGCCTTGACAGCCTTCATGATGCACCTGCAACCCTCATTAAGAGTGTAACATACCCCTCCCTAATCATAAGCACCAATTATGTTAAAAGGGAGCAGTTACTATGAAGACCTGACTCCCATAGTCACATTATGGAAATGTGGTCTAAATTTTTCACCTTCTCCTACCCTTTCAAAACTCAAACAAATTATGCCATCGCATTTGTCTTGTCGAGGTGATTATGCTAATGTGAATTTGTCCCAATCTGGCTACTGAATCAACAGATATGGCCAATTGAAGTCGGGGCCAATTAAACAATGCCATGACATCGAACATGCCGTGTGGCACCCATGCGGCTTACACAACCACCTCACTTGTTGACTCGCTCATACAACTGGTGACGATTCAACCCTTCTTAATGATTCATAAGGCTCCATAGGGGTTGTATATATATATGTGTGTGTGTGTGTGTGTGTATCTATATATATATATATATCTATATATATATACATATATTCATTTAATATGCATGGTGTGGGTCACCCTTGCCACCTCACCCCATGACTTCAATCTCAGGCATTACTTTCATGCTCTCCGTGCCAACCCACCAAGGTGATGAGGACCGAGACGACTTGGACTTACAGAACAATGTGGAAACCTTAACAAAATCGTCGGGGTGACATGCATATAAGCTATTAATAGATCATTACATGATGGAGATGGGAACTTTCCTATTTCCTTAGAGTCCATCTCCCGACGGGTTCATAAGAGTGTAACAAGGGGATGAGTTGGGATGACTCTGCACCAAGAGACATGGCGTGAGGAACCACTCGAGTACAGGAAGGTAAAGGAAATAATCCCACTTAGATTTGAGCCTGCATCACTTGACAGTATCACTACATCTTTCTAGAATGGAGATCCCTAGGAGGAAATAAGGATGTGTTCCAAGGAATAGCCTGGGCTTATGAGGCTCTAGGATTATGTGGAGGTGGTGAACCATGCCCAATTGAAACCATAGAATCAAGGCCATGCATTTTTTGAGTTGTCCCATGTGCCTAAAGGAGGACCTGGCATGGGGTGGCGTGTCCGAGAATACCACGGTCACGAACCTTTGTTGTATGCAGCGCAAAGTAAACATTATGCATACTCAACCAAAATGGAGTCGATGGTGAACTGGAATTTGCCCATTCAAAATTATATCTTTGATGCCAACATTGCACCACACATTAAACCAACCACCTATAGTTATTCTCACGGCCTATTAAGCCAACGCAAAACTAGATGGATTTTAGGTGAGACAACTACCCATGAAAATTAGGAGAAGAATTTCTCATACCCGTGTGTTGTGCTCCATACAACCCTTGAACAGACATGTATCCAAGATAGCTAGCGAGCAGATGCAGCATTCAACCTGGTAAGCAGTTGACCCACTGAGCTTCTCACATGGTTCTTTTTCCGATAATTCCTATTGTCATAATTCTTGTTGTTGTGTTGATTCCAACTTCACCAAAGAGTGTTGTTGCAACTTCAATCACAAGTGCAGTGGCTCCAATGTTTTCCACAGTCGTACCAATAAGAATGACTGTAAGAAATCATGTGACATATTGACCTAGGTTAGATGCACCTGCATCAGGTGACGTGTCCCAGAATACCACAGTCACAAACCTTTGTTGTATGCAGTGCAAAGTAAAACATAGCAAGCGTCGAAGTTAAAATGCTAGGACTATATACCGCAATTGAAAGACTCCATCAAAAGTTAAAATTCCAGGACTATATACCGTAGTTGAAAGAGTCCATCAAAGGAAACTTCATGAAGGAAAAAGTAAGGGTGTCATGCTTAAGCGATGGTTATCAAATAGGAAGGGATTCCTTCCCCAGACTTTCATGTGAATTCCTTCCCATTCCATAGTCATGATTGAAGCAAATATAAACATGATTCTATCCCACACTAAGTGATTATGTGCCTATGCACAAAACATTTGTTTATATATAAATATGTGTATGTAACCTACATACACATGGACGCTTTTCTTCCTAAGCTTGAAAATAATGGAACAAGGCTTAATAGTTGCCTCCTTAAATGATATAGTAAATAGAATGGAGTTTTCCTATTCATAATCACTAAGGCCCATTTGATAATTTGCAAGCTCATTGGAACTCAAAGGTCTACAAGACTCTCGGGCCAATACTAATAGACATAAACCGAGCCCATCTTATCTTAGAGATCCATTGGTCTCTTGGGTTATTAATAAACATTTAACAAACTCATGGAAGAAAACAAGGAACATACAATGCCCAAATTTCTACAGGAAATCACATTCCACAGGCAGACATGAAATCTCAACCCCCAATTGTTTCACAAGTAAGAATCACACATTTTAGTGTTAAATTTAACATCACTACTGGCCTGTAGCCCACACATCATTTATATAGCTAACATATATAAGAACCAACACTCCCTAGCATTAGCATGACATTATCCTGATGCAAATAAATGAGACAGTATAGTAGTCACAAGCAAAAACATAAGATTATACTTATCTTATAAAAGTTCTGGAAACAAAGAGTGGGACTCTAACTCCCCACCCAATTATAGACAAGTTGCAACAAGTATTTATTGCAGCTATCACCCCGATCCAGAATCCAGTGCTTGAGGTGGAGTGATTTGGTGGTATTTTGACCAATAGAACAACTAAAAAAGGACTACCACCAGGCCACACTCCCTTCATCCACCAACTACCCACATGACATTCAACATTTCAGGCATAATCACTTCATGCCATGATACCATAGCACAAAGAACTTAAGCTCACTCTACAAGAGAAAAGAGACACAATAAGGAAGGCTCATTAATGGTTAATTTTCTGATGTTAAAGAAACCACTCTCTAGGTGGTTCATCGGTGAGTCAAGCACCAAAGTTTTAGCCCAAGGCAACTCTTGGTGGTTCTTTCAGCCCTCATGAGCACTAGAGTGAATCCTCCCAATGCAACGGGTTCATCAAGCCACCAAATTCCAATGGTTTCTTCAAACTGACAAGCAATCCACTACTCTCTCTCTATGATATATTTTACCCAACAAGAGTCATGGCAAAGGATTCTTTGTTGGTTCTATGATCATAGATCAAAACTTAGGAATCATTTTTCCTTCTCTTTCGCTTTTTCGCTCTCTTGCTAATTCTGTGTATATCTTTATGCACAAGTTTCCAAGAGTGTATGTCCATCTCTATCCCTTCAAGTTCCCTAAATTGATTTTTCCTTTTGTTGTTCAATGGCCAATCGCCTGCCCCTTCACGAGGTTCCACGCAACCCCCCCCCCCCCCCCCCCCCCTTCTTCCTTCTTGGACAACACAACCCATACTACTCTATTAAATTTTTGTCATTATTTGTTTGTTGTTAGAGGCTAAGGAAACTTGGTCTTTTCCTTTTTTATTTAGTTAAACTTATTGCATAGTTAACCCATTTAAGACCACTTCATATAACCCATGATTTTCATTTAAAACATCCATTCCCTGAAGCAATGGAATATGTGTCCCTTTCTTAGCCAATTAACATAATTACAATTATTTACACTGAGATAAATATTTACCCAGGGGATATCACGGTCCCCTCCCCCTTGGGGGGAACACCATCCTCAATGTTCAAGGTCCATATACAACGAAACATGCTTCAAACAAGCATTGTTGTTTAGGGAGATTTATACACATAGCTCTATACAACATTTACAATATATTTACATTTTCTTTACTCAACAAATAAGGAAGGATATTTTTCCCTCATCTGGTCATCCATTTCCCACGTGGCTTCCTCAGGCCCAAAGTGCCTCCACTACACTTTGACTTGATCTATTACTTGGTTCTAGAGCGTGAGTTGTCTCTGATCCTATATGCATAGAGGTTCTGGTTGGAACTCTCCCTCTAGTTCCACCTATAACACAGACCAATCAATTACATGATTAACATATTGTACATATATTTTAAGTAATGAAACATGGAAAACATTGTGGACTTTCAGTGATGGTGGTAAGGCCAGTTTATAGGCCATTGGCCCTATACTTTCAAGTATCTCAAAAGGGCAACAAAATAGTAGTGAAAAATTGGTGCATGACCCAATCTTCAATGAAATCTTCTTGGGTTTGATCCTCAAGTAAACATGTTCCCCAACTCGGAATCCTTTATGCACCCTATGTTGATCTGCATAGATTTTCTTCCTGTTTTGTGCCACTTTTAAATTTTGTTGGATGATATGCATTTGTTGCTCCATTTATTTTAACATATCAGGCCCAATAAAGACCTTGTTCACTAGATCACTCCAACTAATAGGAGAATTGCAACTCTTTCGATAAAGTGCCTCAAACAGGCTCACCTTTAGAGATTCTTGGTGCCCCTTGTTGTATGCAAATTCTACAAGTGGAAGATTTTCTTCCCACTTCTTTGGTTGGTGCATTACATACATTCTCAACATGTCTTGCCCTCTCTATTTTTCCATTAGTTTGTGGGTGATAAGCTATTCTGAATGCCAATTCAGTCCCTAAGCCTGCAAATAGCTCCTTCCAAAACTTTGAAGTGAACATGGCATCTCTATCTGAGATAATCTTCTTAGGAACTCCATGTAGTCTTACGATTTCCTTTATGAAGACTTTTTCCACTTCATTAGATTATTTGATTTATTTGACTGCTACAAATGAGCCACTTTTCTCAGCTTGTCAACCACCATAATGGCATCATATTGTTTGGAGGTTCTTGGAAAACTGGTAATGAAATCTATGGAGATCACTTCCCATTTCCATTTTGGAATGGGAATAGGCTACAATAACCCTACTAGGTGTTTACATTTGGCCTTCACCTGCTAGCATTCCATGCATTTAGCAACAAAATCAGCTACTTCGTTTTTCAGATTATGCCAATAGTAAAACTTTTTGATGTCCATAACAGTCTTTTGGTATCTTGGGTGGTTAGAATATGGATTAACATGGAACTCTCTCATCATGATTCTCTTAAAGTCTTCATTGTTTGGCACATAGATTCTATTCTTGAATCTAATGAAACCATCCACTTTGATATGATATTCTCCATATTTTCCAACCTCGTTATCTTGATGTAGCCCTTCCTTTATCTGTTGATACTTCTCATCATGTTGCCCAGTGTTTTTGATATTTTCTTTAAGATCAGTTCCATAAGAACTTATGGCTACTAAGTGATTTAATTTCACCCTCCTACTCAATGTATCTGCTACTTTGTTCTCCTTCCCCCTTATATATCTTATTTCAAAATCAAATTCATTGAGTGGGGCTAGCCATCTAGCTTTCCTTGATTTTAACTTGGGTTATTCAAATAAATACTTTAGCTCTCCATGATTATTCATTCGGGTGAATTTTTTACCAAGAAGGCATTGTCTCCACATATTCAGTGCATGGATTATGGCAGTTAATTCCAGATCATGAGTTACATAATTATGTTCATGCTCATTTAGCTTTCTAGACTCGTAGCACACCACTTGACCTTCCTGCATCAATACTCCATTGAGTCCCTCCTTGCGGTTATATGTGCACACCATGAAATCCTTTTCAAGATTTGCTATCATTAATTTTGGTGCATTGGTCAACAGCTGCATCAACTAATCAAAGATTGTTGCACAATCATATTTTTTCCATTCAAATCTGTTCCCTTTCTTTTGCAGAGCAGTAATTGGACAACCAACCTTGGAGAAATTTTTAATAAACCTCCTATAATAGCCTACCAGTCTCATGAAGGACCTAACTTTAGCCACATTTTTAGGTGTTGACCATTCCATGATAGCCTTAACTTTCTCTGGGTCAATTAATACTCCCTCCCTTAAGACAATGTGTCCTAAATAATGGATCTGTGACTGAAAGAAATTGCATTTACTAAGTTTTGAATAAAGCTTATTCTCTCTTATAAATTTCCATATTGTTGCCAAATGCTCTTCATGCTCCGACTTGGTCTTTAAGTAGACCAAAATGTCATCCACAATGACTATGACAAACTTATCCAAATAAGGGTGCAGTATGTTGTTCATAAGGCACATAAAGGTTGCAGGTGTGTTGGTGAGTCCAAAGGGTACTACCATGAATTACTTCATTCTAAAGTTTGTTTTGTGGATGTCCTCATCATTTATACGCACCTAATGATAGCCTGACCTTAAGTCAAGCTTGGAGAAGATTGTTGCTCCTCTCAACTAGTCAAATAAATCATCAATCTATGGCAATGGATATCTATTCTTGATGGCCACTTTATTTAACTACCTGTAATCTATGCATAATATGAGTGTACCATCCTTCTTCATTACGAATAGGAATGGTGCTCCCCATGGAGACACGCTTGGCCTTATATAGCCTTTATCTAGCATTTATTTAAGCTGAAATTTCAGGTCAACTAGTTCTGGTTGTACTCATCCTATATAGTGCCTTGGATGCTAGAGTTGCTCCTAGAATCAATTTGATGGAGAAGTCTACCTCTTCGTGAGGAGGTAATCTTGGAAATTTTGTTGGAAATACATCTTCATACTATTGCAACATAATATATTTTTTCAGCAGTTCGCTCTCCCCTTCCTCAATGTTGGCATTGGCTTTGTCATATTTGGAAATTTACAAAACAAATAAATGACATCCCTTTCACCAACTGTGCTTAGCTTGCATGGTCATGATCAACCTTATTGAAGTAGGCTTTCGCTTCCCATGCAATATCCTTCTTTCTCTGTGCTCATCCAGGCACTCAATTTCTTTTCAAAACAGTCAAATTTGGTTTTGTTTGCATACAACCAATCCATGCCCAACAACATGTTGTACACACCTAATGGTAGCACATTGAGATTTTCCATTGTTTGCATCCCATTTAATTCAATTGGGCAAGCCTTCACCCAATACTTGACCCTCTTCTTTTTTCCCATGGCTAATTGAACTAACGAGGATTTGTCATGTGGTTCTTGGTTCAATTCGCATCGTTCCATAAACATTGGCTTAACATCGCTATAATTAGAACCGAGGTCAATCAAAATAGAAATAATTTGATCACAAACCTTACCTTCCATCTTGATTATGGAATCCTAATGGTCTTCTTGACGATTGTGAAATGTTGCGTAGATCTTGGGCATACCACATGCCACATCTCCCACAGTCTATGCTTCCTCTGCATTGTACAATTTCGAACTAGTGTGCTTGCATTATGGGCAATCCACACATCCAACACTTATACGAACCCTTCCCATAACTCTTGGCTTCTTCTTGAATTGAACATTCTTTGCCTTTCATGCTAATTCTTTGTTGACTCTCTTGAGTAGCAGGGCAGTATGTGATTCATTAATCATTTTCTACCTTTTTCCCTTAAACTTGGCATTGTTTTTAGACTTCCAATCATATTTAAACTCTGGCCTGCACTTGGATTGAGCAGAGTAGTGTTTCAACATTTTAATGGCATCATCTAATGTCTAAGGCTCATGTATATCAATTTGATCTTTGAATGATAGAGGCAGCCTACTAATGAACCTTTGAACTTTTTCCTTCTTGTATTTAAGATATGGCACATATCTCAACACTTCTAGAAACTTAGTAGTATATTCTCATTTGTAATTTGTCCTAGCTTGAGCTCATAAAATCATTTTGCCTTGCTATCATAATGGTTGTTTGATATATTTTTTCTCTGAAGAGCCTTTCAAACTCATTCCAATTCAAGCCTTTTTAAGTTATACCCCTGAAATTCTTCAAATATTACCACCATATGCCTACTTTTCCCTTCATACTATAAATGGATGCTTTCACTTTCATGTTCTGAGAATAGTTATGGATTCTAAAGAACTTCTTCATTCCGAGTAGCCAAGCTTCTACATATTCAAATTTTTATTTATCTCTCCATAAAATATGGGTAGCTTGACCCACTTAAATTATTGTAGCATATTGTCCCTTTCTCTCTTTCTTTGATGATGATGATGATGATGATAATGCCTCCTGGTAAAAGAACTAGAATATCTACCAGAGTCGTGCCCTTAAGTGTTAAATCTTCTCTCTAGGGTTCTCAATGGTGCATTCCCTCTCAAGTTCTCTTCACTTTCATGTTTGTGCCTTTTCCTGGACCTGCTACCATCTTCCCCATTTCTTCTCTCCTCTTGTTCCAAGGGACTCTACCTATCTTTATGACTAGCCCCCAACTAATGTTGTCTCTACCTTTGCAAGTCTGTGAGGCTTTGCAGTATGACTACATTTACCTCAAATTTCTTTTCCTGGTCCCTTACCAACCTTTCATTATCTACTTTGTAGCTCCTAATATCATCCCTTAGGCTCCTCAAGGTATCCATTAAGTCCAGAGAGTCTACCCCTCCCCTTTGGCCAACTAATCTTTCTTCTCCATTGGTCCTTATTTATTCATGCTTATGTTGTGTGTGGTCATAGCTATATTTTACCATCTTGCTGATCATTCCCTGATTGTCAAGATTTATGGTGTACCACCCTCTACTATTTTGGTTGATCTTCATCTTACGTTATGTGTTGTCACACACAAACATAACTGTTGTATTTAAACAAAACTCAAGCATCTAACAATTGTTGTCACCTTGGCTCATTGTTGGAAATTTGTTGGTGCAAGGCTAGTTGAACAATACATTGCAAGTTATCACATCAATAATAATGAAATCTTATCAATCATTGATACCATGCTACATAATCAAATCACAAGGTAAGCACAGTAGTCATACTTGTAATAAATCAATCACAGACCAAGTTTTAACACCTAAACATTAGTTTTATTAATTTTCTAAAAATCAACATGGAACCCCCTTGCGAGAACCCTACTGTCACTTTCCCTTAATAGAGACCATCCATTCCAAGTGTTGAACCTGGCTCTGATACCACTTTGTAGCATACCCCTCCCTAATCCCAAGAACCAACTAGGTTAGAAGGGGGTATTTACTATGATGACCTGACTCCCATAGTCACATTATAGAAATGGGGTCTAATTTTTTTTCCTTATCCTACCCTTTCAAAACTCAAAAAGAATGATGCCATCATGTTTGTCTCAACGAGATGATTTTGGCGATATAAAATTTATCCCAATCTAAATCTCGGATCAATAGATATGGCCAATTGAAGTTAGGGCCAATTAAACAATTTCGTGACATCGAGCATGTCATGTGGTGCCCACGTGGCTAACATAGCCCCCTGTCAGCTTCCAACTCGCTCATACACCAGGTCACGAGCCGACCCTTCTCGACGATTCATAAGGATCCACATATATATATATATATCATATGCAAGGCGCAAGCCACCCTTGCCACCTCACCCCAAGACTTAAATATATAAACATTCATTTAATATGCATGACGCAAGCCACCCTTTCCACCTCACCCCGTGACTTCAATCTCGAGCAATGCTTCCATGCTCTTCGTCCCAACCCATTGGGGTGATGACGACTAGGACAATGTGGACTTGTAGAGCAACATGGAAGCCTTAAAAAAATCACTAGGGTGACGTGCGTATATGGTGTCGAAGACCGTGACAAGATGGAGACAGGAACTTTCTCATTTCCCCATAGTCTGTCTCCCGACAAGTTCATAAGAGTGTAGCAAAGGGATAAGCCAAGATGACTCAAAATCGAGAGACATAGCGTGAGGACCCACTCGAGCACAGGGAGGTAAAGGAATGGGCACCACTTGGATTCAGGCTTGCATCGCTTGATAGTATCACTATGTCATCCAGGAAGGGAGATCCCTGAGAGGAAATAAGGACGTGCCCCTAGGAACAGCCTGGGCTGACAAGGCTCTGGGATTACGTGGAGGGAGTGAACCATGCCCAATCAAAACTATAGAAGTAGGGCCATGCATTTTTTGATTTGTCTCAGGTGCTTGAAGGAGCACTTGGTTTCGGGTGACTTGTCTCGGAAGACCACGGTCACGAACCTTGGTTGCATGTGGAGCAAAGTTAAACATAGTGGGCGTTGAAGTTAAAATGGCAGGGCTCTATACCACACTCAAAAGATACCATCAAAGGGAACTTCGTGAAGGAAGGAGTAAGGGAATCATGCTTAAGCCGCAAGTTGGTTATCAGATACGAATGGATTGCTTCCCCGTGCTTTCATGTGAATTCCTTCCCATTCCACAGTCTTGATTGATGCAAATATAAATGGGATTCAATCCCACAATGGATGAAGGAAGTGCCTATGCACAAAACATTTGTGTACACATAAATACATGTATGTGACCTACATACACATGGACATTATTCTTCATTAGCTTGAAAATAATGGAACAAGGCTTAATAGCTAGCTCCATAAATGATACAGTAAATATAATGGGGTTTGCCCATTCATAATCACTAAGACCAATTACAAAAACTACAAGTTCATCGCAACTCAGAGGTCTACAAACCTATCAGGCCAATATCCCAAAGATCCGCTTGTATCTTGGGATATTAATAAACATTCAACAAACTCATGGAAGCAAACAAGGAACATATAATTCCCATATTCCTACAAGAAATCACATTCCACAAGCAGACAGGAAATACTAGCCCCCAATCGATTCAGAGGCAAGAATCACACATTTGAGCATTAAATTTAACATCACTATTGTCTTGTAGCCCACACAACATTTATATAGCTGACATATATAAGAACCAACACTCCCCAAAATTAGCATGCCATTATATTGATGCAAATAGCAGAGACAATATAGTAGTCAAAAGCACAAACATGATATTATACTTAGCTTATAAAATTTATGGCAACTGAGAGTGGGACTCTAACTCTCCACCCAACCATAGATAAGTTGTAGTCAAGTCTTTCTTGAAGATGTCACCCTCGAGCCAAATTCCAATGCTTGAGGTCGAGTGCTTTTATGGGCTTTTGACCAACAGAATAGTTGAAACAGGACCACAACCAGGCCACACTGCCTTCATCCAACAGTGACCCACATGACATTCAACATTTCAGGGATAATCACTTCATTTTAGGATACCATAGCACAATAAGGAAGGTTCATTAGTCGTTAAGTTATCGATGATAAATAAATCACTATCCAAGTGGTTCATCGGTGAGTTAAGCACCATATTTTTAGCCCAAGACAACTCTTGGTGGTTCTTTCAACCCTCACACGCACTGAAGTGAATCCTCCCAATCCAGTAGGTTCATCAAGCCACCAGCTTCTAATGGTTTCTTCAAACTGACAAGCAAGCCACTTCTCTCTCTCTATGATTCTTTTTACCTATCAAGATTCATGGCATAGGATTCTTTAGTTAGTTCTATGATCAAAGATCAAAACTTAGGAATCATTGTTCCTTCTCTTCTGTTTTTTCATTTTGTTGCTCCTTTTATGTCCATATATTTTTGCACGCATGTCTAAGAATGTATGTCCCTCTCTATCCCTTCAAGTGCCCTCAACTCATTTTTCCTTGTGTTGTTCAACACCCAACCACCTACCTCTTCATAAGGTTCGACGTAGCCCCCACACCCCCCCCCCCCCACCCCAACTTCTTGGATAGCACAGCCTATACTACTCAATTAAATTATTGTCCTTATTTTATTGTTATTATAGGTTAAGGACACATGGGTTTGTCCTTTTCTGGTTGGTTAAACTTATTGCATAGTCAACCCATTTAAGACCAATTTAACCAACCCATGCCTACAATTTAAAATATCCATTCCCTTGATCAATTTCTTACCTCAAGCAATGGAATTTGTGTCCCTTTCTCAGCCAATTAACATAATTAAACTATTTACATTGAGAGATATATTTACCCAGGGGATATCACAAGGAGGTCATGGAAGAAACGATTATAACCAAGAAAAATATATAAAGAAAGAGGCTAAGTAATAGGAAAATAGTAATAATTAAGGAAGAGAGATATAAAGTACTTATCTTTTGAGGATTGTAAGAAATTTTTAGTTCCCTCTTGATCTTTTCCTTCTTGCAGAAATCATTTAAATCCATATATAAACTCACTATCCTCGTCCTTATCATCACCATGTTGATTTTCTTTCCTTCCTTACATGCGTTGGGGTTGCTTCTTTCAGCAGAATCATCGATCTAGGTCTAGCTCCAGGGTTTTATCCATAAACCATAGGGATTTCTTATTCAAGACTTTTGGTCTTCTAGGTTTTAACAACCCTGAGATTTCCAAATTTCATCTACACCTTTTATAAGTTTAACAAACTTTTCCATGTGCAAATTTTTTTTCTCTGCAAATGTGATGAAATACATGATGTCATCAATCAATCAAGGATGTTCCATATATGTCAAACTACCAATATCATTCCAAGATAATGTATCAAGATCAATGATACAATCTAGTCATTGTAAGGCTTGAATTTTGCCTCTAACAGTAACCTATAACTACCATGTCTTCAAAGACAAAAATGTTGTAGGTCAAGCCATATTTAAGAATGCTCCATGATGGTATGATGTCTCCATTATTTATAGAAAGTATCAAGAGGACATGATTATAGATTGGCTTCAAGAGGGAACAATTCTCAATAATAAAAAAATGAACTCTGATATGAACTCTAAGTCATAACACTCAACAGCACCTACTCTTTCAATACAAGACTAACTCAACAACAAGTAATTATTCATAAATAGACTCAACACGTCTTGGTCTCCATAATGCACTAGGTATACATCGCACACCATTACACATGCATCATGGTATTCTCGCAACTATCATTGATTGTTGCTTTATACTGTTGGATTATTCCTTTGGTCATCAATATGTACAACAACCTACTCTAACCATTTTTTGTGTACAAATACATATACACACGCTACCAACTCTTTCAAGCAACTATGATTAAACTTCATTTATAGCCGCAAATTGCACTACACACATATGTACACATATTTATGCACAACACTACAATATCCAATGCGCCATACCTATCCATATGCACTTGAAATACTCAACGCACAGACTCACACACTTGAGTTTGGTCATAGTTAAGAAAAACAGATCAAACCTCAACACATTGTCCACTGTGTAAATGCGCAAAACAGAGCATGAGTAATCATCATACTAATTCATAGTTAAATCATTTATTTTTTATGAGATCGGTTTCATCAATACACCATGCACTTGATCACTTATTTGCACATAGAAACCACGCTCCATAAGACATCGTCTTACTGTTATTTTAATCATAGAATCATCACCTCCATCAATGTTCTCTTTCTCATTAACTCGGACACAATACCACAAGATTAGTCTCGACTCTCACATTCACTAGTTTCGAGGTGCAATATTACTCTCAATATTGCTAAAACTACATCAAAATTTCCTTGGGATCCATGCATGGTTTGGTCGGGTGTCACTAAATCTACCTCTCAAATCAGGAACTACCTTTGGACTATTTGTATGCATAGACTCGTATCTGAATCTAAACCCAAAATGGGGATCTTATTTGTCTACATAAGCCTTTGTGGCCACCCAAACTCTAAATTTATGTTAAGAAGTTTGTTTGATCGAATTAGATTGTCTTACTCACACACTATACTAGAACACATAAAAATATAAAACATGTATCACTCCCTTCACATGTTAATAATCCTCCTTTTTTTGGTCAACAACTCCTCTTTGTCCTTCGTTGGCCTTTCCATAGGCCTAAAGTTGCTCAACCCTATTCACTGCCTCCACAGGCCTTTTCGGCCCCCTTTGCAGTCAGACTAAGACCCTCGGTCCTGCAGCCTCTGCGACTTGATATTTTCAGCCCTGGTAAACTTTGAATGGGTTGGCCTATTCTTCTTTCTTCAAAAACAGTCCATAACTTGTCCTCACTTTGATCCCATGTTTATTTTTCAAGATCTTCTAGAGTGATAATTACTTCCAATAATTTATTAATCTTGTGTCACATTCATCATTAAGAAATTATACATAGAAAATCTCAACTACAATACAATAATGATAGTAGGATCATGAAGAGATAGCCAAGCACAAGAGACACAAAGATTTGTCCTAGGAAAACCCTAACTAGGGAAATACCTAGCAATTTTTTCTTAAAAGAAATTGATCAATTCATCAAAAGTACATTCTGAGATTTATAAGATAACCTAGAAATTCCAAGTATATAACCAACCCTTTGTTGAAAATGCAGCAAGAAATTCTTAATTTAATTTTCCCTTGGATTAAATTAGGACAAAATTGTAATTCCACATCACAAGACAACAAGAATGAGTTAGCTAAGTTAGTTTCACTTAGTTGGCTCAGTTAATTCGAGTTGAGGGCCTAACTTGAGTTATGTAGAGTGGTTCCTAAATTTAGGAGCCTTGGGTGAGTTTAATTTGAGTTGTAATAATTTAATTCAATTAAAGTCAGTTAAACTAGTTCCAACTGTTAGAGGAACCAGTAGGAGGTCTAGCAATGGGGTGCATCTTCAGTGTTCAACCAATTAACTGATAAATCAGCCATAATTAACTCATGCATGCATGAAATTTGAGTTACCCAATTGAAATTGCAGTTCAAGGGTAGTGTACTATCAGTTGTATAATTTTTTGAGTTGTACAGGTGGTGCAGGTAGTCAGATAAGGACCTACAGGGATTGCACAATTCAAATTGGGAATTTTTCTAATTAATAGGGGGCTAATTCCCAAGGAAACAATGCAAGGAAATAGGAGCTTTGTAGGCAGCAGAATTAGCTAAGAATTGTCCAGAGTAATATTGTGAGGAAGAGAGATAGATTATACTTGTGCAGAGATTGTTCAGGCTTGAACAATCATTTTATTTCTTCTCTATTTTCTGACTAATGCAATACAGATAGGAAGGGGTTTTGAGCAGTGGTTTTCCCCTTAGATAAATATCTGATCATATGTGATTGAATCTTGTCTCATGTTTATGTTGTGATTTCTTGATCGATTAATTGTTTCTACTGATGAGTAGAGTAGATTCAAGTCTTTTGTTTTAGCATATTACATAATCAGTTTGAATCTATAAGGAATTTCTACACCCTTCTTCCATGAATAAATTCCTAGGGCTTGACCAACCCTTCTCCAATGATTAGCATTCTCTCCAAGGTCTCAGTCCTTCTTTGTATGTGGCCCTCTCTTAACTTCAAGCCTTCAATCCTGAGGTTTCTTCTGACAATTTTCTAGGGGTTTGGCCCTCTCAGAATAGATACATGTGTAATTAAGCCCAGAAATCCTCCCCTTCACATCAATGAAAGGAACAAACGGTGATCTGAATTAGTGTATGCAAATGAGGGAGACAAATTAGTATATATAGTGGTATTGTGGTGCCTAAGGGGCACATATCTTTGTGTTGGGTTGACTTGAACAGATGGAGCCGACCATAAAATAAAAAATAAATAAATAAATAATAATAATAATAATAATTAATTAAATTAAATTAAATTTTATTTTCCCTCAATTTTAAATTTCTTTCATGGATGACTCGAGTTTCAATTTTGAAAATTTCCCTTCGTATTATTTTGTGGACTAATGTAGTTGGGGAATACCTCCCGCACAAGCCAAAATTCAACAATCCCCACTAGTCGAAATTGGGATCCATCAGTATGGTAGATTCTTGTGAATGACATTCAATGTGTAATCCCAACACCTAACTCCCAATACTCTGACAACCCAATATTCCATAAATTGCACTTAAGCTCCTTCTTAGATATGTCCTTGGTCACAACCCCCTACCAGGCTATATGACTAGGGGTTTGGGCTAAATCCTCCAATTCCCAAATTTCTAAAATTCCTTCTAATCTGTTAGGTCTATTTCAAATGATTGAAATTAACTCTAAAAAGGAAGAAAACTTTCCTAAAATCTTCTGAAGGAACAAAAATTTTCTCCAGCCTATGAACACGTCTGAAAAAGTTCCTTCAACAAGACATCTCCAGGAAAGAAATACAAAGAATGGTCAATGGCTAATCCTTCTCAACTTCACCCAACTGAAATGATATTTCTCAATCCTTTGGGTTTCAAACCACTAACATCCCACTACCAACTCCAAATTATTACGAATAGAGGGACAGAAATTGTAGATTACCTCTACAGGAACAATGTCTCCCCTCACTAAAGAACTATCAAATTTTCTTCATTAAAATAGGGACACAACTACAATTTTTCCTTCCCATAATATACCTCCTTCTTGTTAGTATTCACATCTACTTTTAACGCCATAAATATTGCAGAGATCTTCATGAAGGAAATTTTTAGGCTTCATGGGGTACCTAAGGTTGTGATTTCAGATAGGGATATAAATTTCACCTACAAGTTTTGGAAAGGGTTATTTGAAAACATGGGAACCAAGTTAAACTTTAGTAAATCCTATCATCCTCAAACTAATGGTCAAATATAACGGACCAATCAAATACTAGAGGACATGCTAAGGATGTATGTGAAAGACAAGCAAACTAACTGGGAGGACTATTTGCATTTAGCAGAATTTGCCTATAACTATGGGTATCAAACCTCTATCAAAATGAGTCTTTTCAAAGTCATGTATAGGATAATATACAAGGTACCATTAAGTCGGATCCAGAAGACAGATTGATGTTGGGACTAGACATGTTAAATAAAATGGAAGTGATAGTCAAACAGGTTAAACAAAATCTGAAAATAGCCTAAGATCATCAGAAAAGCTATGCAGATTTGAAAATAACTTAGAAGGAATTCAATGTGGGGGATCATGTATACTTGAAAGTTGAACCTAAGAAGAGTACACTAAGACTTGGTAGTTGTGCTAAGTTATCTCCTAGATATTGTGGATCCTTTGAAGTGCTAGCCAGGATTGGACTTGTTGCTTATGAACTAGCCCTACCATCCAGTGTTATGATTCATAATGTATTTCATGTTTCATTATTGAAAAAGTATGTACATGATCCTTCTCATGTGATTTATTGGCATATTGTACAGGTGGAACTAAAGGGAGAGTTCCTAGCACAACCACTGTGTATTCTAGACCGAAGAGTGGTTACACTCTAGAATAGAGATGTAGTGCAGTTGAAGGTTCAATGGAAACATTTCACTCTAGAGGAAGCAGCCTGGGAGTTGGAGGATGCTTTCAAGGAAGCTTATTCTTTTATGTTTTAATAATTTTGAAATTATTTCCAAGAAGTACCGAATAAACGTCGTGTTAGTGTCAAATTTAAGTGGGGGAGGATGTGATATTCCTCAGCTTAAGGATTTCATTGTAATTAAATGTGCATAAGTTTAACTTTGATTTAGTATGCTAAAATAAAAGATAGATATACATTTAGTTATCAATCATTTTACTAATAATAATGGATGTAAAGTTGTTGTTTGTAAAGTTGTAATTATGTTTTATGTTATTAATAAAGACAAAATCTGGGAAATTAATGGTTAAAGTATAGATGGATGAAAGAGGAAAACGGTTGCAATTTATTTTGGAAATTATTATTTTATTATCAGCAAGTCCTAGGCATCTAATTTGGGTGATTAGATTTATTTTTGAAATTATGGTATTGGTCAATTAAATGTTTCCTAGAAGACAGGGAGTTGTTTTCAAAAGTAGGAAACAAGAGCTCATAAATGATCATATAACTACTTGCCTCCTGTCAATTAGGTGGAGGCAGTTAATAACCACCCAAAGAATGGAAGATGGATAATATCTCTGTAATTTTATAGCTTTTTCCTCACATTTTTTTGAGAACAGAATTGGAGAAGCATAAAATTAACAAACAAAAAAAGGAATTGCAAGCCTACTTCCTCGGGGGGGACGAGTTGTAGTTGTGTCAAGGTTGGGAGGAGCCAAGTACTTAACTCTTAGTTTCCTAGGAAAAAATTTCAAGTCGGTGATTCTAACTTTAATATCTTCTCATTAGCATGTAAACTACTTATTACGTTCTTGATTGATTTATTATTCTCCAATTGGTATGAGGAATTAAAAGAATAATTTTATTCAATGTCATAACTAAGCATAGATTATTTATTTTACTGTTATACATAATTATTACCAAAGAAAGGAAAGAATTAGAATAGAGGTATAGTATTCTTAAATAGATACAGCTTGAGTTCCGAAAAAAATAAATCCTGATAATAGTAATATCAGAATATGTTGTATATAAAAATTAAATAGTGAGCATATCAATAACTAATAGGAATAGTAACTAGTACAAAATTACGCAGTAGGAAAGTGTGGAAAAGGGAGAAAATACTTTTTAAATAATATGTGAAAATACGGAAAGTGAAATTGTAATCCAAAGAAGAATGTAAACTCTTCTAATTCAAAACTCTAATAAATTCAAGTATGGTGTTTAAGGCTATTATATATTTTCACTTACACAAATTAACAATGAATCGAAAACAAACGAATAATTTACCCATGACTACTTTCAAATGAATGCGGTATTTGAGAAATTACCGGATGGGATACCAGGTACATACTGGAAATTTCGTCGATGTATCCACCTGAGTATTTAGGTTTAAATGTAAAGGACTGTTCTCCCAAATAACATAGGAATGCAACCCTGTAAACCAACAATTCCATGACAATGAGAATTAAACAAACGATATTACGAACTACCTTGTAAAAATACAATTAAAAAAAAAAATAACATATTATATAAATGTTAAGGAAGGTAAATATAAATACCTCTTACATTCATATGACAGTTGACACATTTCAGATGCAAACCTCATGCACTCAACAAAACACCAAGTCAGTGACCGTGGTGTGCCAAATGGAGGTAGAACAATACAAGAGAGAAATTACAAAGTCCACCTATTGGTATTGAGCTGACGAAAATGGTGGATAGATGTTGAAAACAAGGTTGAAACCTATAGCCGTAGAGTGGAATAACCAAAGGAAGCAAATGAGAAATGATTCAGCGAAACATGAAACCTAAAAGGTCATTAACTCATCAATAAAACCCTATTTCTTTTACAATCATTGATCTAGAAATAAAATAATCGGAACCGTTGATTAAGTCCAACACACTCCTCAACGTACTGCGGTAGATGGATAGTATAGTACACTTGGCATTAGGGACGAATTTTCCACTCAAAATATGGAACAATCCAGAAACGATATAGCCATACAGGGAATTTAACCGTATTATACCACACTGGAAAGGGAACGATAGGAACCGATAACATATATTATGTCCAATTAATATAAATCTATAAAGTTGAGAAGCCTCCACAAGGTAGATAGGTTGTAAACAATACTAAATCCTTAAGATATTGTAAACAATTGGAAGGTCATTGTATCATGGAAAAATTCATGACTACGTACGTGTGATCATGTTGTATATATAATTATAATGTGAAAATGGATTAAAGTTCAACATTTTGACCATTAGTCACAAGAGAACTTCAAACTAAGAAATAGTATTCCACATAGAACATCCACAAGAGAACTTCAAACTAAGAACTAGTATTCCACATAGAACATCCAAATGATAGAACCAATACAAGCTAATGGTTGTATCGTTGGCATGAAAACAGGTCCTCTGGGTAGGAGCCCTGTAATTAGTCCTCGACACAAATATTTAGTCGTTAGTATAAAAAATTATAAGCATTTGACATGTATAATAATTATAAGAATTTAACAATGAGTTATGGAATAACACATCTTCTTTACAGCGATTATTAGAGCTACTCAAGAATTATTTAGACTTCAAAAAAAAAATTGGAATGTTGAAAGGCATTTACAAGTGGTATCAGAGTCAGGTTACAACATTGGGCCTTATCTCGGTCTTGAAAACTAAAACATTTATACCTGTTATGAACAGATTGCACCAAACAAGTAAAAAGCTAAAATATGGTGGAGGAATTTAACGGAAAAACTTTTGTAGGATCACCATGAGGTGATGCAGAACATGATACTAAATTATGAATGGTTCGGGGTGGAACCAATATTGCAGAAAAACAAGATTCTGAATTGATAAGGAGTCTAAAAACATATCTAGATGATATTAAGGCTAATCATGAAAGTTTATTCAAAGCTAGAGAAGAGCAACAAGAGATCAATGGATACCTATTAAGAAAATTGGAGAATGAGAAATCCAATAAGAGAACTCATAGAAAAAAAAATCGGAGTAAATTTGTTAGCACCACAAGCAAAAGCAATTCAATAACTTCTAATGATAGACATACTAATAAGTCTAGTGGTCAAGAGGAACAGAGATCAATTAGCAACACTTCCTTGCCCTGAAATAATAGATCATCCTCTCAGTTACAGGGAGAGTTTAATAAAATTAGACCTCCCAATTTTGATGGTGAATCTGAAGGACTCTAAGGCATGGATTCTCAATATGTCCAAATACTTTGAAGTGTACAATTATCCAAGTAATCTAAAAGCAATATTAGGCACTTACCAATTAATCGGTAAGGCAACCTCGTGGTGGGAGGAAAATGAAGTTATTAAAAGAATCAGAAGCAAGAATTTAACTTGGAAATTGTTCATATAAATAATTAAAAAGAAGTATTTTCCTTAAAGGTATTTTGGTAAGAAAGTTAGGGAGTTTCATGAGATGAAGATGAGGCAACTCACTATGGATTATTTTGTTAATAAATTCATGATTCTATTGAGATATGTTCCTTACTTGAAAGAGGAGAAGGAAAATTTCCAAAGATCTGTTAGTTATCTACCTTCCTCTTATAGGGAAAGGATTGAGTTTGATCAACCTAAAACTATGGATAAAACTATTAGAAAGGCTAAGCTATGTTTCAATTAGAGCAAACAAAAAGGGGAAAATTCTAAAGGGTGGTTGTCAAAGAAACTTGAGAGATTTAGTACCAAGAGAAAAGGGTTTAAGAAGCCTACATTTACTAAAAGTGTGCAAACTTAAAATTAAAAAAGAAATTTCAATCAGCAAAAAAATACTGGGCAAAAAGGAGGATTTGCTATAGGTAACAAAATTTTCAGTGAGACAATAAGACTACCCATTAAATGTTGGGGTTGTGGTGAAAATAATTTATGGAGATATTGTTCATAGAATCGATTAAGGAAGAATATGGTGTTAAATCGGATACAGGAAGCATCAATTGTAAATGATTTAGCCTACAATATACCCAAAATCAGCGCTGCATTGGATGGGAGACATGTATATCATCAGTCAACTATGGTTGAAGTTCAAGGTAAATTTTTTGATAAAGATGTATCTGTGCTTTTAGACCCAGTATCTACCTTAATTTATGTTCCCCTGTTGTAGTTGAGAGGTATGAACTTGGAAAAGAAAAAAAATATAAGCCCTGAATAGTACAGTTGGCCATAGAAACTAAGAGAAAAGTGATTGAAATCAGTAAGAACTGTAAAATAAGTCTAAATGGAACGAAAACCACCCTTAATTTAAACACATTACCATTATAATATTATAATATCCTTATAGGGATGGACTAATTAGAAGCACATAAAGTAATACTAAACTACTTGGAAAAGTCTTTTACATGTGTTGATGATGAAGGAAAAGCTTGTATGGTTGAAGGGATTCCAAGAAAGAAATATGTTTGGAAAATATCTGCGATACAAATGAAGAAATATGCTATTAAAGGATGTCAAATATTCATTGTTCAGGTACAAAAATTATCATAAAATAAACAATAGCCATCATTAGAAGAATATCATGTACTAGAACAGTTCAAGGATGTATTTCTAGAATAAATACCAAGACTTCCTCCAAGGAGGGATATTGACTTTACCATTGATCTTATACTTAGTGTTGTTCCAATTTCCAAGGCCCCATACAGAATGAGTGTTCTTGAACTAATGGAGTTGAAGATTCAATTGCAAGAATTATTGGACAAAAAGTACATAAGACCAAGTGTGTCTCCTTGGGGAGCACCAGTGTTATTTGTGAAAAAGAAACATGGAACATTGAGATTATGTGTAGATTATAAAAAGTTGAATAAGATGACTAACAAAAATAAATACCCCTTGCCAAGAATAGATGACTTATTTGATCAAGTTAGAGGAGAATCTATATTCTCTAAAATTGATCTAAGGTCGGGATATCATCAAATCAAAATTAAAGATGAAGATATACACAAGACATCCTTTCACACACACTATGGGCACTATGAATTTGTAGTACTTCCATTTGGGTTGACTAATGCACCTGCTACATTCATGTGCCTCATGAACAGTGTACTAAGGCCATTCCTAGATAATTTTGTAATTGTCTTTATAGACAATATTCTGGTATACTCAAAGAGTAAGGAAGAGCATGACCAACATTTAAAGATGGTCCTCCAAACTCTAAGAGATAATGAACTATATGCTAAATTTAGCAAGTGTTCATTTTACCAGCAGCAAATTCATTATTTAGGAGATGTAATATCAAAAAGAAGGAATTATTGTAGATCCTGAGAAAATACAAACAATTATGGAGTGGCCAACGCCTAAGAATGTGGAAGAAGTTAGGTCCTTTATGGGAATCACAGTTTATTCTAGGAGATTTATCAAAGGATTCTCTAAACTTGCTTATCCAATCACTAATCTACAAAAGAAGGGAATAAAATTTGATTGGAGTCAAAAGTGTCAAGAAATTTTTGACACACAAAAACAACTTCTGACTTCAACTCCAATATTAATATTAGTTGATCCCAATAAGGAATTTGTGGTTTGTACAGATGCAATTAAGGAAGGTCTAGGGGGGTTTTTAATGGAGGATGGTCATATTATTTTCTATGAATCCATAAATTGAAAGAACTGAAAAGAATTATTCTACTCATGATCTAGAATTGGCAGCTATCATTCACGCATTCAAGATGTGGAGACATTATCTAGTAGGAAGAATATTTTAGCTAAGGATAGACAATGTTAGTCTCAAATACTTATATGATCTACCTAATTTAAATGCTAGACAAGCAAGATGGTTAGCATTTTATTAGTGAAATGGTTTTGAGATTACACATATCAAAGGGAAGAAAAATAAAATAGTTGATGCATTAGGCGGAAAACTTAATCAGATTTGTGCTACATCAACAATCAGCTGGTCAACAAATTTGATACAAAGGGTCAAAACAGTTTAAAATTTTGACTTAGAATAACTTAAATTTAAAGAAAAGGTGACGAAAACTAATAAACGGGAAGAGGAAGAAGATGATTTTTCAATTAACAGCCAATATTTATTGTTGTTTAGAGGTAGAAATTACATAACTAATGACACAAGTCTGAAAAATTGTCCTAGATGAGCTGCATAAAAGACCAACAGTTAGTCATCTTGGTTATAAAAATTTGATCATTGTATTAAGAAAGAATTTCTATTAGCCAAATATGAAAAATGGGAGAGTTGAATATGTAACAAGATGTCTTGAATGCAAACAAGTTAAGGCATCTCATCAACACCCTGCGTATTTTGCAACCACTACCCATTCTAGAATGGAAATGGGAGACCATTTTAATGGATTTTATCAGTGAATTGACAAAAACAAGGAAATAACATGATTCCATTATAGTTGTGGTTGAAAATCTTAGCAAAGAAGCACACTTCATTCCAGTTAAATCTACTTTTAAGGCCATAAATATTGCAAAGATCTTCATGTGGGAAATTTTTAGGCTTCATGGGGTACCTAAGGTTGTGATTTCAGATATGGATGCAAAGTTCACCTCCAAGTTTTGGAAAGGGTTATTTGAAAACATGGGAACCAAGTTAAACTTTAGTACATCCTATCATCCTCAAACTGATGGTCAAACAAAAAGGACCAATTAGATATTAGAGGACATGTTAAGGATATATGTGAAAGACAAGCAAACTAAATGGGAGGACTATTTGCATTTAGCGAAATTTGCCTATAAAAATGGGTATCAAACCTCTCTCAAAATGAGTCCTTTTGAAGTCATGTATGGGAGAAGATGCAAAGTAACATTAAGTTGGGATCATCTAGAAGATAGATTGGTGTTGGGACCAGACATGTTAAAGGAAATGGAAGATATAGTCAAACAGGTTAAACAAAATTTGAAAAGCGGCCCAAGATAGTTATAAAAGCTATGCAGATCTGAAAAGAACCCAGAAGGAATTCAATGTGAGGGATCATGTCTACTTGAAAGTTAAACCTAATAAGAGTACACTCTAACTTTGAAGTTGTGCTAAGTTATCTCCTAGATATTGTGGACACTTTGAAGTGTTAGCCAGAATTGGACTTGTTTCTTATCAACTAGCCCTACTAGCCAACATTAAGATTCGTAATGTATTTCATGTTTCATTGTTGAAAAAGTATGTACATGATCATTCTCATGTGATTGATTTCCATGTTGTACAGGTGGAACCAGAGAGAGAGTTCCTAGCAGAACCACTACGTATTCTAGACCGAAGGGTGGTTACACTCCAGAATAGAGATGTAGTGCAGTTGAAGGTTCAAAGGAAACACTTCACTCCAGAAGAAGCAACCTCGAAGTTAGAGGGTGCTTTCAAGGAAATTTATGCTTCTATGTTTTAAGAATTTTGAAATGATTTCCAAGAAGGAAGTATTGAATAGAAAATGGAACGGTGTCAAATTTAAGTGGGGGAGGATGTGATATCCTTAGCTTAAGGATTTCATTGTGATTAAATATGCATAAGTTTAACTTTGATTTAGTATGTTACATTAAAAGACAAATAGACATTTAATTATAAGTAATTTTTCTAATAATAACTGATGTAAAGTTGTTGTTTGTAAAGTTGTAATTATGTTTTATTTTATGAATAAAGACAAAAACTGGGAAATTAACGATTGAAGTACAAATGGGTGAAAAAGGAAAAAGGCTGCAATTTATTTTGGAAATTATTGTTTTATCCATTAGCAAGTCCTAGGCACCTAATCTGGGTGATTATATTTATTTATGAAATTATTGGATATTGGTCGATTAAATGTTTCCTAGAAGACAGGGAGTTGTCTTAAGAAGTGGAAAACAAGAGTTCATAAATGATAATCTAACTATTTCCACCTGTTAGTGAGGTGGAGGCAGTTAATAACCATCCAAAGAGTGGAAGATGGATAATATCTCTGTAATTTTTTGGCTTTTGCCTCACATTTTTCTGAGAACAGAATTGGAGAGACTGAAGAGAAGCATAAAAGTAATAGACAGAAAAAGGAATTGCAAGCCTAGTTCCTCGAGGAGACCCGTTTTAGTTGTGTCAAGGTTGGGAGGATCTAAGTACTTGACTCTTAGTTTTCCAGGAATACTTTTCAAGTCGGTGATTCTAACTTTAATACCTTCTTATTAGCATGTAAACTACTTATTTTTATTTATGAAATTATTGGATATTGGTCGATTAAATGTTTCCTAGAAGACAGGGAGTTGTCTTAAGAAGTGGAAAACAAGAGTTCATAAATGATAATCTAACTATTTCCACCTGTTAGTGAGGTGGAGGCAGTTAATAACCATCCAAAGAGTGGAAGATGGATAATATCTCTGTAATTTTTTGGCTTTTGCCTCACATTTTTCTGAGAACAGAATTGGAGAGACTGAAGAGAAGCATAAAAGTAATAGACAGAAAAAGAAATTGCAAGCCTAGTTCCTCGAGGAGACCCGTTTTAGTTGTGTCAAGGTTGGGAGGATCTAAGTACTTGACTCTTAGTTTTCCAGGAATACTTTTCAAGTCGGTGATTCTAACTTTAATACCTTCTTATTAGCATGTAAACTACTTATTTTGTTCTTGATTGATTTATTATTCTCCAGAGGGATGAAAAGAAAGAATTTTATTTTATTTTAGAACTAAGAATAGATTATTTCTTTCAATGTTATAAATAATTATTACCAAATAAAGGAAAAATTGAGAATAGAGACATAATATTTCTTAAATAGATACAACTTGAGTTTGGTAAAAAGAAAATATTGATAATAGTAATATCATAATGTTGTATATACAAATTAAACAATGAGCATATAAATAACTAGTAGGAATAGTAGTCAAGTCCCACTAGCACAACCGGTTGAGGATGGACCTCGTTAGCAAGGTGACCCAGGATCAAACCTCACGAGGGGTGGTTGTGCCAGGAGCTAGGGGGATGAGACATGCTAAAAATTCCAATCATGTTATCATGGCTGGTGTGGCCCAGGCCGAGTGCAATCCCTGAGTGGCTTTGATGGATTAGATGCCCATTTGTCATGGCTCCTCAAGCCATGGGTCAAGCCTAGAAGATCACAAACAACTTGAAAAATAAAAATAAAAAAGAAACTAGTAGGAATAGTAACTAGTACAGGATTACACAGTAGGAAACCATGGAAAAGGGAGAAAATACATTTTTTAAGAATACGTGAAAATATGAAAAGTAAAATCGTAAACAAAGAAGAATGTAAACTCACTTCTATTTCAAAACTCGAATAAATTCAATTATGTTATTTATGGCTATTTTATATTTTCACTTACATGTAAAAGAAAATATTTAGTCTATTTATGCACACACGGTTACAAATATGTGTCTGTGTATAATGGTGTCAACAAATCGTGCCACAGTAGTACAATCTGAGGATACATATAAAAAAAATTAAGAATATTTTTAATAATAACAAAGGATAAAAGGAGATGGAAGTACATAGTAACGAATACATGTACATTTACCGTTAACAAAAGAAGGAGAGATTTTTTTGTAGAGCAACAAGGAACAATTTAAAAAATATATATAGTGAGCAAACAAACATATGGATATATATACAGTAACTTGAATCTGAGAGTATATAATGCTTCTTGTGAAGTCCATTCAAGAAAAAGATTCACTTTTAACAAACTTGTAAATAGTGACAATGTCCAACCGAAACAGAGAGCTACAAGAGATTTTCCAAAACATATAACCACAATAGTATATAGTTATTTTTTGGGAAATTATGCCCATAAATACACAAAAAGATTTTCTTCAACTGAAGGGAATTGTATTTCCTTGCTAGGAATCATAGTCGACTAGGAAGACCTAAACAGAAACATGATTGTCTTCATACACATAAACATGCCCCTTTTTTCACGGAGAATCCAGAAGGTAGAAGGATATTTCCAACCTGGAGAAGGGAACAATTCGAGTGTTAAAGATTGAAAACCCAGAAAGAATTTTGGTTGCCATTAAGGTCGTGAAACCGAAATGTACAAGAAAGAATAGAGAATATCTGAGACAGGCAGGGCAAAATCTATTTGTCACTTTTTAATGTTGTTTGTGTAAATATAAACAAAAAATTATGAACTAGGGTTCTTTCTTAAAAAAAAAATGTTAATGATACCTTGTATGGTCATCGAGCTACTTCGAAGAATTCCCTATTAAGGAAAGAAAATATAAAGGTTAGGGTTTGACAGTTGAAGAATTGTGTCTATCTATCTATATATGGAAAAAATCCAAACATATAACTAGAATAAATGAGTAAAGTAGTAATAATAAAGAGTAATAAACACAATGGAAGTACATATACAAAACACTGGAGTTATTAAACCTATTTGCAAAGAAATATTGGGTTTTAATATCGAAGTCGCAACACATATTAGTTAACTGACAATTCGAGAATGAATAAAAGCACTGAAAAACTAGATTTAATCCTAGTGTGTGAACAGTCAAATGAAAATACCCTTTGTAATGGCTATAGAGCCTAGGGTTTAATGAAGGAAAAACCCCTTCTTGTAACCTTGATGGGTAAGGAAAAATATAGAACACGGATTAATAATGAATCGAAATCAAAAGAAGAATTTACCCATGACTACTTTCAAATGAATGTGGTATTTGAGAAATTACCAGATGGAATGCCAGGTACATACTGAAAATTTCATCGGTGTTTCCACCTGAGTATCTAGGTTCAAATGTAGAGGACTATTCTCCCAAATAACATAGTAATGTAACCCTGTAAACCAACAATGCCATGACAATGAGAATTAAACAAACAATTTCACGAATTGAACTGTAAAAATGAATTTCAAAAGAAACAACAAATTACATAATTGTTAAGAAATATCAATATAAATCCCTCTGAACTTCAGATGAAAATGAACACATTTCAGATGAAAACCTCATCCACTCGACAAAACACCAAGTTTTCAATCGTGGTGTGACAAATGGAGGTAGAACAACACAGGAAAGAAATTACAAAATCCACTTGTTGGTATGGAGTCGATGAAAATGGTGGAGAGTCGTTGAAAACAATGTTGAAACCTCTAGTAGCAGAGCGACATAACCAAAGGAAGGAAATGATAAATGAATCAGCGAAACAATAAACTAAAAAGGTCATTAACTCTTCAAAAAAATCCTGATTCTTTTACAATCATCAATCTGATAATAAAACAATTTGCACAGTTTATTCGGCCCAACACATTGCTCAGCGTATTATGGTAGATGGATAGTATAGTGTAAATGTGGAAAAATCCAGAAATGATATAGCCATACAGGTAATTTAATTGTATTATACCACATTGGAAAGGGAACGATAGGAACTAATAACATATATTATGTCCAGTTAACATAAATCCATAAAGTGGAGAAGCCTCCACAAGGTAGATATATTGTAAACAATATCAAACCCTTAAGAGATTGTAAACAATTTGAAGGTCATCGTACTATGAAAAAACTCATGACTAGGTACGTGATACTGTGTTGTATATATAACTAAAATGTGAATCCATGTGTTGTATATATAACTAAAATGTGAAAATGTGTATATATAACTAACTAAAATGTGAAAATGTGTTGTATATATAACTAACTAAAATGTGAAAATGTGTTGTATATATAACTAACTAAAATGTGAAAATGTGTTGTATATATAACTAAAATGTGAATCTTGTATATATAACTAACTAAAATGTGAAAATGTGTTGTATATATAACTAAAATGTGAATCTTGTATATATAACTAACTAAAATGTGAAAATGTGTTGTATATATAACTAAAATGTGAATCTTGTATATATAACTAACTAAAATGTGAAAATGTGTTGTATATATAACTAAAATGTGAATCTTGTATATATAACTAACTAAAATGTGAAAATGTGTTGTATATATAACTAAAATGTGAATCTTGTGTTGTATATATAACTAAAATGTGAATCTTGTATATATAACTAACTAAAATGTGAAAATGGATTGAAGTCCAACAGTTTAACCATTAGTCGCAAGTGTTGTATTTAACTTCAAACTAAGAAATAGCATTCCATATAGAACATCCAACAACTCATGACTAGGTACGTGATATTGTGTTGTATTTAATTTCAAACTAAGAAATAGCATTCCATATAGAACATCCAACAACTCATGACTAGGTACGTGATACTGTGTTGTATATATAACTACTTCAAACTATGAAATAGCATTCCATATAGAACATCCAACAACTCATGACTAGGTACGTGATACTGTGTTGTATATATAACTAAAATGTGAAAATGGATTGAAGTCCAACATTTTAACCATTAGTCGCAAGATAACTTCAAACTAAGAAATAGCATTCCATATAGAACATCCAACAATAGAACTAAGAAATAGCATTCCATATAGAACATCCAACAATAGCACTGATACATAGCTAATCAAAATTTTCATCTTCAAACTAAGAAATAGCATTCCATATAATCAAAATTTCATCTTCAAACTAAGAAATAGCATTCCATATAATCAAAATTTTCATCTTCAAACTAAGAAATAGCATTCCATATAGAACATCCAACAATAACATCCAACAATAGAACTGATACATAGCTAATCAAAATTTTCATCTTCAAACTAAGAAATAGCATTCCATATAATCAAAATTTTCATCTTCAAACTAAGAAATAGCATTCCATATAGAACATCCAACAATAGAACTGATACATAGCTAATCAAAATTTTCATAGTTCGAAAAAGAGATACAGTCCTTTTCCTTAAGATATGGTGTAAATTTAAATATGATATGATAATATTCTAAAGATAAGAAGTATTCCTTATGGCTTAAATTTTATATATGCATATTTTTAGTTATATATATATATATATATATATATATATATATATATATATATATATATATATATATATATATATATATATATATATATATATATATATATACACACACACACATAAGATTGAGTTGAGATCCTTTATTATAAACCTTTAGAGTAAAATCTTATGAAAGGTAATGGCTTTATTGTTGGCATGAAAAGAGGCCCTCTAAAATCTTATGAAAGGTAATGGCTTTATTGTTGGCATGAAAAGAGGCCCTCTAAGTAGGAGCCCCAGAATTAGTCCTCGGCACAAATCTTCAGTTGTTAGTATAAGAAATGATAGGAATTTGACCTGTATAATAACTATAAGCATTTAACGAGTCATGGAATACCACATATTCTTTAAAGGTATTATTAGAACTAGTCAAGAATTCTTTAGACCAGTGACTATTATAAATAGTAACCTAGTGAATAGTTGATATCATATCACTAAAAAAAAAATTGAAATGTTGAACAGTCTTTACAAAGATAATAATTCAACTAAATTTTATTTTGATTCAACATATTTAGTCTTTGCATGTGCCAAGTCATCAAGAAAGGAGTTAATCATTTTTTCATGAACCTACACTGACTTAATTTTTCACAGCATAGTTCCAATTCTATGAGAAACTATTGATTAATTTCAATGGCTTTCTATTTGAACTACGATAAATCAATGATTGTCCTTTCCATCTCTTACACTTTATTTTGAAAATGGTTTATCTCAATACTTTGTTGCTCATTTTGTACCTGAAGTTCATATTGCACTTTACTCATTTTATCCTCTTGCTCGTTCCTTTGTATCAACACTTGATCCCCGTGTTGTGATAATTTCTCTTCAAATTCTTGAATTTTACCATCTTTTTATTTAATAAAATCCTTCAATTTGTCAGCAAAATCCACATTTTC
Source organism: Pinus tabuliformis (assembly GCA_031772625.1). Classification (NCBI taxonomy): domain Eukaryota; kingdom Viridiplantae; phylum Streptophyta; class Pinopsida; order Pinales; family Pinaceae; genus Pinus; species Pinus tabuliformis. The sequence continues at coordinate 980,348,518 of CM062816.1, read as the reverse complement.
ACTTGCATGTGTACTAATATTTGCAACTAAGTCTCCAATAGCTTGTTCTATAGGTAGTTGAGATCCATCCCAAACATTTTGTAAAGAAACTCCAATTCTTGAACTTGGATCACTTGCCCATTTCATTTTTCTGGTTTTCTTAAAAATAGCATTTTTATCTTGAGAGTAAAATATATCCATATATGGAATGTACTCCATATGAACTGGGGGAAGAAAACTTGCCAATACTTCAGGTTGGGAATCACTCGGTCTAAAACTAATTGGATTCTTGATTAAAGTATTAGTAAGAATCAAAGTTGTCTCATTGTTACTAGAAGCTAGTTGATTAATTGATCCTAAACTTTGTTCTTCAACCTGCTTATCATTATTTTGAATATGCCTTGATGTGTCTGGAGTTCCTTTAGGAATTTCTTCATGAACTTTTGAATAACAATTGTAGTATCTGGAACAGGAATAGAAACAGGAATAATTGTTGCAGCTGGAATATTTCTAGGATTAGCCTTAAGGCTTGCATCTAGAACTATGTCTAAACCAAAAATAAATGAATCAACAAGAATAGCTTTCTATGAATATTTTGTGGTAATCTTTTCAAATTGTTGACATTTCTCTTGCATTGTGGGATCTTTGAATAGTTCATCTATGAATTCATCAACAACCTTTTCTATTTGCAAGGATTCTTTCTTCACTGGAACCTTTGTCATCTTTTACGTGGTAGTTTTGGTTGGCATTAGTTTCCTTGATTCCTATTGCAGTATTAAGGGAAAGGAAGACCTTATTTCTTCTCGAAAGACCATAAACTATTGATATTTATTTGGAGGGAGTTCCTGTGATCTTCGATAGACTATCTAATATGAATTGGCTCTATGGAATAAATCATCAAACATGAAATTTTCATGGGAATACTTCTTTGCACCTGCAAAGGTACAATGTATAGATACAGTACCAATAGGATCATGCAATTTAAGAGGAATTATAGCTAGCTTCAGTGCAAAGAAATTAAGAAATTATTTCTTAGCATGTTGAAATTTTTGGAGCATATGCGTGCTAATATAGGCTGGAAAAATATGCCAGAGTTTTTTTGAATTCCTTTAAAGCTCGACTGCAATTCTGATTTCAATAATTTTATAGGTGACTTCCTTACATGCTAGTCAGTCTAGGATGAATGAAGGAAAAGCATGTGGAGGAGCATAACAACCATAAATCCTAATATAAGATAATTTTTCCTCTGAGTACCAGTCACCAATCTTCTCAATGCAACTTTTGGTTTCTTTTGACAGTCTTTGGGGGTTATTATTAAATAGAGATTCATAGATTGGGATGATGACATAATGGCATATTTGGTAAAAATGATCAAAATAGTTTTCTTCCCAAAGCTTACTATGGTACAAATGGATAGGGAGGGTTTCAACAATTGTCCACTTCCATCCCATTACTAGAAATGAGGTTGTGAAACAAATGGCATCCATAATGTAAGAAAACATATAAAAAGGAGGAGTATAAGAGGGAGCCTTTGCTTGATGAAAGGAATTAATTTGTTGGGTCAAACTATCTAAGAGTATATTTTCTCAAATAAAATCATAACCATTAGAATCTCATTGTATAAGAGGAACCCACTTAAGATAAAATTGAGAAACAATTTTTTTAACAAAAAGCCTACAAAACATGGCACAAAGATAAATAAAGGGTGGCTTGAGTTAGGAAGTAGAGTACTCTTTTGAGGTATCTACTTTAAACTTATGTTTCGTATTCTTCCATTTATTAATAAGGTTGGGCATTTTCCTATCAAGTATATCACACTCTTCATGGGTTAACTTCTCTAAGAATGCAACAATAATAGTTAATTCAATTTCATCAAGATTATACATGACTTTAGTGTCCTCAAGACAGAAAGAGTTGATAATAGTACCTTGGGAAGTGCATATTACGTGCTTGTTAGTATCTGCATGTTACAAGGCCCATCTTATCATTTCTATGTAAGGAAAAAGCGTAGGTCAAGCAGCAACTTTATGTAAAAATGATTTTTCAACTACTAACATCGTAGTATCTAGATTTTCTTCATCTCCTTCCTCATCTGTAGGGTTGCAACACTATTCTCATTCAATTCTTCCTCAAATAGTTTGTACATGTGATTCCAAGACAAAATTCTAGCATCTTGATCCAGGTGGATATTGGTGGCCACCCGCCTATTCCACTTGGTCCCTCACCATTGTTCTTTAATTTTTTTCAGTTACCTTAATTGTAGAATAGTTTACTATTTTTGGAAGTTTTTCGGGTCTTGAACTTCCAGAGCCGTTTTGAGGCCCTCAACGACATTTTTTGGCAAAATAGAAATATGTGCATTATTATATAAATTGTAGTCCTCAGAGAAATTTTTCCAACGAGGTATCATACGCATCAAACGGAGATAATATGACCAAGTTACGACCCCGAGAAGTTGGTTGCCCAACTAACCCCAACGGGGCCCATAAACTCTTGGTGTTACATCTCCTCGGGTTATGGTTTTGGTTGTTTAGGGTTTTCTCTTATTGTTCAATAATAAAAAGGCCCTTGAGCCTCATTGTAACTCAGTTCAGAGGCATGTAGCCACCACATCTCTTCTTAGAGATAAGCTACCATCGCCTAAGCTAGTCTTATTTCCATTATGTTTGTAAGCATATTTCAGTATTTGATATTAATGAAATGAAGTGTTACTTTTGTTGCATCTCTGTATTTATGGTTATATATGTAATTTGTTGCGTTCCTATTTAAATCTGGATCAGTGGTATCAGAGCGGTCTTCTTTTTCTCTATTTTTCTTTGCATGTCCCCAACAAGGTCAGGATGTAAGGAGTTAGGGCTCGATCTGGTTAAACCTTTGCAATATCAGCCTCACAAAACCCGACGGTCGCCCATGAGGGAAGAAAAGAAAGACGAGGGAGCAGGAGATCCTATCAAAATATTGCTCGAAGAGGCCCTCTAGAAACAAAGGAACACGGTGATGGATAACTTTGTCCAGATCCTTCAACGGTTGCCCATTGGCAGCGCATCCACATCCAATAGCCACTCTGGAGGCTCCACACCTTTTAAGGTACAAGTAAACTTTGACATTCCCATATTTGAGGGCCAAATAGATGCCTACATCATAGATAAATGGTTAAATCTAATAGAAGGATATTTTTTGTTCATGATTTTTCCAGCCGGGAAAAGATTAATTTTGCTCTTCTCAAAGCCTATCCCCACGTCAAGGACTGGTGGGAAACCTACTGTGAGCAGAAGGATGAAAGTAAAACCTCACGGGTTTCATCTGCTCCCACATGGAATTCGTTTCGGGATGCCATCAAGGAGCAGTATTACCCTGTCGGGAGCTATGAGGACAAATACATAAAGTGGACCACGCTGCAGCAGGGAAGGGACCAAAATGTGCCAGAGTTTACGAATGTTTTGCATACCCTTCACACAAAGTTTGGTATCAAGGATTCAGAGAAATGCTTTTCACTCAAGTACCACAGCTACTTACACAGATACATCCAAGACGAGATGGAGTTCTTGGACATCTCCTCGCTCAGCACAGCGTATCGATATGCCATCAAGATCGAGCAGAAGTTTAAACAAAAGAAGAGAGACTTTGGATCTGCGAATCCGAAGCAAGGGAAAGGTGCCCTCAAACCACAAAACAAATGATAAAGCCAAGGTGGGATGGCCCAGGACAAGCCGTCAAATCCACAAGCAAAGTACAACACTGCGAAGCCGAAGAAGGACATGAGAAAGTGGTGTGAGTTCCATAAGATCTCCACTCACAACACAAGTGAGTGTTGGGCCAAGCAGTCACTGGTCGCTGAGCTGAAGGCTTCGGAATCAGATGCATGTTCTGACTCTAAGCCAGAACTCGACAAGGGGAATCACAAAGGGAATCAGATTATCGATGCGGAGCCCAATGCCACTGTTGCCACCACGAAGATCCAGAAGGAGGAACCCTAAGTTCCAGAGGAGGAGGAGTGTCTCTTCCACTCCTAGATGTGGGTAAAGGGTTCCTTGCTATAGTTCATTGTTGACAACAGGAGACAAAAGAACCTCATTGCAGCAGAGGTCATGAAGCGGTTGGGCTTACTAACCACAGCACACCCACAACCGTACACCATCAGGTGGCTTCACCAAGGACGGGATCTTTGCGTGAGCTAACAGTGTCACCTTCCATACAGCATCAATCCCTTCACGGAGATCCACAAAATATTCTTCGCGTCCTTCCCTACTGAGCTATACGAGTGGATCGCAAAGCTAGCAAATAGCCAAGGAAGGTGGAAGCTTGACTGTCCTATTGTGTGGACCCCAAAGTTAGTGCAAAGGTTGGAAGCATCAGAGGATAAGATCATGCACACCGTTGATCATTGGCTCGATCATATTATAGGAGGATTCATTACTGAGTTTGCGGTTGACACCTCAGTTAGCTACAGCGAAGAAAAGTGACACTTTCTTAAAGGACCGCGAGGTAAGTACGTAACGTCTTTGAATATATGGATTAAAATGCTATTGTGCGAAAAGAGGGTTATGCGGTTACCTTGATGTTCGGGGGTACGCGAAGTGGAAAAGCTTACAGGAACGAAGGAAATAAGGGACCAAAAACTATCCCCTTGATTTCACCTCCGCAAGGGGACGAGGAAGAGCTCGTGAAGGTCTCACCATGAAGTGTGATCCATCTGATAAGGCAAAGAATTCCGTGAATACCACCTCCACCCACACCGCCACCAGCTTCACCACCATCACCTCCATCTTCACCCGTACCACCTCCACCACCACCACGATTCAATATGGCAAGCACAGTGAAGTTGCCTGTGTTCAAAGGTTTGGGAAATGAGGATTTGGACCAATTATGTTTCGTGGTAAGGACTGTATGGTAAGCACAAGGAGTTATAGATGACAATATAAAGAAAGTGACACTAGTTAGTGTTATCACCCCAAGAAACTCTCCTAGGTTGTATATCAGAGATGCTTGGGAACATTACAAACTCAACAAAATGTTGGATAAATGGTGGATGAATGTAAGAAACGCTGCATATTCAAGCCAGATAACCACTTCTATTGTGCTTAACCCCAGACATGGGTGAACACCCCCAGACTACAAGGCTTTAGACCACCAATTACTCACAGTTTTTAAGAAAATGTGATGATGGAGAACACTGATAACACCAGCAGATGCTCAGGACCCTGTGATGGCCAGCTGCAACCAGTTAAAAGGTCTGTAAATCTGTTTTCTAATACACAGACAGGGTGACAGCTCTCTAGAATTAAAATAACAGAAACCTGCAAACAAAATTCAATGATACATGCTAAATCCTAACACAGAGGTGGGATGACAGCCCCTCTAATTCTAAACATTAACAGCACATGAATAACTGCAAAACAGGCACAGCCTGGAACAAGAAGAAGAAGTGTAAAGTGAGCAATCAACAGCAAAAGAAGCTTGTATTAGCTGGAAAGGCATACCAGAAGCTGTAGGTTACACAGTAGTTACAGTCTCCAGAAGTTGAACCTTACAACAAAATAACACTCATCAAACTCATTACATCTTGTTTTTTAGTATATCTGGAGTTTTTCACAAAATTGCTCTGTTTCCCTAAGCGTGGAGGGGTCATAACTCACCACCAACCACATTTACAAACTATTACGGGCCTTTGAAACATTTTAATTGTTTTAATTAACAAATTTGACATTCTCTGGTACTTTGTTGTACTCCTTGAACACGTGGAATGTTTCATGAATAATTGTCCATAACTGCTGCAATCATTTATCTGCTCAAGGTGGTCCTTCTTGTCCTTCGGAGGTACACTGTGTTGAATGCAGTAGCTGAGGGATTTAATGCACGGGTCGTTGGATCATCTCTTCCTTCTTCGCGTGCATGAGTCAAGCCAAAAACACTGAAAAACGCCTTGAAAGTGGACGAAGAACCGAGAAAGAACGCTGGTCGTTGGATGAATCAGATGGATGGCCTAGATCTATTGGTAAGAGGCAATGGGAAGGCACAGAGGCGAGATGGATTGAATATTAGCTGTGGATCTGAAAAATTGGACGGTGGAGATCGGCGTATGGAAGCCATCGAGAACGAACAGGAATGGAGGGACGAGGGCCGTTCGATCGCAAGATTGACGATCAGACGATCGACGGGCAGCAAAGATGATCGACAGTTAACGCGCGGGGAACCGTACCGGAAGGGCGGTAAGTGGTTTCCCCACACCGCTTTTCGGGGAAGGTGGTAATAGTACATGGAGGAGCGATGCAATAATATAACGATGCGTGGCAGGCGGGAAACCACTTCCCTGCGGGCTATCAGTCGGGCATGTTCGCAGAGCGGGGGAAGCGTATGGTGTTGGATCAACATGTGGAGGATCGGACAGCGTAGAATTAAAGCATGAGTTTTGGTTGATGCGACAGGTGATGTGACAGGTAAGGGGCGGGCCCGGTTATGTTTTTATTATATCCGTGTGTTATAAAGGGTTAGGGCCTTTGCGCCGGGGTTTAAACAAAAATGGATTAATACGGGGTTTAAAAAGGGTTTTCAAGATTTTAACAAAGGGTAACGAGGTTTAATAGGTTTTACACAAAAAGAAGCCCGGGAGCCCGAAAAAGGGTTTATGAGGGGGGTTTTGAAAGGTTATCGGGCTTATAAAGGGGAATACGAGGAATTTAAAGGAAAGAAGGAAATGGAGGTAGTGGGGAAAATAGGGAGAGACCATGATAACCATTATAAACCATCTCTGAGCCAGCAACCAAGGACCAAACTGACTCCTTCTCCTGGAAAATCAACAGCATGTAGCAGAGCTAACACTGGCTCCTTCTAGGGATGAGAGCCTCCCTATGAGGTCTCAAGAACCTGCAGACCATTGCCTTTCCAGCTGAACACAAATTAGCCAAAATTCCTAGTGTTCCATTGGGCATGGAGTCTACTGCATCTATACTAAAACTGATAAAAACACAATATTTACAACCTTTAAGGCCAAAGACCTTAAACAACATAAACTTTCAAAAACTGCCCATTAACTGGGCCATAAAAAACTGTCTATCCTCCCATACTTTTCAGTATGAAGGTGTTGTTCCCTTGAATTTGTGAAATGATGAAAGGCCCTATCCAGAAAGCATCAAATTTCCCATGATTGTCTTTCTTCTCCTTTAGTGCATCCCATTTCAAGACCAAGTCACCAATCCGAAAATTATCTGTTTTTGCCTTTTTTTCAAAAGCTTCCTTGATCCTTTTCTGATGTGTTGCAGCCTTTTCAACCAACTGTTCTCAAATCTGATGTATTTTTGCTAAGTCAGTGATCCTGTTTGCCATGTCTTCTTCTTCATCCTACTCTTCTTGAAGGAATTTTGCCACAAGGAGAGTTATCTGAATTGGAAATACAGCCTCAGTGCCATATACCAGCTTGAAAGGAGAATTTCCTGTGGATTTCTTAATGGTCACTCACTCAGCCCACAGTGCATACTTAAGCTTTGAATCCCAATTCTTCTTATTGTTCTCTAACAGTTTTCTAATTATCCTGATCACACTTTTATTAGAGGATTTTGCTAGACCATTTCCCTGTGGATAATATGAGGTGGAATGAACAAGTTTGATACCCATTGAATCACACATTTCCACCAGCTCTTTTGCCCTGAAGGCTGCTGCATTATCTGTGATTAGTTTATGTGGACAGCCAAATCTGCTGAAGATATTCTATGTCAAAAACTTCATGACCACATTGTGATCAGCCTTCCTTGTAGGAATTTCTTCAATCCACTTAGTGAAATAATTAGTGGCTACTAATATCCATTTATGTTGGCCACTAGAATGTGGATTGATATCTCCAATAAAATCCAAGCCCCACTGCTGAAATGGTCGTTTTGCCTGAATTGGTTTTAGGGGCATAGATTTCAGCTGCTGTTTTCCTTTAAATCTTTGGCACCTGTCACAAGATTTAACAAAAACAAATACATTAGAAAATAAAGTGGGCCAATAGTACCCAGCTCTAAGAATTTTATGGGCTGTAGTTTTCCAATAATGGTGCCCTCCACACATGTTGTTATGAAACTGCTGCATAACTTCGTTTGATTGTTCTTTGTCCAGACACCTCAAAAATATTCCAGTTGGATCCCTCCAATAGAGCAGATTTTCCATAACGCAAAATTTCGCTGCTCTAAGTTTTAAAGTTCTGGCCTGACTTTGAGTAAATTCTAAAGGGATTTCTAGCTTCAACAAGAAATTAATTATTGCAGAATACCAACCACACGAAGCTAGATTCTCGGCCACTGACTATTTTTTCTCTGTTTCAGTTGTTTTTTCCTCTTCTGCCTGACCATCTTTTGCATTTGCATATAGGAAATCAATGTCCAAAGACCTGCAATTTTCTTCAGCCAATAACTTGGCAAGCCCCTGACCTCTGACCAGCTTTGTGGGCTTCATCTCTATATCAAATTCTATCATTTTAGCAGTCCATTTTGCCCTTCTTCCATCAGCATCAAGTTGTGTCAAGACATAATTTATTGCAGCAGAAGGCACATATGTAATTATTTTGGAATGAAGGATATAAACTCTAAAATCTTTTAAGTATTTGATAAGAGCATATGCCTGTTTTTCTATAATATCATACCTTAGTTCAACATCCCTCAAATTCTTGCTGAAAAATGCCACCGGATGTTCTAAACCTTCTTCATCTTGCTACAATAAAACTGCTGCAATAGTATATTCAGAGGCAAATGAAAATATATGAAACTCCTTGATGTAGTCTGGACTTATTAAAGTGGGAGCCTTCATAATAGCTTTTTTGATGGAATCAAATTATTTTCTTGCTGCATCAGTCCATCTTACCTCTGACCTTTTCTTCAACATGGAGGTCACGTGCTTAGCCAATTCTGCAAAATTTGGAATAAACCTCCTGAAAAAATTAATTTTTCCGAGAAAGGATTGGATATCATTCTTTGATCTTGGGACAGACAAATTCTATATGGCTTTTACTCTTTCTGGGTCAATCTGAACACCTGCAACAGACACAATATGTCCTAACAGCTTGCCTTCATTTAAAGCAAATTGAGATTTTTTGGGATTGACTGATATTCCAAACCTTCTGCACTTCAAAAACACTCTTTTTAAATGCTGCAAATGATTTTGATGGCTGCTGGAGTAAACTGTTATATCATCAAGGTAGATAAGCACAAATTTGTCCTTCTCTCCCACAAATGCTATATCCATAGCTCTCTGAAAGGTGGCTCCAGCATTCATCAACCCAAAAGGAATTTTGGCATACATAAAAGTGCCCCAAGGAGTGGTAAATGCAGTCTTTTCTTGATCATCTGGGTGAATAGCAATCTGATTAAACCCTGAAAAACCATCCAAGAAAGACATTACTTTGGCAGCTGAGACTTTTTGCAGCAAATGCTCCATCTTTGGTAAAGGATAGTTGTCTTTCTTTGAGCATTTGTTCAAATTTCTGAAATCAACACACAGTCTGATTTCTCCACTCTTCTTCCTTACCACCACTAGATTGGCTACCCATTTCGAATACCTGAGAGGGACTATAACCTTGGCAGCCAGCAATTTTTTAATTTCTTTTTCAATTAGAGGAAGAAGCATAGGATTTATCGGTCTCAGCTTCTGTTTGAAATGAATGGTGTCTTTCTCTAGAGGGATTTTATGCTGAATTATATTCTTATCATAAGTTTTCAGGTCACTATACTCCCAGGCAAACACATCAGCAAATTGCCTCATTAAATTGCAGTATTCAACACTTTGATCAGCAGCCAAATGAGTAGACAGATTTACATATCTAGGCTGACCTAGACTTCCTATATCATGCTTATAAACTGTAGATTGATTTTCTTTTTAGCCAGCTTTGTAAGGCACATCATTTTGGTCAAACAGTCTTTCAAGAGGAATTAGACCCTTAGGAATATGGTTACTAGGAAGCTGGACAATGTTGTTTTTACCAATTTTATTTCTAAGCTGGGGCTGGTGGCTTTCTTCCAAGGCTTCATTTTCTTGGTCAATTTGCATCTCAGAAAATTCATCAATGACTTGCAAGAACCTATTCAACTCATTATCATCTTCAAAAACTTTCCAATGGTGGACATTGTCAGGCAAGGATGGTCTGTACTTCATTTGCACTTCATAAACTAGTTTGGGAGGCATGGGAGGAATAAATAGACTAGCAGAAATAGCAAGGGAATCAGCAAGCTGATTTTGGGCTCTAGGAATGTATGAAATACAGAAAAAATCAAAAGAATCTATGATTCTCCATACCTCATCTCTGTATGCTTTTAGCCTTGGGTGCTTTGCTTGAAATGTTTTATTTACTTGTTGAATGATCAGATCAGCATCTCCAAATACCTTTATGCTTCTAATTCCTCTGTCTTTTTCTGCATTAAGGCCCAACAGTAGTGCTTCATAATCTGCAATATTGTTTGTCACTTAAAAAACTAGCTTAAAAGACAGTTGAACGCTTTCTTGTTGTGGAGATACTAGCACCACCCCTGCTCATGCAGTCTCCTTGGAACATGCTCCATCAAAGAACATCTCCCAAACCTGACCTTCTTGCTCTTGCTCCGCCTGAATTGTTGGTTTTATGAGCTGCATTTCTACCTTTTGAGACTCTTCTATTTGGAGAATACATGCTCCAAAATCAGTGTCCACTGCATAAATGGGATGATTTGTAGGATTCTTCTCATGACTAATTATGTATGCCAATTGTGCCTCTCTATATAATCTCCTGCTCTCTCCTCCAAACACTGGGACAGTTGCATAAGATAGATCATTTTGTAATGTCCCACCTAGTCTCTTAATCCACCCTCTGGACAACAGCATGCAAAATTAGGGGGGACATCTGTTACCATAATATCCATCATCATACTCTTCATGGGTAGCTGAGTTAAGGTAATGGCCAGATCCTTAATCAATCTAAGACATTTCACCTTCCTTGAATCAAAAGAAAATAAATCATGATAGGGTCTAGTGATATCAAGGCCTAACTCTTCCATGACAGCTTTAGGCATTAGATTGTGGTTGGCCCCTGTGTCTAGCAAGAAATTGTGGAGGATTTTGTCATGAATGGTCAATGAGACATAAAAATATGGAGAATTATTTTCAGCATGTTCAATCATAGGGCTGAGCACAATGGCAATCTTGTCATCTTGCAAATTAACAGAGTCAGTGGAGGTTTGTTTGGTTTCTAGTTCAAGGGCTTCAAAGATGGGCTTTCTAAACACTTCACTCTTCACTAAGTCAACCAGAGGCACAGATATTTTCAATTTCTGAACTTCTGACTCAAAGCTGAAAGAAGAATATGATTTATCAGAAATTTTAACCTCTTGAACTGGGGCTTTGAGGATGACTGGATCAGCTATTGGTCTTCTCTGCTTGATATTCTGTGGTTCTCTTTGGATAGCAGCTCTTTGTGCAGGATTTTCTTTGACATTTTTTTCATTTGACCTCAGGTTATACCTCTGCTATTCACCAGTTTGTAGGACAGCCTCTCTATCCCATTCTTGACTGTCTTGTTCTTGCAGCAATGATTGTTCATACTCAGCCAAAGTCAAAAATGCAGTGCTGCCTTTATCTTCCATGCAGTGAATTTCATCCTCATTCTCTTCAAATTTTTCCTCCTCCATGACTACATTTTGGAAAGGAGCTTTTACTTTCTGTTCTTCCTTTGTTTCTTCACCCCTCTGCATTATTAGTAAGTGCTCATTTGCTCTTCTGAAAGGATTTGGATTTCTTGGAGCAAATGTGTTCTGTTGTCTTTTTTTCCCTGAATTATGTTCAACTTTCAGCTTAGAAATTTCAGCAGCCAATGACTCTATCATCTTAGTCATTTTGTCCAATTTAGGCTCTGAAGATGATGCCGAAGAAGTAGAATCCTGACCTCTCTGCCTTCTTCTGTCAGCCTGATTTTTTAGCTTCTCTGTAGCCATGATATTAGACTCTACTTCTAGTGTTGCATCCTGCATATGAGCTAGAGTAGCACATCTTCTTTCTCTCAATAACAGGCAGAAATCAGAGTCAAAAGAATTGGCATAAGTGAGTTTGGCAGAGGTAGGAGTAGGTTTTACCTCAGCTGGTATCTTATTATACATTCAATTGAATCTTTTATTAAAATCAGGTATTGATTCCCCATTTTCCCTCTTCAGATTACCAAACTCTGTGTGGTAATACAGCAAGTCCTTTTTATCTCCCCATTGCTTCAAAAATGCATCATCTAATGCTTCAATATCTGTTATATATCTCTGGGGTAATTCTCTGAACCACTTCCTAGCCTCTCCATCAAGGCTCTGGACAAAAACTCTCATCCACACATCATTTTCACTTATATCTAAATTATCAGCATAACTGTAAAAAGTTTCAAGGTGTTCTTCTGCTGTCACTCCCTCTATTCCAGTGAATTTAGGCATATATTTTTGATATTCTCCCACAAGCATAGGATTTAAAGGCACAGGCAAGACTAAAGGTCCATATCTGACAGCTACAATTCTTTCTATCCTCGAAGGTTCTTGTTGTCCTAGCATAATTGGAAAATGTGGAAGAATACTAGCAGGTTGAATGGTAGGGAGTAATGTGATGGATGGTAGAGATAAAGGGATGTTTTGGATTGAATGGGATGCTTTCTTTGGACTGAGATTCAAAGGGGAACTAACTGCATAAGGGGCTGAACTAATATCTGAAGGTTTTTCCTTATTAACAGTGCTGGTTTCTAAATCTTCAATCTATACATCTTCAGCAATAACATTATCTTTCAGAGATGCATGAGATTTTTTAGGCTTACCTGATCCTGATGCCCCTTTCTGTGAAGCTTTCTTTGCTTTGACAGTCCTCTCAGGTTCAGGCATTGATTCAGCAGGTGATTTCTGAGGATTTCCTCGAGTGTGTCTCACAAACTAAGCCAGAACTTCAATATGGAGTTGCCAAATGATGGTATTCCTCTAATGGAGTCGCCAGATAGATGATTACAACCAAAAACTGTGTTCAAACCTTGTCTATCATCAAAGCTTGAAGTTGTGTCGTTCTCCTAGGGAAGTTGAGCTTCAATTCTCCTCTCCCCGGCAATGGCGCCAATTAATGTTATCACCCCAAGAAACTCTCCTAGGTTGTATATCATAGATGCTCAGGAACATTACAAACTCAACAAAAAGTTGGATAAATGGTGGATGAATGTAAGAAATGTTGCATATTCAAGCCAGATAACCACTTCTACTGTGCTTGACCCCAGACATGGGTGAACAACCCTAGACTACAAGGCTTTAGACCACCAATTACTCATAGTTTTTAAGAAAATGTGATGATGGAGAACACTGATCACACCAGCAGATGCACAGGACCCTGTGATGGCCAGCTGTAACCAGTTAAAAGGTTTGTAAATCTATTTTCTAATACACAGACAGGATGACAGCTCTCTGGCATTAAAATAACAGAAACCTGCAAAAAAAATTCAATGATACATGCTAAATCCTAACACAGAGGTGGGATGACAGCCCTCTAATGCTAAACATTAACAGCACATGAATAACTGCAAAACAGGCACAGCCTGGAACAAGAAGAAGAAGTGGAAAGTGAGTAATCAACAGCAAAAGAAGCTTGTATTAGCTGGAAATGTAGACTAGAAGCTGCAGGTTACACAGTAGTTACAGTCTCCAGAAGTTGAACCTTACAATAGAATAACACTCATCAAACTCATTACATCTTGTTTTTCAGTATATATGGAGTTTTTCACAAAATTGCTCTGCTGCCCTAAGCATGGAGGGGTCATAACTCACCACCAATCGCATTTACAAACCATTATGGGCCTCTGAAACATTCTGATTGTTTTAATTAAAAAATTTGACATTCTCTGGTACTTTGTTGTACTCCTTGAACAGGTGGAATATTTCATGAATAAATGTCCATAACTATTGCAGTCATTTATCTACTCAAGGTGGTCCTTCTTGTCCTTCGGAGGTACACTGTGTTGAATGCAGTAGCTGAGGGATTTAATGCGCAGGTTGCTGGATCATATCTTCCTTCTTCGCGTGCATGAGTCAAGCCAAAAACACTGAAAAATGCCTTGAAAATGGACGAAGAGCCGAGAAAGAATGCTGGCCGTTGGATGAATCAGATGGACGGCCTAGATCTGTTGGCGGGAGGCGATGGGAAGGCACAGAGGCAAGATGGATTGAATATTAGTCGTGGATCTAACAAATCGGACGGCCGAGATCGGCGTATGGAAGCCATCGAGAGGGAATAGGAATGGAGGGACAAGGGTCGTTCAATCGCAAGATTGACAATCGGACGATCGACGGGCAGCAAAGATGATTGGCAGTTAACGTGCGAGGAACTGTACCGGAAGGGCGATAAGCGGTTTCCCCACACCACTTTTCGGGGAAGGCAGTAATAGTACATGGAGGAGCGATACAATAATATAACGACGCGTGGCAGGCGGGAAACCACTTCCCCGTAGGCTATCGGTTGGGCATGTTCGCAAAGCGGGAGAAGCGTATGGCGTCAGATCAATGGGCGGAGGATCGGACGACATAGAATTAAAGCATGAGTTTTAGTTGATGCGAAAGGTGATGTGATAGGTAAGGGGCAGGCCCGGTTATGTTTTTATTATATTCGCGCGTTATAAATGGTTAGGGCCTTTGCGCCGGGGTTTAAACAAAAATGGATTAATACGAGGTTTAAAAAAGGTTTTCGGGCTTTTAACAAAGGGTAACGGGGTTTAATAGGTTTTACACAAAAAGAAGCCCGGGAGCCTGAAAAAGGGTTTATGAGGGGGGTTTTGAAAGGTTATCGGGTTTATAAAGGGGAATACGGGGAATTTAAAGGAAAGGATGAAATGGAGGTAGCGGGGAAAATAGGGAGAGACCATGATAACCATTATAAACCATCTCTAAGCCAGCAACCAAGGATCAAACTGACTCCTTCTCCTGGAAAATCAGCACCATGTAGCAGAGCTAACAGTTAGCACCCTGCAGGACTATGCGCTGACCTGGTATATTAGTAACTCCAATGATAATCCAAATGTGGGAATCGCGGATATCCAAGCAGCGCTAAATAGAGAATTAGCAGGCCAAAGTCTGAAGCACAGTCGATCATTGGATTCAAAGAGATCACGATGCTACCATGCGAGACTCCTTGGGAGCTGGATCAAAGGCTGAAATGTATGATTTGTGAAGCTAATATGAATCTGACAAATGGACAGCATCGTGAGTGGTATGTAGCTTCGCTAATGCCACATTTAAGGAGTGTGCTATTGCAGTAGAAGATAAAAACACAGGAAGAAGCCCTGGAGATTGCCATGAGGCTGCATGAGACCCTGGTGCAGGGTCCTAACTTAGGAGTTCAGTAGACCCACACGCAGCTGAAGAATTTATGCCTTGCGCTGCAGAGTCTGAAACAGGACAGGACAGCTCGACCAAAAGTTCGCGAAGAGGTATGGTGCATAAAATGCAAGGGTCAGGGTCATGACAACGACCACTACCCAGTTTTCACAAATTACCTCACAGGAGGAGGATCGATGCCCTTAATGCCGAAAGCACAAGCAGGACCTAGAGCAGTGCCTACTTTATGGTGTGTGATCTATCAAATAGCTGGAAAACATGCCACGGAAAATTGTGACTTGTTACAGAAGTATACGCAAAATTTGCAACAGTTGTTCTGCAACTTTTGTAGGTCGGTGGGACATGACGAGTGCACTTGCAGAAGTTATGAGTTGATGATGGATAGAACTCCCACCTATAGAGTTCAGGTCGAAACTCGACCCCTTGACCAAACTACAGGAATGGCGTGAACAGGATTTCAGGGGTGCGGAGGAGGACTTGGAAGAGGTCACGGATAGTTGATATGCTACAATTGCGAAGGGCCAGGACATTATGCCCATGATTGCACAAATCCAACGCACCCGTCGTGTTTGTATTGCACCTTGTTTGCTCATGAGACAGAAGATTTTCTTACGCTGATAGCTAGGATACGCAACAAAGGAGAGATACTGCCTCCCCCAACTCAGAACCTACAAATGATGAGGTCTGAACCACTCAAGGAAGATCGAAATGTGAACATTGTGCTCTGAAGTGGAATCGCGACGGGAGATGACAAAGGAAAGCAGCCAAAGGATAGTACTTGGGTTTGCAAGCCTTCAGCAAAAGAAGCGTAGTTTGATTTGGAGCGCACTTAGGAAACCTTCATGGAAGTTAAGAAGAGCTGCGCTAATGCCTCCACTTCAGGAAGCAAAGATAAACCAGAGCTAGAGATGGACCCATCTATGCTCACAACATTCCTGGAAACATGTATGAAGTTACTTCGCAATAGTAAGGTGGTGAAAGGGTTACAGGAACTCATCAACAAGTGTGTTGGGACTGCGCCAGGAGAACCGCGCGTAGCTCGGAAGATCAGAAAGCATAAGACAAGAACGAGAAGAGAGATGAGACTAACCACGCAGATCAGATAATATGAGATGGACCAAGTAATTCTAGATTTGGGATCATATGCAAATGTTCTGCTAAAGCAGACATGGGAGTGATGGAGCGACCTACACCACAGTGGTCTCCAATTCAGTTGAGGATGGTGAACCAAGAGAAAATAATACCCATGGGACAATTGCAGAGAATAACGATGGATATTGAGGGAGCGAGTGCACTGGCGGATTTTGAAGTGATAGAGATTGTTGCTGATAGCAATCCCTACCCCGCACGCTTAGGAATTGACTGGGCCACTAACATGAATGGGGTAATTAATCTAGAAAAACAAAAAACAAAAAACAAAAAATATATATATATTTTTGAAAAGAAGTCACTACGCGTAGTTGTACCCCTGGTCCCTGCTGAAGGATCACGCTATACGGAGCCGGTGTGTGACTATGAAAGTGATGATGATTTGGACTGCATCTACAAGATAACAACACGAGACCAGGACTAGGTGAATCCCACCACGGATGGGTCGATTAAATGGGAGCACGAAAGCTCTTGTATTTTGGATTCGGATGAGGAAATAGAGCGATGGCAGAATCAGTTTGTTATGAAACTAGCTCAAGAAAAGATAGAAAAGATAGATCAACGCCTTAGAATTCAGCCTCTTCGAGGGGGCAACCTCCTTTACATTACATAAATGAACAATTCTTTGATGATTCAAATGACAAAACCTCCTTCCTATATATAGGAGTCTAAGGAGTCACAATATAATCCAGCCGACCTAACAATAATAATATAAAGCCACAAAAATAACAATAGAGGGATTCTATGGGGCACAGTAATAACAATATGGGGGCAATAGGGGCACAACAATATTAATAAGGGGTATAACTACAATAGTAATGGGGTAATCACTAGTATTAGAGGGACCCAACATGCCCCTCTCCTTCAAAAAAGTGTTGTCCTCAACGCTTGAGTAGTTCTGGATACTTCTGCATAAAATTCTCATCCTCCCATGTGGAATCTTCCGCGGATAAGTTCTTCCACTTGATAAGATACTCTGAAATTGAACGATTTCGTAGCTGTCGAGTTCTTGTTTCTGTGACTGCTTCCGGTTCCAATATAATTTTTCCTTCCTTGTCAAGTTCTGGCAATATTGTTTGAACTGGAAGCTTGTCGCCTATAACCTTCTTTAAACATGAAACATGGAAAACTAGGTGCAATCGAGAAGCTGCAGGAAGCTCCAATTTGTATGCCATAGTACCAATCTTTTGCAACACCTTGTACGGACCATAATACTTTGGTGATAATTTATTATCCTTCTTAGCTTGCTTGAGGGACATTTGCTTATATCGTTGTAGACATAGGAATACCCAATCACCTACATCAAAACTTCTTTCACTGCGATGTTGATCTGCCTGTTGTTTCATTCTATTCTGTGCCAACACGAGGTTATCCTTTAAGAGTTGGAGGACTTGTTGTTGATGTTCGATGTGATGTTCCACTGCCTGAACCTTAGAATTTTCTCTTAAATATGATGTGATGGATGGTGGTTGATACCCATAAAGTGCCATAAATGGGGTCATTTTTGTTGTTGTATGGAAGAAGTTTTATACCACCATTCAGCTAGAGGCAACCATTTGACCCATTGTGTCTGTTTATCAGATACAAAGCAACGAAGATATCCTTCCAAACATTTGTTTACTATCTCAGTTTGCCCATCAGATTGAGGATGATAAGATGAGCTATGAGCTAACTGAGTACCAAGACAAGAAAATAATTCTGTCCAAAAATTTCCAGTGAAAATGGGATCTTTGTCACTTACAATAATCTTTGGGTTTCCATGTAGCTTTTGAATTGTTTCCATAAATGCAGTAGAAACTGTACTGGCTTTAAATGGATGTGATAATGCAAAAAAGTGTGCATACTTGGTAAGTCTGTCAACTACCACCATGATGACACTCTTTCCCTCAGACTTGGGTAAACCTGTGATAAAATCCATTTAAACCTCCTCCCAATGTTGGCTTGGAATGGATAAAGGTTGTAATAGACCCGATGTCTTAATTGTTTCAACTTTATTTTGTTGGCAAACCAAACATTCAGCCACAAACTTTTGAATATCTGATTTAAGGCCATCCCAAAAAAATTCCTTCTTAACCCTGTGGTAAGTTTTTAAAAATCCTGAGTGCCCTCCTAAGGGAGAAGTGTGCAATTCCATAAGAATATTTTGTTTTAGCTGGGAATTCTTACAGAGGTATAAGCGATCTTTGTACCATAACAAATCATTTTTCCAACTAAATGTACCAGACGTACTGGAATCTTGTTGTAACTTTCGAATAAGTGCCCACACTTCTTCATCATTCTTCCATTCCTCCCTTGCTTCGTTTATCCAATCTGGTTGGATAATAGAAATGGCGCACAACAATGCTTCCACATCCTCATCCTTTCTTGAGAGTGCATCTGCCACCACATTTTGCTTCCCTTTCTTGTAGATGATTTCAAAGTCATAACCCAACATCTTTGTGACCCACTTTTGTTGCTCTTCAGAGGATAATCTTTGTTCTAAAAAGTATTTAAGGCTATCATGATCCGTTTTTACCTTGAAGTGTCTACCCATTAGGTAGGGTCGCCATTTCTTAAGTGCATGGAGTATTGCCAACATTTCCTTCTCATAAATAGCTTTGCTTAAAAACTTTCCCTTGATTGGACGACTTTCAAAAGCAATGGGTCTTTCATCTTGCATTAGAACAGCACCAATTCCATTTCCTGAAGCATCACATTCCACAATAAAGGTTTTTGTGAAGTCCGGTGTAGCTAAGACCGGTGCTTGGCACATTGCCTCTTTAAGATGTTCAAAGGCCTTTTTGCTTCTAGAGTCCATGAAAATGCATCTTTCTTCAATAATGTTGTTAGAGGTGCTGCTATTCTCCCATAATTCTTAACAAACTTGCGATAATACCCTGTCAACCCGAGAAATCCTCGCAGATGCTTTATGGATGTGGGGATTTTCCATTCATTAATGGCTTTAATTTTGCTAGGGTCTACCTTAACTCCTTCATGAGATACAATATGACCCAAATATTCCACCTCCTGGACTCCAAAGAAACATTTGGATCTTTTTGCATATAATTGTTTCTCCTTCAATAGTTGTAGCACCTTGTCAACATGTTCAACATGATCCTTCCAAGACTTGCTGTAGATTAGTATATCATCAAAAAATACTAACACAAATTTTCTAAGGAATGGTTTGAAAATTGAATTCATCAAACCTTGAAATGTTGAAGGTGCATTGGTAAGGCCAAAAGGCATGACCAAAAATTCATAATGACCCTCATGAGTTCTAAATGTTGTTTTCGGAATGTCTTCAGTCTTCATTATGATTTGATGATATCCTGAATGAAGATCCAACTTGGTGAAGTAAATTGATCCATGCGATTCATCCAGTAATTCATCAATGACAGGAATGGGGAACTTATCTTTAATAGTGAGCTTGTTGAGCTCCCTATAATCTGGACACATGCACCATGATCCATCCTTCTTGTGCACCAATACTACTAGAGCAGAGAAAGAACTTTGACTCGGTTGAATTATACCAGCCTCTAGCATTTCTGCAACCATACGTTCAATTTCACTCTTTTGGACATAGGGATATCTGTAAGGCCTTATGTTTGGAGGAACACTTCCTGGAATTAGATGAATAGCATGATCATGATCACGCATAGGTGGGAGACCTTTGGGAGTCTCAAATACCTTGGAATGATTGTCCAGGACTTTTTGGAGATCTGGAGAAATAGATGATTCCGATGTGGAAACATCTAGCGAGCATAATTGTGCAATTACAGCTCTTTGCTCCTTTTTTAGAAACTTTGTCATACTATTAGAGCTAACAATACCCCTTAATTCAACTTCCTTTCCTTCTGTAGAAAATTTGATGAAAATTTCTTGAAAATTAAAAGCTATTGTACCCAGGGATTGTAGCCATTGGACTCCTAGTACAACATCATCACCTCCCATTGGAATGGAAAGCATTGGGCTAGTCAATACATATTCTCCCATGGATAGCTTGATATTATGGCACTTTCCAGAGCAATTTGTTGTTCCTCCATTTGCAATCATCACTTGACACTATGGTGCTGGATATAGGAAGCAATTCAATTCTTTTGCTACCTTACAATGAATAAAATTGTGGGTGCTTCCTGAATCAATCAACACTATTACCTTTTTCTTCTTGATTTGTCCTTCTATCTTGATGGTTTGAGGAGTGGTAATTCCCGCCAATGCATTACAAGATATGGTCGGATTTATTTGTTCTTCATCTAGGCTTTGTTCCTGGAGTATATCCTCTTCTTTTGACCTTTCTTGCTCCTTTTCTTCTTCCTCTTCACAATCTATGTAGAATAATTTCTTCTCAGCACACTTATGACCTTTAGTGTATTTGCTATCACAACTGTAACAAAGCCCTTTTGCTCTTTTTTCTTCCAATTTTTGTGGTGTCAACCTTATAGGTTGTGGAAGACTAGGGGCAACAACACTTCCGTCTTTATAGTTGTGAGTGGTATGCTTCCTGGTTGTCATAATTTTGCTTTCCATTTTTCTTGCTAACCTGAATGCCTTCTCTAATGAATCAGGTTCCCAAAGGCGAACATCATGTTGGATATTATCCTTTAAAGACCCTATGAACACATCAATCCTATGCTCCTCTAGAATATCTTTTACCCTTATGTTCAATTTTTGGAACTCCTCAATGTGCTCCATTATTGAACCCTTTTGTTTGAGACTTATCAATTGGCTAAAAAAAGTGTTGCTTTTTGTATCCTCATAATGTGCTATTAATTCTTCCGTAAAAATTGCCCAAGTGATAAATGGTTTACGAGAGCAAAGCCATTGATACCATACAAATTGATTTGGTTCCAAATATAAAGTTGCCATATGTACCTTTTGTGTGTTTTGCACATTATTGAGATCGAAGAATTGCTCCATCTGTAATATCCATGTGGCAGGATCCTTGCCATCAAACTTCCTCATATCGATTTTTGGAATATGGTGAGTCTTCGATCCAACATTAGCAAATGTGGAATCATGATTAACATTTCTTTTGTTCTCATCATGAGTTTCCTTTAGTACCCTTTCACCCTTAGGGACCATTTCTTGTAGCAACTTATTCATATTTATCTTCAATTCGTCCATGTCTGTCTTCAAATCTATCTTCAAATCATCCATCTTAGCTTCCACGTCAATCATCTTAGCTTCTACGCCTTTCTTTAAACAGTCCATCTTAGCTTCTACACATTTCTTTAAACCATCCATCTTAGCTTCTACATCTTTCTTTAAACCATCCATCTTAGATTCTATTCCTTTTTGTGTCCTTTTTGTGCAAGGGACAGTTGTTGCACTTGGTCTTGTAATTTTGATATATCATGTTGCATTTCTTCCTCTTCTTCATGAGTCATGCTAGAGCTTTCAGGTTCCTTACTAGGTGTTTGCATTTTCTTTCCTCGGGGCATCAGTTACCAATAATAATGCTCTACTATTCCCTTTTAATTCCTTCAAAATAAATTTTCAAACCAAGCTTAAGCAAAAATTTAAGAAAATCTACACACCTTTTTTCACTTTGTAGGAGCTCGATATTGCCTCTGATGTATCTCTGTACTTTCCAATCATCTAGTTTTGAATTTGTGAGCTGTAGTAGCCCTCTGTGTCCTCTTTCCAATGCCACAAGTCTGACCCAAATTGGATTCTCCAAGGAAGAGTTATGTGAAATCTCCCACAGTGACTTGCTTATAGACTAGTTCAGTAGAGCGAACTTGTACGATGTGCCACGAGTCACTGTTTCGACCTTTGGATCTGAAACATGCATACAAGAAACTAAAATCCGTTCTCTTTCTGTACCTTCTTACAAAATTTCAATCCGATCCCCAGAGATAAATTTATGACAATTCTCCCCAGGTCACCTGTTTTGAATGTAATTCAGGAGTCTGCAAAAAGACCAACTTCCTCAGATCATATCTCCGTAAATATCGCGCGAAAATCTCTAAAATTCGGACTCAAGGTTCAGCATGATTTCTTCTCAAATGGGTTTTTTTTGCGACTTTTGAAACGTCACAGAAAAAAAGTTATAGCGAAAATTCCACGATGACCTGTCTGGAGCAGCGAAACCCTAGAATCCAAAGCTCTGAAACCAAATGTTATGAAACCAGCTCAAGAAAAGATAGAAAAGATAGATAAACGCCTTAGAATTCAGCCTCTTCGAGGGGAAAACCTCCTTTACATTACATAAATGAAAAATTCTTGGATGATTCAAATGACAAAACCTCCTTTCTATATATAGGAGTCTAAGGAGTCACAATATAGTCTAGCCGACCTAACAATAATAATATAAAGCCACAAAAATAACAATAGAGGGATTCTATGGGGCACGGTAATAACAATATGGGGGCAATAGGGGCACAACAATATTAATAAGGGGTATAAATACAATAGTAATGGGGTAATCACTAGTATTATAGGGATCCAACACAGTTACATGAGGTAACTACACTGAATTGTAATATGATGACAAGGTCGCTGCGCTATGTATCGACAGAAGTAAGAAACCTGCCTACTTATGATGGTTTAAGTGAGGTAGATACCTTCTTGGATAAATTTGAAAGAGAAGTGTCGGAAAAGCAACGATTCCAGGCCTTGGACTGGGTACTGCGCGCTACGCCCATGAGATGGTGGGGTACGCACAAAGGGAGCTTTGACGACTGGCGCGAATGTAGGAGAATGATGCGCACACGATTTGGGAAGCCTAGGGTGTGACTGACAAATAAGTACAATGGACATGATGATCCACGCATGCATCTAGACAAGTAGATGTAGGCTTATGGAGAAAAGCCACAACCTGAGTGGGTGCACCTGTTCTGTCATAGCCTAGATGTTATACCAATGAACTGGTATATAGAAACAGAGCTCCACCATGGGCCAGGTGAATGGGATATCCTGCGCGAAGGGTTTACGATGACCTTCAGCTTTGAGGATGGGTGTGACAGTATTGATGAAGCGCTACAAGAGGTAAATGCAGCCATCTTTAGGATACCACAGGAGCCAATAGAATTGATTCAACCTGAATGGGCTACTCAACTGAGTTGCACGCTAGAATGTTATAATGTAACTGCTAAAGAAGAATATGAAGATCCACGGAAAATTAACATTCCAAAGATGGAAGGCCACTGCGAGGTTCAGGTACCACAGATTTAGAACCCTGACATAACCGTGCCGGTGAAGACTAAGCAGGTGAATATTGGTACGAAGGCAGAACCTAAATTCATGAAGATTGGAGACTACTGGGACGACATGACGATGGATATGGTCATTGAATTACTCCATGAATATCAAGACTTATTCCCGACCAAGTTTACGGATTTAAAGGGAAAAATTAGAGATTTAGGGGTGATGAAGATCACGATAAAACCCGACGCGAAGCCAGTTAAGCAGAGGTCGTATCACTTAACTTCGAAATACAAGGAGAAGGTCCACGTAGAACTAGACAAGATGCTCGCAGCAAGCATCATTGAGTCTGTGGAGGAATCCAATTGGGTAAGCCTGATGGTGGTACAAGAGAAGAAGCAGAAGGACGAAATAAGAATATGCGTGGATCTCAGAAAATTGAATGACGCATGTGTACATGATCCATTCCCAACTCCATTCACAGATGATGTATTGAACAATGTAGGTGGTCAGGAAGCATATTCTTTCATTGATGGGTTCTCAAGATACCACCAGATCAAAATCGCACCGGAGGATAGGAGCAAGACAACCTTCGTGACTGAGTGGAGTTGCTTTCAATATATTTTCATTTCGTTTGGATTGGAGAATGCCCCTGCTATCTTTTCGCGCATGGTTGTTGCGGCATTCCAGGAATATATTCATAAGTTCTTGGAGGTCTATTTCAATGACTGGACTATATTTTGGCTGGTTAGGTGCCATGTAGCAAACTTGTGCTTGATGTTGGATACCTGCCGAAGATACCAAATCGCGCTCAACCTCAAGAAGTGTATCTTCCTCGTTCCTTTTGGGAACCTGTTGGGGCATGTGGTTTATAAACAAGGGATGGTAGACCCCACGAAGATCACGGTGATTCTAAATTTGGGACTGTCGTGAAGTGCGAAACAGATGCGCGCTACTCTGGGACATACGGGGTACTACAAAAAGTTTATCGAAGGCTATGCCCAGATCACCCTGCGAAGAGTTCCTTGAGAGCTACCGCGAGGCACAAGAGCAGGGAAAAACCTTTCACTATGCATGGCTTCTGTTGTCAATAGCACTGGTGGCATGGGAATTGCCTGAAGATAGCCAGTTCTAGATGATCGCGCAGGACCTTCCAGAGGCAAGGAAGTACGCTTCGGTGTGGGAAACCAAGGATGCACAAAGGATAAAGGACAAAAAAATATTTTGGGTGCTCATGGAGATGAACATCAGAATGGGGATTAATCTCAAGCCACGGTTATCACCCATGGTCTACAACAGTCTGTAGAGCTTCGCGGATTTCAAGGCAAGTTTCCACCATGTCTACATCAGGGCGCGGAAGGACCCCGCGAAGACGTGGCACGAGTTACCCTATCTGGCGATAGACGATGTCATCTTTACGGTCCTTGAGTCGTGGCCGCCGGAGTGGCGTGCTCTAGCTGGCTCTGCGATGGAAGCACAGAAGTCTGCCGCACAACGGAAGAAGGAAGAGGCGAAACTGTGGATGGTGCAGTTGGCAAAGAAATGTTGGAAGGAAGAAGCAGCGGCTAAGGCCTAGGCGGTGCGCGACACTGCGAAGTTGGAAGAAGAGCAACAGAAGACAGCAGAAGAAGAGCGTGAAGGACAGATTTCACCTTTGCCTGAGCCAGAGACCGATATAGAGCAAGGTGGCATGGGCCCACAGACAGCGTCCACCCAGCTAAAACGTCTACGCCCGAGAGTGCAGGTAGGGCCGCGAAAGAAGTCAAAGGCTTCAAAGACTTTGTTCGACCCGATCACCCTCACTGAGGGGGTTCTCCATGATATTGGCGAGAAGATGAGGGATGTCACTGCGGAGGCCCTCCAGTAGTTTGAGGAGCAACACCAGATGGTGTTGGGGCCTCTTCGGACGCAGATACAGGAGTTGCAGGTGCACACTCCACAGGCTGGCACTATGTCAACTAGCCTCGCAGTAGGCAAGTCTGTGGCCGAGGAAATGTTGCGTGCCCGGACAACTAACACAATAGTGCTTCCAAATGGCGCACTCGTTACAGCAAATGAGGTCGACAGATTTATGGTCAGCGGGTTGAAGGGAATCAGATTAAACATGGTTGCGCTCCCCCGGGAGACACTCTATATTTTGCAGGATGGAGTCATCGCAGAACTACGAGCTAGGGAGGGTCCTGCGCTCTAGGTAATGAGCGAGCAGCGCATCAACATTGAACAGTTGAGCCTGCAACACGATGAGGTAGTGGTGCATAATAGACAAATAGTGCAAGTGGTGGAGGAAGCCTGCTAGATGGTCCCGGAGTTGGCCATCCAAGAAGAAGAACCGGTGGAGGGGCGTGCCCAGAAGTTAGCAGCAGGGATGCGCGATGCCAGAGAGGAAATGGCCAGGGTTCAAATGGAGCTGATCCTTCAGATAACAGAATTGCATTTAAAGGCGCAACCTTCAACTCCACCTGAGGTTAAGGAACACTGTACCACTGCGATCACGACAGCAATAGCGGCAGTCAATAGTGTAGTGACAGACTGCACGAAGTTGTTCGAGCAGTCGTTCGAGGTCCTCACCACCCTGCAGGAGGACCCAAACATACAGCGCCTAGAGACAGACGCGGGCAAGCTACAACAAAGATACGATGAAGTAAAAGGAACCGCGTAAACGGTTTCCCTTACACAGAGGCTTGGCAGGATGCAGCAGGCTAAAGCGATCAAGGAGCAGGTGGATGTTGCTCAGCATAAGGAAGAAATTTTGAAGGCGCGCTTACAGTTATGGATTGATGAGGCATATACCATTACAGCCTCCATTGAAGCAAAACTCACGCAGTTGCAAGAAAGATAGGAAAGGATTCAGGGTAGCAATTCAACCACAGGGGTCACTAAAAAGCGCATCGATGAAATACAGGAGGCAGCCGCTTAGTGCGCTACCGAACTTGCAGCGATCTAGTCAGAGTTGGGAGGTCTTCACACAAAGATCTCTGCACCAATAGAGTGACTCAAGGGTGAGTCACGATGTTTGTGTTGGGGGCCTATTGGGCGCGGGATCCCCCAAGGGAATTTTTGGGGCTTAGAGCCCAGATTTTGGTCAAAGATTGTAATTCTGATGTAAAGACTCCGCATTTTGTGGGCGCGGAGCGCGTAGTTTGTAAAAGAGTCATAGGGTTGTCCGCCCTTAATTTTTTAATGTAATGTTGACTGTAGATTGTATAAATAGAGCGAGACTCTAAGTATTTAAGAAAGAAATCAATCTAATGATGATAAGGACGAAGAATTGAGTCAGATCTAAAGTGTAAAGTCTAGTTTGGGTCATAGAGTAGGAGAAGGCTCTGCAACTGAGTGCGCAGAGGCCTAGTAGTCCGCAGCTGAGTGCACAGACCCCTGCAGCTAGGTGCGCAGGGTCAGTCGAGTCTATAACCGTGGGAAGTATTAATAAAGAGAAGTTTCCTATCATCTCCACGTATTTATTACATGTTTTATGCATCTATTACATTGGATATAAATTGAACTTTTAATGCGTATATAATGTGCGAATGTATATAACTGTGTTGATTAGCCCCAAGGGTTATCTCAGTTGGTCAAAATTAGTTCCTCGCCATCGAGAGGTCACAGGGTCCATTCTCCCCGAAGCCCTTGGGGTTAGGCCTAGCTAGTGGGCCGCGGGGCTAGATTCCCTTCAGGGTCGATCAACCCAGATTTTTCCGTGGATGTATCGCCACTCGTTGAACAAGGTGTTCATGAACCACAGCCAAAAAAAAAACTGTGTTGATTAAGTGAACGCAAGTTAGAATAATTGTTTACGTGAAGATAAGTAAGATACATGGTGTAGTTTGGGGAAATAGTGAAGTTCGTTGTGATAGTAGCGCAAAAGCGTCTCAGCCCCTGGTTAGGGTTGCACGAAAGACCATTCTAACAGATCGTGAAGTTATCGAAGGTTAGAACAATGCGCGAAGGTAGATCTAGTTGGACTAAATTGACATCTTAGACAACTCAAGGGTGCGTTGACTTGGTTCCAACCTCCTCCCATACTGCTTCGGGTGAGACTTCAGTCCGCCCTCCGTGGGCTGATGCCGAAAGGGCCAGTAGTGTAGGGATTTGTTTGGCTAAATAACTCTGAACCTGGGTCAGGCCCCCTATAAGCCAACAGAATGGCCCAACAATCATGTTTACACCAATTTTCTAGCCAAGGAAGGGTGATTCCCTTCTAACTTGAATTCAAACATGCACACCAATTTTCTAGCCAAGGAAGGGTGATTCCCTTCTAACTTGAATTCAAACATGCACAACTAGGAAAAGAAAGACATAGAACAACTCCCCAAGTTCATGAAAGACTATTTAAATCATGCAATCATGCCATCCTTTGCTTACTCAATGGAAAATAGTTGTAAGACAAAATTCCTTGGGTAAAAATGTATTCACTATGTAAAAACAATGACAATAATATTAGAATAGTTAAATGCACATGCAATAATGTAAAAAAATACCTTAGATTTGAGTTGTTAGGATGAGAAACAGCCAAGGTGGAAGATTTCTTCTTTCCAAGTGATTTTCCTCTTTAAGGGGCCAAGTGGATTGATTTTACTATTCACAAAGTGGGTTCAAGTGGTTTAGAATACACTCTACGTTCTCTTTAAGCTAAAAAATTGCTTGGTTAGGCTCTTTGTCTTTCCTCATATGGCTACCCCTTTCCCTCTTTTAACTCTTCATTGGCTTGCTCAACGAATGAGTGAGCCTTACATATGTTGGAAGTTAAGTGATTTTGTTTTTTAAAGAGGTTGACATGTTAATTTGGTGCCTAGGCTAGAGCTATAATGTTGGATTGGGCACTAGATATACAATATAATGCTAGCTTAAGTGTCAGTTGAGTGACTAGTTATATAAGGAGGCTTTTTAGGAGTTTAAAATTGTATCCAAAACCTCCAACCAAGCGATGTAGTGTAGGTTTGGTCATTAGCCAAGCATTATAGAACTAGGCTAGCAGCATAGCCATGGGCTATATCACATTGTGTAAGCCTTGCGAGTGTTTTTTAAGTTTAAGCCTCCACAGTTTGGGTCACTAGCTTTGTAGATAGCCAAGCGTTGTACCATTGGCTTGGGTACCAAGTGGGAGATATAAATTAAGGGTGGGGCTTATCACATGTTGAAACTTTACATTAAGCTCTTCCATTGTGCCATAGCGCTAGATTAGTGGCTAGCATAGCATTATAGCATTGGCTTAACCACTAAGCTAATGACATACATTGGAAGTTGTCCACCTTTTTTAAGAGTTTTCTTTTTAACTTTAAGTTGGGACCTTTCATATTGTTGCATCACTCCCTTTAGGGTTATTTTGGTGTTATAATGTTAGCTTACCAACAAAGGGGCATTACATAACACCCTTTGTCTTGCCCAAACAATAATTTATCGATGTTCATTAATTGAAGGGGGGTGTGGCATTGTGTTGAGGGTTAGCTTGGTGTTACACTTGCAAAAGGACATTGAAAAATAGGTCTATTATTGTAAACTCTTAAATTTGTGGCATTGAAAAAGGAGATTTTAAGGGATATTGCAATGGCAGTTATCAATTAAAATTTGAAAATTTAATCAAGAATAGAATTGGTTTCTTTGATTTACCTCTGAAGGTGAAGTCACTAAGAAACTCTTGGTGTTTGATGCCTCATATCAAGTGCTATGTCGAAAAAAAATGTTATGAATAACTCAATGCAGAGAGCTCCACTAAGGACAAACAAGAGTATACAAAAAATCAATCTAATGTATAGATTTTTAAAATATTGGTTTTCATTAATTCCTTCAAACTAGGACTAACTAGGAGGAATTGAGGAGGGTGTTGCGGCAGCTACAACAAAGCCCCCGTGGTATTTTCCCATGGTATTACAATTAAGAATGTGAGGGGAAATGCATGTAATTCTAAGTTCTAGAAATACAACAAGGCTTCAAAAATTGTACTAAAGTCTAATGGATAAGGTGTTTCCAATAATAGAAGGATAAGTGGATAATGTGTTTCCAATAATAGAAGGGTAAGTGCATAAGGTGAACACTAAGAATAGAACTAACGTATTTGATGATAATTGTGCACTTTTCTAAGGGGAGGACAAGGATAAGGATAAGGCTGATGCATAAGGCTAATGGATTGGACAATATATAAGACTAACAGATAAGGCCAACTCTAAGAATAGAACTACAATCTTTGAGGATCATTTTGCACTTGTCTAGGAGGAGGACAAGGACAAGGATAAGGATGATGCATAAGGCTAATGGATAGGACAATATATAAGACTAATAGATAAGGCCATGTTAGTGCACTATGATGCCATGTCACTGCCACACTCAATCACCTTATTCATGTTTGTATTGGAATTTTACAACAATGAAATTCAGTGAAAAACGTCATTTTAAAAATATCTTCTAAAATTCACATATTTCAGTGCAAGGATTAGCTCAAGTGATCTAGATTTAGACGTGAATTTATTTGATATTGTTGTTAGTTGTTGTTGATCAATGGTTCGACTCCCTTTAAAACCCTTGGGGTAAAGCCTCGTGTGTGTGTGTGTCTATATATATATATATATATATATATATTCCCAAGGGTTAGCTCAAGTGATCTAGAGTCAGGCGTGAATTTCTTTGATATTGTTGCTAGTTGTTGTTGATCAATGGTTCGACTCTCTTCAAAACCCTTGGGGTGAAGCCCCGTAATTAGGGTCGACAATTTACCATCCACGAAATGTGGGGAAGTACTTTGAGGTTTCTCATTATTTCATTCTAAGTAAAAAAAATTCTTTTGATATATATAGATATATATATAGATATATATATATATAGATATATATATATATATATATATATATATATATATATATATATATATATATATATATATATATATATATATATATCCCAAGGGTTAGCTCAAGTGATCTAGAGTCAGGCGCAAATTTCTTTGATATTGTTGCTAGTTGTTGCTAATCAATGGTTCGACTCTCTTAAAAACTCTTGGGGTGAAGCCCCATAATCAGGGTCGACAGTTTACCATCCACGAAATGCGGGGAAGTACTTTGAGGTTTCTAGGTTTTTTTTAATTTTTTGGTAGGTAAGCACCCACGTGGGATTTGAACCAGTGACCTATCGCTAGGAGTGCCTTAACAGTGCACCAATTGTCAATCCAAAACCCTGTGGGTGAGGTTTCTAGTAGTAAATCTTAAGCGAAAAATATTTTACATTAATATATAATTATACTAAGACTATGTGATTAAAATCAATTACAAATCTATCATAGAACTATAAGCCCTCCCACGAAGAAAATTGTTAATCATTTCATTCGGCCCTATCACTATGCATCCCTATTTAATTTTTCTCCTCTTGATCATGTCCCGAGTCTCCCTCAAAAAATGAACTGGGCTACAGGCAACCTCGATAAATATCCTAATACCATTTCTTCAGAGGGGCACAAACCTCGCCCACCTCACAAATTCTCCAACCTCACCCAATATCCGAATCCAAGACTTGTCCATGCGAAAGGGCCAACATGTAGGTGGAAAGCATTTCGACAATGTATTGTACAGTCAAAAAGACAAGGTAGTTGTACAATGTAAGCATATTTGCACTAAATTTGGAAGTTTATCCTTAAATTTCATTGAATGCGGTGACTATGATGCCACATGTCATACTACATGGTAACACCTACTAAAAAGAGGCATGTTATAAATATGCTACCTGCTAATAATAAACATGATAATAATGTATATGTTATAAATAGATGTTCTAATAAATGACAACTTATTAATAGACATGTTATAAATAGTAGTCAACCTAAACAATGAAAAAATATGCATGTGCATGTCCAATAACACCCCTCCTAAAGCACAACTAAGGAATGCACAATAAATGTGTCCCGACAATTTGCAGCCATGTTAAGTACTCATGTACAAAAAAACTATGCAAAATACAATATGGAAGAAGATGGGGCAAAGAGAGAAAACCCAATGGGAAGAAACCCCCCCCTTCAAAATATAATAGTAATAGTATCAACTACTATGCAGTTATTTCCTTCACCCTAAGGAGATGTTGCAAGGCTACAAACTTCTGCTTGGTGAAGTTATTTGTGAATATTTTTGCAGCTTTCTCTAACTAAGGACAATGTTATAGATTAATAACCCCATCATGGATCTGTCCTTTGATTTTCCCTATCCCATCATGTGAGAAGCCCTTGGTTATATGTCTAACCTTGTGCTTATTCATAATAATATTGAGTGTTTGTGGATCACTCCCAAATTAAAATATGGTTCTTCATGGATTGACATGATTACTCATTAGATCATTGAATACCTATAGAGTTTAATGTTCCCACAATGTTTTGAGATTTATCTATATAATATCATGCTCATAAACATCTAAATAAAAATATAAAATTCTATCTGAAATCTAATGTGAAGAGTACAAAGAATTGTATCTGATATCAACAACATGAAGTGGCAGAGAAGATGTAGTAATAGGCATGTTAATAATAGATAAGTATAAATAGATGTTATAAACAAACATAATATAAATAGTATTCATCCTAAATAATGGAAAAAGAAATGTACATTTACACCAATAGTGCCCTTAAGCACAACTAGGGAGTGCACAATAAATGAGTTTCAGTAATTTCCATCCATGCGAGGTACTCATGTATAAAACAATTATCCAAAGAAAAATATGAAAAAAGGTGAGGTAAAGAGGGAAACCCAATGGGAAGAAATTCCCCCCCCCCCAACTCAAAATACAATGGCAACAATTTTGGTTGCAATGCAACTATGTCTTCACCCTAAAGAAATCTCACAAGCCTGCAAACTTTTTCTTAGTGAACGTCTTTGTGAGTATGTCTACGAACTACTCTAAATAAGGAAAATGTTTCAAATCGATAACCCCGTCATGGATCTATCCTCTAATACATCTTATCCAATCATGTGATAAGAACTTGAATACATATATAAACTTGTACTTATTCACAATAAAAATGAGTGTTCGTGGAGCACCCCCAAACCGAAATCTAGTTCTTTGTGGGTTGGCATGATTACTCACTAGATCACTCAATTCCTATAGAATATGATGTTCCCATTATGTTTTGAGATCTATACCCACAATATCAAGCTCATGAGAATCTAAATTAGAATTTGAAATTTGACTAGAAATTTAATTCAAAGGGTATGAAGAATCATTTATTTGAATAGTATGAAGAATCATTTATTCGAATCATATGAAGAATCATCTATGAGATCAACAACATGAAGTGGCATAGAATCTGCAATATGTCCCTCTTGGAATACATGCAAGGGTCCTTCTGTCATCTCGAAGATAACCATTGAATCTAGAGTGAATTCTACCTACTCTCCTACCCTAGAATGAGTAATGTTTTGATAGATTAGGACTAGATAGCTTTTGAACATGGTATCCATTCTAGAAGATTCAATAATAAAGACCCACTTTACCTTACTCTGCCTTAACCACATATTTTTGCAGAAGTATTGTCTTCCATTAAAATATGATGATATATGCAAGGGTCCAAACAAGAAAAAGTATGGTTTGAAGCAGCCATATGATGAGAGGATTTGGGATCTAAAATCAAAGTATTAGATGAGAAATAAATAGTAATAAAAAATGGTGATTACCTTGATCTTCTTCGGGCATCTTCTTGGCATTCTCTAATACCATGCACGAGTATAAATGGGGCCAAAATCCAACGGTAATTAGTCAGTTATTCAACACATTGGGGCTTATCAAATCGTTGCTAGAATTTTATCGAATATTCGATAGTTTAGTTACCATCGAATATGCGACATTACATATGTTGATTATCCAAGACTTAAAAAGGCCGAAATGGTCGTTAAAAAAATGACGTTTATAAGTCGGTTTTGTGACACTTACAATCATGGGATATCTAATGGAAGAAACTGACATTGAGGCATCGGGTATTCGATAGCATAAGTAAATTGTGTGATAGAAGTGTTGTAGATATTACGCTTTCAAAATGACGGTGAAGCGTTGGATATTCAACATATAGGTCATTTTTTCTAACGGAACAAACTGATGTTGAGATTTTGGGTAATCGGTGGTGTAAGTAAATTGTGTGACATAAGTGTTCCCACTCTGACGCTTTCAAGCCGACAGTTAAGTTTCGAATATTCAACACATAGGTCGTTTTATCCAATGGAACAAGCCGACTTTGAGGCGTTGCGTAATTGATGACATAAGTAAATTATGTGATAGAAGTGTTGTTCCTCTTACGCTTTCAAGATGGCGGTGAAGCGTCAGATATGCAATGGATGGGAGTTTTGTCTGACGAGAGTGTTAAGGTACTGATGCTTCTTTCTGTCGATTCGGTCATCGAGTCTCCGACAAGTACTCCGACTAGCAATCATCGAATATTCGACAACCTGTCTCTATCGTCAAATATTCAAAGGAGAGATGCATTTAAAATATATATATATATATATATATATCTAATACACAGTACCTAAACCTGGTATTGGCCTTCCTATGGGTTAGGACTATCCTCTTTCTACTCAACCACTAAAAGCAAGGATCGGGATCAAAGCCTCAGCTAAGCGTTCGGGGAGGGGAGAAAAGTCACAGCAAGGCTCCTCCAAAAACCCATAGCAGGTGACACATTCAGACAACCATCCTAAACAAGTGGTGAGCCTAATGTGTTTCCTTCCATTACATACAATTAGGGGAATGGAACTCTTGGGATATGGACGAATCACAAAAGCAACAGCATAGAACCAGTCATATTATATATTATATTTTCTATAGTTCTTGATATCTTATCTATAGTTATTTATATCTTATGGATATTGTCTTTCTTGGATCCTTGGTAGCACTTACATAATACGCTTCACACATAGTGGGGTAGAGTCAAGCCTTACACACTCATCATGGCACTTGATCACTTATTCGGTTGGTAGGGGACAACAACTCAGATATCCCACACAAACACAACACTCTCCACCTCACTTGTAACCCACAAGGCACACAACATAGCTCTCATTCATAATATTCGTACCACTTAGACACCGAACACACCAAACACTCTCAAGGCCAGCATCAATACCATAGCTCTACATCCAATGCACAATTTTCTAGCTCTTACTATCTACTCATACTTTTCTTCATATTGTTGATCACCCAGAGTTGAAGCTAGAGGATATTGTGGCTTATAGAGTTATGGTTATCAACAAAAATCAGAAGAGAGAGTATTTTGTGTGATGGAAAGATACTCTAGAATAGGAGAATGTGTAACAACTCTTTTTCCATAAAAACCCATGTATATAAACCTAGTTATGTAAATTATTTATTTGTGAAAATAAATTGATGACTGGCCTGAATGGAGGGACATACGAATCCAAATTTCTAAGAAGGAAATTATGTGTTGGGTTGTTTCTTTCACATTGAATGCATGTTTCATATTGGTGGGTTTCCCTATTGCATGTCGTGAGCAGGCCCATACAAACCACCTTTAATTGTCATAATTATCTGCCTAATGAAGTATTGGCCTACGCTGATAAGCATTGAAGTCAGAGTGGGTAACCTAAGTGGAGGATGGAATCATACTACCCCCTCTCATTATGAAATGTGGATAGAGAGAAAGAAGGCAGTAGATAGAAAATGCCTTGAGTGTGAAGGAAGAAGGATTGAGAAACTTTAGTCTTCTGGCATTGTGGAGAGGAGAATGGTCAAAGTGTGCAGAGAAGGCATAAAGAAATTGGTGCAAAAATTTTATTATGCAGAGAGCACTTAGACAAGTTGAGTATGAGAACAATTATTTATAATCATGCCTCACATCATGAATTGTTTAATGAGTTTGGGTGAGCACCCCAAAACATGACTTAGCATATGTGATGAGTGGTTGGAGTTAGTTAAAGGCACACCCCAACCAGCACTTGAGTGAATGGTTATTTATATTGCATGGATGAGATGTGTGTTGGCCAAAGAATTTTGGTGAATCAACTTGCATGGCTGTCATGTGTCAACCCCATGGGACTTGAAGGGACATGACCCTTTTCTCTCCATACACTTCATATATATAGCAAAGCATGTGGAGAGGTCAAGGCATAATAACTTGGTGGATCACATCAACTTACATGATTGGTTCATGGTCAAGAAGGATGCAGATTGTCTTGTAACAAATAGAACTTTTTCGTGGGGATAGTTCTGTAGTTTTTTGGGGATAACCAATGGACATGGCTACTATTGTGTCACTAATGATGTGTAAAATCCACATAGGATGAACCCAACTAGAGTGTGACAAGGAAACATAGATGGCTATTGACATGTCATTAGTGATGAGGCATTTTGGATAGTATTTGGTGTCATGGCACCTTGTCATGCTGTGTTGATGTGGCATGCTGACAGGGAATTCAAAATTTCATAGATTTGACTCATTGATTGTAGAATAATCTAAAAAAATGAGAAGAGTGAGTTGGAAGAAAAATAAAACCATGCATCTAAATGGACTCAAAAATTTTGGAAATCCTAGATATGGAAAAGTGGAAATTTGGAAGATCGAATATCTACAAATTTTATAGAAGGATTTTACAAAAAATTTGTGATATGAATGGATCAAATAGGATGACATCTCTAACTAAATATGTGACCTTATGAGGAGGCAACATACAGACAGGGAAGTCGCCATATGTCAACTGACATGGCATTGTATGGTGTTGACATAGGGCCAAAGGGCTACCATGTGGATCC
This sequence comes from Pinus tabuliformis, assembly GCA_031772625.1. Classification (NCBI taxonomy): domain Eukaryota; kingdom Viridiplantae; phylum Streptophyta; class Pinopsida; order Pinales; family Pinaceae; genus Pinus; species Pinus tabuliformis. Next base: position 980,312,210 of record CM062816.1, on the reverse strand, counting down.
AGATGAGTTTATGGGAACTCGTCATAACTAATATCAAGATACCAGATACCTTGGATACATTTTACATCACAATTTATTGAATAAATTGAATACATTATTTAATAATGAAATCATTTATTTATGGGGTTCCATGCAAAAATAATTTAAATCCGGAATAAAGGCATATTACACATAATGTAAATATCCCATATGATCACATATTAGATATCTTGTATTGTCCTAGATTTTACGTTATATCTGGATCTAGATCTCTTAAGGAATGATTTACATGAAAACCTTCTCGATGATGAATATTTTCCCCTTTTTATTCAATCCACATCTAGTGATATTTTTAAAACAATTCTTCATGTTCTTTGGGATTACTGGATACCGAGTACATTTTTAATCACCTATTACATTTGTACCTAGGTCAAAACAAAAAATATTACACTTGTTTTAGTCTAGATACCTTTGAGTGTTAGATTCCTATCAAGCTTCATATATGCACTTTACCATGGATTTTTGTCATTTTCTGACAAATATTTGGAAATCTAGCTTTTTGAAAAGAAGGGTATTTTAGAATTTCCTAGGATTTGGATATGATTGGTGACAATGTGGCATGGTGATGGGGAATATGGAAGTTTATATATTTTACTAATTGACTATAGTGAATACATTAGCATGCCATGTAATCCAAATTCGTACCTAGTTCCACGTCTTTATGACATGCCATCATGCCACATAATCACCAATTAACACAATCTAGTACATTGGAATTTGGATCTGTCTTTTTCAGTAAATGGATCGAATTGGTTTTTTCAAATAACCAATATTCCACTCATAACAAACTTTGGGGATAGTCTCCATCACTTGATGGATTTTGGTGCTGGTCTACGGATGTTAATAGATTTTAGATCCTCCATTTCGCTAGCTCTAGATTCTGTCATGCATGCATTTTTCCATTTGGATTTTTGGAAAAAGCCTTTCATACATTTTTCTAGATGTCTAGATATCTAGAACATCCTGACTCCCCACTAATTTCTTTAACAAATATTCAGACTCCACTCCATATGACTTCCAACCTTGATAGATCCAAGTTCAATTGATGGATGCCATATAATGGACATACTTATGTCAAATGGAAATAGTTAACTGGGACATCAACCATTGGGAGGACTAAGATTTTCTTCAAAAACTTAGGGTCGGTCCAATTAATGGATCACTAGGCCATCAGAAATTTTAAAGAAAGGTATCATATGACCTAAGGTTGGTTTGGTTAAGGGACCTCCCCATTCATCATGCTCTTCTGGATTCTTGGATACTGGATGCATTTTTAATCATGCATTACATCAAAATCCTAATCAAAACAAAAGTATTATATTTTGTTTACTCCATATCATATATGTGCATCAAATACTAACTTTTTGCCAGCATTGCATTCCAGGGGTGATATATTGTTACACGTACATAAGTGTATTGGATCATTCTCTGTGTACCTTCGAGTATATTGGATGGCGCTCCACGCATGAAAAGTATATGGCAATGCTCTCATCATACAATTGCACATTAGACAACACTACTATGGATTGCACTTCCACATACCTTCAGGTATATTTTGGAAGTCCCTACTAGGTTGTTATCTTGCCTTCGGTAGTTGAGTCAGCCACCTTGTACACTATGATAAACCGAACATAGCATTCGAGGAGATTTCTTACCTATACGTAAATCCTTAGTTTTCCAAGGTTTTATATTGTAGTTCGCAGTTGCTTGGTAAACCTTTATGCTAGTTACTCCCTTTTGATTTATTTTTGTTGTTAATTTCTAAAATTTATTAAACCATCATAGAAGAACAAACCCCTCAACCCCATTGTCATTCGCGCAGGATACAAAGATTGGCTCCTTTACCTCTTGAGGCAACACCTGAACATCATCAAAAGAACAAAAAATGTAGACTACCGAAATTAGTGCTTTGGAAGCATCCCCTTTCGGTACTACATCTAAAGTGAATCAACTAGAATCTTCTCTTCCTATAAGCATTGAGCCAGAGGTCACATCTTTAACTGTTGGTGAGTCTGGCGCAGTCGAAACCGAAAATCTTGAGACTTTACAACCTGAGGTTATTGAGCCTGAATTTTCGAATTCAAAAACATTACATCTTGAGGTTATAGAACATGAGGAGCCTCAATTAACTCTACCTATTACTTCAAGGCCTTCCCTTTCTCTTCCCCAACCACACCAACCTGTATATCTTGGCCCCGATGGTGAAGAACTTCCACCTAGTCTTTTGAGTATTGAGAATATTCCTCAAGAAGAGTCTTGACCCTCCTCTCCTGTCCATTTGAGAAAGACTCATCTTTATCAATCCCATCCTTTTCCTCCTCTTCATACTCTAATACAAGCTTCTTCGCCAAAAACTCCTTGTTTCAGCACACCTTTGAGTTTCCCTTGGCCTACTTCTTTGGGAAGTATCACCATGACTAAGTCGGTGATGGTTTCTCAACATGTATCTTCTATAATGAGCGAGTCGACTAAAGTTACAACTACTTCCATGTTTGTGATTTCGCCAGAAAAACATTTGTATGGTGGTCCATCTGTACAACTTAGTAATCAGTCCTTATTTGGAACCTTTTCTATTTCCACGACCATTCCATGGACTTCTACTTCTCCATCCTCATCTAGAATACCATATGGAACTCTTGTTATAAGTGCCTCACAACCTATTGTGTCCATTTCACCCCAATCATCTATGGAGCAGCAATATGGTCCACATGTTAGTGGAATGTGACATTTACAACAACCTCCTCCACCTTATACCAGGTATCCTCTTCCTGGGGGGAAGTTACCTACACATGCTAACTATCCCCTACCAGGCGAACAATCTGTTGACGAAATCTACTCATTTCCAAATCAAGCCAAGTTGGTGCTTATACCTATTTGATTCAACATCCTATTTGTCCTCCCTTTCCAGGAATGGTTGTTGATCCTTGGCACCCTACATTGTCTGTACAACTTGGTTTGACCCTAACTCAATTACAAACTTCTCAACTTATTCCAGCTACATCTTAGGTTCCTACTTGCCAACCTATGCCCCAATCTACCCAAGTTGTATCTCAAGTGAGTAAACCTCTCCAGGCTACATCTCAAATGCAACTTATTCCAACAATGTCTGGGATGTCTCAAATCCTAGCCTCCCAACATCTTCAGGATGCCTTACAAACCCCACCACTTGGTCAGCCCACACATCAAATGCAAGTACAACAACCTATCTATGGCATGGCACAGGCAAAAATCATTCAACCTAATGTAGGTATGTCACAAAATCCCTATGGGAAATGGTACCAAGGTATCTTGCAAGTGCTTGTTGTTCAAAATCCTATGCAACAGATGCCTTGTCAAGGTTAATAACTTCAAACACAATAATTCCCCCCTTATCAAGGTTATCCTTATCCTAGAAAACCTGGTTATACATATCCTAGTTATTAGAATCCTGCATACCCAGGAATGAAAAATCTCGTAGCTTAGCCTATTTCGTCATACCCAGGATGTCCTCCACCACAAGTTAGCCTTCCTCCTCAAGGTCAACCTTCCTAGGCAGATTTTTATAGGAAGTTTCCATTTGTTGAAACTCTTGACCTTCCATATTTAAACTGGATTACAAATTATCCCATTTGTCACTCTCCTTGGTGGTCATTCATTTCTACGAATTTGCCAAGTGATATCCCAAAATTCAATGGAAATCTTGGAGAAGACATTTCTACACATGTTATGACATATCATTTATGGTTTTCATCGAACTCTTTAAATGATGATTCTATCTGTTTACATATTTTTCAGCGAAAACTTATAGGTACAACAACAAAGTGATATATTGATTTGTCGAGAGCTCCGTTCAACTATTTCTCTTCCTTAGCAACCACATTCTTAACCCATTTTCAGTTGCCCATTTGTTATGAGACTAGAACTGAACTTTTGACCAATTTCAAACAATCTGATTCCACTCACATTTCTGATCATATTCATGAGTGATGAAGTCATCGTTTCTTGGTCAAAACCTACGTTCCTCATCAGTTATTAGTTGAATGGTTCACTAAGTCTTTATTAGCAACCATAACTAAAGATGTTGCAAAAGGTGGAGTTGTTACCCAAGACCAAGTAATTTCTTGTGCCCAATACCTTGATCTCATTTATACACAATACAACATGCTCTATGATAAAAAAAACCAATGCTTTGAGACTTGAAAAATTTTGTTCCACAACCTCCGGGTAAAGAATCACATGTTGTTGATGATGTGATTGGTTCTGCTAGCCAACAGTCATTCAGTAAACTATTTGCTTCATCTCCTATTGTGGCTTCCCAAAACACGTCATCCACTAATCTTGCAACTACTACTTATGAGATAAATGTCGCTGTTACCAGGAAAAGTGTCTATTTAGAACTGCTCTATCCCACTAAGGTGTGACAGCTGCCTTAGAAACAAACAGAGAAAAGCTACTTTTGTTTTTCCTTTATGAGTTATAGATATAGAGGAACAGAAAGACCAACCTCTGTCTTGCGCCAATCTCCTGATTTGATCCCTCTCTTCTTTGATAGTCCTCAGCTACCTGCTCCCTTGCATGCCCAGCTTCACAAAGTACCTGTAAGATCACAGAAGCATAGCACTATACAAAGACATGGATCTATAATCGTAAACAATCTAGGGTCAGATGTAAATTGACCATACAAATGTAACAAGCATCAATGACACAAAAGCATGGAGGAAAACTCAAATAGCTTTTATTGATAAACAAGAAAAGAGCCAAGAGGAGTTACAACCGGTTGTCCTGACCCAGCATCAACCTCCCAGCAAAGAAGCCCCTCTTCACCTCAAACAAAGCTTAGATCACCCAACAATCTGATGTTTGTCTCAGGAAACCAACAGCAATTCCTTACAATATGCAAAATTCCAGCCTCTGGATCTCTGGGATGAGGGATCCATATATAGATATCTGTAAGGGGGATGAGTCAGCTTGTGATTTGATTAGTGTCTTCTCTCTGATAGTTCTTGCTTCCACTTAGAGACTGATGGCCTCTTACTCATCCTTGGTCGAATTCAGTGAGGCAAGTGTCACAGGAGAAGATTCTGGAAGCTTCCATTGCCTCTCCACCTCGCGGAATGACACTGCCATTTGTCATTTCTCTCCCATCGCACCCCATAGAAGGGACTTTTGAAATGCAACACACCGTCACAGTGTATTTGGGTGAGATGCAACGCACTTAGCCAGTGGAGCAGCTGCAATGATCCTATTTTGACCAATTCTGAGCAGTTTCTCATGGAGAACTTCTGGGAGAAGTTGTAATCTGTTGACCTTGTTCCTTTAGGAGTTAGAACAACACTTTTAGGGACTTAGGAGCCCTTGGTTTATGGACATTTCATGCTTGGGGTTGTAGGGCCCAAAAATGTCTATAACAGTTGCCCCCTAAAGTATGAGGCCGTTAATCTTTTGGTGTCGGGTGAAATGCTTTATTATGAGGATCCGAAGTTCTTTCAATGCTGGGAGGAGACCTGTAATAAGATACAATACAATACATTATCTTCATACTATTTTCATGATCTAGCTAAGGCGGGCATTCCCATGCTCAGCTTTATAAATTCATTTTCATGTACGTAGGACAGACAATCGTCTGAGTGTAGACTGATGATTCTGATAGAGCCATCATCCTTTTGAGTGGATGATTATCTGTGCAGTAATGATGTACATTTAATGTCTTTATTTCCCTGAATATATATCGCAGACTGGATGGATGAAACTAGATCCGGGGTCTTCAATCTCGTCCGATCTTCACTCAAAGTACAAGTCGATCCATGTGAGAAATGTTTTGAAGTCGAACATGGAAAGACATCGCTTGATTACCAGTTAATGATGTAAACTGTTAACAAGCGCGAGAGGAATCACCAATAATGATAATGACCCTCAAGGTACTGCAGTACAATTCACGTGGTGTGAATAAAGGACTTGGCGTCGAACACCACGCAAAATCTTCCGGTCGAAGGCCATTGATGTAAACATGTCGCCAAAAGTGAGAAACTTGCCATTGAGGCATGCAAGCTTCAAAGTACTGAATGGGGTGTTCCTAGATCAACTTCTCGGATAATGAGCTGATGTCAACAAGAAGTGATCCGTCACAGGAGGGCCTTAATGAATCCCACATCAATGACATGGAACAGAGCAAATGATTTTAATGGAGGCGAAAACGATCTGGTGATATAAGGTTCAGGGTGGCGGTCATGAAAGAATGGAGTATAATGTATGGTAGTGGGTGAGACACAGGTGAATTCTCTGAATGACTTCTCTTGAACATATCGACGACACTGATGTGATGGATTGGTAGCATTAACCCCAAATGTGGATGGTATGGCGTGACCATGGTGATGTGACCGGTGAATGAAACAACCCAACCCGACTCGGACACGGAGTGGAAGTGTCATGTTCAAGAGCAACTTGCTACCGACAAAGTTTCTTCAAGTTTTCTTCCCAATTTTCCTCAGTCATTGCTGACCAGTACCTCTTTATTTTTGTCAAGCTTGAGGAGGATAACATATGCTTGTTCTATAATTTGCCCTTCGGGCAAACCCATCGCTATGTTTTAACGAGCCTAGCGATAGTGAAACTCGTTCTCGTCTAAGGACAAGTTTGTCGCTATTAATCTTTTTAACGAGTTTAACGACAAAGATAACTCGGTCCTTTTCAATTTTAGAGAGTCTGAAAAGGAACGTAAAGGTAACTCCAAAATTCCTTTTTCGTCATCTAATCCCTTAAGTCCAAAAAAGTATAAAACAATACAGAAGGGATGGATTTTCGATACTTTTAACGAGCCGAACAAAACAAGCGCTCGATCTTTTTGTGTAATAATCCCTCAAGTCCAAAAAGATTAAAATCTAGAGGAGGGATGGCACTTCCTGTCCCTTTAACGAGCTGTAGAGGCCAATGGCTCGGCAATCTTTTCATATTTTACAAGTCAGTTGAAAAGAGCTTAAAGGAGACTCGTCTTTTGAGGAACGAGTGATCAAACGGGTAGCAGCTGATTCCAGATAAGGTTTGGAATTTTCCAATCACGGCAGTGTCACAAGGATGGCTAGTGAAATCACTCTTCGCAGCTGTTCCTCAAAATGGGTAAACAATCAAATAGAGGTGAATGATCGGCCAATGAAAAAGTGGAGGTGACGGTGCAAACACGACCAAGGCTTTAACGGCTGAAGTACTACATTCACGATGGTTATTTACCTGGGAATAGTTCATTTTTTAACGAGCTTAAACGCGGGGGGAAACATTTGCTCATGTCTTATGTTTATTTTTTAACAAGCTTGAACTATGTGCTAAAACTGCTCGATGCGGGTTTATTTTTTAACGAGCTTGAACCTTGCGGTAACACTGCTCGATTAATCCAGTCGTGTGATAAGAATGTCTCATATAAAAATGGCAATTTTTAGAGTTTTGCCCCATATCCTTTCTTTATGCAAGTTAGGAAACGACCAATCCTACGAGTTTAAAGGGTTAGAGGACCTACAAATTTAAAAAAAAAAAATAGTCGCTCTTAGCTTGCACGCCAAAAGGTTTGCATGCCCTCAGGTATAGAGCAGAGTTTCAAGGTCACATTCTGTTCGAGCTGACAAAACATTTGTTTTATCAGGAAAGGTATACCTCTTTTAGGCTGCCCAAAGATTGCTCTATTCACAGCGCAAACAAAACACTTCTTCGGCGATGTCTATCGAAATAGACAAAGGTGAGTAGAGGAGGTTACTCCACTCACGTAACTTTGACAAGAGAATCTTGTTCTAGAATAACCCCCTCTTCCAATCATGGACGGGAGTACAGACTAGTCATATTTTCTTGCGGAAACCTACCCTATACCCGAAGTTTTCCTGCCGAAGCAGACCAGGGTGCATGCCCCCTGGGTTTCAGTCATGTCCCCCGAATCACTCGCGCTCATCGGGTGGACGGACTGGGGATTGAGACATTTCTTGCGTGAAAAGACCATTCAGGGATGGTATATGACTATTTGCTATGCTGATCCGGGAAATGAAAGCTGGTCTACAAGCTTGACCACTCTTCCTTCGTGCTGAAAACACATCACTCTAAAGAGTGATGAGACAATGGCTCTCATGCAATAAATATAGTCTCGTCCAAGGAGTAGATTGTAATTCAGGGGTCCTTGAACTACCATCACGTTCATGTGAACGGTTTTCCCTCTGGATGTTATGGGCACATTGGGAAGGATCCCTAATGGTCGACTGGTTCCTTTATCAAAGCCTGTTAGATTTCTCATCTCAGTCAAAAGCAATGGCAAACCAAGCGCTTTCCAAGCAGTTGAGGAAAGGATACTCACAGAAGCCCTTTCATCTATGATGGTACCGGCCATAACCATTCTATATATTTGAACAATGATTCGGAATGGTATACTAGCCGGTAAACGGGGTCTGCCTAGTTGATTCCAGTCGAAGGAGACAACTAGGTTGCTTGGAGGTGGGACCGAATAGACGGTCGGGTACGACTTTGACGAACTTCCTTCCTGCGGTAAAGGAACGGGTAAATTGCCCCCATGTTCGTTGGAGTCTATGATTATGAAAAGAATTTGGACGGTGTCGTCCTTGTTCTCTTTAGTGACTGTATCATCTGAAGATGGAACATCTGAAGGCAAGACCGGGCCAACTGCCACCTCAACCTTTTGACTTTCATCTGGTATGGATTCAGATGGTTTATCTTCAATGATAGATGCTTCGGCCGACCACCTGAGCGGGCCAGCCAGATTTTCAACTAGTGACGGACTCGGTAAGAGTTTTTTATATCCAGGAGGAAGTCGTAACGGTGAAATCGGACGATCATCCAAAACTCTTTTAGCTTCGTCTAAGAAGGGACAATGGTGGACGGCATGATCGCCTTCGCACAGTTTACAAGGAAATCTATATTTTCCTTTTTGTCCTGGGGCTTCACTTTCACTAGTTGACGGTGTGTTTTCAACTTGATCATCAGAGGTTGACGACACCGGGTTGTGCAAACGAGGAGACCAGTCCCTTAAGATCCGAGGGATGCAAGGACAATCTCTGTGATAGTGGTCTCCTTTGCAAATGACACATGGCGATTTAGGCCTGGTCAGTGCGGTGAGTGGGTTTTCGCTAGACGACACTCGTTTGCCCCCATTCGCTTTTGGCTCCTTCTTCTTCTTCTCTTTCTTCTTCTTTTCCTTCTTCTCCTCAGGTACTTGACTTTTGGCTTTACCAGCCCCATCAAGCGAAGAGGAGGGAGGAGAGGAAGAATTAGAGGAAGTAGAAGGTTGGTGGGTAACTCTGGACTCGTCTAGTTGCTGGTTCGATTGTTCAGGAATTGTGGTGTTCTAAACAACAGAGGTTGAGAAGAGCCATACAGGCAAACCAATTGTCAGTCCTGGAAGCGACAATGTGGCCATATGGGGTGCACCAACATCTCCCCAAGAGGAGAAGGGACTAGGATTTCCTCCGAGGGGAATTCCTTGGTTGGTGGATTCCATTTTCTCAACCCAAGATCAACGTAGGAAAGGGTAATGAATATTCCGTTTAAAATAAATTTTAGACGCTTTGACACAACTTGTTTTTTCAATTTTTAAGAGTCGAGAAAAAACAAAAGATGACTCTAGTCTCCTTCGATTTTTAATGAGCCTGAAGTGACAAGTGCTCAGATGGACCTTTTCTGTTAAGGAGTCTGAAAAGGAACGAAAGGGACTGCTCTGGAAATCTAGGTAGAGGGATTACCAAACCAATCGCAAAACTGCAGAATACTTTTTACGGTACGGCAGTCAATCTTCTCGAATGTTGTGTTCAGTGCATTGCGATCGATAGGGCGGCAGACACGGCTTCCTATGGATAAAGGATTAATCCTATTGGGGTCTCCCAAAATATACTCGACGGTACGTGGGAGCACAAGTCCGTATTGGCACTTATCGTCTCAAAGTGGAGGAATCACCCAACCATCAGTGAGAACAACAGTTACCAGGCTTTACAACGCCGGAATACGTCTCTAGCCTAGACTTCTAAATGTTGTGCGTTAAGTTCCAAAGCGTTGTTAGATTCATTGAATTTATTTTAAGTTGATCTTGTTTATGAAGTTTTCCTTTCAGGTTCACCACGAGATGTAGATGTAATTCCTAAAATGCAATCTAAGATGATAAACAAACTTTTTATCTTCTTTGTGCAATGAAAATCCTAGCTACTAGGGAAAAGAAAGACAAAATCTTTTCACAAAGAGCAAAGAGCACACTCTAAATGCACTTTCCTAAATCAAGCCAATCAGACTGTCTATATGTAAATGCACATGCATGTATTTGTTTTCGACTTTCTTAGTATATGAATGCTAAAAAGAAAGTTGATGCACAAATCTGAATTTCTTTTCAAGCGACAAATATCAACAAGCTTCTTTTCGAAATCAAAAAAATGGAGACGATTACAACACCTTACGATTTTTAAATGAATACTTGTTCTTGACACTAGAAAATTACAAATTCAGACCAAAAGCAATACTAATAGGATAATCGACCATCAACAGCAATTAAACTTTTTCCTACGATTGAAATCGACACTTGCGACATATTCAAATCAAAGGACGACAGTACGATTACGCTACTTTTGCAAAGGAGAACTGTAAACGACTCAACAAACACGCAAAAACATCTCCAGTTCTTTTGTACAAAGGAGGCGGAATAAGAGCAAGGAAAAAGGGGTTTCAAACAGACATATACTGATCACAGGCAGCAAAATTCAGGAATAGAACTGGAAAGAATGAACCACAGAAGCCACAACTGCACAGAGCTAGTCTGATCAACGCACCTGTAACACAGAGAATCTGAAATGCAACGCTGGTTGTCCACTCGGGAAGTGCGCTGAAATTCAGAATCTCTGAACAGTACCTGCGCTGGGCCAGAAACGAGACTCTGTTCGGGTTCCGGGTCACAGTTTGCAGTTCAGTTCTTGGGTTTTGGCCGAGCAAAAAGCAATCAGTAATGCAACAATCAGGGGTAGATCTAAGGAGGATCTAAGAGCTATCACAAGGTCAATCAGATAGTTTGTGAATCAGTTGTTTAAATCATAAACAGATCTGGTAGATGGATTGAAGTAGCAGTTGTCTACTTTGCATTTGTTATGGCAAATGCAGTTCGAATGCTACTTGTAAGTTTATGAAACAAACAACAAAGAATGATAAACAAACAAACTAATTAGCTCCCCAGTGGAGTCGCCATTTTGTTACCAGGAAAAGTGTCTATTTAGAACTGCTCTATCCCACTAAGGTGTGACAGCTGCCTTAGAAACAAACAGAGAAAAGCTACTTTTGTTTTTCCTTTATGAGTTATAGATAGAGAGGAACAGAAAGACCAACCTCTGTCTTGCGCCAATCTCCTGATTTGATCTCTCTCTTCTTTGATAGTCCTCAGCTACCTGCTCCCTTGCACGCCCAGCTTCACAAAGTACCTGTAAGATCACAGAAGCATAGCACTATACAAAGACATGGATCTATAATCATAAACAATCTAGGGTCAGATGTAAATTGACCATACAAATGTAACAAGCATCAATGACACAAAAGCATGGAGGAAAACTCAAATAGCTTTTATTGATAAACAAGAAAAGAGCCAAGAGGAGTTACAACCGGTTGTCCTGAACCAGCATCAACCTCCCAGCAAAGAAGCCCCTCTTCACCTCAAACAAAGCTTAGATCACCCAACAATCTGATGTTTGTCTCAGGAAACCAACATCAATTCCTTACAATATGCAAAATTCCAGCCTCTGGATCTCTGGGATGAGGGATCCATATATACATATCTGTAAGGGGGATGAGTCAGCTTGTGATTTGATTAGTGTCTTCTCTCTGATAGTTCTTGCTTCCACTTGGAGACTGATGGCATCTTACTCATCCTTGGTTGAATTCAGTGAGGCAAGTGTCACAGGAGAAGATTCTGGAAGCTTCTATTGCCTCTCCACCTCACGGAATGACACTGCCATTTGTCATTTCTCGCCCATCGCACCCCATAGAAGGGACTTTTGAAATGCAACGCACCCTCACAGTGTATTTGGGTGAGATGCAACGCACTTAGCTAGTGGAGCAGCTGCAATGGTCCTGTTTTGACCAATTCTGAGCAGTTTCTCATGGAGAGCTTCTGGGAGAAGCTGTAATCTGTTGACCTTATTCCTTTAGGGGTGAGAACAACACTTTTAGGGACTTAGGAGCCCTTGGTTTATGGACATTTCATGCTTGGGGTTGTAGGGCCCAAAAATTTCTATAACAATCTCCCAATCCACGAAAGGAAAATCTCAGCAACCAGGAAGTAAAAAGAAAGGCAAAGGAAAAAAGAAGAAATATAATTCTTCACGAGACAAAAAAAATAACCATTCTACTGACAAAAAATAGAAACCTCGTTATCCTTACTTAATCTGTAATGAGGAAAATTTTACGTGGGATTGACCACATCGGGCCAGATTAAATCAATTCCTTAAGTCATTTCTCACACTTTTTGTATTAACAGATCTGTTTCCTAATTAGGAGACAAATATGGTTGCACGGGATCCAGCTTCCTCTTCCTTGGTTATGATGCTTTCCTCCAACAAACAAAAAAATCAAGTTATGGTGGCTAAGAGAAATAAGGACTATAGTAATTTGAATCCCTTGGTTGGTAAGGCTAATGATCAACCTACCAATTCTACCCCATCTACTTTGGATCCTGCTCTAAATGTGGTTCCAATTGAATTAACTATTAAACCTCCCAAGAGTTTTATTCACAAAGTTTCATTCAATCCTCATGTGCAAGCTGCACAAGACTATAACATAGTTGAGGATCTAGCCCAAGATACTTCATCTATGTCAACCCTTGAAGTTTTGAAGAATTGCCCTGCTCAGAAGAAGGATTTACTTGTCACGATTGGGGGCATCAATCCTTCAGGTTTTATCCTTGTAGTCTTTAATCGTGAGAATCATATACCCAAACTTCCAGTGTAGCTTACTTTTATGATTCAAGTTGTTGTTCAAAGTAAGACCATCCATCGGATGATTCTGAATGAAGTAGCTTTGACCTGTATCATGTCCATTTCTTGTTGGAAGACTATTGGCTCTCCTCGGCTCAACCAATCACCTACTACTCTCAAATCCTTTGATGGAAGAGGCTTCAATCCTTACAAAATTTTGAATTAGTTACAAGTAGAATTAGTTGGGAAGACGTGTCAGTAGAAGTCAAATTTATAGACAGATGATTGTATTATAACCTTTTACTGGATCATACATGGATTTACACCATGGTCATTGTGACTCTTTTCGACCTATTTCAGAATTATTGCTTTCCATCACCATGGGAGCATATCAGCTCACCTTTTTTTTCCAATAATTCTCAAGTCACTGGAAGCCTCCCTCTTATGGGAAAATCCCCACATTATTATCAGCATGTCGGAGTTGGAATTCTTAAAGATTCTTCCCTAATGGGAACCTTTTTCTTTATTCCTCTTCCTTTTCCCCTTCCTCATCTCGACAACCCGAACCCATTTGCCTTTATCAACATGATCTCTTCTTGTACTACTCCATCTGATGCTTAGATAGTACCAGATGCTTCTAATATTGATACATTTGGTGACCGCATGCCGCTTAATACTGTTGAGCTTGAGTATGAGACTATCTATTCATCATGTTCAGCACATTCTCATTTCTCCTCCTTGATAGATTAGGTCGATCATTCTCGAGATTATGGTTCATCTTTAGATCCCTTATCTATTATATTTTCTACTGATGATAGTATCATGGAAATCATGATTTCAGATGATGCTTCGTGGGACAATCATCATCATCATCGTTCTTCCATACTCGATACCTCTGAGGATAATCTTGGTGACATATATTCACCCATTTTCATTAAGATATTTGTCAATTCCATATCTATTCATGACATTGATTCTAATAAGAATTTATCAAATATTGAAGAGATTTTTCCTCTTGATATTTTAATTAAACCCAAAATTGTCAAGAATTTACATATTGGTGCATCTTTCTCTTCCGACGAGATCAAGATCTATAAATCCTTTTTCCAGGAATTCTGAGATGCTTTTTCCTTGTCATATGAAGAGATGCCAGTATTGACCCCCAATATTGTTGTACATGAAATCAAAACGTATCCATATGTTAAGCCAGTTTGGCACACTTATGTACGGTCCATCCCAAGAAAGTTGTTGATATTAAAGCTAAGGTTGAAAAAATTATGTGTGTTGGTTTCACCTACCCAGTTCCTCTTATTGATTGGATCTCGAACATTGTTCCTGTAATGAAGAAAAAAGGCACAATTCATGTGTGTGTCGATTATCGGTACGTCAACCGTGCTAGTCCTAAGGACAACTATCCCACCCCGTTTATTGACCAAATTGTTGATGATTGTACTAGAAGTCATTTTTTTCTGTTTATGGAGGGTTTTTCCGACTACAATGAAATCAACATTCTCCCATAGGATCAACATAAAACCGCATTCATTTGTCCATGGGGCACATTTTCCTATCGAAAACTCCCTTTCGGTTTGAAAAATGTTGGGAAACGTTTCAGATGGATATAAATTATGCCTTTCACGACATTAAACACATTTTACCACCCTATTTGGATGACTTACCTGCCCACTCGAAACATCATGTGGATCATCTTATGCATCTCATGGCTATAATTTTACATTGTCGGCATTATAATATCAAACTAAATCTGCACAAATGTGTGTTTTACGTTCAATCCTGTCGACTTTTCATTTTCGTTGTGTCAAAGCTAGGAATTTGTATTGATCCAGTTAAATTCCAGGCGATCCTTGATCTGCCTGCTCCCTCCTCTCTCATTCAATTACAACACCTTCAAGGGAAGGCTAACTTTTTACAAAGATTTGTTCCCAATTATGTTGAATTGACCAAAGGATTTACTCAATTGCTGAAGAAATGGGTTCCCTTCCATTGGGACAACACTACCCAAAAGGCATTTTATGTTTTGAAAGATGTTATGGTTCAATCATCCTTATTGTATCCCCCAGATTATCAACATGATTACTTCTTGTATCTCACTACGTCAGTTACTACCATTGCTATGGTTTGGTCCAGGAATATGATGTCAGGAATGAACATCCCATTTATTATTTGAGTCATAATTTGAACGACACTGAAACCAAATACACCAAAGTTGAAAAGTTAGCTCTGGCAGTTGTCCAAAGGTTTCACCATTACATCCTGCTTCAGAAGACTATGGTTGTCTCTAATTACAACCCCATTACATACATTTTGTCACAAAAATTTCTTGGGGAAAATTACTCCAAATGGATTTTTATTCTCGAAGAGTTCTATTTGGAATTCATCAAATCCAAATTGAAGAAGTCCCTAGTCTTTGCCGCCCTGATCTGCAACCTTCCCTGACCTGAAACTGAATCCACATCCAACGATTCTATTCTTGACGAGTCGTTGTCTTTTATTGATTCATTTGATCTGTGGTATTGGGATATTATCATCTATCTCCAAACCCAGAATTTCTGACCTGATACATCTCGCTCTGACTAGAGACGTATTTGATACCAAGCTAAAAATTGTATCATAATTGGTGACACCCTTTATCGTCATGGTATTGATACCATATTTTGAAGATTCCTCACTCACGAGGAGATCGAGAAAGCTCTAAACGAATGCCATGCTAGAGCATGTGGTGGACATATGTTTGGTTATGCCACCACTCAGAATATTTTTGCGTGCTGGTTAATTTTGGTCTACTATGTTTCATGATTACATCCTCGCAATCCAAAAGTGTCACACATGCCAGATCTATGATCATAAAACCCATGCTCCTCCTGCTCCTTTACATCCTGTTATTGTTGTTGGACCCTTCACAAAATGGGGCATTGACTTTATGACACGTAACACTCACTTGATCAAGGGGCATGGCTACATCATTATGGCGGTAGATTATTTTACCAAATGGCCTGAAGTGATGCCTACATATAATAACAATCGTGAAACAGCTACCATTTTTCTTTTTAATCATGTTATTTCTAGCTTTAGTGATCTGATTTAGAATATTAGTTTGCAGTGCTAAGATCTTCCTCATATTATAAACAAAATGCTTTCATTGCGCTTAAGGATTCATCAATTTTTGCAAGTGAAATGAGGAGTTTTTATGTTAATTCTATGAACAATTTAACATAAACCAGAAACTGAACAGTAGCATAAACATGTACAGAACATCATCAAAAACACATTACAACATGCACATGATAAAGGAGTTCACCCCTCCTGGGCTACGTCTCCTTGGTCCAGCGTCCAATGGCTTGGACCTCTCTATTATTCTCAAAAGTGAAAAAATATGTGTTTGCAATGCTCAAATGCTTCTGAAACCTACTCCAATGAGTCCAGAATACTCAAAAATGGCCATCTAGCCTCTTTTTGCATACAATTTGGTGGAAAAATAAAGAAGTTATGACTTCACCTTGTTTTCCCATTATTCACTCCACAAATTTCTCCACATCCGACAGGAACCCATAATTTCGCTCCAAAAATCCGCTAACCAAGTGATAATTTTGCCGCGTGGCCGGACATAATCCATTGGCACTGACTGCCCATTGCAAATCGCAATTGGCGGAGTCCTGCAGTCTTATGGAATGTGAACCAGGCGAGCGATATACGATTTCGATTTGGCGGACCCGATGGGACATTAAACTGCAACCTAACCTTATCGCATCTAGGATATCCCAATTGGCGGAAAACCAGTGGTCCTATACATATGTGGGGCCTATCATGTTGCGATATGTGATTGATATCACGTCGCAACCCGAACCTATCGGGGCCGATTCTATAACACCTTCCTTCGCCGATATGCAATTGCGATCCATCGCCTCGCGCCTCCGGCCGATTTTTGAATGACTTCCCACTTGCCCTATCACATTGCAACCCTTCCCTGCTTGGGGGTCGATTTTTAATGTCAACCTGCCTTTGGTTGCGATTTGCAGTATGTGGGGGTCAATGGAGGATTGCCGCTTGGCGCCTCCTAATTCGCTAAAGGACCTTTCCACATCATCCAATCCTGCCATGTGAGCAAGTCAAACCTGAACTTTGAATTGCTCTAAATTCTGCATATGAGCTCAAATTTGAGTGTCTTTCACATAGTTGGAATCAGAATGATGAGCTCTTCAATCTGAAACTAATTTTAACAAGATTCTGACACTTTTATTTTTGAGCCTAATTTTCAGCACCTGATTACTCCTCCCCATTGGAAGCCTTTTGGACCCCAAAAGGATCACTTTCAATTGTTCAGTAGGTGAGGGTACAGTTCCCTCACCTTTCCAACTTCTATCCATTTGGCTTTTGAAGGAATTGTACCCTTGAGCCCCAGTCGAAGATAATCGATACTTTCCCTTTTTGATGTCCTTGTTCTTCTCTCAAGTATAGTGTCTTGCTGAAGCACATCAGGGAATTTTGGAGAAAAGTCTTCAATAGATGGAATTTGAATATTCCCTCCTTAATATTCAATCAAAGGAGGCTCATAAACCTTAAATTCTCAACATTAACAACAACATAAATTTGTATATATGAAGGCAAATCCAACCTGAAGGCATTGTTACCAATCTTTTCCAAAATTCCAAATGGACCATTTCTAATTAGTTTTAGCTTTTTACCTTCTCCTTGGAGACTCTCTTTGTTAATGTGAAGCCAAACTTCATCACCAACTTGGAACTTGTGATCTTGACGATGCTTGTCGTGCCTTGCTTTGTACTTGCCTTGGCTTTTCTCAAGTTGTTCTTGAACCTTTTGGTGTACTAATTGTATTTGTTCAATGAACTTTCTTGCTTTGTCTATGTCGATGTAACCTTCAATAGCAACATCTTTGCCAAAAATAAAATCCAAAGGAGATTTAGGCAAGTATCCCATGCATGCCTCAAACGGCGAAGTTTGAGTGGAAGAGTGCTTGGCTCGGTTGTGTTAGAGTCGGTCTGGTAGCCCTCCATCAGCGATCAAAGCTCTTTGCATTTGCATAGGTAGGTGTCTCATCAGTGTCATTCTTTGCATTTCGTTAGGCATGCCATAACCCTGATGGAGGAGCTGGTGTCTTTGTCCCCCTCTGGGCACTGCTGGATCAGCTTGTTTCAATCATTAAACTTTGTCAAGGTTACTTGTCTATTGTCTTGAGATCAAATTTTTAGGTCTAGGGTTTTTGGTCAAGTTTGTCTTCAAGCTCATGTCTCTAAAGGTCAATAAGTACCCAGCAAGCCAGAGGGATGATTTTTAAAGTATTTTTTCAAAAGATTCTATCTTGTACAGTTAATTTTCACCTTGGATTTAAAAACCCTGTTTTTAAAGCCAAAGTCATTTCTCAAAAATTTTGTGAAAATTGTAAAAAATTCAAAATGATTCAAAGGACAGCATATAACCCTGGCTCCCTTGCCAAGATCCCTCAGAGCCTATCCCTGCAAAAATTATCAAAGAAAAGCATCAAATCAATCAGTTTCAGGACAAAAGGAAACCAAAAAGTCAAGTTTATAAAGTGTCATGGAAAAACATTATAAAGTGGGTTATGATATGAAATTAATTCAAACAAGGCTATAAAAGCCCTAATCTCCCTCTATCAAGCCTCATTATGCATCCAAGTGATAGAGCAACTGATTGCAAGAGAGTTTGAGTGAAGTTTGTGAGTTGGGAAGGCGCGCGACCCGTCAAACCAGGCGCGCAACCCATCAGGCACCCTCCGCCAGTGTTAATTTACAATGCGCACGACCCGTCAGAGGCGCGCGACCCGTTGGGTGAGGCGCGCGACCCATCAGCGCTCTCTCTGCAAAACCGCCAGCAAATTTGCCAAGGAGCCACAAATTGCTAAATTGTGCAAGGTAGGCCCTCCATCATAAAAAATTATTGCTTGTTACAGTTCAAGAAGGTCATGATTATATTTGTAAAGGTCTCCATTTGCAAGTAGAAATCTCTATTATGCTTTGGCTTGAAGTTGTAAAAATTGCTAGGGTTTATTACGCTGTTTTGAGGTATCCCATTGTTCTCATTTTTTCCACCTCCCATTACATTTTCCTTATCATTTTATGTAAATTTCCCTTCCAAATTTGTTAAAGAGCCCTAAACCCTACCCTTCTTCCCAAGAAATCAAAAGAAAAATTAAACCCTAGCCCTTCCTCCCATATCATTATTGTAAATAAATTTGGAAAATAATGTATATGCAATAATCCTTTCCCTAAACTCCTTGTTTCATTATTATTCCCAGTTTCCCTTTAAAATATCCCTTCCCTAACATTTCCCTTGTGCTCCTTGTCCCCTTGAAACAGCATTTTAATCAGCAGTTTGCAAAGCAGAAACAGCAGTACATTTCAGCCACTTTGCTCCTAAAACAATGTCAGAAACCGAAACCAATTATGAGCAAAGTGATGACCATGCATCAGCTTCAGAGTTTGAGGAACAGAGGAGGCCTCACAAGGGTGGAAAGGGCGGTCATCATAGGAGAGAGGAGCCCACCTCTTTGACCGATTTACAGGCTTGTCCAATGGCAGCATCATGTTTCCGTTATATGTCTTGTTATGAGTTTTGCGAGAGGATCTCTCGAATTCAGCATCACAGGGAGTTGGCTCGCTTATTTGTTTTGCATTTGCATGATGGACATGTGAACCTTGCTGGGGTGGATTTTACATTGACACCCGAGATGATTGCTCAAGCCACAGGGATACCGAATGTCGGAGAGGTGTGGAACAAGCGCAGGATGTTGGACAGTGTTCAGTTTGAGCCTTTCATTAGACCTGCATTCATGAGACATTTGACGGGTGTATTTCCTTTCAGATTTTTGAGGAGTGAGTATGCTCCCATGATGAGGCTTATCATGCTCTTTTTCACCTGTGAGGGCAGATTTTCACAGATATATTCGTACCATATTCGCCTGATGATGCATTTCACACGGGTACGGATGATGAACATCCCTATTTTCATGTGCCAGAACATTGAGAGGATGGTGCCCTTGATGCAGAGGAAGAGCCCAGCACAGTAGTATAGGAGCCTCTATCATTATGGTTTGATTCAGCCTGTGGTCAGACATCAGTTGGCTCAGCAGGGCATCACATGGGAGGAGTTCATCTCTCGCGAGTTCTTTACAGAACCACCACCACATCCGGAGATTGTTCATGAGGAGGGAGGACCATCACAGCAGCATGATATCCCCGGGACTAGCCATGTCAGCTCTTCTCCATTGGTCACTTATCAGAGAGGCCATAAGGCCTTATTTGCAGCAGCTAGGCGAGTATTTTCTCCACACCAGGTGGAAGGGGTCTCGCCTTCTTCATCAGCACCACGAGTGTTATCTCCACACCAGGTGGAAGGGGCCTCGTCTCCGATAGCAGCACAGGTATCAGAGAGGGGCAAACAGCCCAGGATTGCTGAGGGGCCATCAGGTGTTCCAGATATAGAGCTTGTTGATCTTGATGTCAGTTCTCCTAGCCTAGAGTCAAAGGAGATCATTCAGCACCTTAGAGCTGAAAATGATGCATTGCAGAAGAGATTAGAAGGGGCACAATGGACAATCTCATATCTAGAACAGCGCAACAAGCAGTTGGAGGATGAGCAAACTCTTGATGAGTTGTGGAGGATTCGTAGTGACCGCAACTTGGCTCGAAAGAGACCCGGCGATTTGGTACCCGTTGAGCGAGAGGCTATGCTTCTTCGGGTCAATGCTCATTTGGAGAGGTTGCTGGCCAAGGCCAACCAAGATAAGAACTTGCTCCGGAACATGAAAAATCATTATTGGGCGCGGATGCACGTGTGCAAGGCAAAGATGAAGGTGCTCCAAAGGCGGTTGGTCAAAGCACAAAAACGGAGAAAAAGGCCCGATCCCCTCCACATCTTGGCTGAGGCTTCCTTGAAGGAGCATGGCACTAAATAGCTCAGCCCCAGCACAAATTCCAAGAAATTTTGAGCATTTTGGGTGATTTTTGGTTTTTAAGGCAAAAAACAGGTTTTTCCGCTTGACGGGTCTCACCCCCCGCGCGACCCTTTCACTTGGAAACTCTATTTTCAAAAAACTCAGCATTTCTGGATTTGGCATGAAAAGTTACACATTCTCACCCATTGCCAAGAGATTTTATGAAGTTTTGGGCCTCCTGAAAGTCAAAAAACAAGCAAAAAATGACTTTCTGCCAAATTTTTGACACACAGAAAGCAGTCATGGGAGATTTCAATTTTGGAGGGGCAAATGACAACCAAATTCAGATATTCTAGTTGGGTTGGAAAGTAGACTCATAGACCTTTCCAACAAGCCTACTCTTGCCTCATTTGGATACCTGAAAGTGCCCCAAAAGTGCTCTCAAAGGCGCGTGACCCGTCAGGATTTGGCACGCGACCCGTCAGGCAAATTGCTCAGGATTTCAGCCTACAGCTCAGCAAAACGCAGTTTTGACTGTGTTTGACTTTTTGGAGTTGATTTTTATCCTTCTTGTTGTAAATGATGTAAATTTATGACACTTTTACACTTATGTATCTCTTCTGGAAGATTCATTCATGAGATAGGTGAAAATTAAATGAATGAATTGGTTTCCTAGTTTATAGAGGCAAGTTGTTTTGACTGCCTAGTTTTCAGTGCTTAGTTTAGAATTGGTTGAAACAGCTCCTAGGATAGTGAGCTCGACCCCTAGAGGTAGGGAAAGATGTTAGATGATCTATATTATGTACTCTCTTGCTCATTTTCATGGTTGGACTCTTGAGGGAGAAGCTCTTATTGTATTACTCACTGTATCTCTGCAATTTTTGGCAAAGGAAGACCAGGGTTTTGCAGTCCTTTTTGGGATTCTTGTGGTCACATGTATTGATGGTGTGTTTCTCTTTGTACTTGTAAGTGTGTTATGTGAATCATTTCCTTACTTTTCCTTCTGCAAATTAGGCAAATGAAGTGTTAAAGTAGAATTCATGACTGTCATGCTCTGCTTTTAAGTTTGCTTAATATCAATGTTTTCGACTGTTTAAAGGGAATTCAAGGTTATTGCTTGCTCTCTTTAACTCCTCACCGGTCATTCTCATCCATCCATCTCTATTAAAGGCATCAATACTATTTCCTACCTCGCCCCAAAGAACCCCCTGCGAAAACTGTGTCCAATCCCCGCACCTAAAATTGCCATTTCCCCAATTTTCCACCAAAAACCCTAAAAATCCCAAATCAACCCTTTTGATCAGTTTACTAGCCTAAAATCAGTGTTACCCTATTGGTTATCTCGCCCATTGAAGATCTTTATCGAGATAGACCGGAGAGAGCCCTCTCCTGCCCCGTAGGGCTAGCTACGAGGCTAAGTGGTTTGATGTTGCCTTGAGGTTTACCTTTCTCAGCCTGAGGTGAAATTTCAAGCGCTAACAGGTTGTAAGCATGTTGAATATAGTGCAATTGTTCATCCCACAATTTAGGATGATTGCTGCAATATCCACGAAGAAGATTTATCACTATTATATTCACCACTTCTGTTTGACTATCTGTTTGTGGATGAAAGGTTGTACTCTTTTTCAATTTGGTGTCCATGAATCCCCACAATTTTGACCAAAAAATTCCCACAAAGCGAGAATCTCGATCACTAACAATGGATGTGGGCAATCCAAAATGCACCCAAACATTATGAAAGAATAATTGAGCAGTTTGTTCAGCTGTAACTTGCTTTTTACATGGCAGCAAAATACACATTTTGATGAACCTATCCATAACTACATACAAATAATCATGACCTCTTTTTGACAATGAAAGACCTCCTACAAAATCCATAGAAATATTCTCCCACGGTCGTGAAGGAACTGGAAGTGGTGTGAACAATCCTAACTTCCTATTGCTAGGCTTACTAATTTCACATAATGAATATGCTTTAATAAAACAAGACATACTTTCAAGCATACGAGGCTAATAACAATACCTCTGTAGATGTGCCACCGTCTTACTTACACCGAAATGACCAGCGATAAGAGAAGTATGTGCCTCTCATATGATGTTAACTCTTTCTCCCTGTGGAATAAAAAGCTTGCCAAGATGGTACAAAACGTTATCATGCAAATGATAATCCAATTCCTCTACTTGGTTACCTTGACTCAAGCTTGCATAAACATCTTGAAAGCCATTATCTAATGCATATTTCTCAATATAATTTTCATGTAAAACAGAATTATGCTTGAGTAAATTATATGCACTAACAATCGGCCTAGAAAGCATATCAGCAACTTTATTGTAGATGCCTTTCTTATACCTGATTACCAAGTCGAATTGTTGAAGGAAACCCATCCATCAGAAGTGCCTTGATTGTTGCAACTTTGATTAAGATTGCAAGTATTTCAATGGTTGATGATTAGTGTGAATGATTGTTTCCTTACCCATCAAGTAGTGTTTCCATTTTTTCACACTTTGCACCAATGCATATAATTCCTTGTCATATGTAGATAGTTAATCACCGCACCATTAAAATTTTCCGAATGAAAATAGATAGGCTTACCATGTTGCATGAGGACTGCACCCATAGCGTAATCACTAGCGTCAACCTGAATCTCAAACGATTGTCACAAGTCTAGAAGTGTGAGTACAGGAGCTCTACTGATATTTTGCTTCAATGCATCAAAGGCCTTTTGTTGTTTGCCTCCCCATTGAAAAACCTTTTTCATGCTTTTCAATGCATGCAAAGGAGTGGCTATAAGAGAAAAATTAACAATGAATTTCCTCCAATATTGGGTTGCTCCCAGAAAACTTCTTACCTCTATGACTGTCTTGGGTCTTGGCCAATTTACAATGACATCAACCTTCGAGGGAT
The DNA here is from genome assembly GCA_031772625.1 of Pinus tabuliformis. Lineage (NCBI taxonomy): Eukaryota > Viridiplantae > Streptophyta > Pinopsida > Pinales > Pinaceae > Pinus > Pinus tabuliformis. The sequence goes on along the minus strand of CM062816.1, from coordinate 980,288,437 downwards.
CTATTTTCAACTCACCTCCTCTAACAATATAACCCAAGTAAACTAAAAAAGTCTTTCCAAACTCGCACTTTGACATTTTTAGATACAGTTGTTCTTTTTTCAAGACATCAACTACTTTTCTTACATGCATGACATGTTCATCACGGGATTTACTGAAAATTAAGATGTCATCTAAGTATACTATTACAAATTCATCAAGAAATGGCCTCAACACATCATTCATCACATGCATGAATGTAGAAAGAGCATTACATAAACCAAACGGCATAACTATCCATTCAAACAAACCTTGTTTTGTTTTGAACGTTGTCTTCCAAATGTCTCCTTCAGCTATTCTATTTTGATGGCAGCCACTTCTTAAGTCCATATTAGTAAAATACTTTTCGTATTTCAATTGATCCAGTATATCATCTATTCAAGGCAGTGGGTAACGGTTCTTTACCGTAATTTTGTTCAATGCACGAAAGTCCACACACATGCGCCATGTTCCATCCTTCTTTGGCACCAAGACAACAGGTGAACCACAAGGCGAGGAAGATGGTCTGATGATCCCTTTATTAACCAACTCTTGGATTTGCGTCTTAATTTTTGTGCTTTCCATCACTAACATCTTGTACATGCCAATGTTAGGAAGAGCACAATCTTGTTGCAATTGTATCTTGTGTTGGATTCCACTCTTGGAGGTAATCCCTTTGGTTCTTGAAACATTTCGTTGTATTGGTTAATTACGTCAACCAATTCAAATTTCAAATCCGAATCACGACCTTTAAAAGCTTCATTATCCACATCATTTTTGGGTTTGATCATGAGAAGCACAAAATTCTTGCTCAAATTCACCAATATTTTCATCTGCCCTACATTAACAAGCGAAATATTTGTTTTCTTGTTGTGAGCTCTCACAATATATTCTACTCCATTTTTGAATAAATGATATTTATTTTCATGTCGATGGAATATATATTTTCTGTCATAAAGGTACGAGTTGCCCAAAACGATGCCACGGATATCTAACGGCACAACGTCAAGCTCCACTTCATCTATGAATTTTGCAGTGAGTGAATTTCCCTTTACACTTTCTTGTAACCTGCAATTGCACATTGTCACATACCCATCTAAGTGGATATGGTTTATGATGTGGAAAAGTTTCCAGATTTAAACTCTTGACAATGTTTTCAGAGATAAGATTGGCTTGAGAGCCGCTATCGAATAGTGTATCAATCTTGTTATGTTTTGAGATCACCCTTATGTGAAATAGTTCTATTCTCCTCTTTTCATTTGGAGTTTCATTTTGTGAGTCTGAAGAACTAGTGCTGGCAATGGATTCTTTTCCTTTTAACCCCATGGATGTGATTTTAGTTTCATCACCCGAATCAGATCCCAAATCCTATTGAGTGGTTGCAGTTGTCTTCTGTTTTCCCTTGTTGTTGTTTCTTTTTGGTCTCATTTCAGGATGAAGCTTCCAACATTGAGCTTCATCATGACACTCTCTAGAACAATGTTTTCATGTAACTTTCTCTCCTTCTTTTTTGATAAATGCATTTTTCTTTGCCTTCCCTTTGAAATCCTTTTCTTTTCCCTTACTCTTAAATGGCTTTTTCATACCTTCTTTTGGGGTGTTTTTCCCTCTTGCCTCAAGATGAGTGGCTTGCACACACACATCATCTAGATTACTGGGATTAAACATTAAGATAGTATTCCTAAGGTAACTGTGTAAACCCCCTATGTACTTCGGCAATGTGTCCTATGATTGTAAATCTACACCTAACATCAAAGACCTTTTTCTAAATTCTTGGGTGTAATCTTGCACATTTATCTTACCGTGCTTTTCAATCTCCTCTTGGGTATTTGATTCCCACCATACTAGTACTGCGCCCTCCATTCTCAAGGAATCTAACTGAATCTTTATGTCATCCTCTTGAAGATTTTGATTCCTGCAATAGACCTCCAACTGACGAATCCAATTATCAAGCTTCTTTGAATAATGATAATGAGTATGAGTAAGGGTTGTATTAGTGCAAGAGTGTGAAGATGTTTGTGAAGAAGATGGTGGAGAGGGTGGAGGTTTGTCTCCATTTCCATTAACTCCTTTTCCATTACCTCCTCTTGAAGAGCCTTCTCCTTTGGGAGGTTTGGAACTTTCCCTTTGCAACCTGGTATTCCTCTCTTCATAGAGGACCTTCACCATCTTTGTCATATCAAAGAAAGCCTTTATGAAGGTCTTCTCATCTTTTGTCATGTTTGTAAGTTTTTCTTCATGAGATATGATCTCTCGAGTCTCAACTGCAACTTTAGGTTGAATTGGTGTCGGAGATTATGGCAACCTTTCTCTTCTTCCCCTTGACCCAACTTCAGGGCTTCCAACCAGCTTTCCTTCACCTCTTTTGAGTTTTAACCTTGTAAGCATGACATAAACTTGCAAACAACTAAATCCTTCTTTCACAAAACAAAACCTAGTGCTATGATACCAAATTGATCTGATTTATAATATTAGTTTGCAGTGCTAAGATCTTCCTCAGATTATAAACAAAATGCTTTCATTGTGCTTAAGGATTCATCAATTTTTGCAAGTGAAATGAATAGTTTTTATGTTAATTTTATGAACAATTTAACGTAAACCAGAAACTGAACGGTAGCATAAACATGTACATGACATCATCAAAAACCCATTACAACAAGCACATGATAAAGGATTTCTTCCCTCCTGGGCTATGTCTCATTGGTCTAGCTTCCAATGGTTTAAGCCTCTCTATTATGCTCAAAAGTGTAAAAATATGTGTTTATAATGCTCAAATACTACTGAAACCTACCCCAATGAGTCCAGAATACTCAAAAATGGCCATCTAGCCTCTTTTTGCATCCAATTTTGTGGAAAACTGAAGAATTTATGACTTCCCCTTGTTTTCCCATTATTCACTCCACAAATTGCTCCACATCCAACAGGAACCCACAATTTCACTCAAAAAATCCGCTAACCGAGTGAGAATTTTGCCACACGATGGGACACAATCCATCGCCACTGACTGCCCATTGCAAATCGCAATCAGTGGAGTCCTGCAATCTTATGGACTGTGAACCAGGCAGACGATATTCAATTTCGGTTCAGAGGACCCGATAGGACATTAAACTGCAGCTTAACCTTATCACATTTGGGATATCGCAATTGGCGAAAAACCATTGGTCCTATACATATGCAGGACCTATCTTGTTGTGATATGTGATTGCAATATTGCATCGCAACCCAAACCTGCCGGGGCCGATTCTGTAACACATCCCTTCACGAATGTGTAATTGCAATCCATCACATTGCGCCTCCGCCCGATTCTTGAATGATTTCCTGCTTACCTTATTGCATCATAACCCTTCCTTACTCAGGGGCTGATTTTTAATGCCAACCTGCCTGCGATTGCGATTTGCGACATGTAGGGGCTAATAGCGGCTTGCCACTTGGCGCCTCCTCATTTGCGGAAGGACCTTGCCACATCATTTGGTGTACCACAATCTAGTTTTACAGACCATGGGAGACATTTCTAAAATCACATGATGTCTGAACTTACTGCCAAATTGGACCATCAACATGACTGCTCAACTCCCTATTACCCGCAAGAAAATGGGCAAGTTGAAGTGATTAACAATGTTTTGAGAAATATTTTACAACACATGATAGGGATCCATAAATCGGATTGGCACTTCATCATTTATGCAATCTTGTGGGAATATCAAGTGGTTGTACCCGTCTCAATGACTAGAGACTCACTCACAGGTGGAGCATCAACACTGCTACCAAAATCGGCCCGAACCATAGTCTTAGCATGAGGATCGAACTCTGTCGAAAACTCTTGTAAAATATAGAGATTTTTATAAAGGATGAGATAGCTAAATCATAAACAAATAATTGGGATAATTAAATGAGTTTCTCACCCCATATTGATGACGTTGTTGGATCAAGGTTCTGATTTTACCTTTTACCTCATCTATTAGAGGCGCAATCAGAACTAAAAATTAATTTTCTTGTTTGGTTTAAATATAAGCTTCCTTATTACTTGAATTGTATCAGCAAACATAAAAGTTTCATCATCAATAAGCTATTCCTCATTAGCATATGTGGACTGCTCTAAGGCTGGTGCCTTCCCCTTATCATCATGTTTATCAAATAAGTGTAATTTGCAATTCATCCACAATTAATCATCGTTATATTAATAAGAAAACCATTATTTACATATGTCTAAATTTATATAGAAACTTCACATAGTAAATGACAATCATAACATACAATAGACATTGCTTACAAGTTGGGTAAAATTGAATACATGCCACCCCATAATAGCAATATTTGTATTTATTCTATCCAAACTGTAATCAATGATAAACTCTTCCCCTGTAACTATTGATTTGATGGGACATATGAATACATGGTTTCCTTCACATCCCTCGTATATGCAATTCGCTTTCTTATTTGTGGTGATGGGCCGTGGACTATTTATAAACCATGGAATATTCCCTATTGCTTCTGGCCTTCCATCAATATACATAGTTGTTCCTTTATTTTCATCATTGTTGTTTAGCTGTATATAATTAGCGACCACTCCATATCTTTGCATACTTTTGGTATATTGGACTAATCGTACCCAATCATTGTAGTTGTAACAAGGTTCGACATACCCCATCAATTTAGTTAATCCTCCGTAACATACCTTTATGCCATTCATGGAAAATAGCCCCAAACCATGTATTGATGATTGGACAATGTGGTATATCCTTTCATTGCCAGAAAAAATCAGGGTTTATTTCAGAAAGATCCTTTGGTGCCCATTGTTTCACTAGATGTCTATACCTCAAAGGCACCTCGATGTTTTATATGCTTTGATTATCATAATAACATGACGCCCATTTAGCAAAAAAAACTTCCATGTGTCTGTGGAATTTTCTTCTGATCTTTTCACCTCTAGTTGATCTTCGCCTACTAGACGGCATAGCATAGGTTTGGTCAATTTATTCTATCCTACCTGAACTTTCGTCACTCGATGAAGATAGATCTGAAAAAAAATCTATTTGGTTGAACATCCTATAACACTCCATCAAATGAAAGAAACTATTAGAGAGTGTCATAAGAGATGTTGAGAAACATCTTGACGAAAACACGAGAACATTATATTAGTACAAGTGAGTTATATGGAAGTTCTTTGCATTAAAAATATTCAAGTAATATTTTAAAACTTGAGAAACTATTCATCCTAACCAATGAAATCACTCGATAACTTGAGAACTCAACATAATCTGATAGCATTTAATCGTCCAATACAAAAAGAATTACCAACATACTTCGATATGTTGAAGAATGTAACTAGTTTCGGTAGAATAAAAGACAAAGTTTTTGGATGTCGAGCTTGGTGAGATTTGTAGCTTGGCCCAAAAAAGTGACTTGTCGACTAAGAACCCAAGCCCTTGGGCTTTGCACCCAAGCAGATGGACGTGGAATCATAATGCATTTCAATGATTTTACACATGGAGGTATTAGAGGACTTTGAGAGGAACTAGAGGCAATGAAAATCATCGAAATCCGAGTTGTCTATGATAATATTTTCATTTTTCTATATGGTTTTTTGGTTTGCACATGATTTATTCAAGTCAACTTGTGTAATTTTATGAGTTTTCAAGCCCACAATATCATATTAGATCAAAGTTTATAAATTAGAGTGAGGAGAAACCTCATTCTCACCAACCCAAGTGCAATTCATCATAAGTGGAGAGTATCTAAAGATTCTAAATTTATAAAAACTTCATCATCTTGGAAGGCTCTTGCAAGAGGCATTATGGCAAGATCGGTAGATATTCCATATTGTATAGAAACAATACTTTGAAAAGTATGAAGGAATGCATCTACTCAAGTTGGTTATATGCATAGTGAATCTTTCATTTAGTTATATGATGCCTGAAAATGTGAATTCGACTTACTCTATAATGGATAAAATGCTACTCTAGAATAGATCTCATGGTTATATTATTTTACATACAACTACATTGATGTTTACCTGCTATGAGGTTGGTGCCCTTCTAACAATATATTGTAGTAAATGACAATCATAACATATAATAGAAATTGCTTACAAGTTGGGTAAAATTGAATGCATACCACCCCTATAATAGCAATATTTGTATCTATTCTATTTGAATTATAATCAATAAGCAACTCTTCCCGTGCAACTATTGATTTAATGGCACATACAAATTCACGGTTTCCTTCATACCCCTCAAATATGCAATTGGGTTGAAGAATGTAACTAGTTTCGGTGGAATAAAAGGAAAAAAAATTAGATGTCAAGGCTATTGAGATTTGTAGATTGGGAGGTACTCCAAGCCATAGGATAGAGGGTTTTGGATGAATTGGCACACAAAAGTTACTTGTGGGCTAAGAACCCAAACTTGTGGGATTTGCACCCAAGTTGGTGTGTGTGGAACCACAAGGCATTTCAATGATTTGACACATGGAGATGTTAGAGGACTTCGAGAAAATCCAGAGGCAATAAAATGTCAACACCACCCTCCTACTACTACATTCTTTTCATATTGAAAGATGTGATAGAAAGTCAACATACACATATGATGTCATAAGCGCTTTTATAATGGATGCAATTATGTTGACTCCAATTCAATACAATCAAGATGAGAAACAAATTTATTTATAACCTACCGCCACCTCATACATGCCCTATAATCCACAACCACCAATTCTACCACACTTGGTGCGCCAATGATCTTGTTCACCATGGCATGAGTCCCTCTTCTGCAGTATACTAGTATTTTATATATTAGTCTCCATGGAATGGTATTAAAAATGGACACATGTGTTGATTATGATAGCATTCAAAGTTTTAACATTGCTCAAAGAGTTAATTGCTAACTTTTGTCATCTGAAAAGACCATGTGACCCTAGACATATGATTTTTTCTTTGTCTCCAAGCATCTCCTAAGGCTTTATGGTCCCATTCATAATCTGATCCCACAATAGATGGAAAAATAAACTAGCATGTCCCTTCTACTAAGATTTATTATTTCTATAAACTCCCATGAAATCCAACGCTAGAACATACCTATGGGATTATAGAGTAGCTATCATATCAAGAATTTTCTCAATGGAAAAAAACAATACATCAATTCATAACATGTATCTAGTCATACATCACATGCATTAATTAAACAATCATATGTATAAGATCATGTCAACACTTGACTATCATATGGATAACATAATCACATGTATCTAATGTAACTAGCGCCAACAAATTTTATCAAATCATAGAGCATATCATCCAAAATATGAGAATTCATTTACAGACAAATTCATATCTTACTCATAATCAACTAGAGTGCATTAATTAGATCATAGATGAGATATACATTAAGATTTACTCATTATGAATATAGTCGTAATGTGCATCATATGCAAATTAAAATTTTATAAATCACAATATTATGCCATCATAATATACATACATTATAGTTTAAAAGTAATAATTGATATTCTTACACTTTCATGTATATGCACAAAGCCATGAACAACATAGAAATTGTCATCTCAAATGTACTTATCTATAAAAATCAGCAATTGATAAAGGTGCATCTATGTCCATATATATAAGCACACTAGTGTGGACATATCATGTAATGTCTCCATTGATTATCTAATGTAGTGTTATGTCAAATATAACATCTAAGTTAGCTCACACTGCAAAAGTATGAGTAATCAAAGTAGAACAAAGGATTAAACAACAAATTTCATAATGTGAATTTTCTCAATAACAATCATAACAAAATCTCAAGGTAGCATAAACATATGCCAATTTTGGCCACACATCACATAATTACAAGTCATTGGGGTATTACATACACCCACCCTTCAAGAATATTTTTCCTAAAATTATAATCAACAAAACTAAAACTTCATAAATAGTACTTATCCCCCCCCCCACCTTGATTAAGAATCTCATATTTACAACAGTTTACAGAGCATGCAACATATTGAAATCAGTGAAATAAAACCATAAGGTGCTTAAGAGGGTAATTCTTCATAGCACTTAAGATATTTCATTACCTCAAAGTCTTCTAAGCATTTTAGTTGTCACTCTAACATTCAAGTAAATAGAAAAATATTAGTGTCACACCCATTTGATATAATTCAATAATCATCAATTACCTAATGTATTAGGAAAACATCATCTCATTAGAATGCTAAAAAAAATCATCTAAAACCCCATTACAAATTGTTAACCAAATCCCATATCCATTCAATAAAAAATCGAGAACCTAGGGTTTCTTCAGTCTGGTTGTTTTGCAGTGATCTATTTGGGTTTGGTTGGATCACCACTTGGGTTTTGTTTTTGAGCATCGAGATTCTCTCCATACCTATGCATGAATAATGAGCCACATAAAAGGAGCTCTTTTTGATATAAATCTTTGTGGTGTGAGCTCCTACAATTTGTGTATCCTATAGTGAAAACCCTAGGCCGAATCTGTGGAGGCATCTAAAATAAATTTTTATGTGATTTATCAAGCCCTAATTGAAGAGATTGGGCTACAGATACTACCTAAACACAATTGCAATAAAAAGGGAAACATATGCCTTTACCCTTCAACCAAGAGCCAAGATATTTTTTCACCAGGAAGGAGGGTTCTATCCTTACTCAATGAAGAAGGCAATGAGAATATCAATGAATGGAATTGAAATGGTGTAGGATGCCTATAGTGGTATTCTTACATGTGTGCTAATCCTTCAATCAATATCGGGTAGATAAAAGTGAGTGATATTCCATAATACTATGAATCACGGTCTTTCCACGGAGGCTTATAATGTAACGGACGTAGGTCTCACAGTATATAGTGCAAGATCGAGAGCATTTGGAGATGGGAGAAAAGGTCAATTAGAGACCTCACAAGGTCTGCATCTCTCATAATGTTATTAGTCATATTGTTGGGTAATCACATCTTGAATATGAGATCTAAACACATTCAAATGACATAACCTCTATCATGGGGACTACCATTCCAAAGATTAGAGAGGCGGTATCTGAATCCACGAATCTAGTACTTCACCACCTTAAATTGAATTAGATGGATGGGCTCCAAACCCCAATAACAGAGACAGATCTATGGATGCCTTAGGTATGGGTATCATTTTAATTGGGACAGTCTATTTCAAATGCTCAGTAACCATCATTCGTGCACAGTATTTGAGAAAATGCTAATAACAAAATGTCAAGACACAGTGTGCTTACCTGATAATTTGAGGATCATCCAGCCATGAGTGTGAATGTGGTGCCGAGCTCTAAAATGTGAATGAAATGGTGTCGTCATATCAACCAAACCATGGTGCCCTCCTATGTAGATAGACGGGAAGCCAAAAAATGCGGCCTTAATAGGGTGTTGAGCTCCGAAAGGCAAGTGAAACGGTGTCGTGAGATAAACCAATCCCTGGTGCCCTCATATGCAAATCGATGGGAAGCCAAAAAATTCATCTTTAATGTGATGTAAAGCCCAAAGAGTGAGTGAAATGGTGCCATAAGATCAACCAAATCCCGGTGTCTTGGTGCCATCATATGCAGATCAACACAGGGAAGCCAAATAATTCTTTTGTTATATTTTTTTTTATATTGGACCCCAAACAAAAAATAACATATAATTATAACATAAAACACAAAATTAAATATAACATATAATTATATTAAATTAAATTAACAATTTATAATACAATATAACATAAAATTAAATTAAATTATATATTATATTTAATTTTAATTTAATATAATCTTAATTTTGGTTATATATCATATTAATATATATAACAATCTTAATAAATAATGTGATATGATTTTTGTTGAAATTAATCATGTATTTCATGTGTTAAATGTGAATAGAAATTTAATTTTGTCATTCACGCTATTATGATGAAATCCCATGGTATCTTGTGATTAAACATTTGAAGAACCCCTAGTTTCAACATGGCTACACAGTGTGGAAAACAACAATCCATTCATTTATATAATTAAAAATTAAGAATATAAATATGATGACACCCAAACATATGTCAAGTGTTCAGGTTGAATTTAAATGCAATGAATAGTTCTCTTGGCTATTTAATATATTGAATAGTATAATGAATTGAGGTAATACTGTTGAAAATAGTAACAAGAAATGCTAAAAATTGAAATGTTATAAATAGCATTGCTATAAATAGCATTTCAGGATATACTCCAACTCTGTTGGAAATAGCAAAAAATAGAAATGCTAAAAATAACATTGTTATAAATAGCATTTCAGGATAGATTCCAATTTTAATTAGTCCCTGAATTAAAATTCGAATTTAGCCTCACTAGCTGTTTGAAAAATAATTCATTAATTCATCTTGAGTTAATTAGTTGGAGAAAATCAAACATGAAGTATACGTGAAGACATGTGACAGCTATCCCTTTGATTGAGGAAGTTATCCCTTAATTAAGGAGATAAGGATGAGTTGTATTTGAGTTGTAATTAGTTAGCTCAGTTAACTGAGTTAAGTCCAGTTAAATTAGTTCCAAACAGTGGGAGGAACTAATTGTGAGTTCAGTTAGTTAATGCATGCATGCATGCAATTAGTGTTCTCCAGATAACTGAATATTTTGTCATAAATAACTCATGCATGTCAGTTTAGAGAAAGACCCAATTGAGATTAAAGGAAGGGACGATGTATTATTAGTTGGAGGAATTTTCCTATAAAGGAAACTCATCCATGCAGAAGGAATTATCTCCCTTAGAATTGCGCAGTTATTTCAAAGGTTAGTGAGCAGTGTGTGAGGTAATTACACATAGGTGGAAGCTAGAGGACCCAGGAGAAACTGCGCAAGGAAATAGGAGGCTTGGAGGACTGAAGGAAGGCATATGTGTTATCTATTCTGTCCATGAGCAGCAGTGAGGGATTGTACTGAGAGCTGGATAGCTTCTGAGCTAAAGCTTTGTGTAATCCTGAGATATTTCTACTTGTATGATAATACAGAGATCGGGGTTTTTATTTGAGGCTTTCCCTAGATTATTCTTCTGTGTTTATGTGTGATTGATTTCTTCTTCATCTGTTATATGTGTTCTATTTGATCTTGCTCAACATCGATTAAGATTTCGCAAGTTTGTTTGTAGAAGTAGATCAAGTATTCTGCTTTAGTATATTGCATTATCAGGTGATCTACGGTGAAATTTCTACATGGTATCAGAGCCAAGTTTATCGGGGCTGTGAACAATATAAGAAGAAGAGAATTCGAAGTAAAAAAATAAATAAATAATTGGGCCGCAAGTTTTCAGAGCATATCTGAAAATGTTTATGCAAAATTTTCATAAACAAATAGAAGATCTGGATTCCTTGCGAAAAAAGACCCAAATTCAAAAAAAAAAAAAAAATCGATTGAATCGGAGTCTGGATGAGGGAGATATCGCTTATTTAAAATCAGCTCTTTTTCTAGAGAATTTCGTGACAGCGAGAAAGATGAAACGGATTAGTGTGCTAGCCAAGAACCTGTATGCACTTGAGGTACAAGATTCATGCAAAGCCTTGAGGAGCAAGGCAAAGGTTAGATACTTGGTGGTTGAGAGGGAGAGTAAATTACCTCTCAACATGCAGTGCCAAAAGAAGTCTCAGACAATTGTGGAGGAGCCATAATTGGTGAAACAGCTTCAGGAGATTGTGGAGCAGCCACAACTGGAGAAGCCGAAAGGAGGCCGAGTGGAGGCATCCACTCATGCATAGACCTCCAGTAGCGGGGAATTTCGAGCCAAGTGGGTAGAGGGATCACATGCAGCCATACCTTCAGGTGTGAGGTGGGGGGATGTGAAGTGATAGTCCCAAGAAGGCTGAAATAGGGGTAGGATCATTGAGGTACCCAGCCTCTTTGATTAGACCTTGCTATAGGAGCCTCGATGAGGAGTAGCAAGACTGGTTGAGTGGGTAGAAATGGATGCGGATGGAGCGGCAAAGAGAGCTACAGTGCAGGAGTCCCAAGACAGCGCAAAGCTAGCAGGCTGCAGCAATGCGAGAGGCACAGGAGTGTTGCACCAGTGCAGGATGGCACAGAGAGGTGTGCAACGATGCGAGATGCAGGGATTTGTTGTAGCAATGCAGAGGTCAGAGAGGGAGCACTTGTCAACGGCGTAGGAATCTTCAGCATTAGAGGGTGTTTCTAGCCCAACAGGGAGGTCAGTTGGGAGATCAGTTACTTACTTCTCAGTAACTGAGTTGCAGTGCAGCAGTGGGTAGCACGATGCAACATGATGAGAGGAGATGCAATGCGGATGCAATGCTAGGAGATAGGAGCAGCAGCAGCATGGATGCAGCAGGAGGAATCAGTGTGATTGATGCAGTCAGGGATCAAAGTGACAAAGGCTAGAGCAGTCAGATACTGAAGAGCACAAAGGTGCAGAGTTTTTAGTCGACAGAGGCAATATCAGTCAGAGACTTTGATGACAGAGGCATCATTCTTATTCAGGTTGGATATTTTTTGTTTCTGGAGTTGTTGGAACAACAACACTTGAGAGAATTGTTGCATGCAGAACATTCCAAAGGTTCAGGATCAGGTTCGAGTTGAATGCCTTTCTTGTTGAGAGGGAGTGTTGAAAATAGCAACAAGAAATGATAAAAATAGAAATGTTAAAAATAGCATTGCTATAAATATCATTTCAGGATATACTCCAACTCTGTTGGAAATAGCAAAAAATAGAAATGCTAAAAATAGCATTTCAGGATAGATTCCAATTTTAATTAGTCCCTGAATTAAAATTCAAATTTAGTCTCACTAGTTGTTTGAAAAATAATTAATTAATTCATCTTGAGTTAATTAGTTGGAGAAAATCAAACATGAAGTCTATGTGAAGACATGCAACAGTTATCCCTTTGATTGAGGAAGTTATCCCTTAATTAAGGAGATAAGGATGAGTTGTATTTGAGTTGTAATTAGTTAGCTCAGTTAACTAAGTTAAGTCCAGTTAAATTAGTTCCAAACAGTTGGAGGAACTAATTGTGAGTTCAGCCAGTTAATGCATGCATGCATGCAACTAGTGTTCTCCAGATAACTGAATATTCTCTCATAAATAACTCATGCATGTTAGTTCAGAGAAAGACCCAGTTGAGATTAAAGGAAGGGACTGTGTACTATCAGTTGGAGGAAATTTCCTATAAAGGAAACTCATCCATGCAGAAGGAATTATCTCCTTCAGGATTTCACAGTTATTTCAGAGATTAGTGAGCAATGTGTGAGGTAGTTACATACAGGTGGCAGCTGGAGGACCCAGGAGAAACTACGCAAGGAAATAGGAGGCTTGGAGGACTGAAGGAAGGCATATGTGTTGTATATTATGTCCATGAGCAGCAGTGAGGAATTGTACTAAGAGCTGGATAGCTTGTGAGCTAAAGCTTTGTGTAATCCTGAGATATTTCCACTTGTATGATAATACAAAGATCGAGGTTTTTAGTTGAGGCTCTCCCCAGAGTATTCTTCTGTGTTCATGTGTGATTTATTTCTTCTTCATCTATTATATGTGTTCTATTTGATCTTGCTCAACATCGATTAAGCTTCCACAAGTTTGTTTGTAGAAGTAGATCAAGTATTTTTCTTTAGTATATTGCATTATCAGGTGATCTATGGTGAAATGTCTACAAATGCATTGTTTGAATATAAGATATTTGTGTTGGAGGGTTCATTGAAAACTAAAAGAGGATCCATTAGTTAAGCATTGTCATAATTCGTTTGTAAACGTATACAAAATAATTTTCCAACAAAAATCATGTTCTCATTTCTAAGTAATGTCAACTATAACAATCATGGAAACTATTGCATTCAAGGCATCTTTGTGTGTATGTTTTGAATGGGAGTATTATTTCTCAATCCATGAGAATGGAACATGATGATTTTGAGTCTAACTTGTCCATAATTAAGGCTATCGATGAGTGGGTTTAGGAGAAATAAGTTATTGGTCACACAATTCTAGGTTCAAAAATGGGTTTATATGGTTAAGAATTGGCATAGTTGATTTATAAATGTATACAAAAGAGTTTTCCATGAAATACCATGTTCTCATTTCCAAGTACCATCAACTACGATAACCAAGGAAACTATTGTTTACAAGGCATCTTAGTGCCCATCCTTCAAATGGGGGGATTTCTCAGGCCAAATGAATGGAACATGTGATGTCCATTCCAACTTGTCCACTATGAAGGGTGATGCATGATGAGCAGTTCAAGTAGAAAGAAGGCATTCACTGAGTAAAAATTTGAACTCATAGACTAATCCAAATATATGTCTACAATGCTTGAATATCAACAATTTACTAGCAAGTTTGCCACTATTTCAACATGTATTAGGCTTTTGGAGATAAAGTAACAAGGTGACAACTATAAGTTGATTTGTTACCATGGCCAAATATCCTAAACATGCACAATTCAATTTAACATATCATAAGCATAGTTGCCAAGGACCATCAATAATTCATTGAACCAATGCATATTATCATTGTAGCTTAAAATTCACATCTCGTACGGATATAGCCACCATGAATAGGTTAGTTATGAACCAATAATAGGTCTAAAGGTCTAACATGGTAAGCATACAATAACATGGATACTTTAGATGGATAATTTCATCTCTTGACATTTATGTTATAATTTTACCATTTGTTTGTTGAATTCTTTGCATGACTCGTATATGAGTCTTCGAACCCTCCAATATTGTCAACACATGTATCTATAATAGCCATGTCAAATTTCAATGCATGAAAGCACAAACTGAAAGAAAAAAAATCAACATTGGCCCCTTTCACAGGTTAGTGTGTTTGGGGTCAGTTAATTAAAGCATAATTTCAACTAATTGGTACATGTTAAGTGGTGGATTGGTACTTAGGGGTAGGCCCGCAACAAGTAACAATAAGCTTGACATCAATGATAATTGGTTCCTATATAGCCATCATTTTTACATTCATGAGGACTCATATCCTTAAAGATGGGAAGTAGGAGCATAAGAGACATATACTAAATTATGTGTGATTCATTGGGGCATCATTGATTTTCATATAAATGATGTTGACAATTAGGATGATGATGACGAAAATGATGACGACGATGATGACCTTGATGATGGTGATGATGATGACAAAGAAGATGATGATGATTTTAAAGATGATATGGATGAAAAAGATGACGATGATCATGTTGATGAAGATGACAAAGATGAGGGTGGTGATGACGATGTTAATAATAATTATGATGACAAAGATGACAATGAAGGGCAAGAATTTTTCTCAACCTCTGGACTATGAAGTACAGTATAAGCCCATAACTGGTAAATAATAATAAATAATTTCATCTCGTTGACATTTATATATGTTATAATTTTATCGTATGATTATCAAATTCTTTATGTGAGTCATATTTGAGTCTCAAAACCCTTCCATGTCATAAATGCATGCATGCATCTACCATAACAATGTCAAATTTCAGTGCATATGAGCAAAAACTGAAAAAAATTCAAAGTTGGCCCCATTCTCAAGTCACATCACGACTAGATCAAGAGACTTCTTCAGCCCTCCCAACAAATCATTAGCTCATCAATGACACCAAAACATTATCATTTGTTAGTAATATGCTACATAGTCAATTAATTATAAACCGACTTTTAACACCTAAACATTAATTTAGTCAATTTTATAAAAATCATTATGAGACCCCTCGGTCTAACTCTGTTAATTGGAATTCATGGGTCGACCTTACTTATTTTATGTGGGTGCCCCTTTCCAAGTTGGGTTGACCCACCAAATCGTGGCATGAGTGCATTGGTGTGCCTATCATGCGACACCTCATGCGACACCCCATGGGCCCCTGAGTGCTCTGCCTTCGTGCGGGCGTTCGCCCTACCTTGCAAATTAGTCAACACAAATCATTATCTCATCAATGGTAACAAAATATTATCATTTATTAGTACCATGAGGCATAATAAATCAATTATAAACCAACTTTTAACACCTAAACATTAATTTAGTCAATTTTCTAAAAATCATTACAAGACCCACTCGCGGGAACTCTATTCATGGGAAAGCATGGGTTGACCTTACTTCTTTTCTAAGGGTTCCCCTTGCCAAGTTGGGATGACCACCAAATCGTCGCAAGGGCACCCCTGTTGAGTGGGCGTCCTGGCGTGCCCAGCACACAATGCCCCCATGGGCACTCAAGCGCTCTACCTTCATGCAGGTGCACCTAAGGTAAGGGCATTCGCCCTGCCGTGAAAATCAGTCAACAAAAATCATTAGCTAATAAATGACAACAAAATATTATCATTTGTTAGTACCATGTTGCATAATCAATCATTATAAAATGGATTTTAACACTGAAGCATTAATTTAGTCATTTTTCTAAAAATCATTATGAGACCCCCTTGTGGGAACTTTTTTCATGGGCAGTCATGGGCCGACATTACTTCTTTTGTGCGGGAGCCCCTTGCCAAGTCGAGTCGACCCACCAACTTGTCGCATAGGTGCTCCTACCGAGCGGGCGCCCTAACGTGCCCAACATGAAATGCCCCCATGGACGCCTAGGTGCCCTGCCTTCGTTTTCTCATCAATGACAACAAAATATTATTATTTTCTAGTACCATATTGCATAATCAATCAATTATAAACCAAATTTTAACACCCAAACATTACGTTAGTCAATTTTTTAAGAACCATTATGAGACCCCTTGGTGGGAGCTCTGTTCATGGGCATTGATGGGCCAACCTTAATTCTTTTATGTGAGCACTCCTTGTCAAGTCGGGTCAACCTAACAACTCATTGCACAAGCACCCCTAATGGGCAGACGTCCTGGCGTGCCTAGTTCACGACACCCCTAGGGGCACCCGAGTGCTCTGCCTTCATGTTGGTGCGTCTAGGTTGCGAGCGTTCGCCCTGATGTACAAATAAGTCAACACAAATCATTAGCTCATCAATGACAACAAAATATTATTACTTTTTAGTACGTCCATGTTGCATAATCAATCAATTTTAAACTGCCTTTAATACCTAAACATTAATTGTTAGACATCTAGGTGGGAACTCAATTCATGGGCAGTCATGGTCAGACCTTACTTCGCATGTCTGCCCAACTGCCATGTCTCTTGGTTCACCTGTCTCCCAACTCGTCTGGTACATTTTCTTAATGAACCATTAAAGTGAAAATTGGAAATTATGGTATAAATGTAAATGAGCTTCTCTTCATTTCAAGAATGATATACTCTACTTAACAAGGCCAACCATGTGAAGGTGGAAGCTCATATGGCACCCCCCCCCTCATGGTCTCATAATTGTTAGACACCCAGGTGGGAACTCAATTCATGGGCAGTCATGGTCTGACCTTACTTTGCATGTTTGCTCGACTACCATGTCTCATGGTTCACCTGTCTCCCAACTCATTTGGTACATCTGTTTAACGAACCATTAAAGTGAAAATTGGAAATTATGGTATGAACGTAAATGAGCTTCTCTTCGTTTCAAGAATGATATACTCTACTTAACAAGGCCAACCACGTGAAGGTGGAAGCTTGTATGGTACCATGAGGCATAATAAATCAACTATAATCCGACTTTTAACACCTAAACATTAATTTAGTCAATTTTCTAAAAATCGTTATGAGGCCCACTCACGGGAACTCTATTCATGGGAAAGCATGGATTGAACTTACTTCTTTTCTGTGGGTTCCCCTTGCCAAGTCAGGATGACCACCAACTCGTCGCAGGGGCACCCCTGTCGGGAGGGCATCCTGGCGTGCCCAACACACGATGCCCCCCTGGGCGCCCAGACGCTCTGCCTTCATGCGGGTGCACCTAGGGTGAGGGCGTTATCCCTATCGTGCAAATCAGTCAACACAAATCATTAGCTCATCAATGACAACAAAATATTATCATTTTTTAGTACCATGTTGCATAATCAATCAATTATAAATTGGCTTTCAACACTAAAACATTAATTTAGTCATTTTTCTAAAAATCATTATGAGACCCCCTTGTGGGAACATTGTTCGTGGGCAGTCATGGGTCGACATTACTTCTTTTGTGCAGGAGCCCCGTGCCAAGTCGAGTCGACTCAACAACTTGTCACACAAGTGCTCCTACCGAGCGGGGGCCCTAGCCTGCCCGGCATGAAACGCCCCCATGGACACCTAGGTGCCCCACCTTCATTTTCTCATCAATGACAACAAAATATTATGATTTTCTAGTACCATGTTGCATAATCAATCAATTATAAACCAACTTTTAACACCCAAACATTACTTAAGTCCATTTTCTAAAAATCATTATGAGACCCCTTGGTGGGAGTTCTGTTCATGGGCATTGGTGGGCCAATTTACTTATTTTATGTGAGCTCTCCTTTCCAAGTCAGGTCAACCCAACAACTCATTATGCAGGCACCCCTATTGGGCGGAGGTCCTGGTGTGCCCAGCTCACGATGCCCCCAAGGGCACGCAAGCGCTCCGCCTTCGTGTCAATGTGTCTAGGGTGTGACCATTCGCCCTGATGTGTAAATCAGTCAACACAAATCATTAGCTCATCAATGACAACAAAATATTATCATTTGTTAGTATGTCCATGTTGCATAACCAATCAATTTTAAACTGCCTTTTAATACCTAAACATTAATTGTTAGACACCTAGGTGGGAACTCAATTCATGGGCAGTCATGGTCCCACCTTACTTCGCATGTTTACTTGATTTCCATGTCTCATGGTTCACCTGTCTCCCAACTCGTCTGGTACATCTGCTTAGCGAACCATTAAAGTGAAAATTGGAAAATATGGTATAAATATAAATGAGTTTCTCTTTGTTTCGAGAATGATATACTCTACTTAACAAGGCCAACCACATGAAGGTGGAAGCTCGTATGGTCCCCCCCCCTCATGGGCTCGTAATTGTTAGACACCCAGGTGGGAACTCAATTCATGAGCAGTCATGGTCTGACCTTACTTCGCATGTCTTCCCCACTGCCATGTCTCATGGTTCACCTATCTCCCAACTTGTCTGGTACATCTACTTAACGAACCATTAAAGTGAAAATTGGAAATTATGGTATAAACGTAAATGAGCTTCTCTTCGTTTCAATAATGATATACTCTACTTAACAAGGCCAACCATGTGAAGGTGGAAGCTCGTATGGTACCATGAGGCATAATAAATCAATTATAAACCGAATTTTAACACCTAAACATTAATTTATTTAATTTTCTAAAAATCATTGTGAGACCCACTCGCGTGAACTCTATTCATGGGAAAGCATGGGTTGACCTTACTTCTTTTTAGTGGTTACCCTTGCCAAGTTGGAATGACCAACAACTCCTCGTAGGGGCACCCCTATCGGGCGATCGTCCTGGCGTGCCCAGCACACGACGCCCCCATGGGCACCCGGGCGCTCTGCCTTCATGGGGGTGCACTTAGGGTGAGGGCGTTCGCCCTGCCGTGAAAAGCAATCAACACAAATCATTAGATAATCAATGACAACAAAATATTATCATTTGATAGTACCATGTTGCATAATCAATCAATTCTAAACTGGATTTTTAACACTGAAACATTAATTTAGTAATTTTTCTAAAGATCATTATGAGACCCCCTTGTGGGAACTTTGTTCATGGGCAATCATGGGCTGACATTACTTCTTTTGTGCGGGAGCCCCTTGCCAAGTCAAGTCGACCCACCAACTTGTCGCACAAGTGCTCTGCTGAAAGGGCGCCCTAGCATGCCCAGCATGAAACACCCCCATGCAGGCCTAGGTGCCCCACCTTCGTTTTCTCATCAATGACAACAAAATATTATAATTTTCTAGTACCAAGTTGCATAATCAATCAATTATAAACCAACTTTTAACATCCAAACATTACTTTAGTCAATTTTTTAAAAATCTTTATGAGACCCCTTGGTGGGAGCTTTGTTCATGGGCATTGATGGACCAACCTTACTTCTTTTATGTGAGTGCTCCTTGCCAAGTTGGGTCAACCCAACAAATCATTGCACAAGCACCCCTACCGAGTGGACGTCCTGGCATGCCCAGCTCGCGACACCCCCAAAGGAACCCAAGCGCTCCACCTTTGTGTCGGTGCATCTAGGGTGTGAGCGTTTGCCCTGATGTGCAAATCAATCAACACAAATGATTAGGTCATCAATGACAACAAAATATTATCATTTGTTAGTACATCCATGTTGCATAATCAATCAATTTTAAACTATCTTTTAATACCTAAACATTAATTGTTAGACACCCAGGTGGGAACTCAATTCATGGGCAATCATGGTCTGAACTTACTTCGCATGTCTGCCCGACTGCCATGTCTCATGGTTCACCTGTCTCCCAACTCATCTAGTACATCTGGTTAACGATCCATTAAAGTGAAAATTGGAAATTATGGTATAAATGTAAATGAGCTTCTCTTCGTTTCAAGAATGATATACTCTACTTAACAAGGCCAACCACGTGAAGATGGAAGCTCATATGGTCCCCCCCCATGGGCAGTCATTGTATGGTCCCCCCCCCTCATGGGCTCATAATTGTTAGACACCCAGGAGGGAACTAAATTCATGGGCAGTCATGGTCTAACCTTACTTCGCATGTCTGCCCAACTGCCATGTCTCATGGTTCACCTGTCTCCCAACTCGTCTGGTACATCTGCTTAGCAAACCATTAAAGTGAAAATTGGAAATTATGGTATAAATCTAAATGAGCTTCTCTTCATTTCAAGAATGATATACTCTACTTAACAAGGCCAACCACATGAAGGTGGAAGCTCTCATGAGGCAGAATAAATCAATTATAAACCGACTTTTAACACCTAAACATTAATTTATTCAATTTTCTAAAAATCATTATGAGACCCATTCGCGGGAACTCTATTCATGGGAAAGAATTGGTTGACCTTACTTCTTTTCTACAGGTTCCCCTTGCCAAGTCAAGATGGCCACCAACTCGTCACAGTAGCACCCCGATCGGGGAGGCGTCCTGGCATGCCCGAGCGCTTTGCCTTCATGCGGGTGCACCTAGGGTGAGGGCATTCGCCTTGCCATGCAAATCAGTCAACATAAATCATTAGCTAATTAATGACAACAAAATATTATCCTTTGTTAGTACCATGTTGCATAATTAATCAATTATAAACTGGCTTTTAACACTGAAACATTAATTTAGTCATTTTTCTAAAAATCATTATGAGACCCCCTTGTGGTAACTTTGTTCATGGGCAGTCATGGACCGACATTACTTCTTTTATGCGGGAGCCCCTTGCCAAGTCGAGTTGACCCACCAACTTGTCATACAGGTGCTCCTACCAAGCGGGCACCCTGGCGTGCCTAGCATGAATCACCCCCATGGACACCTAGGCACCCTGCCTTCCTTTTCTCATCAATGACAACAAAATATTATAATTTTCTAGTACCATGTTGCATAATCAACCAATTATAAACCAACTTTTAACACCCAAATATTACTTTAGTCAATTTTCTCAAAATCATTATGAGACCCCTTCGTGGGAGCTTTGTTCATGGGTATTGATGGGAAAACCTTACTTCTTTTATGTGAGCACTCCTTGCCAAGTCGGGTCAACCCAACAACTCATTGCACATGCACCCCTACCGAGGGGATGTCCTGGCATGCCTAGCTCGCGACACCCCCAAGGGTGCCCGAGCGCTCCGCCTTCGTGTCAGTGCGTCTAGGGTGTGAGAGTTCGCTCTGATGTGAAAAGCAGTCAACACAAATCATTAGGTCATCAATGACAACGAAATATTATCATTTGTTAGTACGTCCATGTTGCATAATCAATCAATTTTAAACTGCCTTTTAATACCTAAACATTAATTGTTATAAACCTAGGTGGGAACTCAATTCATGGGCAGTCATGGTCAGGCCTTACTTCTTATGTCTTCCCGAATGCCATGTCTCATGGTCCACCTGTCTCCCAACTTGTCTTGTACATCTTCTTAATGAACCATTAAAGTGAAAATTGGATATTATGGTATAAACGTAAATGAGATTCTCTTCGTTTAAAGAATGATATACTCTACTTAATAAGGCCAACCACGTGAAGGTGGAAGCTCATATCGTCCCCCCCTCATTGGCTCATAATTTTTAGACACCCATGAGGGAACTCAATTCATGTGCAGTCATGGTCCGACCTTACTTCGCATGTCCGCCTGACTAGCATGTCTCATGGTTCACTTGTCTCCTAACTTGTCTGGTACATCTGCTTAACTAACCATTAAAGTGAAAATTGTAAATTATGGTATAAACATAAATGAGCTTCTCTCCATTTCAAGAATGATATACTCTACTTAACAAGGCCAACCACATGAATGTGGAAGCTCGTATGGCACCATGAGGCATAATAAATCAATTATAAACCGACTTTTAACACCTAAACATTAATTTAGCCAATTTTCTAAAAATCATTATGAGACCCACTCGCAGGAACTCTATTCATGGGAAAGCATGGGTTGACCTTACTTCTTTTCTGTGGGTTCCCCTTTCCAAGTCGGGATACCACCAACTCGTCACAAGGGCACCCCTATCAGACGGGCGTCCTGGCTTGCCCAGCACACGACGCCCCCATGGGCGCCCGAGTGCTCTACCTTTATGCCGGTGCACCTAGGGTGATGGCGTTCGCCCTGCCATGCAAATCAGTCAATAAAAATCATTAGCTAATCAATGACAACAAAATATCATCATTTGTTAGTACCATGTTGCATAATCAATCAATTATAAATTGGCTTTTAACACTGGATCATTAATTTAGTCATTTTTCTAAAAATCATTATGAGACCCCCTTGTGGGAACTTTGTTCATGGGCAGTCATGGGCCGAAATTACTTATTTTGTGCAGGAGCCCCTTGCCAAGTCGAGTCGACCCACCAACTTGTCGCATAGGTGCTCCTGCCGAGCAAGCGCCCTAACGTGCCTAGCATGAAACACCCCCATGGACGCCTAGGTGCCCTGCCTTCATTTTCTCATCAATGACAACAAAATATTATAATTTTCTAGTACCATGTTGCATAATCAATCAATTATAAACCAACTTTTAACACCCAAACATTACTTTAGTCAATTTTATAAAAGTCATTATGAGACCCCTTGGTGGGAGCTTTATTCATGGGCATTGATGGGCCAACCTTACTTCTTTTATGTGAGCACTCCTTTCCAAGTCGGGTCAACCCAATCACTCATTGCATGGGCACCCCTACCGGGTAGACGTCCTTGTGTGCCTAGCTCGTGACGCCCCCAGGGGTGCCCGAGCGCTCTGCCTTCGTGTAGGTGCGTCTAGGGTGCAAGCATTCACCCTGATGTGGAAATCCATAAACACAAATCATTAGGTCATCAATGACAACAAAATATTATCATTTGTTAGTACATCCATGTTGCATAATCAATCTATTTTAAACTGCCTTTTAATACCTAAACATTAATTGTTAGACACCCAGGTGGGAACTCAATTCATGGGCAGTCATGGTTTGACCTTACTTCGCATGTCTGCCTAACTTCCATTTCTCATGGTTCACCTGTCTCCCAAATCATCCGGTACATCTGCTTAACGAACCATTAAAGTGAAAATTGGAAATTATGGTATAAACGTAAGTGAGCTTCTCTTCATTTCAAGAATGATATACTCTACTTAACAAGGCCAACCACGTGAAGGTGGAAGCTTGTATGGTCCCCCCCCCTCACCCCCCCCCCCCCCAACTCACATCACTCTCAATTCCCCATTTCCAATCTATCTACTATAATATATTTGAAAGAAACATAGTAACATTCAAACATAAAAACTAGGAAAATAAAAATTTAAGGTGAATGAAAGAGAACAAACCAACTGAAAACATATAAATACATACCTCATACTTTTCAACATTTTGATATCATTAATCTTCTTCCTCATCCATCTCATCATCTGTGTCATCCAATTCATAATTCATCTACGAAGGATTCACCATATCAACATCAACGTCATCATCATCATCGTCGTCTATATCATCATCTGGAACATGCTCTTCTACATTTGGTTCAAGTTCTTCATCCAACACAATGTCAATATCATCTAGTTCATCCAAATTAACATTGTCCCGATTAACATATATTCCTTGAACTTCTTCGACGTCTTCGTCTGACACAACATGAACCCCCTCCTCCTCTACATCATCGCTTTCTTCAATTCCATCTTCTTTCGCTACATTATACTTTATGGGCCTTCCTCTACGATCATATCTAACAACATATGACAAAACCATTTTACATGGAAAGTCTACATAAAATACCTCTTCACATTGGCTTGGAAGAAGATATCGCTATGATCTTGGCTCAATATTCCTTGTATCAACCATGGTAAATCTGTTAGCATGCTCAATAAAAGTTCTATCAGGTCATGTTCATGGATTAATAGCCTAAATCATCTGACATCGAACATAGCTATTTAAAAGGATTCAAAGTCACACTCAAGTATATCCTGCAGATACCCATAGTATCGATTCTTAGAGAGTTCTGGATGTCTATCACCTCTATAGGAAACGTTGAACTTGAAATACTATAGTTATCCCACTATCAAAAGTTTTCATCTTTTCATCCAACCTTTTGATACGAAATTTGCAGCTATTGCACCACATTTTCTTGTGGTGTTTCAATTGAAATACATCAAACGCATAAAAAAAAATGCATTGTAAATTGATAAGCATGCATATTTATACTTGAAAATTAAGAAAAAAAACATGTCATATGCAACAATATAATTGTAAAAAAACTAAGTAGTATGGGTGAATAAGCTTGCTTGATAATATTTTAAACCATATGCTAAATCAATTTCTCTTTCTGTAAGATTGGAATCTCCACTACGTTGAGCTGATTTGATGAATGAAGACACACCATACCATGATAACCCACCATTATTAGCTTGTTTGAATCGTTCAATCCATACCTTCATCCAATCTCTATTATTCGCAATATATAAATGTATTGCATCCCACTCTCAACAGACTGTATTAAAATGAAACAATTCATATATATATAATTAGTTACCATGTTATATCTTCATTATAATGGATTATGCAAGAAGACTAAAAATTAAATAAGTACGATATAAATAAAAACAAATAAGTCAAATGTGATATAAATCTCCATTATCTACTCACATATCACTTTGTTTGTTCTACCTTTACCCAATAGGTGCTCCCCTTAAAAATCATCCACAAAGTTGACATCCCAAATGTGATCCAATACATTAATACTTTTTCCTATTTCATCACTATATTGATGAATATAAGCCATGGTTTGATATACGATATATCCCTCTACCATTGAGCCCTCAAGACGTGCTCTTTGTTTGACCAAAGCCTTCAGTGATTTCAAATGCCTCTCAACCATCCACATTGATCTTGTGTGTACAGATCCACACTTTTCAATCTCCTCGACTTGGTGTATGAGGTAGTGTTCTTGTGCATTGAAAAATGTCGGAGGTATATACTTTTGCATTTCACACATTAGACAAGGAATTTATTTTTTGCAATAATTTATATCTTCTTTATCGATTTCTTTGTATGACAACCATCTATAAATGAAGCAATCAAATCGCTTCAACAAAAAAATAATAGTATATTACATGATGACAAGCAAAACACATGCAGTAAAAAATATGTGACACAACAAATTATTGAACAAATTACACTTTGCACATAAATCTCCATTACGTCATATATTTTCCAAGAACATATATAACTTGTTTGACATCGTTTTCAATTTTTTATGGGAGAGATAAAGGTAGAACATATTGTAACAAAAATAATGATCGATCATTATTTTTCCCAAAATTAGTGGAAAAAGAAACAGTAATTAACAAAATGTTTCACCAATGTATAAAATATATAAAACCAAAATAATTACCGTAATGAACGTATGCCAATCATGAGTTTTTACCCCACCTAATTCACCTTTCTTTGTTATGATATTCTTTCTGTTTGAAGAAAATCCGATTGGAAATTTAATTTTTTCAATAATCTCTCTAACATGTTTGCTTTCTTGCTCTGTCAATAGCCATGGAAGGGTGCTTATATTTTGGTCGTCTCTGTCGCTATTTGAATGAATCTCACTTTGCAATGTATCGTCGACCTCCTTAATATTATTACAAATCTTGACAATCTCTTATTTATCTCTCCTTCCATCTAAGATTCACCATAAGGTCTCTATTACATTCTTCCCGATGTGCATTGTATCAAACAAATGAACAATTTTTAGGTGCTCATAGTAGGGGATTCTATTGAATTATTTGGGATAACTTTTCATTCCTCGTGGAAGTGCCTTGTTATTAATGCCTTCGCGACCTACAACATGAATCATAGATAAAGATATTATAACAACAATATAACCTGTCAATTAGTACAGTGAAGAAAATCCCATTAAAAAAAGAAAAGAATAAAATAATCCAAACATATAATGTATATTGATACATAGACAATCTGATCCATACCTTGAGAGACTCTATTATATTGCAACTTAATGCGTGAGGTGTCATTCTCTGTGGTCTTACTCCATTCTCTTCTTTACCATTGAAAATATGTTTTTTAGTACTTGAGTACCTATCATTCTTAGAAAGGAAGTGCTTATGCTCATCAAACACCTCCTTTCCTAAGCTTCTTGAATGACGAGATTTAATCTTAGGACCACAAACTGGACAAGAAAATTTACCCTTTGTTTGAAGACCTGCAAGAGATAGAATAATTTTTATATCAATTATTTTAAGTATGTACAATGAAGGTCAAACTATTTAAAAAACATACTTGAAATGAACTTCATAAAATTAAACATTATTAAAGTGCAGGGTAACATTATAACATACCACATAAATGTGTTAGCCCTGAGGCATCATGAATTGTCCATACAAGCATTGCATGGAATTCAAATTCCCTTTATGCAACTATTGGTCTAGAGATATCATACATAGTGACATTGTTCCATAACTCTACTAACTCATCGATAAGAGGCTCGATATATAGATTCATATCTTGGACCTGGTACTTACCTAATTGATTGAACATACAATACATAATTACTACATATATGAGTAAATAAAAGGTATAAGACATAAGTATAAGGCATAATGGAACATGAATGAGTAAATTAACAAAAAAATATAGGCCATAATTATGAAACAAACTAGACAAATGAGATGTTATTGTGCTAAAAAAAGATATTCCAGGCAAATTAATACCTGAAACAACCATTGTCAACATTATGTGCTCCCTCTTTATTTACTTCCATCGAGGAATGTTATTGTTTATAAAAAAAAAGAGCCACGCCAAGTAAGTAGAGTTGGCCTCTCCAAATGGATTGACACCTTTAGCTGCTAATGAAAGGCTAAGATTACGAGGTTCTCTTTTAAACTCTGGCCACTTTTCCTCTATATTGCTAAATATATATCCATCTACAAGCATTCGAAGAACACCATCTTCACTTATATTCCTTGCATGGTAATCCATAAAATTTGATATGCTTTTGCACCTGAACAGTTGTCACAGATGTGGAATTATGGGAATATAATGAAGAACCTTGTGAGGCACCTTTTTTGTTACTTTATCAATTTGATATCTACTCTCATCACATTTTGGGAATTTTTTGTTCAATGATTGTTCTTTATAATAGATAATATCCTCATTGTTATGCACTTGACCTGCGAGAATAACAAAATGCTAGAAATACGAAACAATATTGCCAGAAACATAGAAAGATCACGTGAATTGAGACAAGCTGCAAAGATATATTATTACTCAGAAGCATAATACAATGTTCACTTTCCTCTTCGAGGGGGAAACCTCCAATATAGCAGAGCTCAAATACAATAAAAATTGATACTTCTCCCCTTGCTATCTAAGACTATTTATAGCTTTATGTCACCCAAAACCCTAATTAGTAGTGGTCACTTACATAACACGGTTTAACCACTTTATTTATTAGCTATGGCCCATTTATAGCTAATTGTGGTCCCTTTTCCATAATGTGGGTCAACCACTTACAATTATTTTTAATGTGGATAACCACTTATGGGATTTATTGACTCAACTAACTAAGTATGACTTTGACGAGGCTTATTACATAAATAAGGGAGTTAGGTTGGACCCTAACATGCCATACCCCATAAAAAGTAGCCTTGTCCTCAAGGCTAAAGCTGTGAAAACTGTTGAAGAATATTGGTTAGTTTCCAAGCCGCATCTTCTGGAGAGGTGTCTTTCCATTTGATGAGGACTTCCTTGATCATGATGCCGCAAAGATGTATTTCATGATTATTGAGGACATGTTCAAGTCGGAGCCACAATGAACCTTCCTCATCCAATTTTGGAAGATTGGTTTGAATCCTACAATTGTTCCCCGCGACTTTCTTGAGGTGTGATACATGGAAGACTAGGTGGATTTTTGAAGTAGTCTGTAGGGCCAGTTTATAAGCAACTGCTCCTATAAGTTGAAGTACCTAATAAGGCCCATAGAATTTTGGGGCTAGTTTCTGGCAGCCCTTTTCTTTAAGAGAGGTCTGCTTATAAGGTTGGAGTTGTAGGAACACCTGGTCACCTACTTGAAATGACATCTCTGAATGGTGTTGGTCAGCCTATTGCTTCATTTGATTCTAAGCTTGATGTAGATTATCTTTGAGATGAGAAATCATGGCAGCATAGTTCTACAGGAGCTTATCAACTGACTCTACTTTGGAGGATCCGGTGATATAATAAGTTGGTGAAGGTGGTAGTTGGCCATACACTGCCTCATAGGGCATCATCTTGGTGGCTTCATGATAGTTAGTATTATACCACCATTCAGTTAAAGGAAACCATTATACCCATTGATGTTGCTTATCTGAGGTGAAGCACCACAAATAGGTCTCCAAACATTTGTTGACATCTTTTGTTTAACCACTGGTTTGGGGTTGATAGGCTATACTCATTTGGATTTGTGTGTCTTGTAGCTTGAGAAGTTCCTGCCAAAAATTGCTAGTGAAATTGGGGTCTCGATCAAACACAATAGAAGTCGGAATGCCATGGAGTTTGAATATTTGGTCCATGAAAAGCTGAGCCAAAAATGTTGGGGGTAAATGGGTGTGGTAGAGCACAAAAATGAGCATATTTGGAAAGTTTGTCAACAACCACCATGATGACTGATTTGTTGCTTGAATTTGGGAGACCTGTAATGAAATTCATGGAAACATCTATCTAGACAAAAGTAGGGAGTGACAAGGGTTGTAAGGTTCCCAATAGCTTGATCATTTCCCCTTTGTTGCATTGGCATACTTAGAATTCAACTACAAAAGTAAGAATGTCATGCTTCATGATGTTCCAAAAGAAAGAGCGGCAAGTGCATGTATAAGTCTTCTGAAAGATTGAATGTCCAGCAATGGGAGATGAGTGAATCTCTTCCAAGATGTTGAGTTTGAGAGTGGAAGTTGGGGCCAACACCACCCTATCCTTACTGTGGAAAACCTCATCCTTCCAAGATTAATCCTCTAAGGAATTAGGATCTACTCGTAACTTGTTAATGAGATGGGACAGATAAGGGTGGGAGAACCATTCATGATGGGTTGCTTCAATCCAATATGGTATGGGTAGAGAGAGGGATAGAAGGGTGCCTTGTCCTCAAACTGGCATGATAAGGCATCAACCACTACATTGTCACGCCCCTTCTTGTAAATTATCTTATAATCATATCCCAACATTTCTGCAAGCTATTTATTTTTCTATGGCGATCATAGATGTTGCTCTATTGCATGTAAGATGGCCATCATTTCTTTCTCATATGTAAATTGACCCAGATGTTTACCACTGAGTTATTGACTGGTGAAAGCCAATGGTCTACCTTCATGCATTAATATTGCACCAATGCTCGTACCTGACGCATCACATTAAATCACAGAAATATTTGGTGAAGTATGGTAAGGCCAATACTAGAGTGAAGCACATGGCCTATTTGAGAGCCAAGAAGGCCTGTTGAGTTGTGTCAGTCTAGAGAAATGATTTTTTCTCAAGAATATTAGTGAGGGATCTGGAAATGCTTCCATAATTGCAAACAAATTTGCGATAGTAGCCCATGAGACCCAAGAATCCCCACAAACTCTTCAAGTTTTTTGGTTGGGGCCAACCTTGCATTTCCTGAATCTTTTTTAGATCAACCCTCACTTTGTCATAGCCCACAATGTGTCCCAAATACTTTACTTCTTCCATGCCAAAGGAACACTTAGATAATTTGACAAATAATTTGTGATCTTGGAGCAATTGCAATATTTGGTCAACATGTTGAAGGTGTTTATCCCATGTTATATTGTAGATGAGAATGTCATCGAAAAAGGATGTCAAAAAATTTATGAGATATGGTTTCAAAAGGTGGTTCATGATGCTCAAAAAATTGGATGGGGCATTATAGAGACCAAATGGCATGACCAAGAATTCATAATGGCCTTCATGAGTTTGGAAGGTTGTCTTGGGAATGTAAACTTCCTTCATGTGTATTTGGTGATAGCCCAAGCGAAGGTCCACCTTGCTTAAAAATTTAGTAGCATGCAATTCATCAAGAAGATCATCAACTATTGAAATAGGAAATTTGTCCTTGATAGTGAGCTTGTTAAATTCCCTAAAGTTGGGACACGTGCACCATTCTCAATCTTTATTTTAGAACTATGACCACTAGAGGTGAATAAGGGTTGGTGTTGGGATGAATCACGCTGACTTCGAGAAGTTCCTTGATGATTTTTTCGATTTCATTCTTTTGTGCAGAAGGATATCGATATGCGCAAACATTTGGCAGCTGGGCACCCAGGAGAAAAGGGATATTATGATCATGTTCACCCCTATAGGGTGGGAACTGCTTAGGTTTGTCAAAGACCCACTAGTGGTTATCTAATACTTGTTGCATATCAGGATGAATTTGAGGATGAGTGGATTAAATGGCTTGGATGGCATTAAATTGGGATAATATCCCATGATGGACCTTTTTTTAAACCTTCTCCATTTGATGTGAGTTTATGATAGTAGGAGCACCTGCCTAGAGTCCGCTCAGTGTATGAGCGTGTTCGTTCTACTTAAAGCTCACGTATAACTCCTAGAAATCCATTATGATAGGGCCCATTGTTTGAACCCATTCAACACCAAGGAAAATGTTGTAACCACCCATTTCAATGTCAAATATGTGGGTTTTGAGGTGATAATTCCCCATCTAAAGATTAATATTTCACAACGTCCTTCATATTTCATGGTTCCCCCATCAGTGATAAGGACTTAGAAATTAGATACCACTTGTACAAAACAATGAACGGCTTTTTCTACTCTCCTATGGACAAAGTTATGTGTGTTGCCACTATCAATCAACACCACTATTATCTGATGTTTAATAAAACCTTCGATTTTGAGACTTCCAGCCAAGGCATGTAGTGATATAACTGGCTCATCTGGCGTAGCTGTGAGATCATTGTCCGGGTCGGTTTGGGGTTCACCCGCTTCTTACTTAGGCACTTCAGTGGATGGATCTTAATCAACTGAGCTATTTTCAGTAACGATAATTTGAAAGAATTTTGGTTCCTTGCATTTATGTCTTGGGGAGTATTTGTCATCATAGTAGTATCAGAGTGTTTTTTTCTGTCTTTCGTCCATTTATGTTAGTGACACCTTTTGAACCTTAAGTGTTTGGGTGTGTCCCATAGCCTTAGTGGGACGTGCCTTTGTGATGGAATTTGGGCAATTGGACTGGGAATTTGAGGTGACTTTTACATCTAAGGCCTTGTGGCATGCATCCAACCAAGTAACTGGGTGATGCATTCATACATGGGCTTGGATGGCTTCCTTTAGGCAACTGATGAAACATTCCAAGCAAAACGAATCTCCTATTCCTTCAATTTTGATGGCTAATTGTTCAAAAGCTGCAATGTAGTCCCTTACTATACCTATTTTACAGATCTTAGTGAGACAACCCAAAAAGTGGATTCTTTATCAAAACGATCACAAATGGATTTTGAGAACATGTTCCAATCTAGCCTCCCTGGATAAAATTTATGATGCCACTACCACCACTGCCATCTTTCCTGGTCCAAGTAAAGGGCTCACACATGTGGTTTAGTTTCATCCTCCCAGATATTATTAAGGAGGAAATATTGTTCCATTTGTGCCACCCATACTATGGGGTTAGAACCATCAAATTGTACATGTCCAACTTGAGTGTCTAAAGGCTCGAAGATTGGAGACCTCCAAGGAAATGAATTTGATGGCTAGATTATCCTTCTATGTGTGCATCAACATTGTGTTCTTCCCTTATGGGTTTGTCAGGCGTCTTTATAGCTTACAATACTTGTGTGAGTTGGGCAATAATGGACACCTGGAATTCATTGATTTTTTTCTCGAGGGTCTCAACCTTCTTGGCACCCCTTTCCGCAACCATAACTTGAGACCTAGTATCGAACATACACTAGCCCTGATAAAATTTTGAGCTTACTTAAGATTAGTATGTTTGGAAAGAGTTCCAGCTCAAGAGTCTATTGATGTGGGTCACTTGAAGTCGCGTCGAGAAAAATTTGGGACCACCTGAATATTGGGGGCTTACAAGTGAATGTTACCACTGCGATCAACTCGTCGTTTTGAATCTTATGGGCTATGTCTCTTGTAAGCGTCCCATGATGGCCCTAGAATTTATTTACTTTTAAATCTGTGGTGCTCGAAATTCATAATGCTTGATACTATCAAATATCTTACGAAAATCAGGCCTAGATGGTAGTAATAGAAACTCTAAGGTTTTGGTACTGTAGAATGTGTTACGACAATCAAATCTGAACTATGGCGGCCAAAACCCTCACTGCACAAATGATCCAAGTGGCTCTAGACACATGCAAAAGTCAAAGAGGGCTCAGAGCTGGTCAAAATTCAAAGTGGTTAAATTTCTCTCGAACCAAGACCAAAGCAAAGTGCTCGTCATCGTGATTCCAACAGTGTGAACGTCACTCAAATCCAAGACCATATGGAGGACATAGGGCTAGTCAAAGTTCAGGGTTGACTTGGCCGAGTGGTAAGGTTAATGGACCTACAAATTGTACCGACAGTAGTCACCGAAATCCGGCCACTGGGTGAGCTAAATTGTTTCCTACTTAAAAAGCCCAATAACCCTTATTTTCGAAAAATTCAAAAATAACCCATTTGTTTTAACAAAACGAAAACAAAAATATTAAATTGGGGGCGAGCCATAACCCCTGCCACCCCCATCGCATAATACACCAACTATATATATATATATCTATATATATATATATATATATATATATATATATATATATATATATAGATATATATATTGGATGAGCCGCCCGCTGGCTGACGTGGCCCTATCATTTCCACTTGTCGTATTCTGGAGGCTACGGGGCTTGAACCTACCCGGCCCACCTTCCGGGCGCCTCCACCAGTCACATCATTCCAAACCGTTATGAAAACACGCAAAAGAGTTATGACCGTGTGCATAAATGGGGAATGTCAGGATTTGAGCCCCCGACCTCTCCTCAACCAACAAACCAAACTTACCATTGCGCCCAATGGCCGAATGTGGTAAACTTTGCCTCCCAATTTCTATATGAATCTCAGTTGCAGATGTGCCCAAGGGAGGAGCGTTAAGGCAGATCGGAGGCGTTCGGAGGCCAATGGATCCATGAGAGGGTGAGGAACCCCAATTGTGTAACTTTGAGCAGTGCAGAACCATGACGCAGTTCCAGGAGGCAGATTGATGGCACACCTTTCGAGGTGAATCTTATAGAGAGTATTCTTTGATCACTAGAAGATTCTCCGGGGAGGTAAATTTTTAGTTCGTCAGAATGATATGAAGTTTACAGTCATTTAACCAGAATTTTGTAGGGAACGCGATGGTGAAATCAGAATCACCATCTAAGCAGCAGATTTGCAGATTCCCGACAGAGCAAAATCTTTAAGGAATCTTCCAGATTCCTTGGGGGCTGAAAATCGACAGAGTCATAATGCAGCCGAGTTTACACTCAAAAGTCTCAAAATATTGCAAGAGTCATGATGGCGAGATAAGATTTGTGATTTGAGTTGCAGATCTCTAGTCAGTCCAAAGAACAGAATGTTTGGAGAATCATGGGGAATCTAAAAGATTCCCAAAGGCCCAGATTTTGATGGTGTCGGAATTTGACAAATGGATAGTCGATTTTACACCTCTTGATGACAAAAATTCAGTGGTGCAGTCATTTTTTGCAGCTGAGCCTTCCATTTTTCGGCCAACTTCAGAGGTGAAGGTACATGAATCATTCATGTCATGTTTTCCTTCATAATTTCTAAGATGATGTATCATGTTTGAGATCCCTGTTTGATGTTATGTTGCAAGATAATTATTTCCACCTTATGTGAGATTTATTTAGCTTGTATTGCTATGAATTGTTGTTGAGTCCCATGTGTAACTATGTTGAAGGGATACTCATTGCCACATTGTGTGAGATCATGTTAAGTTGTCATGCTAAGAGGAAGCCTTCTTGAGTGAGAATTCCTGTAAGTGGAACGTCTCGTGGAGAGACAAGCCACTCTTGTTTGAGGGTGTATGTCCTTTCTATGACAAAGAGTCTTCCATGTACATCATCATCATTTCCAGCAATATATGAAGCGGCCTCCACCATCTTGACACCGGGCCTGGAGACGTAGTCCACACTAGATGAACTTCGTTATCAAATGTCTCGTGTTTTGACTTGCTGATCGTTGTGATGTTTCCTCTTGCTTAAGAATTCATATGTATTAATTTATGCTCTTTTAAATGCAACTCTAACAACATCGCAGGAGTAAAAGATCTTGGATAATCCTGGCAGTCGAAGGATCTCGGATCAAATTTGGTATCAAAGCAATCTTCCCGTTGATGTAAATTGTGAGTGTGAACATTTGAACGTGCAAAAATGGAGGATGATAGAGAAATGTACAAGGCCTTCCTAATGATGTCCAAAATTGTGGACATAATGTATGAAGCTTATGAGGAACGGGAGAAAGAAAGAGCGGAGAATGATGCTCCATCCACACCTTCCAATGTACATTCATCGCCTTCATCGTCTTCTCATTATTTGAATGAGATCAACCAGAGCATTCAAGCAGATAACATTGAATTGAAGATGCTTCTATGAGAAGAGAAAGAGGAGAAGCAAAGATTCCAGCTTCAGTTGCAAGCCACGCAAGAGACCTTGGAAGAATTGAAGTGCAACAACCAGAGTCTTCAAGTAGATCATGTTGAATTAAGGAGGGTTCTACAAGAAGAGAAAGAAGAGAAGCAGAGATTTCAACTTCAGTTGCGAGCCACAGAAGAGGCCTTGGAAGAATTGAAGTGAAACGAAGGCTTAGATAAGCCATCATCACCTGTTTCAAAATCAACAATTGAGGTAAACCATGTTTATTTTTCTTCATATTCATCTTCAAATGATGTTATTTCTGCTGGAAATGTGGAGGTACCCATTACAAGAACTAGCTTGAGTCTCATTACCAAGATGGAGTACAAAGGAGGAGGACTTGGTGTTAATGGCCAAGGCGTGACTTAGCCATTGGAGGTCGTGCAAAGATATTGATTCATTGGTTTGGGATATACCAAAGCAGAATGCTCAAAGATGTCAGATGCTTCTAAGACATTATTCAAATCGTCGAAGAAAGAGAATGATGGGAACACAACACCATCATCCCATGGCAGTGCATATTCCAGAGAAAGAGTTGAGATAAGCTCTAATCACCATAATTACACCAAAGACAGCTAGTAAAGGTAAAACAAGTCTCATTATTCTAGAGTTCATTTTGATTACAAGAATGTTAATGATGAACATAAATCATGGCATAGAAAAACATGTACTTTTTACAGTTTACATAACCATGTGTCTGTTGAGTATTGGAAGAGAATGGCAACACAAAAAAGGATAAGGTGTCAAAGGCCTTCTCCACATCAAGGAAAGAAGCGTGTTAAGCAGCTCTGGAGGAAGAAGACTTTTTGTAGTCATTGTAACAAAGGTGGTCACCAAAGAGCCACATGTTGGAGGATCCATTCAGAGCAACGTCTTAAGGACAAAGCACCCATGCATAAACCAGTTGAAATAGTTATTCGACAAGTGAATCCGCCACAGGAAGATGAAGCATTCACTTTGATAAGTGAGAGATGGTTTTTCTAGATGTGTTAGCTTGTCATGGTCGTATTTTTGTAAATCATTTGTTTCAATTTACATTGTAAAAGTGATGATGTGTTTTCCATCACTTGTTGAAGCAACAATGATGTTTTGGCCTTGTATTGATAGCTGGGGTATTGTTTCCATTTTGATGTAAACTTGACCATAGAGTATGTGTTATAAACTCGTGGCAAGTATGGGATGCTTGGGTCACTAATTAGTCATGTAATTAAGCATGTAATTAATAAATATTGTACTACATGTTTGCAGATAATGCAGGTGTCAGCTCATCTCTTATGGCTTTGAAGGACAAAGGTGAAGGAGAAGGAAGGTGACCTGTTAGGACACATGTGGTGCAGACAATGTACACAAAAGTTGCTAATTATATTCATGCTTTTGGTGGACAAAAATCTCCTTAGTGGGGAGGAATGATCCAGGTGGCTCTAGACACATGCAGAAGTCCAAGAGGGCTCAAAAATGGTCAAAATTCAAAGTGGTCGGATTTCTTTTGAACCAGAACCAGAGAAAAATGCTCGTCAGCCTCATTCCAACGTGTGAACAGTACTCAAATCCAAGTCCGTATGGAGGAGACAGAGCTACTCAAAGTTCAGGGTTGACTTGGTTAAATCTCAGGGTTAATGGACCTACAAATTGCACTGTAACCGGTCACCTGAATCCGGTCACAGGGCAGGCTAAATTGTTGCCTACGTAAAATGTCCAATGACCCTTATGTTCAGAAAATTAGAAAATAACCCTTTTGTTTAACAAAACAAAAACAAAAAAAAAACTATATTAAATTGGGGGTGGGCCATAACCCCCATCACATAATACACCAACTATATATATATATACATATATATTGGGCTGGCCGCTCACCGGCGGACCCGGCCCCACCATTGCCACTTGTCGTATTCCAGAGGTGATGGGGCTTGAACCCGCTCGACCAGCCAGGTCAGCCCACCTTCCAAGCAGCTCCACTAGTCACATCATTCCAAACCATTATGAAACCACACAAAAGAGTTATGGCTGTGTGCCTAAATGGGGAGTGTCATTTTATCCCTCGATCTCTCCTCAACTAATGAACCAAACTTATCACTATGCCCAATGGCCAGATGTGGTAAACTTTGCCGCCTGATTTCTATATGAACCTCAGTTGCAAATGCGCCCAATAAAGGAGTGTTAAGGTGGATTGGAGGAGTTCGGAGGCCAATGGAGCCATGAGCGGGTGAAGAACCCGAATTGTGGAACTTTAAGTAGTGCTAAACCATGACACAGTTCCAGGAGGTAGATTGATGGCACGCTTTTCGAGACAAATCTTACAGAGAATATTCTTTGATGCCTGAAAGATTCTCCAGGGAGGTAAATTTTTATTTCGTCAAAATGATATGAAGTTTATAGTCATTTTAACCAGAATTTCATAGGGAATGTGATGGTGAAATCAGAATCACCATCTGAGCATCAGATTTTTAGATTCCCGACAGAGCAGAATCTTTAAAGAATCTTGAGGGAATCTTCCAGATTCCCTAGAGGCCGAAAATCGACAGAGTCAGAGTCCAACCGAGTTTACACTCAAAAGTCTTAGAATCTTGCAAGAGTCATGATGGAGAGATCATATTTTTTATCTATGTTGTAGATCTCTAGTCAGCCTAGAGAACAAAATCTTTGGAGAATCACGGGGAATCTAGAAGATTCGCAAAGGCCCAGATTTTGACTGTGTCGGAATTTGACAAATGGATAGTCGATTTTACACTTATCGACAACATAAATTTAGTGGTGCAGTTAGTTTTTGCAGCTGAGCCTTCCATTTTTTGGCCAACTTCAAAGGTGAATGTACATGAATCAGTCATGTCATGTCATGTTTTCCTTCATAATTACTTAGATGATGTATCATGTTTGAGATCCCTGTTTGATGTTATGTTGCAGGATCATTATTTCCACCTTATATGAGATGTATTTAGCTTGTATTGCTATGTATTTTTTATGAGACCCCTATGTAAATATGTTTAAGGGATACTCATTGCCACATTGTGTGAGATCATGTTAAGTTGCCATGCTGAGAGGAATCCTTCTTGATTGAGAATTCATGTAAGCAGAACGTCTCGTGGAGAGACAAGCCACTCTTGTTTGAGGGTATATTTCCTTACTATGACAAAGAGTCTTCCATGTACATCATCATCATTTCCAGCAGTATATGAAGCGTCCTCCACCATATTAACATTGGGCCCAGAGACGTAGCCCACACTAGATGAACTTCGTTATCAAATGTCTCATGTTTTGACTTCTTGATCATTTTCATGTTTCTTCTTTCTTAGGCATGCATATATTTTCTTTTATGCTCTTTTAAATGCAATTCTAACAACATCATAGAAGTAAAAGACCTTGGATAATTCTAGTAGTTGAAGGATACCGGATCAACAAAGAGTATGATCTTCACTGTGAAAACCCCAACTATTGAATC
This sequence comes from Pinus tabuliformis, assembly GCA_031772625.1. NCBI lineage: Eukaryota > Viridiplantae > Streptophyta > Pinopsida > Pinales > Pinaceae > Pinus > Pinus tabuliformis. Next base: position 980,249,797 of record CM062816.1, on the reverse strand, counting down.
TGATCTGTACGGCGATGACAGAACCATAACTGCTAGATCTGATCTAGACAGCGGCAAACAAACCCCCACTACTGGATCTGATCTGAATGAAAAGGTAGGGGCAGTCTTCAAATAGTTGAGGGAACTATCGTCTCAAAGGAGTATCAGGTGCTACATATCACAATATACGCAGGGGTTCAAAATAGTACTCGGGCTAATCTTTCAGGGTGCTAACTAAGGAGGATTGGTCGTACCCTTAGTTGTACTACCCGGTTACCCTATTGTACGTGTGAGTAATCTCCCTGAGTATTATTCTTAACGTATTGTAGCAGTAAGACAGTTGACAACTTATCTAAGGTTAGGTTTCAAGTTACCCTAAGGGGGGGCTTCCGGTATACCCGAGGATACATGGAAGTGCAATCTGTGTGCAGTTATGTCTAATGCGCTACTACTCGAAGGGGTACCCACAAGGGTTACAAGGGAGTCCAATAAGTGTGACCACCTCTTGCAGTTCCTCCGTGCATGCCTCCCCAAATCCGTATATTTATACGCTTAATGACATATCCCGTGGTTTAAAGACATCAGAACATGTCTCTAGCCTAAAAAACATTTTGCGAAAATTGGAGGTAAAACTGGCCCTAGAAAGTGCTCTTATACCACTTGTTATGCACTTGAACTGTGAGAATAACAGAATGCCAGAAATATGAAACAATATTGCCAAAAACATAGAAAGATCACATGAATTGAGACAAGTTGCAAAGATATATTATTATTTAGAAGCAAAATACAATGTTCACTTGCCTCTTCGAGGGGGAAACCTCCAATAGAGCATAGCTCAATTACAATAAAACTCGATACTTCTTCCCTTGCTATCTAAGACTATTTATAGCTTTATGACATCCAAAACCCTAACTACTAGTGGTCCCTTGCATAACACATGTTTAACCACTTTATTTATTAACTATGGCCCATTTATAACTAATTGTGGTCCCTTTTCTATAATGTGGGTCAACCACTTACAATTATTATTAATGCGGATAACCGCTTACAGGATTTATTGACTCAACTAACTAACTATGACTCTAATGAGGCTTATTACATAAATAAGGGAGTTAGGGTTGGACCCTAACAATCATTAGGGCATGCATTAATAGATTGATACTCCATTCTAATATCTTTCATAATGGCATGTAAATATCGGTACATACGAGGTAAAACATTTGACGATAGTAACATAAATTCACCTAAAACTCTACAACATAAAAAGATAGTATTAGTTTCTGTACTAAACAATATTAGTTGTACACATTGCATCCAAAAGTTACAAATTAATGAAATGGTGCAAATCAACATACTAACATTAAAAACAATGGAAAAAATAATTTCTTTATCATGTATATAATACTAAATATCACAAAATATATTACATACCTTAGGATTTGTGTCACACATGTGTTTGACAAACCATTCACCACCTTTAAGTTGACCAGCAACGATAGAGCAGATAGAAGAGATGTTTTTGAGTCTTCATAGAGAGGTTTAGTTGCCATCTCAAGTACAACGAAATCAAAAGCACGGTCATCATACTAGTTTCCATCATCATCCATTCCAACATTATTAATGTCTCATGGATCAAACTATGTTATCAACTTCATTATCTTCTTATGTAGAATCATTAGCTTGATCCTCAATATTAATCGCTACATGTTCTTCAACAGACGCTTATATTACAACCACCTCTTCCTCATCGAGCAATGCCCTAGGGGGTCGATACTATACAATTATAATCAATAAAGTAATATTAGTATATATCGAAAATATTGAAACGTCTATATAACAACATTTTACAAATATAATATAATATATAGATATAAGGAAAACAAAGACAACAATGATAAAGAAAGACAACTTAGGTGAGACCAAGAAACGAAGACAACAAATTAATGACAATGCTTGTGCAATTTATCAAGATATTTAAGAATATGTTAAAAAAATATAAAAAAGATGTTATTTTTCTTGACATGTAGGAAGTGAGACACTTTCAGAGATATATAGTCATGACCATAATAAAAAACATATTGATATTGTTTTGCATTCATCATTGTAATGTCATATTTTGCATAATATACTTTAAAAACTTATTAATAATGCTCAATAAAAACCCATGATTAACCTCTAAATCCTCTAGGTCCAAATTAACCCCCTAAACATTATACATTAACCCCCTAACACCTTAACTCCATTCCCCTAAGCCCTTAACCCCTAAGCCCTTAACCCCTAACCCCTAAACCCTTAAGTAGTAATCCCTTATCCCTAAGCCCATCAATTAATTAACCCCTAACTCGACCTAACCCCTTAAACAACGCTAATGAAAATAATCAAATAATATTTCTAGTCCACATAAAAATGACAACATAGTTCAAACACCTCCAAAAATAATATTATAACATACATTTACAATATAAAGATAATACAATTTACAATAAATCTAAAGTACATTCTACATATAAACATTTACAAACACAATCTACAATACAAAGACATATAATAAATAACTTACAAATGGATGATATTCATGTCTGCCTTTAGCATGTCCATCATCTCTACAATGTTTTTTAGCTGAGTTTATTAGAATTCTCCTTGGCCTCAACCCCCTGCGGTTTCTACAAGGGCAATAACATTTTCCATCCATAGACCCTCGATGTTGATCCCACATATCCTTGGTCTCCTTGAGGAATGTTATGTGACATTTTTTGTCAACAAACTTTCAGTGATGATTTTGTTCAAAAGTTAACCTCAAAATAAGCCTACAACCTTTCAAAACAATCGCAACTAATATATATAGTAACTATGTCAAAGTTATATGATGTTAGGGCACACACACATACATATATATATATATATATATATATAATAAATTTATATAATCATATACTAGCATTTGCACCCAACGTTGCAAAGAAGACGCCTTAAGGCATAGCGTGTGGAAGAATATTCAAATGTGAATAGGCTTTTGCGGCTTTTTTGAAAGCAAGGGTCGATGATTTCAAGTTTTAATTTGAGGAAGCCATGCCAAAAACCATTGAAATGGAATGTAAGTAGCCATAAATATGCATTAATATTCAAATGGGAAATTAAATTAATATGCAAACAACAACCGAAAGCCATATTGATTTGGAAAAGGCTAGTTAAGAAATCATTATTCAAATGGGAAATTAAATTAATATGAAGATATATTGAAAACATGTATTATATTCGTTAAAATCAATTGACTTTGTCAACAAAATATGTTAAAACCCATTCACGATGAATTGGTTGTGAGGACATAAACTATCAAAATGGTATTGATCTTGAAACATCCCTTCTTAAGTTTGAAATGGAAAACAGAAATAGTTGTGAAGACATAAACTATGAAAATGGTATTTGATGTTGAAACATCATTTTCTAAGTGTGAAATGGAAAATACAAATAGTGTATTGTAACATCCTTTTTAAAGTTTGAAATGGAAAATACAAATAGTGTATTGTAACATCCTTTTTAAAGTTTGAAATGGAAAACACAAATAGTTGTGAGGAAACAAACCATGAAAATGGTATTTGATCTTGAAACATCATTTTTCAAGTTTGAAATGAAATACAAACAGTGAATTGTAACAAAAGAGGTTCGAAACATCATTTTTCAAGTTTGAAATGGAAAATACAAACAGTGAATTGTAACAAAAGAGGTTCGAGAAGGAATATAATAGTCTAAAGAACACTGTGCTTGTCATTCCATATTTGAAGTTGTATGAAAAAATGGTGGAGGTAGTGAAGACCTGAAGAAGCAGTAATGGACCTGCAAAATGTATATGTAGTTAGAATTAGCAATATGTAAATCAGTTGCGGAAATTTATTAGTAATACTTTGCAGGTGAGCTGTGTTAAAATGAATCTGGAATGAATGGAAATGAAGTTACCTCTGCTATGGGGATTTATATATTGTTAGTGGAAGATGCATGGTGAACAACGGCATATTGAACACCATTGGAGGTTAATGCGTAGCTGGAGATGCAGTTTTTTTGCTTGCCAGGCGACTTGTAGTTGTGCAGGTATGTTATTTCTGAGGCCATGTGCCCTGTTGCAAAAGAAAGAAAAGGCTAGAATGAGATGTACAGACAATATAAAGACATTCAAATATTTGCTTATTTACTAATATTCATTAAAGTTGGTTGTTGTTGAAAGATATGAAAAGTATGTTATGAAATAGAATGAGGTAAATAAATGGAGGAAACCTTTTGCCAAATTCTGCCCAAGAAGATTTTGACTCATTAAAGATAAAAGCGAAGCCTGTTTCTGAAGAACTCCCAGCAGTTGCAAATACTACTATCAATGCAAGTGAAACTGCATGTCCATGACCTTCCACCTAAAAGCAATCTATGTCAAATTTAATTAAACTTTTTTTCATCATTGGTTTTTTTTAATAGGTGTAACTTCTTTTAGAGCAGTTTGTTTTAGAGTGACCTAGGATATCTGCGAAAGTTAGAAGTACAAAGAAGCTCATTAGAAATAAGATTCGCGAGGAGAAAATTAAAATAATATACACAATATTTTTTAATTTAAATAATTATATAATGTAAGTGAACATCACTTACATGTAGGTATGCAACCATATAAAAGAAATTGACATCAAAAATGATGTTAAGCATTGTAATTATAAAATCTTCATTTATCGAAAACCAAAAAAAGACACAACCCTCAAGCTGTCATCCTCTCAGTGCCAAAACTCCCCTTTCCAACCTCTACAGCTGACCTTTTCATTCTTTTACAAAGCTAGGCCTTTGCCTAGAATCGTAAAACAAATTCTAAAAACAGAAATGAGCTTGACAGTGTGACACCTATGGCTAAGTGCCGTCTCCAACTGCTCAACAAACCAAGAAAACTCTGCCACCTATTTTAACCTACTGTCATATAACAAATGATATTCTAGTGCATATTTACTTGATGCTTGGTAATTCTCTTTGATCAATTCCTTCTTTAATATCAAGAAGTATTAGTAGGAATGGACCATGACCTATGATTTTTTCCAATTGAATTGAATTGGATTCCTGTTGCTCTCCATTTAAATAGTAGCTTACATTATGCTAAGTAACATTTCCAGAGAAAACAATCATTTTCTGACAATCTGAAGCAACATATTCGTAACTTGATTTTGCACTCAATTTCTTGTGGTGTTCCTCGTAAATAGGTTTAGGTGGTCGACCAAATACAGCAACATGCAATGCCTGATTTTGACATCGAAGTGTTGCATATGATTGCAGATTTAGTAAGTTGAGGAAAAGCTTCAGGGAAATTGGAATATTGTAGCCTGCAGAAGATAGGCCTGAAGTTGCTATGATATATTAATATCCTTATGTATGTCCCTAGCTGCATCAGAAGAACACCTGAAACTCATAAAGGCACTGAATAGCTTGCCTCGATCTTACAATTTCTTTTGCCAAATTCTGCCCAAGAAGATTTTGACTCATTAAAGATAAAAGCGAAGCCTGTTTCTGAAGAACTCCCAGCAGCTGCAAATACTACTATCAATGCAAGTGAAACTGCATGTTCATGACCTTCCACCTAAAACCAATCTATGTCAATTTTAATTAAATTTTTTTCATCATTGGTTTTTTTTAATAGGTGTAACTTCTTTTAGAGCAGTTTGTTTTAGAGTGACCTAGGATATCTGCGAAAGTTAGAAGTACAAAGAAGCTCATTAGAAATAAGATTCACGAGGAGAAAATTAAAATAATATACACAATATTTTTTTAATTTAAATAATTATATAATGTAAGTGAACATCACTTACATGTAGGTATGCAACCATATAAAAGAAATTGACATCAAAAATAATGTTAAGCATTGTAATTATAAAATCTTCATTTATAGAAAACCAAAAAAAGACACAACCCTCAAGCTGTCATCCTCTCAGTGCCAAAACTCCCCTTTCCAACCTCTACAGCTGACCTTTTCATTTTTTTACAAAGCTAGGCCTTTGCCTAGAATCGTAAAACAAATTCTAAAAACAGAAATGAGCTTGACAGTGTGACACCTATGGCTAAGTGCCGTCTCCAACTGCTCAACAAACCAAGAAAACTCTGCCACCTATTTTAACCTACTGTCATATAACAAATGATCTTCTAGTGCATATTTACTTGATGCTTGGTAATTCTCTTTGATCAATTCCTTCTTTAATATCAAGAAGTATTAGTAGGAATGGACCATGACCTATGATTTTTTCCATTTGAATTGAATTGGATTCCTGTTGCTCTCCATATAAATAGTAGCTTACATTATGCTAAGTAACATTTCCAGAGAAAACAATCATTTTCTGACAATCTGAAGCAACATATTCGTAACTTGATTTTGCACTCAATTTCTTGTGGTGTTCCTCGTAAATAGGTTTAGGTGGTCGACCAAATACAGCAACATGCAATGCCTGATTTTGACATCGAAGTGTTGCATATGATTGCAGATTTAGTAAGTTGAGGAAAAGCTTCAGGGAAATTGGAATATTGTAGCCTGCAGAAGATAGGCCTGAAGTTGCTATGATATATTAATATCCGTATGTATGTCCCTAGCTGCATCAGAAGAACACCTGAAACTCATTCTTTCAAATTCACCTGAAACTCAGCTATAGGTGTCAAGTAATTCATCGATCACGTGGTGATTCTTCTCCACGCCCAACCATGAACAACACAGCAGCTGTGCATCAAACTTGATGCCAGATAAATGAACTTGTTTGATTCACATTGCCATGATTTCTAGACTGTCTTACCTTCATTCCAATCGCATGCAGAGTTATCACAGGGTACAAAAGGACGAACGGCCCTGGCTTCATCGTTGAATCCACTAGTGCTAACCAAAGTACCGTTGGATGCAAACGCGCCATATGAACACCAACTATCAGTCATGACCATCAATGACCTCTATACCTTTCATGAGGCAATTGTGTCCTTTCTGGAATGCTTCGAGGATGCTTATCCTGCGTCAAAATGTGCTCTAATATGCATTGCACAAGATCTATATCCCATTTGTGTGCGGTGAAGATGGAATCAACAGTTCATTAATTAAAGCTTCTTCTAACGGAATGCATATCCACCTTCCAAGTTTCATTTCAGATGAAGCTTTATTTCCCAATATAGTAGCAACTTTCAAATTTCAATAACTTCAGCAAAAAGCTACAGGAAGTTGATCCTTTTCCTAGTGGTAATAAGCTCAAAATAGTTTCCACAAACTTTCTATGTTTTGTTGTTGTCTCCACATCATTTGAAATTGACCCATTTTCATTTTTCAAAGCACTTTATGGTTGTGATCCTTTGAAATTCCTGGTAACCACCGAAGAGGGTAATCATTCAAGGTCTCATAGCATCCAAATTACGCATAGCATCCAAATTCAATAACAGAACAGAGATTAAACTGCATGCAAGATGATCCGAGAACAAGTAGTAAAGAAAAAATTACCAACACTTCCTCCAAGGTGCGTAGAATATTGAATTCAAGATGAGCTCATAAGGCTGTTGGATACAAAAATGAATGAAAGAGCAGGAGAGCTTGAAACCAGAGTAGGTGAGTTGGAAGGCAAGCATAGAGAGATCTCTGCTCTTCAGAAATTGTTGTTGCTTTCTCTGCAAGAGAGGTTTCTAACAGAGGGAGGGAATGGTGTGTAAGAACCTCCTTTTGATGCCTAAAGAAAACGCAGCAAGGCATAAGGTTTCCTTTGATGATACATTGACAAAGATTTTTTACCTCAAAGATGTCATCTTACAGGCATGGATATCATCTTATTCTTTTTGCTTGGAAAACAGAATGCATGCTGTAAGAATCATCCCACCCACAGCAGTGCCTACAGTGGTACTGCCTCTTAAGAAAGTGTAAGTATGAGCAAGGCAAACTCAAGTCTTGGAAAATCAGAAACCTTGGATGCTTGAGCTAATCCATAACTATATTCTGGGGTATCACATGACAGAATGTATGAAATTATTGGATGGGTTTGTGGGGTATGTAAATTGGAGCAAAATTCTCTTACTCCTGCCCATACAAATTCATGGTATACAGAATAGTCCTCGGGATATCTTTAATCTGATATGTTCAAAGCCATGTATGATGTAACTGTCTAGTTTCCTAGGACTGAAACAAAAAAAATTGTTGGTTTCTTAATTGAAATAGATTGTACAATTTAAATAATCAGTTGTCTCTGTTAATGAAATGATATTTTTCTTTATTTACAAGTGAAGCCAGAAGAAACAAGCTTTAACAAAATGGTTAAGGCAATATATGTTTGGCTATGTACATTGCATTAGCCTGGAAATAAAATATATTGATCTATGAGTGAATGGCCATATATAGCTTGCATTCATTCTGTCAGTGCTGCCTTCGAAGCAACTTATTTTGTTTTAAGCACCCTACAGTTTTCATAGAAACAAGCCTTTTTTTGTGTTGTGCAGGTTTGGAGCAAAGACAAATATGAAAGTATAGAACATACGGTGGTGGTGAATGACAAGAAGGAAAGGTTCCCTATCCCATTCTTTTTAAATCCTTCGAATTATGTTATGGTGGGACCTGTACCTGATTTGGTCAATGAGGAAAATCCACCCAGATACAGAGAATACAGTTTGGGGGAGTCGTCCAGAGCTTGAGTCACAGCAATTTCAAGAATTTAAGAAAGAAAGATGTTAACAAAGCAATCAATAAGTTCTCACGTGAAGGCAATGTTATAGATACATCTGATGGCATTTGTAACCATTTGTTTTGAAGGTGTATCTTTCCAAGTTAAATACACCAAATCATAAGATACAAGAATGACACAGGTCTATTTGAGGCATTATATTTATCTCAAGTTTTATTAATTTTTCTATGCTAAGGTTAGCTACAGTCAGGCTTGAAAGCATTAGTAGCTAGACAATGGTGGCTTTGGTTCAAAGGGTGCTCTCAACTCTAATTATTGAAGACGGCCTCCAAGAAGCCAGCATATTTCTATGTGATGGACAACAAGACAGCTCTGTTCAATGCACTAGTGAGGATTCTCCTTATGATACTATCTAGATTAGCAGTGACACTAAGAACACAAACAGCCACAATGCCTCAGGTAAATGGCTCCTCAAAAATCTCAGAATATATACCATGAACAAGTAGTAAAGAAAAAATTACCAACACTTCCTCCAAGGTGCGTAGAATATTGAATTCAGGTGTGCCCTGTTCTCATAAAGGCGTTGAATAGCTTGCCTCGATCTTACAATTTCTTTTGCCAAATTCTGCCCAAGAAAATTTTGACCACAATGAATCAGAAAATTAATTGACAACAGGGGATTCAAGTTATACTAACTAGAAGCACACCTTGCAAGAAAAGTTCTTATTGAATATTTGGTATTAGGCAACTAAATAAACAAAAAAAATTCCCAGCTAAACAGAGATGCCTCTTTTACAATGATCAAGGCTTATAGTACAAGACTATGCCCAAACTGTACATTTTGATTCAATGAGAAGTAAGCTCCTGGAATTAGTTAAAATGAATGTCGGTGAATCACCAATGGATGACTAATCTAAAGGTGTGCAAAACGATATCAAGAGAAGGAAGGATCTGATTTCTTTTATCTAGAAGTTCCAGCTCATCTGAATACATAGCAACAATCTGGTATGAAACCGGACAGTGTTACCTTCGTCAATGTGTTGTCGGCATGCTGTCATGCAGGCCTAGTGGATGAGGGCCGAAAGTACTTTAATTCTATGAGTCAATGTGACCAGATCACACCTGTGATAGAACACTATGGCTGCATGGTTGACCTTGTTGGCTGTGCTGGGCACCTGGAAGAGGTTAAAGACTTGATAAGCAAAATGCCAATAACCCCTGATGCTACAGTCTGGGGGTGTTTGCTTGGTGCCTGTATCATACATAACAATACAGAGTTAGGAGAATACGATGCAGAACACCTTTTTGAGTTGGATTGGAAAAATGCAGCAACTTATGTTATGCTCTCAAATATCTATGCTTCAGTGGGCCGGTGGGATGGTATTAAAAAGCTGAGAAAAACCATGAAAGATAGGGGGATTAAACCAACGGCTGGATGCAGTTGGATTGAAGTCAACAAGCGGGTGCATGCTTTCCTTGCACGAAATGGGTTGCACCCGCTATAACATAAAAAGCTGGAACTAATCCATGGTCACAAAATAATTTTAAGCAGATCATTGCAGCATGATTTGTCCAGCATGCTGTGGAGGATCAGAGATGAAGTTTAAAGGGCAGGGTATTCCTTTTTATGGAAAAGGCTTTGCCATTGCGAAGAAGTTAACCTGTTAACTCCAAAAATCAATAATAATACTCACGGTCCAAAAAGTGAAAATCAAACCAATATCTCCTACCAAGTGGAGTAAAATTCAAATGCAGCTTTTCAAATGGAGTGGAAATATTCATGATTGATCTATGAAGAGCGAAATGATAGTTGGAGGTTATTGAAATCTTCAAATTCAATCCTCGAGGAGCTGAATCAACAAATTCTTTTTGCAGCGAGACTTAAGCATATCTGGGTTTTAACTAACAACACTTGGGGACAGGATGTTGGGGATCTAATAAGGAAGAGAGCTCCCTTATTTGCACAACAGATGAAATTGTTCATTGCGTGCAAAAGATGGCCACCATTTTTAGCATGGATGATATCTTTTTGAACTAAAGGGCATTCAAAAAGAGACTTGAGACAAAAAGCAGTTATAAAAAATTGAGATCTATTTATTCCAGGCCATGAATCCAGAGAACACTCTCTAAATCTGATAAATTACAAAATACAGAGACCCATCGGGCTTTAAAAAAAAGACACAACCCTCAAGCTACCATCCTCTCAGTGCCAAAACTCCCCTTTCCAACCTCTACAGCTGACCTTTTCATTCTTTTACAAAGCTAGGCCTTTGCCTAGAATCGTAAAACAAATTCTAAAAACAGAAATGAGCATGACAGTGTGACAGCTATGGCTACTGCACTGACCCTCACTGTTTCCAGGAAAATTTACGAGCCTGGAAAACGGCGGGCCAAGTTTCTGTCAAACTCAAGTCATGTCATTTTTTTTCCATGCGCACAGGGTTGCTATTGATATAACAGCACAAGGACACGCATGCAGGGAAGAAAGACATGAAGAGTCTCTGCGAAGAGTCTCATCGTCAGCAGAAGAGTCTCATCGCCAGCAGGCAGTCTTTGCGAAGAGTCTCATCGCCAGCAGGCCAGTCCTGACTTTTCATGGCCCATTACCATAGGAAAAAAAACCATTTTTCTATGAAAAAAACAGATTAAACGAACGGCAGAAAACACTCCAATCATCTAACACACATAATCAATGGCTCAGGATCGCACAGGTCACATTTTAGGGATGTCTTTCTCAGAGGGAACGCCTTACGGCGTAAATATTACATTAATATTAATATTAATATATTATAGAAATTAATATTTATTTTATATTTATTTAAATTAGTCAAGATGATCAACGTAAAGCAGTCTCATATTAGACATTGTTAGCGCAAAAAGCCATTAACGTGGAAGTAAATGTTAAGCAATGGTTATTTCTCATTTGTAGGAAATTGGACAACGCAATTTCATATTGGATATAGCGTTGAATATCCAATGGTAAAATATGGTAAAAGAATATTGTCAGGTATTCCACGATAGGAGGGATTATAGAAAAAATTCTGATAATCGATGGGATAGGGAATTCCATCGAATATTCGATGGTAGTCAGGAAAAAAACAAAACAAAAAAACAAAAACAAAAAACAAAAAACAAAAAACAAAAAACAAAAAACAAAAACAAAAACAAAAACCATTTAACATCTGACACTTTTTCCGATCTTAACCATTCCGTCAGATTCTACCATCATAATTTCCGCCCAAATGTAGTAGTGATGTAATATTTTGGTCACAAGCACAAGAATCTAGTTGTGAAAAAGGAAACAATTGTAGCAATCACAAGCTTGAGACAGAAGAGAAAAAAGAGACAATTAAAAGCATTAGTTCCTCCTATTTCTTATCAATTCCACATGCCTTGACTTGTTGTAGCAAAGATTTGAACTTTGTGAAGAACTCTTGCAGGGTGTCAAAATTTCTTGGGCTCAATGAGATGAGCTCATTATCCAACTCGTGTCCTCTTAGTCCATCATGCTTCCCAAACAAACACTCCAATGTTGTCCACACATTGTTAGGTCTTGAGCATAATGTTGTTGTAGAAATTTACAAGGTAAGTTCTTTAGATAGAACACCAAAGGACACCGCTCACAAACAGATCACAGATCAGTACACCAATATTCTTGACATGGTTAAAACCATCAAAGAGGGAAATAGTCCACGGCCTGATCCAATGCAGCCACTTTAGGAAATTTATTAATGTAGAAGAAAGAAAATTTACATAAGCTTCTCTCACGAACGGTCCCCTAACAAATGACCCTCCATGCTCTTTAAATAGAGACCATGGACCAATCGAGTGTTAAGCCACGGATCAAGTGTCGGTAATACCGAGGAGAGAATGAATCATCAGATCACTTCATGTCTAGAACATATCGTGATTGTCAGATTGTTAGTTACAAAAAATACATACTAAATAAACACACTTTACCTAACTATACAATAGACCAAGTTGTACTTAATTATTTCCTATGTGTCGAAATATCCTAACATCCCCCCTTAAGAACGACTTGGGATAAGATTGAAGGATGTACAAAAATGACACAATCAGAGAAGGAAGGGGGCATTAGAGCCTGTCCCCCATTAGTGACAACTTCCTAAACTCCATCCATTAATCGAAGTTTAGTAAACTTAGCCTCTATGAGGGCCTTTGTAAAGATGTCTGCAACTTGATCATTGGTTGAACAATATTGCACTTCAAGAACATGGTCATGAATCAGCTTTCTAATGAAGTGCATGTGTATTTCAATGTGTTTGTTGCGTTGATGTTGGACTCGATCTTTGCATAGTTGAATGGCACTTTGATTATCACACCAAAGTGTAGCGGGATGTTGCTACTGAAAACCAAACTATGATAGGATCTAACGAACCCAAAGGCTCCCTTACTAGCTTCAACGATGCCACAATACTCTGATTTTGCTAAAGAAAGAGAAATGGCACTCTGTTTCTTGCAATCCAATGTGATAGGTCTAGAACCAAGAGTGAAGACATAACCTGCAGTAGGCTTCTGATCATCAGGGTCACCAACCCAATCAGAATCAGCGAAACCAACCAATAAAGGAGATGTTTCTGCAATATAATGAATCCCAAACTGAAATGTACCTCGAACATAATGAAGTATTCTTTTAGATGCTTTCCAATGACTTTCATATGGGTTTTTCATATACTGAGCAACAAGGCCAACAACAATGGAAAGTTCAGGACGAGTATGGGTCAGATTCAAAGTTTTCCAACAAGCTGACGTTATAAGGTAGCATCAACTTCAGGGGAAGTACAAATGACTGAAAGTTTGGCTCCATATTGAAAGGGAGAAGGGGCTAGCGTACAGTCTTACATGTGAAAGTGGCATAGAAGATCACATGCATACTTGGACTAGGAAAGGGAAATACCTTCTTTGGATTGCAAGACTTGAAGACCAAGAAAATAATGCAAGTGTCCTAAGTCTGTCGTTTCAAACTGCTTTTTAAGGATAGACTTCACATGGTTTATAAGGTTGGGATCACTACCATTACGGATAAGATCATCAACATAAAGAGAAAGAACGATAAGGGACATACCCACTTTCTTGGTGTAAACAGTGTTGTTAGAATGACACCTAGAAAAGCCAGTATCAAAAAGAAAGCTATCCATTTTGGCATACCAAGCCCGAGGGGCTCACTTGAGACCATAAAGGGATTTCTTAAGATGACATACAAGGATGGCGTCTATTTGTATAAAGCCGGGAGGTTATTCCATATAGATTTCTTCATGCAAGTCACCATGCAAGAAGGCGAATTTAACATCCATCTGATGGACTTCCATTTGAAAGAGGCAGCAAGGGACAAAACAAGGCAGATACAGTTCATTTTGGAAACAAGAGAGAAGGTTTCAGTATATCCAATGCCTTCAACTTGTGAAAAACCCTTAGCAACAAGATGAGCTTTATGTTTATCAAATTTTCCATCCGGTCCAAACTTGATTCTGTAAATCCATTTGCATCTAACAAGTTTTTGTCCCTTTGGAAGAGGAACAAGGTCTCATGTGTCATTTTCCAATAATTAACGATATTCTTCATTCATAGTTGCGTCCCAATCTGGATGCCCTGAAGCTTTTGCAAAGGTGTCGGGATCATAATTCGCTAAAGCTTGAGCCAGTAAAGAAAAGGCTCTATCAAACTGAGAACATCTACGATGTTGATATGTAGGATCACCTGCAAGAGCACCTGTTGCATCCCAAGTAGCGCAGACCCATTTTGGAAGCTGAGGAGTTGAAGGAGGATCCCAAGAAGGTAGGGGAGGATTGTCATCTTTTTTTTTCATTATCTGAAGAAGAAATATTTTCAAAAGTAGAAGGGATAGAGAGGTGGCACATCCGCCGAACTAGGCTTGTAGGCCGATATATTTTCAGAAAACTTTACATCTCTTCTAATGATAACATTTTTGGATTTACGTTGAAGAAGTCTTTATCCTTTGACATATTCAAAATATCCAACAAAAATACATTTTTCACTCTTAGGTTCTAAGGCTTTATGTTTCTCATTTGGAATATGGGCCCATGCTTCACTTCCAAAAACACAAAAGTAACTTACATCTGGTTTAATTGAGTTTCATGCTTCTTCTCGAGTGATATTCTTTAAAACCTTAGTAGGAGTGTGATTTACTATGTAATTTTCACAATTAATTGCTTCTGCGCAAAAATTAAGACTAAGTCCTTTAGATTGAAGCATACAATTAGCCATTTCCTTTAAGGTGTGATTCTTCCTTTCACCTACACCATTTTGTTGTGGAGTATATGGAACAGTATGTTGCAATTGAATTCCATGCTCAATGCAAAAGTTGATGAATTTTTTGTTAACATATTCTCTGCCGTTATCAGATCTTATCTTAAGAATTTGATGTCCAAATTATTTATCAACAAAGGCCTTAAAGGCCAAAAACATGTTAAAGACTTCATTCTTGAGTTTTAAGAAGTATAACCAAGTGCATCTAGAGAAATCATCAATGAAAGTTAAGAAATACTTGTAGCCAGAGAATGAAACAACTGGAAGTGGACCAAATAAATCACTATGCACAAGTTGTAAAGGGGTTGAGGCATGCCAAGAGGCACGTTTTTCGAAACTATCCCGATGACATTTTCAGAGTACACATCCAGAACAAACACCATCTCTACAAGATACCATAGGAAGACCTGTCACCATATTTTCTTTACATAGATTTTGAAGGGAGCGATAGTTTAAGTGACCAAATTTCTCATGCCAAAGTTTGTTCACTTCATCATTATGAGCAACAAATACCGAGGGAAGAGTTGATGAACCAAAGTTGTTAAACTTATACAACCTTGTAGAATCATCAGCAATGCCAGTAGCTAAAATTTGTCTAGGATCTCTTAGGTCCTTAATTTCAACATCATGAGGTGAAAATTGAACGGTTTTACCTTCACCTGAATGAGTTATCTGATATACAGATAGAAAGTTGAGGGATAAGGTAGGAATACATAATACAAAATTAAATTAACCATTGTCTAGATGAATAGTTCTAGTCCCTACAACACTAAGAGATCTATCATCACCAACATAGATATTTTTGGTGGTACAATCATTTAAAGAAGAAAATATGGCTTTGTTTTTTGCCATGTGATAAGAAGCTCCATAATCAATGAGCCACTCATGAGAATGAGAAGAAGAAGATACATTTAGTGCATAACCAGACTGAGATGCTTGACAACCACATGCATAAAGTGTTATACCTGAAGATGAAGTTGAAGTTGAAGAGTGCTCCAAATGGATGTTATGCTTCTTCATGGCTGCTTCCAAGGCTTCCATCTTCTTAAATAATTTGGATTCAAAGTGGCCATCACGATTACAAAAGTTGCAATGTTTATCAGTCTTCTTCCCTTTGTTTTTATTTGCCTTATCATTTTGTTGAATTGATTTTTAATTTTGAGATTGAAATTGCTTAGGACCCTTGTTTGGTTTAGGACCATTCTTTTTAGGATGTTGCTTCTTAGGATTCTTTGAATTTGGTTGTTGTTGGGCTACTAAGGCTTTCTTAGAAGAATTTCCAATATTAAGAAGACCAAGATGTAAGAGTTTTTCTTGTTATCTTATTAAAGAATCATAAAAGGCATCAAAGGATGGGGACTTGTAGGCTTTTCCTTGAGAAATAAAGGCTTCTCTAGTAAAATGGAAGGTGGAAACAAACACAGAGTAAGTTGGTCCTAACTTAGTAAGAATGGAATAGATAAGGCTACCATCTTCTTTCTTACCCTTAACACCTTCCGAGAAAAATCAAAGGGTCTTGAACTTGGACAAAAAATCTTCAATGGAAGAAAAATTATTGGGGTCCAACATAAGCATCGCATTTTCGAGTTTATGGACTTTAATTTCATTTTTAATTTCATTGAGTTGTTTCATTGCTTCATCGGGGGTATCAATTTCTGCGATATGGAATCTAAGGTCTGGAGAAATAGACATCCCTATTAACCCACGTGCTTGATATTGCTTATTTTCTCATTTGGCTTGCTTATCTTCATATTTAGGTTTAAAATTTTATCTTCATATTTAGGTTTAAAATTTTGGCATGAGGCTATTATATAAAGACCTTTACTTCTAAGTAAATCCACAATGTAGGATAGCCATTGGAAGTAGTTGGTGTTGTTAAGAATAACTAGGCATGGACTTTCCATTTTAAAAGAAACTAAATCTAAATATGCTTAAAATAAGTGTTCTAATAGAAAGATCTCGAAAAATTAGGTCGATTCAAAAAAACAGCGTCCGGATGAAGAAGTTATGGCTTTTTGAAGAAACGTTGTTGAAGATGCCGACAAAACACGTGAATGTTGGGAAGTGAATGATAATGTTATATTAAAAAAAATCTCCCCTTCCAAACTTAATCTAATTAGCTCACTTTTAAAAAAAAGATTACTTTATGTGACCCACTTTTATAAATAAGTGAAAGTCATTTTTACAATGGTACTTTATGAACTATGCACTAAATTGTTACTTAAATAAAAGATAAAGTGACTTTATAATTATAAGTGACTCACTTTTTATAATGGGTGAGTACACTTTTACATAAATTAACTTTAAAACATAAGTTACATGTGTTTTTTGAAAAAATAACTCAACTAAAAGAAAGACTTGAACCCAAGACCTCTATTCTCATAAAGTAACTTTGAACCAAGTGAGCTAGTTTAAAAGAATTGTAATTTTTGGAAAGGAGGAAGAAAGGATTTTTTTTTTTTTTTTTGGCTCACAGAAGCTTTGAGGTGCGTTGCTTCTTTGAAAAACCTTTTTTTGCCTACTAAACAAAAAAAACAACACAAACCCAAACAAACATGCAAAAAAATTCTAAGCTTTACGGTTTAAAGTTAGATTTGGTCAGAAACTATATCTTTTCCTCAATGTTTATGGTTTTCCGAGATCACACTAAGGTGCAACGGAAAAGAGCATACGCATGAGAAAAATCATTTCTTTTTGCTTCTAGTTTACCCGGATCGCATAGAGTCGCGGAGCAAAGAGCATACGCAGAAATGAAAGGTATAGATCCAGTAATAAAAAAAAATTATAGAGGACTATAAACCGAAATAAACAGAGAGATAAATAACTATAATTGCAAATAAAGATTGTATACCTCCATATCTTAAAAATGACGTAGTTAGGTCTACTTAAAACTTTTTCGTGTGAAACGAAAGGGACTCTTCATTGGAACAGATGCTCCTAACACAATAGAGCAGTCCTCTCGGCCCAAAAGCGGTCAAAAATAGTAGATCTAAAAAACCACAGTCAGATGCAGTTGTACTGGCTTCATATTTGGATCACCAACGAATGCGGCTCTTGAATAGCTCTGATACCATGTAGGAATTTACAGGGTAAGTTCCTTAGATAGAACACCAAAGTACACCGCTCACAAACATATCACAAATCAGTACACCAATATTCTTGACGTGGTTAAAACCCTCAAAGAGGGAAACAGTCAACGCAGCCACTTTAGGCAATTTATTAATGTAAAAGAATGAAAATTTACATAAGTTTCTCTCATGAACGGTCCCCTAACAAATGACCCTCCATGCTCTTTAAATAAAGATCATGGATCAATCAGGTGTTAAGTCACAGATCAAATGTCAGTAATACCGAGGAGAGAATGAATCATTGGATCACTTCATGTCTAGAACATATCGTGACCATTGGATTGTAAGTTACAAAAAGTACATATTAAATAAACACACTTTACCTAACTATACATTAGACCAAGTTGTACTTGATCATTTCCTATGTGTCGCAATATCCTAACAGTTGCATGGAAGAGTAAATATGGAGATATAGACAAGCATATCAACCCATAAGATTCATCCATCCTATTGAAGTATTTTTCCTTGTCTATAGATTAATTAGGCTATGGTTATGTTCCCATAGTAATTTTATAAATTTCTTTGCTTCTCAATAGAAGTATAACTTTTGGCTTCCATTCAAATTAATTGAATGGAGCAAGGATTGTTGATATGGGCCGATCCATTCTCTATGTGTTATTATATCCTATGTCATTTACAATGAAATATATGTGCTTCTCCTTACAATCTCCTCTTATGCTCTAATACCATGTAATAATTTTCTATCACGTGAAAGCTCATATACCACATTAGATTTTGATCACAAGGCCACAAGGATCTAGTTGTGAAAAACATTAGCAATTACAAGCTTGAGGCAAAAGAGAAAGAAGAGGGAATGAGAGACCACTCTTTAGAAGAAAGAAACACAGAGATTTGAATTATGAGACCAAGATGCCAATGGAATTTCTTATATTACAATGAATTCAATGAGGACATAGTTATAACATTCTCTTGGAGGGAGAGACAATGCACACTAGGTGTGCTTCCTTCATGAATTCACATGCAAGCAATAATAAACTTCCCCTCACTTTCACTCATACCTACACCTTGGGACTTTCCTTATTCTTGGTATCAGCCTTACCCTCCATCCTTAGGAACCCATTACTCATACCTCATCCTTGGAACCCTCTACCCTAGGCCCTCCTGTTGACAAAGGATGCAAAATTTCAATGGGAAAATGATTGTCAGGCAGCCTTTGAGGCAATAAAACAAAATATCAATTAACTAGCCCAAAAATTGAGTTATCTAGGAAAATATGAAGTGAGAGCCATAAATAGAGTAAGGTAGCCAAAAATAAAATGAGAACTCAATAACTAGAGTCTCTACAGATAAATGTGAACTTGATTAGGAGGAGGATAAAGATATAGACAAGGTTGATGGATAAGCCATATGGATAAGGCTATGCTAGTGCATTATGATGCCATTTCAGTACTTTGTCACTGCCATATGTCTTCCTACATGGTAGCACTTGCTAAAATATAAATGATATAAATAGGCCTCCTACTAATAATATACAAGCTATAAATATACATACTATAAATAGTATTCATCCTCAAATGTGTAAAAATGTAGGAAAATGTGTAGGTACACTAACACCCCCCCTTGAAGCACAACTAAGGAGTGCACAGTAAATGAGTTCCAGCAATTTGCACCCATGTTAGATACTCCTACAAAAAAATTATTCAAAGCACAATATGACACAAAGTAAGATGGAGAAGTAAGTGAGAAGGAATATCCCCACAAGAAAAAAATAAATAAATAAATAAATAAAAATAATAATAATAATAATTAATTAATTAAATTAAATAATAATAATAATAATAAATAAATAAATACAATGGTAACAATATCAGTTACTATGACATTGTTGTTATTAACTGGGGGGCTTTGCGGCAAGAACCCTTGCCGCTGCAACCCTCCTTTTTTCACTTTTCCTTTGTTGCCTAGTTCACCTTTGCATATGCTT
Source organism: Pinus tabuliformis (assembly GCA_031772625.1). Lineage (NCBI taxonomy): Eukaryota > Viridiplantae > Streptophyta > Pinopsida > Pinales > Pinaceae > Pinus > Pinus tabuliformis. Next base: position 980,229,812 of record CM062816.1, on the reverse strand, counting down.
GTCGTTGTTACTGCCTGGAAGTTTGTTGCCCCATATGGGTGTCTTAGATGTGACCTCTTGGTTTCTTTGTGGTGTAGTTTTAGGAGGTGATGGTGCTCTTTTTCCCTTCTACGGATTGACCTACAAGTTTGTGCTTTCCTTTGTTGTTGACAGTTTCTCTTGTGGATCCCTACCTACTGCTTCATATGATAATGTGAAGGGAGTTGAGGGAGTGGGGTTGTGGTAGCTCCCTTGCCATTGTGGTTCTTATTTTGTGCCTCTAATTTTTTGCAGATGCAACTAAGGAGAAGAGAGTTGAGGGAGTGGGGTTTAAGGCAGTTCTCTCTCCGTCTAGGGCCCTTGTTTGTGCCTCATTTTTTCTCTTTTGCACATGGTGTTTTCGTTGTCGTATGCCTAGGGTTTGTTGCGATTTTTGTGGGGATTTTTGGGGATATTTGGGTGGCATGTGCCTAGTTGTTTATTTAGCTCTTTGGCCAGCTAGGTTTTTGTTGATTTTTCTGACATTTTTTGTTGGGTGTTTATGTTATTGGTTGACTTTAATGGGGTTTCTTCTGTTGATTTTTCTTGGATATTTTCTTGTGGGCCTACATGCGCTATATTTGATATTTGAATAGGTCTTTTCTTATCTCATGATTGCAATGCACACTGTGGGTATGCATAATGTAATTTTTATTTTTCATTAATATAAATTACAGTCTTTTTCTCTGAGAAAAACAAAAAAACAAAACAAACAAACAAACAAAAACAAAAAACAAAATTACAAAAAAATAGCAAAACAAAAAACAAAAAAATAATATCAATTGCTATATAGTTATGTCCTCCACCGTAAAGAAATCTCACAAGGTTTCAAACTTCTACTTAGTGAAGGTTTATGTGAATATTGCTACAACCTACTCTAAAGAAAGATAATGTCATAGATTGATAACTCCATCACGGATCTATCTAATGTTCTATCTATCCCATAATGCGAGGAGACCTTGGTTACATGTCTAATTTTTTACGTATTCATAATATTAGTGAGTGCTCGTGGAGCACCCCCAAATTGAAATTTTATTCCAAGTGGATTGGCATGATTAATCACTAGATCATTAGATAACTCTAGATTCTGATGAGCCCACCATGTTTTGAGATCTAGCTCTACAATATCATGCTTATGTACATCTAAATCAGAATCTAAAATATGATCTAAAGGGTATAAAGAATCAACTCTAAGATAAATGATCTGAACTGAAACAAGAATGTAACAAATTACAGATATAAAGATAAATACATAGATGCAACAGAAATAACACGTCATTTCATTAATATCAAATACTGAAATAAGCTTACAAACAGAATGGAAACAAACTAGCTCAGGCGATGGTAGCTTATATCTGAGAAGAGATGTGGCGGCTACATGCCTTTGAACTGTGTTACAATGAGGCTCGAAGGCCTATTTATTATTGAGAAACAATGGAAAACCCTAAACATCCAAAAACCTAACCCTAGGAGATGAAACACCAAAACTATGGGCCCTGTTTGGGTAAATTGGTATATCAATTACCCGGGGTCGTAATTTTGGCATATGATCTCTGTTTGATGCGCACAATACCTCGTTAGAAAGATCTATCCAAGGACTACAAAATTCAAATGGAAAACATCAATCAAAGACTTATTTCTTCCCTGATTTTCCCAAAAAAAAATTGTTTAGGGCCTCAAACGGCTCCAAAAGTTTATGACTCGAAAAACTGCCAAAAATAGTAAATTGTGTAAATTAAGTAAACTGAAAGGGACAGTGGCGGGGGTCCAAGTGGAATAAACGGGTGTGTTTCTAGGAAAACTAGTGTCTTTTCGATCTGCTAGTCCCACTAAGACGGGTAGCTATCTTAGAAACAAACAATCAAAGCAATTTGTGATTTCCTTTATGTATGATAGATAAGAGAGAAGCAAAGGTGGACCAACCTGGATCTTCCGCTTAGCTCCTTGCTTGATTTCTCTCTCCCTTGATAGAATTTTCAACTCCTCTCCTATTTGTCCCGCTTTAGAGAATACCTATAGAGTCAAAGTAACAAAACACCATCAAAGCATCTCGATCTATAATATCATAAACAATGCAGAATCATAAATACATTGACCATACAATTGCATTCACAAATAACAAGATTCACAAATACACGATTATATGGAGGAAAACTCAAAGAACTTTATTAATAGTAGAAGAGAGGATTACAACCCAGCTGTCTAATCCAACATCATCCTCCCAGCATCAAAGCCCTCTTCACCTCATGAAAAGCAAGATCACCCAACAATACAATGTCCCTTCTCAAAGTTAAACCAACAGCACTTCCTTACAAATTACAAAATTCCAGCCCCTATATCTCTCAGATGAGGGATCCATTTATAAATGTCTTGCAAGGGTGTGAATCAGCTCTAGGTTTCTGATTAGTGTCATTCCACTGATAGTTCTTGGCTCCACTTGGAGATTTCATTGATCTTGTACTCATCCCTGGGTGAATTCAGAGAGGCAAGTGTCATGGGAGAAGTTTCTAGAAGATTCCATGAGCTTCCACTTAGCAAACTGTGTCTGCCATTTGTCCATTCTCACTCATCGTACCCTATAGAAGGCCTCTTCAGTATGCATTACACCTGGCTAGTGTAACAGCCAATATGCATCGCACCTTCACCATGGAGCAGTCAGTATGGTCCAGTTTTGGCCAATTCTGAGTGGTTTTTCAGGTGGAACTTCTGGGAAATGATGTAATCAGTTGACCATGATCCTTTAGGGTATGAAACAACACTTTTAGGGGTTAAAGAGCCCTTGCTTTATGGACATATGATTTTGGGGTTGCAGTGCCAAAATATGTCTATAACAAGGTGGCCACCAACACCCTCTTGGATCAATAAACAACATAAAGTGCTAGAGAACTTGCAATAGGTTCCTCTTGCAACACATGCAAAGGACTTTCTAACATCTCAAATATAACAAATGAATATGGAGTGAGTTTATCCACGTTCTTGCCCTTGAATGAGTGATTTGATAGATCAGAAGTAAATTCATGGATAACGTTAGAACATGGAAGAAATTTTGCAAGGCTCTAAAATCACAAATTTCTTTACCTTGACCACATACATTCACAGGAGTGTCATCTCCCATTAAACTAGGGGGACTAGTGCAAATTTTTGAAAAAAGAAAAGGTATGTTTTGAAATAGACATATGATGAGTGGCTTCAAAATAATAAAAAAATCCAAGTATTACATGAAGAAGAAATAGTAGTCAAACATGGTGGTTACCTTGATCTTCTCCAAGCTTATTCTTGGAATTCTCTAATACTATGTAAGATTTCGATTACAAAAACAAGAATCTAATTGTGAAAAATAAACAACACTATCAGTTGCAAGCCTGAGATAAAAGAGATGAAGTGATAATAGAGAAGATCATGTGCTCCTCTTTCTTATCAATTCCACATACCTTAACTTGTCATAGCAAAGATTTGAACTTTGTGAAGAAGTCTTGTAGGGTGTCAAAATTGCTCGGGCTCAATGAGATGAGCTCATTCTCCAACTAGCATCCTCTTAGCTCATCCTACATCCCAAGAAAACCTTCCAATGTTGTCCATACATCGTTAGGTGTTGAACAAGATTCTACATAGAAGAGAAAAGTTGGACATATAGATAAGCATAATATCCCATAAGCTTCATCCATCATGTTGAAGTACTTTACCTTGTCTATAGAGGCATTAGGCTCTGGTTCTATTTCTATATTAATTTAATAAATTGCTTTGCATCTTAATAGAAGCGGAATATTGAGGATAACTAATATGGGATGATCCATTATGTATCTGTTATTCAATCATATGTCACTTGCAATGAAATATATGTGATCCTTATAAGCTCCTCCTATGCTCTAATATAATGTAACAATTTTGTATCATGTGAAAGCTTTGATACCATGTTTGATTTTGACCATAAGCACACAAAAATCTAGCTGTGAATAAAAAGAAACACTAGCAATTGCAAGCTTGAGACAAAAGAGAGAGAATGAGAGACTGCTCTTTAGACCAAAGAGACAAAGAGATTAATTCGAAATATGAGGCTGAGAGACAAACATATTTTTTGATATTACATTGAATGCCATGAGTACATATTTATAACACGTTATTGGATAAAGGAACAATGCACAGTAGGTGTGGTTCCTTAATGCATGCACATGTAAGTAAAAATAAACTCCCCTGTAATTTCAATTAACTAACCTAAAAAATGGAGTTAGATAGTCAAACACAAAATGAGAGCTAGATAGCTCCAAAAAAACTGAGAATTCAAGTAAGCATAACAAGCCAAGTGAAGTGCATTTTCACTCCTAAAAAGTGGGATCTAACCCCTCCCAAACAGTGTTATGGAGCCCCCAAAAAAATTGAGAAATAAAATAAGTATAACAAGCCAAGTGAAGTGTGCTCTCACTCTTATAAAGTGGGGTCTAACCCCTCCTCGAAAGCACACTAATTCCTAGAAAACATGAATTTATGAATCGTGATTTACAAGCCCATTTGAAACCCGTGGTATTTTCGCATGGTATTATATATTGTGCATGTCAAGAAAATGCATGTAACTCTAAATTCCAAAAATACAACAAAAATCTAAAAATAATACTAAAGTCTATTGGATAACTTATAAGATGTATCCATGAATAGAACGATAAGTGGATAAGGTGAACTCCAAGAATAGAACTAGAGTGTCTACGGATAATTGCGTAGTTGTCTAGAAGGAGGATAAGGATAACAAAAAGGATGATGGATAAGGCTAATGGATAAGGTAATAGATAAGGCCAATGGATAATATCATGCTAGGGACATGCTATAAATAGGCCACCTACTAATAATAGAAATGCTAAAAATAGAAACGCTTATAGTACATAGACTATAAATAGACATATTATAGATAGTAGCCCTAAACAATGAAAGAATGTAGGAAAATGTGCATGTACACCAAAGCACAACTACAGAGTGCACAATAGGCACTTTGTTTCATTTGTTTACCCATCCAAGCATTGATATTGTATTTATTGTTCAACCTTAGTAGATTTGACATGGATTTGAATACTTGATTTAATTGTATTATCGTAATGTAATTATATATGACTATCATGTTGAGAATAAGAGGGAGCCATAGAGAATGGTTGGCATTTTGATACTTTGTACTCTGTTTTGTTATGAAATTTAATATATGTTTATGTGTAATTGTCTTCTCATTTTTTGAATTTGTTTGTGTGATACATGCATACTTCTGAGAGAAGGCAGGGCCCCCTTCATCTAGAAAGTATCACCTTAATTTGTTTGTTTCATGTGATCATTGGGTTAAGATTCATTTTATGCATTTTATTACAGGATTTGATCCTTGTTGTAAGTGTGGTAGTTAATGGTGTTATTAATTCAAATATGTTGTGTGTGGTTTTGTTAAAAGTCGTATAATAGAGATATCATGCTAAAACAATTGTTAGTTTAATTGATGACTCTCTAAATAGGCATATACTAGAGTTGTGGTCTATACAATCCTTTGCTCATCGATTTCACCAATAGATAATTGATCATGGTGAATGTTTCTTTGAATATATTAGTTTTATATTTGTTATTTGTGTTTTATAAGAAAGGTTGTTAATCTAGTAGACATAGTGAATTTATGTTCAACTGGAATTTTTGCCTTAGAATATGCATTACTAGATAAGCAATTGGTTTTGAGAATGGTTTATAATTAAATTTGTGTATGTATCTTTGAGATTTGTTCTACATATATATTTCATGGTACCTCACAAGCCTATTGACCCAAATTGACAATAAATGTATCAAATTATTGTTGTATAGCTTGATTGAAAACAACCAAGGTAAAGTAAAGAATGGTGATGAAAATAATGTATTCCTTCAAATGCATTTGCGCTCCATTTCCCTTCTAACTTCAATACAATATTCACAAAACTCGGAGATGCATTTTCTCTTTGTAACTAGAATATTCACCTATGGGTGAAATATCCTCCCTTTCTGATTGGCTTGTGGATCCTCTACAAGCATGTGTGTGTTGATCTCTGCCACTTTTTGATCTATCTACACTTTTTGTGAAATCACGTTATTGGTGATCTAGTGATCCGAATTGGATCCATGAAGATTATTAAAGTGCCATGGTTGTATCAAAACAGGACAGACTTCGAATTATGAGCACAGAGCGATCAAGAAGACCTCTAGACAATGGCAGTTTGCAGCCAGCGAGGAATGACGAGGAAGGCCCATGAGACCGCGTAGGAGGCAAAACTCAAAACCCCTCGAGCGGGAAAAGCCCCGAAGCACTCGGTCACATGGAAGTCGGGAAAACCGTGGGGAAAGCGCTAAGGCGAAAGGTGGGTCCAGTGCTCCAAAACCGGCAGTATATCGGGGGCATCCTTGGGCGGTAAGTGGATTTGGAGAAAAACGAGCGATTCCATTCAGCACCCGACGCGTGGCAGGCGGATGAGAGAGAAAACCACCGCTCATCGCGTGCTAACGGTCAAGCAAGTCAACCGCGTGAAATGAGTGAATGTCATAGGATCTAGGGGCTCCAGATCTGATGGTGGAGATTGCGCCCTGTTAGAGTCGGTCTAGTAGCCCTTCACCAGAGATCAAAGCTCTTTGCATTTCATGATTAGGTGTCCCATCAGTGTGATCATGTTGCATTCCGTTAGGCATGCCATAATCCTGGTGGAGGGAGTTTGTGTCGTTATTCCCCTCTTGTTTGGCATTGCTAGTTCAGGTTTGTTCAAGTAAATAAAATCCTCAAAGGGTCATTCATCTTGCTTTAAGTTTTAAGGTCTTAGGTCTAGAGTTGAGTCCATTTTTGTCTTGAGAGGTCATAAAGGACCAGCAGGCCAGAGGGATGTCCTTCATTAAACATTATTTCAAAAATTCTCATCATTGTACAACTAAATTTTCACCTTGTTCTCAAAAACTCTGTTTTTGAAAACAAAGGTCATTATCTCATTTTTGTAAAAATTCTCAAAATTTCAAATTCTTCAAATGTCGAAGTGCAGCCTTGGTCTCCTTTGCCAAAGCATCCTAGAAGCTATCCTTGCAAAAATTTTCAGAAGAAATCATCATTTCAACCAATTTTTCAAAGAAAAGAAATCAAAGGTCAGAGCCAATTAATTCAAAAAGTGTCAACACTCAAAACATTACAAAGTGGGTTTTGGGCAAGTAAAAATCAAAAGGAAACCTATAAAAGCACATCACTCCTCATTTGCAACTCATTTGCCTCTTACAAGCTAAGTGAATCCTTGCAAAGTCGATTTGAGGAGTTCTTGAGCAAGTTGAGCAGTTTCAGGGGCGCGCTACGCGTCAGGAGAGGCGCGCTACGCGTCAGGGGCGCGCTACGCGTCAGGAGAGGCGCGCTACGCATCAGGAGAGGCGCGCTACGCGTCAGGGAGATTTTTTCAGTGTTATTTTGCAAGTGCGCTACGCGTCAGAGGGGCGCTACGCGTTGGGCAGGGCGCGCTACGCGTTGGGGTTTCAGCTCAACAAACTGCCAGCAAGTCATCAAATCGATTTTTCTCTCAGGCAAAGTGCAGGTAGGCTTCTCCTCTATGCCTAGATTTGGTTTTGCAAAATGAAAAAGAGAATTAATATGTTCAAATGCTATGTAAATGATAAATCAAAACCCTCCCTTGTTATGGAAAATTTAAAGTTTCAATGGTACTAGGGTTTCAAATTTCTCTTGCTGTCCAAGGTTGCCCATTTGTAAATCCCTTTTTCCCTCATTTTCATCACCTTTCTCCCTCAAATTTTCCCTTGAAATTTCATCATTCTCCTCTTTAAAATTCCTAAAAGCATACTTAATTCCTAAACCCTACTTCACTTTAAATCCCACAATTTTGTAATTTCCCATGCTTGTCTTCCCTAAATTCCTTCTTTGTGTTTATTCTCCCTAATTCCCACATGTTCCCCTATCCCTAACAATTCCCTTGTATTTATGTCCCCTTGGTGACAACATTTGAAAAAAGTCAAAAAGCAGTTAATTGGGTGCCAAGTCAGCAATATATTTCAGTCATCTTGCCTTCATAATCATGTCAGAAACCGAATCAGATTATGAGCAGAGCTATGACAGTGATTCAACACCAGAGGTAGAAGTGCCAAGGAGGCATCATAAGGGTGGTAAGGGTGGTCGGCATGTCAGAGAGGAACCCACTTCATTGGCTCATTTGCAAGCTTGTCCACTTGCAATGTCATGTTTTCGGTATCAATCATGCTTTGGATATTGTGAGAGGATCTCACAAATTCAACACCATAGAGAGCTGGTCCGCTTGTTTGTCCTACATTTGCACAATGGCCATGTGAACCTTGCAGGAGTGGATTTCACCTTATCACCTGAAATGGTTGCTCAAGCTACCGGGATACCAAATGTTGGGGAAGAGTGGACCAAGCGCAAGCTGCTAGACAAATTTCATTATCAACCATACATCAAACCCGGATGCATGAGGCACCTTACTACTGTTTTTCCTTTCAGATTCCTAAGGGATGAGTATGCACCCTTGATGAGGCTCATTATGCGTTATTTCACTTGTGAGGGCAGATTTTCACGTTTATATTCGTACCATATCCGTTTGTTGATGCATTTCACCCGGGTACGAATGATGAACATTCCATTTTTCATGTGCCGAAATATAGAGAAGATCGTGCCCGTAGTGCAAAGGAAGAATGCCGCACAGCAGCTCAAAAGTATATATCATTATGCGCTGATCGAGATCATAGTGATGCATCAGTTGGCACAGCAGGGTATTGCTTGGGAGGATTTCATTTCTCGCGACTTCTTCATGGTGCCACAGCCACCTCCCGAGGGTGTCCATGATGAGGGAGGGCCTTCACAGCAGTTTGATATTCTTGAGCCAGAGCATGTCAGCACTCTTCCTTATGTTACATATCAGAGAGGCCACAGGGCCTTATTTGCGTCTGCACAGCGAGTATTATCTCCACATCAGGTGGAAGGGGTCTCGCCTTCTTCATCAGCACAGCGAGTGTTATCTCCACATCAGGTGGAAGGGGCCTCGCTTTCGACAGCAGCACAGGTACAAGAGAGAGGCAAGCAGCCCAAGATTGATGAGGGGCCATCAGGTGATCCAGGCATAGATGTTGTTGACCTTGATATCAGTTCTCCTAGCCTAGAGCCAAAGGAGATCATCCAGCAACTAAGGGCTGAAAATGACTTGTTGCAGCAAAAGTTGGAAATGGAAAATTGGACAATCACATACTTAGAGCAGCGCAACAAGCAATTAGAGGATGAACACACTCTTGATGAGTTGCAGAGGATCCGAGAAGACCGGAACTTAGCTCGCAAGAGACCTGGTGATTTGACACCTACGGAGCAAATCTCTATGCTCATTCAGGTGAACACACATTTAGAGAGGTTGATAGCAAAGGCAAACAGGGACAAAGACATGCTCCGCCACATGAAGAACCATTATTGGGCCCGCATGCATGTGTGCAAAGCAAAAATGAAGGTACTTAAAGCACGCTTGGCCAAGGCACTAAAACGGAGGAAAAGGCCCGATCCGCTTCAAATTTTGGCTGAAGCCACCTTGAGGGAGCATGGTGCTCAATGATACACCTCCAGCTCAAAATTCAGGAAATTTTGAGCAATTTTGGTCAATTTTGAATTTTTTGTGCCAAAAACAGGTTTTTGCCCTCAACGCGTAGCGCGCCGCGCGCTACCCTTAAGTTGGGGAGGCCCATTTCACGAAAACTCAGCATTTTTGGATTTGTCATGACAAAGTACACTTGCTCAGCCACTGCCAAGAAGTTTCATGAAGATTTGAGCCCCCAAAAGGTCAAAAAACAAGCAAAAAATGACCTTCTGCCATTTTTTGGACACACAGGAAGCAGTCTTGGGAGATTGCAATTTTGGAGGGGCAAATGGCCACCAAATTGAGAAATTCCACTTGGGATGGAGAGTAGACATCCAGAACTTTCCAACAAGCCCACTTGTGCCTCATTTGGATGCCGGAAAGTGCCTCAAAAGTGGCCTGAAAGGCGCGCTACGCGTTGAGAAATGGCGCGCTACGTGTTGGGAAAATTTGCCAGTTTTGCATCTTCAGCACAGGAAAACGCAGCAGTGACTAGTTTTGATTTTTTGGTTGGATTTTTCATCCTCCTTGATGTATTTGATGTAATTTCATGATTGACATGACACTTTTTACCTATTCTAGAAGATTCATTCATAAAATGGCAAAAAATTAATGAATGAATTGGTTTCCTAGCTTATAGAGGCAAGTTGTTTTGATTGCCTAGATTGTAGTGCTCAGTTTAGAATTGGTTGAAACAGCTCCTAGGATGATGAGCTCGACCCCTAGAGGCAAGAAAGTGTGTTAGCTTGCCTATATTATGTACTTTCTTAGTCATTTTCATGGTTGGACTCTTGAGGGATAAGCTTAGACTGTTTTACTCTTTGTATCTCTACAATTTTGGCAAAGGAAAGACCAGGGTTTTGCAGCACTATTTGGGATTCCTGTGGTGTTTTGTGTTGATGGTGTGCTTCTCTCATGTACTTGTAAGTTTTTTATGTGTATCATTTTCCTACTTCTCTTTTCTGCACATTAAGTAAATGAAGTGTTAAGGTAGAATTCATGGTTTCTATGCTCTGCCTTTAAGTTTGCTTAATATCTATGTTTTCATCTGTCTAAGGAGAACTCTCAAAAGTTTCTTGCTCTCTTTAGCTCCTCACCGGTCATTTCTATCCATTCACTTAATTCAAAGGCATCAAGACAATCTCCTACCTTGCCCCAAAAAGACCTCTGCAAAAACTGTGTCTCATCCCCGCACCCAAAATTGCTGTGCTCAATTTTCCAACAAAACTCTAAAAATTTAAAATCAAACTTTCCCTATCAGTTTACTAGCCTAAAATTAGTGTTCTTTATTGGTCATCTCCGCCCTTTGAAGACCTTTTTCCGAGATAGACTCGGAGAGAGCCCTCTCCTGTCCCCGTAGGGCTAGCTACGAGGCTAAGTGGTTTGATGTTGCCTTGGATTTTGTCTTTTTCAGCCTGAGGCCAAATTCAAGCGCTAACACACCCAATGGAGAAACCGACTTTAACAAGGAATTAAGCCATGGCATAGAGAAGTTTGTCGTCCGATTGGCCGCTGAGTTGGCGGATGACTCATTCCATAGTGTAACTGAAAAACCGAACCGTTGAGGAAGAGTTAGCGCAGTTCGTGAGAGGACAAGTGGCCACTCCCTGTGAGATGTTGGTGAAGACGCAGAGGCAGGGAACTCCAAGCGAACAGCAGCAAGCGAACCAAAGGGGCGGAAGAGGAAGCGAGCAGTCATGAGACAGATTGGCTTTTAGCTATGAACAGACAGAGAACAAAACACAGGGAAAGAGAACAAAGACAGAGAAAGCAAGAGCAAAGAAAAGACAGTAAAGCAAGAAGCAGAAAGACAAAGAGCCGAGCTAACTTGCAGCATAAGGCAGCATCGAGCAAACAGAAAGCTTGAGAGGTTCAAGCGATCCCTGAGAGGATCTGTCGGGAATTGAGCACCACATTGGGCTCCTTCCATTAAAGACCAGAGAGGTCAAGATTTGGTAAGGATAGAGTCTGTGCACTCTAGTGGCTTGGGGAATCCAAGAACCATCCTACCAAACATTATTCTATTGCACAGTGGATACCATCAGGTCAGAGTTGCAGAACAAGATGCATGGAAGACTGCTTTCAAAACAAAGCAGGGATTGTATGAGTGGTTGGTTATGCCTTTTGGCTTAACTAATGCTCCTGCTACTTTCATGAGATTAATGAATGATGTACTCAGACCTTTTCTTGATGATTTTGTTATTGTGTATCTGAATGACATTCTGATTTTTAGCAAAACATGGAAATAACACTTAAAGCATGTTAAGCAGACACTAGATGTTTTGAAAAGAGAAAAACTTTATGTTAAACTCTCAAAATGTGAATTTGGCAAAACATCTCTAAATTATTTGGGTCATATAGTAGGGGGTGGTGAATTAAAGATAGATCCCTCTAAGGTGGCAGTCATTGTGAACTGGCCTAAACCCAAATCTGCTACGGAAGTTAGAAGCTTCTTAGGGGCAGCACAATATTGGAGGAAGTTCATTTCTAACTTTTCCTTAATTGCAACTCCCTTACATGCTTTAACAGGATTGAACAAGGTGTTTCAGTGGGGAGGCAAACAGTACAAAGCCTTCAACACCTTGAAAGAAAAGATTAGTACAACACCTGTACTAGCACTGCCTGATCTTCAAATACCATTTGAGATCGAAACAGATGCCAGTGACTATACCATGGGAGCAGTGCTGACACAGCATGGTAAACCCATATGTTATCATTCTGAGACATTTAATTCTGCAGTAGTTAACTGTCCTACATATGATAGAGAATTGTATGCATTAGTGCAGAGTATGAAAAAGTGGAAACATTACTTAATGGGCAAAGAGACAGTAATACATACTGATCATCAACCACTTCAATATCTACACTCCCAAACTAAGTTGCAGCAATCAAGACACTATAGATGGATGGGTTTTCTACAACAGTTTCATTTAGTCATCAGATATAAAAAGGGAATACATAATAAAGTTGCAGACATGTTATCTAGACCCATTATAAGTGCATCTACTATACTTAAGCATAATTCTGTGTTACATGAGAGTTACATTGAACAATATGCTCAAGATATAGATTTTAAAGATGTATATGCAACTTTAAGTCAAGGTAGAAGAGTAGAAGAATTGGACTATCATGTAAAGGACCGACTCTTATACCATTGTGGGAAATTATGCATTCCACAAACTGAAAGAGTAAAGATAATTCGAGAAGCACACACTTCTCTAATATCAGGTCACTTTGGGGTAAGTAAAACAGTTGCACAACTGCAAAGATTTTGTTATTGGCCAAAAATGAATGAGACAGTTTCTAGATATGTAAGAGGGTGTACTGTGTGTGCTAAAAGCAAGCCCAGCAATAGAAAACTAGGCTTGTACACTCCATTACCAATTCCTTCTCACCCTTGGGAAAGTGTTTCCATGGATTTTGTTGGAGGACTGCCTAAATCTAGGAAAGGTCATGATTATCTATATGTTGTTGTGGATAGGTTCAGCAAAATGTGTATTTTGATACCTTGTAATAAACAGATTACAGCTGAACAAACTGCAAAACTGTTCTTTGAACATGTATGGGTTCATTTTGGATTACCCACTTCCATTGTATCTGATCGAGACATCCGATTTGTGGGGAAGTTTTGGTCAAGTCTGTGGGAACTGATGGACACCAAACTGAATAAGAGCACAGCTTTTCATCCACAAACTGATGGCCAGACAAAAGTAGTTAACAGGACATTGATCCAGTTACTCAGAGGGTATTGCAGCAAACATCCTAAGCTTTGGGATGAACACTTGTGTTATGTGCAGCATGCTTACAACAGAGCAAAACATTCTTCTACACAGAGATCTCCTTTTGAGACATGTTTTGGTTTCACACCAAGGTCTCCTCTGAATTTTGTCTTTGGTAAAGACACCACAGTTGAGGAACACAGTGATGTGGATAGGGCAACTAAGTTCATTGAAAAAATCCAAGAGATCCACCAGGCAGTACAGGAACAGCTGGAAAAGAGCCAAGCCAAATACAAGCCAAGGCATGACAAGCATCGGATGGAGCATAGTTTCCAAGTTGGTGACCAAGTCTGACTGTACATCAGCAAGGACAGGATGCAAGGTGAAGGTAAAAAGCTAAAGCCCATCAGGTATGGACTGTTCAAGATACTTGAGAAGATTGGTGAGAATGCTTTTTGCCTTGATCTGCCAGCTTACATGCACATCTACTTAGTCGTGAATGCAAATTGCTTGAGATTGTTTGAACCTTCACTATTGAGGATCCTGAAGAGCAGAGTCAATTGCCTTCTACTGATGACCTGCTACATGAATATCTTAATGAATTGCAGGAAGACACAGTGTTGGACAGGAACGTGAGGACAACGCGCAGGGGAGATGTTGAGTACCTCAGAGTTGGGCTCAAGGGTTCAAAGCCAAGCAGTGCAAAGTGGATAGAGATTGGACAAGTGAGACAATTGTACCCTCACTTAGTCGATGCTTGAAAACCAACTTTTGGTGGTCTAAAAGCTTCTTCAGTGGGAAGGCCGTGATCCGAATTGGATCCATGAAGATTATTAAAGAGCCATGGTTGTATCAAAACAGGACAGACTTCGAATTATGAGCACAGAGCGATCAGGAAGACCTCTGGACAATGGCAGTTTGCAGCCAGCAAGGAACGATGAGGACCTTGATCAAAGAGCACTGACCGAGGCCCATGGAGACCGCGCAGGAGGCAAAACTGGCACTTAAGAAGCCCGAATTAGGAAACAGAGGGCATTTCTGATGCGCGATTAGCGCTAATCACGCATTGCTGGGCAAGACCCCTCGAGAAGGAAAAGCCCCGAAGCACTCGATCGCATGGAAGCCGGGAAAACCATGGGCAAAGCGCTAAGGCGAAAGGCGGGTCCCGCACTCCAAAACTGGCAATATATCGGGGGCATCCTTGGGCGGTAAGAAAATTTGGAGAAAAACGAGCAATTTCATTCAGCGCCCGACGTGCGGTAGGTGGATGAGAGAGAAAACCACCACTCATCGCACGCTAACGGTCGAGCAAGTCAACCGCACGAAATGAGCGAATGTCGTAGGATCTGGGGGCTCCATATCTGACGATGGAGATTGCGCCCAATGGAGAAACCGGATTTGATAGGGAATTAAGCCGCGACATAGAGAAGTTTGATGTCCGATTTGACCGCTGAGTTGGCGGATGACTCATTCCACAGTGTAACTGAAAAACCGAATCATTGAGGAAGAGCTGGCGCAGTTCGTGAGAGGACAAGTGGCCACTCCTTGTGAGATGTTGGTGAAGACGCAGAGTCAGGGAACTCCAAGCAAATAGCAGCAAGAGAACCCAAAGGGGTGGAAGAGGAAGCGAGCAGTCATGAGACAGATTGGATTTTAGACATGAAATGACAGAGAACAGAACACGGGGAAAGAGAACGAAGACAGAGAAAGCGAGAGCAAAGAAAAGACAGTAAAGCAAGAAGCAGAAAGACAGAGAGCCGAGCTGACCTGCAGCATAAGGCAGCATCGAGCAGACAGAAATCTTGAGAGATTCAAGCGATCCGTGAGAGGATCTGTTGGGAATTGAGCACCACATTGGGCTCCTTCCATTAAGGACTAGAGAGGTCAAGATTTGGTAAGGACGGAGTCTATGCACTCTAGTGGCCTGGGGAATCTAAGAACCACCCTACCAAACATTATTTTGTTTCAAGAAACTCAAATTGAGCTCCTCATTGTAAACTCTGCTTTAAAGACACAATAAGAGAAGGCCACCACTGAAAGTTGGACCGAAGACATAGCCCTGGAGGATAGGGTGAACTCCTTATTAATTGTTGTGTTCTTGCATTTGCTTACTGTATTTCTCTTACTGTTTTCCATTTTCCAGTGTTTGTGTATTTTGCAATCTGATCGATCCGTTGCCTAAAATAACATAGACACACACTAGTACATGAGTCTATAATACCTTCATTCAATAAATATTTAGCTGAGATCACTCAAGGGTGATTTTTAGATCATCTAGGTTGATATCAATGGTCACCTTCCTCTTCTGCTCACTCAATAGTTCTCTATTTCCTTCCTTTCATTTAGTTCCTTGTACAACCCAGATCACTTGAAAAGTTAGCCATAAACTCTCACATGGAAAATACCTATGCCCTCTATGCACTTTACCTCTTAATAACACAATAAATGTATTGCTTGTGATCTACCTCACAATCTAAGGATTGGCGATTCCTAAATGGCTCTCTTCCTCATGCCTTCCTTTACAAATATTTACTCCTTCACAAATTTTCACATGCCTTTATTTTCATATATCAATCATCATGAGTTGGATATATCAATGGTGATCCTTATCCACCGGCAATCTCTCCTTACCGTGACTCCACAATTTAAAAGTTTGTATTGGGCACTACGATCATCGCAGAAGCTACTTATCCTACAACTTCAAATCTGCATATCTCTCTCACATGTACCACGTACCCATCTCTACACTCTTTTTTCCTATATTCTAGAGCTATGATCATATCCTTCAAATGCAAATCACTTCACTAGATGCTCCTTTAATTGTTGTTGTGAAATCTTCAAACAATAGATTCATTGGTTCCCCTAACGACCACTCTTTATAGTTGAGCTACAAATGATCAAAACAACAACAGATACATCTATAGAGCGAATCACACTTATAACTCTTCAAAGTTTCTATCTTCTTGGGCTCTCTTATGATGGAGTTAAGCCTAAACCTGCTTTGGCACCAAGTGTTGGCTTTAATAACTAGCAACAAAAATAAACAAACAAATATGAAACAAGGAGCACTAAAAATTTATGCTCAATAAACCCTCTAAGGGGAAATTATATTAAATTATACCATTCCTTTGTGTGTTACTATTATACAATTGGTCCCTATATATAACTTTAGGTGACCATAAAATATATGTCATAACTTGATATTTAGTTCAATCACATGAAAAACTATCTCCAGTAGCATATTTTTGAATATCTCCGTGAATCTCTTAATTGTTCTTCATCATTAACATATCTCTTTTCTCCTCATACATAATTCTTACATAGACTCCTATGCTTGGTTTACAACATTACAAAACCATCATATAATTTAGAATTTATTCATGATTCAGAAGTAGGACTTAATCCTTGGCCAAATTCTTGAGGAAATCAACCCCCGCCCCAAAATCCTAGCCCATAACAAGATACAAACCCTTGATATTATCTTTTATAAGTTAAAATAGAGACATGTTTGATTGCTATTCTATGAATATTTAATGGGGAGAGTAGTATTTCTATGGATGATTACCTTGCTTCATTTCAATATTACATTAACAATTTTTAGTGGAGATTGATGATTTGTTTCTAGAATGTTTTTCCATTATTTAGAAGGGAACCAAAAAGTGGCCTAGGAGTCTACCCTATGACTATTTTTCACCGGGGATAGTCTCATGGGATGTTCTCTAAAATATGGGGGTATTAAGAAGGATAATAAATAGTACTTGACAGAATTTAATGCTCTAAGGAAGAAAAGGAGTAAAGCAATTCTTGAGGTTACAAGAAAATTCTATAAGATGTACAATCAAATCCAAACATTATGTTAACATGAGAAAATTTCCCTTCAACAAATAGTAATACTCCCCTATTATGAAGTCCCAATTAGGCCTCACATTATTTGGGATTGGAGACCCATCCAAATTATCGCTTGGAAATCATTAACCCAAATAAAGGGGTTCTTAAGTATGAAATGTATAATTCAATGTGTAGCATGTTGTTATTCTACATGTAGAAAGTAAATTGATCTAACATATCCTAGTTAAGAATAAATTACACAAGTATATAAAAGGTTAGTTAAATATTCATGCTTATACTTCAAAAATAGATAGTTGTTAGATCAAAAGAAAAAAATACATAAACATAAATTGTAAGTGCAAAATAGAGTAATTTATCACGAAAAAAACATTCACAAACATCTATCTACCATCTTAAAGTAATAAATATCAGATGAGCAACGCAAATGTAAAAAGCTATAAAATTCAATGAAGGATAATCAACATATGAACAATGTAGCCTTATAATGGTATAAATGATAGTATTGGCATTGTAAATAATTCATAGATAATACACAAAACACCATTTCTTCTTTTCAAAAAATGGCCCTAAGTGCTTCTCTTCATTAAATTTATGGAATTGGTTCTTCAAATTACAAAAACAAAGAACCCTTTCTACGATGTGTTTAAGAGTTTATATAGCCCAAGGTTGCAACTGCATCTAATGTCTTCCCCTTGGTATTTACAACCTTTCAACTTCCTCTATTTTGTCCTAATCCTATAAACTTTATGAAAAAAATATTATTTACAAGTAGCCGTAGTTGACCTTGTCCCTTGTCTTGTATATAGGTTGACCAAACCTCTTGTTGTGAAGATATACCTAAGACTCACCTAAATATTAATTGCTCAAGAGAGGTTTCATATGAGACTAACTCTTTAGACATGGAGCCCGTGTCTCTCTTAAGTCTACTAAAAATGGCCCTTAATCAACTTTTTTTTTTTTTTGATGGTCTCACACTATGGTATTTTAGTTTGTCCTTGATGATTCTAGGAATCATTTCAATCATGGTTCCCCTGTTGATGATATTGTCCTCCAATCATGTCAAAATTCATCTATGCATCTAGGTGCACACATATCTTTGAGTTGTAGAAGATGTTAATGTCCAATAAGCTTTTGAATAGCCATGTATAGAAACTTTTAGTGGAGATGTATTTTTTAGACATTACGCTAGTTGTTTGACAACTTGCCAAGATTGTATAATTTAACTAGTTTCCTCTTTAATCATGTTTCATAAGTCTTTAGATGTTTTCTCTTCTTCTGCTTACCATTTATTTATCTCATCCATGGTTAGATGAAATCCATAAAGTGGTATCTCATTGTCCTTGAAATTGTCTTAAAATGTGAGTGATTATGTGGATGGGCCTTTGCATTCTTTGAGACTCATTTACATTTCTCTGTAAGTTTTTCCAACCTCATTTTATAATTTAAAAGCACGAGCACTAAATTATGCAAGACTAGTCCTGCTACTATGCTTAGATTATTGATTTATATTCTCCATATCTGCATACCATAATTCTAATGTTTAACTCTGTAGACTATGAGAATGCTACCCTAGTTGATGATGTGGCTACAAGATATATCCTAGTGTCTTGACTACTCCATAAGCGCAGTTCATATGGTTACCATGAATGTTGGCACTCCTATTAACTTTAGCTTCTTATGGGATTGTTTCAAAATCCTCTAACTTAATTTCTCAAGAATGAATGAACTGGGAATTTCCACTTTGTATGGCTGGAAGGATTGAATGTACCTAATCCAAGCTCTCCTAGTGGGAAGTTGCCTCTAGTTATCATAATTCTTGGGGTGCTGAAATAAGTTCTGGAAGGAAAAATATCCATGGGATCTATGTTTTTTGCCTCATTTCTCTCTTCTAATCCTCTTCTTCTTTTCTCAACCTATATTCTTCTTTTCTTCCTTCCTCCTCCTTTCAATATCTCGTGTTCTTCTTTCATATTATTTCTCATTTATTCCTCTTATATTTTATTTTCTACTTCTTTTTGAAAGCCTTAGTTCCTCCACTACATTTTCTAGCCTTTCCTTATTTATTGCTATTTTATGTTTCCCTTCTTGTGCTTGATGACTAAATGAAATAATTGTAAGAAACCATCCACCTGTAGTTCCTAGTCTGCCACAACTTACTATAGGCTTGCAAGTACTATAATGACTAGTGACTGTGTGGGTGATGGTCTCCTTTCTCGACAAATAATGTTTCCACTTTTTGAAAACTTGTATAACTCCTTGTTATAGGCAAGGTAGTTGAGAATTTCCCCTTGGGATACTTCATAATGGTAGCATGCAAGCTTTATTCTCTACATCAACATCACTCCCATGGCATACCCGCTTGCATTTGTTTCCACTTCAAAGTGATTGTGAAAGTTTGGTAATGCGAGAACTAGTGCTTGGTTGATTTTTTTTTTCAACTCTTCAAAATCCTTCTACTAACCCTTCCCCTATTGGGAGCTCTTGCCACTCGTTTTTATGGTTTGTAGGGGTGCAACTATTGTTGAAATGAAGCTATGAATTTCCCTAGGTATTGTGCTATCCCAAGAGAATTTCTAACCTTAGAGACCTTTGTAGGCACTAGCTACTTCATGATGGCCTCCATTCATGCAAGATCTATCTTAATATCCTTTCCACCAATCACATAGCCTAAATATACCAACAATTGTTTTGTAAATGCACATTTCTTGAGATTTTATAGTAGATGGGGCTTCTTCAAAGTCTCTAAAACTTACATCATGTGTGAGATGTGCTCCTTCTAGGTAGCATTGTAAACCAATATATTATCTAAATGAAAAATAACAAATGAATATAGATAAGGGCGTAGTACATTGTTCATTAGTCTCATGAATGTGGTTGGTGCATTGCATGGACCAAATGGCATGACTAACCACTCACACAAAACTTGTCTGGTTTATAAGGTGTTCTTCCAAGTGTTTTCTTCTTTAACTCGAATTTGATAATACCCTAATTTTAAATCCAGGTTGGTGAAGTACATTGTATGCTACAACCAATCTAACATATCATCAATCCTTTGCAAGGGGTACCTATTCTTGAGTGTAATCTTATTTAACCCTTTGTGATGTATTTTCATTAAGTTTCATCCTTCTTTGGCATAATTATGATGGGTGACCCACAAGGTGAGGTACTTGGTTGAATCACACCATGTTCCAACAACGGTCTCAACTGCTTCTTCATTTTTCTTACTTCTAGAATGGTTTGTCTATATAAACCAACATTTGGCAATGGAGAGTTCGATGATAATTGGATCGTGTGCTCCACTTAATTCTTGGGAGATATCCCTTTAGATTCTTAGAATACTCCCATGTATGCCTGCAATAACACTTCCATTTATTGATTTTGTTCTTTATTACACCCTTCTAAGGATGCTTTTGTTCTTATTGACTCCTTACCAGACTAATTTTCTCTTATGAACAATAAAACATATTTCTTGCTAGAACTAATCAATTTCCTATTTTGGTTGGCACTTAGTAGTGAAATATTTGACTTGCCTTTGTGTGCATTAAGGGTGAAGGATTTCCCTCTTTGATTATATGGTACTGATTAGATCTCTGCATGGACATTGCATCTTGCATATACATGTAGGGACTCCCAAAAATGACTCCACATGCATCAAGTGGTACTACATCCAATTCTACTTCATCAATAAAATTAGCACTGATAACAAATTTTATTCTAATTTTTTTTTTTGCTGCCAAAAATGACACCACATGCATCAAGTGATACTACATCCAGTTCTACTTCATTAATGAAATTAGCATTGATAACCAATTTTATTCTACATTGTTGTTGTTTTTATTTTTTTGTTTTTGTTTTTGTTTTTGTTTTTGTTTGTTTGTTTGTTTGTTTTGTTTTGTTTTGTTTTGTTTTGTTTTGTTTTTGTTTTTTTTAACCCATCCCCATGGATAGGGGCTAGAATGATCAGGAACCTCCAATCCTAGTTTGTTTACCAAATCCATTGCTATTGAATTAGCCTATGAACCCGAGTTGCACAAGATATCAATGTTGGCCTTCTTAACATAGGTCTTAATATATAAGAGTTTGGTCATCTCCTTCTCTTCTTGGTGACGAAGGTTGTTTAGATTCACCTCCTTCTCAATTGATGTGTAGACAATCTTCTTGTCCACATCAAAGTTGCTTTCCACTTGATTATTTGATCAATATTGGATCACTATATAATTTGGCATCCATCTTGATGCTTTCATAATGGAAAATTCAAAGGAATTAACTTACAAGGGCAATTTTATAAGCGGATCCAGTTTGGAGAATTAGGGTCTAAAACTTAATTGGGCTAGTTTGAGGCCATAAATGATGGTTTTTGGGGGCAGAACTTTCTTGTTTAAGCGTGAACCCTGTGATGTTACTCTAAACTTAGAGACCTTCCAACATTGCAAGAAATACATTAATTGGAGTTTCAATGAAAAAATTATGCCTCCCAAAAAATGACCTATCTTATTTAATTACCATAATTTGAGAACATGCCACATCAACCCTCGTTACTCATGGAAAATGGGATACCCATGTGAAGACTAGAAAGAACACTCTAGAAGGGTCAAATTTGTAACTCAGTTTGAGAGTTGACGAAGTCAAACTTAACCCCTCGTTGCTATTGTATTGCATTATAACCAAGCCATTGGGAGGAAAAGGGGTTCCATTCATTTTGATTATATCTTTCTCCATGATAAAGTAGAGAAACTTTGGAGTGGGAGTGAGAGAGCATAATAGAGGGGGTTTTTGTTTTGTAGTAGACCATGGGCCACAATCCTCGGGTAACTCCATAGAAAATTCCTTCTCCTTTGTGCTTACATTATTTCCATTCCAAACAAAAGAGATAGAACAACCTCACCTTCCAATTGGGTCTTCTCCATAAGAGTTTCCGAGAGCATATTTTGGTGTTCATTGTGATTGGTGTGTTTTTTGTATAACATATATGGAATCTAAAGGAATTAACCCTCCATAATGTATATTTCAATTTATTTTAATAGATTTGTTGTGACGAACTATCTAATGGATTACCCACGTATTTGACATGTCATTGCTTAAATCTATAACAAAAGATTATCTTTCTTCCTATCCCTTTTTTGATTCTTTGAGTTCGTCTTTGGATGCAGCGTCTAAGACTTCTCCATTTGACCATCAAAATTATAACAATTGCAATGATTGTTAGGGTCCTTGCACTTATGTGAAGTGGATGTCATCTTCTTATTCTTTCCCCCTTTCCACTTCTTCTTCCCTTACTTTGAAGCTTCCTAATACTCCCTCCATTTCAAACCACTTGACTACCCTTTATTTTGGCATACGTTTTCTAAGTATTGCGCTTATACAAAGGCCTCATCTATTGTTCTTGGATTTAAGAGCATCACCTACTTTCATAAATGATTAAGTAGACCCACCAGATACCCCAAGGAGTGCATTTGGGCTCTTAGGAGAGATACCCAACATGATGTCCATCTTCCAAATTTAGTGGTGTACTCCTATACTCTTCGCCCCTACATTTACATAAAGTAGTGTCATCGGATCCATTGGCACTCTACATACCTGATAGGATATAATTGGGACTTTATGAGGGTTTTGAAGTCCTCCCACTTAGTTATTGTGGGATCACCCTCTATCCTAAGTGCCTTTGTATGACTTTACCACTAGGTTAGGGCATGGCCTTATAACTTCAATATAGAAAATTACATTCTTTGCTTCTCATCTATGTGGTGAATGCTAAAATATACTTCTAATTGTTTTGAAGTCCATCTTAAATAGGGACTCTGAATGGGTAAAAACACTCAAACTCGACTACTCTTTCCTGGGTTCCTTCCTTGAATCCTTTTTGGGTATTCATGATCCCTAGTTTTCCCTCTGATCTAACCTTTGAGTGGAACCTCCATCTTCCTTGATATAAGCTTGTTTGCTACAACCACCATAAGGAGGCTCATATTGCGGTTGTGTAACAACCCTTGGTTAAAAGCTCATGTAAGAAAGTTAACAAAGGCAAAATAAGACCAAGGTCATGGGACATGTATTATAAGTTGAATGTTGGGAAAAACATTCTGGTGGGTGTCACTTTAGATTTATTATGGGTAAGGAAATTGACAAAGGCATTGGAAAAGGAAATGAGGCATTAATTGGTATTTTATTTATAAAATAAAGGAAAACCAGAGAAAAGGCAGATGAAAGGTCACAGATTTTCATGAGAGGAAAAATAGAGGAAAATGAAGAAAACAAAGCCCTCAATGATAAAAAAAAGGTTTATGAGGATTAGTTCACGGTTTTTTGTCAGTTTTTCTTTGGAATTAGTTTCAGAGAGAGAGAAGAGAACGAAGAGGAGAAAGCAAGAAAACAAACAAAGGAAGGCAAAAGAATGACAAGCAAGGAGGGTTGGATTAAGTAGCTGCAGCAAGAATAATTGCAGGTAACAGGTTGCATGTGTGATTTCCTAGTTGGATTTTGAATTCATAGTACATGCATTTGTGTATTTGGTTCTTTTGTTTTCATTGGCATGGATTTTTTCGGGTTTGATAGTGGTTTTAGTCTTGCCTTGCCATTTCTAGATAGCCATGGTGTGATGAGATTCTTTTGTTTGGTTGAGCTTTAGATTGCTGAAAAGTTTTGGAACTAGGTGAGGTGGTCTCAGAAAATTTCCCAGGGGTTGGGGGTGGAGGTGGCTCAATCTCCGAGAATCCATCAATAGGTGGATGGAGACAGTCAAATTCCTCAAGGTAATGGTGAAGAAATTTTGAGGCATCCAAGCTTGTTTTGAGCATTGTGATCTCTTGATTGGTTTTGGCGGGATTCCATAGCTTAAGCGTGAAGGTGGTTTAATCTCTCAGAATCCCTGGCCACATTCATGCTTGGAATATGGCACATGAGTGATTGACTGAAAGAAATATATTTCTCATCTCAATCTATGGTCACGTGGTACGTTGAAGTCCCTAACTTTGTTGGATTTTGCATCAATTAATGAGAGTTATTTTTCCTATTGTGTTATATGAGCATTTGTACCTGTTATTATGGTGATTTGATGGTTGTTATGTCATGGTTGGTAATCTGGTTATATGTTGGTTATAAGCATGGATTTGCGATTTACTCTAGCTATGTCTTTTTCAAGATTTGATAAGTATGTGATGGTTAATGAATGCATGAGATAACAAACGGTATTGCAGCTATTATGAGAGGGAATTACATATTCTTGATGATTGCCAGATAAGTTTCAAACTCCTATGTTTAGATATGCATTCATGACCTGTAGATTACATGTTCATCATATGTTTGACGAAATGACTCTCATGGTTAGGCATGGTTAGGTCAAGTCTTTGATCAAGTTTTGTATGATTGGAATTGCCTTATTTTATCATTTTGGAAAGTTTAAAGATGTTATGGGCAATGGTCTAGAGGTTGGCCTGGAATTATGGCTCAAATCTCAAGACCGAAGGCACTAAACTTAGTAGTTTAGGTCACAATCGCACTCAATTAGGCTTGTGCATGTGGTTGGAGGGTAACAATTGCACTCATACAAGATTGTGCATGCCAATGGGGTGTTAGGTCACTTAGAAAGTAGTTTAGCTCAGGGTTTGGTCACTTGGGGTGGTCCTTTGGCCCCTTAGTGTCTTTTAAGCCCTGTAGGATGTCATTTTGTAGTTAATAAGTTCTGGTTATCAGCACCACTTCCACAACTAAAGCTTGGAAGTTAGGTCATGTCATAATAACTCTTTGTCTCATGTTTACCCAGACAGACTAGTGAAATTGGGTAAATCTGGGAGGGGTGGTTACAGATTGGTATCAGAGCTCCTAGGTTCAACACTTGGACTGGATGGGGGAAATGTGTTTGTTGTGCATGCATGTCAGTGTCTATGTGATAGTTATGCATGCATTGTCATGGTTATGGTTGTCGTGCGTGAGGTCATTGTATGCAATTGGTTATCATGCATGATGTTGATATATTGGTAAGATTATGTATATACATGTATCATGCTAATATGGATTGATTTTGCACACGAGATATCCTCCATTGAACTTCATTGAGGTATGTTGATTATGTTTATATTTGGTTTATCTGACATGGTATGTTTGTAGGAAGAAGAAGATCAAAGATGACTAGAAAAATGGTGGATTATAGTTCACGATACTCTCCTTATAGATCAGATGAGCAGCACAAAGATGAGTACTCTCCAAACATAACAGACATCTTGAGAATTTTAAAGGTAGAAATCAGAATTTGGAAAGTAGAAAATGATATGATAACTCAGTCACAGGAAAGACTTGCCAGGGAATAGGAAAAACAAACAAAAGTCAATGCAATTATACTTTAGGGTTTGTCAAACTTACAGTGACAGGGACAACCATTGATCAGTTATGGATGGGAGGATAGGACTAATGGGGAATATGGTAGCCGGTCTCATGGTGATCACAAGTCGGACATGGATGACATAGTCGGATATGGCAAGTTCTTGGATACACTTGATAATGGTTCTATTCTAGTTATGGTTCAGACATGTGTCATGGTCATCATCGCTATCGATTTTACAAGAGGAGTGAGAGGGGATACTTGCTGGATGAGTTCAAGAAATCCAAGCCACCTACATTTGATGGAGAGTTGAAGAAACCAGAAGATGCAAAGGCATGGTTGCTTGGGATGAAGAAGTTCTTTGAGATACAAGGTCATATAGAGAACATGAAGGCCAAGATAACTATTTTCAGCCTCAAAGGGAAAGTAGACAATTGGTGGGAAGATGTGAAGCGTGTTAGAGACATTAGGACAGAGGATTTGAGTTGGCATGAATTCAAGGGACTCTTCAGGAATAAAAACTTGTCATAGAGGTACTATGATGAAAAGGCCAAGGAGTTCTATGAGCTGAAAATGGGATCTATGACAAACGAGGAGTACGCGACTAAGTTCCTGGAGTTGTTGAAGTATGTGCCATACCTCAAGGATGAGAAGATGAACGTTCGAATATGTATCAGTGGACTGCCATTGGCATTCAAGGATTGGATTGAGTATGATGAGCCTCGGTCGCTGAAAGAAGTCATTGGAAAGTTGAAGCATTGTTATGAGAATCGAAGTGTATAACCGAGTCCAAGCAGGGTTGGAGAGGAAATGACAAGACTAAAGGAAAGTAGCTATTGAAGCATGGAATACCTCAAGATGCAAGTGAGAAGGAAAATGTTGCTCCTTACAAGAAATTTAATGTAATTGAGAAGGGACATGGACCTCAGCCTGGAGAGCAGCAGAATAAAGGTAGTGGCAGGGAACCCTTGCAGTGTTGTATATGTGGCAAGGACCATCACAAGAAGGATTATCAGTTTTATCAGGGTGGCAGACCTTAGATCTACAGTGCTCAGGAGGCACAGACAATTAGGTATGTGGGCCAAAGGATTCCTCATATCTATTCAGCTTTTGATGACAAGCATGCAGATCATCAGGTATCCATTATTGAGATGGGAAGTAAGCTCTATGATCAGGTTGTTTCCATTTTTATTGATCCTGGATCTAATTATGGTTATGTTAATCCTGACCTGGTGGATAACTATGGTTTGAGAAAAGAAGTGCATGCAGAGTCTTGGTTGGTGCAGTTGGCTACATGTACTAAGAAAAGAGTTCATCATTGGGTAAGAGCTTGTGCATTTGAGTTGAATGGCATGCCTACATCAACACATCTAAATGTGCTTCCATTGGGTTCATATAGTATGCTTCTGGGTATGGATTGGTTGTACCTTCACAAGACTAAGGTAGATTATTACGAGAATGATATTGAGTGTTTGGACAATGATGGAGAGAAGAGAATCTTGCAGGGTAAGAAGAAGCCTACAGTGATGAGAATGGTTACAACTATGTAGGTCAAGCACAGTTGCGGGAAAGGGTGTGTATTGTTTGCAGTGCATGTTTCCAGTGACAAAGGTAAGGATGTTGAGGATGTGGAAGTATTGAAGAGGTATTCAATTTTGAAAAAGTTTCAGGATGTGTTTCTAGCAGAGATTTCAGATTTTCCTCCTCACAAGGAAGTGGACTTTTCTATTGAGTTGGTAGCAGGAGCAACACCAACATCAAAAGAACCTTACAAGATGAGCACTCTAGAATTAGTGGAATTGAAGTTGTAGTTGAAGGAAATACTTGAAAAGGGATACATTAGGCCAAGTGTATCGCCTTGGGGTGCACCAATGTTGTTTGAGAAGAACAAGGATGGTATTTTCAGGTTGTGTATTGATTATAGGTAGTTGAACAAGGTGACGATCAAGAACAAGTACCCATTGCCGAGGATTGATGACTTATTTTATCAGTTGAAGGGAGCAACATTGTTCTCGAAGATTAATTTGATATCACGATATCATTAAGTACGCATAAAATAAGAGGACATTTACAAGACTTCTTTCTGAACCAGGTATGGGCATTATGAGTTTGTTGTGGTTCCTTTTGGTTTGACTAATGCTCCAACTACTTTCATGTATTTGATGAATAGTGTGTTGTGTCCTTATCTGGAAAAGTTTTTGATAGTATCCATTGATGACATATTGATATATTCTAAGAATGAGGAAGAGCATGCAAAACATCCAGCAATAGTGTTGAGACTGTCGAGAGAGCATCAGTTGTATGCCAAGCTTAGTAAGTGCAGTTTCTTTCAAACAGAGGTACATTACATGGTACATGTTGTTTCCAAGGAAGGCATAGTAGTGTACCCGGAAAAGATTAGAGCTATCATGGAATGGGTAGCTCCTAGGAATGTGGATGAGGTTAGATCATTCATGGGGTTAGCAGGTTATTACAAGAGGTTCATCTGGATCTTCTTACAGATTGCCTATCCTATTACATCATTGCAAATAAAAAGAAATAAAAAATTGAATGGATAAAGGAATGTGCAACTAGTTTTGAGCAATTGAAGTAGTTGCTTACAAATGCTCTAGTTCTAAAGACTGTAGATCCGGATAAAGAGTTTGTGGTGTGTAAAGATGCTTGCAAGATAGTACTTGGTGGAATCCTGATGCAGGAGAGATAGGTGGTATGTTACAAGTCAAGAAAATTGAATGAGCATGAGAATAATTATGTGACTCATGATCTTTAGTTGTCAGCGACCATTCATGCATTGAAGATGTAGAGGCACTATCTACTTGGTAGGAGGTTTGTGTTGATGAGAGATCATAGTGGGATGAGATACTTGTTTGATCAACCTAATTTGAATGTTAGGAAAGCTAGATGGTTGGTCACGCTCAGTGAGTTTGACTTCGAGATTAGGTACATTAAGGGTAAGGAGAACAGGGTTATAGATGCTCTTAGCATAAGATTGCAGGTAAATCACATTGCAACTATAAGTTCATATGGGACAGATTTACATGATCGAATATTACAGGCACGACAGTAGGATGACAACTACCAATAGCTTAAGCACAGGTTACAGCAACAGGGTACAGGCGATGAGGATGTGGATTATCATCTCACGACAAATAGTTTGGTGATATTCAGGGACAGGATATATTTGTCAACAACAATGAACTCAAGAAGCTTATCTTGAGGTAATTTCATGTTAAGTCGCATTCAGGTCACCCAGGATATAAGAAAACTCTAATAGCTATGAAGAAGTTCTATTATTGGTCGAATCTAAAGAAAGAGGTAGTTGAGTTCATTGCAAGGTGTTTGGATTGTTAACAGGTAAAAGGAGAATGCATGCATCTAGGTGGTTTATTGCAGCCGATTCTAATTCCAGAATGGAAATGGGAGGTCATTTCCATGGAATTTATCACTGGTTTACTGAGGACATCTAGACAACATGATTATGTTATGGTTGTGGTTGATAGGATGACAAAGGTAGCTCACTTCACTCCAGTGAAGTCTACTAATTCAGCTAGCGAGGTAGCTCAGGTCTTCATCGGGGAGATAATGAGATTACATGTTATTCCTAAGAAGATTGTATCTCTCAGTGATTCCAACTTCATTTCCAGGTTTTGGAAGGAGTTATTTGCAAGTTTGGTTATAGAGTTGGCCTTCAGTACAACTTATCATCCACATACAAAAAGGCTTAATAGGATTCTTGAGGGCATGTTGAGGATGTACATTATGCATCAATAGGAAGTGGGAAGAGTATCTTCCACTACTAGAGTTTGTGTATAATAATGGGTATAAGGAGTCCATAAAGATGAGTTTGTTAGAGATGGAATAGGAAATGCAGGTTATCAAGGAAAATCTAAAGGAAGCACAAGACAGGAAAAAGAGTTATATAGATCAGCACATGGTGTTTAAGGAGTTTCAGGTTGGAGAGCATGTTTACTTGTGCATCAAGCCCAAGAGGATTTCCTTAAGGATTGGGTCATGTGCCAAGTTGGCACCTCAGTATTGCGGGCCTTTTGAGATCCTTGAGAGGATTGGACTAGTGGCCTACAGACTTGCATTGTCACCAATAGTGAAATTCCATCATGTTTTCCATGCTTCATTGCTTAAAAGATATGTGAAGGATGTTGATCATGTGATTGCCTGGTATGTATTGTAGGTGGCACTAAAAGGAGAATTCCAGCTGGAACCTTAGTGCATATTGCAGCGAAAATAGCTCATGCCCTAGAACCGAGCAATCAAGCAAGTTAGAGTGCAATGGAAGCACTTTGGGCCTGGTCAAGTTACATGGGAGATGGTTGATCAGATGCAGGTTATGTATCCCTCATTATTTTTCAGAGACAAAGGATTTTTGGTATATGTACATATCTATGTATGGTTGTTATTGTAAATACGGCAATGAGCTATGTTATAAAGCTCCAATAAATAATATGATTGTCATGTTGGTTTTGGTTTTAAACAATTGTTTATTGTAAATATTGCATCAAGCTAAGTTATAATTTTCCATAGGAAGTATGTTTTGGTTTTCAGCGGACTTGTTGGTTATAGGTATCACAGACAATTGATGACAGTGTTCCCCCAAGGGGGAGGGGTTTATAACATCCTTGAGTTAAAATTTCATGTAATAAAGTTAATAAAGGTAAAATAAGAGCAAGGTTATGGGACACATATTCCAAGTTGAATGATGGCCAAAACATTCTAGTGGGTGTCACTTTTGGTTTATTATGGCTAAGGAAATCGGCAAAGGAAAAGAGGCATTAATTGGTATTTATTTTATGAAAGTAAAGGAAAATAGGAGAAAAGGGAGATGAAAGGTCACATATTTGCATGAGAGGAAATTGAAGGATAAATAGAGGAAAATGAAGAAAATAATGGCCTCAATGATAATAAAAAAAAGCTTCATAGTAACTCTTTCTCTCATGTTTACCCTAGCAAACCAATGAAATTGGGTAAATGTGGGAGGGGTGGTTACAGGCTAATATTTTTCACCTACGCTTTGAGCCTCTCAAGTCTCTCTTATGTCAGATCAAGGTTATTGTGAATAGACTTGTCAACCATGGCTAGTGATCCAAGTTGTACAAGGAATGAAATGAATGGCAGGAAATGAAATGGAACAAACACATAGAAATATAGCATTGAGAACAATAATATGGAGAAAACACAACTTTTAATGACAAATAAAATAACATAATAATGTAGAATACAAATGGGACATAATTATGGTAGCTATATCTGAAGGGAGAGAGATGGAAACTACACACATTTTCAAAATCTATTAGAAGAGGTAAAAAGAATTGCCTTTTAACATAAACAAAGAAACCTATAGATCAAAAACCCCAAACCTAAAGGATGAAGCACCAAAAGGTTTGTGGGCCCCAAGACAATTAGATGGCATATCAAATTCCTAGGGTCATAGATTTTGCATACAATATTTGTTTTGAGTCGCACAATAGTCTGTTGGAAATAACCACACAAGGATTACAACTTATGGTTGGGACAAAGGTATGTCATGGCAGTGCCAAGTCCATTGAATCATAAAAAAATATCATTTAGGGCCTCAAAATGGCCTTGGAAGCTTTGGACCCAGAAAACCATAAACAACTACCAATAAGATAGATAATCATTGATTCAATGGAAGAGGCGGGTGACCACTGATATCCACCTGGATTAGACCTCCAACCTTAAAAATCAATGGTTTCCATTTTGTCAATTTCCCTCATCAAATTGGGAAACTTCTGTTGAATTTGGCTCTTTGTGAGCCACTTTCCTTGCTGAAGAAGATGTGTTGCCTTGACAACCCGATAAAGCTATATGTTTAGCTAGCGAGTATGATTCATCTCAATGTCCATTATTTGATCCACTATAGCCTATTCAATGCATTCATGATTGAGTTTTGTGAAGGCCAATTGCTTGGTTTCTTCTGAGGTGTCCAACAAATGTGGAAAATATGGTCGAAGCATCTCCACATTAAATATTAGGTGTATGCCAAGGAAAGGGGGGATACTCAATTCAAAATTATTTTCACCCACAACCTTTGTGATTGTGTAAGGCGCATATTAGAGTGGTTTTAGCTTCCTATGGGGTCCTATGATGTACTCTTTTTGTAAATGCAACCACACCTTATAACCAACTCAAAACTTGTGTGGAACTCGATGTTGGTCATGTCGTTGCTTGTACTTGGCACTAGATTTTTGTATGATATTGTGAACCTATTGTTGGAATTTTTATATTCATTCCACAAATATGGGCGATATATCTACCTTAGATTGAGCATGGGAGGAATTTGTTGGTCGAGATGCAATGGAAAGTGTTATATCAACCAAGCCCAATAATTGGAACCCAAAGCAAAACCTGAAAATAATTATGGCCACTAGAGTTGCAGAGGGATCTGTTATAGCTACGTTGAACATATGGAATGCTTTCATCTCATGTACATGGATTCTTGTAGTTGTACATGGATAAGATATGCACGATCATCTTCTTGACCACTTTTGTTTGCCCATCTATTAGGGGATGAAAGGCAGACGATTTGGTCAACTTGGTGTCCATTAAAGACCATAGCCTAGACCAAAAGGTACCAAGGGACCTACTATCCCTTTACAAAATAATGGTTTGACATAGCCTAAATGAACCCAAACATTCTCAAATAAGAGTTTAGCATTGGCTTAAGTTATGATACTCTTCTTGCATGATGTCATGATGGCCATCTTGGAGAACCGATCAAAAACCAAAAGCACACAATCACTACCATGCCTGATGGAGGGTAAACCTGACATGTAACCCATCATGACTATCTCCCAGGGCTTATCTAGGGTAGGTAGAGGAGTGTACAACCCCTACTCCTTAATGGCTAGTTTAGCAGTGATTAGGTATAATGATGGAAATTTTGTCAAAGCTTTTGCTAGGAGAAATACTTCTAAAGTATTGCTATCAGCTTATCCACACTGAAGTGCCCTACCACTCGACTATAATGTACCTCCCAAATTATCTTGACATATTAACTCAAAGGAACATAAAGGTGTTCGAAGTAGCACAAGAGCACATCTTAGAGGTGGAAGTGTGGAACTTGTTTACTTGCGATCAATGTTTAGTATGTAGCAACAAATTCAAAGTCATTATTGCATAATTATGGTCAACCAGAGGTCTCATGCCCACAAGATTTAAGAACTATGGTTAGTGACACAATTGGGGACCGATTGAGGCAGTATACAACAGGTTGGTGTTACCCTTCTTGTACTTGATGTTCAATTGGAATTCTTGCAAGTATGCGGACCATCTTTTATGGCATTTATTTTGTAACTTTCCTTATGTATGCAAGAATTACAAAGGCCTTTTATCAGTGTGGATGATCATCTCCTTTCCCATAATATAATGCTTCCACTATTAGCATGTCTGCATGATAGAGTACATCTCCTTGTCATAGGTGTGGTATCTCCAAACAACATCAGAGAGTTTCACTATGATAGGCCATCATATGTCCTTGTTGAGTGAGGAATACACCAATAACATAGTTTGAGGAATTTGTCTTAATCTCAAGGAACTATTGTAGGTATAGAAAGGAGAGGACTGGTGCAGAGCAAAGATAATGTTTCAAATCTTCAAATGCTTTTTTGTTTTGATTTATACCAAGAAAAATTTGCTTTACCTTGACCCTTGGTCACTTGACTTAAGGGCCAAGCGATGTGAGGGAACCATGCCATGAACCTTTGGTAGAAGTTAACAAGGCCCAAGAAGTTGTGGATCTCTATTAGGGTCATTGACACTAGCTCATATTAGATTAATTAGATCTTCATTGAGTCCACATGCACCCTACTTTCATCCCTGACGTATCCCAAATATTGAATTAACTGTATGCCAAATGAGAATTTCTCCATAGTTGCATACAACTTGTGTTGTTGCAAGGTGCTCGAGACCCGCTAAATGTGTTGCAAATTTTCTTCCCAAGCTCTATTGAAGATGAGAATGTCATCCAAATATATAACCACAAGAGATTTTGTGCATGGCCATGGCATATCATCCATCATTCTCATTAACGTTGTTGGATCATTAGTCGAGCTCCTACTATCAACAATGACATGTAGTGGGGTCCCCTTCACCCACATGTGTGAAAGGAAGAGTCACCTCCCCCCTCTCCTCGGGCTCCTTTGAATATTTTGGTTAGATATTTGTGGTTGTGATAGTAGTAATAGGTTCTGCATCGATGATCCAGTTTCCTGTATTGTGTTCTAATTTAAAATTTGAGCCAAAGTCTACTTCTTTAAGCTTAGCCAAAAAAAATTGCTTTGAATGACATTCGTCAATGTTATGCCAAGGGATTTTGTGGAACTCGTGCCACTTTCCAATGTCCTTCTTCGACTTTCTATTACCCTTGTTTTCATGTGACTTGGACTGGTTGTCTATCCTTGCTTTGTCCCATGTTCTGCAAGTTAGCGCTACCTTTTCTAGGCATTTGTTGTGGTATATTTATAGACCCAAACTCTTGCTTATTCTATCGCTTTAGTTTCTGTTCAATTTTGACAACATATCGATAAGAATCTCCCAGTGAGGAGATGTCCAGGAAATCCATCTCTGTTTGGATGTACCTATGTAGGCCACTATGGTGCTTCAAAACTAAGTGTCGCTTGAAGTATCTAATACCCAACTTTGAGCACAATGTATGGAAATTATTGTTGTACTCTGGCACTGTCTAGTTTCTCTCCTCTCATAGATTTGTCCATCTCATGTAGTAGTCATCATAGTTCCCTACGGGGTAGAATATCCTCTTTTAAGGCATCAACAAAAGCAACCCAAGTTGGTCCTGTATTGAATTTCACAAACTTGTCTTCATTATGTCTCTCACAATAACCTTCCTACCAATATTTGACACGGGGAAGGGCTTTCAGAAGCACGAAGGTGACATTCTCATTCTCGATCTTTTTTTTTTTTTAGAGTAATAGCCCTCCAATAGATTTAACTATTTCTTCAATGCATCTACATCTATTTGGCCTTTGAATAAGGGGATATAAAAGTTAGTTTTGACCTTGAAGGGTGTTGCATCTCCAAAATTTTCGCTTGTTGGAGGTGCTTCGGCTGATGTCAGGAGTCGTTGAAGGATCTTGATGAAATTTCCCATCATCTCATTCCTCTATCACACAAGTGATTCCTCTAGTAGCAACTTGATAAGATCTCTTGCTTCATTATCTCTATTTTCTTCTACCATGGGAGGTTGCTTGGGTTTGCGAGAGCAGTCCTTCCCAAGTGAAACTAGCTCTAGACCCAACTCTATGTATCCTAACCTCATCAGGGGACATGCACTAATAAACAACAAGGAGCAGATTGATTTGATACCATTGATTCAGGTTATGTAAGGAATGAAATGAAAGGTGGTTGTTATGAATAAAAATTCATAAAAATATTTAATAAATAAATAATAATAATAAATTAAGCAATTAATGACACCATTGATTATGAAGGGTCAAGGTCAAATAATGCGACCATTCACCTTCATGGCTATATAATACCTATATATGCACACTGCCATGAAGGCTTCTAGTCACCATTTAGTTTTTATTCAATAATACAATTACTATTTACACTTACATACAGAAACTATATATAATTACACTCTTTCGTACTGGTTCTCTGTAACAGTGGTATCAGAGCATTCAATCATCCTGCCTGCAACATTGTTTGTCCCACTATTCCCTATGCCTGTTGCTCGTCGCGTCCCTTCTGTTCCATGCTGAATCAATCTGGTCAACTTGTTACCCCACATTCTATTATCGTCCCGCTGCCAAATTCCTCGTCCTTCACCCTCGACCACCCGCAGTCAACAGTTGCTCCATTTCGACAACACTGTTCCAACCACACCATTCCACTGACGTCCGTTGTCTGACTCAATTCGCATTTTGCCCGGTCCCCCGCCACCCTCTGTTGGTCTATTTCATTGTCCCTGTATTGGATCCCTCGCTGTCTACCATGATCTGTTTGCCGCTTCCGAGAGTCCCAACAACCCTCGATACCTAGTCTCCTTGTACTTTGTGACCCTTGTTTCATTGTTCGTTGTATCGAACAATCGCACCAATGAACACTTCGTCTCCCGAAAATCACCTCATGCTTTGTTTTGTGTCGTTCATTACATATATAGGTTATATAGGTTACTAATTACGTTATACAAAATTCTTATATAGTTAAACTATTATATAGTTTATAAGTATTATATTATATAATTTTACAATTATATAATTAAATTATATAGTTTTATAATATGTAAATAATTTATTTAAAAAAAATGGGTTTTGCCAATAAAAAGAACATATCTAAGATGGGGAATAATGATGAAGTTGATATTAATAAATATCGAGGAGAACTTGATAAGATACATCATCGTCATGACAATGTTAAAAAAAAAAAAGACAAACGGAGTTAGGAGAAGGGCATAAGAAGATGATAGAAACTCAAGAGGAATTAGAATGGTCAGTATGTACAAAAACTTCATAACCAGTTATATAATGTCGGAATTTATTCACAGCATGTATGATGGCAAGCATTTCTTTTTCTGTGACTGTGCAGTTTAATTCTGCAGGTGTTAGATTTTTGCTAATGAAACAGATGGCGTAATGACAAGACTCCTCTTTCTGGCCTAATGAGGCACCTACTGCAGTATCAGATGCATCTGTAAAGATGTGAAATGGTAGGTTCTAGTTAGGTCCTTTTAAGACTGGTGTGGTTGACAACTTCTTTTTGAGTGTTTCAAATGCTTGCTGGCAATTCTCATTCCAGTTGAAAAGTACATCTTTGGCTAGAAGCTTGAACAAAGGTGAAGCTATTTTACTAAAATGTTCAATAAACCTTCTGTAATAGCTTGCATACCCAAGGAAACTTCTTACCTCTTTTTGAGTCTTCGGAATTGGCAAATTGACAATGATCTGGATTTTCGATGGATCAACTTTAATGCCTTGAAAAGAAATATAGTGGCCTAATACTATCCCCTCATTTAGCATCATAAAACACTTTTCATTGCTTAGGGATAGATTAGCTTCAATACATCTCTTCAAAACTTTTTCAAGGTTCTCTAATGCATGCTCAAATGAATCGCCATACACTGAAAAATCATCCATGTAAACTTCAACGCAATCATGAACTAAATCAGCAAAAATAGCTAATACAGCTCTCTGAAATGTAGCTGGAGCATTGCAAAGTCCAAATGGCATAAGCATAAGTGCCCCAGGGACAAGTAAAAGTGGTTTTGTCCTGGTCCTCTAAGGCTATCCTGATCTAGTTGTGGCCACTTAAACCATCAAGAAAAGAGAATGATGATTTCCTAGCTAATGTGTCTAGCACTTGGTCAATAAATGGTAGTGGGAAATAATCTTTGAGCGTTGCTTTGTTCAATTGTCTGTAATCGACACAAATCCGCCACTTACCATTTTTCTTGGGCACTACTACGAATGGGGATACCCATTGACTGCCATAGATAGGATAGATAAAATTAACTTTCAACAGTTTTTGTAATTCCTCCCTAACAATATCCTAGAGCATTGGGTTCATTCGTCTCTGTGGTTGCCTCATTGGTTTGATAGTACTATTGGTATAAATATGGTGAGTGCATGTTTCAGGGTGAATCCCGTGTATATCGGTGTAGTCCCAAGCAAATGCTTTCTGGTATTTTCTCAATAATTGAATCAATTTCTCTTGTTGAGATGAGTCTAGGTGAGTGCCAATATTCAAAGTTTTTCCTGGACTAATCTCTATGGTCTTACTCTGTGTGTTTGTGATGGATTGAATGGGAAAAATATTGTGGAATGTTGTTTGCAAAGATTGAATGGTGCATGTTTCCTGAAAATTTTGGGCAAAAAGCTCATTTGCAGCATGATATTGGTCATTTCTCAAATTTTCGGAAATATCAGGTTGAGAAAGGATCAATTTTACCAAATCATCATTATCATGTTCTTGAAAATCATAGATTTGGTTGATGCTAAAAACAGATTGTACTTCTTCTTTGTCATTGTATTTATCGTCAAGCCATAAATTGTGTGCTACTGCTGGTGATTGTGCTGATGGGTAAAGAGTGAGTTGTTTTCTTTCAGTTCCTCGTGAAATGATCATATTACCTGATCGAAATCCTATGAATGCATCAGCAGTTGCTAACCATGGTCTACCAAGGATGATAGGGTGCCCTCCTAAATTGGATTTGGGTTGAAGAATTAAAAAGTCCACTGGATACTCCCAAGAGTCCAGCGAAACAATTATGTCCTCCAAAATCCCTTCAGGAATCACTTTAGACCTATCAGCGAGTTCTAAAACAATTGTTGTGTGCTGCAAATTTGTGAGTTGGAGTGTTTTCATGGTTTCAAGAGTCATGACATTTATTGCGGCCCCAAGATCTATTAAGGTGTTTGGAATATGTATGTTATTAATGATTGTAGTGACTCTGGGAATACCAGGATCAACATACTTTTCCATTGAGATGGTGTTTGTCATAAGACCAGCTAAATGTCCAATAACTTGAATGGTCTGTGGATCAACCCTTTTCCTAGTGGGCTTCTTAAGGCACAGTTCTTTGATTGCTTTAGTATATATGTGAATGTCTTTTATGGCTTGTAGTAGTGGAATTTTTATATAGACATTCTTGAGCTCATCTAAAACATCAAACTGTGGTATAGACATTGGAAGTTTCGTTTGGACCAATCGGTCTGGAAAAGGTAGTGGATGCAATGGTTGCATTTGTTTATTTTTGGTGTCATCGTTTTGTTTTCTTTGATTTGAAGTTTCATTTTCATTTTCTTCGTTTTCTTCTTGTTTATCAGCTGTTGGAGATTCTTTGTGAAGTACCTTACCAGACCTCAAATTGATATTTTGCAAGGGTAATGTGGGATACGAGGTTCCCTCATCTACATTGTAGGTTGGTCTCTCTACTCTGTTATTTGGATTTGGTACAGGTTGAGCAGGCATTTGAGTAGGTCTGGGAGGTTGTGAGTTAGATGGAAGTTGTAATTGTGGTGGATTTATTGGTGGAGGAGCAGGCAATGTTTGTTGAGTGGGTTGAGGTTGATGTGGGTAAACAACTTGCTACTGAGGATACTGCTGATATGATTGAGGATATGGCGAGTATGGCTAATGATATTATTGATATGGCTGCGAATATGGTTGGTATGATTGAGGATATGAATGATATTGTTGAGAGTATTACTAAGATGGTCTCCATTGTTGTTGTGGGTAATTTTGGTGCTGCCATGGCATGGGTACATTCCATGAATTCTGAGCATACATCTGATCATGTAGAGGAAATTGCAAATTCTGGTTTGGGAACATACCTTGAGGTGCTGGTTTTGGCTGCCATGGTCTCTTTGCGCCCATGTAATACACATTTTCCATATCTACATTAGCTGCCACATTACAATTCTGCAAAACATTGACTTTAGAGCAATGAAATATATCATGATTTTCAGTACAAAAGGAACAAACTTGAATGTTTTCTAATGGGCAGGCTTTTAAGGCATGTCTCTTCCGGCATTTTGGGCAAAAGATAGCCATCATTTGATCTTCCTCTTCTTGTTTCTTATTAACTTTTAGAGTGTCAATTTGGGTTCCTAAGGTACTTAACAAATTTGTTTTGAATTCCTCTAACAGGTTCCCTATTTCAGCCCTTGTGACACTTGCTGAAGCAGATTTTGTGGCTTTGGATGATATGGTTCTTTTTCCAATTTTGGCTTTGCTCCTAGAATACTTTTCACATAACTCAGCAATTTCTTCAAAAGGTAAAGTAGAAATATCACCTTTGCCCATTAAATTAAGATCATCTAAGTATTCCTCTCGAATGCCTTTCAAGAATATTGTTCGAATCAAATCAAGAGGCATGGTTCGGTGTTTTGATTTTTGTAAATTGTAAACAAACCGCTCTAAGTACTCCTCTAAATTTTCATCCTCTTGTTGGTTCATCCTAAAGATATCATCTTTGGAATCTTTCGATCTACAATAAGGTTGGTATTTCTTTAGGAATATTCTTCTCATGCCATCCCAATCAGTTATTGCATGTTCACCAAGCCCCATGAACCATCTTAATGCTGATGCTTTTAATGTTGCTGGGAAGAGTCTAAGCCTATGGGCATCATCTGTGTAACCATATGTTCAACATACAATGTCAAACTCAAACAAGAATGAATCCGGGTCTTCTGAAGCCATGCCATAAAAGTTTGGTAGCACAGATGGAGGTATGTTTTTCATTTTTATTTCATCATCTTCTTGTGGTTCTTGAATAGGAAATTTAAAGGTTGACTCTTCCTCGTCTCTTCGACCTTGATTTGGTACTGATCCATCTCCTTCCTCAGCCATTTTGATAGGTTCCTCTGTTTCTTGTTCAGTGTCACTTGTTTCAAAGAGAAGATTAAAGAAAGATTGTTGAGTCACTGTGCTACTTTCTCCTTGTATAGAGGATCCAGGGAAGTGTTTCTTCTGTGATTTCTGTGCTGATAGAATTTGCCTTTCGATGAGTGTGAGTCTTTGCCCTGATTTTTGTTTATCCTCTAATTCTTGTATGGTGACTTCCTCAGTTGGTGTTGTGTGTTCAATGTTTCCTAAAGGGTCTACTCCTAATGGTAGGTTAGTTTTTGGATGGGGGTTTTTTATGAATCTACCTTTATTGTCTCTAGATCTGGGCATAAGTAAACATGACTTCAATTTTATTTATTTATTTTTATTTATTTATTTATTTATTTTTAATTTTTTTCGAAATCCTCTAACTACGCCTCCCCTGCAACGACGCCAAAATGTAGTGACCAACCTAGGGTGCTAGATTAGGCTAAATTTATTATCGACCAGGGTAAGTAAACTTCGAGGCATGCGTCTAAAATCTATAGACATAAAGGATTCCTAACTAAGTGTTCATTGTGATGGGTCACAGTGCTTCTTTATGGAAGGTTAAGATATGTTTCCTCTCACCTTGACACTCAGGTCACTCAACTCATCTAAATGTCCTAAAGACATTGTGTATTACTAGACCGAGATTTTAATCCCCTTACAAGGAAGTTGTGCACAAAAGCTCTGTCTAGTTAACACTCAGCATTCATAAAAGATCAAAAGCATACTAAAAAATTTAAATACATGTAAACAGAGTCTATGAAGATGCTTTAAAAACATAATGATGGATCAAATCTCTTACAAGATATGGTTCAATGATCTAGCGATAAATCCTTTAAGCTATCACCATAAACACCATTCATAAGGATTGCAACAAAATTATAAGCATAACTCTAATCACTATGCATGCTATTCAATATTCAAAAGCTGCTAATGAAATGAAAATGACAGTATACCAGTCCACGCAGGGCCTGTCCGCGTTTCAATGGTACACTGGAATGCGTTCAAGCAACTAAGGTATTAACGCATGAACAATGTTATAATAAAACCGTGACTGTAATCGAGTTCTGGTATTAAGTTCTGAAGATCATACAAAAAGCTCTGTTCTCAAAACGATAGACATAGATCACCAACCATGTAACTGTAACTATATCCGTGTTTTTAAAACAATTAATACACCGCTTTCATTTGGATTGAATGTACATTCACTATGTAGCTGTTTCCGCTTTTACTATGGAATGATTTTTGGGTCATTTCCATTCTAAACCGATTTCCAAAAAGAAACAAAACGAAACCGGTTTGGGAAACCTATGGCTGTTGCTGCCTTTGTCACCAAAAGGCTGGGGCTTTGACCAGTGTTGACCGCATAACCAGGAGTGTTTGATTTGTTGTAGGATCGATGTTTCTCCATGCTTGTACATTCTAGTTTTCATTCCTATCCCTTGCTTTGGCTTGCCTGTCATGCCACGTGTCAGATGATGAACCATTTACAGGATGTTGTAACTTCCTGTAACCTTTTTATTAAAAATTCCTAATTTCTAACATA
Organism: Pinus tabuliformis; assembly: GCA_031772625.1. Lineage (NCBI taxonomy): Eukaryota > Viridiplantae > Streptophyta > Pinopsida > Pinales > Pinaceae > Pinus > Pinus tabuliformis. The sequence continues at coordinate 980,188,406 of CM062816.1, read as the reverse complement.
AAAACTCATAAATTAACTTTAATGCAAACTAACAACTATAATGCTATTAACTAATCAATTTCAAGGAATATAAGGGATCCATGGAGGAAAAAGGTAGACAAATGATGTGTTTCAAGAAGAAAAAGATGGTCATGGAATGGTACCAACAATGACACTATAAATTATATGGTGTTAATGCTCCTAGCTTCAAGCAAGGTGCAAATTCATTTGAGAACTTCATCAACTTATAAGGCACAAACAAAGTCCAAGTAAATAGATGTCAGTCTGTATCAACATGTTCGACTAGAGAAAACCCTTCTTGTTATGCTTTGAGGACAAAACATCTCTAAAGGGGGTGGAAATGTTATGAATAAAAAATCATAAAAATATTAAATAAATAATAATAATGATAATAGATTAATTAATTAAGCAATTAATGACACTATTAATTATGAAGTGTCAAGGTCAAACAATGTGACCATTCACCTTCGTGTCCAGTCAATTCCTATATAGGTACATTGCCACAAAGGCTAGTAATCACCATTAAATTTTTATTCAATAATACAATTACTATTTACACTTAAATACAAAAACTACAGACAATTACACTCTTGCATATTGGTTCTCTATAACAGTGGGAAAGGAAATGGAACACACCAATAGAAAAAGTAAAGAGCACAACAATATAGAGAAAACCAAACTTTTATTAATAAACAAAATAACATAATATTATAGAACATAAATGGGCCATAATGGTGGTAACTATCTTTAAACGGAGAGAGATGGTGACTATACACATTTGAAAAATCTATTACAAAAGTCTGAAAAAAATGACTTTTTGACATTAAGAAATAACCCTAGATGTACAAAACCCTAACCCTAGAAAATAAAACACCAAAAGATTTGCAGATCCCAAGGTGGTTAGTTAGTACATCAACTTCCCAATGGCTCAACTTTTGCATACAATGTTTGTTTAGGGCACACTATAGCTCATTAGAAAGAATTGTTCGAGGATTACAACTTTTAGTTGATGCCAAGATATGCCATGGCAAACCTTGGCCCTATGAATCACCAACAATCATCATTTAGGGCCACAAAATGGCCCTAGATGTTTGGGACTTGAAAAAAACATAGAAAAAGTTGCCGAGAAGATAGAGAACCATTGAGTCAGACGTGGAAGAGGTGGATGGCCACCAATATCCACCTGGATTAGCTAGGTTTCTACAACTTTTTGCTTAAACTGCTTCCTGGATCCCCTAAAAGTTCCCATGATATTTCCCCAAAAAAATTATTGTGATACCAATGTGATTCATAAATTGTTGTGGTTATTCCACTAAACAATTCATCACAAAATATTTGATAATATATACTCAAATATATACCATGAGGGTTAAATTCCTTTAGATTCCAAATTTTCTAATTATTGACTCTCTGCTTATGCATGAAGTGAATAAAATGTAGAAAACATGGAACAATAATATAATCACACATCATCCACAATGAACACAAATATTTGCTCTGAGAAGCCTTTATAGGAGAAAACCTAGCTGGAAGGTAAGGGTCCTCTACTCTTGTTTCTTTGGAATGGAAATAATGTAAATACTCAAGAGAAGACACTCTCTATGGAGTTACCTATAACCTATGACCTATTAGGTTACTACAAAACACTAACTCCCTATATTATTCTCTCTAACTCCCACTCTTGGTTGCTATGCTCTTCTATTGGACAAGATATAATCAAATGGAAAGGAATCCCTTCTCGTCCTAGTGGGCCAATTTTAATATTGCCCGATATCCAACTAGAGGTTAGGTCTGACTCCTTCAACTCTTAACTAGAATTACAACTTTGAACCTTTTAGAGTCTTCTTCATATTCCACATGTGGCTAGCCCCTTTTCATGAGTAATGGGGATGACATGACATCCACTCATGCCATCATGGTCAAACATGGTAGGCCAACTTGCATGAGACATAACTTTTACATATGAACTATGATTGGCATGATTCTTCAACTGTTGGAATGTTCTCTAAGTTTAGAACATCATCCCAAGACCTTGCACTTAAATGGGAGAACTTTTGGGCCCCCCAAAAACTTATTTTAATGGCTTCAAAATGTTTTGAATCACAATTCTCCAAATTAGGAACCACTGGTAAAAATGGCCTTGCAAGTTGATTCCTTTGATTTTTCCACTCTAAAAGCTTTAAGATATACGATAACTATTATAGTGATATAATGTTAATCAAGATGAGATTCAAAATAAGAATATGTAAACAACACATGGTAAAATTTATACCAAGTATGTAGAAACACGGAAGTAGAATTGAGGAATGCCTCTCCTACATTGTGTGAAATACTCACAAATTAGAGAAAAGTGAAAATTACACATTATATATTAAGAATAATACTTTTGGAATATATAATGAGATATACAACAATTAACTAGAAAAACAATACAAATAATAATTAGTAGGTTGATAATAAAGTCAACAAAGAAAATAACCTTTGATGTAAAGTGAAACTAAACCAAATCCACAATTTAAATGTTTTCATTGTCCCACTAACTCCAATAATAATTGTTGAAAATAACCTTTGATGTAAAGTGAAACTAAACCAAATCCATAATTTAAATGTTTTCATTGTCCCACTGACTCCAATAATAATAAATTATTATTTCATTATCTTGAAAAATAATACATAAACGATAAACTTTATTATCCCCTACAACCATTCAATTTTATAAAAAAATCTTATTATTTATTTTAAAAAATATTATTTATTTTTATAATTAAATTTTATAAAATAAATCTTATTATTTATTTAAAAAATATATATATTTTTATTTTTGTAATTACGTTGAAAATGGTCACATATACTAATAATTAATTCCTTTCCATTTGGATTTTCAACAATCAAATCCCTTAGGCTCTCAGATCGAAATTGGACATCAAATTATATGCTTCTTGTACTTAAAAAAAAATCCAACATCATATTATATGAATTTCCAACCCACTAACCATCATGTTACATAAATTTCCAACTCACTAAAGGCATATCCCCAATATTTAGAATACCTCTTCACATGGGATCAAATATTATAAATAAATATTATGTTTAACTGCCATATAAAATGCACTATATAGAGTGTAAAGTGTAACTAAAAAATGTGTCGCTGCTCGAAAGGCAGTCTCATGCAACGCATGACTTATATATTAAATAATCTTCCTCTAGTGTCATGACAAATTATATAAACATTTTAAAAATTGTAAGACTTAAAAGCTAATCATACAAAGGTTGACATCATTTTTTTACCTACAAGTTGATTGAAACGTGAAGTGGTTGTAAAAACAATGACATATTTACATAAATTTGTACCTACTTTATTGTCTGGTAATACTAATTGTCGATGGAGATTAATATAATGGGATTTTGTGCATCTTTTGACTATAGTCCAATCCTCTTTTGAATTTTCTTTCGAATGACAGCACACGTTTATTTGTTCCGAGGGCAACGTTTCCTTTGATATTATATTTAAGCTTCATGTATAATCATTTCTTACCGATGTGGGTTGAATAACACGGGGTGAAAATAGTATATTAATGGGATATGAATTGTTTTTATGTAATGTGTTTAAGGTTTTTTTTGAGTTTTTTTAGTTTAATTTTTTTAAAATTTGGTAGGAATTTATTGAAATTACAAGTTTGGTGGGTAACTCTTTCAAAATCGAAGTGCCTTAAAGGTTTTTCAGGGCGCCGATTCCATATACACAATCAAAAAACCAGTTTAAATAACACAAATCAAGATTTCACCTCAATTTTTCCACTGGATTCCGACACTAGAAAATCCAAAAAGTCGCACTAAGTACAACTCCAATAGAATATGGCTATATTGTGGCATCTTTTTAAAGAATACATACTTAATCTTCAATAGTTATTTCATAGAAGCATCTTCTTCTTGAGATGTTTCTTCAAGTGTCAACTATCATGACCTATGAAATTGTTTTATTTGAGTTCCAATTGATTTTAAATACTTTGCAATGTTTGGGTTAAACCATTAGGCCCCAACCCATAATGTTTTCCTCCTTATGCTTGTAGTTGTGTTTATCATCACCTTTACTTTATGTGGCTTTGATCATGACATCTTTTTAATAGTATTTATTGTCAGAGAAGTAAGAAGATTTTCCTACATGGTTATTAAAAAAAAAAAAAAAACTATTATAAATTTTTTACTATATCTTAATCATTTTTCCAAGAATTTGAGCATTGTAATAGCCCTATAATACTGCAACTATAAAGCTCCCTTGACACCACAATTTTACGATAATACATTGATTTAGTTACTAAAAAGGACATTACAAAAAATAATAAAATCTTAATCATGTGTATGTCATCTCAACACTAAAATTTATAAAAATATAATTATATGTCAAAGATGCTCCATTTAACATGGGAAAATATCAAAATAGAGTATGATGTTATGACATCAAACTAGGAACATGCACTACAAATACAACTTCTAAATTGGCATAGATTTGATGTTGAGCAATTTCTAGTAAATGTTGGTTTGTCTCATAAGTATTATACACGTATACACTTAACATACATAATCGTAGGGATATTCTATTTTAATAGTAAGACTTGCAACTATTATGGACATCATATAGATAACAATCATAAGTAAAAGAAGACCTATGAAATCAAATTATTGCTCTAAAAAACATTGTCTAATTCAGTATGAGGGAATGTTGTCACATAACATTAAATAAAGTTATATTTAAAAAAATACTTATATTAAAAATAAAAATAAAAATATAAGATTGCTTTGGAGTAAATTTAGATTTATGTTTTTGGAAAAAAAGAAAAGAAAAGAAAAATAATAAATTTTATTACATGATAATGATAATAATAAAAGTTTAGTTTTGATTATGACTTATTATGGAAATAGGAAAAACAAATATTCACTTAGTTGATAATAAAAAAGTAATAAAATCTTATTTTCAGTTATAAATTATTAATGAAATTAGAAAATAAAAGTTTTTAAAAGTGTTATCTAATTCTTATAAGTTTTGATTTTTTTGGCATAAAGCTTACACAGCCTAATTTTATTATTCTAACAAGTCATTTTTGGACAAAATTAATTGAAAAATATTATAGTAAAAGAGCCAAAACTCCAAAATATAACAAAGTTAGTTGACAATGAATCATTAAAAAATAAAAAAATAAAACAAAATTCATAAAGTATCACCTTTTTATTACTTAATACGAAGAAATTAATACATCATATAAAATTAAATAATAATAAAATTATACCTCAATTTTTTTTATCAATATAAAAATTTAAAATAAATTTATATGGCTCAATGTTAAAAATTGCCCATAAATTAGAATCATATTTACTAATTTATCACTAAAATCTCTAATAAATTCTTATTAAAAAGCAATTTCCAAATTAACACATTTTTAATAAAAATAATATTTTATAAACTAATTATATACCATAAATAAAATAATTATTACTAATCTTTAATAAACATATAATCACATAACACAATATTAAAATTAAAATAATACTTTATAAAACCATTATAAACCATAAATGAAATAATTATTACTAACATTTAATAAACCAATAATCATTTAATTTTATTTTATTTTGGAATAAATCCATTTCATTAAAATATGGAACAAATTAGTGAAAGAAAAAAACAAAGAATTATTACTAAGCTTTAATGAACATATAATCACACAATACAATATTAAAATTAAAATAATACTTTATAAACCCATTTTAAACCATAAATGAAATAATTATTACTAACATTTAATAAACCTATAATCACTTAATTTGATTTTAATGGGGAATTAAAATATGGAGCGAATTAGTGAAAGAAGGAAACAAATTAGGAAATATTGTTTTTTTAATGAATTTAAAAACTTCTACTTTTCAATATTTTACCTTGACCCATGTGAAGGCATATCTCGATCTTGCTTAATGTATTAAAATTATATTTAATCTTTATTTTAAAATTTTGATGACAATCGTTATTATATAGTTCAGCTCCTTTTTCTTTCCCTAGGCTTTCACGTGTAAAAGTATGAGAGGATATTTTTACTATCTCCCAAGTTTAGGCATCAGCTTGATATTTCAGCGTATCCACATGTATATGGGGACTCATATGATATTAATACAATTTAGCTTTTTCCTAGGTTTTCTTGGTTTTTTTGTTTTTTATGTTTTTTTTTCTTAAAAGCTATTATTTAAATTAATAATCTTGAATAATAATCTTGCTTAATGAAGTTGAAAATATTATTTATATTTAGTTTAGTAGAATGCCATAGCTATTGACATACTTGTTTCGGAAAATAAAAAATTAAAATTAAAAAATTATATGTTACTATAAATTTTAATTGATGTCCATTAATAATCTTACCAATTGGATATATATTTTTATTATTTTATTTTTTTAATTAATACCAATTAATAAGGATAGAGGTTAGATATATTCACAAGTGCTAGAATTCAAGAGTAAATTATGTATTTAAAAGCGTTCTTAGTTTCTAAAATTATTTGTGAAGAATGACAATTCTAAAGAGGTAGTGTTCCTTTGCACCAGTGAATATAATCTGACTTAGTTTTTTTGCAGATAAGCTTTTATTTCTTTAGATTGATTTAGTCAGAGTTTTTGACTCGTTTTGTTCTTCTTCTCAAAGACATGCTATTTTTCATTTCAGATACTATTAATGTCAATCTCAGTACTTTGTTAGAACTATCAATTGTTAATATTACTGTAGGATCTACAGGGTCATTGACTGAATTTTCCAGACACTTGTGTGAAGCTTTGGGCTTTGTAATTCTGTTTTATTTTACTATGTACCATTTGATTTCTCTTTGTAATAGCAAGGTACTACTTTTTTTTTAATAGAACAAATACTTTTTATGTTCAAAATCTGGGTTTACACGGTAAGAACCGCTTTTACAAAAATTCAACAAAATTGGTAGTAGTTTGAGCATCTATTTCTAGGTCCCAATACATCCATATTACTAATTTCTTCCTTCTACATGCCTTAACTACTATTACAAAACACTGAAAATTCCCATAAACTCGAAAAAAAAGACCCAATATAAAAACAAAACGACAGTGCATAAGACAAACATTAATCTAGGCTGGACTTCCCCACTTCCTCACATTCCTCCTTTTCCCAACTGCTCGGCTCTGCTCCTGCATCTCCTTCTCCTTCCCGAGTTTGCAACTGGACAACAACCTCTTCAGGCAACCCTGCTATGATTTATTGTACCTCACTAAAGATGCTATCAATTATCAGTTCCAAGTTGGAGGTCAACAGATCAGTCTCCATTTTCATAATCTTTCTTTCCAACAATGCTTCCATGCTTTCAAACCTTGCATTGATACGGTCTGTGTTTGTTGCCCGGTCATTTCCCAGGATCTCTAGGCGATGAGTGATAAGATCCATCCTACCCATGAGAAACTTGGACAGGAACTCAACGACCCCAAGTCCTCCTCAGGGAGTTTCCTGACTTGCACCTTCCTTGACTCCATATCTATATCCTTCCAAACCACACTACTTTCAAACTGACGCTCCCCGCTTACTACAACATATGGAACCAAGGGGGACTGTGTCCTCTTATTAACACCCATGTCTTCCTTCTCCTCATTCACCTCTGCTTGTGCCATGATCACTTGAAGATCCTCGATCTGCAGGCCCATTAAATAAGCCTGTTGCCCGATGGATCTTCCAAACCACCCTTGCAGCCAATTCACCGATGATCAAGATGTTGGCCATCATTTCACCATTAAAGCACCTGAGCAATTTACAGTCTGGATTCCTTCCTGAGATGACGGATTCACTGCTCTCTCCATGAACTTAAGTATTACCTTATGCATGCAGACTAAGGGGATGATCTTGGAATCCGAGGGAGCACCATGCATTGAAGGCTCACTTTCCTTGACCCATCTGTCCTACCTACCTGCCATGGGATCTCGCATCATCCAGCCCTCAGCAAGCTCGAGGGAAGCATTAATAACATTGTCTAACATTCTCTTAAGGAACTGGAATGTGGCATATTTCCCTCCCACCTGTCTCGCACTTCCCATCGCCCAAAGACACCCCTCAATTCACCATTTCATTGGCAACAATGAAATGATGCAGGATATGGAGCAATTTGTATTTTTCAAAATTTTTCAATTGATATTCTATTCTTGAAACAAGGGAATATTTTGGATCCATTTTTTGTATTAATGGGAGAAAACATCCTTATAGCTAATAAGGAATCTCCGACCACTTTGATTTTCTTTATCCCCAGAGAGAGAGCTAAATCCAACCCTTTCCACAACGCTAACAATTCTGCTTTATTGTTAGTTGCCACTCCTAAACCCCATGCATACTTTATTTTGACTTGTTCGTCGGGGCAAAAAAGTACCCCTCCCACTCCTGCTGCCCCTAAGGTATTGCTTTTTCTTATTGAAAGAAAAAGGTTGGATATATTATTTTATTTTTTCGATTGAAAAATTAATAAGTATGAAGGTTAAATATATTTATTATTATTTTATTTTCTACTATTAAAAATAATATTTTAGAATAACATAGTTTAGCTTATAATATAAGTTTTGGGGACCTTTTTTTATTATCAATTTTGTTAAAATTTCGTAGAATAATTCAAGAATAATAAGTTTAAATGGTTTATTTTGCAAAGTTCATGTGCCCTTGTTTTCAAATGTTAAACTACAATGAATTATAATCTAGTGAGAAATTGTATTGCAAGATTCCAAGGAAAAAAATCATTTTGTTTACTAATTAAACTACACCTTTTAAATTTTTTAATTACATAAAGTTATATTTTAAAATATTAAAAATATTTAAGTCATATCCTACATTTTAAAATAATTAATCTTTAAGAAAACTAATATATCATTTAGTAAATTAAGATGTGAGTAAAAAGAAAATAATATTTTTTGCCAGACTACTCAAAGCTAAATCTAATTGATTATAAAATAATATCTACTTTACACATAACAAACAAAACATTATTCACTTATATTATATATTTTATTTTTTTAATATAATAAACAAATTTATTATAATTCATTTCTTAATTAACACTTAAAATAATCATTATTAATCACTGTATGTGATGTAAATTGATTAATTATTATTATTTTAAAAATCATAATAGTGCATAAATAAATAGTTTTCAACCCTCAAATGCATATGGATTTTAAACCATTTAAAAAATACCAACGGGGCTTTCTTAAAAAACACTAGGATTTAAAAAATACCAATGGGGCTTTGTAAGAAACATGAGGAAATGAGTACTCAAGGATAGATGGACGTATATAGGAAAAAGGGGAAAAATAAATTTCCGAATCATTTTGGCACAAGGAAAGATTATATTTTGGATATTTTGAATTATCTAGAGTAGTTTTTTTGAAATGAATAGAATTATTAAAAAAAAACAATTAAACTATTTCCTAAATTTATTAAAAATAATTTATATTTATATTTCAAAATCAAATTTTCTTTTCTTTAATCATTTTCCATTCACCTCACTTGAAAATCATTTCAAAATTTTAATTCTCCTCAAAATCATTTTTTTTCCTAATTATTTTTTATTCACTCCACTTAAAAATTAAAAATCATTTTGAAAATAGTTATATTGTTATAAAAAACATTAACATGTATGGATGGTTGTTACAACTAGTTTGCCACTTAGGCCACTTGGAAATTCATACTAGTAATATAATCACCATTTGATTTATTTATTTATTTATTTTTGTTTTGTTTTTTTCTCTTCCCGATTGTTCGTGTTTGTGTTGTTCTTAACTTTGAAGTATGATAACCAACAAATTATATGGAGTACTACATAGAAATGTAGAGATAGACTCGATAACATAAAAAAGCTATTAGAAATTGAATTGTTCTTGCACATAATTGTCTTGTTGATCTTCATTGTTTAGGGGTGTCTTTCGGGGCAAGTAGTTGTGACTCTCTATCAGAGTCTAATGAACAAGTGCCCATGTTTGTCAAACTCTTAGCTAATAATGTGACCTTTCCATTGATGTTGTTTGCCTTCTCCAGATGCTTTGACATGCATATGATGATTTCTTAATGCGTCTTCGCTCTGTCTGCAAGGATTCTTCCCATTAGAGCTTTTATGTGTTGTATGAGTTGACTGTCTATATGTAGGAGGAGGCTCTGGCTCTGGTAGAGTTCCCGATGTCTAGGATCCAATCCCTTATTTCTTGCTTCACATGCAAGTTAGGAATGAACCTTTGAGATTGTTTGTCTTCCTCTTCCATATTATAGATGGCTCTATGAATAACTGCATGGATGATATCCATGTGTCCTTCCATTGTTTCTCTAGTAGTTGTTTGAGCCAAAGTGCCACGAATAGAGGAATAACTAAAGTTAGGAGAGGAAGGACCAGGTCGACCTCGCTTGCCTTTGTGGAGCAGACCAGATGGTCTGCGTCTAGCCATGTAGAGGGGAATGAAAATAGGATGTTGGGAACGAGGGGAGAATGACTTGGGAGGATAGTCAAGAAGGGTGGATAGGAGAAAGGAAGGGAAATAGGGAGCCAGGAAGTAGAAAACAAGGAGGGGGAGAGAAGCAGTGTAGCGATAGGGCGAGAGAGTGACATGGGAGGAGAAGAATGCAGGGATAAGAGGGACGACTAGAAAGCTCACTAGAGAGATAAAGGAAGAGACCAGAAAGGCAACGAGAGGGGAGAATAACGAGAGAGACCATGAGAGAATTCTAGGGCATAAAATGATCCCCCATAACAATCAAACCCTACAAGGGAAAGAGAAACCATAAGCCAATAAATCTTGAGATTGAACGGAAACCACTGATATGAGAATTAAAGACCAAAACAAAATTCCAAAGGGGCAAAACTAAGAAACTGAACTTGCAAGTGTTGGTTTCTCTAGGAGAAGGCATCTGAGATGGAGTGAAGAATCTGAAACGATCGCTGCCCAGGATCAAGGCTAGACCCTCGAACTTGGATTGTTCTATGGATTAACTTTGCTAATCTAAGAACTCTGATTTTGTTTCCCACCTGCCATGGATGCTTGCTTAAAAGCATGAAGAGATTGTCTCTCCTTACCAACCGATCTCCTTCTCGCCCCTTTCCGCATCATTTTCTTGCCTCTATCCATAACCTCCCTTAATGAGTAACCACCTTCCTTCCCTATGCGAAAACTAGGGCAAAAGTACCTTCCCTAAACTCCGCAAAAACCAAGTCTATGTCTCTATAAAATCTTCCAACTTACTACACACCCGTCTACTCAAGTAACAATTTATTCTGCATGCAGGTTGCTAGGTGGAAGTCAATCTGCCCTCCCCTGTGTTTTTAGTGACTCTCATCACGAGGGTGGGTGAAGTGCCTCGTCTTCACACTCACCATGCGGAGTTTCACAATTAACATTTTTTTTTGGCAAAGGATCACATTATATTAACATTGCAATATACTTAAAGTACAAACATAAAGTCACGGGGGATATGTGCCCATCACCCAACGTGGTTCTCTGCCCCTAGAAGGGGAAACTAGAGAACTTTTCCCAATTTTGAAAATCAAAATTTATGCATTTCCTAAAAAAAACAAGATTTGACTTCAACATTACAAAATTTGATTTTAGAGTTATGTGGTGGAATAGAGTCACCAATAAACAAACATGTAGACAAAGTATCAAAACAAGCATTGCTAAAGAAAAACCGGAGGAAGCCTAGTTGGTGGCGTGAGGACCTAGGAGCACGTTGGTTTGTTGTTGCTACGCTTGTCCATCTCTGAGAGGGTTGGCCATGTCTGCATCAACAAGAGTTTCTTTGAGCATGTAGCATCCATGTAGAATGGGACGAGGAGGAGAAGGCTTTGGAGCCATCGGTTGAGAGTCCTCTGGAGGTGCCGTTGTTGTTTGATGCCTGTGAACTAAAGAGGGGCGACTACTAGTTGCAGGAAGATTGGAGGAGAAGAGGAATTGAGGGGCACAAAGATGGAGGTTGAGGGACCAGGGGAAGAGGAGGACATGAGGGAATTCAATGTCAAGGTCATGGGAGAGGCATTACAGAGAGGTGGTGTCATGGCTATTAATGCCAGAGAGCTCAATAATCCAGCAGGTGGCTCTCGACTTGTTTTGTTCATGGGCAAGAAGGCAACGAGCGAGGAGGTTGCGAAGCGCCCAAAGAGTGATGCGGCCTCGACGAACCACTTCAACCTCTAAGTTGAAAAGTTGACGACGAATATGAACCAGGGTGGCTTGGTCATACAAAATCTAGTCTTCTTTTGCGACAGGAGAGGTGGGCGGGTGACCTCTACACTTGCCACACCCAACACAATGTTCCTTGCCTCTTTCATGGTTCATGATGAACCAATGGGAGTCAGGGGACGAGTAATAGGCACAACAATGACGATGGTTGCAAGGGCATACTAAGTGTTTGGGGGAGGCCAAACTGTGAGCAAGGCGAGCGGAGGAAAATGCTAGAGAGAGGCCATAGTACCGGGAGTTAAAATGCCCAGAGGTAGAGCAAAACGTGCAATGAAATCAAACGTGTGGCAGTCCTGCAAGAGGCAGGTGATAAAGGCTCTAGATAGCTTAATAAGACATTGTGAAAGTGATGGTCACCAAGTGTAAGACGCCATCAATTTATCCTTAAACAGATGGCAAGATTAATGAAAATACCCAAATCCAAAGATTCATTATTAACATTAATCATAATATAAATTAATAATTAATAATATTATCTAATTTAAAATTATTTAATTAAATAATTAGCATATGTAGACTTATATATATATTATTTATACACCCTCTCTGAGAACATATCTTCGGATCCAAGAGGGAAATATTGACCTGAGTCTAATGGCCTTTTGCATTGCTCTTTAGAGGAATAGCAGTGCAAATAAAATATCGGAAGAACTTGCTCTTCAGAGGAATAACAGTGCAAATAAAATATTGGAAGAACTTTCTCTTCAGAGGAATAACAGTGCAAATAAAATATCGGAAGAACTTGCTCTTCGGAGGAATAGCAGTGCAAATAAAATATCGGAAGAACTTGCTATTTAGAGGAATAATAGTGCAAATAAAATATCAGAAGAACTTGTTCTTTAGAGGGATGTTTGGGGAAAGGTACCCAATGACAATGAAATAAGGGAAGATAAAAATATAATGGTCTTCCAACCATATCATTTATCAAGCATAGTGGATGACCAATTCCTTATGTATAAAATCGTAAGTATTTCACTGGAGTTTAAAAAAAGAGCCGACGAATGGATAGATGGGGATTTTTATGATGGATTTGTGCAACGAAGGAAAATTCTGGGGGATGAAAAAAAGATTTTTAGTTCCCTCAATTTAGAAGATATTTTGCTTCCAAAACGTTGTAGAGAATTTCGAATCTTGAATCGGTTTGATTTGGAGAACTGTCATGTAGGATTGTTGATGGATCTTCTTAATAGGGGTAAAATCCATCCGGAGATGTTTTTCATTAATGATCCATGAATAACAATTTATAATGGATGGCCTTTTATATAGGACATACAAAGAAGTATATATATATATATATATATATATATATATATATATATATATATATATCACCATTGCTTTTAAAATTACACTAAAAAGGCTTTTTTGCATGATAAAAGCCCACAATCCATTGAGCACCTCAAAGATATGTCATAATAAAATTGAACACCTACCTCAAATTGACTCACGTATCATAGTCGCTCTAGTCATAAACTAGAAAATAAAGAGAGAAATGAGTTGAGATATATCTCTCGTAAAAATCATTTCAAAATTTTAGTTCTTACCACAAAATCAAATTTCCCTTCTCCTAATTATACTCCATTCACTACAATTCAAAATAATTTCACAATTAACATTAATCATCATAAAAACTAATTAAGAATAATATTATCCTGTTTAGAATTCTTCCAAGTAAGAAATTGTGGAGCATAGTGTGCGTGCACAGCGTTCCAACCAGTTAAAGAGTGTCCTTAGTTATGTCATTTAGAGAGGTGGGGAACACCATTGGAATAAAGAGGGAAAACTGCAAAATGAATTCAAAAGATTGGTAACCATTAACAACTCCAAGGTAGAAGTTGAGAACGTCGTCTAAGCAAATTGCACAAAACATGTACCACCGCCATCCATGTTAGCACCCGCCACAACAATGTTTAACCGCTGTAGCGAACCCAAACACTTTCAATGGTAGGAGGCCCACCTGGTGGGATTCGAACGTGCGACCGGCTCAGCGCGGTGGGTGGGTGCCGTTTCAAACTACAATACACAATTTAATTCTCAAATCTGCCGTTAAATGCCCCCAATTCATTCGTTAGTACAGATAAAATTGAAGTAGAGGTGGAAGTTGCCACGTATAAAATAGACACATTTAAAATACTCTACTGTGTCATTCGACGAAGCAGCGGCAATCTGGTCTGTGCTTTGAGCGAGTGGCAATGGAAGCACCGAAGGAGAAGGAGCGGGAACGGGACAAAGAAAAGGATCGCGAACGGGAGCGAGAATTCGAACTGGAAGCCGCAATGTACAGTAATTGCTTGCTGTTAGGCCTGGATTCCTCTGTTCTTGGACAATCGGGAGGGCCCAGGACCGGACTATTTAGGCATTCTAACCCTAGGATGGGAGAGATGCTCCTTCATTTCCTTCTCTGTGTCCTTCGAGGTCCCGTGCAATCTGCCAAGGTTATATCACTTCTGTTACTTTTCATTTCGTTTGACTGTCCCCATGATGTTTTTAGTTGAAGGAAATTTTTGTTCGCATTACATTTGTGGATGATGGCATTCTGCTGTTGCTCTGGTAAAATGGCTTGAAGCTCAAGCATGTGACAGGGATTGGACAACTCGGGCGATTGAAGCTGAAATTAGAACATCAAAACCTCATTTCTTTTGTGATCCAAATGCGTTGTTGTATTAGATTCAGGAAAAACCTGAAAATGGAAGAACAAAAATATGGCAGCGTATAGCTTATCTTGAAAGAAGGGATCGATAAATTGCATGTTTAAAGTTTAAAATATGCTTTTCTTGAAATTGAGCGGACGATTGCTTATATTCCTTGATTATTTGATGGTTTTAATAGAGAAATAAGCTGCTGAAGCATATGAAGACGATTGGAACCGGTAGATTTACTGGGAAATTTGCAAATTTGATTTAGGTTTATAATATCCATTATCAATACTCTTTAAATGCTAACCATGGTCTAATACATTCCATTAAGAAAATTGACATAAAAACAACTAGGTGCAAGACATCTTTGGTGAAGTACGATCACTCTGCTGTTTCACTCATACATTTAAACATTAAGTTGTTATAATAAAATATGCTGAGTACCTTGGAGGAAATTTAGCAAACTTTATTTTGTTTTCCCCTCACAAATTAATACATAACACAACTGGCTTTTTTTTCCCGAAGTACATTAATTTGCAGTTCTAGCAGGAACTATTCGACAATATTCGATGATCTGAAGATTGTCACAAAGCATATGTGTATCTCTCCCTCTCATATGTAATACAGGATTTTAAATTTTATATGCCAAATTAAAGGGGGAAATACTTGTTGCATTTTCACAGGTTTTTCTAAACAGTAACGCCCCTTATTTTTTGGTCGGAGTTGCATTTCTGCAGGATTTTGCTGGTGTTTGGCCCATTTTTGACGCGTCGCAGTCTCGAGATTTCCGCAAGGTAAGAAGTTATTGGATTGCTTAAAAACTTGAGAGGGTTTTAAATTTGCCGCATTTAAAACTGCAAAACCTACTGCACTCAATATCTGTTGTATCATGGTAGGTTGTATCAATAGGGCGTTAGATTTGTCCTGAATGAACTTATAATAAATTTCATTTACAGCAAAACATTCCACAGAAAGTTGCAGGATTTCTTCACAAGGCTTGGTTTTTTTATGTAATCGATAAAATACTGGCAATATTTTGCAGATTGTGCAAGGGCTTATCAATGAGCTCGAGTCTCAAGGTGCATTGCCTAGAAGCAACTCTCGAGTTTCATCTCTTGCCACTTGTTGTGGTCAAAGGTTTGTGTTTTTAAGGCCCTTGGCATTTTGATGGTTTGGAAGATCATGTCTTTTTTGAACGTCTTTGCTTCTGTTCAAAATGGCACTACCACTGCAACAACAGAGGTGGCTGAAATAGAAAACTTAAGAATATCGAAAATAAAGATCCAAAACAGAAAAAAGGTGGGTGCACCCACAGATCCAATGTTTGGTTGAATCTTCATATCCTAATAATCAAGGGAGACTTGAATCGATAAAATGGGAAGAGATATTAACGAGAAAGGGTAAACTCTTATCCATACCAAAAAGAGGTAAAAACCGTAACTTAGAGCTTACCTTGCTATTCAACATGATAAGGCGCTGCGGCTTTGATAAATTTTGAAGTATGATACTATTTCTAGGACTAGAATATTCTTACAAATCATGAACTTTCAAAATAGCTCACGAACATGAAGTCCGATGCCTAAGAAAGGTGTTTTGGATAGGTTCGAAATGTTTCTCCCCATCTTGAAAAAAGCTGTCCTATGTTTCAGACAGTATAATCCTAAACTATGTTATACTGAGATTAAACACATTTTACTGCACATTAACAAACCGTAATCATAAACCATAAACATTTACATAGATCTGCATTCTATGTCAGAACAACAAATAAACCACAGCACTAACTCTGAAATGTAGGAAACCAAAACAGATATGCAATGCACACAGAGATTGCTGGTTGTAATAGTGCTAATAAAGTTCTTGTTTACTACATATGACACACGTGCTCTCACCTTATTAACTATTTATATGCAATTGTGCCTATAATACGGCTTCATCAAGACAGGATCACACAATTTGGGTCCACATGTCCATCCCCAAATACACATGGATACAAAAATCCATCCTACAATAATGCATAACACATGCACACATCTTTAAAATATTGTAATGGAATCCCTGAAACAAGGGTGCGAGGGGATTTTTGCTCAGGTGCTTATCCTAGCTCAACACTATCCAACTCTAAAAGGATGTTTCGTCCCAAAACATGTATAACTCAACATTATCTCCTAATTGTAGAATTTTTTAAAATCTGCTGAATCTGAAATTTCCACCTTACTTCAATGCAATCATATATTTCTCACTTAAAACTTCCAGCTTTACGGATAAACTGAAATATCCAGAATTACACCTGCAAATATCTCAAAGCTGTCCACCATTAGTCTAGGCAAATTCAAATAGATAAGTACTGTAAAATAACTTAATATTAAATCAATGCAACTTAGGGCATGATCTAATCAGTATGCAGATTTGGAAATTAGATTATCATGAAGGGAAATTTAACAACACATTTCCATTCTAAAGTTTCATCTAATATATGTTAAATCACTTAAGTTTTCAGCCTTACTGTTCTAATAAATTAACATATGAAAACAACCTTAAAGCTTGCTCAAAACACATGAAAACCGCCTATTAAAATAACTCTACAATGAGAGAATTTAGGGCAGGAATGATACAACATCTTATTATCACAATATGAAGATAAAGTATGCCACCTCAGCTTTTCCAAAGCTTGTATATCAAGTCCTTCCACATTATCCCAGACAAGGATTTCTCCAAAGCTCCCCAAACCCTAGTTAGAGCATCCACAATTATTGCAAACCCTTACCAACAACAACATGGCCTAGGAAGGCATCCCACTGGGCTGTACTAGCCTCTCCAAGAGCTCAGTGACAAGCTAGCATCACGCCAATTGTTCATCCCTCATATCCACACTTGCATCTCTCTATTCTTTACTTTCATTGCACCTGCCAAGGAACCCTCGCAAATCTCTCTCACAAGCACTATACTTGCTACATGAGTAAATGATTTTTCTTTTAGGATATACTCCAATAGCTAACATCACAGACCCCAGGGGTCAGCTCAATTGGTGGTGGCTGTGTTATGAAGTATTCTGTAATCTGTGAGATCCAAGGTTCAAATCCCCCCAATTAACTCGTGTTTGTGGAATGACGTATGTAGGCACCTAAAGGTTATATTGGTAACAGTTTGAATTGACCCCTTATGACATGAGTATGAAACCAACCCAGTTATTGCTTCCTTTAGATACCAAAAGAAGAAGAAGAAGAAGAAGAAGAAGATGCTAACATCACACCAACTATACATCTCTAAGACATACAAGTTATCACAAAGATACTCTTTTCGTTATATATGATTAGGGGAGGGAGGTTAAGAATAATATACAGGTCAAGTCCAATAGCCAAGTGTAACCCCTAGGCTAAGTCAATAACAAAGCCCCAAGTGGAGCACTACACTAAGCATGAATGCCATATGGCACCATGATTCAAGATCTGTGCGTTGTGGAATAATACCCTTATGGGTTTTTCTCAATTCTAAATTGACCCAAATTGTTATAAATTTGGTTAGAATTATAGATTGATGGGTATTCTAATATTTTGTATCGGTTGGTTTTGACAATTGGAAAAGCTTTCTACAAGATTGGATAGCATGCCCCCAAGGTGCCGTGCCATCCAAGTCTATTTATCTACACGCCAAACACTTCTCTAAGAAAGATGGTGTGTTTTCCAACAATGTCTCCTCAACTCAAGCATTCCTCTTGAACATATGTGCAAGTTGGCTCCAATGCTTCCAGGGCTCCAAACCCAACCTTTAAGTGCATAATGCCCTTCTCTGCGGTGGTCTTGACACATGTTCCACATCAAGAAGTATGCCTTCATAGTATTGATCCTCATCTTAACTTTCTTCTGTGCTTTGGTGGTCAACTTCAAAGTCCCTAAGGTGTAAACTTTGCTATAACTAACTATTGTTGGAACCTACTAAACTTGAAAGCTTGGTATTGTTGAATAATATTGATAAAAGTGACTAGAACTTTCTTTTGCATCTCTTTTTGTGAAATATTTTGGCTTTGTTGATGAAGGTTTATGGTTAGTGTCCATGAGTTAGGGGAGTTGATGTATAGCATAAACTAGTTATTGGGTCTATTATCTTGGTGAGTGTCACTATTTGTGATGCATGGAAGAGGTCCAACTTTGTTGACAATGTTGAATTATGCAATTGTGGTGTTGAGGGCACATGCAACTTGTTAACTCTTTTGCTACCGTCTTTTCCCATTTCTCTCTGTACCTTAACCATTCATCTGTTGCATTCTTTGTGGAAGAAGCATTGAAGAGTGGTGTGTTGATATGAGGAGCAAGGTAGTTAGTGATGTAAATCTCCACTCTATTTTTGAAAACATGCATATTTGTGCTAGTTGTAGATGAATTCTACATTATTTATGAAGTTATAAATGCCATTATAGTAGTTTAATCATGAAAGCCTCAACCGTTTACTATTGCACAAGAACATCAACCATCTTGTAGTTACAATCATAGAAAGTTTTAAACTATGACCAAATAATAGGAAGTAGACTATGAATTTTTGAAATGAATATAGATATTCATATTAGCTAGAAAATAGATATTACTAGCTAGAAAATAGATATTCCATATTAGAGAATATAAACTAAAGTTTGAAATTGAAGTCCTATATGACAAGAAAAGAGGTGAAAATAGAGAGACAATTAGCCCAAGGGGTTAGCTCAACTAGATGTCACAATTGTTGTGCATTTGGCTAGTTCCATGTCAATAGGTACTTGGTTTGAATCCCCTTGTGAAGGGCATACTTGACTATGTCCACAAGTTTGCTAGGAATGCCATCCAAGAATGTGAGGAAGCGTACCTTGGGTTTCCTTGTGAAGTTTCTTTGGGAAAAAAGAAAATATATAAACAATTATTCTAATCTACCATCTACTTTTCTTTCCTTTTGGCAATACCACCACAACCCAATACCTTGTTGTGGTCATGGGGGTAACTTTGAGATGAAGCTAGAACTAAAGATCATCTTAGCAGTCTTGGTTGGGGTGACCATGGTAGTAAATGGGGGTGGCATCTCATAATGATCATCATCATCAAAAGGAGTCGTCTTCAAGTTCCCCAAAACCAATTCTCTATCAAGCAAATTGTTCTCCTTGATATAGTTGTCTAAGTCTTATATGTCTTATCCATCTATGCCTCCTCATAATAATGGGAGAAAAATGACAATTGTGATGCACATGAACCAAGTTCTTTGCTTGGTTTACATTCCACTTATGTCTATTAATATTGGGTATGAAAATGTAGGTGTTATGACACCCCTTTCTAGAATAAGTTTTCATAACTCGTGAAAGCTCCCATGTTGCTAAATGTTGCCATTGTTGAGAAGAACCTCCATGCGTGCTCCACCATTTGAGAGAAGTCATATTTTTCTTGATATCTAGTTGGATGGATATGACCAAAGATTTTGTGGCCATTGATGTAGCTACTCAATTGTCATTATATGATATCACACTCCTCCTCATAAAGGACATGTTTGTCTAATGCTTGCATATAATCACTTTGAACCTTTGAATCCGTGTGCATTCTTCTCTTCAACCCATTGCAATGTGCTCATGCTTCAAGCCATGATATAGAGTAGGATTTTCGGGCAAGGACATATGCTAAGGCATGGAGATGAGTATTTAGCTTTGCCCATGGTTTTTCTACCTCTATATTAAAATGACTATACAAGTTCACATCTTTAGGCTCAATGATGTACTTCATTCGGCCTAGCATGATGTCCATCTACTCATACATCGTCCTAATCGTTAGCTGATTTGAATTGGCAAATCAAATCATCTTATAAATTGGCTTGGTGAATTGCAAAACAATCTTAACCTATGGCAAAAAATGAGCATCAAGAATGGTTTCTCACTTCTTAGAAGTACCATCTCCATCTAATGTACTATGCTCCCTCAGCGTTGCAAGAATCGCCCCCCCCCCGCCCCCACCACTACACGCACCAGATGTTAGAAGCACGCACCATGTAGAACCATGGCCGAAGTGTCCCTGGAATTGTGCTTCAGGCTCAATTTGCATAGTTTTGGCAAATTCTAAATTGCCATGTGCTAAACTGTTCTCCCATGTGTCTATTTGTGCTCTTGTCATGCTTCATGGATGCTCTCTAGGTGCTTCCTAGATGCTCCCTAACGGTAATATTAAATTCTTAAAGTAAAAGTGACATTCTCCTTTATCTTTCATTTGCATCTTTTCACTTAAATTTTTAAAATTACCATTAATTGACTAAAGATATTTGAGAGTGGTTCCAACATCATTGGATTTTATATGGAGAAAGTAGAATTTTAGATCCCACTCAAAATTCGACAAACTTAACATTTTTTCAGGATTTCAGGATTAATAGAATTGCAACATTTCATTAGATTCTATCATGTATGAGGGTATGTGATTGGCATTTAATTAGGAGCACCAAGCCATATATGTATCCCGGTGTTGGGTGGTGTTGATTGTTTAATTCCTTTCCTACGTCCTTAGCAAAAATGTGCCCTTCATTGAAACCAAAATCATTGATTAGGCACATTAAGCTTTTTGTACCATATTTGAAGGCTTGGATTAGGTAGTTTGATCAAAATTGGGTTGTGCTTATCGATGTCCCTAGGGAATCGAGCGTTAAGAAATCCATAGAGTGGTAGTTATTATTACTAGTTCTTTTGATTTATCTTTTCTTATCATCAAGACTAATGCCAAGCAACAAATAGAAGAGGACACAAGATATAAGCACGATGCTAGGGCAAAACCCCACTCTAGGGGAAAACCCAATAAATTCTTCCTTCAGTAGATTCAATATGAGATGACCAAGACTCTTACAAACTAGACTAGAGACTCCCTCCAGCAAGTCATCCTTGTGAGTAGCATTGCATTCTTCAGTGAGATAACATAGTCCAGAAGTAGGCTTCATACTTCGGTTCTGTCATTGATAACTTGGTCACATAACAAGGTTATGTCTCAGTTCAACACTGTAATATATACTTTGGTCCAACAATGATCAATATTGTAATATACTCCTTGTCCAAGGTCCTGTGATGACTGCCCTAAACTCGGATCTCAGTTCTGTAATGATCCGAGTTTTCCTTACAGTAATTTACCAAGATTTCATCACTGTGGAAGTATCGAACTCCATCATTGCAATGGCACCGAACTATGATAGTACTGAACTTTTGTGGTAGCACCAAATAGCATCTAACTGTATGACTAACACTGATCTTCTGTGATAGCATTGAACCCTTCTTTTTATTTGAACTGAAATTTCGCCTCTTGTCTCCACCGAAAATTTCCTCTAAAATCCGCACTTGTATCATAGGAAAATATGCCTAAATTGTCTCTGAAATCCAAACTTGTATTCTGTGTGGAATGTGAGGTATTAGGCTTGTATATAGAGTTGTTGCTTCTTGAAAATAGGCCGACATGACTTCATGAAAGGTTGTGTCTTTATTTAAGATCAGGGAGACATGATTTCACTTGAACAAAGCCGGCATGATGATGATCTATTTGAAGCCGACAAGAGGAGACCTGATGGAGGAGTCTTTTACCAATAAACAAATCGACTTTGACACAAATAAATAATCCTAAAGCCTACAATGGAGGCTTGACCTATGACAATTGACCCAAGCATGAAACCCATGCTTTAACAAGTCAGTTTAATAATAATAAAAATTCCTTTTGCTTTTCTGATGATGAACCACACTTGTTGGTTCGAAACGCGTCGGCCAAAAAATTCTCTCATGTGATTTCTACCGAAAGACTTTGTTTAAAATATTACATTTTGACTCAAGTACAATTTATGAAGACCAAAGCTAGTTACGTTCTTCAACACTACCTCTTAATTAGGGAGGTATTCATATTTACATATAATGAAAGAGGTACATGCCACATGGAAGATCTCAAAACATAACATTTGCGAAGAAGTTTAGGCACCGCAATGCCATGGACTAGATTCTTGACTAGGGCAATCTATCCATTGGTCTCTCAACAATTTTAGGTACCACAATGCCACAAATTAGATTCCTGACCAGGGAAATCTATTTGGTGGGACTAAGATGGACTCAAGTTTTTAGCCTCTCTATACCATCAGGATTACTTGCTAACCATCAACCTAGAGATTTAGGTTCGTGTTAGAGCTCAATGACCAACGCCACCCTTCCAACTTCGGGACCTAGACATCAACACAAAGTGTCGACTAGATCTCCTCCCAGGCAATGGTTCACTCGCAAAGCCTCAACACTCCTTGATCCAGTAGATCAAGGACAACAAATCTCTCCCAATCAAACTGATCGGTAACCAACATGCTATCAAAACCTTCAAGAGATTTACCTGTACAAACACAACCCTAATCAATAATATACTTTCACATGTACATAATCAAATACAAATGTCCGGGGTCTTCCAGACAACTTGATGTTGCTTCTCAACTTTTCATAGTAGGACTATCAACCGAATCTTTGGTAGAAGATTCCTCAATCATACATTTTCTTTTCCTACTTCACATGCAACAACATATCCTTCAAAAATGCATTCTCCAATCAAAACTATGCTATGCCCTCCCTCTCAACCAGGGAGATTTCTTCTATCTGGGCTACCTCTTAATTTCAAGGGGATCTATCCATGCTCCCTCTTGTCCTAGGGAGATCAACTTCTTCTATACGACATCGAAGAATCTTTCAAGGCTTCCATTCTTCTTATCAGAGTCATTCAGATATCATGCTTATCACATTAACTTTACTTACGATCATCTTCATCATCTTGAGGATGATGTACCTGAACAACTTCGACAACAAGTACAACCAACACTATAGAAGCATGAAGTTAGTCATATCAAAATCTTATAATAACGGAAGCATTAGAATTTACAAACATAATCAACAAGAGATTATACTTCAATACTTCAACTTCTTGCCCAGGTTTTGTTACAAACCCTAAATCACATCCACAACTCATCAAGATATCAAACTCATTATATCTATTATTCTTTCAACGACATGACAAGTTCTTTCATATAGCAAACCCTAGAAACAATTCAAGCAAGTAATGTATCTAACAATTTTCAGAATTCAAATGTTAGACTTTTCACTAGGATTTCATGTAAATCCTAGATTTCATACATGAGCTCCAAAAATCAAAACCAATCAACAACATGATTTAAACCCTAGATTTAATGTAAACCCTAGATTTTTCATCTACAAATTCTCAGCAATCACTATATAGATTCATAACTTTCAGCTGGTTATACATACTAGAGAATTTAACTACTACTAGGGTTTAGCTGCTAAACCCTAGACTTTCCAAACAATGTAGAAATTTTTCATTTCCCACCCCGGTTTTCAGTTTCTCTTTATTTCTCCCATATAGTTAAATGCCCTTTCCCATAACCATACATTTAACAAGCTGGAAAAAATAAATTTGCTGAAAACACAAATTCTGGAAATTTTACAGAATGCTGGAAATTGCAGAAATAAAAATCAGCAGTAATAAACAGCCATTAAAACACATTTAAGCACTGAGATTTTTGGTCAATGTGACCCTGGAAAAACCCCCTACAACTCTTGGGGAAAACCAGTTTAAGAGCTCTTCTTTATTTCTGGAAAATGCCTTTTTTACAGTAAGAGAAATATTCAGCAAAAATCAGCAAGCAAACTTTTACAACTTATCTCAGCCTTGTTGAAACTCCGCCTTGTTGAAACTCCGCCCTGCTGAAACTCCGCTGTACAGACTTGCTGAAACTCCGCCCTGCTGAAACTCCGCTGCTGAAACTCCGCTCTGTTGAAACTCCGCTCTGCTGAAACTCCGCTGCTGAAACTCCGCTCTGCTGAAACTCCGCTCTGCTGAAACTCCGCTACTGAAACTCCGCAGCTCACTGTCCAGAAATCTCCCTTGCTCTCTTGCTCTCCTTCTCTCAATCTGCTCATGAAAGAATGAATGACCTTTTCCTCCTTTTCCTCCTTTAATCTAACCCCAAGTGACTTTTGGGTGATCCAAGTGACTTTTGGGTGATCCCTAAATCCAATGGCTGAAATAGATTGAGATCTAAGGCTGAGATTAAATGTTCATTTAAATCTCACTTTTTATTTTTTAATTCACCCCATTTTAATAAAGACCCACTTAGTCATCTATTTCCAAAGTCACTTTTCCTTTCTAATTTTTCATTGACTTTATAAAAGTCACTTTTCCTTTCTAATTTTTCATTGACTTTATAAAAGTCACTTTAAAATTAGACTTAGTAACTTTATCACTTAAAGTCACTTTTAAATTAGATTTAACTTTATAAAATTATAAAGTCACTTTAGGAGAAAAATTAAATTCTTTTGGACACTTTTCCCTAGGCCAAAGATCAAAGCCTAAGGGAACCACCTGTCCTCCGGTACCAAATTTCAACACTCCCTCTTACCGAGGAAGGTGTTCCTCACCACACCCATCTTGTCTTTGAAGTAGACATGCTTGCCCTGTGGTAAGGCTTTGGTAAGAATATCTGCAACCTGCTCATCAGTGGAAATATACTCAAGCTTCACAGCTCCCTTCTGAACATAGTCTCTGATGAAATGATATCTGATCCCGATATGCTTTGACCTGTCATGAAATATTGGATTCTCCGTGAGTTTAATGCAACTCTGATTATCACAGTAAATCACTGAAGGTCTCAGCGGCTGACCAAATAAGCCAAACAACATCTTGCGAAGCCAGATAGCCTCACAACTAGCTAGACTGGCTGCCATATACTCTGCTTCCGCTGAACTCAGTGCTACTGACCGCTGCTTCCGGCTGAACCATGACACTACTGCTGAACCCAACCCAAAACAACACCCTGAAGTGCTCTTCCTATCAGAAGCACAACCTGCCCAATCAGAATCAGTGTATCCTGCCAACCTCACTCCATCTCCCTACCTGTAATCCAGACCATAATCCACTGTTCCTTGCATGTATCGCAAAATGTGTTTTGCATCCACCCAATGAACCTTCCTAGGCTCACACATAAACTAACTCATCGTGTTGACTGCAAAACAGATATCTGGTCTAGTGTTGACCAAATACATCAAGGAACCAATCAGCTGCCTGTACAATGTGGGATCCACCAACTCGAAATCCGAAGCATGAAGCTTCTTCCAGTTGGTGATCATCGGTGTCGACATAGGTCTACAATCCTCCATGTGGAATCTGCTAAGGATGTCCACGATATACTTCCCCTGCCCCAGGAAGAAATGCCCCTCCTCCTGCCACACCTCCAAGCCCAAAAAGTAATGCATCAAGCCGATGTCCTTCATCTCAAACTCCGTCGCAAGATCTCTCTTGCAGGACTCTCTCCACCTGTAATGACCAAGTCATCCACATACAGCACCAGAATGAGAGGCTCCTCACCAATCACAATAAAGTAAAGGTTCGGATCTGCCTCACTCTTTGTGAAACCCATCCCCTACAAATATGTATCTATCCTGGAGTACCAAGCTCTAGGAGCTTGCTTCAGGCCATAAAGGGCCTTCTTCAGTCTGCACACATGGGACTCCTTCCCATGCACCTCAAAGCCCCGTGGCTGCTCAATGTACACCTCCTCCTGTATGAAGCCATTGAGAAATGCAGTCTTCACATCTATCTGGTGGATCTTCCAACCCATCTCTGCTGCTATCAATATAATGGAGCGGATCGAAGTATATCGAGCCACGGGAGCGAAGGTCTCCTCATAATCAACTCCCTCTACCTGGGAGAACCCTCTAGCCACAAACCTTGCTTTGAATTTCTCAATGCTGCCATCTGCAGCATGCTTTACCTTGTAAAGCCATCTGGAAGTAACCACGGATTTGCCCTCAGGCCTCGGCACCACCTCCCAAACATCATTCTTCATGATAGAAGAATACTCCTCCTGCATGGCCTCTCTCCAGACCTGCTGGCTAGCTACCTCCTCATAGCTAGAAGGCTCAGAGTCAAGGATGCTGGTAACCATCGCCATATAGCTACAAAACCTCTCAGGTGGTCTACTCTCTCTGACCGGCCTCTTCGGCTCAGCAACAGATGAGGCATCTCTCAAGGTGTCCTGAAGCCACTTGGGCTTCCTCTTCCTTTAGCGCACTTCTCCCACCGGAGAATGAAACTCCTCCTCTTCATCATCATCAGGAGCCTGAACTCCTGACTGTCTGTCTGCTGTCCTCCTGCCTGCACCTGAACCTGTAGAAGCTGAGGTATCGTGTGAACTGTCCATCAGTGGACTCCCTAGTGAACTGCTCTGTGAACTGCTCTGCATGTTGCCCGGAGCACCACCCCTCTGGCTCGGTGAGCCACTGCTCACTGACGGACCTGACATTCTCATAGATGTACCTCCTGATCCTCCTGATCCTCTTGATCCCTGCCCACTGGATCCCTGCGATTGACTCAACTGCTGCTGACGGTCTGGCTGATCCAGATACTCTAACTCCCGTGACCTCCTAAAGGCCCTGTCCTCCTCGAACTTCACATCCCGTCTGACAACAACTCTCCTCTGTGCAGGAATGTAAATCCGAAAGGCCTTTGAGGTCTCACTGTTGCCCACAAAGATACCCTTCTCTGTGGTGGGCTCTAGTTTGGTCCTCTTCTCCTTGGGTATATAGGAGTATGTAATGCATCCAAAGATATGAAGATGACCAATATTAGGCTTCTTCCCAGAGAAAGCCTCCTCCGAAGTCATGTGCCCCAAGGCACGATGCGAACTCCTGTTCTGCAAGTAAACAGCTGTGTTGCAGGCCTCTGCCCACAAGAACAATGGCAACCCCTGATCATGTAACATGGCTTTGGCAGCCCCTATGATGGATCTGTTCTTCCTCTTTGTAACCCCGTTCTGCTGGGGGTTGTAAGGAACAGTGAACTCCCTCCTAATGCCTGCCTCCGCACAATAGTCAACAAACTCTCCAAGGGTGTACTCTCCTCCATGTCCGACCTCAGGTACTTGATCTTTCGACCTGTCTGTGTCTCCACAAGAGCTCTGAACTCCTGAAACCGCTTGAAGACCTCACTCTTGGTCTTCAAAAAATAAATCCAGGTCCTCTTGGAGTGATCATCAATGAATAAAACATAGTACTCATATCCACTCAAGGAAACATGAGACATCTGATCGCTCACATCGGAATGAATCAAATCAAATATCCCAGTCGCTCTGCTGTCACTGCTGGGAAAAGGGGATTTGGCAAACTTGCCCATCGCACAACCTCTCCAAGTATCAAAGTGATCAGTACTGAAATCTGGCACATCTGTAGTGATCTCCTGCAATGTCCTCAAGGCTCCATGATACATATGTCCCATCCTGCGGTGCCAAATCTCACACAGCTCAGAACTGCTAGCTCCGCTGTCGGTACTACTGCTCAATGCCAAAAGGGGCTGGAATGCAAACTTGTACACCTTTGCATGGCGTACACCTATCACTCTAGCTGAATCAGCTGGAGTGCCCCTGGGATACATCAACACCTGTCCTCCCCTGAACAGTACCTCATATCCTCTGTCCTCCAAAGCTAAGACGGATATGAGGTTCTTCCTCATCCCTGGCACATAAAGAACATCTGAGACTTTCAAGGGAGGTTTGGACTCCCTCTGAAATGTCAGTGTCCCCACCCCGACTACTCTAACAACTCTGTTATCACCGAGTACTACCTCTATATCAGTGCCACTCTCTGAAAGCTCTGAGAAGTACTCACAGACTCCTGTCATGTGACGTGAAGCCCCACTGTCCACATACCAGATACCTGAAGATGCTCCACTAATCGAGGGAAAAGCATGCTCCCTCTGAACCTGTGTGGCAGGTGATCCTGCACTAGAGGACTCACACGTAGTGAACGCAAACTCCCGGTTAAAACGACCTGCAAAGTCCTCAATCTCTGCTGAAGTTGCCACGTCCTGGTTCTTCCCCTTCTTCTTATTCTTCTCCGGACACACAACTGCATAGTGTCCCATCTTTTGACAATTCCAACACTTCACCTTGGAATAGTCCTTCTGTGTGTTCCCCTGTTTACCTTTACCTTTGCCTTTGCCCCCACCACTGCTTGTGGAAGCCTGCTTCTTCCTTTTGCCTTTCTTGCCTCCTGCCACCCGTGCTACATCCTCATCCTGCTCAACTGGCTTGGCTACCCCAAGCTGACCTTTCCCGATCTCTGTCTGAATGCAATCATCCCAAAACCTCTCCCATGTGGGAAGGGTCTCACGTGCACAAACCCCATCAACAAAGTTCAACCATGAATGGGGGAGGCCATTCATTGCAATCCGCACCAACTCAGTGGGTGGAATGGCCTCTCCAATCGCTGCCAACTCATCTCTCACACTAAGTCACCTGACACGGGGATTCGGGACACGTAGGATTCGGGATTCGTGGTGTCGGATTCGGGACACGCTGACCCCCCGGAACAGGACACGTTATATATTATTTTATTAAAAAGTATATATATATAATATATATTTAAAAATATATATATATATATATATATATATATATTAACAATTAGATATTATCATATTTCTTACACAAATTTTAATTAATGATACAAATTTATTGATTTCAAACATAGATCTTCATCTATAGCTATTAGCATGCATAGTACATACAAAATTCAAATAAATGTTGGTACTGGTCACATAAATGATAAATCTATTAAAAATTTAAATCATGATTCATAATTCATAACTGAAAGACAACTTACAACTACAAGATAGTAAGATAAACACACTGACAACTGTAGTTTTCTCATTAAGTCATCAAATCAAAATGTGTCACATAGGTAGTGTTGGTGCAATGCCAATGGCAAATAGAAATAGAAAATATAAAACAACTACAGGTATACAAGCCTCAAGGCATCAATCAGCATCAGAATCAGCATCACTGTCCCCATCATCATGGTCCCCACTGCTCTCCTCTACATCCTCCTCCTCCCCTGTATCCATAGTCGCCTTTGCATCCGCTGGTATGGAGGCTGACCCCTCTAAGTCATCAAATCTAACAGGCTCTAGCACTGGATCATGACAATGCCAACTCAACAATGGTGTCCAGACCCATATCATCAGGAACAGTGTTACTTGGGAGCGGGAGCGAAAGCGGGGAGCGGGAGCGACATATTCAGAAGCTCTTGGTTTGGTGCTCTTGATTAAATACGAGTTCCATACCCTAATACATGACAAAATTCAATGGAAACATTGCAATCCCCCAATCCTAAAATCCTGAAAAACTGATAAGTCTGTTGGATTTTGAATGAAATCTAAAATTCTACTTTCTCCATATGAAATCCAATGAGGCTGGAACCACTCTCAAACATCCTGAGTCATTTCATGGTAATGTTAAAAATTTAAGTAAAAGGATGAAAATGAAGATTAAGGAGAATGTCACTTTTACTTTAAGAATTTAACATTACCATGAATAGCATATCAATACTGGGGCCTAGACTTGATTATGAAGCTGCCAAAATGCTCTACTCCTTGCTGCAACAGCACAAATCACTTGCCAAATGAAAATATTAATGAGCAAACATGCCCTTTTCATACCCGCGCTGAGCTTAGCGAGTCCTGGAAACCGGACACGTGTCCTAAAATCGCGACACGCCCCTGAAAATCGCGACACGCCCTCGGACACGACGTGTCCGAAACGGACACGACGTGTCCTGTGATTTGGACACGAATCCGGACCGAATCGTGTCGGATTCGCCGGATTCGGGATTCGCAGGGGGTTTAGGACGAATCCGGTTTCCTAGCTCTCACATTAGTAATCTTTGTGAGATATCCAACTGCACTATCATTACCCATCTTAATGATCTTCAGCTTCTCCTTCAGGACTATCTTCCGGTTCTCATTGGTACTCTGGTAGAGATTGGACAATGCTGTCCACATCTCATGGGCATTGCTCTTTCCTCTCACATGAGGAATGCAATGGTCTTTGATTCCGTCTAGAATCAACCTTTTACCCTTGTTTTTCTTTTTATTATAAGCTGTCCACTGAGTAGCATCAGTAGGCACAACAACAGGGTTCTGTGTGGTATGCACCATGATATTCTAGACTTCTGCCTCCTCAAAGATACTCTGCATTCTCTCCTTCCAAACGCTGTAATTTGTATGCCCATCCAGTCTATCCTCCACCCTCAATCCCAATGACATCCTGTTGTCCTAAAACTGAAAAATAGCACTGCTGTAGTAAAGATAAAACTGTTGTTTATGACAAAATCAGCTTGCTGGAATTTTCTGAGTGAAAATTCAGCAGCTGTAATTTTTCCTTTTGCTGTCCCAAACTGTCCTTCAGCACTCAAGCTTTGATACCATGTAGAAATTTCTCATTTCCCACACCGGTTTTCAGTTTCTCCTTACTTCTCCCATATAGTTAAATGCCCTTTCCCATAACCATATATTTAACAAGCTGGAAAAAATAAATTTGTTGAAAACACAAATTCTGGAAATTTTACAGAATGCTGGAAATTGCAGAAATAAAAATCAGCAGTAATAAACAACCATTAAAACACATTTAAACGCTGAGATTTTTGGTCAATGTGACCCTGGAAAAACCCCCTACAACTCTTGGGGAAAACCAGTTTGAGAGCTCTTCTTTATTTCTGGAAAATGCATTTTTTTACAGTAAGAGAAATATTCAGCGAAAATCAGCAAGCAAACTTTTACAACTTATCTCAGCCTTGCTGAAACTCCGACTTGCTGAAACTCTGACTTGCTGAAACTCCGCCTTGCTGAAACTCCGTTGTACAGACTTGCTGAAACTCCGCCCTGCTGAAACTTCGCTCTGCTGAAACTCCGCTTTGCTGAAACTCCGCTCTGTTGAAACTCTGCTACTGAAACTCCGCTCTGCTGAAACTCCGCTCTGTTGAAACTCCGCTCTGCTGAAACTCCGTTCTGCTGAAAATCCACTACTGAAACTCCGCAGCTCACTGTCCAGAAATCTCCCTTGCTCTATTGCTCTCATTCTCTCAATCTGCTCATGAAATAATGAATGACCTTTTCCTCCTTTAATCTAACCCCAAGTGACTTTTGGGTGATCCAAGTGATTTTTGGGTGATCCCTAAATCCAATGGCTGAAATAGATTGAGATCTAAGGCTGAGATTAAATGCTCATTTAAATCTCACTTTTTATTTTTTAATTCACCCCACTTTAATAAAGACCCACTTAGTCATTTATTTCCAAAGTCACTTTTCTTTTCTAATTTTTCATTGACTTTATAGAAGTCACTTTAAAATTAGACTTAGTAACTTTATCACTTAAAGTCACTTTTGAATTAGATTTAACTTTATAAAATTATAAAGTCACTTTAGGAGAAAAATTAAATTCTTTTGGACACTTTTCCCTAGGCCAAATATCAAAGCCTAAGGGAACCACCTGTCCTCCGGTACCAAATTTCAACAAACAACATCATCCTAGACCATCAAACATTGACTAGGGAAAACCCTAGGACTCATGATCATTAACACTTAGGTCAACACATATCTAGGAAATCATTAGCGTATCATAAGCACATCATATGTCAGGTAATATTAATACATTAGACATATACCGACCTAGACCAGACTAGGGTTTCAACCAAATGAACACATTCCTAGGATTTTATTCCTAAGACTTTAAATACATAACAAAGTTTTTGCTTATAGACCCAACCAAATCGTAAATATCTAGGGTTACTGTTAAAATTGGCAACTAGGGCCAAACTCCATGTGGGTCACCTCATTTATGGCAGCTGATATTTTTCCTAGATTCCTCTTGCCGAGAGGTGTAGGATTGATCTAAAGATCATCCGATTTCGACAAGTATTTATGGAGATATGAATTTATTTGTATTTACTTGACAACTTGTCAAGGTCGGCCAACAGTTCAATGTGTGGCACACATGCACAGTGAATCATATAAATACAAGAGAGATTGATTCATTTTCTCATCATCTCATCTCACTTTTTCTTCTCTCTCTCCCCTTAGCTTTGGGTTATACAAGGCGCAGTTCACACGAGGGAAGAAGGAGGACGCATTAGGGCAAGGAGGACGCTGAAAGGAGGACGCAGAAGCTATTGAAGGTTTCTTTGACCTGCGTTGACGAAGCGTTGACTCATCAAGGGTACGGTTTTGGTGTGGCTGCCTCTCCTAGGCAGGGCGTAAATTTTGGCACAAAAATCGAGGCAACTCGTCCACAGGTTTGACCAGCATTGACTGCCCTAGTTTTGGGCAGCAGGTTGACTTCTGTCAATAGCAGTTTGACTGTGTTTTTGGGGCTATTTCTTTAGGTTGTTCGAGGCCTAGTTGATTGGAAATTGACCAAGCATATTGGAGGTCAATTTCAACTCGTTTGGCCAAGTTTGACTTTGCCGATCTAGGGTTTGCTGTTGCTAATATAAAATTACATAATTCTGATTTTGTACTATTTCTCTCTGTTGAATTATTGAAGATAAAAGAAGACTTGATCAAAGGGTTTCCTCGCATTGGGGTTTGTCCCTGGCTAGTCGCCACATCTTGCGTCTCTTGTCTTGGCTTGTTTTCTGTTGATCGTTTAATGTTCTATCTGCACTTTACTTAATGTCTATGTGATTGCATATCTGTGGCTAATAAGAAGAAAAGAAGTAAACTACTCTAAGCATAGAACATACCATAATCTAACATGGTATCGGAGCTGAGGTGAAGACAAAGCCCAAGCAAGAGCAAGAGCAAGAGCAAGAGCAGGAGCAATCACTGAAGAGAAGGTTGGCAAGGCTATCCTAAAAACTTCATGGGCTCCTCAACACTCTTCCCCGCTGAAGATAAGCTCCGTGAGAAGTCTGATTATCACGGATGGAAGATGTCTCTCGATCTGATTTTAGAAGATCAAGAAGTGTTGGACCATGTGAGAGGCAATGTTGTTGTGCCTCCATCAAATGCATCCGCTGCTGCCAAAATCAAGTGGTCCAAGGGAGAAGTCACAACAAGGAAGATCATTTGGGACTCTATCGACAAGCGCTTGGTGGCCTATGTTTCCGAGCTGACAATCTCTAAGGAAATCTACGATAGACTGGTGAGTTTATTTAAAGTTAATGATGCAAATCAAGTTTTGTTCCTTAGAAATGAGCTGAAGGAAATTAAGAAGGGCAAAGATGAGAGTATGCAAGCATATTTCTTAAGGATCACCGAGATAAAAAATGATCTCCTATCTATTGGGGAAGTAGTTCCTCACAGGGAAATGACTATCACAACTCTTGGAGGACTGCCACCTGAATGGTATATATTCAGGACTACTTTTCTCAACAATAATGTCATCCCAGGATTTGAGGAATTGATGGCTAGATGTATTCAAGAAGAAACAAGGATGGAAGAGCAAGAAATGCCCGCACTTAAAGGCCATCCCTTTGCCTTTTCTTCTCATGCTAAAAGAAGAAACAATTCTGGGGCTAAATCCAAATGAAAGGCTGGACCAAAGGGTGGAAGAAAAGGTCGATGTTACAATTGGCAACAAAACGGGCCACTATGCGAGGAAGTGCCTTGATAAAAGGGACTCACACCATGACGATGACCAAAATCACTCTCAAGGCAATCAAAGGAATGGCAAGTCCAATGGTAGAGGTAAAAGAAATGCCGTAAATCAAGGAAGAGGACAACCTTTGAAGAAGGCAAGAAACTCTAGGTATGAATCAAATGTTGTTAACAACAAGCAGATGAATATTGTCTACCAACGGCCCTTTCTACTATTGTTCCCCCGGACTCGCTGGGAAATTGGCTTATTGATAGTGGTGCCTCAAGGCACTTCACTGGTTACAAAGAAGCTCTTTAAAATCTGATAGAAAAGGAGACCAACCTGGAAATTGTTCTTGGGGACAACATAAAATATCCCATGAAAGGCGTAGGCAATGTCACTCTTCAATTGAATCAAGGTAATACAATTCATTTGCAAGAAGTCCTATATGTACTTGATTTCAAAAAGAACTGGGTGTTCGTTTTGGCAATGGAGGACAAAGGCGACAAGGTAACCTTCATCGATGGCAAGGTACGTGTATGGAAAAAGAATTTTAAGAAAGCTTTCACTCTTGGGTTTTGAGTCAATTCATTATATTAGGTTGGAGGAAGTCTGCTGGGTGTCATGTCTTGTGACACATCACTTCAGTCCGAACTATGGCATCGGAGGTTTGCTCACCTTCATTATAAAGCTCTACCCAATGGAAGACAAATGGTGACAAGGATTCCCGAGTTCTGAGTAGAGCAAGATGGTGTATGTCCGGGATGTGCCGAAGGGAATCTCAAAAGGGGACCATTCCCCTCAAGCCAAAGCAAGACCTCCGATATATTGCAGTTGGTTCACTCAGACATGTCTGGTATGATGCCTGTGAACTCTTTGGGAGGATATTTATATTACCTCACTTTTACAGATGACTATTCTCGCAAGACTTAGATATACTTCTTGAAAAAGAAGGATGAAGTGTTCACTTGGTTTCGTCACTTGAAAGCTTTGATCGAGAATCAAACTGAAAAGAAAATCACGATCTTAAGGATTGATAATGGGATTGGGTTTGAATCCAATGAGTTCCATGACTTTTGCAAAGAGGCTGACATTAAGAGGGAGACTACAACACCATATACTCCTGAGCAGAACGGTGTGGCGGAAAGGAAGATTCATATGATTGTGGAAGTTGCCTTTGCTATGCTTCACGATCAAAGACTTTCGAAATTTCTATGGGTTGAAGCTGCGAATACCGCCCTATATGTGCAAAACTGATGCCCTCATCAAGCATTGGGTTCCAAGACCAATGTTGCAAGAAGCGCCCCCCCCTCGCGCGGTTCCAAACCTCAAAGCGCGTCCCATACGGAAGCGCCTAGGAAGCTTGGCCGGAAGTGCGCTTCCGAATTTTTTGCCGCTTCTTGGAAATTCGGAAGCGTGGTACGGAACCATCGAAGCGCGCTTCGTATGGCGCTTCGGGCGTCAGAAGCTTGGCGCTTAGGAGGAGGAAGCGTACGCTAGCGTTTAGAAAATCGTTTTTTTTTTCATTTTTTTTTTTTTTTTGTTAATTTTACGTGAGTTTGCTTGTTGGGGGTGGGTCCACCTTGGGTTAGGGTGACAAATGAAGGCAAAAAAAATATAAATATAGCATATGCTCCCTCATGGTAATGTTAAATTCTTAAAGTAAAAGTGTCATTCTCCTTTATTTTTCATTTTCATCTTTTTACTTAAATTTTTAACATTACCATGAAATGACTCAGGATGTTTGAGAGTGGTTCCAGCCTCATTGGACTTCATATGGAGAAAATAGAATTTCATATTCTATTCAAAATTCTGCAGACTTAACAGTTTTCAGGAATTCAAGATCAATGGGATTGTGGCATTTCATTAGATTATATCAAGTATGAAGGTATGCGATTAGCATTTAATGAAGAGCACCAAGCCCTATATGTACCCTAGTGTTGGTGGTGTTAATTGTTGAACTCCTTTGTCACGCGGCACACCCTTAGCAAAAAATTACCTTTCAATCAAGTCAAAATCATCGAACAAGCATGTTAAGCTTTTTCTGCCATATTTTAAGTCTTGAATTAGGTAGTTTGATCAAAATTGGGCAATGTTGACTAATATCCATAGACAATTGAGTTAGAGGCAAAGGCTAGACAAGAGGAGAAGAATCTAGATTCTAGATGGTTGATGCTCGAATAATTAATCATTAATGTACAATGGATGTTATATCTATCTTGATTTATGCAAAAATATGCATGTTTTCATGTCTTCTACAACTAATTTGGTATTTGGGATGTTTGTTTTGAGTATAACTGCAAAAAGATATAAATATAAATATATATATATATATATATATAGCAGACGCTTTCGTAGATGCTTCGCTTCCTAGATTTTTGGAAAATGACGCTTCCGCGTCCCTGCTTCCAAAAGACGTCCCCGCTTCGTGCAACATTGTCCAAGACTCCCGAAGAGATGTTCACTGGTAAGAAACCTGACGTATCTCATTTTAGAATTTTTGGAAGTCCGATATATTTTCATGTGCCGAAGGAGAAGAGGAATAAGTTGGGTGCATTTGGAAAGAAAGGAATCTTGGTGGGCTATAGAGAAAACACTAAGGGCTATAGAATCTATGTGGCTGGTCAAAGGGAAATCGAGATTAGCCATGATGTCACCTTTGACGAAGATATGGCTCTTAGCAAAGTTGACAATCTTCCTACTCAAAGGGGATCTAAAGAAGTTGACACCAGGGAACCAAAGGAAAAGGAAGATGAGACGATGCTCGATGTGGAAGAACCTATGGATCCTATTGATCCCCCTCCACAAGAGCCTTCCTCTTCTAGGAATAGGCCTTTATGGCTAAGGGGGACACTTGATGATGCTGAAGGGCATGTTGCACCTAGGGGAACTTTCCGGGAAAGTAAGAAGCCGATCAGGTATCAGGGATACTTGACCATAATGAGCACGATCATCCAAAATGAGCCTTCGTCATTTGCAGAAGATGTCAAGCATCAAGTATGGAAGGATTCTATGCAGTGTGGAAAAAGTCTGGAAAAAATCCCAATTTAATCCTAAAAACGCGATTTTTTGAACTAAACGATTTAATCCCCCAACTTTTTGGCGACTTTTTCACAAAGGAAAAAATCCTGATTTTTTCCTTAACCCAAAAAGTCTGCCTCCCTTCCCAGGCCGCGGATAAAGAGGCCGCAAAGGTGAAAAAAATGTAAATTGAAGCTTCCATCCATGCATTTTCAAGTTATTGCATTGTATTGTTTGTCATACTTCTTGCGAGCATAGCAGTCTCATTTGTAATCTGTTAGTTTTGAGGTTAAGATATGTTTTTGTTTTCCAAGGAAAAACAAATCTTTATACTTCATATTTCTAGTTAGAAAGCAAAGTATACATTGGCTAAGCCTCCAGGCTTTCAGTGATCTAGACTCTAACAGCCACTGCCCCTTCAAAAGATTACAAAAGTACCAAAAGGATATGCATACAACAATGTTCCGTAGAAAGAACCCCACACCATCAAAAACATTGTTACAGTGGTTGAATGCTTCCAGAAGAAACAACAAAGAGGAGGTCATGAAGATCAAATAGCAACAACCTGTCCAAAAAAAACAAAACCAGTGCCTCAAAAAAGAACCCATTTTTCAGACAGGAACAAAGTACCTGTGAAATCTTGTGACAAGAAAGATCCTTCCTGCAATGAGAGCACGTTTTGAAAGGGAATCTTCTTTAGTGGTGAACTCCTTGTAAATGTGGGCAAAGGTTATGTATCAGAAGTGGATTTTACCTCCAAGAGTTTTTGAATAATAGATGCCAAGGCTAGGTTAGTAATCTGACATCTATTGTTTTCTCAGAAAATAAGCAGCTTGGAGTAACCAAGCGTTAATTTTCACATCTACTGTGATACTCACTATTAATTTTCATTGGACCTACCACCTAACACCTTATTACCCAAGCAGATTACAATCTACTGAATAAATGCATGACTTATTTCTTAATGCAATTAGCGGAAACAAAAATTAAAAGGGGAAGAGGATCTCAGTGACTGATTACTTGATGACTTTTAGATGACTCATGATATACATTTATTATATTTTTTGTTGAGATTTTGACTCTTGAGAGTTGAGACTCAGACAGGACCCAAAATTCAGGAATTGATTCACTATTTTGATATGTGATGTAGCATTAGACTTCATATACATATTATATATTAGCTTTCTTTACATGTTTATGTGCAAATGCATTTATTTGATGTTGTGGATACTCTAGATGTTAAAAAAAATAAAATAAAAATGGATAATTTTGTGTTTTTTTTAATTTTGCCGACTTTTTCAAAAAAC
The DNA here is from genome assembly GCA_031772625.1 of Pinus tabuliformis. Taxonomy (NCBI): domain Eukaryota; kingdom Viridiplantae; phylum Streptophyta; class Pinopsida; order Pinales; family Pinaceae; genus Pinus; species Pinus tabuliformis. The sequence goes on along the minus strand of CM062816.1, from coordinate 980,149,767 downwards.
TCCCGACTTTGATGAGTTTTTCAACTTTTGGACCCTTGCTGAATTAATCCCGACTTCGACTTTTTCCACATTGATTCTATGACTGGAGAATATGAGTCCATCATGAAAAACGATGTCTGGGATGTGGTCCCTAGACCCCAGGACAAAGCAGTTGTCACTTTGAAATGGCTTTACAAGATAAAGCATGCAGTTGATGGAAGTGCAGAAAAGTATAAGGCTCATTTTGTTGCTCGTGGCTTCTCTCAGAAGGAAGGTATAGACTATGATGAGATATTTGCACCTGTTGCCTGATATACCACCATTCGCTCGATCATAGCCCTTACTGCTTCACAAGGATGGAACCTACATCAGATGGATGTCAAGATTGCGTTCTTGCATGGTTCGATCAAAGAGGAAGTCTATGTGGAGCAACCCGAAGGATTTGAGATTCATGATCGAGAATCTCATGTGTGCAGATTGAAGAAAGCCCTCTATGGGCTAAAGCAGGCACCCCGAGAGTGGTATGAGAGGATCGATAGCTACCTAATGAAGCTGGGATTCACTAGGAGTGAAGCCGACTTGAACCGTTACTTTAAGGTTGAAGATATCAAACCTCTCATACTGGTGTTGTATGTTGACAACCTCTTTCTAACAGGTGCAGACCCTCTCATTCTCAAATGTAAGAGGGAGTTGGCTTTCGAGTTCGAGATGAAAGACCTAGGATTGATGCACTATTTCCTAGGACTGGAAGTCTAGCGGAAACCAGGGAAGATTTTCCTATAACAAGGAAAATATGTGGTGAAAATATTGGAGAGATTCGGTATGGTGGATTGCAAGCCCGTGACTACCCCGATGGAGCTTGACTTCAAGAAGTTAAGCGGTAGTGCTGCCAGACCTGTTTTAAACTTTTACGAAATGCTACCGAGTATCGTCAACTTGTAGGAGCATTGATGTTCTTGGTGAACTCCCGTCCAGATATATGCTTTGCAGTCAACATGTTGAGTCAACGTATGGTTGGGCCTCACCACACACATTGGATTGGTGCCAAGAATTTGTTGAGATATCTTCATGGCACAATCACTCATGGGTTGAAATACACCATAGGAGATGTGAGACTACTTGGATATACTGATGCTGATTGGGCAGGTAGTGTGGTGGACCGAAAGAGCACTTTCGGGTGCTGTTTCTCTTTGGGATTTGCCTCAATATCTTGGATGAGCAAGAAGCAGAAGTCGGTGGCTTTGAGCACCACCGAGGCAGAGTACATTGCTGCTAGTATGGCCTCTTGTGAGGCGGTTTGGTTGCGAAATCTCTTCAGTGAGCTGTTTGGATTTACAGTGGATACCACTGTGAGCCTATGTGACAACCAGAGCGAGATTCGTTTATTAGAGAATCCCGTATTTCATGATTGCTCCAAGCATATTGATATCAGGTACCACTATATTCGGGATATGGTGCAGCGGGGAGCAATAAGGCTCCAAGATATCGGTACAAATGAACAGGTCGCTGACATTTTGAGAAAGCCCCTGGGAAAGGTCAAATTCTTGACTTTCCGAGAACGACTTGGTGTCGTTTAGAGACCCTCTTTTGAGGGTCGAGTATGATGTATTGAGCTTTGGGAGCTTTAGGGGGGTACGTGGTACTTCATGGAGCGACATGCGATCATAGGGCGACTCACCATCCCCTGGTGGTGCACTATGTACTGGGTGAAAGGTTCAACCTTCCCTTGTGACACACCGTGGCGACTGTAGGACAGGATGATTAGTTCTCTTGTGGGCCAGGATGATTAGTTTTCTGTAGCCACTGTAGAATAGGATGATTAGTTCTCCTATGGGCCAAGATGATTAGTTCTCCGTGGCGACTGTAGAACAGGATGATTAGTTCTCCTGTGGGCCAAGATGATTAGTTCTCTGTGGCGACTGTGGAATAGGATGATTAGTTCTCTTGTGGGCCAGGATGATTAGTTCTCCTGTGGTGACTGTTGGACAGGATGATTCGTTCTCCTGTGGACAGGATGATTAGTTCTCTTGTCGAGGCATCCTACCAATGCAGTCTGGGACTCATGGGAAGTACCTCTCATCTGATCAATGAGTAGGGAAATGGGGTTAGGGACCATTAGTAGTACTATCGATGGATGCATCGTTGTATCTACCATAATCCCTATGCTAGGATGACCTCCATTGATCTGGGATCAATGATACTGTTCTAGGATCAGTGAGAGTGGTATGACACACTCTGAGACTAACTTCGGGTCAGTGGAGGATGGTATGATACATCCTCGATTGTTTCATCTTCTTCATAGTTTGAGTAGAGCAGAATAGAGCAAAGCAGGGCCAAGCAGTGCATTTGATGGCTGGGATAGTAGCGACTGTTAGACGGATTACAGATGGAGTTCTCCCTAGTTGAGAGGGAGTGTTAAAATTGGCAACTAGGGCCAAACTCCCTATGGGTCACCTCATTTATTGCAGCTGATATTTTTCCTAGATTCCTCTTGTCGAGAGGTGTAGGATTGATCTAAAGATCATCCGATTTCGACAAGTATTTACGGAGATATGAATTTATTTGTATCTACTTGACAAATTGTCAAGGTCGGCCAACAGCTAAATATGTGGCACACATGCCTAGTGAATCATATAAATACAAGAGAGGTTGATTCATTTTCTCATCATCTCATCTCACTCTTTCTTCTCTCTCTCTCCTTAGCTTTGGCTTATACAAGGAGCAATTCACACGTGGGAAGAAGGAGGACGCTGAAAAGAGGGCGTAAAAGCTATGGAAGGTCTCTTTGACCAGCGTTGACCAAGTGTTGACTCATTAAAGGTGCGATTTTGGTGGCGCTGCCTCTCCTAGGCAGGTTGTAGATTTTGGCACAAAAATCGAGGCAATCTGTCCACAGGTTTGACCAGCGTTCGCTGCCCTAGTTTTGGGCAGCAGGTTGACTTCTGTCAACAACAGTTTGACTGTGTTTTTGGGGCTGTTTCTTCAGGTTGTTCGAGGGCTAGTTGACCGGAAATTGACCAAGCAAATTGGAGGTCAATTTCAACTCGTTTGACAAAGTTTGACTTTGTTGATCTAAGGTTTGTTGCTGCTGATATAAAATTATAGAATTCTGATTTTGTACTATTTCTCTCTGCTGAACTATTGAAGATAAAAGAAGATTTGATCAAAGGGTTTCCCCACATTGGGGTTTGTCCTTGGCTAGCCACCACATCTTGTGTCTCTTGTCTTAGCTTGTTTTTTGTTGATCGTTTAATGTTCTATCTGCGCTTTACTTAATGTCTATGTGATTGCTAGTCTGTGGCTAATAAGAAGAAAAGAAGTAAACTGCTCTAAGCATAGAACATACCATAATTTAACACTTACACAACATAGCAAAGCAAAACTTACCAAAATTTCAAAGGTTCAGAATCTCAGACAACATCATTTAACCCTAACAAGTTAGATTTTCATGATCATACCAAAATCCCAAACATGATATCAACAGCAAAAACTTCAAATAGCATTACCCAATAACCCTAAGCAGTTTTAGGGTTTCAAACATTAACATTATCATACCCTTAGGTTAGGGTTTTCCAGAGAATCTGTCTAGGGTTCTACAAAATCAATCAAGAATATGAGGAGGGTAGATTTATCAAAAGATGAATAACCCTAAATAAGAATCTTCATGATTCAAGACAGCTAGACATAACGATTTTAGTAATGTAATGCAAATTTCAAAATAAGATGTACATACCTTTTATATTAAGAGAATTTTATAAGATGCATAGTCTAAGACATACCTGGAGATGTTCAAACCTTGTAAGGGTTTCTTGAGGTGTTCTCTTTTTATTGAGCCATCATCTTTTATACCTGTAGTACATACTTGCAAGCACAACATGTGATACAAAGAACATGATTTAATTTCTTAAGTTAGATCTTCTACATAATCATGGAGGATGGAATCCAATGATAAGCTATTCATTCTTTCAATCAACAGTAGGACCTTTTTACTTGACATCCTAGATTATTTGTAAACTCTAGAAAACAAGTATTAAGGTTCTAATATGTATGATATCTAGGGAGTAATATCTTTATCCTAGTCTAGCTATAAACAAGGATCATATTAACCATTAGAGATAATAGAAATTTAAACGCTTATGAACATATGTACCTTGTGAATTACATTCCTCTGATTTCATTAGACTTGTTGCAAGCGTATTTTTATTACGTGACAACACTTACTTGATTTCCTTGAGTTGGTACCTTGTGCTTTTCATAGGACAAACTTCGGGTTCCCTTCAAACTGAATACTTCTTGTAGTCATAGATACCTCAGATCATTGGTAGATTTTCATAGGCAACTATTTCAAGATCCTTTTCCTCAACGAGTTGTAGACCGAATGAACTACTTCACTGTATATACATATCACTGCTTCAGTAGTTAGTGCTTCAACTATGTGGTAACCTTCTCATACTTGATTCTTGTGTCATCCTGAGACAACTTCCTTTGGTTCTGGCCCTGTAGCATTATACTTGCATCACCCTTTATTTGTCTGAAGCTTCAATTCTGTAGTGACATCATAGTCGATTTTTACACTTCTATCATAACTCGGCTTCTCTAGTTCTGTAGTGGCATCACATACTCTCGGTCCTGTGATAGTAGCCCAAATTCGGTTCTGGTGTATCCCAATAAGATGTTCATACTTCAATGTGAAATATTACTTCACTGTGATTTACCGAAATGCCTTTCTGAGATTATACCAAACCCTTTTCTCTGAAATTTCAATCCGAACTAATTTACAGTGGTATACTGAAAACCTTCTTCTTCTTTAAGGTGTCTTGACAAATGCAAACAAAACCTTTCACTGATGACCATGACCATAGCTCAAACTGCCTTTGACCAAGACCATAGTCTTCAAACTGCGTTTGATCACGACCATAACTCTGAAACTATGTTGAGAAATCCATAGAGTGGTAGTTAAACAATTTCTCTTATTATGACATTATCATGTGATGTTTTCATTATTATTATTAGTTTTTTTGATTTATCTTTTCTTATCATCAAGACTAATGCCAAGCGACAATTAGAAGAGGGCACAAGATGTAGGCACGATACCAGGGAAAAACCCCACTCTTGGGGAAATCCCAGTCAAATTCTTCCTTCAGTAGATTCAAGATGTGACGACCAAGACTCTTACAAACTAGATTAGAGACTCCCTCCATCAAGTCATCCTTGTGAGTAGCATTGTATTCTTCAATGACATAACATAGTCCAGAAGTAGGCTTCATACTTCGGTTATGTCATTGATAACTTGGTCACATAACAAGGTTGTCTCAGTTTAACACTGTAACCAACACTGTAATATAAAATTCGGTCCAACAATGTTTAATACTTTAATATACTCCTTGTCCTCGGTCCTGTGATGACTGCTCTAAACTCGGATCTCAGTTCTGTAATGATCCGAGTTTTCCTTACTGCAATTTACTAAGATTTCATCACTGTGGAAGCACCGAACTCCATCATTGCAATGGCACTGAACTGTGATAGTATCGAACTTCTGTGGTAGCATCAAATAACATCTAACTGTATGACTGCAATAGCACTGATCTTCTGTGATAGCACCAAACCCTTCTTTGTATTTGAACTAAAATTCTGCCTCTTGTCTGCACCGAAAATCTTCTCTAAAATCCACACTTGTATCACAGGAAAATATGCTGAAATTATCTTTGAAATCCAAACTTGTATTCTTTGTGGAATGTGAGGTAATAGGCTCGTGTATATAGATAGTTGTTCCTTCTTGAAAATAGGCCGACTTGACTTCATGAAAGGTTGTGTCTTTATTTAAGATCAGGCCGACATGATTTCACTTGAACGAAGATGATATGATGATGATCTATTTGAGGCCGACAGGAGGAGACTTGATTGAGGAGTCTTTGACCAATAAACAAATCGACTTTGACCCAAATAAATAATCCTAAAGCCTACAATGGAGGCTTGACGTATGACAATTGACCCAAGCATGAAACCCATGCTTTAACTAGTCAATTTAATAATAATAAAAATTCTTTTTGCTTTTCTTTTGACAAATATTACATTTTTACTCAAGTACAATTTATGAAGATCGAACCTAGTTACATTCTTCAACATCGAGGTGGAAACAAAGGATAGACTAGAGGAGAAGAATGACGGTGATACTAGTGATGAGGATGCCGATATAAGTGATGGTGGAACTTGTTTGTGAAGGAGTGGTGGAACATTGTTAATTTTAACATGTTCTTCACTTAGGACAATTATATCAACATGAGCCCAATTATCATTTCCTTTTGTAGTCACATTGACCATTATAACTGAAGTAAGAACATAAACTATACATGCAGAGGACAAGCCAAGACAAGAGAACACAAAAATTGGCTCAAGCCAGGGAAAAACCCCAAGAAGGGGAAAACCCTTGATCAATTCTTCTTATTATTGTTATCAAATGTTCAACAGAGAAAGAGAAAGAGAGTACACTTAAAGTCAAATTGTCTTGTCAACATGAGAGCAATACCACAATCCAGATGTCAAGGAAATAACCTTATCAAGTCTGCACTTCTTGATCTCATCAATGGTTCATAGTAGATAATGCAGCCACACAATTGACTTCAAAAGCAACTAGATCCTGGATACATATATGTGGCCTTCTTGGCTGAAGATGAGTAACTCAAAGTACATTAATCTGGACTGAATGAAGATGTAGCTAGGGCATACATTTGCACTAACCTACAACAACAAACACATGATATTAACCCCAAAACATTCGATCTTCTTTGCTGTGAAAGTGGCTTAGGCCAGGCTAATACCTTAGCCTATTTTCTACCATACAACGAGGTTTGAACCTACTATACTCCAAGGAGGGTCTGCGTCCAGCAAGGTAAGATGAATACGGTTCAGAACTTGTCATGAGCACTCATCGATCTAGTTCAGAGATGCCACCTGCAACCTCAGTCTTCTGCGTGAGATACATGGCCTGAAGAGGGGAAGAGTTTATCACGTGAAACTAGCCCAGACATGCCCTAACAACCTGCGGCCTTCCCAACTGAATATTCTCGGCCCTGTGATGGAAGAGAAAACCCAAAACAAAATACTCTTGCGTCCTCCTTCTCAGCACGACTGCCTCAGATATAATTTGACCTTTTTCGATGTGTAAAATGAGGTTGAAAGCACCTCTATATATACTAGTCGTTGGAGTGGAAGACTGTTAAAATTGGAAACTAGGGCCAAACTCCATCTGGGTCATCTCATTTATGGAAGTTGATATTTTTCCTAGATTCGTCTTGTCGAGAGGTGTAGGATTGATCTAAAGATCATCCGATTCCGATAAGTATTTATGGAGATATGAATTTATTTGTATTTACTTGACAAATTGTCAAGGTCGGCGAGCAGTTAAATGCGTGGCACACATGCCCAGTGAATCATATAAATACAATTGAGGTTGATTCATTTTCTAATCATCTCATCTCGCTCATTCTTCTCTCTCTCTCTTAGCTTTGGGTTACACAAGGCGCAACTCACACGTGGGAAGGAGGACACAGAAGCTGCTGAAGGTCTCTTTGACCAGTGTTGACCAAGTGTTGACCTCAGAAGAGTGTGGTTTTGGTGTGGCTGCCTCTCCTAGGCAGGCCGTAGTTTTTGGCACGAAAATCGAGGCAATCTGACCTTAGGTTTGACCAACGTTGACTGCCCTAGTTTGGGGCAGTAAGTTGACTTCAGTCAACTGCAGTTTCACTGTGTATTTGGGGCTGTTTAAGGGCTGCTTCTTTAGGCTGTTCGAAGACTAGTTGATCGGGAAATTGACCAAGCATATTGGAGGTCAATTTAATCTCGTTTGACTAAGTTTGACTTTGCTGATCTAGGGTTTGCTGCTGTTGATATAAAATTACAAAATTTTGATTTTGTACTATTTCTCTCTGCTGAACTATTAAAGATAAAAGAAGATTTGATCAAAGGGTTTCCCTGCATAACGATTTTTCCTTGGCTAGCTGCCACATCTTGTGTCTCTTGTCTTGCCTTGTTTTCTGTCGATCGTTTAATGTTCTATCTGCACTTTACTTAATGTATATGTGATTGCTATATATAAGCATAGAATATACCATAAGCATAGAACATACCATAATTTAACATGGTATCAGAGCTGAGGTGAAGAAAAAGCCCAAGCAAGAGCAAGAGCAAGAGAAATCACCGAAGGTTGGCAAGGCTATCCTAAAAGCTACATGGGGTCCTCAACACTTTTCCTTGCCGAAGACAAGCTTTGTGAGAAGCTTGACTATCACGGATGGAAGATGTCTCTCGATTTGACTTTAGAAGATCAGGAAGTGTTAGACCATGTGAGAGGCAATATTGTTGCGCCTTCATCAAATGCACCGCTGTTGCCAGAAGAAAGTGGACCAAGGGGGAAGTCAAAGCAAAGAAGATAATCCGGGACTCTATTGACAAGCGCCTGGTGGCCTATGTTTCTGCGCTGACCACCTCCAAGGAAATCTACGATAGACTGGTGAGTTTATTTAAAGTTAATGATGCAAATCAAGTTTTGTTCCTTAGAAATAAGCTGAAGGAAATTAAGAAGGGCAAAGATGAGAGTATGCAAGCATATTTCTTAAGGATCACCGAGATCAAGAATGATCTCCTATCTATCGGGGAAGTAGTTCCTCATAGGGAAATGACTATCACAACTCTTGGTGGACTACTCTTCTCAACAATAATGTCATCCCAGGATTTGAGGAATTGATGGCTAGATGTATTCAAGAAGAAACAAGGTTGGAAGAGCAAGAAATGCCCGCACTTAAAGGCAATCCCTCTGCCTTTTCTTCACATGCTAAAAGAAGAAACAATTCTGAGACTAAATCCAAAGGAAAGGCTGGACTGAAGGGTGGAAGAAAAGGACGATGTTACAATTACAACAAAATGGGCCACTATGCAAGGGAGTGCCCTGATAAGTGGGACTCACACCATGACGATTATCAAAATCACTCTCAAGGCAATCAAAGGAATGGCAGGTCCAGTGGCAGAGGTAAAAGAAATGCCAGAAATCAAGGAAGAGGACAACCCTTCAAGAAGGCAAGAAACTCCAGGTATGAATCTAACGCTGTTAACAATAAGCAAGATGAATATTGTCTACCAGCGGCCCTCTCTACTACTGCTCCCCCGGACTCGCTGGGAAACTGGCTTATTGATAGTGGTGCCTCAAGGCACTTCACTAGTTACAAAGAAGCTCTCTCTAATTTGATAGAGAAGGAGACCAACCTGGAGATTGTTCTTGGGGACAACGCAAAATATCCCGTGAAAGGCGTAGGGAATGTCATTTTTCAATTGAATCAGGGTAATACAATTCATTTGCAAGAAGTCCTATATGTATGTGATCTCAAATAGAATTTGGTGTCCGTTTCGACAATGGAAGACAAAGGCTACAAGGTGACCTTCATCGATGGCAAGGTATGTGTATGGAAAAAGAATTTTAAAGAAGCTTTCACTCTTGGGTTTCAAGTCGATTCATTATATCAGGTCGGAGGAAGTTCGTTGGGTGTCATGTCTTGTGACACATCACTTCAGTCCGAACTATGGCATCGGAGGTTTGCTCACCTTCATTATAAAGCTCTATCCAATGCAAGACAAATGATGATAGGGATGCTCGAGTTCCGAGTAGAGCAAGAAAGTGTATGTCCTGGATGTGCCGAAGGGAAGCTCAAAAGGGGACCATTCCCCTCAAGCCAAAGCAAGACCTTCGATATATTGCAGTTGGTTCACTCAGACATATCTGGTATGATGCCTGTGTACTCCTTGGGAGGATATTTATATTACCTCACTTTTACAGATGACTATTCTCGCAAGACTTGGATATACTTCTTGAAAAAGAAGGATGAAGTGTTCACTTGGTTTCGTCACTACAAAGCCTTGATTGAGAATCAAACCGAAAAGAAAACCAAGATCTTAAGGACTGATAATGGGATTGAGTATGAATCCAATGAGTTCCATGGCTTTTGCAAAGAGGCTGGCATTAAGAGGGAGACTACAACACCATATACTCCTGAGCAAAATGGTGTGGCGGAGAGGAAGAATTGTACGATTATGGAAGCTGTCCGTGCTATGCTCCATGATCAAAGACTTTCGAAGTTTTTATGGGTCGAAGCCGCGAATACAGCCGTATATGTGCAAAACCGATGCCCTCACCAAGCATTGGGTTCCAAGACTCCCAAAGAGATGTTCACTGGTAAGAAACTTGACGTATCTCATTTTAGAATTTTTGGAAGTCCTATATATTTTGATGTGTCGAAGGAGAAAAGGAATAAATTGGGTGCATTTGGAAAGAGAGGAATCTTCGTGGGCTATAGTGAAAATACTAAGGGCTATAGAATCTATGTGGCTGGTCGAAGGGAAATCGAGATTAGCCATGTTGTCACCTTTGACGAAGATATGGCTCTTAGCAAAGTTGACAATCTTCTTACTCAAAGGGGATTTAAAGAAGTTGACACCAGGGAACCGAAGGAAAAGGAAGATGAGACGATGCCCGATGTGGAAGAACCTATGGATCTTATTGATCCCCCTCCGCAAGAGCCTTCCTCTTCTAGGAAGAGGCCTTCATGGCTTAGGGGGGCTTAGGGGGACACTTTATGATGCTGAAGGACACATTGCACCCAGGGACTTTCTGGGAAAGTAAAAAGCCGGCTAGGTATCAGGGATACTTGACCATCATGAGCACGATCATCAAAAATGAGCCTTCATCATTTGCAGAAGCTGTCAAACATCAAGTATGGAAGGATGCTATGACTCAGGAATATGAGTCCATCATGAAAAACGATGTCTAGGATGTGGTCCCCAGACCCTAGGACAAAGCAGTTGTCACTTCGAAATGGCTTTACAAGAGCATGCAGTGGATGGAAGTGTTGAAAAGTATAAGGCTCGTTTTGTTGCTTGTGGCTTCTCTCAGAAGGAAGGTGTGGACTATGACGAGATATTTTCACTTGTTGCCCAATATACCACCATCCGCTCGATCATAGCCCTTGTTGCTTCACAAGGATGGATCCTAGATCAGATGGATGTCAAGACTGTGTTCTTGCATGGTTTGATCAAGAGGAAGTCTATGTGGAACAACCCGAAGGATTTGAGATTCATGATCGGGAATCTCACGTGTGCAGGTTGAAGAAAGCCCTCTATGGGCTAAAGCAGGCACCTCGAGCATGGTACGAGAGGATCGATAGCTACCTGATGAAGCTGGGATTCACTAGGAGAAACTTGCTGTCCTTGGAGATATGAAAGAGAATGTTTTTATGTCTCAACCTGAAGGATTTGCTGTGAATGGACATGAACATAAAGTATGCAAACTTGTGAAGTCCTTGTATGGCCTCAAACAAGCACCGCGAGCCTGGTATGAAAAACTAACTGAGCATCTTCAAACATTATGATATTGATGATGCAACTTTATTTGTCAAGAAAATTGGCAAAACAGTTGTATATCTTGTGGTATATGTAGATGATCTTTTGATGACAGGGAACAATGAAAGCTACATTGCATCCATAAAGAAGGAATTGGGGAAAAGTTTTGAAATGACTGATTTGGGCTATGTTCATTACTATCTTCGCATTGAAGTAACCCAACATCCGAAGTCCATATTTCTTTCTCAAAAGAAATACATTGGAGATCTGTTGAACAGGTTTGGCATGAGAAAATGCAATCCTCTTACTACTCCAATGGAACAAAACTTAAAGCTCACATCTATTGAATGAAAAGAATTTGAGGATGCAACAAAGTATAGACAGCTTGTAGGAAGTCTCAACTACCTAACTACTACCAGATTAGACATTTCATTTGCTGTTGGAATCCTCTCCAGGTTTATGCAAAAGCCTTGTGAGGGACATTGGTCTGCTGCAAAAAGAGTTCTAAGGTATTTGAAGGGAACTTAAGACTTTGGAATCAAGTATACACAGGTGGACGACTTCAGCTTGATTGGATACTCTGATTCAGAGTTCGATGGAGACAAAGAAACTGGGGTATCTACTTCAGGATATGCTATGAGTCTTGGATCAGGAGCTGTCTCCTGGAGATCACGCAAACAATCAGTTCTAGCAGATTCCACAACAGAAGCAGAATACATGGCAGCAGCTGAAGCAACAAAAGAAATTGTGTGGCTCAGGAAAATTCTTGAAGATTTGCAGGTAAAACAAGTACAATCAACTCCACTCATGATTGACAATACCTCTGCAATAAAGTTGGCCAAGAACCCAAAGTTCCATGATCGAACGAAGCACATCAATACTAAATATCATCTGATTTGACATCATGTTGAGGCCAAAACAATCCATCTCCGTCATTGTTCCACAAATGAGCAAATTGCAGACATCTTCACCAAAGCACTTGGAAGAGAAAAGCTTGAACGATTCAGAATGATGCTTGGACTCACCAATATCCCTTCAGATTAAGGGGGGAATGTTGACACCTAATCCTCATGATTGGGTGAATATAATGTAAATAGATAAATAAGTAATATGAGCAGTCATCGGGAGATGCATTGAACAGTGTCTCCCTCATGTATTTAATAAAGACCTACTTGAAGGAATAAACATGAATCAAATTTTGGTTGAGGAGTTACTGCCTGGCCTGACAATGATCGTCATAGATTGTTGTTCTTCTTGGTTTTGAGCTGAGTGTTGTTGGAGGGATTTATGACCCTTGTCTTTGATTGGTTTCATTGGTGAAAGATTCCACCCTAGCTAATCTTTCTATCCTTTCTTGCTACAGGTGATCGAGTTCTAGTCGGAGTTTATCTTTCTGAGGTAGCGAGTGTTGGAATCTATCTGTTTGGGGCAACGAGTGGTAGGAAGTTAGTTGAGGTAACGAGTGGTTGGAATCCAATTTCCATAGCCAGCGAGGGCTGGTAAAGAGTAGTAGATTGGGTTGTTTGAGGTAGTGAATGATATCAGATTGTCAGAGGTTGCAAGGGGGTTGGTTTCTAGTCTCCTGCAACAACGAACTAACATAAGGCTAAGTTCAAGGCAGTGAGTGGTCTAAGGGGCCACACTCAAGGTTCTACGGTTGTGGTTGGCGGAAGACTGAGGTAGCCAGGGTCTAAGGAGTGAGTTCATGGTGTTGGCTGACTAGGGATCAATGTAGGAAAGGTTGAGTATTGTGTAGGGTAGTAGTGTACATTTTGAGGCCAAGTGCAACACCGACTGGTGTGATTTTGTGGTAGTAGATTGGCACAAGGCCGAGACAAGGCCATAAGTGGGTGCCACTTGTTGAATTAGGGTGGTTCTGAGCCTAAGCGACACACCCGGGGCGGAGGGACTATGGTAGTAAGCTGAGCGACATCAGTTAATCTTAGGTTAGGGAAATTTGTGTCCCCAAATATTGATGGAGAGAGTAGGGATGTCTACAATTTAGTAGGCCTAGAAATTATATTTGTGTTGATATGCATGTTGGGACACTGTGTATCTTTGTACTACATAGTGAGTCTGCTATTCGCTTGTTGAATTAGCCCTACTTTATAGTGGTTGCTTGTGGAATCAACTGTTGCTTGAGTTCTTTATTATACTACTTGTGCATTCAATAAAATATCATCACTGTTTTATAGATTGATGAAGTACTGCAACATTGTTATAAAATACAATTTTGTCATGTGTTTATTGAAACCCTAACTCAGAATTTCAGCCCAAGGGTAATCTCTCTAAGAGGGATATTAGAGAACCTTAGAAGTTAAATTACCACCCTGGTTAATCAAGACAAATTATGAACCCCAACCCTACTAGAAGGGATCCCTCCAAGGGGAAGTCTTCAACCATAAGATCAACTATGGAATGAAATATAATCAAACCCTTGTTGAGGAACCTTAGGGTATTGCCCAACAAAGGAGATTTAATCCTCACCTCTCAACAACAAGGGAGAAGTGAGATTTCCTCTTGATGTCTCCCTTGAAAGGACAAAGTTACCCTTCAAATGGATTGATCTTGATTGCCTTGTAGTAGTCTTAACTATGGTGGGCATTTGGAGCGCAATACTTGGCCATTTGTCAAGCTTATTACTTATCAACTAGGTGTCAACACGGATGGTTTGACATGGAAGCCAGGTTTATGAATGAGCTCCTTCAACATTGTAGTTAGTACTTGCACGTGGGAAATTGAATGCTCCAACATGGTGGGGAATAGTCATACATGGGACCCATGTTTATGGATGAGCTTCTTGGACTTCTTTGGAGTTGATTCCAACACTTGTACAAGGGATCCTAGTTGCATGGACTATTTCTATATTGCAATTACCACTTGTACATGGGACCTTGCTTTATGGTTGTACATCCTCACTACAAGTGTTGAGGGCTGCACTTTTGGGGGTCCTCCCTAGGGATGTAATTTGGGGGGGAATGGGTTTCCAAAAGCCCATTAGAATAATAATAGTATAGTTATGGTGGTCACTCATGTAAAGTGGATTAGGTCCACTATGATTGTTATTATTAAATGAGGCTCATTAGTTAGTTAGCATGGAATAAATGTAATGTGGCCTCATTAAAGAAGGTCCACTTGTTATTTAGTAGGTGCTTATGATTAGGGTTTCATATATAGCTATAAATAATGATGGAGCCCTCTTCATGGGCATGCGTTGGAATATTTGTATTGGATCTTATCTCATTGAAAGGTCGACGTACCTTAAGAGGGAAGTGAATAAGAGATGATTCCTTCCATGTTGAAAATTGTAGTGAGAATGGGTTCCTTGTTTTGTGCCTTAATTCAAGTAGCCTCAACGAGCTTCTCCCGGAGCATGCATGAGTTCCTATGAGTTAGGAGCTAATTCCTAAAAAGTAGGACGAGCTCCTAAAATTTAGGGCAAATTCCTAAATTTTCAAAAAGCACATTAGAATAATAATAGTATAGTTATGGTGGCCAATCATGTTAAGTGGATTAGGTCCACTATGATTGTTATTATTAAATGAGGCTCATTAGTTAGTTAGCATGGAATAAATGTAATGTGGCCTCATTAAAGAAGGTCCACTAGTTATTTAGTAGGTGCTTATGATTAGGGTTTCATATATAGCTATAAATAATGATGGAGCCCTCTTCATGGGCATGTGTTGGAATATTTGTATTGGATCTTATCTCATTGAAAGGTCGCCGTACCTTAAGAGGAAAGTGAACTAAGTTGCAGGAAACGCTGGCAGGGGAGGAGTTTCCGTATGGAAACAGAAACGAAATGCGGAAACGCGTATGGTACGGCCCAGAAACGCGTTTTTGGCCGTATTGGCACGTTTCTCGAGGTGGAAACGTGGCCAGTACGGCCGGAAACGCGTTTCTGGGCTGTACGACGCCGTTTCCACATGCAACTTGACTTTTTTTTTTTTAATTAATTTGTCTTCTAATTTTTAATTAGGTTTTTCTAATGCCTCCTAGCTGTTTCTAGATGCCTGGCCAAAGTTATAAAAGTGAACTTTTGCCCTAGTGTTGATATGCAGTTCATCAGGAAGTTTGAGGCATATGCAGTTCATGGTAATGTTAAATTCTTAAAGTAAAAGTGATATTCTCCTTTATTTTTCATATTCATCCTTTTACTTAAATTTTTAACATTACCATGAAATGACTCAGGATGTTTGAGAGTGGTTTCGCCCTCATTGGATTTCATATGGAGAAAGTAGAATTTTAGATCTCACTCAAAATCCAGCAGACTTATCTGTTTTTCAAGATTTCAGAATTGGGGGGATTGCAATGTTTCCATTGGATTTTATCATGTACTAGGGTATGGAACTTGTATTTAATCAAGAGAACCAAGCCCTCTATGCAGGGGAGACTCCCAATAATCAAGAGCATGTAGGGTACTAGGGTATGAAACTTGTATTTAATCAAGAGCACTAAGATCGTTCGACTCTGTAGGAGGAGACTCCCAATCAAGCACGAGACAAGAAATTAGAAATTTCTCATGGATGATTTTGGATATTTCTATTTTCATTATGTGATCATTCATGAGTAAATGTGATGTAAATTTAGAGACTTATAGTTTATGCATTGACAATTGACAATTTTATCGTAATGTAATAAATTAGAATGTATCATATATGCTTTATGATTGCACATATTTCTTAAATGTCCTAATATATATATATATATATATATATTCGCTTTTCCCCGTTTCCAAAATTGGGGGGGGGGGGTTCACGTTTCGTACCCATGCTCGTTTCGGAAACTCGTACCCGTTTCCCCGTTTCGTGCAACCTTGGAAGTGAATAAGAGATGATTCCTTCCATGTTGAAAATTGTAGTGAGAATGGGTTCCTTGTTTTGTGCCTTAATTCAAGTAGCCTCAATGAGTTTCTCCCAGAGCATGCATGAGTTCCTATGAGTTAGGAGCTAATTCCTAAAAAGTAGGACGAGCTCCTAAAATTTAGGGCAAATTCCCAAAATTTAAGAAGTGTTCATGAAGCAGTTAACTGATGTGTCAAAGTGGAAGGCCAAGTTATCAGTCTTCTAGTGCGAGTTAATTGAGGAAAAGAAATTGTGGTTGAGTCTCAAGAGATAGGACAAGTTGCATGAGTAGTTAACTCATGCTAACTCAAACAATCACAAAAGCAAACTCCTTAATTAGAAACTCACCAAATTTGGCCATTCAAATTGCTTTAAAAGGAGGAGCAAAGGCACATTGTTACTCATTATTTTGTGAGCATGGGTTGGTGAGACAAAGCAATAGGAGTACACACAAGGTTGTGTGTGAGCTTGTGACGAATAATGTGTAAGAGAAACTTGTGCACAAAATTATTTTGAGGAAGAGTTCCCTTGGGCAGTGCACACAGAAATAGGAGGAAATTCCTATTTAATAGGAGAACCTATTGCGCAAGGATTTAAGGAGCAAATCAAGCTACAACAAGCGTGTTTTTCAAATCTAGGCAAGGCAGGGAGAAGGGTGTATTCTCTATTGAAAACAAAGTTGTATTGTAAAAGATTGTTCCTCAGTTTCTATCAATAAAATTCTCATCAAGCAGAGGGTTTTCCCAGTTATGTTCCCTAGCAAAACAATGTGTTTTTATTGTGTGGTTGTGTTTATTTCTGTTCCTATTCCACTGCAAATTTCCGTAGAGAAATTATGTGTTTGTATGAAAAAAAGCGTTTTTCAGATTGTTCATATTAGTAGATCAAAATTTTGTGGATTCTCTACATGCCATAAAATGATCATTGTATGATGTTGTTCTACTTTAATGGTATTTTGATAAATAAATTATTGAGCATTTTGAATATCTTGTTTGTGATTTAAGTTTTAGGGTTAAGGATCATAACATTTAGTAAGTGAGTTGGAGCCATTTATTTGATCTTTAGGTCTTGAAATGTTGGGTAGGCATGCAAGGTGTGGATTAGGAAAATGGGTGTGATTGTGGTGCTAAGGTTAGCTCAAAGGTAGACTTGTCATGCCATGTTTGGACCAAATTTATTAGAGTTAAAATTTGAATTAAACTGGTTGACCCCAAAATCATGAAGAGGACCAAAACTAAAAAATAAATCTAGTTGACTAAAAGTATATATATATTATATATATCCAAATTATTGAACCCAAAATATGCAAAGTTTTCTCATGAACATAAACATGTAAGGGTGAAAATAGCAAAATTGCATCAAGTGCAATACACATTTGGATCAAATAGTACTAAGTTGCTAGGTTGTGTGGGTACAATTTACAAAAGTTTTTGAAACATGGGATAGGGTTATGATGAGGGTATATGTATAGAATACTATATATATGAGAAAATAGAAAAAGCAAAATACAATATTGAATTTAATGTAAAACTGTAAGTTAACAATGATTTAGATTGATTTCTATATTCAAATCATTCGAGTTTCCATCAATCCATTCATTCATTGACATTCAAAATTGAACAATGCATCCAACGTTAGAAAATTGATAAACTTCATCATTAATCATTCTCATAGTTCATTGATAGAAAAAATAGAAAACTAGTAGTGACTCTACTTTTTAAACCAAGTACATACAAAAATTGTCTAATGGAATTTCTACAAAATGTAAAAATAACATAGCTAAGTACTAGTCGTCAAGGCTCCATGTTCTTTGTTGCATCATCATCATCATCAAGTGGTCTTAGGTCCTTTGTCAACAAGCTCTCTAGATAATTATCGATCTCAAGCATAGGGTCTGTTAGTCACCACTTGTGGGTGACCCCTATAGGAGAAAATTTCTCCTAGATTTGTCTTAAGCTAGTAGCTAGCAACCTTTTGCAGCCACTTGATAATTCGATGTGCTACTGTTCTTGGCCACCTGAGCCAACCATTGTGCACCCTCACTCATACGTTATGATCATATGTTTGAAGGTGGGCCTTCCAACCTCGAAGGTATAGTCTTTTATTATGTAATTGGGTGTTTATGCTTGCTTTTCTTAGGCACACTTGGACATGGTTAGTGGGGGGATTTGACAGAAATAAAGGTTTTGACTGTACTCTTGTTCCCTTACCTCAACTTGGGGGTTAATCTTGCATCCTAGTCCCGTGGGATCTCCTTTATTGGCTACTGGCTTTAGGAGTGACACTAGATGGGAAACCTTGATTTTGGTTGTGTGGTCCCGCTTCTTGACGCCGTCTATCTCACTCCCCTTCGCTCATTACAAGCCCTTTTCACATTTTCCCCATCTAAGCCTACTTTTGTCCATTGGGTCCACAAGGTGTTAGCCTTCCCCTCCCCTTGCCCACATGTTGGGTCGGGTTTGGAACGATGCGCTAGAGGTTGATGTAGCTGAAATGAAAGATAAAAGCACAATATGGCCACATATAACAAGAAATGTACCATAAAATGCAAAAGATGGCCAGGACAATAAAATTTAGCACATGGGCAAAAATCAAACATGAGTTCCACCCCTTATCATTATCATTGTTTTAAAAAATGACCGAGTCGACTCCGACTCGGTTGAGTCAGACCGAGCCAATGCCTGGCCGGGTCGGCTCGGTGGCCGAAATAGAACGGCTGGCCGGGTCGGCTCGGTGGCCGAAATAGAACGGCTGGCCGGGTTGTTACCCAGCCAATCATTGACTCGGTCGACTTGGTAACAACTCGGCCGACTCGGTTGGCTCGGTAACAACTTGGCTGGCTCGACTCTTCGACAAAAATCCTGAAGCACATTTGTCAAAAGTTGTTCCGCCTCCTACATATCAATGGTTGGGTTGTTGTTTATTGCATATTTATAGCCCTAAAGTAATCTATCATTGTGAGAAAGTTTTGAAAATTACAAGGCCGAAGTATGGTTATCCTAGTGGCATGAATTAGAAAAGTGAAATAATGCATTGAGCTATACAATGTTTTTAAAAAGGCAAACGTTCTGGCAATGGACTAATAAATACATATTTACCTATGATTGTTCTGGAGTTTGACTAGAATTAAATCAAGGGTTTTGAGACTTCATTAGGGGCAGAGAATTGGTATTATTGTTGGTGTAGTCTAGTGATTGTCCTTAGGCTAAGGTAGAAAAGAATCCTGGCATTGGTGGCTAAGTATGAACTTTTTATTGGACAACGCACTGGGTGCCATTTTGATATAACGGATATATTCATGAGCCTACTTTGATCATATGTTGTCCTCTCTTTATATTCTAAAGCTTTGTGTTTGGAAACATGAATGAAAATCTTTAAAATTATGTTTTTTATAAAAAATAAATATTTAATGTATTTTTTACAACGACCGAATCATTGAAATCAAACAGGCCGAGTCGATACCGAGTTGGAGTCGACCCTCGGCTGTTTCCGAGTCGGAGTCGGAGTTTTAAAACATTAATCATTATGGCCATCACCCTGGTTCCTAGGGCCCTTGTGAGTGCTCCTCTCTTCATTAAGGAACCCATGATTGTCCCAACCCCTGGTGGGCAATGAATTGCCTCACCTTAAGGGGGTAATCACTGCTACATCTTGCACATCATACTCTCATCCTTTTGGGCCCCAAGCAGTTAAATGAAGAAAAATCAATAAAAAGCAAAAGGCATGTCAAGAAGGGTGAAGAAAACAAAGGCCAGGGTAACTCATGTACCATGATTGCTCCCTCCTACATTGATACACCCAAGGTGTGGGCTTCCTTCATCATAGCTACCCTTGTACCATGGCATGTGGCTTGGAGCCTTCCATTTGTCCCCACTCCATTCCATCGTCTTTTCACACGACACATGCTACTTGATGGATGTACCTTGGATTTGTCGCTCCCTTAAAGGTTGAATAGGGTCCTTCATTAACCCCCCTTGCCGAATGAGGTAACACCGATACATGTTTAAAGTCCCATTTGGAAAGGCATGCCACTATGAAATGTCTATTTTCTTTCCCTTGATTAGCAAGCTTATTTACTCAATTGCACTAATGAATTATTGTATTGGAGGATGAGGAGACACATTGGATCTTATACAAGATTGCAGGTGGGTCATTCATCTTGGACTTGGTTTCCCTATACGAGATCCAAGCCCTACAGAGTGTTACCATGGCACTTGTAGGGTGAGCGTAGAGAGCCATGGGCCTCCAAACATGCAGAGCATTGATTGTGACGCCATGGACCTCCAAACATGCAGAGCATTGATTACAACACCATGGGCTTCTTCAACACCACCATATGCTTGTTAGTGCCCCAATTATACAAAGATGATGATGCACCTGGACCATGTTGCCCAACCGGCTACGCATTGCACCTGACACTTGGTAGCTGATCCAGGGCCTAGAGGAGGCTATGCCTTTTCTAGGAAGACATGGGAGGCCATGTGTCACCTTCTAGCCCTCATTGATGGAGCATCAACTTGATCTTGAGCCACTTGAAGACCCATGAGGCCATTGTTTGTGCCCCATGTTGAAAATGTAACTTGTTCCGATCTTCATAATTGTTGTACTCATTTCAATATCTATCCTATGTAACAAACAAAAGAAGAGAAGAAAAAAAATATTATTATTAAAGCATGGGTTTCATGCTCATTTTTGATGGTCTTCTAGGTAAAACCATGTTCTTCATGCTTCTAGGGTTTGTTAGGTCTTAGGATTTATTGTCGTGAGTTAAAGGAGTCAATATCATGTTTATAAGACCGTTACATGCAAAATTTAATTGGATTTTTTTTAATTTTATTTTAAGTCTAGAAAGTCCTGGAATCTCCAAAAGTACAAGTCACCCCTGGTAGCTTCAAGTTGGCCTAAAGGAGGGAATTCTAGCCCTTGGAAATGCTATATAAAGAAGCAGTTTGACATCATTTAGCACTCGCTCAATGTTGGAATTTCTAAGTCTGACATGTTAGAAACCCTTCATGCACTTTACTGATTTATTGCTATCTACTTGTTTTGTTAATTAACAAGTTATTTACCATGTAAATACTGGAAATAAATACAAGTACATGCTCAAGACATTACAAATCATCAACTGAAGGAAATAGAAACAAGCACACAAGTGACACCGTTGTTTTTGGACTAATGTCCCTGGAAAAACCCAATGCGGCAAAACTGGTGCAGCTATCTGTGGGTTTGATTTATTAAGTAGTTTCAGAATACAATTTGGTTGCCAAATCTGACTCACCCAACATAGAAACATATCGGTAGTAGTACCTCTCTACTTGGAAGTAGATATTCTGGCTGAAACCCCGGATAAACACTCAGTAGCTCCACAGCTCCAATCTGCCCCACGAAACCCCAACATCAGCCTCTCTCTGTCCCAGCGTTAGCCCAATGTCACTCTGGCTTGGCCTGCATCAGCCCTCTGGCCCACTGCGTCAACCACGCTGGCCCTCTGAGGCACTGCGCAACTCCTGGCTGGCTCTGCATGAGCCCTGGTTGGCTTTGCATGAACCCTTGGATGCTTTTGCGTCGCTCTCTCCGGCTATTACGCTGATCCTCTCGGTGCTATCTCTGCCTCTCTGCTTCTATATTCACTGCCCCTTAGCTGCAACTCTGATCACTCTCTCAACTTTCTCAGCAAACCCAACCCTAGAAAGTCGAAATCTTGATCTCTTGGTGTGTTCTCCAAGTGACCCTCAAGCCTCGTCTTATACTTTGCTCATTGACAAATAAACGACCGAGATTAAGTCCCTAATCAACGGCTAATATTAGATCTAGCTTGATCCATGACTTTTGGACCATTCTAACACAGTTTTATATTAATTCACATTAATATTTTAATTTCCCTAAGTTTAGACTTAGGGACTCCATTAAAAATATTAATTATTTTAATATCTCCCAAACTGTTTAGAATCTGCCCAAACCCTTTCTGGGTATTGGAGATCTCATGTGTCTTAGCCTCTCCACCAATTTTCGTGGCTAGAGGACATTCGATGCTACCCCAAATCAACACTCCCTCTTAGCGAGGACTGTGCTTTAGTAATACTCCTCACTTAGCATCACTCTGATCATCTGGCATCGGTTTTTGTGTTGATGCTAGGCTGGCTGCCCAACATCCTCGGCACTGCTGCATCCTGTACTACTAACCATGGCCCTGCCACTGCCATTACTGCATCTGTACTGCAACTCCCTCGGCATTTGTGTCGTTGCCCATGGCCCTGTCACTGCCACTGTTGCATCTGCACTGCAAGCCCCCTCATTATGCTGCATCGTGCTGCCCATAGCACTACCATTGCTAACCATTGCATTGCAACTTTGTTACTAAGAAGTAAGTAACTGATCTCCCAACGCTGACATCTCCGTCAGGCTAGAAGCACTCCTGATGTTGAAGCTCCCTTTGTCACTGACAAGTGTTCCCTCTCTGACCTCTGCGCTGCTGCAACAACTCCATGCATCTCGCACTATTGCACACCTCTTTGTGCCATCCCGCACTGGTGCAACACTCCCATGCCTCTCGCATTGTTACAACCTGCTAGCCTCGCGCTGTCCTGGGAATCCTGCACTATAGCTCCCTCTGTTGCTCCTTCTGCATCTGTCTCTACTGACATTGCCTACTGCTACTCCTCTTCGGGGCTCTGGTAGCAAGGTCTAATCCAAGAGGCTGGGTACCTCGAGGATCCTACCCCTCATCGCCTGTAGTTCGCTTGACTACAGTTCGATGTCTCCCCACTTCCGCTCAAGTGGTGTGTGCGCATTCATGGCACAATCGTCATCTGTCTCCACTTCCTTCTCTGCCCTTGCTGTCGCTGCCTTGGTCTCGGAGGCCTCTCCCTTACTCTTCTTCCTTGGACACTGGGTCGCATAATGACCCAGCTCCCTACAGTGGAAGCATTTGACCTTGGAGAGGTCCTTTTTCTTCCGTTTCTCCTGCTTTCCCTCAGATGCTAGGGCAGCATCCTCCTCCTCCTCCTTCTTGATTTTGATCCCCTTGCCACTGCTTCCTGCCTTGCTCAACCTTTTGATCTCTTCTTGGCGAAGAGCAGCCCACATTTCCTCCCAATCTGGAAGGGTCACCCTGCCCAATATGCTCTGGACAAACACCTCCTATTCTTCTGAGACTGCGTTCAGGGCTGTTCTCACCATCAATTCTGGATTCGGTGTTGCCCCTGTGGAAGTCAACTGATCCTGAATCTTCTTCAATCGATCGAGGAATGGGTCGATTTGTTCTCCCTTCTGCATCTAGTATGATCGCAATTGATTTTCTAGTAGCATCTTCCTCTGCACGGAAGTATGCTGATGCAACTTGGTCAGGGCCTACCACATCTCCTGTGTCGTGTTCTTCTCAACAATATCTGGTACTATATGATCCTTGACCCCGTCAAGGATGATACTCTTAGCGCTCGCCATTGCATCCTCGTACCTGTTGTTATTAGTTGGGTCAACTGGGACCACTATTGTCTAGAAGGCGATGTGCTTGACACGATTTCTATCAAGTACGGATAAGATTCTAGCCTTCCAGACTACGAAATTTGAGGCTTCGTCCAGTCTGTCCTGGTCTCTTACTCCGTGTAGTTCTATTTCGTTGCTCCTCTACTTCCCTCCTGAAAGTTCTCGGTGTGACTCCCTCTGAGCCTCAATTTCCTTCTTGGAAACCCTTTTGCGAATGTCGAGATGCCCCCACTCTGATCGTTTGTGCAGCTTCACCACTGATCCGGATTTCTCGTCTAGAAACCCTCGGTAGCAACTCCCTCCTCCTTGGCCTTGCCCTGTTAGGTACTGTTCTGACTACAATACCCCACCAGCTTCACTCTGCAACTTACTCACAGCTTCCTAAACCCCAACAAACTGAAGGTTAGAGCTTCTAGGCTCTGCGCAATCCCGATGCCAGCAAATCAGTGTCCTCAGCCAACTGCGTCAGCCCTCCTAGCCTCTGCATGAGCATGTCTTTGCCTCCCTCGGCCTCTGCGCAACCTCTTCTTGGCTGAATCTTGATGACGTAGGCACTGCGTCATCCCTTCCTTGCTGCTACTCTACTAGGAACAACTTCTGTCACTCGGGACAACTGTTTTCTGTTGTTGCTGCTCTGCTCGGCTGATGTCCTCAGTTCTCCTGTGATCTATAACCATGCTCTGATACTGTGTTGGAATTTCTAAGTTTGTCACGTTAGAAATCCTTCATGCGCTTTACTGATTTATTCCTACCTACTTGTTCTGTTAATTAACAAGTTATTTACCATGTAAATACTGGAAATAAATACAAGTACATGCTCAACACATTATAGATCATCAACTGAAGGGAATAGAAATAAGCACAAAAGTGACACCGTTGTTTTTGGACTAATGTCCCCAAAAAAACCCAATGTGGGAAAACCGTCGCAACTATTTGAGGGTTTGATTTATTAAGTACTTTCAGAATACATTCTGGGTGCTAAATTCGACTCACTCAACAGAGAAAAATCTCGGCAGTAGTACCTCTCTACTCGGAACTAGATATTCCGGCTGAAGCCTCGGATAAACACTCCGGTAGCTCCACAGCTCTAATCTACCCCACGAAACCCCAACGTTAGCCTCTCTCTAGCCCAGCGTTAGCCTAGCGTCACTCTGGCTTGGCATGCGTCAGCCCTCTAGCCCTCTGCGTCACCCACGTTGGCCCTCTGAGGCACTGCTCAGCTCCTGGCTGGCTTTGCCTGAGCCCCGGATGGCTTTCCATGAACCCTTGGTTGCTTCCGCGTCCCTCTATCTGGCTACTACGCTGATCCTCCCGGTGCTATCTTTGCCTCTCTACTTCTGTATTCACTGCCCTTTTGCTGCAATTTTGATCACTCTCTCAGCTTTCTCAACAAACCTAGCCCCAGAAAGTCGAAATCTTGATCTCTTGGTGTGTTCTCCAAGTGACCTTCAAGCCTCCTCTTATACTTTTCTTGTTGACAAATCAACGACCGAGATTAAATCCCTAATCAACGGTTAAGATTAGCTCTGGCTTGATCCATGACTTTTGGACCATTCTAACACAGTTTTATATTAATTCACATTAATATTTTAATTTCCGTAAGTCTAGTTTAGACTTAGGGACTCCATTAAAAATATTAATTATTTTAATATCTCCCAAACTATTTAGAATCTGCCCAAACCCTTTCTGGGTATTGGAGATCTCATGTGCCTTAGCCTCTCCAACAATTTTCGTGGCTAGAGCACATCCGATGCTACCTCAAATCAACACTCAAGAAGTTCGATCTCAAGAAGGATGTTTGATCTATAGCTGGGAAGTAGAAGGAGAAGAGAGCGAAGGTTTAGACGAAGAAAGGAAAGATGAAAATCTTGTTTTTGGGCTCAACCTCTCTCACATGTGAAAAGGATTAGGGTTTTTGCAACTTCCAAGAAGGGTTGAAATTGTAGGATTGTGTTGCAGTAAGACGAAGTGCAGTGGCTTGTTTTTGTTGGAAGAATACTCTATTTTGAGCTCGTTGACCTTGGGAGGAGCTATCTTGCTCTAGGAAGGTCTCAAGAGGACGCTGGACTAGGGTTTCTGTAGCAGCGACAAGGGATGAAGTTGCAAGACGAAATTGCAGGTTGAGTTGTAGTATTGAAGTTGGTAGGTCGACGTTGCAGTTTTTGAAGCTGGTTGGAGCAATATTAAAAAGGGACTTGCTAGAAGAGCTGACTTGATACTTGGAGAAGGACTTGGTCTAGGGATTGGGTCTTTGTGTCTCATTTGAAGCAGATTGTATAAGAAAAGGAGTTTTCTGGGTTTTTTCTTGGACGAGAGCCTAATTTCTGTGTCCTCTATTGTTACTGTTTCGTTCTTGATATTTGTTTGATGAAAAGATCTTAATAAAGAACAAGAAGAAGATTAACTAAGTTCACTAACAAATATTAAGGTTAAGGAAAATTGATGTAATAAGTTGCACTTTAAATTTTCCAACATGGTATCAGAGCTAAGGTGAACAAGAAGGCAACTGGAAGGATCATCTTGTGGACACAAAGAAGGGTTTGCCTTTCAAGGGGAATAAATTGTGGAAGAGAAGAGGTAGAAGACTTATTGATTTGGAAGGAGGGTTTCTACATTGAAGAAGATCAAGACTAGATAAAGCTCTCAAAGGAAGGATTGAGAGGAAGAGTACAAGAAAGGTTGTCTCTTGAAAGAAGGAGATCTATTTAAAGGCTCATTGAAAAGGCATCTTTGAAGGAAGCATCAAAAGAATCTTGATATTATCACTCTTGAAAGCTGTTTTTGGAGGAATCTTAGGAAACATCTTTCAAGGACATCATTGAAGTTTCTTCAAAGGCCTTGAGGGCATAAAGAAAGGTTGAAGACATTATCAACAAAAGTAGAATCTTGATTATCAAGTAAGTATTATTACTCTATGTCTAAATCTACTGGTCATATGGGTTCTTTCTGCAAGGAGAGGAATAAGCTCGTTGGAGCATTAAACTATCTTGCATGGAAGAAAAGGATTGACCTGACATTGATAGAGCATGAGGTAATGGAATATGTAACTAGGGAAATTACTGAACTTGAGAAAGACGAGGTTCAAGAACTAGCAAAGTACAAGAAAAGTGAAGTAAGGGTGCAAAGGATCATAGTTGAATCAATGAAGGATCCTCTTGTTCCATTTGTTGCAAATTTGAAAACTTCCAAGGCTATGTATGACAAGCTAGTGAAGTTGTACTTTGTAAGTACATCGAGACGAAAGATCTCTTTGTGGAATAAGCTGTACAAGATGAAGAAGACAAAGGATGAGGACACAACATCCTTTTTAATGAATTTATCTCAATTAAGAGATCACTTGCAAGGAATCGGGGAGACTAGTTCTGACTCAGAAATGACCATTTGTGTACTAAATGCACTGCCATCGGAATGGAGCAGCGTTGCAACCAACATCTACTCCAAGAAAGATTCAACTCCCTTTGATGAGTTGTGGGCTCAATGCATTTTGGAAGAATCAAGAATCAAGGTAAAAGATGACATTGAATCAGATGAGTAGTCTCAAGCCTTTCTAGCTCGAGTCAAGAAGTTGAACAAAGGGAAGTTCAGGAAGTCCAAGAAGAAAGACATGTCCAAGGTTCAATGCTTTAAGTGCAATGAATATGGACATTATAAAAGGGACTGTCCAAGTCAACAAAATAACAAGAGAAAGGAAAGAAGTGTGGCTCACATAGTTGAGCAGGTAGGAGAACCTGGGAGAAGTAAAATATCTTTACTATTAAAGAAGGCATCTTGTTTGTCAAGTTCTTAGTAAAATTGGTCTTTCCTTTAGGATAGCATGCATTGTTGCTTACTTTGAAAGAAATTTGAATTTGCATAACATCATAGACAGAAGCATGTGATAGTAGCATTTGTAGAGTCTACTTGGTTTGAAGGAATCATCTAGTCCTTAAAAAGATGGATAATTTTTTGTGCATATTGTTCATCCGAGCATTATCTAACATTATGTTAGAGGCAGTCATTTTTCTTAGGTGGATCATCATGATCCTAGAATAACCATCATTATGGAAGGTTCTTAGGAAAAGCACTATGACAAAGCTAGTATATATTCCATGTAATGTGGAAATATTGGTAAAGGGATGAAGGAATGCAATGGGTCAGGATATAGGCTCATTATGAGACATATAGCTAGATGATGGAATAAGAGGCACATGGATATATTGAAAATGACTCTTGGTTAAGGTTCATGTATGCAGAATCTTGTAACATGCTTAGTTTGATTGTATGATGTTTAAAAGGAAGAATTTGATTACTTAAGGATGTATACAAAATTAAGACCTTCTCTAGAATATGTAAAATAATGATTAACATCTAGTGTAATCTTCGAAAGAAAAAGTTGTAACATAGTAATCAAGTTCGATCGTTGGGCACTTCGATGCATGAAGGAATATTCAAGTAGAGATGGACCATGAGGATGTTGATGGAACAAGAAGGTCATCATGATGAGGTAAGTTTGATTTTCATTATTGTTGGTTATCTGTTTAACATATTATTTTGCTACCTGGAAGGATGTTGCAAGAATACATGATGACAGTTGAGGCAAGATCAACTGTATGAATGGAAATGTATGAATGTTGAGAGAAGCTCAACATATGGTACCTAGCAATTGTGAAGTCAAGATCATCTTGGGATTGAAGTACAAGAAGATAACTTGAAGGTTAAAGGAGATCACTTTCATGAGGAAGTTATGATCAACTTGAAGTTTGGAAAGGCTCAATGCAATGCCTTTGTCTATAATATTGAAGATGAAAGTGATGAGCAAGAAAAATGACCTGGATCCTGTCACAACTCACAAGACTGAAGAGTGAAGATGGCTCCAAGATACCTCGAAAGGAAGCAAGCTCAATATGATGAGATGTAGAGAAAAGAGGGAGCCAGGCAGCTATGGAGAACTAGTAGCTAATACTCTTATGAAGACAAGCTATAAGGCTTGTGGTGTTGACTTCCCAAATTGAAAGAAAGTCGGGAATCTTCTCTAGATTGGAGAGAGAGTCAAGGAGTTTCCTTGAATAGGAGCAAGGATCTATTTCTTGGTTAAAAGAGAATAGGGTTATCCTCAATGGTTGAGAGGGAGTGATGTTGGACATCACATGTGCATTCTCTTCTCCAGGTAACGAAGAGAGAATGGTGGAGGATTGGATAAACGTTTGTGGTTTCCTTGAGGACATAACATCCAAGAAAGGAAAGGGACCAACACTCTTTGAGGACATGATGGGTATCCAAGATAAGAGTAGGCAAAGAGGACCGATATTCTTTGAAGATTCAGGGCCAAGAATCCAAGATAAGCATAGCTGTAAAATGACATACTTTGTGGACATCTGAATGGGGTATGTGCCTTGTAGAGGCAGTGTAGTATCACAGGTAAAGCCTCCCAACATAACGCTCTCGAATGAAGTTGAGCTTGCCAAGTTAGGCCTTCGTGACAATGCTGGTAATAATGATGATGCTTACAGTTTGGCTTATCAATCCGACCCTTCGTATGAGGACTCTTAAGTTTGAGAATGATGTTGTTCTGGTTGTACAATTATGAATAACTCCCTAGTTAAGAGGGAGTGTTGAAAATGTAATGAGTTTTGGTCTTTATAATTGTTGTACTCATTTCAATATGTATCCTATGTAAGAAACAAAAGAAGAAAGAAAAACTTATTATTATTAAAGCATGGGTTTCATGCTCATTTTTGATGGTCTTCTAGGTAAAAGCATGTTCCTCATGCTTCTAGGGTTTGTTAAGTCTTAGGATTTATTGTCACGAGTTGAAGGAGTCAACATCATGTTTATAAGACTCTTCTTGGCAGAATGTAATTGGAAAAAGAATTTATTTTGAGTCTAGAAAGCCCTGGAATCTCCAAAAGTACAAGTCGGCCTTGACAACTTCAAGTCAGCCTAAAGGAGGGAATTCAACCCCTTCGAAAGGCGCTATATAAAGAAGCAATTCGACCTCATTTAGCACTCACTCACTCAAGAAGGTTAATTTGTAGCTGGGAAGCAGAAGAAGAAAAGAGCAAAGGTCTAGAAGAAGAAAGGAAGGATGAAAATCTTGTTCTTGGGCTCATTCTCTCTCGCACGTGAAAAGGATTAGGGTTTCTACAGTTTCCAAGAAGGGCCAAAGTTGCAGGATTGTGTTGCAGTAAGATGAAGTGTAGTATCTTGTTGCTGGAAGGAAGAATACTCTATCTTGATCTCGTTGACCTTGGGAAGAGTTGTCTTGCTCTAGGAAGGTCTCAAGAGGAAGTTGAATTAGGGTTTTTGCAACAACAACAAGGGACAATATTGCAAGACTAAATTTCAGGTCGAGTTGTAGTATTGAAGCTGGTAGGTCGAAGTTGTAGTTTTTGAAGCTGGTTGGAGCAAGAACAAAGGAGGACTTGCTGGAAGGGTTGACTTGAAACTTGGAGGACTTGGTCTAGGGATTGGGTCTTTGTGTTTCATTTGAAGCAAATTCTATAAGAAGAGGAGCTCTCTAAGTTTTCTAGTTGGAGGGGTTTTTCCTTGGCTGAGAGCCTAATTTCTGTGTCCTCTATTATCACTGTTTTGTTCTTGATATTTGTTTGATGAAAATATCTCACTAAAGCATAAGAAGAATATTAGGGTTAAGGAAAATTGATATAATAAATTGCCACTTAAAATTTACAAACACCCCATAGCCACTTCGGAGCACCATAGGATGTTTTGCTTGGAGATCAAGGGGCCAACTCCTTTTGACCAACATTTGTGGAGGCCTCTTATTCATCATGACATTTGAGGATTCAACTAGGCCTTCCAACGACCCTTTGCACCACTATTTTATCATTTCAACTTCATTTGGATGGCTTATCTTACACATTTGAGCTATTTGGCGGGCATGTCACCAAAGTTATTGTTATTTTGCACATTATAATAATTTTAGGGGCATTTTTAGGCTAATTCGAATTAGAGGAGGCTCATATAAATAGAGCTAATCCTCATTCATTTGTTTCATCATCACTTGAGCTTGGATGTCTCTTCTCGAGAATTTCACACTTTTCTTGGTCATCTATTGGAAATCTCTTGATGCATTTCGATATTTTTGGAGCTGAAATTTTGTTCTCTCTTGTAGCCATCTTCTTGATCTTGGATTTGGATATATCTCTTGTTGTCTTGTAAGTAATCTTGTGGAAGATTTTTGCATGAAAAATGTCTAATGTGTGGAAATTTTGTAACTAGCTTTTTCTTTTGTACCCTAATTATTGAATATCATTGTAAAGGATTGTTAGATTGCAAATTTGTGCATGTTACTCATTGATAACAAGTGGATGAATGTTCCTAGTGGAGTAAAACTTGTTTTTCTTCCATGAAAGTCCATAAATCTTGGGTGGGTAACGCTAGAGAGTGCTTGCTAGGGCATCATTTTCTAGCCTCCTTGAAGACAATTTCTATCAAATTTCGAAGCACATAGATTGCATAGTTCGAGGACAAGGCATTGATATGAGTCAATTTTGTTACCACCCCCTTCTTCCCTCCTCCTTTTCTCCTCCAAAATTTTCGGCCTCCAAACCTAGACAACATAGCTAGGGCTTCCTGTGAAATTTATTTGAGGGACTATTTTTCAAATCTGTGTGGATAAGCTACTGAAATGGTGTCTCCTCTAGTGATCCTCCAGGTTTCACACAATTCCCACGTTTCATTCTTCAAGCCTTAGCTCCAACTTTGAAACTCATCTTGAGTGTTTAAGTGTGTTGGCTTTTTTGAGGGTTTGGCACATAGTATTCAGTGGAATAAATTATTCAAATCCTTTCTTTCATCCCACCTTGACCTAGGGCGTGCTTTTGAATATTCTTATCCCAAGATTATACATAAACCCTAGGTCTTGTGTGGTCCTAACCTAGGTCGTTCTCAAGAGCAGCGAAAGCTTCTATAAAGAGATATAACCATCTTACAAAGCTTCTTGAAAGATCAATATCTCTTTGGAGCCTTTACCTTAGGTCTCCTTGTTATTATTGAACACCATAAGCCCTAGGTCTAGGTCTCCTCATAGGTCTTTCTTGGAGAGCCTTTTTGTTTCTCTTGAAGCATTGAGCCTCTCTTGTGAATGGGCCTTGGAAATCACATCATACCTAGTCATTGATTCTATCATTAATAGTGATCTCCCTCGCATCGGGACTCCTCCCATTGTTGAAAATCCGTAAAGAGCAGGGGAGACTCGCTGAGGTGACAATGGGTCTTTGTTCCATTGTTGTCATTTGGTCTGGTAGTTGTCCCTTAGGTATCTCTCCTAGGACCCCTTTAAGATTGTGTGGCAACAAGTCATCGTCTAGGATTGTAGCTAGAGGTTGGCTCCATTGTTTGGAAATTTCTTGAAATGTGCTCTAGCCTTTGTACATGTGCCTTTTCAATGAGCAGGACAAAGCTTGCGCTTGATTTTTGTTGTTCCCATTTTCACCCTCGGGCCCCTTTATCCTCTCACAATATTTCCATTATGGAAGTATATCCGGTTATAGAAATGTTTTTCAGGCTGTCCTATTGTTGTATCCTTCTTTACTTCATTTTATCCTATTTTTAGCTTTTGCATTTTCTAGGAGTTCCGTTTGCACTCCCGCAATGTATCCGTATTGAATGTATCCTACAGTCCCATTGACCTATTTTTGTGGTCGTTCGTTGGACATTAATAAAACTATCTTATCTTATCTAATCCAAACATGATGTGAAAATGACAAACAAAATAATCTATGAGTTGAAGCATGATGAAATCGAAATAGGTGAACTTGGCAAGTAAAGATTGCCAAAAACAATGAAGAATTTTGAGCGCTGAATCATTGGACACCAATTTCCTATAACAAAAACAATGAATAATGCCCTACATCCTCTCTTCTTCATTGTTAGTTTCTTCAAGATCACACAACCAAACTGAAAATAAAAAATTGAGCATAAAGTTAGGGTTGTTGTGGTATAAAATTGGCTATGCTGATCTTTTAAGTGATCCCTGCTAGGCCCACCCAAAATGCAGTCTTATTGAAGCTTTTTGATTATTATATTTATGTATTTATTTTTTAATGTTGAAATCAACATTGGTGTACCCAAAATTGAGGCACGTCTACGAATTCCCCTTGGCTATGGCAATGTGTGTAAAGGTGTTGCAAGGTACAATCGGGTATAGTTGGTGGTAAGTACATGTACATTTTCGGTAAGTGGTTATGACACCTTGTACAGGTATGAGCAAACCAACATTTGGATATGGTTACCAGTGCTACACATCGAGGTTGTAAATGGTCTCTACCTTCCAAAATGCATCATACTACAATTTACAATCAAATCATAGTACATAATCATTAGAATTTAAGTCCTCATCCTCTGCATTATTTGCATAGGTTTGCTCAGTATCATTAGTCGATGCCCTGAAAGTTCAACACTGATGTTTGGAACTTGTGGTAGTCAAAGTGAATCCAAGTCCATCTAGGATAAGTCCTCTTTTGCAAATGTTGCTTTCTAAATCTCCACAACCCATTTTAAGGAGGGATCAATTTCCTCTAAGACTAGTTTTTGAATGATGAGTTTTGTTCAACAATTGGTTGTGCCTCAATCGAAGGTTGTATTAAAGAAAACCAAATCATTCAATCGTTTTTGTTCCATACAATTTCTCTTTTTTGTGTGTATATGTTCAAAGACAGTCTGATTGTGTTCATGCCTAGAAACAATTCATGCTTGGCTCAAGATTCAAGTTGCAAAATTTTGCAATTTAGGTCATTGGCCATAAAAATGCATCCCACTATAGGTTGTGAGAACAATCAAAGACAAAAGAAAATTCATGAAATGAGTTTGTAACTTTGACCATAATTTTGCAATGTCTAGAATAATGAATAATATAACTTAAAAACTTTGAAATTGCTTACCCAATAGGTTCTTGATTATGCTTTGCATAGCAATAGTCATGCGAAAGGTATCGATACTATCGCTGAAATGTAAGAGTGTCATGTCCCCATTTTATCCTTCTTCATAGTGCAGCTAGGGTGGATTTCCAGGGCAGGAGATTGCTAGGTCAGTGGAGCAGGTTTATGTCATCAGGGGTTCCGATGGAGTTTTGCGGAGTTTTTATGGGATTTGATGGCATTTGCTTGGCATATTCCATCATCTGCACAATTTGCCTTTCGTTCCATCTGATTCTGACAACTTTCACAAATGAACATTATTATTGAGAATAACTTAATTAATTATGCTCGAGGTGGCATTCCGAGGAGATTAATTGGTGGAACACCTCAGTGTAATAGCTCGTCGGAACTGGAACGAGAAGATCTACAGGATGGGATGGTTAGATATGATTTTCAATGGCTTGAGGAGACATGATGGCCAATTTACCCTTTTCCCTCATTAAAAGAATATTTTAATTGAAATAAAAGAGGGAAAAGTGCTCCATGATTAAAATAATAATAAAATAGAAGGTTCTAGAGGAGTCCATCAAATCTATAAAAGAGGAGGAGGAGACCATTGGAGGACATCTTGGATTTGAGTATTGTTTCTTGTATGAGAGGTTGAGAACTCGGTTGTCTATTCCATTGGTAGCTCCAGGACGAAAACCCTCGGGTGATTGGGCGAGATTGTGGGAGCACCCATCTCCCCTTGGTGGATTCATTCAGAATCCACAGGTGTAGTGAATGTTTTTCTGTTTTAGTTTCGAGACAGGAGGGTCATTCCCAGCTATTGTCTTGGCATACATCTATATATAATAAAGCTGGATTTTGGTTGCTGCATTTCTCATTGTTCTTCATGTTGTGATTGTTAATGAGATTTTGTGCAATTTATAGATTTATGATTTGGGTTTTACATGGCAATCTTCTGGAAAATGCATGAAAGTTTTATATGAAGTGTTTGTTCCAAAAATTTTGATTTGGGATATTACAGTGGTATCAGAGCATTGGTCCTGGCTCAGCTTGCCGGTTTCCAATTGCGGTTATTACTGTTAGAGGGTTTGCCGGAGAAGCCGAAAACTAGTCCCTAAAGCAAAATAAGAATTTACTAAAGCATCTCGACAAATTGATAAGCAACTCACCCAGTGGGAACAAAATTTCAAATTCAGGACCTTAACCCTTTATCCATTGGAAGGATCGAAACCGTGAAAGCTTATTTTTTCAACCCACTGTCGAAGCCGAATTAATTAAACATGGAGACCCAGCGCGACAGTTGGATTGAATCGAGAAGGCCAAAAATTACTTCTTCCTACACGTCGAGTAACTTGTATTCAATGTTTTTAAAACCGTTTTGAAAAACCGGTAACCGGTCATACCGGCTGGTTAGATAGCTGGCCGGTCCGAACCGGCCAAAAAACCCGGTCCAACCTTGCATTTCGCCCGATTTGAGGCCCTAACCGGTGAAAACCGGCCGGTTTATGGCATGCCCACCGATTCATGAAAAAAAGCGCTGGTGGTTTGTGGTTTAGGGGTTTTGGAGGGGAGGTAAAGGTATTTTCCCTCCAAAAACACCCTCTCCAAGCTATAAGAGACCCCTCTCACTCTCATTTGTCTCACACAACTGATTTGGAGTGTTTGTGAGCTTGGAGAGTGTGGAGTTTTTGCTGAAGTAGTCATCTTGGAGTTGGAGTTGGAGCTATTTTGGAGATAGTGTGTAGCTGTCAGTGGAGTTGCCATCTTCAAGAGGAGGCTAAGGGAGCTAGTTTGCATTTCCAGGTAAGGATTTGTACTTAATAATTCCTCATTTGAGTCTGCTGTCCATGAATTTTTTTTTTATGTGTTATAAACTTCTCACTTCTATGATCTATCATGTATGCTATAAACTCTCTAGCTCTATGCTATCAAATTTTATAGCTTGAGCCTTGCATGTGCATTTGTTTTCCTACATTTATCTTTGGTTTTCCATTTTGCTTAGCTGCAATTTTTTTTTTAAATGGCAGATTTCTTTGCAAATTGTTATTATTTCAAGCAAACATGGCTCCAAAAGGAAAGGACTGTGCATGGGCTCATTGTGATGTAATTGATGGAAAAATGATATGCAAATTATGCCATAAATCTATTGGAGGTGGGGGTATTCTTAGGTTGAAACAAGACTTGGCTGGGATAAGAGGCCAAGTAAAGCCATGTGATGCACCAAATGCACTGTTAGGTCCTATTAGGGCAGAATACATTTCCAAGCTTGAAAATTTTTATGAGGATAAGGCTAGGGAGAAAGCCATCCAAGATGACATTGCAAGGAAGAGGGAATTAGTTGAAGCCATGAAAGAGAGTGGGTATGATGATTATGAGATTCAAGACTCCACTTCTATCCCTTCCACCAATGACCCCTTTCACTATGTTCATCCTTCTATTGGCCAACCATCAAAAGGAACAAAGAGAACAAACATCCAAAGTTATTTCTCATCTTCTGCCAACATTGCCTCTTCTAATCCCACTTCCTCCCAGCCAAGTTCTCAACCCACTTTGGATCAACATTGGAAAAGACAATGCAAAGAAACTTCTCACCAATACATTGCTAGATGGTGGTATGATTCAGATATCCCATTTAATGCTGCTCGCTCACCTTATTACCAAGCTATGTGGGACTCTGTTATAGCTGCAGGAAAGGGCTTCAAAGGCCCTAGTATGCATGACTTGAGGGGAGCTCTTTTGCAAAAAGAGATATCTTCCATTGATGAGTATTTGGTTGATTTTAAAGATTCATGGCTCAAAACAGGTTGTTCCATTATGTCAGATGGATGGTCCGATGGAAAGAACCGCACTATCATTAATTTCCTTGTTTCTTGCCCTCAAGGAACCATGTTTTTGAAATCAGTTGATGCATCTGATAAGGTAAAGGATGCAATCCTTCTATTTGAGCTTTTGGATAATGTTATTCAGGAAGTTGGGGAGCAACATGTTGTGCAGGTCATCACTGATAATGCCTCAAACTATGTTCTTGCTGGAAAGATGGTTGAGGCCAAATATAAGACCATATTTTGGACTCCATGTGCTGCACATTGCATAGACCTCATGCTTGAGGATATAAGCAAAGTGGAGTGGGTAAAAAACACTGTAGAGCATGCCAAGTGCATTACAAAATACATTTACAACCACTCATGGGTATTGAACCTAATGAGGAAACACACTGGAGGCAAAGAGCTTGTTAGGCCTGCAATTACAAGATTTGCAACTCACTTCCTCACGTTGCAATGTCTCAATGGTCAACATAAAAACTTGCAGAAAATGTTTTCCTCTGATGAATGGTCTGAATCTCGGTGGGCTCGTAGACCAGATGGAAAAGACACCAAAAAGAAAGTGTTAGACACTTATTTTTGGAAAAGGTCTGTAGAGCTTGTGAAAATTACCGAGCCCCTTGTTAAGGTGCTAAGGTTGGTGGATGGGGAAAGATTGGCCATGGGCTACATTTATGAAGCTATGGATCAAGCAAAGGAGCAGATACGGGCAACTTACAAGGACAGGTTAGCTAAATATGGCCGTATATGGGAGATCATTGATAACAGATGGAACAATCAACTCGATCGTCCTATACATGCAGCCGGGTATTTTTTGAACCCAAGGTATCACTATAAAAATCGGCTAGGATATCAGCATGATGGGGAGGTCAGAGCTGGATTGATTGATTGCTTGGAGCGCATGGTCCCTAGCCATGTAGACCAGTTGGAAATACATAGACAGCTTACTATTTTCAATATGGCAAGTGGTACTTTTGGCAAAAACTTGGCAAAGATGGCAAGAGATGTGGACCAACCAGGTAAGCAATTCCAATTTCCATTTTGTTTTTCATTTCAAGTTAAAATTGTTTACGTTCTTGAATCTTTACAATTCAAATTATAAACTAAGTTACTAATTAATGTCTTTTTCTTTGCAGCACATTGGTGGGAGTCATTTGGTGGCCAGTGTCCTCAATTGCAAAGGTTTGCAATTAGAGTCTTCAGTCAAACTTGCAGTGCTTCAGGTTGTGAGGGCAATTGGTCTGTTTTTGAGCGCATACACACGAAGAAGAGAAACCGTTTGGAACAAAAATGGTTAAATGATCTTGTTTTTGTGCAATACAACCTTCGACTGAGGAGGAACCAAATGATGAGCAAATCACCTGATCTAGATCCCATTGTGTTGGACGATATTGATCCAACATCAGAATGGGTGGAGGAGACTGAAGATCCTGTGTTTGAGGCTGATTTTGATATCGACATGGCTTTAGCGGGGGATGAGGCAGATGATGTGGCGGCATCAGAACCAGGATCAGTAGCAGCGTCAAGGAAAGGCAAGGAACCAATGGAAGGCACTAGTCGTGCAGGTCGACGAACTCGTGCTTCCATTAGGTCCACTTCTATTGTCATTGGTGGCGTTGATACTGAGGTTGCAGATCAGGCTGAGGCATCCTCAGACTCTGAACCAGATGATGTCTATGTAGCTCCTGATGATGATCTTGTGTCTAGTAGTGGTGATGGACTTGATGATTGATCATGTGTACACTGTAGACTTGTAGTAGGCCAATGGCCTCATAGCTTGCAGCATTGTTTTTGGACTTTATAGGCCATTTAGAGCCTCTTTTCTTATGTATTTTGCTATTTTGTCGATGATATGTATTGTACTCGGTGCCATTTTGATATATTCACCTTTACATGGTATATAAATGAGCAAACTTTGCATATTTTGTCTCTATTGGCTTGGAATCATGGTTTTACATCTTAAAAATAGTTTTGTTTCATTAAAAATTAATCATTTAATGCATTTTTTTAAAACCGGTTCGTTTAGACCAAACTAGTCCCGGTTAGACCGGTTCCGGTCGGTAAACCGGTTCATTAGGTGGACCGGTCCGGTCACCAGTTCCGGTTTTAAAAACATTGCTTGTATTAAAAGTTCGGTTGTACTTTGGAAGTCGAGCTGCATTTCTTTTTTGCATTGTTGTCAAGATCTTCAGGGGGGACGTGATGCTGATCTATTGACTGTGGAGGAGCGAAGACTGTTGGAAATTGAGTTCTTCGGCCACGGGGACGAGATATCATCGCATATACATCGGAAAATCTGAGTGGTCCAATTTGATTTGCGGACAACGTGGGTGTCAAGCCGTCGATCCACCACCCCTACTGTAACATATTTTATTACTGCCTCTGCTGTTGATTGGTGTTGAGCGAAAGTAATTTTGAAGTTCATGGTTTCTCCAGGGTATTGAGGAGTCGAGAGTTGGATTCAAAGCAGTTCTAATAAATGTCAGAAATTTGGCACTTGACCATACGCCTGTTGAAAGAATGTGTCTAGAAGCCTGCATGGTGTTGGGCATCGGGGTCGGCGACTGTCCAAATTGATCTGCAGGGAGCTTAGTTGTGTTGATGTCATATTCCCATGCGAGTGGTTGGGCTGGATTTCGTGATAACGAAGATCCCCATTCGCATTACAAACTACGGATGGAACCTCATTGGGTAGATCCACATATCCTTGAGCTTAGTTGAGCCTTGGAGCATCGGCAATGAGTAGAGATTGCGAGCGTGGCTCATTGCCGCCGAATTGCACACATTAAGAAAGGAAATAAAACTGGAGATTCCTGCGAATAGGAAGAAGCTAATGCTGACTGGTGTTTCCCTTGAGCACAACGCGAAGTAAGTTAAGCCTAGTCAAGTCCGCTATTTTGGCGGCGGTGTGTCAAAGTGGTAAAATGCATTTTGTGCTGACCCGTGGGAGAGCAATGTCGTTGTAGCAGCAGAGACATCAGAGACCATTACGGAGCCGTGTTGTGACATTGACGACTAAAATTTCCGTGAGCGCATCAAGCTAGCATTTTTAACGTGTCATGGGGTTGGAATGCAATACGACGGGTGATTGGCTCTTTACATGAATTGGTTGGCCTGACTGTGCGCATAAGAGCCTGTTTGAGCTGCAGTCTTGTCCATGATGGAGATCAGTGCCGCCTGTGCGTAAAGTGAATGATACAAGAACATAAAGACCGATTGCAGATCTGTGTTCCTCAGAGACAGACATGGCATGTTGTCGCAGTCGAGCCAGACAAAGAGGACACATTGTTACAGGTATAGACAATCTTGTGGAGCAAATCGAAGTTTTGAGGTGTGAAGTTAGGCGTTCTTGCTAGTTAAAGACAAATTTTGAAGTTGGTTCGAGTGGGGTAACAACATATCTCTTCTTATTGGTTATACGCTGGAGCTATTGGGCATAACTGATTGGAGGACTGTGGACTAAAAAGTATTTCTTGAAGGCTGAATGCATCATTGGGCATAAAACAAGTCAGGGCATCACGACCCATAGCAGCTTGTGTGATTTTATGATACCTGTAGCCAACATTTCCTAGATTAGAGGAGAAGTGTATATTGATTGTTGGAGCAGTGGCCAGCCACCAGAGCCGTTTGCTGGCGCTGATTATTCAAACTCTCTGGGCAACGTATATACTAGGTTCACAAACTTAAGTTTTATTCCTTCTAGTTATTTGCATGGTCTTTGAATGAATGTTTTGATTTTGGTATATTCTCCTTGATAAGGCAATTTAATTGCTCATCGCAAGTTATTATACAAGTGTGCCCTGAAAACAATGCATCTGCTGGTGCATAAGACAATTGTTTTATGATTGACCTGTTTGCATGACGCTGTAGCACTGGTATGAGTTGACATGGTTATGCCTCCAATTGAGTCCTCGACCCGAGTCTGTATGTATCTATAACTTGCATAAGGATAAAACGTGTTGATGTAATCTATTATCGTATCTTGAGTTGCAGCAAATGTCATGTCTATTGCATGGGAAGGGAGCACAATTAATTGCTGAGTAGAAAAGTTGAGTAATTGACATGTGAAGGGTCCATGAATTCAGTCATAGTTTTGAGTCAAGCATTGTTATGAGCTGGTCAACTACTGGAAGTAGGATTTGCATAGCTTAATTGTATGTTGAGGGTATGATGAGCATATTGTTGAGGTGTTGTTGAATCAATTGTTCATATTACTGTCAGTAAAAGTCATGTATAAAACAACTTGATGAGCTTGCCATCATCAAAGCCAAAACATGGATCAAATCTTTATAAACCCCTGTAATGAACCAGAAACAATAAACAATAGGCCCTTCTCAAAGGGGTTCTACACCATTCTTCAAAAAGAACATCCCAAGGATGTGCAGAAAGGGCAGGAAATTGGACACCAAATCCTTGCACTTAGAACGGATTTGAAACACATGAAGGTCACATTGAAAGTTCTCTTCAAACTTGATGAACTAAATGCCCTACTTTCCAAAGTGAGTTAGTTAGAGGGGAAAAAGTTGATGTGGGCTTTGAAACCAACCATGCTAGCCTTAATACATGCCAAGTTCTTGGAGGAACCTTGTGAAGGGGTCAAACTTCCGGTTGCATCATGTCTCAGTAACATTATGAGGTTGACCGCACCCACACCTCCATTCAATGATAATGTTATGAGGAGAATTTTCAAGTTGATAACAAAGACTTTTCAGGACTTGGACAATAGTGCAGGCTCTACCTTTGGGAAGAAGCTGGAGATTTTAGAAGTTATGGCCATGACTAGGACTTATGAAATCATGTTTGATCTAGAGTGTGACGGTTTGATCTTGCAGATGTTCCAATGCTTCTTCAACATTAGGAAACATCATCCTGACAGAGTCATAACACACATGCAGTCCATCTTGTCCTCATGTATGAGAGGCCGTGATGCCATCTGTTGGGAGTTGTATTCTCGATTGTTGTCTGTTTGGAGGAGAGAGCAGTGGGTCTCACTTATTGTTTATGGTCTAGTTGAGAGGTTAGTTGAGCAGAACATTGGGCTGTTCAAGAGGTAGTTGACCAGGGAGGAGTAGCTCAGGTTTGGGGGCTCATGCAGCAAGAATGAGATGAGGAGGAAGGGACTTTGCTTCATCTACAAAGGACCTTGGGGACCTGACCACTCATGCTTGAGTGACACTGAGGAGATGACAGCGGTAGAGCAGGGAGATATTCCTTATGTCTATTAGGATGAGGACTCTTTGTTGGACGAGTCCATGGGTTCATACGATGATACCTTAGAGGAGCACAAGTCATCATTTGGAGTTGATGACAATAGCACAGATATGCATCCATGTGTGGTAGAGGAGTATGTGGAGTAGCTGATGGTTCCCATGTGGGAAAACCAAAGAGCAGATGAGTGGCTGATGACTCAACATAGAGAGCACATAGAGGAGCATGAGTCATGTCGAGTCATTGGCATCAGACCAGATTCATATGATGAGCAGTCTGTGGGTCCTAGGAGAGACATTCAGGATAGCGTGTCACCAATGATGAGTTATCATGAGAAACATATGATGGAGCGTGAGTCGGCTGAGGAGGATAAGGCACATAATATGCATGTGTAGCCTTCTTGTGAGAGCCAGATGGAGGTTCATATTGAACCCATGATGGTGGAGGAGGAGAAACCACCCTTGGGGTCAGCCACTAATGAGGAACAGACAGATGTACAGATAGCTGGCAAGGTGACATTACTCGCTGACACTTGTCCTCAGGAGATGCTGGA
Source organism: Pinus tabuliformis (assembly GCA_031772625.1). Taxonomy (NCBI): domain Eukaryota; kingdom Viridiplantae; phylum Streptophyta; class Pinopsida; order Pinales; family Pinaceae; genus Pinus; species Pinus tabuliformis. The sequence continues at coordinate 980,107,625 of CM062816.1, read as the reverse complement.
GTATGATAGGATAGTTTGGCAGGAGATTGGTGGACTGGAGGAGCGTGGAGTTTCCTACCAGGCAAGGGGGATGGCAATGCGTCCATCTTTGGGACTACCCATTGATGAGGTGCAAACAGATGTAGTGGCAGCCAGACAAGTTGCAACATTTTCAGGCAACAACCCTCTCCAGGAGTACATAGACGGGGCTTGCAACACTGTTTGCCCACTTTTTCCCATTAGAGGGAGAGAGGCAGGATTTCTTGGGCATGCTTGGATTGTCTAGGTAGAGCATCAACAACTGAGCATGGACCAGTTTCAGTGTAGCAGACATATCCCTTGCACAGGTTTCCATGTGTTGGATTGGCGAGAGACCATGAGTTGGTATCCTTTTGATGGAGTGTCATTTTTAGTCAGGAGCATTTATTGCAAGAGCCCTCTAGGGTGAGGAATATCACATGCTTCAGTTGGCAGCAGGATGTAGGCTGGCCACTCATCAGTATTTCAGCACTACAACATGATGAGGTTGACCTTGGTCTATGCCAAGAGTTGGATTGGAGAGAGGTGATGAGTTGGTACGCAACAGGTGGAGAAACATTCACAGCCAGAGTTATAGCACAACAGGAGCCGTGGAGCCTTGATGCTCCTTCTTGGCGGCATTGGGATCTAGGGGGATTTGCTAATGATGGGTTCCATCGGAGATTGATCTGGGATCTGGGCATTGAGGAGTTCGTCCATGGTGGGTTGACACAAGAGCAGAGCGTCACCTTGATCCAGGTGGATGTTGGTGGCCACCCACCTATCCCATTTGGACCCCCACAACTGTCTCTTTCAGCGTTTTCAGTTTCTTAAATTGTAGCACAGTTTACTATTTTTAGCAGTTTTTCGCGTCCTGAACTTCCGGAGTCGTTTTGAGGCCCTAAACAACATTTTTTGGGAAATCTGGGGCAACATGGGTCCATGGACCGATGTTGCCTCCCAAAGTGGTAGTGCTCGGATAGATCTTTCTAATGAGCTATTGTACGCGTCAAACGGAGATCGTATGCCAAAGTTATGACCCCGGGAAATTGATGCACCAATTTACCCAAACGGGGCCCACAATTTGGCGTTTCATCTTCTAGGGTTAGGTTTCGGGATGTGAAAGGTTTTCCATTGTTTCTCAACAATAAATAGGCCTTCGAGCCTCATTATAACACAGTTCAGAGGCATGTAGCCACCACATCTTGTCTCAGAGATAAGCTACCATCGCCCTAGCTGGTTTATTTCCATTTTTGGTTGTAAGCATATTTCAGTATTTTCCATTAATGAAATGAAGTATTATTTCCGCTGCCTCTTTGTGTATATGGTTATCTCTGTAATTTGTTGCGTTCCTGTTTAAGTTCGGATCAGTGGTATCAGAGCGGTTTGCTTTTTCTCTGTTTTTCTTTGCATGTCCCCAACGAGGTCGGGATATAAGGAGTTAGGGCTTGAACTGGTCGAACCTTTGCAAGACCAGCCTCGCAAATCTCGACGGCCTCCCGTGGCGGATGAGAAGAAAGACGAGGGAGCAGGAGATCCTATCAAAATCTTGCTCGAAGAAGCCCTCGAGCGACAACGGAACGCGATGATGGACAGTTTTGCCCAAATCCTTTAGCAGCTACCCAAAAGTGATGCATCGGCTTCTAGCAGCTACTCTAGAAATGCCGCGCCCTTTAAGGTACAAGTTAATTTTGAAATCCCCATATTTGAGGGTTAGATAGACGCAGATGTCATAGATAAATGGTTAAATTTGTTGGAGGGTTATTTTTCTGTTCATGAATTTTCGAGTCGGGAAAAGATTGTTTTCGCTCTTCTCAAAGCAACCCCCCACGTCAAGGACTGGTGGGAAACCTACTGCGAGCAAAAGGATGAAAGTACAGGCTCACTATTTTCAGCCGTACCCACTTGGAATGACTTCCGGGATGCCATCAAGGAGCAGTACTACCCTGTCAAAAGCTATGAGGACAAATACATCAGATGGACCACATTGCGGCAGGGACGAGACCAAGATGTGTCGGTTCACAAACATTTTTCATACCCTTCGCACACAGTTGGGTATCAAAGATTCTGAGCTACATCTGGTACTCAAATACCGCGGCTGCCTACACAGATACATCCAGGAGGAGATGGAGTTCTTGAACATCTCCTCACTCGGCACAGCATACCGATACGCTGTCAAAATCGAGCAAAAGTTCAAACAGAAGAAGCGAGACTTTGGATCTGCAAATCCGAAGCCCAAAGGACAAAGCCAAGGCGGGGTGACCCAAGACAACCCGTCGAAGCCGCAAGAAAAGAACAACACCACGAGGCCGAAGGACACAGGAAAGTGGTGTGAGTTCCACAAGAGTCCCACTCATAACACAAGTGAGTGTCGAACCAAGCAGTCGCTGGTGGTCGAGTTGAAGGCTTCTGAATCAGATGCATGTTCTGACCCTGAGCCAGAATCTGACAAGGGGAATGGCAAAGGGAAGCAGATCATTGATGCGGATCCCAACGCCACTGTTGCCACCGCCAAGATCCAGAAAAATGAGCCCGAAAATCCAGAGGAAGGGGAGCATCTTTTCCACTCACACATGTGGGTGAAGGGGTTGGCGCTGCAATTCATTGTCGACAGTGGTAGCCAAAAGAACCTTATTTCAGCAGAGGTCGTGAAGCGGTTGGGCCTACCGACTACACCACACCCCCAGCCGTACAGTATCGGACGGCTTCATGAAGGACGGGATCTCAAAGTTTGCCAACAGTGCCGCCTTCCCTACAGCATCAAGCCCTTCACAGACGAGGTATTATGTGATGTTACACCTCTGGATGTTTGTGATGTATTACTAGGCCAACCATACTTGTGGAGGCGACATGCTGTGTATGAGTCAAGGCCTCGTGCTGTCATTATTTCTTTGAATAATTCATTATACAGGATACCGGAGGTAGCCCCACCTACCGCCACATCTTTGATCACCGCTAAGAAAGGCAGCAAGCTCATCTCCCAGACCAGGAAATTCATTTGTCTGGTTCACTCCCAAAGTAAGGGGAAGATCGTTGCTACGTCCATGACCCCTGCAAAGAGTTCCTCCATGCAAGAACAGCAGCGGCAAAGGGATACAGTCATGACAGAACACAGGAACAACTTCTCCTCACCCACAGGGGTACCACACAAGTTTCAGGTGGGTGACAAACTTTGGTTACATCTGCAAAGAGAATGCCTTACCAGAACCCATCAGAAACTCAGACCACTCCGATATGGTCCTTACACCAGTACCCAGGCTACGGGAAACAATGCTTTGAAGCACAACATTCCGCCATTCCTTCGCTTGCACCGAGTGTTCAATGTGGACCATCGTTGACCATGCTTCCCACCATTTCTAGACACATCAAAGATTGCAGAACAGCTCACTAGAGACCCAGATCAACAAAAGCTTCCTCATCTCAGGGAGGAACTCAACGCAATGGGGACCATTGCTTCCTAAGGGGGGAGGAATGATCCAGGTGGATGTTGGTGGCCACCCACCTATCCCATTTGGACCCCCACAACTGTCTCTTTCAGCTTTTTCAGTTTCCTAAATTGTAGCACAGTTTACTATTTTTAGCAGTTTTTCGGGTCCTGAACTTCCGGAGCCGTTTTGAGGCCCTAAACGACGTTTTTTGGGAAATCTGGGGCAACATGGGTCCATGGATTGATGTTGCCTCCCAAAGTGGTAGTGCTCGGATAGATCTTTCTAACGAGCTATTGTACGTGTCAAACAGAGATCGTATGCCAAAGTTACGACCCCGGGAAATTGATGTACCAATTTACCCAAACGGGGCCCACAATTTGGCGTTTCATCTTCTAGGGTTAGGTTTCGGGATGTGAAAGGTTTTCCATTGTTTCTCAACAATAAATAGGCCTTCGAGCCTCATTGTAACACAGTTCAGAGGCATGTAGCCACCACATCTCTTCTCAGAGATAAGCTACCATCGCCCTAGCTGGTTTATTTCCATTTCTGGTTGTAAGCATATTTAAGTATTTTCCATTAAAGAAATGAAGTATTATTTCCGCTGCCTCTTTGTGTATATGGTTATCTTTGTAATTTGTTGCATTCCTGTTTAAGTCCGGATCACACCCAATGGTTTGTATGGGATCATGTCATTGGGTCTCAACTGCGTTGGACCACCAGATTGGTCCACATATTTGGATTTCTTGGGGGCAAGCAATCTTGGGGTGGGAGGACTATCATGTCCCTATTTTTATCCTTCTTCATAGTGCAGCCAGGTTGGATTTCCAGGGCAGGAGATGGCTGGGTTAGTGGAACATGTTTATGTCATCATGGGTTCCAGTGGAGTTTTGCGGAGTTTTTATGGGATTTGATTGCATTCGCTTGGCATATTCCATCATTTGCACAATTTGCCTTTTGTTCCGTCTCATTCCGACAACTTTCACAAATGAACATTATTATTGAGAATAACTTAATTAATTATGCTCGAGGTGGCATTCCGAGGAGATTAATTGGTGGAACACCTTAGTGTAATAGCTCGTCGGAACCGGAACAAGAAGATCTACAGGATGGGATGGTTAGATGTGAGTTTTAGTGGCCTGAGGAGACATGTTGGCCAATTTACCCTTTTCCCGCATTAAAAGAATATTTTAATTGAAATAAAAGAGGGAAAAGTGCTCCATGATTAAAATAATAATAAAATAGAAGGTTCTAGAGGAGTCCATCAAATCTATAAAAGAGGAGGAGACCATTGGAGGACATCTTGGATTGAGTATTGTTTCTTGTATGAGAGGTTGAGAACCTGGTTCTCTACTCCATTGGTAGCCCCAGGATGAAAACCCTCGGGTGATTGAGAGAGATTGGGCGAGTTCCTATCTCCCCTTGGTGGATTCATTCATAATCCACAGGTGTAGTGAATGTTTTTCTGTTTCAGTTTGAAGACCGGAGGGTCATTCCCAGCTATTGTATTGGCATACATCTATATATAATAAAGCTGGATTTTGGTTGCTGCGTTTCTCATTGTTCTTCATGTTGTGATTTTTAATGAGATTTTGTGCAATATAGATTTATGATTTGGGTTTTACATGGAAATCTTCTGGAAAATGCATGAAAGTTTTATATGAAGTGTCTGCTCCAAAAATTTTGATTTGGGATATTACAAGGAGCTTATTATGTATCTGCTCCAGTTTTTTCTTCTTTCCTTGTGCTCTACACGCTTGCACAATTCTTCTTTTACCTTCTCATTTGCTTCAAAGTGTTTTGTATAGTGGCACTTTGGGCTCATGTAATAGCATACTATAGGTTGATGGGGCTGCAGGTTTCATCTCTCATCAATGATTTTCCAGTTGGAAGATGCTTTGGTTTTTCATCTATGTCTGCTGCCTTCATTGCCTCTTTGGCCTGATCCCCATGCTTAGAAACAAACTTCATGGTGGGTTTATCAACACCTACCAGTTGCAACACTTCAAGAAGAGAGTAGCTAAATTTGACTATCTGATTGGCCTTTTGGCTAAATTTATTTTCATAAACTTTATTCGCGATTTGTTTCCCTTGAGTCTTGTGACGCCACTCAAATGTATTCCAATTATCACAAGAAAACATCTTTTGCAAGTTGTTCTTCTGGTCAATGAGAGGTTGCAATGTAGGAATGTTTGTCACAAAAATTGTAATGTTTGGCCTCACAGGCTCCATGCACCTAGTGTTTTTCCTCATAAGGTTCAAGACCCATGTGTGGTTGTACATATAGTTGTTTATGCATTTTGCTTGATCCATGACCCTCTTCACCCCCTCAAGTTTGCCTATGTGCTTAAGCATAGGGTTCAAATGGTGTGCTACTCATGGGTCCAGAAAATGGTGGGGTATTTACCCTTCAGCAGCTTACCTGTGATAACATAGTTAGAGGCATTGTTAGTGACGATTTGGAAAAACGTTCTTCACCCTCGCCTCCATAACGACTTCTTCCAAAAGATGAAATAGTGAAATAATAACTATGCATCCTTCCCCTGATTGTATACATCCAATGATTTAAGGAACATTGTTCTTTGCGGGCAAGAAATGAGCAAATTAATAAATGTGCAGGATCATCTGTTAGTGGAACTGATGGACATGATGGAGCAAACTTTTTTATTCCATGAGTAGTAATTTCTGTGAGTGATTCACCTGTTTGTGAAATTCTTTCTCTAGAAGTGTCTCCTTGATATCATGAAAACTTGGGCCTTTGAAGCCCAAACCACATGGGGCTATAGCTTCTATCATAGGTTGATAATAAAGGGAGTTGGTAGCATTTAACGCTAAGTTTGAGTCGTCCCACCATCAAGCCATGCGTTTCCAAGCAACTTCCTTTTCCTGATTCTTCCATTTCCTATCAATGGTGTGCTGAGAACCAAGGGTGGTGCAAGGTACAAAGAATGGTTCAACCCTTTGGCTCTTAGGCTTGGGTGTGCCACGATCAACCTCTTGTCTGGGAGGGAACATTGGGGCTCTAAAGGGTTCTGTAGCAGGATTAGAGGAGTCTTCAAAACTGGGGTTTTCACTATCATGTACAGTTCCATTTCTCCGTCTTTGTTTTTTTTTACCTTTATTTTTGCTTGGTTTTACTTTTTTCTAACTTTTAAGGTTGTCTTCCTAGAGGCTAGATGACCTTCACAAGGCGCTTTGCGAGCTTTTATGAAGAGGACATTATTTACTATGTCTTGGGCAAGTTTATCAGTTTGTGAATGACACTAGATGTTTGATAGCAGATAGGATGATTCATCTCTCCCTAGCTCTAGCTGAAGTGGATTTGGATTGCAGTCTCACTTTACAACTATATCATTATTCTAGGCATTTGTAAACTACTTATTTAATTTTTAGATTAGGCTTGTTAATGGATTTATTTTCATCTTTTAGAGAAGCTTTTTTTTGGGGTTTCTCTTCAGATAAGTGTATTTATATTGTAGGGAGTGAGATGGTTGATGCATTTAGTTTCTTATAATGGCTTGACTTCAGTAAAGTTCGTGTAGTTTTAGAATTTGAGTAGTTCGTTTATGCTTTTAGTGTTTGGTTGAATGGAATATTGATAATCTCATTCACCTTAGTAGTAATTTAAGTAATAGTATCGATATTGTTGTGTTTCATATTTAGCCATGTGGTTCAGGTTTGATGCACTTTGTTCTCTTTTGAATTTCATTGCTTATGGGACTGATTTTTATAATATCATGGAGTATAAAAAGTAGCTGATGGTATTGACTTTGATAATATCATAAAGCATACAAAAAGGTAGGATTGTTTAATTTCTTTTAGTCTTTTGTAATGTGATTGAGGACTTTTCCTTAAAAGCATGCATTTCATAGGGTTTGTTCTATTTTATGATAATGTTTTTGTCGTTTTATGGCTTTTCCTTTGAACCCCTGCTGATTATATTTCCTTCCTGTCTCTTCAAGATAATCAGATGAGTAATATTTAGTGTTCTTGGTTCCCTATGATGTTGAACAAGACCTTGAGTTTCATTATGTCACTTTTGCGTAGAGTAGGCAAGTAGGAGGCGGGATAAGTGTAGGATTTGGAAATTGGATGTTGGAAGAATCTGAGATATTTGTATTAACAGGTTTGTTGAGCTACTATGGCAACTTTCTGCGCATGCCCTACGAGAATTTCATAAACGAACTTTTCCAGCTGATGTAGTGGGTAAGCCATTACCAGCGTCTTTGACGGAGGTAGCCACTCAAAGCTCACATGCACCAGCATTGCTTGCTGTAACAAAGGTAGCAGTTCCCTTGCTGTATAATGTGGTTTGTTTTTTATACTTTATTAAAGTACCTGTTGCATTTGAATATTGAACTTTTAACACCCTGAATTATATGTTTCATTAAAGTTGTTTAGAATTATGCTTGAAAAGTGAACACTGTATAGATTGATATGATTTCAAGGAAGATGCTCGCAACTTAACATGAAGGAAACACTTAGGATATATTGCTACCTGTTATCACTTGAATTGTGCTTTGAGGTGTCAAATTATCCTAAAACCAGCTATCTAAGCAAACATATCAGATCTATAATCTAGCTACTTGCTGGAATTATTAGCTCTTGCATGCGGTGGAAACGAGAAAAGCAATCGCAGTGTGCAGAATTTTTTTTCTGCTCCTCTAGATCAGGTCATCATCGAAAATATCTTCAGAACTTACAAGAACTCCCTTACAAGGAAAATGGCTTTGAGAAATTGACAAACGAACAACAAACCTGGAAAAATTTCAGTCTGCACAAAAATCGAGGCAGATCTGCACCAAATGTGCAGCCTGCTCTGCAATCCATACGGCTGTACAGAATCGATACAACTTTCTCTACAATCCATATGGATGACTGTACAGCCTGCTCTGCTGCACTGTACAGCTAATCTTCTCCTTGCTGCTGACTCAGTACCTTTTCCTTGCTGAACTACTGCCGAAACTCCTCGTCAATGGCTGAAAATCAGATCTTTGGTTTTCTCTTTCACTCACATGACTTGTGAAATGAATGCTTTCTGTGTGTCTTTGTCCTTTGCCCTCTCTTTCTTTTATAACTTTGTCCTTTGCCCTTTGCCCAGTCTGGCAGTTTCTCTCTGGCAACGATCCCTTTGATGAAGGGCTTCCCAATGTTGCACGTAGCGGGGACGTTTTTTGGAAGCGGGGACGCAGAAGCGTCATTTTCCAATAATCTAGGAAGCGAAGCGTCTGCTATATATATATATTTATATATATTTTTTGCATTTATACTCAAAACAAACATCCCAAACACGCGGAAACGTCCAAAACAGGCGGAAGCGTCCTAGAAGCGTCCGAAACAGGTGGAAGCGCGCTTCCGGGGACACTTCCTGTACGAATCCGCACGGGACGCGCTTCGGGCTTTAGAACCGGGGGGGGGGGGGGACGCTTCCTGCAACATTGGGGCTTCCATTCCTTGGTGAACGCTTTCAAGGCGATCCTCACCATATCATTCTCTTAAATAGTCACACCGATGACAACAAGCTCATATTTGACCTGAGATATTCTCGTCAGATACGAAGTCACTCCTTCACCTTGTGTCATCTTGGTGGACTTCCACTTATCCTCCAATAGCAATACCCGGTTCTCGTTCTTATTCTGGAACAAATTCTAAAGAGCCATCTACATCATTGTTTTAAGAAATGACCGTTTTGAAACCGAAACGGCCTGGTTGATCCGAGTCAATAGCCAAATATATGACCCGGCCCTTGAAACGGTTCAGTTGGCCAAGTCACCCATGACTCGGCCAACTCGGCCGTTTCCGTTATGACTCGGCCGAGTCACAAACAAACGGCCCAGGCACACGTAAACAACGTTTTATTATTTTTTTAATGGATTTTTTTGGTGGTTTTTGATTGGTTTGGATGTCAAGTAGTTATATGAATTTGCTAAATGATTTTTGGGGTCCATTCCCCCCCCCCCCCCCCAAAAAAAAAACCCTATTTAACACACCCAAGTGCTCTCATTCACTCACACCAATCTTATGCATTTGAGTGAGAGTCTTCTTTGAGAGTTAGTGAGCAGTTCTTGAGCTTGTTTTGGAGCAGCAGTGAGGAGTCTTGGAGGAGCATTGTAGCTGGAGTGAAGAGCTTCTTGGGCAGCGATTTGGAGCAGCATTGAGGAGCTGATTCTTGGAGCAAGCTTGAGGAGGCAGTTTGTGCCTGGAGGTATTTTTTTTCACCTCTATAAATCTGTTTTTGCTTAGTAAATTTTAGGTGCATATCTAGAAATTTTAGAGAGTGTTTTTTGTCAAATAAATGAACATTGAATCAAGGTTTTTTTTTTTTTCATTTTCAGATTGTTTGCTTTCATTTCCTAGTCAAAAAATGGCACCTAGGGCAAGAGATCCTGCTTGGGCATATGTTGAAATGGTTGATAGTCAAATGCAATGCAAATTTTGCCATAGGAAAATTAAGGAAGGTCCTGGGGGCATTAATAGGCTGAAACAACACTTGGCAGGGATTAGAGGCCAAATTACCCCATGTACCTCACCAGAAATTGGGGAGATTAGGAAGAATTTGTTGGCCAGCTTTGTGAAATTTAAAGAAGTTAAGGCTAGGCAAAGAGATACAGGCTGAAATTGGGAGGAAGAGGGAGATACAAAAAATGATGGCTGCCAACCCCCATTATGATTTTGAGGGTTCTTCCTCTATCCCTCAAACTGATACATCCAACCCTTTCCGATATGTTCCTCCCTCTTTTGGTTCTGTTCAAGATAAGGGAAAGGGTAGAATGAAAAAGGGTGATGTGACTATCAAAAGTTATTTCACTCCCTCCTCTCCATCAGATGCACATGGTCTTGAAGTTAGTAAAACTCAAATGCAACCCACTTTAGATGACCATTGGAAGAAAGAATTGAGGGAGACTGCTTGTGAGTACATAGCTAGATGGTGGTATGATGCTGATATCCCCTTTAATGCTGCTCGTTCACCATATTATGAGCCTATGTTTGATGCCATACATGCTGCTGGAAAAGGCTTCAAAGGCCCTACTATGCATGAGCTAAGGGGGTTTCGTTTGCAGAAAGAAATTCAATCCATTAATGAGTATTTGCAAGAGTTCAGGGACTCATGGGCAAGAACAGGGTGTACCATCATGTCAGATGGATGGACTGATCAAAGAAACCGTACCATCATAAAATTTCTTGTCTTCTGCCCACAGGGAACCATGTTTTTAAAATCAGTTGATGCATCTGATAAGGTAAAAGATGGCCACTTGTTGTTTCAGCTATTGGATCAGGTTGTTGAGGAGGTGGGGGTGGCTAATGTTGTTCAAATAATCATAGATAATGCCTCTAACTATGTTCTTGCTGGTAAACTGTTAGAGGAAAAACACAAGACCATCTTTTGGACCCCATGCGCTGCACATTGCATAGACCTCATGCTTGAAGATATTGGAAAATTAGATTGGGTCAAAAACATTATAGATCATGCCAAAAGCATAACAAAATTTATCTACAATCATACATTGGTTTTGAGCCTCATGAGGAAACACACTGGGGGCAAGGATATTATTAGGCCTGCTATCACTAGATTTGCTACACATTTTTTGACATTGCAATCTATGCTTTCCCAACATAGAAACTTGCAAAAGATGTTTTCCAGTGATGAATGGAATCAAAGCAATTGGTCTAACAAACCAGAAGGCAAAGAATTGAAAAGGAAAGTCCATGAAGAAACTTTTTGGAGAAAGGCAGCAGAGATTGTGAAGCTTGCTGAGCCACTAGTTAAGGTGTTGCGGTTGGTGGATGGGGAAAGGTTGGCTATGGGCTTCATTTATGAGGCTATGGATCAAGCAAAGGAGCAAATAAAGACGGTATACAAGGATAGAGTGGCAAAGTATGGGCCCATTTGGGCAATCATTGATGAAAGATGGAACAATCAACTCCATCACGCTATACATGCAGCTGGGTATTTTTTGAACCCACGGTATCATTATAAAGCTAAGGAGTCAGGAGCTTTGAGGGGGGAGGTCAGAGATGGACTGATTGATTGCATTGATCGCATGATCCCATTGGAGTCTGATCAGTTGGAGATACACCAATAGGCCAATATCTTCAGCAATGCAGCAAGTACCTTTGGGAAGAACCTAGCAAAGATTGCAAGAGAAGCAGATGAGCCAGGTAAACAAAAATTTCAATTTTCAAATTCTTAATAGTTTTACTTTTTTTTTAAAGTTTGTTAAATCGTTTATAATTTGAAAGTTAGATTTAATTTTTAATTTTGTTGAGCTAACTCATTACACTCCTATGTTTTTTGCAGCACAATGGTGGGAGGCCTTTGGTGGCCATTGTCCTAAATTGCAAAGGTTTGCAATTCGTATTTTGAGTCAAACTTGCAGTGCATCTGGGTGTGAGCACAATTGGTCTGTCTTTGAGAGGATTCACACAAAGAAGAGAAACCGTTTGGATCAAAAACGGTTAAATGATCTAGGTTATGTCCAATACAACCTTCGGCTCAGACGAAACCATTTGCTGAACAAAAGACCTGATTCAGATCCCATTGTGTTGGAAGACATTGATCCAACATCAGATTGGGTAGTGGAGAGTCGTCCAGCAGAGTTTGATCCTGATGAGGATCTTGATGTAGATTTAGAAATGGAGACATCAGTTGAACTTGAACATGTTGTTCAACTTCAGCCTGTTCAGTTGAATGCAGATCCCAATCCACCAGCCTCAGTCTCACAGCCAGCAAGGACTCCAGTTGTAGGTGCTTCCTCTGCTCAGCCATGACAGAAGCGCAACCGCATATCTACTCTATCTCTGCTTGCATCTACTGCAGTTGCACAGCCTGCTAGTGGTACCACTTCTACAGTTGCAGTTGGAGATGATGATGATGAGGAGGAGCCATGGGGCCCCCTGTTTGACTCTGATGATGATGATCCAGAGATTGATTGACATGATCTTGGCTCCTCTGATAGTAGTTACTAGCCAGTAGTACTGTAGTACTAGTACTGGAGTCTGGTCACCGTCACAGTTTACTTTTGTTGTAGAGGCCATTTCTAGCCTCCTTGGTTATGTGTTTTTTGTTTTGAGTCTTTGATCATGTATGACAGTTGACTATGTATTGCCATTGGGTACCATTTTGATATAATGGATTGGTTCATGAGCCTACTTTGATCATATGTTGTCTTCCATCTATATTATAATGCTGTGTGTTTGGAAACATGAATGAAAATCTTTAAAATTATGTTTTTTTATATAAAAAATAAATATTTAATGTATTTTTTCCAACGACCGAGTCATTGAAATCGAACCGGCCGAGTCATTACCGTTTCGGAGTCGGAGTCGATCCTCGGTCGAGTCGGAGTTGGAGTCGGAGTTTTAAAACTATGATCTACATCTCATGTGCAGTGTTCTTCCCGAACAAATGAGGTATTAGAGGATCCTTCGCACCATCAAGGATGATCAATCTTGCCCTTGTATCCAAATCCTCGTACACTTCGAGCTCCTTTGGGTCAGTTGGCTTCTTTATGACTGTCTCGGCGAACTCCCAAATCCTGTTGACCTACACGACCAACTCGATCCTTTCCTTCCATGGACTATAGTTGGACAATCTCTCCAACCTGTCCTCATATAGGATACTTGCTACAACTTCAACATTGTTACCTACAATGTGACCAACTCCCTCTTAAGTTGTACTTCGCTATGCACAACTTTGATTCACTGACTTCCAAAGTAGCTCGAACCGAGCTCTGAAACCCATGTTGAATTTCCACGATCTTGGGTCTAGGATAGAATCTTGGAATCTTTGACACTACCAAACCAAGAATCTCAACATAACTACTTTGCACAACGGAAGAATATAAAGCAATAAATCACATATGCACAAGTATACACAATTTTTAACAAAATATTGTACAATAATGTACAACACAATCTTCATTATATTAATCCAATTTGAATAATACAACAGTCTAGGGAATACAAGATACAATGACAATCACGTTGCGCATACTCTATGTTGTATCTTGTCCTGCTGGTCCTTTGCTCCTGTTCTACTCTCTAGCTACCCCTTAGTCCATCAAAGGACAACACATAGAGACTCCAGGAGGGCTGCCTGCTATCACTGCTGCAAGTTACGTCTGCTACAATGAACAGGGGTTGATTCAATCTGCTCTCTAGGCTGGCCAATTCTTGAGCTCCAATCTGCCAATCTAGCAGTCACTTTTGTCCATCAAAATGCTGCACATTAGGCTCCAAACTTCACCCAATCATGCAACAACCAATGTTCTTTTTTTACGCTGCTCTAGGGCTACTTTGGGCTATCAACACGTTTCCCTCCAACAAACCAATGATGCCCAATACACCCATTGCAAGATCTGCATCTAGGATAGGCTTTCATCCACCAAGATAAGCCCTCCAAATGGCTCCCATAGGCTTCTAAACAATCGGATCCAAAATTGATACAAAACACAGATCCCACACCTACAAAAATGCACCAAAGTACATACCTTCAACTCATTGTTTGAGGTCTGCTCCTCTGCTGCAACCTTGGCCTGGTTAGGGCAAAACCACAATCCCTTTCCAGCCCTTTATTTCTGCCCAAAATTGCTCCTTTTCACTGCGGTTGTCCTTCCTTGAAGGGCCGAGGAGTTTTGCTACATGTCTGGGCTATTCTACCCCTCAAACAAGCCTCAACCCTCCTTCGATTCTCTGCGGTTGCTTCAGATTTGCCCTCACAGGCCTAGGACAACCTAGTTTAGGGGACAGTCCACCCTCAAACAGACCTCAAACACTCCCAACCTTTATCCCTGTACCTCGGCCCTCTCTTCCTGCAATTTGGTCACCAAAAAGAGGCCTAAAACAACCTTCTTCCCACACTGGTTTCCTCCTTTTGTTGCGACCTAAACAAATGTCTCTTTTTCTCCTTCAATGAGCTTCCTTTTGTGATGTGTTGCACACTTGGATGATCAAATGACTTCGCCTCACCTTAAATTAATACCAAAAATAAGGGCTACTCGAATTAGTGAAGAGTCATGTCTATTGGATGAATTCTCCTCAAGCCTACATGACTTGATTGTCCAAAAATTAACTGAGAACTTCAAAAATTCATATCTCAAGTTCTCGAGTTTCGATTTGAGTGACCTTCGAAGTGTTGGATTCGCCACGCCATCTTCTATCAACTCAATTTTTCTCATGCTCAAATTCTTCATGGTTTTGGCCCAAATTTCGATGGGTGCAAAACCCTAACCTTGGGTTCCAAGCCACAAGTGATTCTTGTGGTGCTTTGCCCTCCAAACCCTAAAGGTTAGGGCTTGGACTATCTCCCAAGCTATTCAGAAAATCAACAAGGAACAATATTACCATAAGAAGTAGGAGAGAAACACCACCATTAATGAAAACCCCAAAGAGTTTTGCATTATTTTCATTCCAGAAAAATTACAAGAGAGTTTCGAGATTTAATGCATAATTCACAAACCAAATGCTTTGTGAGACAAATGACCTCTAATATATAGATAAAATTTCCAAACAGCGAGTTTTCTTGATCTCCGTCAAAGTAATCTCGACCGTCAATAAAGATTTGATTATCTTTTAATCTCCACCATCAAAATATTTATTTTTTGAAGAATTTTCGAATTTTTCTTTTAATTCATTTTTAATTAGCTCAAGATTATTAATTTTGAGCTAATTTCCAAAAAAAATTGACTTGACTTAACCACCAAGGTCCAAGGGACCAAAATTTCTTGAAATTTTCAATATTCTCTTGGCGGGAGACTCCAAAAATTAATTTCTCTAAGAGCCACTAATTTTTTATTTGGAGAATTTATTTTCCTAAGACTTTAATTTTGACTCTAATTAATAAAATCTATGCCTTAAGATTTATAATTAATTTTTGCCAGAAAATTTAATTAATTGACACATGAGGTAATTAATAATTTTTTTCAACCCTCTAATGTTTTAGCACTATGGCTAAAATATTATTTACATAAGATAATTACATTTCAACTTTCAAAGTGGAAAACCCAGTTCGTTGTAGACCTTCAATATTTTACCCAATTCTACGACTCAATATGATCTAGTAGACCAAGTGATTTGTAATAAAATAATTTAGCGAATTAGCTAAAATTATTCCCAAATCACTTTTACAGAAGACTCGATTATAACACTAGGACTCACTAAGATCTTGATGACAAGATCCACCCTAGCTTTGGGGTGAGGCTGGAGGGAAAAACTCTGTCGATCATGTTTGTTTAGAAACACAGAGGAATCAGTGAGATGAAAAACCTCCTAGGTTGGAAATCATCACCAAAATGATAGACTTACCTAGGTTGTTACATACATATGGTCTTACTAAGATCATTTACATTACAAATTGCAGACTGGGTTTATAACTCTGATATACTAATGATTGATGACTGGTGAATCCAAGACGATGTGAATGCTTGAACATGGTGGAATCTTTTTGCGAAAAAGTGTACTGCTATAAGGTAGTTGACACGGAGTGGTCAACAGGTCTATTTAAGGTCAATATTTCTCCCTTTCATTACCAAAACACTAACAGATACACATTTGACTTCTGCCTGTTCTACACAACAACCACATTAGGTCATCAAGTTATCCTTAATAAAGGATTATGTTAGATTATACATCTTGGAACCTTGCATGTAAAGGGGTGACTTTGTATAGAGTAAAACAACAGATGGAGTGGACTTTGGGAGGGAATTTTACATTAGATAAAGGGGGAAAGACTTTAAGGTCATAATGTGGTGCTTTGGCAAGTATTTGAAATTCAATAAGGTACTTAGATAAATGATTTTATTCTTATATTTTTTGAAACCGTTTTCTTTCTTTTGAATTGAATGAGGACGAAGTAGTGAAAGGTCTACTCTTTTTTGAAGTGGAAGAGGAGGATCAACAAAGCCCCATCCAAAAGTACTAGCCAAGATGGAAAATAGAGTTGGACAATAGATTTGAAGAATCACTTTCAAATTATCTCAGTGTACCCTTGTCTCGTAAGGAAGAAACAACTGGAAATCAATGGATCTGAGCATCTCTAAGTGCTCCCCAAATTACAATAAGTGGAAGGCCAAAGATACACAAATGAATTATGGGTATTGTTTTTCTATGTAGTTTTGTGTGATTAATTTGAATAACATTACACTTGTAGGTTTGGATGAGAGAGGCAAAAAAAAATAAGAGCTCAGTATTGTTCCTCATTATCTCTGTTATTTATAAAAGGATGATCAATGTTTAGGTTACTGTAATCTCATAAGATTTTTGTACTGTGCTGTATGGGTAAAGCCACGGTCTTTTCCTCTTGATACAATCCAGTCTTTGCTGTTAACAAAATAATATGGTTACAAGTGTTTCAACTTTAACTCTAGAGTTTTCAGGAGGTTCTACACGTGTACTATGATTGATTGCTAGCCTTGATGTTGTTTATGTTTTAGCATTTTATGTTCATTCAGATGGGCATGAATGTAATCAGGGGATCTCCTAGTTGGATTTACGGTGTCATCATGTACTAAAATTTTTATTGGTTTTTTGATGTATGCTATGTGAAAAATTGTATCAATATATTTTAATTCTATTTAATTTGCTTAAATTTTTAGTTCCTTATATATATCCATTTGAGAAACTGAACTCCAAGTTTCATATGACTTTGCTTACCATGTAAGTTGTTTGCCATGTTGAATGCCTGCAAATCATGGGAGCTAGAATGATTATGATCTTTTATCCATTTACAGATGCAAAGCTTTTTTAGGGATCCTACATGCTTTTTCATTTTTCAGGCTAGGATAGCGCTTGAAAGGAGGCGGTTTGTAGAGGGTGCAGCTTCAGCTGTACGTAGACAGGCATTATGGTCGAGCTTAGCTCATGACATGACCTCCGAATTTCGCAGTCTTTGTGCTGAAGAGGTATGGAATATTTCATTTGACAAAAATGCTGCAGCATGTCATAAGATTTACTGAATAAAATATTTATGTGGGATGCTTCATTTACTTCTGCCATTTCCAAATACTGTGCTGATTTCTGAAATGTTAGTGACTTTTTCTTGGCTTTCAGGCTTACTTGCAGCAAGAGCTGGAAAAGGTTCAAGATTTGAAGAACTCCAAGGCTAAATTAGATGATGATATTAAAGAGAGATCTGGTGCAGCAGATCAGAAAACATTTTCTTTTTCTAGAGCATCACGGCTTTGGGACTCTTTACTGAATCATACAAGTATGCTAAGTTTTTGAGACAAAACACCTTGAATGTTTTTTGTTTTCATAGATCTTTATATTCTTATCCAAGAGTGTCTCAGCATTGTGGTGAAGTAAAACTGATAAGCCTGTCTGCTGCATAAAAATGCTTGACAATTTATTTGGAGAATTTATCTGCCATTCAACCTATCTTTTTGTTTTGTTTGACAAGTCAGCTTATTCCACTAAGAGTTTGTTGGTTTATAGAAGTATCTAAGATGTCCCTTCGCTATGTTCAACCAGAATCATTTCGTACTTACCCAATTTCTCTTCCTAATAAAAAATGATGTCCATTCTTCTCCAGCGATTCAAATTTGGAATGCATGTTGGTGCTATGTATGATGTTACTGTTAAGACTCAAGAGAGTATAGGTCTTGCATGGGCAACATTACCCATGTAAGAGAAACAAATCTCAATGCTCAAATGACATACCTACGGTATTGTTACCACTTATATGTTTATTTTTCATTGGGTCTTCTATACTGATAATCACTTCTAATGATTTAGTGCTTTTTCACATTCTTATCCATTATTCCTTTATTAAGCAGTTACATAGAAGACATCAACAATATAGCATTTATGACAGTAGGATTATGAAGAGACAGCCAAACAAAGAATACAAAGAGTTTACCTTGGGAAAATCCACATGGGGAAATACCCAACAAGCTTTTCTTTAGAGAAATTCTTCAGTTCAACAAGAGACACACCTAGATCATCTAGTCATTAGGAATGCATGGTCAAAACTGGTTCACTGCCTCAATTCTGTGCTTTATTTGTATGAGTTCTTGAACTAAACAGAGATGACTACAACTTCAAGGTTGCTCTTTCACCATAAGCTTTGATACCATGTTGATTTTTATGGTGCCTTCTATACGGATAATTACTTCTAATTATTTTGACTTTTCCACATTCTTATTTATTACTCATTATTCCATCATTAAGCAATTATACAAAAGACATCAACAATATATGATATTAGGATCATGAAGAGACAGCCACATAGAACACAAGAGTTTACCTTGGGAAAACCCACATGGGGGAAAAGCCCAGCAATCCTTCCTTATAGAATCAATTCAACAAGAGACATCAAAGTCATAGACAAACTGACCAACATAGAAGCAAGATGACCATCCACCAAGAACCAAGCCAACCCTCCACAAATTCCAAGACAAGTGTCCTCAAATTTGTCCACAAGATCTCTGCAACAAGGTCTGCTTCAGGTCTACAAGAGGGCCGAAATTCGGCCTGCAACTCGGCCTCAGACTTTGCACTATACCACATAAAGTATGCCACAGAAACTCGTCTAAAACTCAACCTCCTTTGTCTACTAGAGTGAGGGCAGATAAGTCTTCCTTCCTTGTGTTTGTGGCCTTTATACTCGTCTTCTTCGCTTAGAACAAATGTATGATCATAATCCAAAGTGCTCTTGGAAGGAGATCAAATGGGCTACTTATAGCCTTCAAGTGATGCGAATGGGTGTCTCTTTGGGCAGGCTGACATGATGGCTTGGAGGGCTGACTTGGTCACTTGTGGAGGCAAAAATACAAATTGAAAATTCATTTTTTTCTTTTGCAAAGGTCATGAAGAACATGCCTTTCATAATTTTTCTTTTGACAATAATGAGCATGAAGAACATGCTTGACAAATAATAATTTTATTAAATCAAATACATCAATGAAAAAAATATGCATTATAAAGACCGACCATGTTTACAAAATTCAACCTGTAGCACCTCTGCAGCATCTCTGTTCTGTATCGACATGTTTGCTCATCAACATACTCAGAATACAAGCACCATCAACTCATGCTCAACAACAACATACAAATAACCTCTCATCATTAAGCAATGCATCATCAACATATTTTGTCCATCTATGAAATTGGCAATACATCAACAACCTTAGCAGCAATACTTCGACAAGCAGTGTATTCTCTCACAACTTTACATGATCAGACAAGGAACCTAGCAACAATACAAAATTAACCATATTAAACCCCTTTGACATCAATGATGACATCACCAACACAGTTGAGGCTTTTCGCCTTCCTCTCAATCGAATAAACCAAATTTACATAACCCCAAAGGATTATGTTTCTAACACAAAGCATTTATAGTCAGCTGTAGTTGTTATTTCAGATTTTTTTTTTAATTAGTAATCAATGTTGCTTAGCATTTTGCTGCATCTCGAGTGTTTGATGTCCTTAGAGAGCAAACATTTCATTAGCTTATAGGGGCTATGGAGGCAATCTCTTTATATAAAAAAGAGACATGAAGGGGTGCTCCTCCTTGGGGTCAAGTGTAACGAATAGGGTTCATTTACTTGTTAAGTAATCCAAAATACTTGGAATATGAAGATATCCATTGAAGATATAAAAGAATTGATATTGTTTGGTTACAACTAAGGGTCCCGTATTGTCAGTCCAGGAGGTAACTCCTCAAAATGAATCGTGATTTTGCATTCAGACTGATCATAGATATATACATGGAGGGAGAGATTCTTGGGCTTCATCTCTCAATGTCTCTTCATATTCCAATTCTCCTTATTTTCTATTTACAATATTTTACAAGGATTTACCTAATCCCAAAGATTAGGCGTCAACATTCCCCCCTTAATCTGAAGGGATGTTGGTGAGTACAAGCGTTATTTTGAATCTTTCAAACTTTTCTCTTCCAAGCGCTTTGGTGAATATGTCTGCAATCTGCTTATTTGTGGAACAATGGCGTAATTGGATTGTCTTGGCCTCAACAAGATGTTGAATCAGATGGTATTTTGTATTGATATGTTTCATTTGGTCATGGAACTTTGGGTTCTTAGCCAACTTTATTGCAAAAGTGTTGTCAATCATGAGAGGAGTTGAATGCACTTGTTTCTTCTGCAAATCTTCCAGAATATTCTTGAGCCACACAATTTTCTTTGTTGCTTCAACTGTTGCCACATATTTCGCCTCAGTTGTGGAATCCGCTGGAATTGATTGTTTGTGTGACCTCCAGGAGAAAACTCCTGATCCAAGACTCATAGCATAACCTGAAGTAGATACCCTAGTTTCTTTATCTCCATCGAAGTCTGAATCAGAGTATCCAATCAAGTTGAAGTCGTCGACCTGTGTATATGAAGCAACAAAACCGTAGCTTGTTGACTTTAAATGTAAAAATACAAGGTGTTTATAAATAATATTTTATTAATATGTATAGAAATGTACAAGGATGTTGAATGTTACAATGAGGCCCTCCTTATATACCTAGGCAGGTGTCCTTTCATGATTGGGCATGTTTTTTAGACATGCCTTTTCACTTAGCTAATGACTATTTAAGATAATCGTCATTTGATTATTTATTATTTATATTCTTTTTATTTTATATAATTTATATTTGTAACATTGCCTCTTCCTTCAAAAAGCTTTGTCCTCAAAGCTTTAATGCTGACGATTTTCTTCACCTAGTGTTTGTCATCTCGATATGTATAATTCGCCAATCATCTTGGCACATATAGCTCGTTAGTAATATTCCTTTGAAATTAGTTTTTTTTATTTTATAATATATATATATATATATATATAATAATAAGAATTATTTTTAACTATTTTTTTAAATAATTAAATTATTTTTAACTAATTTGTAATTAATTAAATTAATAAAACTCTGTTAAACGGGAACCCATCCCCACCAAAAACTCTCTCGTACCCGATGTTCCGGCGTACCAAAAACTTTTACAAGGGCTGGGAACATCCCCAATTTTTTGGGGATTTCCACGCTGTTCCCAATCCATTCCGGGCAGATTTTGGGGACTTTTCAGGTACTGTTCTATCGTCCCCAAAGAAAAAGCAGTATGTCTAACCCAGTTTTGACTAGGTTTACTTTGTTGGCTTTTTGTTGTTGTTTTGGATGAGATTTTAGTGTGAAAAAATTGTTGTTTATGCTAAGTTTTAAAGATAACTGCTAAAAATACTCTTGTTTAGTGTTGGCATTTATTTTCTCCTATCTCTGTCACTTAATTGTCTGAAGCAATAACTCAGTGCTGGACTTCATCCCGTTAGAAATAATTAAGAAGTCTGCCAACCTTTACTTCCGGTGACATGAATTAGGGACACATTTATTGTTGATGAAAAACTTCTAGTTCTGTCCTCAAGGTGAAGTAGACTTTCATTGAAACTGTTCCTATGTGGCACAATTAAGAAGTTTCTAAACCCACTCATAACCTACAGGAAAGTTTCTGAACTATGTTTAGACTGATTTCAAGGAATTATTGGGTTCATGCTTTGTTATGTTCAGTCTTAGCAATGATATATTTTTTTCCCTTAAACAATGGAGGTTTTATGGATGTTTATTTTTTAATGCAACCTATTCTATGAAGTAAAGGATGACAAATGACTCATTTCAAAGCATTTCCTCTTAAGGCTGATGTTTCCAAAACTGTTCTTTGCACTTACTTTGTCCAAGAATAATAAACCAGGATTCAAGGCTGATATACATCTTAAATTGATGTAAACAAACCCCACTATGTTTAAGGCTCTAACACACTTTGCAACTTTTAACTATGCCAGGGAAGTTGAATTTGTTTAACATGGCCATATTAATAAAAGTGATTGTAAGAAAGGCCCTTATTGCTTTCACAGGATCAAGAAAATATCTAGTGTGGTTGACCAGTGAAACCTAGTTTTTATTTGACAAATCTAACAATAGAGAGGTTGATTTAGGTGTTGAGATTGAAATATTAGGAATTTGAACCAAGGTTTGATTTTGACAAAATTAGTATGCTTGCCAACTGGGATAATAAGGTGAATTAGTCTACATGCATGAATCTCAACCAAGAATAGTAAAACTGAATCTGCTTTTGGATTTGACCAAAAATAACAAGCAAGGCAACTAGCTCTAGTAATTCAACCTAGGTTTTTTATTTGACAATAATGGCAAGACAAATTAGGTCTTTGAAAGGTCAAGCTAGTGAGAGTTAGTGTTTTAGCACTAGGCCATTTGGACTGTCATATAGATGGATACCCTCCAACTAACTACCATATGTCACACTAGGAGAATAGTTCACTTGCTCAACACTACTATTGACTCATCATCCTTCAACTAAAAACTTCAACTTGAATTTGAGATTTGAGATTCTGTGTTTGGATTTGTAATTATTAACATCAATTTCAGATTTCTTAGCTAGTTCAATGTTTATAATTTTATTGCAATGATATATTTATTATTTATCTTTATGCGCATGGTGAATTTAAAATTATATATATATATATATATATCTATGTATATATATATATATAAATTCACCATATATATATATATTATTGTCGTCCCCAACTTGCCGTCCCATGGAAAATTTGGGGGTGTGCTCTAGCCGTACTGGAAACTCGTCCCCTCATCCTCACGGTCCCCCCGTCCCCAAAGGCAATGCAATATAGATTAAACTATATATTTGATTTATATTATTACGTAATTATATATAAAATATATAGTTATACAATGGACCGATCACACCTTTTGACCACGGTGGTTGACCGTTTGACCTGCAATATCACTGCGACGGACTAGTGATGTGAATCTTGGCAGTGGCAGCGAACAAGAAGGGTTTCAATTTGTAGTGGTAGCCAACGACAACGAACAAGAAGGGTTTCAATTCGCAGTGGCAGTCAACGACAGCAGACGACAGCGGGGAGCTTGTCGTCTGTCGAGAAGAGGTGACACACCGCTGTGGGATTGTTCATCACGAACCCTCCATCTATTCCCACAATTGTCGACTGCTCTTTGACAGACTTGATGGGAATATGCTTCTCAAATCCTGGACAACACATGGTTGGATGATAGACTTCCCACATATTGAAATTGTAATTCTGTGTGTGCTTTGCACTTGCCTCTGCGAATAGGAACGGCGAAGCGCTGCATAAATCGTAGCAGGGTATCAGAATCGGCTTCATTGTGTCTCTCAATGTTAATGGTCGTCCATCACTACTACTAAACAACCCCTGCAAAATCCTTGCAGGGCTTCTAGTGGAGCGTATTGATGCAACTGCTGCCTTGACCCTAAGGATTAACCTACCCAACAACCCACATGATGACGATAACTGGAAGATTCGTTGTGTATTTTTTTCTTTAGTGTCCTGTACAGTTGGACAATACAAATAATTGTCACTTTTGTCCTTCCTATGAGCTGTTTGGCGTAAATTCCTTTCAGAATATCCATTTTTCCCATGAGAACTAGACTTGAAGCATGCGGTACAGGAATGAGAAATTTTCAAGCCCTTTGCATCTTTGCAGCTGCTGGCCATTTCCTCTACCTCCTTGTCAAGTTTTGCAATCATATTCATTCTATAAATGCGTTTTAATTCTAATAAATGACAATCACAACCACCATATTCCTTTGGAGGGCATGGAATGTTACCATCGCTATTAGCCTTCCAATTTGGTAATCTATCTATAGGGTCTACAGTGCTATTGTTGGTAACTGGAAGTGAAGCTTCTCTAAATTGCTACCCTTGGCCAATGAAAGATCTCTGATAAAGGAGAGGTTGCATAACCCATTAGGTAGGTCTTTTAAAATGGAACAACTTGACATATACACTGACGAGGCCAACGACTTCAGCTGTCCAATGCTTTCTGGAATACTTCTTAATTGGCTGCATCCCTTCAAATCTAATTCAGCAAGTGATGTTAAGTTTCCTAAGCCATGAGGGAGATCTACTAGCCTTTCGCAATAGGATAGATCCAATAATTTCAATGCTGTGAGTTTCTCAAAATTACTAGGAAGCACTTTTAGATTCTTGCAACCCTGCAAATTGAGTTTTTGCAGAGAAATCAATGATCCAAAATCTTCAGGCAATTGCATTATACTCGAACAATACTCCATTCTGATTACTCTTAAAGATTGGAGCTTTGAAATTGACGCTGGTAATTCCTGTATAGATCTGCAATATGAAAGTGTGAGTTCTTGCAAACCACGTACTAGATCACCCAGGTCTTCAGGCAATTTTTTCAACGCTACAAAGTGGATCAATCTAAGTATCCGCAAATTCCTGAGATGCTGAAGATCGCCGGAAGAGATTTCAAAGGCATGAGAACTTGACCTTCGACCATCAAAATCCATGCAGCTAACACTCGAGGGAATCTCGTGGAAATTCAAATCCCTTGGTTCGTACTTCAAATATTTCAATTCCTTTGACTGGGACACATCAAAGGGAAGATGGGAAATTGCAGCTTGTAGAAAAACCAACTTTTAAAATGTTTCATTACATTTGTCTTGGACTTTTATCAAGTTCCCCAATGCAAGAACTCTTATCAAACTGCACATTAACTCCAATTTTGATGCTGGTATATCTAATAGATCCTTAATATTTTTCTCCTCAGCTCTTGCCTTCTGATCTTTGAGATCTTCATAGTCTTTCTTAAATTCGTCAGAGCCAGATATGTGCTCAAAAAGTGCAGTAAGCTCTTTTGGATTTTTTGAAAATTCATAATCCTCATGTTTCTCTGACGCATCATATACACCCAATTCCACACTAGCCAACTGCGATTTTAAAACCGAATTCGTAATGTTACTGTCCACTGCCCTTGCTGCCTCTACTGACAAAGGTTTTGTTATTTCTTTAGATATAATAACAAAAACCTTATCATCATCATCAATGCCTTTTTCAACATCTTTCTCATTCTTATGATATTGTTCATCTTCTTGTTTCTCAAGATAGTCCTCATCCACATCATCTTGATCTACATACTTTTCATTGACATCATTTTCATTTGGATCATCATCTTGATCTACATAATCGTCATCCACATCATTTTCATTTGGATTATCATCTTGATCTATATCATTCTCATCCACATCAAGATCAACTTCATCTAGATCATCATCTTGACCTATATCATCCTCATCCACATCAAGATTAACTTCATCTGGATCCTCCTCTTGATCGATGTCATTTTCATATTCATGAATACCTATTACATCTTTATTTTCATTATCATCATTCTGATCAAAATCTTCTTCTCTTGCTTCACCTTGTTTCATTTCTTCACCATCACTATCATCTTGCTTATAATGGATTTCTGGATATCCTTCCTTTAGACATGCTGTAATTTCTGCACATGATTTTTTTAATTGCTGAAATGTTTCTTGAATTTCAGTTAACTGCTCAATGAATTCAGGGCGAAAACTTAACGACATATTGTGCAGCAGATAATGTTCAAAGACTTGCATGGCTCTGATACCACTGAAGTGGCTTGTTGACTTTAAATGTAAAAATACACAAAGGTATATATATATATATATATATATATATATATATATATATATATATATGTTGAATGTTGCAATGAGGCCCTGCTTATATACCTAGCCTCTAGGCAGGTGTCCTTTCATGATTGGGCATGTCTTTTAGACATGCCTTTTCACTTAACTAATGATTATTTAAGATAATCATCATTTGATTATTTATTATTTATATTATTTTTATTTTATATGATTTATATTTGCAACAAAACTGTAACTTGTTGACTTTAAATGTAGAACTACACAAAGGTATATATATATATATATAAATGTACAAGGATGTTGAATGTTACAATGAGGCCTTGCTTATATACTTAGGCAGGTGTCCTTTCATGATTGGGCATGTCTTTTAGACATGCCTTTTCACTTAACTATAGCCTATTTAAGATAATCGTCATTTGATTATTTATTATTTATATTTATTTATTTTATATAATTTATATTCGTAACAATATACTTAAGTCCAAAGTCTTGAGTTCCCTTCAAGTACTTTACAACTCTTTTTGTAACAAACCAATGTCCCTCACAAGGATTTTGCATAAAACCTGGAGAAGATTCCAACAACAAAAGAAATGTTTGGTCTGGTAATAGTTAGGTAGTTGAGACTTCCTACACGCTGTCTATACTTTGTTGCATCCTCAAATTCTTTTCCTTCAATGGATGTGAGTTTTAAGTTCTGTTCCATTGGATTAGTCAAAGGATTGCACTCGGCCATGCCAAACCTGTTCAACAGATCTGCAATGTACTTCTTCTGAGAGAGGAATATAAATTTCAGACGTTGAGTTACTTCAATACCAAGATAGTAGTGAACATAGCCCAAGTCAGTCATTTCAAAACCTTTCCTCAATTCCTTCTTTATGGATGCAATATAGCTCTCATTGTTCCTTGTCATCAAAAGATCATCTACATATACCACAAGATATACAACTGTTTTGCCAACTTTCTTGACAAACAAAGTTGCATTATCAAGATCATAATATTTGAACTTGAGTTTCAGAAGATGCTCATTTAACTTCTCATCCCAGGCTCGCGTTGCTTGCTTGAGGCCATACAAGGATTTTACAAGCTTGCATACTTCGTGTTCTTAACCCTTGACAACAAATCCTTCGGGACGGGACATAAAAACATTCTCTTTCATATCTCCATTCAAGAAAGCAGTTTTTACATCCATTTGATGGACTTTCCAACCGTTCTGAGCTGCCAAGGCAAAGAGTGTCCAGTTGGTAGCCCATTTTGCTGTGGGAGCAAAAGTTTGTTCATAGTCGACTCATTCCTTCTGTGAAAAGCCTTTTGCCACAAATCTGGCTTTGTGCTTGTCAAGTGAGCCATCTGCTTGATACTTGTTCTTGTCGACCCACTTGCAGCATATTGGTTTGGTTCCCAATGGAGAATCAACGAGCTTCTAGGTGCCATTCTTTATCAAGGCATCATATTCTTTCTTCATCGCTTCTTTCCATTAATCATGAGAAACGACTTATTTGAAGGAAGTCGGTTCAAAATTCGTAGACAAATTCAGTTCACAATCATAAGAAACATCCATATCAACCAGTGAATCAGAATCGTCTACATCATCTCCATTCTGCCTAGTAGAGCTCCTTTTTCTTGTCTTTTCAATCTCACAAGGATGAACACTTTGAAGTGTCTTTGTCAGCCATTTTGGAGGAGCTTTCTGAGATGGCCCAGTCTGCTCAACCGACTGAGTTGGACTAGATCAAGATTTAGTCTCCCAATTCTGTCAATCACATCACTCAAAATTTCATTAGTGGTTGGAGCATCATGTGGGGAAGAGAGTGCTTCAGAAGAAGATTCCACAGATTGATCCAGTATAAGAATCCCCCCTTCAAGATGTGGAATCTCATTCTCAAATTCTTGAAAAGATTTTACGTGTCCGAATCTATCCTAGTGATCAAGCTGTTGCTCAACAACATTGTCAGTCTTGGAAGATTCAAGAAATATCACATCTCTAGATATTATAAACTTCTTGTTCATTTCATCATAGAGACGATATGCTTTGGAGGTATTTGATTACCCCAAGAAGATACAGTTACGACTTCTTGCACCGAGTTTGTTTCCTTGTTTCTTGGGTATCAAGGCATAATAGGTGGAACCAAAGACCCTGAGATGCCTCACTGAAGCAATGTGGCCATACCACATTTCATAGGGAGTCTTGTTTTTGAAAGCATTATATGGACACCTATTCTTTATATACAAAACACATGGAACTGCATCAACCCAAAACATCAATTTAACATTCTTGAAAAACATCATTCAACGTACCATATCTAAGATTGTCTTGTTCATTCTTTCAGCCACTTTGTTCTATTGGGCATCATAAGGCACAATTGTTTGATGTTTGATCCCATGCCGATGAAGATAGTTTTCAAATTCATTTGAAGTGTACTCTTTTCCATCACTAGTGCGAATAGAGCCAATATGAGATTGTGCATCATTTTCAATCCATGCATGAAAGTTCTTGCATGTTTGAAAAGAATCAGATTGGTTCTTCAATAAATAAACCCAACACATTATGGTGTAGTCATCATATATTTATTACCATTTGCAGAGGAAACAGGTGTTGGGCCACATAATCCTGAATGAATAAGAGCAAGCTTTCTATGTGCTCTGGAATGAGAATCATGAAAAGACTGTTTGCTATGCTTTCCTAGAATACAAGCATCACATTGCTTAAGTTTCCTAGGAATTGTAGGGAAACTAGTAAAACCATTTTTCTTCAACGAACGAAGGCTGTCATAGTTCAAGTGTCCAAGTCAAGGATACTTGGGAGTGGGAGCGACATTTTCAGAAGCTCCCGGTTTGGGAGCGTTTTACATATATACATATATATATTATATTTTGATGCATATATGTCAACAAAAACATGTAGAATGATGAATTAGATATAAAAAACATAAAAAAACATAGATTGAACCATATTACAACAATCATCTAAAAGTTATAATCTTCATCAACCATGTCCACAAGTTAGTAACATACAACATATTGAGTCTCATGATTCATCAATCTTAAAGTTTCAAGCTTTCAAAATTCAATATATAACATTTATCATAATTGATCACCAAACTTGTACTTGTAAGCTAAGTGTAACCATTACAACAAAGAATATCTAACATGAAATGATATGAAATGAAACAACTTTCAACTTTCACGAAGCATCATATTCATAATTCATTACCAATGAGTTATAATTGCCAACTTCAAACGTAAATTGTCATAATCATATATTGTTTACAAAAAATATCATAATAAATTTGAAAGAGTCAACAATTATTAAAACTATTAGAAACTAGAAAAGACAAGTAAATCTATTATCTATAGCTTCCTCTTGCCACCACGAGAAATGTCTAATTTCTGAGAAGGTCGTGGTGGTCTTCTAGGAGTCTCCTTTCACACAGTCGCACGACCAGAACTAGAAGTCACATGCCCTCCACGTGAGGATGTACATGGAGGTGGTGAAAGCAAAGGAACGATACTTAGAAATCGAGCACTGGCACTGCTACTGGATGGTGGGGGTGGCATGGTTGTTGTTGCTTCATCTTCATCTCTCATAAGCTCTGCTTCCAATTCTTCAAGATGTATAGTGCCATCCTCCAAATTATCGTCCTCTGGGTAGTTGTCCCAAATTTTATATGTTGGATCCTCATAAGCCCGATCATAGTAATGACTCAACAACCTCAAGTTGTAGTCCACATAAACCAAGCGTTCTACCCGGTTTTCATTGAGTCTGTTTCTTCTCACATTATGTATGAAGCTGTAGGTGCTCCAACACCTCTTTGTAGAAGAAGTATTTACAATCTGTGAGAGAACCTTTTTTGCCAATTTTGGCAGAAGTCCCATGCCGCCATATGCTTCCCACCATGTGAGAGCATCAAATCTGTCTCTATCTCCAATTGCATGCAAAGAACCAAACAAACCAGTGCAACTAAAGTATCCACCTAATTCAAGACGCAGATTAGCACACTCCTCCCTGTAAGGTATCAACTTGTCTAATGCTTGCATATATCTTGTAGATACCTCTTGATTTGTATGGGGTTTGACCCTAACCACACCCCCAGGTGCAGGTTGGCCCAACCAAGATGGAGAGTAGTATTTTGGCGTAAGGATATATGCCAAGGCATGTAGTGGAACATTAAGTTTATTCCACCGTGTACACACACAATTGTGAATCAATGTATACAAGTTGGGATCATCTTTTTGAACAATATCTTTTATTTGCCCCAACATGGTATTCATCTGCTCATACAACTCCCCAATCATTGGTTTATCTGTATCTGCAAAACGAATCATGTGATAATTGGGCTTGGTGAATTCCAATACTTGCCTCACACGTGCCCAAAACTGACCATCAAAAGTGGTCTCCTCCACCTACTTGTCAGCTGCATTTGTAGGCCTTTCCTTTAATACTTTCCAGTGTGACTTGATACCATGCTAGCTAATGACTCTCTTACCTTCAAAAGGCGCTTGAAGGTGAGATAACAGCTAGCAAATCTAGTCTTCGCAATCTTCAACAACTCCAATCTTGAGTGGCTGTAGCAAAGCCTATGGGTATTACTATGATTTGTAATGAATTTTATCATTTATTTGCCTCTCTTGTACAAATCACCAATCCATTTGTATTGTTGTTCTTAATAATATCATGCATCAAAAGGTTCATTGTGTGAACCACACACCCAAACCAAAATATGTTTTGGTATTTATTCTCAATAATTTCTCTCGCTGCCTTACAATTAGCAGCATTATCAGTGATGACTTGGATGACATTGTATGGCCCAATACATTCAATTGTTTCAAGTAATGGTTCTGCAATGTTGATGTCAGTCTTGAACTTCTCTGAGTAATCATATGCTGAAAGAAAGATGGCACCACTAACAGACACAACAAGAACATTAATCAATGGCTTGCCTTTTACATTTGTCCATTCGTCAGATACAATGGACACCCCATGCTCAGTGCAAGAATTTGTCATTCTACTCAAAGAATGTGATATTTTTTCTTTTTCATGATCAATTCCAACGGTTCTAGCCTTGTCATACCCATGGCGCTTGTATCCTTTAGGGGCATCATTTATGGCAGAAACCATTTCATGCCAATAATGTGAGCAAAGAACATTGAGTGGTATCTCACACGCATAGGGAAACCAATAAACTTTGAATCCACATCATTCCTACACCCTTCATTAAGGAAATCTGATATGGTTCCATGCCTTAAAGAGATGTTTAGTCCTGTGCCTCCATATCCACTGCCATGGGAGGATGCTGAAGGAGTTCTTTGTGCAGATTGATGTAATTGTGAGCTATGTTCAAGGAAACCCCTTTGATTTTTTAGTTTTGTATTGGGCTTCCTCCTCTTCCCTTATGTATTTGGCTCTATTTGTTGTTGACACACTTGCACAAGTTTTGGTTCCTATTGGTTTATCTTCATCCCATGGCCTTTTCCCATAGAGATGCCTTCTGGCATGAATGTATGAACCTGTGTAAGTTTTGTTGCAATGGGGGGCAATCAAAGTTAGTGGTTTCGCCCCATTTTCCTCCTTTAAGCTTAGAAACATATTTCCACAATGGGGTTTGGTCTTGTTTAGTTTTTTGGGCTGAATCATGTTCACTATCTTCCTCCTCACCAAGGTACTCCTCTCCGGATTTTTCATCAAATCCACAACAACCCACTTCTTCATCCTCTTTTTGATCAACCCTCCTCCTTCTACTCTTCAACACCATAATAACCAAAAAAGAAACCAAGAAGAAGAAAATGCCAAGCCATATCACCATGATGTTTGAACTTTGAAGTTTTGAATCTCCAAAAAAATGGAGGAATGGGAATGGGAAATAGAGAAAATATTTATTTATTTATTTAGCAATGAACATAAAAAATATGCTAGATTAGAGTGTAGATCCTACCTCTTTGACTTTCAATCCCAAGCTCTAATCTCCCCTTTGCAAGCTCCTCCAAGCTCCAAACTCTCTTGCTCCTCTAGCTCTCAATGGATGAAGTGAATAATGGGGAGGGGAGAGGGTATATTTATATTCCCCGCCTCCCCTTTCCCTCCCTTTCCTCTCCTCTTTGCCGCTTGGCGTCACCCTCCTTCTCGGCCGCGCGACCTTTTTTCGTTGTCGGCGGACGAGAGCATTTTTCAGAGTGGGGAGCGGTCAGGAGCGATCGCTCCTGGACTTCTCCCTCCTCTAGAAAAACACTCTCGGAGCGTACAGGAGCGAACGCTCCCCTAAATGCTTAGGGTCGATTTCGGGAGTGCGCTCTTGACTAGCTCCCGCCCGGAGAGCGAATTGGGAGCGGGGAGGTGGGGGGGGGGGGGGCTCCACTGCAACACTGGTCCAAGTCTAGCATGCCATAAAAGACTTGATGGAAATGTACCTTTATCATAGTGAGAATTGTATGAAAAGTTTTCTGCACGAGTAAAAGTACCCTACAGTGTCAGAAGCATTTCTTCTTCTATCCCCGTCATGGCAAGTGAGTGATTTGATGCTTTTCTGACCTCGACCTTGCCATAAAATATATGAATGGAGTGCCCTTGCTAGTGGATGTGGACCAAAGACAACAAGTTTCTCCTCAGCTCTGGGTGGTATAAAACATCATGTAGAAGAAAGTATGGAAGACCAGGCAATTTGAGCCTGATGGTGCGAAGCCCTAATGGCTTGAGTTTTGACTTATCTGCAAAATATACTGCTCCTCCAACATTGTGAGTGAATTCTTCAAAATAATCTCTCCTAAAAGTCATGTGGCAAGTTGCTCCTGAATCAAGCAACCAATCATCTTTCCATGAAGCAAGTGAAGCATTGAATAAGTCTTCAGTTAGTCCAATGTTGCAATGTGCCACAACATAGTGAGCGGATTTAGGTGCTTTATAGGCAGAGGAGGTGTTAACTAGACAAGAGTTATATATAACTGTGGTAGAGTTATATTATAGTGTGGTATTATATGGCAAAGTTATATGAGCGAGGTCAACATATGACCGGGAGTCGGGAGGAGGAGTTTATAACGAGGGGAAGTGTATGTAGCGTATGGTGATGCCGTAGAAGGAGTGTATGGGACCACGATGGGTGGTATGGGGAGGAGGCAGTGTGATGCTGCAACAGAGAAACACGATGTGTGGTATGGGGAGGAGGCAGTGTGATGCCATGACAAAGGAGGTTCAAAAAACACTGTTTAACATTGATATCACTCCAGAATCCGTGTCTATTGCACTCAGTCACAGTCATACATAATCATGCCAACAATTTTCAAAGAAATTTCTGCATATCACTCCAACAACTCCATAACATAGTTGCACGCAGACACAATAAAAAAATAATCGACATACCATTCACCACAGTAACGAGCGCTATGCACCTCTGCAAAAAAAAGATGGCTAAAAAAGCCGACGCAACAGCCATTAACTCTTGCTCGCCAGTCTCCCAAAACAACGAAGAGGACCACCAGAAAATCCAATGCACGATTGGAAATGAAGTAGGAGGCAACAAACACAAAGGTGCCCCCGAAAGTTCAATCACGCCATGAATGTAGGTAGACCATCGATTGGTTATTGAACTTGGCTTCCAATGAATTTTTAAATCTTAGCTTTTTGTCGGGCTTCTAGTATAGTGGTGCAAAAACGGATTGGAAAGTATGACACGATTGGGGAGAGTTTTTTTTGAACTGCAGGACAAAGGTGACAGTGCTGCAGAAATATGCAGAACATAGGTAGGAGGGAGTTACAAAGGCAGGAAAGGATCCAAAAATAGAGGCTGGGACCTATGCTCTGATACCATGTCAGGCTAGGAGGTAACTCCTCAAAATGAATTTTGTTTTTGCATTCAGACTGATGATAGATATATATATGGAGGGAGAGACTCTTGGGCTTCATCTCCCAGTGTCTCTTAATATTCCAATTATTGTTATTTTCTATTTACAATATTTTACAAGGATTTACCTAATCCTAAAAATTAGGTGTTAACACGTATATATACTTAGGTGGGTGCTCCTTCACGTACAATCATGTCTTTGAGACATGCCTTTTCATTATTAGCTATACCTATTAATTATTATTCATTATTACTAATTATACGTGGTTATCATTATTACTAATTATACATAGTTATGTTCATAACATTGCCTTCCCCCTTAGAAGAGCTGTGTCCTCAAAGCATTTTGATGAGAAGGTGTGTATCTGTTTCTTCATCTTCTAATTTATTTTCATCTTTTGAAATTCTTGGAGTTGTCATCATTGATGATACAAGATGATATGATCCTTTGAATGATAAACAAAATTGTCGAATTGAGAAAGGATCTAACCATTCTAAAACAATCTTCTGTGGAAATTTGCAATTATTTGACTGTTGAGATGAATTATTATCATCAAGATTAATTGTGCTAACATCACCATTTTTCGGAACATAAGTCGTTTGTTTCCATTCAATATGATGCTGATAAATTGACTGATTAAGGTATATGATTTTATGATGCAGATGTGTTAAAATTGGAAAATAGGGCCAAATTCTACTTTAGACAACTCAGTTGATGAAGATAATTATTACATTAAATTCCTCTCTTCGAGAGGACCAAAATTGACCCAAAGATCATCAAATTTGGATAAGGAGAAGTGGGTTTTGGAATTTATGTTCCATCACATGTAAAATATTAAGGTCGACCTCACCTTATGTCGGATCATCATAACCAATAGTCACGTCTCTTGACGCCCATCAAATACTATAAATATAAGAGTCCTCCATCCATATTTGGCATCATCATATCTCATTCTTCGTTCTAAAATAGCCGCAGAAGAAGGCAATCTCCAATGAAGATGGTAAGGGCAAAGATAGCATCATCAAAAGTCTCCTTGATTCGCTGTATTCCACAAGCTAGTGACCGACGCTGTTTGGGCTATTTTGTAACTTGATTTGGGGCTTTTATCCTCGATTACATATTTGAATTTAGGACAGAGGATTTCACCCGGTTTAAGTGCTGATTTATATTATGATGAACATGATTATCATGGATGACCCCTCCTAGAAACAAGCCACACTTGCTAGGGCCACCTTCATCCATACCTCAAGCCTTGATCCTCAGTTCAGGAGACCGTGTAATGAAGCCTCTGTGTGTAATACTTAAACAATGAGCAACATGGTTTGTTCTTGAAGCCTAGAAGATGATCAAAGGCTTGCGTGTTGATGGAGGGACTATATGAAAGGAGGCCGCAGTCAAATCTAAGGTCTGCTTGGAGTGAACAAGGTGCATTGAGCAGACTGTGTTTCTCCCTAACCAGTATTTAGTATTTCAGAGGACATGTCTCCAACCTATGTTGCACCAGAATTTCATATTGTCTGGACCTAAAGGCAATATTGTTAGACCTTCTGTTGGCAAGTCAATTTTATTGTACTCTGTCTCTCTTCTGAACGTTTCACATTTATAATAAGAAGAATTGATAAAGGGTTTTCCCCATCTTGGGGTTCTTCCATGGCTTGAGCCATATACTTGTGTTCTTTTGTCTTTGTCTTGGCTTGTCTTCTGCTTTTATTGCTTATGTTCTTTCTTGAGTTACAAGAAATATGAAAAGAAATGGAAAATTGAATGGGCTAATATGGATCATTGTGTAACTGTCCTAAGCAAAGAACATGTTCAAAATTTAATAGGATGCCGATAAGGTTTTTTTGTAATATTATTTTCTGTTAATGTGCTTGTAGAATTTTCTTGACTTGTTTTTGGCATATGATCTTCTTTGCTTACTGATGTTGTTAGGGTGATTACTTGGTCTTGACTTAGAATTCTTATTGTCTGTATGACAACATCAGAGGATGCTTCGCCTTCAGTTAGATTCAGATCCTTTTGAATAGTGATATTATTTGGATTAGTGTTTGCTCCCTTTTCTTCAACTTTGATTGCTATATTTGAAGACTTTGATGCTTCTTTTGGGATAAGTTCTTGGAATTTGTTTTTCAGTGATTTCTTATCATCTTTAAGCTTTTTAAGCATGCTTTTTCAATTGCATTAGTAGATTTTAAGTATGCTTTTTGAGACATAAGAGTTCTTCAGCTTCTAATTCATCAACTTTATTTTTAATGTTTTGTCTTTCAAGTTTTTCATGTTTTAAACATTTGATTTGTTCCATAATCTTTGGTTATGGTTTTTAACCGCAAATTTACATATTCCTTCTCTAATAGACTCTTGTTGAATTTATTCTCCTCTTCTAATTTTTGCTTCATAGCCTTGGACTTCTTGACCTTTGCAAGTATTTTTTGACTATGGTCCCTTAGATGCAAAATTGCCCCGTCCTTTTCTGTTGATTTTTCGTAAAACAAATCTTTGAGATCTTTATATTTCTTTTCCGATGCTTTGTTTTTTTTGTTCAAGTTCTGCAAGTTCGTGTTTGTGTACTACTATTACCTTGATGTTCTTCGACAATAGATAATTTCTCACATGTTAGACAACATATTTCGCAATTTTTTAGAATCGATCGATACTTAATTTTCGTTTCACAAAACAAACATTTAGTCCAAAATGTCGACTTATATGTGGAACTCACATTCTTTTTTTTCTTGACTTCTTTGAAGTATATTTCCTTGCAATTTATAATTTTTTTTCTAAACTTCTTTTCTTTGGTGTTTTAATATTAGCTTCACTAAAAAAAAATAAAAAAAAATTGTCCTTCCTCTATGTTGACTATTAAAAGCTTGGGTAAGATATATATATATATACCTCCCCATTGTTGAAATTTCCATGCACCCTAGGTTTGGTCTATGCCCTAGCTAAGAACACAAACACACTAGAGATTCCCAATTTTAAACAACTTTGCATAAAGAAATATAACAACAAACAGATTAATAACAATACACAATATTTTTGGCCGAAAACACGTTCCTTATTAGTCCTTCAATAAGAAAACCATAGGGCTCTCGTACCAAGGATCATGGCCCTTTATAAACCCTAATACAAAGCTAATATACATAGTCAGTCCTGACCAATTCAACTTGGGCTGAGGCCTAGTCCGCCGGCTCTCATCTACCCAACATACAAATACAAATAGCTGTCCTTTGCGTACAAAACACAATCAACAAGATACTTATTCAACTGGGCTGGTTTGTTTAGCCCATAGATCTCAGTATCACTTGTTGTCCTTGTTGTACCTTGCTGTAGCCTTCAACCCTTCACTGCTATAGTCTTCTTTTATCCACAAGGTCTACTCTTGTTGAACTCTGTTTAGCTTCCCTATAGCCTTGGCAAGCTCCTCTAGGCATATGGCTACCTTCTTCACCAACAGACTGCTCCCTTTAGTCTACTGTCCAACTGCTGTTCTTACTGTTTAGCCTTAATCTTTTTTATTAGCCCTTAGTCTACATATTCAGCCCTCCACTGGCCCTAGCAGCATTGTGTAGCCCTCAACGAGGTACCCTCTTTGGCACCTCGCAAACCTCAACTTGCTGCTGTCCTCCCTTGGCCACCATTACAGACCTTTTAACAACTTAGTCATGTTGAAATATGTAACTAGGTTCGGTCTTAAGGCATGGGTTTCATGCTCAAGAGAATTTATTTTTATAGGTTAAAGCACCCATTGAGTGCTCCTATGTTTTTCATAGTCATTGAGTCATTGTCATCTATGAATGAACCATTTGGGCATGTTACATATTGTAAGAAAAATTATTTGAGTCAAATTAGAGTCAAAAGACCCTCTAAGACCATGTCAAATGTGCAAGCATCAAGTTGGCCTCATGAAGCAACAAGTCAGCCTAAGGACATTTCAAATCGGCCTTAAAGGATGTGTCAAGAAGCCTATATATAGAGCCATCGACCTCATTTGAAGGTAACTCACTCAAGCACAACAAAAGTTCGATCAAGGGACAAGAAGAAGCCTCCTATCCTAGCGAATGAAGAAGAAGGAAGAACCAAATTGTTTGGGTCTGTTTTAGGGTGAAAATCTCTCACAAGTGCGAGGAGGATTGGGTATTATCCTATGTTGCACGAGTTTCCGGTATGTGGGTATGTGGGAACAAGCATCCGGTACGGCTAGAAGCTTTGCTGAAATTTATAGGGAGCGTCAAGTTGGGAGTGACAATATTATATATATCAAAAATTAAAATTTTAAAAATATATAATAATTTTTTAAAATAAAGTGTAAAGATTAAATGTACATACCAAATTGAATTTTTAAATAATTCAAGAGACAACCATAAAAAGTTAAAACCAATATGAAAAGCCACCCAAATCATATTGATGTTCAAACTAGACAAAAGGCAAAAGCCTATAGTAGTACATTATTCAAAATGCCCAAGAGCCAAAATATAGCAACAAAAATATAAATCTTAAGATGATCATAGAGTATGATCTTCAGCATCAAGGAGATCCATATAAGCTTGAGCCTCACTAGGGACTAGATCAACATCATCATCATCATCATCAGATGCAACAATGTCATCTAAAGGTATGCCAAGCAATCAAACATTTGGTAAAGGATTGTCATCATCCTCATCAATTTGCTGCATCTTCAACATTCACATCCCATCATGCAGCAGGCCCTTCTAAATATTCAAGTAACTTCCTTGATCAAAGTTGAAGACTACTATGCACATAAACAATTTTCTCTTGTGTCTTAGAGGTAGGTCTATTCCTCTTAACAGAGTGTATGAAGCTATAAATGGATCAATTCCTTTTAGCAGTTGAGGAACTAGCAACCTCAGATAACAAACCTGAAGCAAGCTTTCAGTGCTCTGGGACGTGGCCCCCATACATTCTCCGCCATCCAAGGGGTTTCTTTTGAGAATAATGCTTGATGTCCCTCTTTTCATCTTGGGTGAATGTAGGAGGGCTTAATGTACCAAAATGAATAAATTGCTCCTGTATCACACTTGCTTCATCAACAATATACATCTTAGTTATAACATCAAGAAACCTTTGTTTTACCTCTTCATCATCTATAGGAAGAATTCTATTTGGTCTTTCCATATACCACTTTGGATTAAGGGCATATGCAACCATGTGAAGGAAGGTATTGAGTTTACTCCGTCTTTTCTCTATTAGCTTGTGGATTTCATGGGAAAACTCCAAAGAAGGGCGAATGATGTGCTTTACCTTGTCCACCATGGTATTAATACATTCATATATTTCTCTGAGAGTAGGAGAATCTGAATCAATATACCTGATCAACTCCACAATTGGAGCTGTGAAAGAGACAACATATCTACAATCAACCCACCAATCCTCATTAAGAAGCATTTCTTTTATCTTCTCCGCTTGAGGTGACTTAGACTCAGTCCATGCATTCCACTCTGAAGAAACAACAGTGGGTTGTAAAGATGCATAGACCACAACAATGCGCTCAAGCAAGATAAAGTATGTGGCATATCTTGTTTTTGCAGGTTTAAAAAAATTCTTCTTTGAATACATCCTGTAAATTGCCAAGGAAGCATGGTGGTTGCAGATGAACATTTGTTCCTCCCTCGCATCTGAAATGATTTTTGCAATCCACTATATTTTACCAATGTCTTTAAGAGATTGTTAAGGGAATGTACACAACAAGGAGTCCAAAAGATATGCCTATATTGACTTTGGATCATCAATCCCGCTGCTTTATTAATAGGTGCTGCATCTGTGATGACATTTACCACATTTGAAGGACCAACCTCATCAATTGCATCCTTCAACATTTCAAACATGAAAGTAGCATCTTTAGTTTTTCCACTACAATCAATTGCTTTTAAAAAATAAAGCCATGTTAGCGATGTGATAATAACATTCAACAAAGGTCTTTGTTGAATCTCTGTCCAACCATCCATGACTATTGAACAACTTGATTGAACCCAACATTGTTTGAGGTCTACCATAAGTCCATGCATTCTTGTCACCTCTCTATCTAACAATGAAGTCCTCATTTTGTTGTAACTTGGGAGTGCATATCTTGTCCCTGCAACTATGATTTTTCTCACCATTTCTTTATAGTATGGTGAACGAGTGGCATTAAATGAAATTTCATTTGCCATAAAAAATCTGCTATGGCATCATCTGCTTCATCCCTATGCAAGACATTGTACATTTTTTGAATGGATTCACTTACATTAGTCCTCCTAGTACTAGAACTCCCTTGAGTAGGCTCAATTTGGATGTGACTTTGTTCATTCATATATTGGGATGAATCTTCATGTCTACATCTCTTATTAGGTGACTCTGTGCTACTATCACATTCATTGTTTCCATTAGCTTTCATGTGAAGCTTAGTCATCTCCATTCTTTGTTCAAAGCTGCAAGTGCAACCCTTCACTCATAACCGAGGTATGCCCAAAAGATGATGCCTTATTCTTGTATAGCTACCCTTAAATACATAATCACAAAAAGTACATTGCCATTCCTCCCAACTACCACTATTTTTTTCCTTGTTTTGTGTTATCTTTTTCATGAACTTCAGTAAGGGCTTCTTGGAAATGTTGCTTGATTGCTTGTGGGTAGCTATTGTTGTCTCTACATTTTGTTGTTCAGCTTGTGGGGCTTTTGTAGGTAGTGGGGGTCTCATCCCGCTTTCCCCACGTTGACTACCCAACCCTTTATCCATGGTCTCAATACTAAGAATTTACATCAAAAACAAAAAGGATTAGACGTAGAACTTACCGGGAATTTAAAATTGTTAAAAACCTAAAAGATATTAATTTTTTTTTAAAAGATATTAATTAAATTTGTAACAAATAGAATAAACAAAATTCATATTTTCTAATATAATAAAATTTGAAAGATTTTTTTTAAACATTTTAAAATTATTTAATTTAAAAACATAATAAATAAAAATAAATAACTAACATTAATTAAAATAAATTTCAAAATATTTCTAGAATTTATAATTTAATTAAGTTCAAAGTTATTGTAACTACTAACATTGTTAATGCCATCATGAGTGTAGGTTCAAGTTTCAACCCAAAATTTTTAAAAACAAAGTAAATCACTAAATTAGTAAATTGTATTGTATATTTCATACTGTTAAAATAATAAAATATTAAAAACTAAAAGAT
Organism: Pinus tabuliformis; assembly: GCA_031772625.1. Lineage (NCBI taxonomy): Eukaryota > Viridiplantae > Streptophyta > Pinopsida > Pinales > Pinaceae > Pinus > Pinus tabuliformis. The sequence goes on along the minus strand of CM062816.1, from coordinate 980,066,717 downwards.
ATCAATCAGACATGAAAGACGATGGTGTTATGAGTTCTGCTACCAAGCAAAAGTGCAACAAATTTACTTAGACGAAAATTTTAAATAAGCATTACTAATTATTAAAAATTAAAAATGATAAATGCCAACTTCAAAGATAAGGATCACCAGTGTGCCGAGTCTCCCACATATTTCTACAAATACTGCAAGAATCTCATTAAATAATAAATAATAAAAAGTATATATATATATATATATATATGGCACATTCCTATACGTATCAGAGGAGTTTCTGTTTCACGGTTACATTCTAAGTTCTAACAAATACATCCAAATATTCATGAACACAGTCGATTTTATCTCTTTTTGGGGGCTCTGTGAGAATGGGATCAAGTGGGTAGCTGTACTTTCTGTCTACATTCACAAGAAAAGAACAAAGATCTCACATGAAAGTTGTTATATAATTTTCACAGGTGGCTTGGGACCAGGTCTCTCTGCCACTCATTTCTAGGAAACTAAATTGAGTGTGGACTGAAATGCCCAAGTTGAAAACTAGCTTGAGAAACTTATAAGGATTTATACGAGCTTGTCCTAAGAACACGAATATGGTCATCTAATGATTAGTTATATTTTCATTGAATATTAAGTCTACAATTTCACAGAGCAAAATTTTAGTAGATTTAAGTCTACAATTTCACAGTATGAGTATCAATTTTAACGAAACAAGAATCGTTCAAGAGGTCAAAGAGGAGCCTCTGCTTTGCATAAGAGTAAAAAAGATGCAAATTTCTAAGCATTTAATGGAATAAAAATTAAAATTTCCAGGGATGGAACAACTTGTAGCAGATTTAAGTCTTTGAATTCACCAATATTGTGTGAATGACAGTAAATATCAACTTCAGCAAGACATAAATCATTAGAGAGATCAAAAACAAAAAAGGAGCCTCTCCTGACCATCAGATTAGTATTACCGTAATAAGGATCAAAATTTCCAAGCCTTTAATTTAATGGAATAACATTTCCAGGGAAATTTTTTCCAATAAACTTAAAAACCCTTGTAGGCTATACCAACACTGAGCAATGAAAAAACTAAAAGCACCGATTATTAGTATTTACAGCAGCAGCAACGATGGAATCCCAAAAATTAAAAGCAAGTGAAAATTGAAAAAACTAAAAGCAAGTGAGATTCCTGCCAGACATATTGTAGCAGCGACGATGGAATCCTAAATAATTAATAAAAGACCCTGTGCATAAATGGTAGGTACCTAGACCGTGGCATCACTTGTGCCTTTGAAGCACTTGAAGTTGCTAAACCCTAAGTGCGTCCCTCATTGTGTCGCTGCATCCCTCACCCATGCCGAGTCTGAGAAATCATAATGAAACTACTGGAGTCTGGATGGTTTGAATTACTCTGGATGATTTATTATATAGAAAAATACCAATGAATTGCCGCAAAACGTTCGCGTCATTTTTTCTTGGGTTTTTCCTTGGGTTTTGTGGAATGTGCGGTATGAATGGTTCGGGAGCCTGTGGGAGATCCAATCCATCAAGGAGCTTCTAGACGGTCCTCAATGGATCAGAGCTCCCACTTGCTCCTTGCAGAAACTAGTACTCAGAACGCCTATTTTTGAACCATCAAAAGTTCCCAAAACGCTCCAAAGTACCTAACGACGCTCCCACCAATTTTGGAATGTTTCGTAACAGCTCCCAAGCTCCCAGAAGCATTGGAGCTTAGGGTATGTGCTCTCCAATGGCTGAGAGCGGTACCTGTGCAACTTAGGTATTATCTATTGCTACAGAAGTTGAGTCATCATAGTTTTCTAAGAGGGTCGAAGCAAGGAGGAAGTCAAGACACCTTTCAAGCCGAATTGCAAAAGAAGGAGACATTATCCAAGCGAAGAGGAATTAAGAGACAAATCTTTGTCTATCTCTAACGCATGGTACAACTAGGGTTTCTGAAGAGGTTGAAAAATTGCAGGCCTGTAGCAAGAGGCCAAAATTCTAGAGAAGTCGAAATCAAAGGTGCAGAAGCTAGTTTGACTAGCGTTGACTTGCAAAAGAAGAGCTGTTCAAGGAAGCCATGTGACTTGGTCTTGGAGAGGTTCTTAGGTCAAGGGTCTTGGTCTTCGAATTCATCAATTGAAGAGTCTATAAGAAGAAGAATTCGGTGGGTTCTCCTCTCAAGATTGTAGAACTTTTGGCCTTGGTTGACAACTTATATATGGTGTCCTTTGTGTCATTGTTTATTATGTTTTGTTAACTGTTTGATGGAAAGAACTCAATAATAATCAAGCTAAAGAACAATATAATCAAGAAAAGTAAATGGTCTTCACAAGCAATTCTCATAAGCAAGAGAAACAACTTACACTTGCTGCTCCTAGATTTCTCAACATGGTATCAGAGCTAAGGTGACAAGTCAAGTAAGAGTAGCTCATCAAAGGATCGAAGTTCTAGAAGATACATCATCATCTTGCAGTAAGATGACCTACAAACCCTAGTTCGTTCAAAGAAGGATTCTACAAAGCACTCTTGGGAACCTCGCTCAAGGAAGGAGACCTCAATAGGCCCTACCTCCTCTCAAAATTCAAGAAGAAATACAAAAGTGAAGCATCTTGAAGTCTACTCATCCAAGGAAATCAAGATCAAAGGCATTGTCTTCATCATCAAGAATTGAAATTGATCTCCCTCTTCTTGGATCAAAGATCACTTTTGCAGAAAGGCATCTTCATCAAGAAGAAGTCCTCTATTACCGGTATCATCATCAAAAATCAAGAAGGCAACAGGTTGAAGAGAAGTATCATCCCAAGTAAGTACATTTATTTCTACTTCTGAATCTATCAAAATGCCTTTTTCCAAGGAAAACAACAAGCTGGTTGGGGCTTCAAACTTTCTTGCATGGAAGAAAATGACAGACCTGAACCTCATAAAAAAGGAAGTTATGGAACATGTTAAGGGCTCAATCACTAAACTTCCAAAGGAAGACGTTCAAGATCATGCAAAATTCATGAAAGGGGAAGTTTGGGCTCAAAGGATTCTCATAGAATCCATTAAGGATCCCCTCATTCCTCGTGTATCAAAATTAGAAACATCAAAAGAAATATATGACAAACCTGTAGAATTTTTCTCCTTAAGCACTGCAGGAGAAGCGATCTCATTAAGACAAGAACTCTACAAGATGAAAATATCAAAAGAAGAAGGAATAACCTCAAACTTTATGAGGGTGTGTGAAATAAGGGACTAACTACAAGAGTTGGGAGAGATAATGTCCGACAAGGAAATGAATACTATAGTGCTCAATGCACTACCAGAGGAATGGGGTAACTTTACATCAAGCATCTATGGAAAGAAGGCAAAAACTAATGTAGGATAAAACGAGCAAACTCAAGCATATGCTACCATGGTGAAGAGTAAATGAAAGTTTGGGAAATTTGGTCCTCAGAAAAAGAAGAAGAATATGGCAAAGGTCCAATGCTATGGATGTCAAGAATATGGGCACTATAAGAGAGATTGTCCCAAATTCAAGAAGGACAACACAATGTTACTTGGGAGCGGGAGCGACATTTTCAGAAGCTCCCGGTTTGGGAGCGAATCCCGGAGCGTTTTTTTTATATATATATATATTTATATTTTTTATATTTTGATACATATATGTCAACAAAAACATGTAGAATAATGAATTAGATATAAAAAACATAAAAAAACATAGATTGAACCATACAAAAACAATCATCTAGAAGTTATAATCTTCATCAACCATGTCCACAAGTTAGTTACATAGTAACATACAACATATTGAGTCTCATGATTCATCAATCATAAAGTTTCAAGCTTTCAAAATTCAATATATAACATTTATCATCATTGATCACGAAAGTTGTACTTGTAAGCCATTACAACAAATAATATCTAACATGAAATGAAATGTTATAAAATGAATTGAAACGAAACAACTTTCAACTTTCATGAAGCATCATATTCATAATTCATTACTAATGAGTTATAGTTGCCAACTTCAAACTTAAATTGTCATATATTATTTAAAAAATTATCATAAAAAATATGAAAGAGTCAATAGTTATAAAATTTACTAGAAACTAGAAAAGAGAAGTAAATCTATTATCTATTTCTTATGCTTGGGCCTCTTGCCACCACGAGAAATGTCTAATTTTTTAGTCTTGTTGGAAAATCAAGGTCTTTGTCATTAATATCACCCTCTAAGCATTAATATGCAGAGGTATCTCTGTCATTACCTCTGTATCTGTATAGGGATCTTTGTCATTAATATCACCCTGTAAGCATTAACATAAGATAGAACAAGCATAGCATGTCAAGTCAAGATTTTGTTTGAGTGATGCGTACATTTTTAGGAGGGTCATGATAGAGGAGTTCGACAACCAATGTCACTAACATCAAGGTACATAGAGGGATTGGTGCTCTTGATTAAATATGAGTTCCATACCCTAATACATGACAAAATTCAATGGAAACATTGCAATCCCCCAATCCTGAAATCCTGAAAAACTGATAAGTCTGCTGGATTTTGAATGAAATCTAAAATTCTACTTTCTCCATATGAAATCCAATGAGGCTGGAACCACTCTTAAACATCCTAAGTCATTTCATGGTAATGTTAAAAATTTAAGTAAAAGGATGAAAATGAATATTAAGGAGAATGTCACTTTTACTTTAAGAATTTAACATTGCCATGAATAACATATCAATACTAGTGCCTAGACTTGATCATTAAGCTTCCCCACTCAAAAATTATTTGTTTCTTTAAAAAAAATTGCATTTCAAACATTACTACAAAAACACAAATTGCAAAAAAAGCAAAACGCTCCTGAAATCACTCCTGAAAAGGCAGGGAGGGAATTTTTTTTTGGAGAACGCGCTCCCGACCCGCTCTTGAGTCGCTCCCGCCCGGAGCACGGATTGGGAGCGGGAGCAAGGGGGGGGGGGGGAGCACTCCCTCGCAACGTAGGGACAACACCAAAAGAGGAAGAGAAGAAGCCCATGTCATTGAAGAAGTGAAGAAGTTGAAAAGAAGAAATCTCCAAGAAGGAAGAAACAAAAGATCTCTACTATCATTGAGATAAGTCTTCTCCACCTAGTATCAAAATTGGAAACATCAAAAGAAATATATGACAAACTTGTAGAATTTTTCTCTTTCAGCACTGCAGGAGAAGTGATCTTGTTAAGACAAGAACTCTTCGAGATGAAGATATCAAAAGAAGAAGGAATAGTCTCATACTTTATGAGGGTGTCTGAAATAAGGGACCGACTACAAGAGTTGGGAGAGATAATGTCTGACAAGGAAATGACTACTATAGTGCTCAATGCACTACCAGAGGAATGGCGTAACTTTACATCAAGCATTTATGGAAAGAAGGAAGCTACTCCATTCAATGATCGATGGTCAGTATGCAAAATTGAAGAAACCAGGTTGAAGGCAAAAACTGCCGTAGCATCAAGCAAGCAGATTTAAGCATATGTTGCCATGGCGAAGAGGAAAGGAAAGTTCGGGAAATTTGGTCCTCAGAAAAGGAAGAAGAATATGGCAAAGGTTCAATGCTATGGATGTTAAGAATATGGGCACCATAAGAGAGATTGTCCCAAACTCAAGAAGGACAACAACAAAAGAGGAAGAGAAGAAGCCCATGCCATTGAAGAAATGAAAGAAGATGAAAAGAAGAAATCCAAGAAGGAACAAGTAAAAGATTTCTACTATGATTGTGATAAGTCTTCTCCACCTAGTTCTTTTTCAGTTCTTGTAAAATATGGCTGTCATGGTAGGAATCATTAGGAACATGATAGGATGAATCATTTTTAGGAGATGGCATCATAGGAGCATACAAATGAAGCAAGAGCTAAAGTCATCACCATAAGAAGCTTGAAAGATAGCTAAAGTAGAAATCTATGACAGTCATCATTAGAATGAAGTAGCTCTTGGTAACCTCATTAGAAGCATAAGTAGCACTTATGGGTAAAAGTAAGTCATCTACTATAGAACTCATCATACATCATTGGGAAGGAGCATCTGCAAGATGAGGATAATTGCAATCCTCTATTGGAATCTTCATTTAGAAGGTTCATCTCTTGAAAGGTGCCTCAGTAAGAATTCCACTTGTGACGAGATTCATTGTTTAAAAGAATGATGGTGTGATGACAAAGGAATGCAGCAAGTCAAAGATGATTGACAAACTCTAAATCAAGGATAGGAAGTTGCTAAAGGAAGTCTAGATGACCAAAAGAGGTATGTATGAATATGTTCAATGAGTCAAGTCATGTCATTATATAGTTGCAGATAGTAAGGATGCATGCTCTACCTCATGAGCATGATCAAGGGAAAATGATCTCTTTCATTAAAAGGATGCATAAAGGCATGGGTCACATATTAACTAGATGAAATCAACATAATATGTCCTCATATGGAATATGAGGTGGTTGACAAAATGAAGGAACTATGATTGGGAGTTCTTGGGAAGTAATATGTGAATAAAGAGAAAGGAAGAGATCATGAAAATGCAACTATGGAGAAGGCAATCAACATCCTATGACTAGAAGAATTGACTATGATATCTCCATGGGAAAGATATGAAGACCTTGGAAAAGTCTGAAAAGAAAGAAGACCCTTGACAAATGAATATCTTGGAGATGTGTCAATATGAATGTAGGATGTTGATGTTGCAGCAAGCAGATGTCATGATGAAGGGCCATCACAAAAGGTAATTTTTGATTTGATGTTCATTTTTGATTTTTGAGCAATATCTAGATGGGCTAATACAGGGCTACCGAAAGAAAGGTGTGGATGTCATCTACAACTGTTACTCATGTGATGGGATGGAAGATCCTAAAGGATACAAGATGTGGAAAAAGTGTTGAGAAATCAATGCTAGTAGGAATTAGGGTTTTGATTCCTCTTCTTGATAATTACTTGTGAATTATGTTGGCTTCTTTTACTTCTTTATTAAATTATGTTTCATCAAGCAATTACCAAATTATGTGTATGAAGATCACAAGAACAAGAGACACAAGATGTAGGCGGACAACCAGGGCAAAACCCCTATGAGGGGAAAACCCAGTCAGAACTCTTCCTTTAGTAGATTCAAAGACAAGATGAGATAATCCAAGACTCTTTGACCTAGACACAAACTTCCTCCAACCACCAAGTCAACCCTTCCTTCTCCAAGTGATAACTTCTCGGCAGCAGCTTTGACCTAAAATTTCGACCTTGCAACAACATAATTTCGGCCTCCCTGCAATAGAAATTTGATCTGCAGTAAAATTTAGATTTTCGACCCCTGCAAATGCCCAATAACTTCGCACGTGTGAGAGATGGATGGCCCAAAACTTTGATTTTGTCTTTCCTAGCAGAATTTCGGCCTCCTTGCAATAAAACTTTGACCTGCAATAAAATTTAGATTTTCGACCCTTGCAAATGCCTAGTAACTTTGCACGTGTGAGAGATAGATGGCCCAAAACTTTGATTTTGTCTTTCCCTGCAATCTTCTTCCTTCTCTAGCAACTTCACACTTTTTCTGCCTCTCTTTCTTGTGTATCAAACTTGTTGAGTGAGTGATGCAAATGGATCAAACTGCCTCTCTATATATAGCCCTAATGTATGCCCTAATGTATGCCGACTTCATTAGGATAGGGCCGACTTGGTGTGGAGGTGTCAAATGACCTATTTGACCCAAAAATAATTCTTTTTTCATGATACAAAAGCCCAAGAAGGGTCTAATAAAATTGACAACGACTCTATTGACTCAATATAAAACCTAGAAGCCTACAATGGAGGCTTTGTCCTAAAAATGATTACCCAAACATGAAACCCATGCTTTAATAAGTTGTTTTAATTAATAATAAAATTTCTTTTGACAAATAAATTACATTATACAGTTATGAAGACCGAACCTAGTTACATTCTTCAACACTCCCTCTTAACTAGGGAGGTATTCATACATATATATACAAGTACATGGAAGATCTCAAAAACACATGAACTACGAAGAGTTTAGGCACACTCAGTGCCACAGACTAGATACTTGACCAGGGTTATCTATCTGGGTGGGACTAAGATGGACTAAAGCTTTCAGCCAGTCTAGGTACCATCAGGCTTACTAACTAACCATCAACCCAGGGATCTAGGTGCGTATCCAAGGTCAGAGCTCCAAGACCAACGCCACCCTCCCTCTTCGGGATCAGGACATCAAACACACATAGGCCGACCAAATGTCCTCCCAAGCATCTGCCATTAGATGCTTCATCTCTCCTTATCAACTAAATCTGCAATGTCAACCAATCCAAGCATGCTTCTAAAATACTCAAACTTCTTATTTGGAAGAGACTTCGTTAACACATCAACTACTTATTCATCTGTCGGAATATACTGTAGCTTTACGACCCCATCTTGTACCAAACTCCTAATGTAGTAGTACTTGTTGTTGATATGCTTTGTCCTTGCATGGCATACAGGGTCTTCGGACATATTGATGCTGCTTTGATTATTAAATTTATTATAGTAGGATTCAAAGGCTTTCCAAATAAATCTACCAAGAGTTTTCTTAACCAAACAACGTCCTTTCCTACTTCACATGCAACAATGTATTCGGCTTCGACACTACTTAACGCAATAAGATCTTGTTTTCTACTGATCGACGAAATCATTGCAGACCCTAAACTGAAACATCCACCGGTAGTGTTTCTTCCATCAGTCTCACTGCCACCCCAATCGAATGTGCAAAACCTGTCAACTTAACTTCCTTTCCATCATACTTTAGGCAGTGATGTATAGTGCCACAGAGATATCTAAGAATATGCTTAGCAGCTATCTAATGGTCATGACGAGGCTACAACTGAAACTGACTAAGAATATTTACAACAAAACATATATCAGGTATTGTATTTATCAAGTACATCAGAGAGCCCACCAACTTACAATAGCTAGTGGGATCGACGACACTAGAGTTAGAGTTATTGAGAATTCAATAGGGCAATGATTATGATTAATTCTCTTTATTTGATAACTATTTGTGTTTCATTTTTACTTGTTAACTTTGTTCCTTATTATTATATGTGTGAAGCATCAAACAACTATCAAAACAAAAAGAACAATGACACAACATATAGGTTGCAAGCCGGGGCAAAACCTCTCCTCTTGAGAGGAAAACCCTTAAATCTATTCTCTTCCTTATAGATTCTTCAATTGACGAATTCCAAGATGTTAAGATTGAGACCAATACCCTCCAAGACCAAGACCAACCTCTTTGAGTGATGTGCCAACTTCGATCTAGTCAAACCCAGTCAAATCTCTTCTAGTTGCACCTTCTCAACCTTCTGTTTTAAGATTTTCGGCCTCCTACTGCAGATCTAAAATTTAGTCCCCAAAAACTGCTGCTACCACATCTGGGAACTTCGATCTTCTCTTAGAGCCTTTCTTTGACCTTTGCGTGCTTTTCCCTGATCTATAAAGCTTGAGAGAGACCCTTGGTAGCCTTCGCTTGACCTCCTTTCCTCCTTTTCACCAAGATCGAACTTGTAGAAGGTTGCCCTAGGTCAGTGCAGAAACCCTAATCTTCTCTAGCACGTGTGAGGGAGAAAGATAGCCCGAAATAAAAAACTTCTTCATCTTCTTCTTTCGTTGCCTCTTCCTTCTTCTTCCTTCGCTAGAATGAGAGATGAGTGAGTGTCTTCAAGGAGGTCAAATCCTCTTCTATATATAGGCTTCTCTAAGGGTGGACGCGGCTCTTCCTTTAGGTTGACTTGATAGCTGCCAGGCCGACTTGGTCTTGGAGGGTATTCCGACATTTTTAAAGACATATTTTTCTTTACGAGTTACAATGTGCCCAGTGGGGTCTTCAACTTATGATAATGACTCGTTTGACTTCTTGACCTAGGACAAACCCTAGAAGCACTCAATGGGTGATTGACCTATAAAATAAAAGACCTTGAGCACGAAACCCATGCTCCAAAAACAATAATAATAATTTTCTTTTATTTCATAATATACAAGAATAAAAAATACATTTCATACTTATGAAGACCGAACCTAGTTACACATTTTTCAACAGGAGTTTCTCAACTTCTTGAGATTAGTGATCTTGGGAGTAGTCATAGGCTTGGAATCCATCATATTGAATCTCTGTAAAATCTTGATTATGTATTTACCTTGACCCAAATATATTTCTCCAGGTTTCTGCTAGACTTCCAAACCCAAGTAATAGTGCATAAGTCCCAAATCTTTCATTTCGAATTCAATTGCCAACATCTTCTTGCATTCTTGTATTCTGCGCTCCACACTTGTAATAAACAAATCATCTACATAAAGTAGTATAATGACTGGTTCATTGTTCACTACCTTGATGTAGAGATTTGGATCTGCAGAACTTTTGATGAACCCAATTCTTAAGAGATATGCATCCATCCTTGCATACCATGCCCTAGGAGCTTGCTTTAAGCCATATAGAGCTTTCTTAAGTCTGCAAACATGTGTGGCCTTGCTATTTATTTCAAAGCCTTCTGGTTGTTCAATGTATACTTCTTCATCAATGGTCCCATTCAGAAATGATGTTTTTATGTCCATTTGATGAATATTCCATCCAGTTGTAGCAGCTAGCGAAACCAACAATCTTATAGCAGTATATCTAGCAGTATAACAGTAGGTGCAAAGGTTTCTTCATAGTCTATACCTTCCTTTTGAGAGAGGCCCCTTGCAACGAATCTAGATTTGTATTTGTTATACTTCCATCAATAGCATGTTTGATTTTGTAAATCCATTTTGAGGTGACAACTGATTTTTCACTTGGCCTAAGAACGATTTCCTAGACTCCATTCTTCATGATGGATTGGTATTCTTCTTGCATCGCCTTCTTCCATTCTTCTTGATGAGTAGCTTCTTTAAATGTAGTTGGTTCAACTTCTATCAATTTTGTCATGTATGCTGCATATCTCTATTATCTTTTTGGTCTTTTGCTTTCTCTAAAAGTTCCTTTAGCAACTCCATGTCGTTCAACATCTTCAAGAGTAACTTTCAACCAATTTGTCCTCTTCCTTGTTTTGGGTATGATCATAGGTTGAATCGGCTCACTCGGTCCTTCGTCTTCTTTTTCTTGGTTTGTAGTTGTCTTATCATGTTCTTTTTCTTTGAATAGTGGTGTATCTTCGTCATTAGAATTAATTGGAATATCCTTGGATCTTTTGTAGGTATGATTCTCATTGAATATAACATCCTTGCTTCAATTTGTCTTCCTTCTATAATGTGGATTCTATATGCCTTTGAAGAAAGATTGTAGCCAACGAAGATCCCTTTAATGCTTGTAGAATCTAGTTTTTTTCGCTTGTCCTTTGGAACATGGATGTATGCGGGACATCCAAAGATTCGAAGATGGTCCACACATGGCTTCTTCCCTGTGAATGCTTCTTCATATGTCATATTCTCAAGGATTCAATGAGGACTTCTATTTTGTATATATATTGTTGTCATAGCTGCTTCACCCCATAGAAACTTTGGAAGATCTTGATCAAATATCATAGTTCGTATACCTTCTTCAATTGTTCTATTTTTCCTTTATGGAACTCCATTTTGTTCAGGATTGTAGGGAACAATGAGCTCCCTCTTAATACCTGCTTCTTTACAATATGCAACCAATTCTTTTGAAGTGTATTCCCCACCATTGTTAGATCTCAAGGTCTTTATCTTTCTTTCGGTTAAGGTCTCCACTTCAAATCTAAACTCCTTGAACTTTTCAAATACTTCGTCCTTTGTCTTGAGAAGGTAGAGCCATGTCTTTCTAGAGTGATCATCAATGAAGGTCACATAATAAAGATGGCCTCCAAGTGATTTGTTAGACATAGGCCCACACACATCAGAATGAATGAGGTCTAATATTTCTTTAGACCTTGTATCACTGCTTGTAAAAGGCTTCCTTGTATTCTTTCCCAAAGCACATCCCTTACATACTCCTTCACAATCTTCCTTGATGTTAGGGATGCCATTTACCATTTGATTGTGAGAGAAAATGATCTTGTAGTGTATATGCCCATATCTTCAATGCCATAGTTCGATAGGATTCATTTCCATGTGAACTAGGGCTTGAGGAGATGGTGTTATAACTCTATATGGTCTTCCTTCACGAACTCCAGTAACCTTCGCCTTTTCAAAGATTGAATCCTTTCCACAAACCAAGACTTTACCATCTACAATGGCAACCCTATCTCCTTTATCTTCTAAACAAGAAATTGAAAGTAAATTCCTTTTCGAACATGGAACATAGAGTATATTGTTGAGGTGTAGCTTTGCTCCATTTTTTAGCTTCAAAGATGTAGATCCAAGGCCCTTGACTGCATAACTGTTGCTGTCTCCTAGCTCCACTGCATGAGGTGATTGTTCCTTTGATAGAGTATGAAGTTGTTCTCTTTCTCCTGTCATATGTCTTGATGCTCCACTATTAATGATCCATGCACTGTCATCATCAAAAGTTCCTGTAAGTGCAACCAAGAACCCTTTGCTTTTGACTTTCTTAGATAAGTTGTAAATGATCCTTCCAATCTAGCTTCCTGCAATTCTTATGATATTGAACCCCATCTTCAAGTAACTTATCATAGAGGGAGTAGCCTTCTTTTTCAAGCCAACAAAGTGATCTCCAACCTTTTTTGACCTTAGCTCTGATACCATGTTGAGAAATCAATGCTAGTAGGAATTAGGGTTTTGATTCCTCTTCTTGATAATTACTTGTGAATTGTGTTCGCTTCTTTTACTTCTTTATTAAGTGATGTTTCATCAAGTAATTTACTACTTATCAAATTATGTGTATGAATACCATAAGAACAAGAGACACAAGATGTAGGCGGACAGCCAGGGGAAAACCCCTATGAGAGGAAAACCCGGTCAGAACTCTTCCTTCAGTAGATTCAAAGACAAGATGAGATAATCCAATATTTTTTGACCTAGACACAGGCTTCCTCTAGTCACGAATTCAACCCTTCTGTCTTCTCTAAGTGATAACTTCCTAGCAACAATTTCGACCTAAAACTTCAACCTTGCAGCAACAGAGTTTCAACGTCCCTGCAACAGAAATTCAAGCTGCAGTGAAATTGAGATTTTCGACCCCTGCAAATGCTTAGTAACTTCGCACGTGTGAGAGATAGATGGTCCAAAACTTCGATTTTGTCTTTCCCTACAATCTTCTTCCTTCTCTAGCAACTTCACATTTTTTCTGTCTTTCTTTGTTGTGTATCGAACTTGTTGAGTGAGTGATGCAAATGGATTGAATTGCCTCTCTCTATATAGCCTCTTTTGTGGGTCGAATTGCCTTAATGTAGGCTGACTTCATTAGGACAAGGCCGACTTGGTGTGGAGGTGCAAATGACCTATTTGACTCTAAAATAATTCTTATTACATGATACAAAAGCCCAAGAAGGGTCTAATAAAATTGACAATGGCTCAATTGACTCAATATAAAACCTAGAAGCCTCCAATGGAGGCTTTGTCCTAAAAGTGATGACCCAAGCATGAAACAGATGCTTTAATAAGTCATTTTTAATAATAAATTTTCTTTTGACAAATAAATTACATTATACAATTATGAAGACCGAACCTAGTTACATTCTTCAACAAAACGTATTTGTATGAGGAAAATCTAGATATGGTCTAACGGATCACTCTCCGATAAAAGGAATAAAGACATGACTACCCTGATTTGAGAAGGAAAGTGATGGATGGCTGATGCCCTACGAAGAAGTCCCAAATATGAAGGCTCCATAATGTTAAAAATGAAATTCATGACATCAAATGGAGGACCACTACAAGCAAATGAAGGTCCCATGATCTCCACCAGTGAAGAAAGAGCTGTTGTTGGAAACAGGGCCCTCAATAAGAGGGAGCCTGGAAGCAAGCTTCTAATTAAGAAAAGAAAAAAAAGCTTGGAAGCAAGTCCCTAGCTAAGAGGAAGCTTGGACAAGTCCCTGGATAAGAGGGAGCTTGGGTACATTCCTTTTATAGGAATGGGCACATTCCTTCTTTAGAATGGGTATATCCTCCCTAGTTGAGAGGGAGAGATAGACACATCATTCTTGTCTTCACTTGGGAAGAAAAGAATGGAGGATTGCGTAAGCACTTGGCATCCGATTTTCTTTGAGGATGTGGTAGGGCATCCAAGATGAGAGTAGTCGTAAAGGATCGATATCCTTTGAGGACCGAGAATCCAAGATAAAAATATTTCTGGTAGGACATACCATGTGAACACCCAGGTGGGGTATGCTCCTAGAGAGAGAATGATGAAGGTGTCTATAAATCATTGGTCTTGCCAACATTGTGCTCTGATCTTGTGGAGAGATAGAGCTATTAGTCAAGGCCTTGCTATGTGACAATGTTGGATGCTATGTTGCAGGAAACGTAGGGCAAGGGGGCGTTTCCATACGGAAATTTGTACGAAACGCTGAAACGCGTGTGGTACGGCCTGAAACGTGTTTAAGGGTCGTACAACTCACGTTTTAGCTTTTTACTTGTGTTTTTTATTATTTTTTTTATTTTTAATTTGTTTTCTAATTTATTTTTAGGTTATCCTAATGACTTCTAGTTGCTTCTAGATGCCTGTCTAAAGTTATAAAAGTGAACTTTTGCCCTAGTGTTGATATGCAGTTCATCAGGAAGTTTGAGGCATATGCAGTTCATGGTAATGTTAAATTCTTAAAGTAAAAGTGATATTCTCCTTTATTTTTCATTTTCATCTTTTTACTTAAATTTTTAACATTACCATGAAATGACTCAAGATGTTTGAGAGTGGTTTTGCCCTCATTGGATTTCATATGGAGAAAGTAGAATTTTAGATCTCACTCAAAATCTAGCAGACTTATTTGTTTTTCAGGATTTCAGGATTGGGGGGATTGCAATGTTTCCGTTGGATTTTATCATGTACTAGGGTATGGAACTTGTATTTAATCAAGAGAACCAAGCCCTCTATGCAGGGGAGACTCCCAATAATGAAGAGCATGTAGGGTACTAGGGTATGAAACTTGTATTTAATCAAGAGCACTAAGGTCGTTCGACTATGTAGGAGGAGACTCCCAATCAAGCACGAGACAAGAAATTAGAAATTTCTCGTGGCTGATTTTGGATATTTCTATTTTCATTATGTGATCATTCATGAGTAAATGTGATGTAAATTTAGAGACTTATAGTTTATGCATTGACAATTGACAATCTTATCATAATGTAATAAATTAGAATGCATCATATATGCTTTATGATTGCACATATTTCTTAAATGTCCTAATATATATATATATATTCGTGTTTCCCCGTTTCCAAAATTTGGGGAGGTTGCGTTTCGTATCGGTTCCCGTTTCAGAAACTTGTACCCATTTCCCCATTTCGTGCAACCTAGGCTGGATGATATGATGCTATACAGATGGGTTACCAATCAAACTCTTCTGATGAGAATTCTTCAGACTAAGAATGTCCAAGTACCTTATATGGATTATGAATACCTCCCTAGTTAAGAGGGAGTGTTGAAATATGTAACTAGGTCTGGTCTTCATAATGACAGATGTAATCATGATTTTATGTATTTAATGAAAACGGAAAAATAAATAGATTATTGTGAGTCTTGAGGCATGGCTTTCATGTTCAAGAGAATTTATTTTTATAGGTCAAAGCACCCATTTAGTGCTTCTAGGTCTATCATAAGTCATTGAGTCATTGTCATGTATTAATGACCCATTTGGGCAAGTTACATATTGTAAGAAAAATTATTTGAGTCAAATTAGAGTCAAAAGGCCGTCCAAGACCATGTCAAATGTTCAAGCATCAAGTCGGCCTCGTGAAGCAACAAGTTGACGTAAGGACACTTCAAGTCGGCCTAAAAGGATGTGTCAACAAGCATATATATAGAGCCATCGACTTCATTTGAAGGTAACTCATTCAAGCACAAAAAAGTTCGATCAAGGGACAAGAAGAAGCCTCCTATCCTAGCGAAGGAAGAAGAAGGAATAATCAAATTGTTTGGGCCTGTTTTAGGATGAAAATCTCTCACACGTGTGAGGAAGATTGGGTACTATATATTGCTGCAGAAGCCGAGTCATTATAGTCATCTAAGTGGGTTGAAACAAGGAGGAAGTCAAGACACCTTTCAAGCTGAATTGCAAAAGGAGCCACTATCCAAGCAAAGAGGAATTAAGAGACAAATCTTTGTCTATCTCTCACACGTGCTGTAAGTAGGGTTTCTGAAGGGGCCAAAAATTTACAGGCCTGTAACAGGAGGCTGAAATTCCACAGAAGCCGATATTAGAGGTGCAAAAGCTAGTTTGACTAGCATTGACTTGCAAAAGAAGAGTTGTTCAAGGAAACCTTGTGACTTGGCCTTGGAGAGTTTCTTATGTCAAGGGTCTTGGTCTTGGAATTTATCAATTGAAGATTCTATAAGAAGAAGAATTCGGTGGGTTTTCCTCTCAAGGTTGGAGAGGTTTTGGCCCTGGCTGATAAACTTTATCTCGTGTCCTTTGTCTCATTGTTTATTATGTTTTGGTAATTGTTTGATGAATAGAACTCAATAATAATCAAGCTAAAGAACAATATAATCAAGAAAAGTAAATTTTTTTCACAAGCAGTTATCATAAGCAAGAGAAATCACTTACACTTACTGCCCCTAGATTTCTCAACAAGTCAGCCATCGACTAGTGACTTCCTCCTGCGGTTGCCTAGGCAAGCTCTGCGACCTGTCTCCTACACTGAACTCAGCTTGATTGCCTTCCAAAAGACATAACAGACCTCAAACTATCTGTGACCAAACTTCCCTAACTTGACCTCCTTCATCCTTATGGCAATGACTCCCTTTGCTCACTGAAACACAGAAACACGATCCTTCTTTGTTGGCTGTGGCTCTTCTTCTTGGCTTTGTGGCTAGCTCACTTTAACCTCCTTTCTCCACAAGATGAATGCCCTTCTCCCTTTGTGTAATATTCCAAACTAGGAAAAACAGTGATAAGCAAAGCAAACATTAGAAACAACACCAAAAAATTGAAACATTCAGTGCACACCCATAGAAAGTCTAGAAATAACCATCAACTAAGCCATTTTAATATAATTTGGGAGCAAAGTACAATAATGTGGAAGAGGTGCACCTGGGCTTGCCTCAATGGCAAGCCTGATCAAGCCCAGATGGTAGAAATAACTGCCGCAATGATGCCCTGCGCTGCCCTTGTGAAACTATGTTGTCTGCTGCAAAGACGCTGCTGGAAACCCCACCTCCGTTGCTCATAAAATTCCAAGGAATTAACCCCGGGCTCTCCACGAAATACGCAGATTAACCTATGGAGGAATTGGCCAAATGTTGACCTCAAAATTTCTGCCCAAATATCCCTAGCTCCCCTAGCTGCTAGCTGAGTTGGGATCCCTGTTTGACCCCTCAAATTTGCCCAGAAAATTCTACGAAATTCATCCTGGCCTATCCTCAATAAACCCAGAAAAACCCAGAAAGGGTTTGGCATGGTTTTGACCCTGAAAATTAGGCTTCCCAAGAGCTAGCTCCTCCTCCAACTGCTGAAAGGTACGGCATGCTCGTAACTCCAGAAAGAGCCCTCCAAAACGCTCCCAAATAACTAGGATAATCTTCCCCGAACTACCCCTTATATCTCGTAGCGAATACTCGCTCCATGAATTGACCCACAAATTCCAACGTGCCGAGTGAGAAGCTTCTACGCTGGCCTTGGGTGCTGCAACTCACACTGCTCTCAAACAACAAGCTCCTGCTCCCAAAATCCCCAAAATGACGAGTGTCTCCCTGTACTTCCTTCAACAAAAATTCCTTGGGCATTTGCAGCCCAGAAGACCCTTGAAAAAGCTCTTGCGTGTTCCTCTACTGCGTCCTCCTAAAGTATGCACTGGCTGAGTGACAACTGAGATTAATGCCCTGAATATGCCCTAACACTCCTTTGGAATGGTGTAATGGAACCTCACTAGGGTGGCACTCGTAGTCCGCCGAAGAGAGGGTGAGTTCTTCGATTGGAGAGCTCGTTGTTAAACAACAAGTGACTCAGCGAAACAACTCGAGCAACTAAGATTGAGTTCAATAGGCAAAAATATCCCCAAATGAGGCTAGGCCTGCTCTTTTTATAGCTCGTGAGCGTCTTTTCCCATGTGGGCCCCCCTCCAACTAGCAATTCGACCCTCTCTCTCTGGCCATTCAAACTTTCCTCTAAAGTGGTGCGTATTTCCTCATGTGGGTGGCCCCAATGCTTGGCCAACAAGACATTTCGGCCCCCATTTTCCTTCGTGGGTGTGTCTCCAAAATTCCCATGGGTCGCATGCTCCCAAAATTGTAGAATGGATAAACTTGTAACAAATTAATTTAGGAAGGGACATTACACTTTGTGACTTGGCCTATCCTTTGGCCCATATTTATATCTCTCTAATAGGTCTTAGGAGCCCTCTTTATCCATCAAGAGAGCCCACTACACAAATTAGTATATGAAATTCATTATCTTCGGTTCTAAGCCCACTCCTTTGGGTCAAACCCCAAACTTTGGGTGACTTGCCCACAAGCTCCCTTTTTGTGGGTTTTCTCCACTCGGAAATACCTTTCAAGCTACCCAAATTTCAACACATTTTACCTTCAATATTTCTAAACTCCCTTCAATAATTCACTTCGTTGATTGGAATTCAAAATATAAAATTTAATTTTAAAATTTTAAACTAATAGTTGGACTATTATAATTTATTTAACCTTTTAGAAATAACACTTGATAATACTTGAGTGGAATCTTGAATACTCTATATTTTAAATATCCTTTCAATGATACCTAAGGGCCCTACGAATTTAGTCTTCCTTTTTGGTAATCATTGGTCAATGTTAAGAAAGCAATAAAATATTAATTAGCACTTCTCTTTTAACTTTTAAAACTTACGGTTGATGTCATTTCATTTATACTCCTTCAAATCAGAGTTGGTTCTTTAATTGCCTTTATAATGTGTTTAATTATGAAGTTGGGAAAACTGGAATCAAGTGTGACTGCAGTGTTTTTCAAACATCCGCTTTGGAAGCTTGGGTTATTCCCACAGGCTTGATACCAATGTAGCGAGGTATTAGAACATGGATCTTTGGTATGGTCGGAAGCAGATTGTGTACAGTGGCTTGTGTGCATTTTCTATAAAAAAAAATTAATATGTAAAACAAAGGCAACAATAATTGGTACAAAAGAGAGGAATGGAATATTTTTGAGAGCCAAATATAGAAGAAATCTAATCTTTTAAGGCAATGAAATATTTTTGAGGGTCAAATAGAAGAAATCTAATTTTTTGAAGGCAATGGAATCTTTTGCAGGGCCAAAATTAGAAGAACTCTAATTTTTAAGTGCTTGACTTTGGAAGTCTTATCTAATCTTAAATGCAATGTGTGTATCAAAAAAAGTTTCTTTTTCTGGTTAGGGTAAATGCTGTTCTTGCTCCATGGGGAGTTATGAATTTCACCTCTGCATTATTGTGGTCCCACTTCGACATGGGGATTGTTCCACCCCAAATTCATTTCAGTGCACCCGATATTTTTTCACCAAATGTGAATCATGGGGATAGATTGTTGTATCTGTTGTATCATGATGAGGCAAAAGTGTGACTATTGGTTTACTCATATATTGCGTTGGGCCATGCTTGGATGACTTATATAAAAGTGTTTGGCCTAGGTGGTAGCCTAGACCCCTTTGTGGTTGCACATGGCACATCCTTGTAGTCCTCATTTCAAGATGTGCATTACTCTTGTAGGTCTGGTTGAATGTCCTGTGCTGGCAGTAACTCGCCTTCATGATGGTTATTTATGACCTGGGTAGTCATGCAAGTGCCTTGGGATGGATCTACTAGAACACATGATCTAGGGGAATCTCTAGTTTCATTCACTTTTTTTTTTTATGAAAAATGTTGCTCTTGTCGTAAAAGTTGTCACACCTATTTGGAAGCACACTTACTTTGTGTGCCAACATTAGTCCCCCCATCTTATGTATTGTCACACTTTGGCTGTGGACTCTAAGGACTTGCTATGGGGGGGGGGGGTGTATATATATATATATGTATATATATATTTTGGTTCTTCATTCTAGTTTTATTTTTGAAATATTTATGGTGGTATAACTGTTACAGTTGACCACATGGAATACTGCTAAAAGGTGTTATCAATAAAACGTACATGATAATCATCTTGCCTGATTTTTGATTTGCAGCCCAACATGAGGAGCTGGATTCAGGACCCATAGAGGATTTGATAGCTCACCGTGAACATAGGTAAATTATTCTTTTGGGCAGTGAAAGTAATTGAAAACATCAAGTTATTTAAACTAATACATGGAAATCTTCAATTAGGTATCGTATTTCTGGAACAACTTTGCGTGCAGCCCTTGACCATAGCTCAAATATGGCTCCAGTGGATTCCTTGTTATCTGAAAGTGATGATCTGAGCCAAAGACAGAAGCACGATGAGGGGCAGCATCCCAGCTCTTTTCAGAATATGATTAGGGAAAAGGAAAATCCATCTTTGCAGGAAATTGAAGATCAAGGAAGTGAAGACAACTTTATTAGAACTGAGGAAAGGGGTGGAAAGGCTTCCCCAACAGTTGATGTGGCTGAAATTCTTAGACGGTGGACACATGCTTTGCAACGGATACATAAGCAATCTCTTCGGCTGGTACATGATTTGAACTCTAAGAATGACTTGTACTTTTGTCTTAGATATGAGGTTAACATGTTACAGTAATGCCTAGTTTGCTAGATGGTCCAGTGATGCTACTACATTAAAAAGTCCGATACTTCTAGCAAAAGTTTCCGTTGTGCAGATTTTGACTTTTTTAGACATATATGTTTCTGTGTATTGTTTTAATTTTTGATCATTTACATTCATGTGTTAAAGTATTTATGTAGTAATATTTGCCCATATCATTTTCAATGGATTTGTTTAGTTAAAATTGTGCTTTCTGTTTCAGGAGGGGTCTCCACCTCCTCTTATCTATCATTTTACAAGACATAAGTTTGTCTTACATTGCAGGACTGAGAAATATCTATTTTGTTGAAATCACTCAGGACTTGCACCCAGTCTCATCTTCCTTGGTATATTAACTTGGCAATAAGCCTTCTGGGTTTCAAACTTGGGTCGTCATAGCCATATCTGTTCAGCTTTTTGCTAGACCATAACCCAACACTGTTAAGGATGATTTTTAATGCACTTACAATGCGTAATTGGTATTTAGTATTTACTTTTTTCTAAAGATAGTTTTAAAATGTGATCTTATTATTTATATTGAATTCCTAGAATTATTTGTTATTTTCAAAAGGATAATTTTTTAGTTAATGAATTCAAGATATGTATCCTTGTACAAGTACAAGACATCTTTGTCTTTCCTTCCAGGGCTTAGTGGTCTCTATTTCTTCAAAACCCCTCAGGATTCACACCTGGCCACATCTATCTCAACGTATTAACCTTTGGAGTATGTCTGCTGTGTTTTGATTCTGGGTCATCATTGCTGTATGTGTTTAATTTACTTTTAGATGATAACCCGGTGGACTGGGGGATGATTTTTAAATGAACTTATAATATTTGCTTGGTATTTTCTCAAGTTAGCCTTTAAATTTGAGCTTCTCATTTATATTGAATTCCTGGAATTCTTTGCTATTTCAAAGAAGTAAATTTTTGGATAATTGAGTCAGTATTTCTGGCTATTTTCCGTAGCCTTGTCAAACCTCAGCTGTTTTACTTCCATTCTATGGTCTATTACTTTCTTCTTTGCTTTATAGCTCTCGAAGCATGTTCCAAAATTTTGTTTTATTTATTTTGTGGTTGTAGGTAATATTTGTTTGGAATAATTTACAGGTCATGAGTCACTTTTTGCAATGCATTTTTGATGATTTTTTTTTTTGGTTTTTTTATTCTAAATATATTTCCCAAACGTATTCTAAGTTTGTCATTCTCTGAAACATGTGCTTTTTGTAATATTCTGCCTTATTAAATTCTGATTTTTCTCTAAAAGGTTTCTGGGTTTTGGGTGTGAGCTTCAGTGAGACATTTCTTCAAATAGATAGTTTACACTTTGCTGTAGGTGTTCAGCACAAAATTTTATTTGCTGGACCATACCTTCACTGTTTTATTTATACTATCAAGTCTTCCAAAATACTTCTATACGTCTCATGGGAGCTCATAAATTAGAAGTTAGAAGACAGTGATAGATAACAATATAACTCACAAGCAACCTTCTTATGTATAAAAAAATTGAGTATACAGTGAACAACAGAAGGGCAGCACCTGTTGTTTAAATATCATCCACTAGCAATATGTACAGATTTCTTTTTCAGTCTCCCTTAGCAGCGTTCCAGCACTTGATGCAACCATATGATGCCCTGTGGTGAAGAGATAGCCCAGGTTCCAAGGTAAGTCTCCTACGTCCAGTCAATGGGTCGAAGGTAAGTGAACTGTGTGCTATCCATCAATATTTTGGCTGCTTTAGCGTGCTCCAAACTGGCAGCACACAACCCAGCAATATAAACTAGCCCTTGACAGCCCAGAATAGAGGCCTCGTGACCCTTGAAGGCAACTAAACCCTCTGTGTTGAAGCTGCTGCTTCCAGAACCCACGAACAGCTAACAGTTTAAGCCTTAGGCAATTCATATCAGTCAGCAACTTAGGTACAGACCTTCGAAAATGCAACATGGGATTTTCAACTTGTCCCAGTGATGATTTCGTCCCTTTTCAGCTGTAAACTCGACCAGGAATGAATGCTGTATGCGTGCCCTGTATTCACACATGGAAAATCGACCTCAGGCACAAGAAATTTGGGCAGTAGTTAAGAGTGGAACTGGGTTTCCTTCTGTTCGAGCTCTTTAGAAGCTCTGCTTAGGAAAGAACTCGATTTCACCATGGGTGGCTTTGCCAATGCATTATTCCTCAGATTTGGCTTTGGCAGCTTATGAGCTTAAATCTTTGGCCCCCATGAATTTTCTTCAACCTGAAAGATGAAAATGATGAACAGTAAATTAGAGATTCAACTGATAAAACCTCTTCTGGTCCGAATCCCTAGAAAATATTTTCTCCTTTGTATTCCGTTGGTGAAATATGAGTGATTTCACTCACAAATGCCAAACTAGGGTGTCTCATTGTAACACCGAAGTCTGCAATGGCAGCTAGGGTTCCAGACCCTTAGCTTTTCCTTCACACTCTCTCCAAGAGCTCTTTCTCCAAACTCACACAATGCATGAATGAGGAGAGTCTCGTCATTTTCCTTATTTAATAAGTTTAGGGTTGTCTTTTCACCTTCAGCTTCCTCTTTTTTCTTTTCTTTTTGTTTTTTCATAACTCACTTACCTTTTCCTTTCTTTTCTTTAATAAAGTGACTTTTATAAACTAATTAAAGTCACTTTTAAGGCTGCAAAATGCTTAATTCACCTCTTTGGTGACACTGGCCACCCAAAGCCCCTTTTTATCATTTTGCCTTCTAGATCTTTTCACCCCGGTTCCAACGAGCTATTACACTAAGGTGTTTCTCCAAGTAATCAACCTGAAACAACACCTTAAGATTAAATAATTAAAATATGCTTGTTATTAACGCCATTTTACGGAAATCGTCAGAACGCAACGAAACCAAGAGCAAACCGTGCGGAATTGTTCTCGATGATGAAATATGGTAAGTGATCCCAGTCGGACCCATAAAAATCCTCTAAAACCCTCTGGGCACACCAATGGAGTAATTTTGCTCCTATGACCAGGCTGACGCAAGCTCTGGAAAACCCTCCTAACCATCGCGCCTAGTAATACAAATTTTGGGGACATTACAGTCTCCCCTCCCAAAAATTGCTTGCCCTCAAGCAATTCCATCACATGTTGTCGTTTCACAAATTGATCCAAGTGAATACCAGCATCCCAAACCATCCTAGTCATCGTGAAGCATCTCTCGCTCCACTCACTCACCAACAAGGAATAGACACTAGAAGCGCTCTGCATACTACCATTAAGTAGATCTAGCATCTTGATAATGTGAAAGTCTGACCAACTCCTCAAGAAGATGCTATACCAGAAAACCAATCTCGTGCAGTTCACGAGTGAACTCCAGAAGGTACTTTCCAAAACCTGCTAAAAAGGATCCTTGCCCATTGAACTAACCACTACCACGTTTGATTCCCTAATGAATCACTGAGAAGTGAAACACCCTCCGCCAAATTGAAGTCCAATGGAAGATCTGAGTGATCTTCCCTTGTAAAGACCAACTCATCAATAATAGTGGTTTGAGTTGTCAAATGTTGTAATGCTAGGGTCCCATTCTAATCTCAAAAGGAAACTGCGATGTGTCGCTATTGCACTCTGATCATAACTAACTGCGGCGAAGCACTGCTCATTGTTGGTGCCCGTTTGTGCGCCATCACTAATCCCTGTATGCAACCAATAGATGGACACCATGTATCATGAATCAATCTGGTGCACTCTAAATTGCCTTGCTTCCACCTAATCACAATCGGATTATGCTATCCTGTCTCTTGGTGATGTACCCAATTATTGCCTGGAGCCCACATGCCTTCTTGTAAAAGAGGCCTACCATCCACGGTGCCCCATGCTCGTATAATGCCTCAAAATATCTTACCGAAGGTGTGTCATGCAACTCTCTCCTAATCATCTCCCGAAGTGTGTACTTAGGGGCGGGACATAAGTTGCCTCTGCAGTGGGTCATGCCATCCCTAATCATATATCTGTCAACTCACGGTCCTACCATATGCCTCAGCTGGGAAGTCATTATCTTGTCCATGATGCACTGTGTCTCACCCAATTATCTTAGGTGACCCTCGCGTGTCTTGCTATATGTGATGAGAGCATCAAATAACAATGGAAGCCTTTGCAAGAGTATGCTGCACTGGAAAGTGACTGATGCGCGGGTCAATCCCAAAGGCGTGATCAAGAACCCATATGGATACCCATGGGTAGTCCTGCGAATATCCTGCTCTATGACTCTAATCAGGTGATGCTCCAATTGAAGATCAAACTTCAAGGAATACAATGCTCCTTGACGCTCATTGGTATCCACTCATCAATCCTGGCTAAGACAGGCCCATTGGTATGCTCGATTTCCCAATCAATCCGTCTCCCCAAAAGCAATGCTCTAAGATTCCATTGTGCAACACAATACACCACTGCATAAAACCATGCATCACTGTACTCCTTTGCATATCCTTGCACACCATGGCATATCCCTGTACCCCAATGGCTATCCCTACCTGTTGCTGACGCACCCTGTACCATTTGATATCCCGCATGTGCCAATGTATCTGCCATCGTGCTAGTGAACCCACCATGATGTGAGCCATATCTCCTTTGTCTTGGTATACCTGAGAGGTGTGACTCCTCACATGCTAATGAAGGAAGAACAACATCTTCATATACTGCTCTATCTGGTGGCATACAATTGCCATCCCATCTTAATAACTCTCGTTGGGGCATGCTGACCACCTTGCCACTCCATGCATGAATGATGTGCCATGACATCACTCTAAGTTTGGATACTCTTGCGTCAAACCAACTAGCCACTATTGCTGTATGAAGGAATGTGAATGCTTTGTCACTGCGTCAATCACCCTGTCAATGACATAGTCATCCTTTACACCTGGTAATTGATTGAAAACTCCACCTGGATCCCAATGCCCACCAGGGTCTCCAGTATCCACTCCACTCGTGTCAACTGAACCTAGATCCCAGATGCATATATCCTCATCTGAAATATATCTCTATCCACATCCCATGGGTGTATAATCAGAAACCTCTGGTACATAGCTCTCTACAAATGCTTGTTCATCTAGGTGCTCTGTGTTCTCCACTGTCAAATCATGAGTAGCCCAAACATCCTCTTTGGTGATGGTTGCCCTATAAGAATGTACACAATGCAACTCTGTACAAGGCTGCTCGACCTGCAACTTTGATTCTTGAAGGGCCATTTGAGTGCTTTTTAAGGACTCTTGGGAAATCTCAAGCTAATAAGTAAGCTTGTCGACTTCCTCCTCTTTTCCTACTAGTGCATCATGATATATCTCAGCAAGCATGAGTTGGTGATCTCTGTCTGAAAGGAGGTGTAGGTAGTTAGATTTCATCACTACCAATGCCTCTCTAAGGTTCTGAAAGAATGGAAGTGAAGGCTCTCCTCCCAAAATGTCATGTGTCATTGCACTCCTCCAACAATAATCTGTCATCAATACCAGTGCATCATCATATTGCCTCGTGGCTGCCCTAATCTTGTCTGCATTCATCTTCAATTGGGTTTCCAAGTTATATGCACAAGTAGGCTTGTGAGCAACATTTACCTCATCAACTGATGGGACTGAGTTTGCACTGTCAAGCACTTCTGTGTTATCATCTTTGCACACCTCTTGGGAATCATCATCAACTGTTGTAGTCTCATGATTTTCTTTGTACCCATCATCTAATTCAACAATCTGCCTAAGTGACGATAGGCAGGCTGTACCAATTTCTGATTCCCTTCCATCCCAAACTCTCATTCCAATCCATTGGGGTGAATTTGTGATAGCTTCATTTTCAATGTGTGTGACTTTTCTCAGTTCGTTCTGGAAGGTTTGGTCATGGTTTTCATCTTCAATCCTTGCTTCTTGGTCCTTGACTACCTTTTCATCTTTGGATTTGCTGTTCCTTTTTCAATTTACTGTATTGGATGACACCCATGCTTCCATGTGCTCGATCACCTTTGCAAAGGTTTTGTTATAATTTTCAAATTTTTTGGCAATTAATTCTTCTTGACTTAGAAACATTGTTCCCTTGTTATAATCTATCATTTGAACCCAACAACTGTATCTTGATACCTTCAAAATAAGGTCCTTGAACTTGGCTTTTCAAAGATAACCCACGGCTGAGCCAAGATCCATGCTCCGATACCACTGTAATATTCTGCCTTATTAAATTATGATTTTTCTCTAAAAAATTTCGGGGTTTTCGGTGTGAGCTTCAGTGAGACATTTCTTCAAATAGATAGTTTACACTTTGCTGTAGTTGTTCATCATAAAATTTTATTTGCTGGACCATGCACTCCCTGTTTTATTTATACCATCAAGTCTTTCAAAATACTTGTATATGTCTCATGACAACTTAGAAATCAGAACACACTGATAGATAACAATATAACTCACAAACAATCTTCTTATGTATAAAAAAATTGAGTATACAGTGAACAACAGAAGGGAGACACCTGTTATTTAAATGGCATCCAGTAGCAATATGTACTGACTTCTTTTTTAGTCGCCCTTAGCAGTGTTCCAGCACTTGATGCAACCATACAATGCCCTGTGGTGAAGAGATAGCCCAGGTTCCAAGGTAAGTCTCCTACGTTCAGTCAATGGGTCAAAGGTAAGTGATCTGTGTGCTATCCATCACTATTTTGGTTGCTCTAGCGTACTCCAAACTGGCAGCGCACAACCCAGCACTAGAAACTAGCCCTTGACAGCCCAGAATAGAGGCCTCGTGACCCTTGAAGGCAACTAAACCCTCTGTGTTGAAGCTGCTGCTCCCAGAACCCATGAACAACTAACAGTTTAAGCATTAGGCAATTCGTATCAGCCAACAACTTAGGTACAAACCTTCCAAAATGCAACAAGGGATTTTCGACTTGTCTCAGTGATGATTTTGTCCTTTTTCAGCTGTAAACTGGACCATAAACGAATGTTGTATACATGCCCTCTGTTCACCTAGGGAAAATCGATCTCAGGCACAAGAACTTTGTGCAGTAGTTAAGAGTGGAATTGGGTGTTCTTCAGTTCGAGTTCTTTAGAAGCTCTGCTCAGGAAAGAGCTCGATTTCTCCGTGGGTGGCTTTACCATTGAGTTATTCCTCAGATTTGGCTTTGGCAGCTTATGAGCTTAAATCTTTGGCCCCCATGAATTTTCTTCAACCTGAAAGATGAAAATGATGAACAGTAAATTAGAGATTCAACTGATAAAACCTCTTTTGTTCCGAATCTCTAGAAAATCTTTTTCTCCTTTGTATTTCGACGGTGAAATTTGAGTGATTTCACTTGCAAATGCCAAACTAAGGTGTCTCGTTGCAACACCAAAGTCTGCTATGGTAGCTAGGGTTCCAAACTCTCAACTTCTCCTTCAAACTCTCTCCAAATGCTCTTTCTCCAAACTCACACACAATGCATGAATGAGGAGAGTCTCCTCGTTTTCTTATTTAATGAGTTTAGAGTTGTTTTTTCACCTCCACCTTCCCCTTTCTTCTTTTCTTTTTGTTTTTTTATAACTCGCTTACCTTTTCGCTCCAATTAAATATTTAAAAGCGCTTTCCTTTATTTATTTAATAAAGTGACTTTTGTAAACCAATTAAAGTCACTTTTAATGCCAAAAAATGCTTAATTCGCCTATGTGGTGACACTGACCACCCAAAGCTCCTTTTTATCATTCTTCCCTTTATATATTTTCACCCTGATTCCAACCTGCTATTACAGTAAGGTGTTTCTCCAAGTAATCAACATAAAACAACACCTTAAGAATAAATAATTAAAATATGCTTGTTATTAACACTATTTTACGGAAATTGTCGAAATGCAACGAAACTTAGAGAAAACCATGCATAATTGATCTCGATAATGAAATATGCTAAGTGATCCTAGTCAGACCCATAGATGTCCTCTAAAACCCTCTGGGCCTGTTGGAAAATCAGAAAGACATTAAAGATTTTCTTGACCTTGATAACTACTTGTGATTTTTCTTATTATTACAATTCTTTATATCTTCTTTCTTTACTACATGAAGCAATTACCAAAAGCGGTAGCACGTAAAACAATGGACACAAGATGTAGGCACATGCCAGGGGAAAATCCCCGTTGAGGGGAAAGCCCAGTCAAAGTAATTCTTCCTTTCAATAGTATTCTTTGAGACTCTTCACCTTAGACCAAGGCCAAACCTTCCCTCCACACTAAGTCAACCTCTAGAAGTTTGACCTCTTTCCAACAACTTTGACCATGCAACAACATGCAGCAACTAACAGCTTCCGACAACAGTCCAACTGGGAAGACTCTATTCTCCCAATCTAGCACACGAAATAAAGATAGACCACCAAAATTTCGATTTTCCTTGACTCCTTAGACTCCCCTAAACTCGCATTCACTTCGGCTTCCCGACAACAGACTTTCCCAGCTTCCTACTTCGCACTTCTACCCAACAAACAGATTTTCACACTTTTTCCCAGTAGAGAGAGAATGAGAAGTGATGCTCCAAATGAATTCAAAGTCCTTCCTTTTATAGGCTTCTTGTGGGGTCGAATGGGTCCTTAGGCCGACTTGATCTTCTCTTAGGCCGACATGGTGTGGAGGTTACATAATTCATATTTGACTCAATACTTAACCTTTTTACATGATTCAAAAGCCCAAGAAGGTCCTCTTTAAATGTATAATAATTCTATAGACCCAGAATAAATTCTAGAAGTCCTCAATGGAAAATTTGACCTAAAATGTGGTGACACAAGCATGAAACCCATGCTTTAATAAGTCACAATAATAATAATAAAATTCATTTCTTTATTCTTTTGACAAGTACATTACATATTGACTCAAGTAAATTATTGAAGATCGATCATAATTACTTTTTCCAACACTCCTTCTTAACTAGGGAGGTATTCATAAAGCACATATACAATGGAAGATCTCAAACTATATGAACCATGAAGAACTTTAGGCATCACAATGCCATGGACTAGATTCCTGACTAGGGCAATCTATCCAACCAGTCACTCAACAATTTAGGCACCGCAATGCCATGGACTAGATTCCTGACCAAGGCAATCTATCCAAGTGGGACTAAGATGGACTCAAGCTTTCAACCCCTCTAGGTACCATCATGCTTACTTGCTAACCATCAACCCAAAATCTAGGTGCATGTCAGAGCTTAATGACCAACGTCACCTTTCGAACTTCGGGACCTAGAGATTAACACAAAGTGTCAGCCATATGTGTGCCTAGGCAATGCTTCACTCGCAAAGCCACAACACTCCTTGATCCAGCAGATCAAGAGTGTCTAATCTCTCCCAATCAAACTGATTGGTTACCAGCATGCTATCAAATCCTCCGAGAGATTCACGTGTACAAACACAACCCCAATCAATAATATACTTTCACATGTATACAATCAAATACAAACCTCTGGGGTCTTCCAAGCAACAAATGTTTCTTCTCAACTTTTCATAGTAGGACTGTCAACCGAATATTTGACAAAAGATTCCTCAATCTTACATTTTCTTCCTACTTCATATGCAATAACATATTCTTCAATTGGATCCTGCATTGCCACTTCAAAATGCATTCTTCAATTTCCTTTTCCTGTTCATGGTCTTCACTCAGACTTATCACTGTTAACCTTGGTGTAGTGCATGACACATGAAGTAGAAAACCACATCTGACACTCCCTCTTAACCAGAAAGCAACTCTTTATTCAGACTCCCTCTTAATCTTGGGGAGATCTCTTTTATTCATGCTTCCTCCAGGAGATCATCGTCTTCTTTTTCAACATAGGAGAATCTTTCGTGGCTTCCAACCATTTCATCAGAGTTATTATCATCCTCATCACGCTTGTCACATCGAGCATCTTCATCAAATTGAAGATTGTGTACTAGCACAACTTGCTTGTCACATCAAGCATCTGCACAACTTGCTTGTTACATCAAGCATCTTCACCAAGTTGAAGATTGTGTACCTGCACAGCATAGATAGCAAGTACAACCAAATCTAAATAAGCATGATGTTAGCAATATTAGAATCACGAAAGCATTTCATCATTATACATATCAGATACCCAAACTTAATTACAGACAAGAGACATATACTCTTCAACATCTTGCTAGGGACTTTATACACCCTAGACTCCTTCATAAGATCATTCATTCCATCTAGGGTTTCAATGTGTCTTCCAAAGGTATGACATACCTTACTACAACATATAGCAAACCCTAGAAACAATTCAAAATACATATAGATCTACAAAGCATCTAACAACCTTTCAAAAATACATATGTTAGACTTTTCACTAGGGATTTATACAAATCTCAGATTTCATACAAAAGAATCAATCAAAGTCAATCACAGCTTAGTCATTAACCTGACTAGCTTCCACTAGGGTTAGTTCCAAACCCCTAGATTTTTCAATCAACCATCAATCAGCCACTATCATGACCAACTATCACTAGGGTTGGTTTGCAAACCCTAGATTTTCGAGCAATCATCAAACTCAACCAAAAATTCCAATTTCAACAATCTCTTCACAAATCTCAAATTATCATAGTCATATTATATCAAAGATTTCTATTTCGACTAAGGTTCCACTTCAAAACTCTAGAATTCAACAATCTTATACAAATCTCAATCATCATATTCCAAAGATTTTACTTTGACTAAGGTTTAATTCCAAAACCCTACAATTCCACAATCTCAAGAATCATTAAATGCATAGATCTCAGATTGTTACATTTCACTCTAGACAATGTCACTGCTAGGATTTAACTATAAAACCCTAGATTTTCATATTCAACAATCGCTTAATAGATTTCAGATTGTTATATTACACATATTAACTTCACTAGGGTTTAGCTACAACACCTTAAATTTCCAGATATCATCATCCTAAAATCTCAGACAAGGACTTCCATTAAATCCTAAAACAAGGGCTTCCATTAAGTTCTAAGACTTTTGACCATCAATGACTAGGTCAACACACATATCTAGGAATTCATAACCATACATAAGCGTATCATATGTCAAACAATATTAATATATCTAACCTAGACCAAGCTAGGGTTCAACCAAGAGGACACATCTATAGATATGCCTAGATCTCATCATTATGAAACATATATCATGTGTTAGTCAAACCCAACTTCACAACAATATTAGATAAGAGTTAGACACACAATCATTTTGATTACACTAGGGTTTGATTAGACAAACACACACATACCATGTAAATCAATTTTAAGACAATGTAAGGGTCTTTGCTCACACATTCCACCAAACCCCAATGAGCTAGGGTTCCAATGTAGAATCACACATTCCACCAAACCCTAACAAACCCTATATTACCAAAACTTCAAAGGTTTTGGGATTTCAGACCTTATCACTCAATCCTAACAAGTTAGGATTTCTTGATCAAACCAAAATCCCAAACTTGACTTCATCAATAAGACTTCAACGAGCATTTGACAATATCCCTAATCAACTTAGGGTTTCAAACATTCACAACAGCATACCCTTCGGTTAGGGTTTTACGGAACCTGTCTAGGGTTCTACCAAATCAGATAGGAGCGGAGTGGGTAGATTTATCAAGAGGTGAATCACCCAAACAAGAATCACTATGATTCAATGCTGCTAGTCATAACAAAGTTAGGAATAGATCATCAAATGAATAATCCTTTCGATCAATGTATTCAAAGCATACCTTTGTTTCTTGACCAATCTTGTCTTGAGAGATCCTTCTTCTTGCGGATGTTTTCCCTAATCAAGACATTAAAGAGAGAAAGGTGATTAATATTCAATATAATCAAAACTGAATGAGTACATGAACCCAAAAGTGAAAATACATGAAATACTTATCTTTGAGAGTAGTTGGGAGCTCCCTCCAAAGCTTGAGGGAAACCTACAAATTCTAAAACATATAAAACAAGTATGTAAAGCTATAAGCAAAGGACTTAGTGGTGTAAGTCCTAATGTCAGGTTCTTCGGGTTTGACTTTCTTCAGCAAAGTTGGCTTGATCCCTTCTTCTCTTCTTATTCTTTGGATTCTCGGGACAATCACTTTTGTAGTGACCCTTCTATTGATAACACTCTATCTTAGACATGTCAACTTTCTTCCTCGGTCCCTTCGATGTCTTGAGCATGATCAAGGTTAGCTATGAATGGGTCAATATTGTCTTTTATCCCTTCTACCATCAGAGTCATAGCCACCAATTTGAAATTCATGAATTTCGCTTTGTCGACATCACTCGCTTCTTCTGTAGGCTTCTTTACATTTCCTTTTACCAGATCCAACACTTTGTTCTTCTCGAGGATTAGGTCAATTCTCTTCTTCCAAGATCTAAAGTTAGATGCTCCTTCAAGCTTGTTCTCACCCTTGATAGAGTTAAACATCTTCCTTGAATATGCTACTCATTTCTTGGGATAGTGCCTATGAATGGATCTGCCTTTTTCTTCTTTCTTCACCAAAGCTCCGATACCATGTTGGAAAATCAGAAAGACAATAAATATTTTCTTGACCTTGATAATTACTTGTGATGTTCCTTATTATTACGATTCTTTATATCTTCTTTCTTTACTTCATCAAACGATTACCAAAAGCAGTAGCACATAAAACAATGGACACAGGATGTAGGCACATGCCAAGGAAAAACCCCCCTCGAGGGAAAACCCAATCAATGTAATTCTTCCTTTCAATAGTATTATTTGAGACTCTTCACCCTAGACCAAGACCAAACCTTCCCTCCACACCAAGTCAACATCCAAAAGATTGACCTCTTTCCAGCAACTTCGACTATGCAGCAACATGTAGCAGCTAACAACTTTCGACAACAGTCCAACTTGGAAGACTTTGTTCTCCCGATCCAGAGCATGAAAGAAAGAGAGACCACCACCAAAATTTCAATTTTCCTTGACTCCTTAGACTCCACCAAACTCGCATTCACTTCGGCTTCCCAACAACAGACTTTCCCAGCTTCCTACTGTGTAGTTTTGCGTAGCAAACTGATTTTCGCACTTCTACCCAGTAGAGAGAGAATGAGAAGTGATGCTCCAGAAGAATTCGAAGTCCTTCCTTTTATAGGCTTCGTGAGGGCCGAATGGGTCCTTAGGCCGACATGGTGTGGAGGTCACATAATTCATATTTGACTCAATACTTAACGTTTTTACATGATTCAAAAGCCCAAGAAGGGTCTCTTTAAATGTACAATAATTCTATAGACTCAGAATAAATCCTAGAAATTCTCAATGGGGACTTTGACCTAAAACATGGTGACCCAAGCATGAAACCCATGCTTTAATGAGTCACAATAATAATAATAAAATTCTTTTCTTTATTCTTTTGACAAGTACATTACATAATGAATCAAGTACATTATTGAAGACCGAACATAGTTACTTTTTCTAACAGGGCCCACCAATGGAGTAATCCTGATCCTATGACCAGGGTGACACAAGCTCTAGAAAACCCTCCTAACCACCTCGCCTAGTAATCCAAAATTTGGGGACATTACACTTTTGCTACAACTGGAAAGGATCAAACTCAAAGGCAAAGGCCAAGCAAGTCTTGGGATCAGCTACCAGACTATTGACTACATATTTACACTTCGGGCTATTATTGAGGATGCCAGATGACTGTCATCTAAATTTTTATGTTGTTTTGTGGGTTGCAGAAGGCTTTTGAGTCAGTCCCAAGACACTCCTTGTTCCAGAGATTGTGGAATATTAGGATCTTTGAGTCTCTCATTGTTGCTATTATCAGGTTCTATGGGACAATTATTGGATGATTATGTCCATCTTAAGGCTTTTTGATTTCACTGGCAACACCTTTGAGGTTAAACTAGGATGCCCCTAGTCTTCAACATTATTTGGGATTTACATTGATGCGATGGAAGCACACGTTAGGGAGAACACCCAGGTTGATGGTTACTACCTTGTTTTACCTCCCATTGACTCCTGCCGCTTAAACGTACCTACAGGTTAGTGAGAAAAGCCTTCAACCCCACAAGGTGTGGTTGGTGGCAGGGAACTCAGAGAAGGGGACGTCACACTAATCCCGACTCTCTCTGTTTAAACAATCTCCTAGGTTAGCTAAGGTGGGTGGTTCCTAAAGGAAAACTAAGTTAAAGATGTGAGTTTTTAGGAGAGTGTTAGTGTTATGGATTACTCTTAGAGATTTATAAGCAAATGTGATATGAGCAATATAACATGAAATAATTATGACAACCATCAATACATGAGTATTCAACCAATGCCTTTAAATAAATTGCTGTAAAGAAATGAAATTGTATTTGGTTAAAATGAAGTGAAATGCTTTCAAATGGAAAGCGAAAGTAATCCTGAAAAGTGAAACAATAAATTGTTAGCACAAGGTATTATAAATACTTTTAAGATGAACAAGTTTACAAATCAAAGCATGGGAACTATGTTGCTCAAAAGGATACAATTAGAAATCTACTTGTGAGAATGAGATGATAAAAAAGAACTCAAATGTTAGACCAAGATTACAACATGCAATTAAGTTTGGAACAAAATAAGAGTACTTGAAAGTGAGATCAATGACCATCAAATTGGCAATATGTAATTAAGCTTCAAGGGTAAACCAGTTTCCAAGCACAAGAAATTTAAACTAAACTTGTTGCAAAATTAAGAGATTACGATGCTTGCATCCAAAGTGCTATTTGACATAAGATTTGCATGTGAGACTTTAATCCATCAAGATAGCAAGAAATTTAAGAACTTTGCAATGTTGATTTGGGGTAGCATTGGATGTCCTCTAGGCCTCAAATTTTGCTGGGAGGCTTGGGCACATGTATTCCAAAGAACCCAGAAAGCATTTTGGGAAATTCCACCTAGAAACGATATTATTAAAATAATTATTATTTTTAATGGAGTACTTAAGTCTAAACCTAGGAAAATTAAAATATTATGTGTATTAATCTAATAAGGGTTGAAACTTCTAGAAAAAGACACAGATCAAGCCAAAATGATCTGAGCCTTTGATTAAGATTTAATGTAGGCCGTTGGTTGTCCAACAGGAAGATATAAGAAGGGGCTTGAGGGTCATTTGGAAAACACACACAGAGATTGAGGAAATCTATTTTCTGAAGTGAGAAGTTCTTAGGAGGAAAAATTGATTGAAGAGATTTCTTGCAGTTGAGGGGCAGGGCTAGTAGCTTCCGGAGAGAGAGATTCTCAGCTGGAGATACATCAGTAGAGAGAGGCAGGGAGTGATCCAGTAGCCTTGACGCAGAGGCTGACGTAGGGCTAGAAGGGCCACACAGAAGCAACACAGAGGTTTAGAGAGAAAGTCGAAAATTAGAGCAGAGGGTTAGTTTTAGTAGCCGAAAGCTGGGGTGTGAGACCGGGAGCCTAAGAGTAGTGACTCTGGGCTATTGATTGATTCCCCAGTTGGGTGACGCTGTGCCTGAGAGGTCTGACGCTAGGACAACGTAGGGGCACCTCATCCAACAGCCGAACAACCGAGACTTTTCTCAGTGATTGTGTGAGGTAAAAATCACAAAGCTTTTAGCAGTATTTCTTTCTATAACTGAATAAATTGAGAGGTATTCGAAGATGTATTCAGAATTTGCTACTGCTTAATAATAATAAACCCTCGGAACTGCTGCGCCGATTTTCCTGCATTTGAAACATGTAATAACTCAAACTAAATAGGATGCAGAATGAGTGTAATGCATATTTGTGTTAGTTACCCAATTAAATGAGATGCATGCAAATGAAATAGATCAAAGATCAAGCCACCAAGCCTCTTCAAAAGTTGGAGAGATAGGGATGCCAATGGGTAAAACCCATGCTCTCAAAAATCAGAAATTTTATTAGTTGTTACAAAAAGGAATAGACAATGAGGTCTTCTCTAAAATTCAAGGAAAGTCTTAACAATTTGGCTTCAAACCATAGACCTTTTCAAGTTGAAAATTTCTGCAGTTTGATGCCCACAAAGGTTCAACAAAATGCAGAATTTTTGAAGAAGGAGAAGAGAGGATTTGCCTCCTCTATGGCCACGACCAAGAGAGAGAAGGAGATGGCCAAAAGAACTCGGCCTCCCCCAAGAAGCACATGACATTGTCCAAGAAGAACTTGGCCTAAAGGTGGAGTTAGTCACTAAATTCGAGCCCCAAGGTCCTGCATGCAAACTTGTGAGTAGTTTATTGATGTTGAATCAGTAGTTGGAAGAGAACACATTAGAAATGACTACAACACAACAAATACTAGCTTAGGAAAACTACAAAATATGTTACAAAATAATCTGCAAGAGGCTAGGCCAAAGAGTATGAGCAAATTCTCCTCTTTTACTAGCCATGAATTGGCTCTTTGAAATGGCTAGATATTGATTCTATGGACCAAGCATCGTATCATTGACCACATCATCGATATGTTGTCAGATGACACAACTGAGTTAAAAATTGCTAGAGCAGAGTTTCATGGGTTCGAATTGCAAGAATTTAGAGGCCATTGAGGACGTGTTGGAATCACGAAGTACTTACTGTTCGATTGGTGGTTGAAGCAAAGATTGAGGCCGAGTCGCTTAAACAGAGACAATTGGATTCACGTGTTCGTTTAATTGTGAATTTTTGTAAGTAGCCGCCCAAAATTTTCGGGATCGAATTCACTGAGGCCAACTTGAAATGAATCTCGATAGCTGCAACAATATTTTTTGGGGACAGTGATTTCTCGAATTAATTGTTGGCTGCACAAAGGGTAAATTAAGTCAACGTAAATTCTCCAGATTGCATAGTCAGTGGGGGCCGAGGGCATTTCCTTTTTAGAAGTCGGTGATTGGTCGTGTATTTTCAGTGCATGCAAATGCATGTTTATGCAAGCGTAATTGATTGAGCGTGGAGAATTTTTGTCAACCAA
Source organism: Pinus tabuliformis (assembly GCA_031772625.1). NCBI lineage: Eukaryota > Viridiplantae > Streptophyta > Pinopsida > Pinales > Pinaceae > Pinus > Pinus tabuliformis. The sequence goes on along the minus strand of CM062816.1, from coordinate 980,029,139 downwards.
GTCTGGGTTGCTGAGGATCTTTTGTACGTTGGCCAGACATTACATTGCCATCAATAAACTAGGTTCCTCCTATACATTGCCTATTGCATCATTTCATTGCTATTTCATTATAAAGGCTCATATCATGCTCAGAACTCTGATGGTCATGAAATTTATGAATCTCCTATTTGTATTTCTGAACTCATTGGAATATCAGTCATGGTTGTTGGGTGAACTCTACTGGTATATGCCACCATTTTCTTGAAGCAATAGTAAATAATAATCACCTACAACACTATAAAGGCTCAGAAAAACAGTGGCTTCATTATCTTAGAATTTCTTGTCTTCATTAAGCTAAACCATGGAGGAAATTCTATATAAATTGAACAGATTAAACAAGGTAGAAATTCATCCCTCGAAACACCATGCACCCAGGGAAAACAACAAACCTTTCTCAAAAGGGGTCTATGCATTCCTTCGGAAAGGGGAAATAAGAGACATGCAAAAGGGGCATGAAATAGGACACAAAATCCTTGCACTCAGGACAAAGTTAAGATGCATGAGGGTCACATGGAAAGTACTTTTCAAACTGGATGAGTTGGACAAACTCCTTTCCAGGATAGACTAATTAGAGGGGAAGAAGTTGATGTGGGCTTTGAAACTAGCCATGCTAGCTTTAATACAACCCAAGTTCTTGGAGGAACCTTGTGAAGGGGTTAGACTTCCAGTTGTATCTTGTCTTAGTAACATCATGAGACTAACCGCCCCTATAACTCCTTACAATGATGATATTATGAGGAGAGTTTTTAGACTGGTGATAGAAATCTTCCGAGACTTAGACAATAGTGCAGGCTCTACCTTTGGGAAGAAGATTGAGATTTTAGGAGTTATGGCCATGACTAGGATTTATGAAATCATGTTAGATCTAGAGTGTGATGGTTTGATCTTATAGATTTTCCAATGATTCTTCAGCGTTAGGAAACATCATCTTGATACAGTAATAACACACATGCAGTCCATCTTATCATCATGCATGAGAGGTCGTGATGCCATTTGTCTGGAGTTGCAGTGTCGATTGTTGTCTGTTTGGAGGAGAGAGCAACTGGTTTCACTTGCTGCTTATGAGCTAGTTGAAAGTTTGGTTGAGCAAAACATGGGGCTGTTCAGGAGACAATTGACCAAGAAGGAGCTACTCAGGTTTGGGGGATCATGTAGTACAAATGAGCTAAGGAGGAAGAGACTTTGCTTCATCTGCAAGGGACCTTGGGGACCTGACCACTCATGCTTGAGTGACACTGAGGAGATGACAGAGGTAGAGCAGAGGGAGATTCCTTCTGACCATCAGGGTGAGGATTCTTCTTTGGACGAGCCCATGGGTTTGTACAAGGATGCTTCCGAGGGGCACGAGTCATGTAGAGTTGTTGACAGTAGGCCAAATTTGTATGATGAGCAGTCAGTGGACCCTATGGGAGACATTCGGGATAGTGTGTCACTAGTGATGAGTCAACATGAGCAACATATGATGGATAATGAGTCAGCTGAGGAGGATGATGTGCACAGTATGCTTGATGAGCCTTATGGGGAGAGCCAGTTAGAGGTTCATATTGAGCTTGTGATGGAGGAGGATGGGCAACCACCCTTGGGGTTAACCATTGATGAAGAGCAGACAAATGTGCAGACAACGGGCAAGGTGACAGTATTTGCTAACACTTGTCCTCCGGAGGTGTTGGAGATTGACAGGGTAGTTTTGCAGGAGGTCAGTAGACAGCATGAGTTGTTGGAGATGGTGGTGCATCCATCTTTGGGCTTACCCACTAATGAGGTGGGGGTAGATGCACAGGCAGCTGGCAGAGCTGCGGGACTTTCAGGGAGCAACCCTCTTCGGGAGTACATATACAGGGCTTGTAGCACAACTTGCTCACTTTTGCCTATTATAGAGCGAGGGGCAGGTTTCCTTAGATAGATCTGGTTGATTGACCAGATAGAGCATCATCAATTGAGCATGGACTAGCATCAACATAGTAGACTTGTTCCTTACAAAGAAGTTCATGCATTGGATTGGCGAGAGATCATGAGATGGTACGCTATTGATGAAGTATCATTTTTAGTCAGGAGCAGTGTACTGCAGGAGCCCTTAGAGGTGAGGGATATTACATGTTTCAGTTGGCAATAGGATGTAGGCTGGCCACTCATCAATATTTCAACGCAACATCAGTATGCTGAGATTGACCTTGGTTTATGCCAGGGGTTGGATTGGAGAGAGGTGATGAGTTGGTACACAGTGGATGGAGCACCATTCACGGTTGGAGTTATAGCATAACATGAGCTTTGGAGCCTTAATACTTGTTCTTGGTGGCATTGGGATCCAGGGGAATTTTTTGATAATAGGTTCAGTCAGAGATTGGTTTGAGATCCAGGCATTGTGGGGTCCATTCATGGTGGGTTGACACACGAGTAGAGCATACCCCAATGGTTTGTATGGGATTTGGGCATTGAGTCTCAGTTGTGTTGGGCCACTAGATTGGTCCACATATTTGGATTGCTTGAGGGAAAACAATCTTGGGGCGAGAGTAATGTAACGTCCCCATTTTTATTTTTCTCCAAAGTACAACCAGGGTGGATTTCCAGGGCAGGGGATGGCCAGGTCAGTGGAGCAGGTTCATGTCATCAAGTGTTCCGATGGAGTTTTCATGGGGTTCGATGACATTCGCTTGGCATATTCATCATCATGAGCAGTTCTGCACATCTCGTTTTTGGTTCTGTGACTTTCTGATAATTCACGCAAAACAGGGTTATTATTGGCATAACTTAATTAGTTATGTTTGAGGTGGCATTCTAGGGAAATTAATTGATGGAACACCTCAGTGTAATTGCTCGTTGGAACTGGAATGAGAAGATCTACAAAATGGGATGCTGAGAAGTGACTTCCAGCAATCGAAGAGAGTATGGTGGGCGATTTACCATTTTCCCTAGTTAAAAATGACTTTAGTTAGTCATTTAATTAAGGAAAAATAATTAATTAGAAGAAATGGGCCAAAAGACACTTAAGTAAGATAAAATAAAATAAAATGGTCACTTAAGACAAAGTCAATGGAGGAGCTTCTAGAATAATAATAAAATAATAAAATAAGATGCTTCTAGAGGCTTGGAGATCTATCCATCAGATCTATAAAAAGAGGAGGAAAAGGTCATTTGGGACATCTTGGATTTGATATTGTTTCTTGTATGAGAGGTTGAGAACCTGGTTCTCTATCCCATTGGTAGCCCTAGGACATAAACCCTTGGGTGATTCAGTGAGATTGCGTGAGGACCCATCTCCCCTTGGTGGATTCATTCAGAATCCACAGGTGTAGTGATTGATTTCCTGTTTTAGTTTGGAGGCCGACATTAGCGTTATTATCTTGGAGGGTCATTCCCAGCTATTGTATTGGCATCTATTTCTATATAATAAAGCTGGATTTTGTTGCTGCATTTCTCATTGTTCTTCATGTTGTGATCCTTTAATGAGATTTTCATGCAATTTGTGGGTTTATTGTTTCTGTCAAATTTATGGTATTTGGGTTTTTACATGGCAATCTTTTGTTAAGTGCATGATAATTTTGTGTGAAGGGTTTGTTCGAAATTTTCCTCATTTGGGACATGACAAAAGTCATACTTGAGATTTTCTATTTTTAAAAATTCATACTTGAGCTGCCAAATTTTCAACTATCTGTTTCTGTGATGGTTAGATATGATATAAGCTATATAATATGTTATAATTTTTATTATATATATATATATATATATTTGAACTTATGTGATTATTTTTTTTTGAATTTCATCGATGTTGAATTTGAATACTAACGCGAACCAGGTAACTTAGGATGTACCACCAAAACAACTACATAGTTTACAAGTTGATCACTTTCGACGAGAAGCATTTGAGATTCCATTTCAATTCAGCTTAGGAGGAATTAGAAGAGCCTTGGAGAGATTACATTGCATTCCCTGTTGATTTGGGGTAGCATCGGATGTGCTCTATAGCCATGAAAATTGGTGGATAGGCTAAAGCACATGAGGTCTCCAAGACCCAGAAATGGTTTGGACAGAATGTACCCGGTTTGGTAGATATTAAAATAATTAATATTTTTAATGGAGTTCCTAAGTCTAAACTTGGGAAAAATAAAATATTAATGGGTATTAATATAAAACTGGGTTTGAAGGTTCCAAAAGTCATGGATCAATCCAAATCTAATCTTAGCCATTGATTAGAGATTTAATCTTGGCCGTTGAAGGACCGATGAGAAAAGTATAAGAAGAGGCTTGAGAGTCAGTTAGAGAACACACCAAAGTCATCAGTCATTCATTTTGCTAGAGTTGGGTTGCTAAGCAAAGTTGAATCAGTGATCAACAACGAAGGGCAGTGAGTACGAGGCAGAGAGGCAGGGACAATACTGGGAGAACAACACAAAAGCAGAGAGAGCGAGAGCAGCGGTTAGTCCAGGCTACGCAGAGCCCAGCAGAGGCAGCACAGAGCCTAGAGAGACTGTGTCATCCATGCAGAGGGTAGAGAGAGTGACGCGAGGGTCCTAGGGTTGACGCAAAGGCCAGAAGGGCCATCGTTGAGCTTCAGCTGTGCCGGAGAGGGTTTTGTGGGACAGGTTTTCTGAATACCTGTTTTCGGGTATAGAGGTATTGCTGCCGTGTATTTTTCTCTATCGGGTGAGCCGGTTAGGCACCTAATTGTATTAAGATAGACTGCATAATAATATAAGCCTTTAAATAGCTACACTGGTTTTCTTGCATTGGGTTTTTCTGAGGTCATTAGTCCAAAATAACGGTGTCACTTGTTTGCTTGTTTTCTTTCAGTTGATGATCTGTAGATGTTGTGACTGTATTGTGTTTATTTTGGTATTTAATGTATTAAATAAGTTGTTCGATTTTAAACAAGTAGAAGAAATAAACTAGCAGAATACAGATTAATTTTCTAATAGATAGACTTAGAAAATTCAACTTGGTATCAGAGCGTGGTTCCAGATCATAGGAAAACTGAAGGCATTAACTTAGCAGAGCATTTGCAGTAGATTCAACTATCCCGAGTGACAGAGCTGATCCTTGTAGAAAGCAACAGAGGAAGGAGTGACACAGAGGGACTGCGTCATCAGTTTGGGCCAGAGAGAGGCAACACAGTTGGCTGAGGGAGCTGTTTTGTCGGTGCCGGGATTGCGCATAGCCAAAAGGCTCAATCCTTTAGTTGCTGGGGCATAGGAGGCTGTGGGTAGTTTGCGGAGCGAAGCTGGTGGGGTACTGTGGTCAGAACAATACCTAATAGGGCAAGACCAAGGTGGAGGGAGTTGCTGCCGAAGCAGATTTCTAGCCAAGGAATTTGGATCAATGTTGTAGTTGCATAGACGATTGGAGTGGGGCAACTTGACGTTGGCAGAAAGATTTCTAGGAGGAAAATCGGGACTCAGAGGGAGTCTAGAAGAGAATTTCTAGATGGGAAGTAGAAAGACTCAGTAGGAGTTGAACCGAGAACTTCTAGGCGGGAAGTAGAGAGACTTAGAGGAGTCGTCAGAGAAGAGCAGCGAGATGGCTGTGAATGGGTTGAGAGATCAGGACAGGCTGGACAGAGCATCCAACTTTGTGGTTTGGAAGGCCAGGATCTTGTCCATTCTAGACAACCATTGCATCAAGGGCTTCGCCTTGAGAACAATGGCTATCCCAGTTGACCTGGTAGCAAATGATAGGTACGAGGAGGCAATGGCTAAGGCTAAGTGCATCATCCTTGATGGGGTCAAGGATCATGTGGTACCACATATTGTCGAGAAGGAAATGACAAAGGAGATGTGGGATGCCTTGAAGTCATTATACCAGCATACTTCTGTGCAGAGGAAGATGCTCCTGGAGAATCAACTAAGGGCATACCAGATGCAGAAGGGAGAGCAAATAGATGTCTTCCTCGGTCAGTTGAAGGAGATCCGCGACCAAATAACTTCCATAGGGGCCACGTCAGATGAGGAATTAATGGTGAGGACTGCACTTAACGCAATTTCCGAGGATTGGGAGGTATTTGTCCAGAGCATACTGGGCAGGACGAGTCTTTCAGATTGGGAAGAACTGTGGGCGACTCTTCATCAAGAAGAGATCAGACGGCTGACCAAGTTGGGGAGTAGCGGAAAAGGGGTTAGGATCAAGAAGGAAGAAGAAGAGGATGTGGCTCTAGCATCTTGCGGGAAAGCAGGAGAAGAGGAAGAAGAAGGATCTCTCCAAGGTCAAGTGCTTCTATTGTGGGGAATTGGGTCATTTTGCGAACCAATGTCCTAGGAAGAAGAGTAAGGGAGAGGCTTCTGACTTGAAGGAAGCGCTAGCGAAGGCGAAGAAAGAAGTCGGGGAGGATGACGATTGTGCCATGAGTGCTCATGTGCCACTTGAGAAGAAGTGGGGAGACATTGAGCTTTAGTCAGGAGGAATATAGGAAATGAGGGGCAAGATCCTTGAGGTACCCAACCTCTTGGATTATACCTTGTTACGGGAGCCCCAAAGAGGAGTAGCAAGACTGGTGGATGTTGGTAGAGATGGATGTGGATGAGGTGACAGAGAGTGCTATAGTGCAGGAGTCCCAGGGTAGCGTGAGGCTAGCAAGCTGCAACAGTGCGAGAGACACGAGAGTGTTGCACCAGTGCAAAATGGCACAAAGAGGTGTGCAATGGTGCGAGATGCGGGGAGTTGTTGTAGTAGCGCAAAGGTTAGTAGAGGGAGCACTTGTTAGCGACAGAGGGAGCTTCAACATCGGGAGTGTTTCTAGCCTGACAAGGATGTCAGAAGTTGGGTGGATCAGTTACTTACTTCTCAGTCACTGAGGTGCAGTGCAGTAGCATGATGCAGCATGATGAAAGGAGATGCAGTGCTGGGAGGATGGACCAACGACAACACGGATGCAGAGGGAGTTGCCGTACGGATGCAACAGTGGCAGTGGCAAGGCCATGGGCAACAGTACAGGATGCAACAGTGCAAAGGATGTTGTGCAGGGAGGCCTAGTATCATCACAGGGATCGATGCCAGATAATCAGGGTGATGCTCAGTGTGGAGTATTACTAGAGCACAATCTTTGCTAGGAGGGAGTGTTGATTTGGGGTAACATCGAATGTGCTCTAGCCATGAAAATTGGTGGAGAGACTAAAGCACATGAGATCTCCAAGACCTAGAAATGGTTTGGATGGATTGTACTCGGTTTGGGAGATATTAAAATAATTAATATTTTTAATGGAGTTCCTAAGTCTATACTTAGGAAAAATAAAATATTAATGGGTATTAATATAAAACTGGGTTAGAAGGTTCCAAAAGTCATGGATTAAGCCAAATCTAATCTTAGCCGTTGATTAGAGATTTAATCTCTGTTGTTGAAGGACCAATGAGAAAAGTATAAGAAGAGGCTTGAGGATCAGTTGGAGAACACACTAGAGTGACCAGTCATTCATTTTGCTAGAGCGGGGTTGCTACACTGAGTTGAATCAGTGATCAACAACGAGGGGCAGTGAGTACGATGCGGAGAGGTAGGGACAATACTGGGAAACCGACACAAAAGCAGAGAGAGTGAGAGCAACAATCAGTCCGGGCTACGCAGCCCCCAACGGAGTCAGCGCAGAGCCTAGAGAGACTGCGTCATCCACGCAGAGGGTAGAGGGAGTGACGCAGAGGCTCCCAAAGGCTGCGCAGTGCCTCAGAGGGCTGACACAGAGGGAGTTGCTGTACGGATGCAATAGTGGCAGTGGCAAGCCATGGGCAGTAGTACAGGATGCAACAGTGCAAAGGATGTTGTGCAGGGAGGCCTAGTATCATCACAGGGACCGATGCCAGATAATCAGGGTGATGCTTAGTGTGGAGTATTCCTAGAGCACAATCTTCGCTAGGAGGGAGTGTTGATTTGGGGTAACATCGAATGTGCTCTAGCCATGAAATTGGTGGAGAGACTAAAGCACAGGAGATCTCCAAGACCTAGAAATGGTTTGGATAGATTGTACTCGGTTTGGGAGATATTAAAATAATTAATATTTTTAATGGAGTTCCTAAGTCTAAACTTAGGAAAAATAAAATATTAATGGGTATTAATATAGCACTGGGTTAGAAGGTTCCAAAAGTCATGGATTAAGCCAAATCTAATCTTAGCCGTTGATTAGAGATTTAATCTCTGTTGTTGAAGGACCAATGGGAAAAGTATAAGAAGAGGCTTGAGGATCAATTGGAGAACACACCAGAGTGATCTGTCATTCATTTTGCTAGAGCGGGGTTGCTACGCTGAGTTGAATCAGTGATCAACAACGAGGGGCAGTGAGTACGAGGCAGAGAGGTAGGGACAATACTGGGAAACCAACACAGAAGCAGAGAGAGTGAGAGCAACAACCAGTCCAGTCTACGCAACCCCCAACGGAGTCAGCGCAGAGCCTAGAGAGACTGCGTCATCCACGCAGAGGGTAGAGGGAGTGACGCAGAGGCTCCCAAAGGCTGCGCAGTGCCTCAGAGGGCTGACGCAGAGGGTCTTGGGGCTAATGCAGGTCAGCAAGAGGCTGATGCAAAGGCCAAAAGGGCCAGCTCTGAGCTTCAGTTGTTCCGAAGAGGGTTTCGTGGGACAGGTTTCCTGAATACCTTTTTCCAGATATAGAGGTATTGCTACCATGTATTTTTCTCTGTCGGGTGAGCTTGTTAGGCACCCAGTTGTACTCAGATAGACTGCATAATAATATAACCCTTTGAATAGCTGCACCGATTTTCCCGCATTGGGCTTTTCCGGGGACATTGGTCCAAAATAACGGTGTCACTTGTGTCCTTGTTTTCTTTCAATTGATGATCTGTAGATGTTGTGATTGTATTGTGTTTGTTTCAGTATTTAATGTATTAAATAACCTGTTCAATTTAAACAAGTAGAAGAAATAAACCAGCAGAATACATATTAATTTTCTAACGGATAGACCTAGAAAATTCAACATTGCGTAATGTTGCATGGTGAGGAGCATCTGCAAATTCTTGCAACACTTTTCAAGGATAAGGAATAAATGCTTTGCTTTCCCTTAGTTTTTACCTTTTCTAGATTTCTCTGATTGCATGTTGTGGAATGTTAATGTTTTCGGTTGAAGCAAGAGATTCTATGAATATTTTTCACGACGATTTACATAATAGTTCTCTCATTGCTCTAACCTAAGGACATTAACTACAAAGGGACTTCAACTTTTGTTTTCTTACTGGATAGGGATGACCTTTGAATCATCCCTTTGAACCGTTTTTTCTTGGTTAGGATAACATGTTATAATTAATTCTATTACTATAGAATTCTAGACTTTTATATGGATATTGGGAAGTCCCTTGCTATATGAATGAAAGCTTTATTGATTAGAATAAATATTGCAACTTGCATGGAAGATGCTGATCTGGCCATAAGGCAGAGTCTATAACAGAGTTGCCTCTGTTCATGTGAGGTTCCTTGTTCCGATATGTTCTTTGACACTAGATACCCTTTGACTGAATGAGATTAATATTATTGGGTTAATTTGTGGCTTATTCTTTGATTGATGATGTGGTGAAAGATGTCTGACCTGGCCATAAGGCTGAGTCTATAATAGAGTAACTTCTGGTCATTTGAAGCTCTTTGTTCTGATATGTTCTTTTGCACTAGCTTCTCTTTTTCTGAAGGGGATGAGGATTATTGGGTTAATTTGTGACTAATACATTGATTCATGATGTTGTAAATAAGGATAATAATGTTGACTTGATTGTCATGAGCTTTGTTAATTATGAAATACCATTTGCACTAATGGAAATTCATGAGCATAATGCCAGACAAGATATTATCCAATATGATATTTGTGGTGATTACACATCCACATTCTGTGCCTATTGTTTGAACGCTTTGTTCATCTAGTGCTAATTTAACATTGTTGTGGTATCAAAGCCATTATTTGCTACGTGGTTAAGATTTCCCAAAGTGTTCTAACGCTGTAAGTGTGATTATACTATTATAGTGTGTCTTGAGGGGGATAGGGTGTGGAATATCTATCCACACTCTAGAAAGGTTTTTGTGACGAAATGGACCTGTAGCTTAATGGCAGAGAATTCCACCAGTTGGGGTAGGTATTGGGTTTGATTTTTAGCTCATTCAAGTTCTAACAACATAAACTTATGGTTTATTGGATTTTAGAGGAGTTATGGTGAAAGTTTACAATATAATCTTCTTAAAAGGGTTGTAGATTTGGATATGGATATCATGATGTTATTTGTTTATGTCTACCTTTCAACTTATATTGCATGCTAGTTCTTTACTGAATTTGTTTGGTTATAAATAGTGTGGCTTTTTCATGCATTTCCTGTAATTAAATAGTGGGTTCATATTGGTATGCCAAGCCCAAGAACTTTTTTGCTGGAAACAACTTGTTTTTTATGTCCCTTTTTGGTTTATTTACATGCCTAAACATTTTTCCATTTATAATGTAACCATTATTCTTATTTCTTCAACTTTTTTAACACGTTGCAAACCTGAAAGATGAATGAAATTATTAACAGTCTGATTGGAAAGGTCATGGTATTCAAGCATCACATGCTATCATACCTATGCATGAACATTTGTTTTAACCAAGTTGCCCTTAATAATAAGACATGAAGTTATTCCTACTGGAACGGGTTCAAGTGGATGTCACGCTTATCTCTTTCTCTGTCATGTAAATCTATTTATGATAATTTGTACTGACAACAGGTTGATTTTGTTGTTTTGGATATCAGTATGGCTATCGAGATAACGTTTTATCAATACGATTGTAGTTTGTGCTTTGTGTTAAAGATATCTAGCTGAATTAGATATTTGTTTTAAGCTGAGAGAGAAGAAAGTTGCGCTTCCTTGCTATGTCACACGGTCTGGGTTTGAGTTCGATTTTGACAATGATTAAGTTAGATTCGAGTTCAAATTTTTTGATAAAGTTTGGTTAAGGTTCGTGATTAGGTATGTAGGTATAGACCTGAAAAAATACATTTTTCAATATATATATATGTATAAACCTTGAAAAAATAATTCAATGTAATTGAGCATGAATTCAAAGATTATACCGGGATGGATAAATAGGGTAGTGTAGCACCCCGATATTATGTTTTGTAGCTCGTGCACTGAGGTCTTTTATGGTGCACCGATATGAGTTTCTTATGACATGTCCATCCACTTCATGCATTGCATTGATAAGGAAAAATTTCTGAAGTAGCTCAACGATGAGCTGACCCTAAGCCAAGACGAATGAAGAAGGATTAGCTAGATTCGAGCTGAAGAACGAGTTTGCTGACTTCACCTTGCACTTTGTTTAGGAATTTACAGGGTAAGTTCTTTAGATAGAACACCAAAGGACACCGCTCACAAACAGATCACAAATCAGTCCACCAATATTATTGATGTGGTTAAAACCCTCAAAGAGGGAAACAGTCAACGGCCTGAGCCAATGCGGCCACTTCAGGCAATTTATTAATGTAAAAGAAAGAAAATTTACATAAGCTTCTCTCATGAACGATCACCTAACAAATGATCCTCCATGCTCTTTAAATAGAGATCATGGACCAATTGGGTGTTAAACCACAGATCAAGTGTCGGTAATACCGAGGAGAGAATGAACTGTTGGATCACTTCATGTCTAGAACATATCGTGACCATAGGATTGTAAGTTACAAAAAGTACATACTAAAGAAACACACTTTACCTAACTATACACTAGACCAAGTTATATTTAGTTATTTCCTATGTGTCGGAATATCCTAACATCCCCCCTTAAGAACAACTTGGGATAGGATTGAAGGATGTACAAAAATGACACAATAGGAGAAGGAAGGAGGCATTATAGCCTATCCCCCCTAGTGACAACTTCCTGAACTCCAACCATAAATCGAAGTTTAGTAAACTTCACCTTTGTGAGAACCTTCGTAAAGATGTATGCAACTTGATCATCGGTTGAACAATATTGCACTTCAAGAACATGGTCATGAATGAGCTTTCCGATGAAGTGCATGTGTAGTTCAATGTGTTTGCTGCGCTGATGTTGGACTGGATCTTTGCATAGTTGAATGGCACTTTGATTATCACACCAAAGTGTAGTCAGATGTTGCTGCTAAAAACCAAACTCTAACAGGATCTGACGAAGCCATAGGGCTTCCTTACTAGTTTCAATGGTGCCATGATACTCTGCTTCTGCTGAAGAAAGAGAAATGGCACTTTGTTTGTTGCAAGCCCATGTAGTAGGTCCAAAACCAAAAGCGAAGACAACTTGCAGTAGACTTCCGATCATCAGTATCACTAGCCCAATCAAAATCAGTGAAACCAACCAATAGAGGAGATGCTTATGCACTGTAATGAATCCCAAACTGAATTGTACCTCGAACATAACGAAGTATTCTTTTAGTTGCGAAATTTTGGCTCTAGACTGAAAGACTGAAAGGGAGAACTGGCTGGTTTACAGTCTTCCATGTGAAAGTGGTGTAGAAGATCACAGGCATACTTGGATTGGGAAAGGGAAATACCTTATTTGGATTGCAAGACTTGAAGACCAAGAAAATAATGCAAGTGTCCTAAGTAAGTCATTTCAAATTGCTTTTTAAGGTTGGACTCCACATGGTTTATAAGGTTGGGATCACTACCAGTAAGGATAAGATCATCAACATAAAGAACAAGAATGATAAGAGACTTACCCACTTTCTTGGTGTAGACAGTATTGTAAGAATGACAACTAGAAAAGCCAGTATCTAAAAGAAAGCTATCCATTTTTGTATACCAAGCTCAAGGGGCTTGCTTGAGACCATAAAGGGATTTCTTAAGCTGACATACAAGGCTGCAGTCTATTTGTATAAAGTAGGAGGTTGTTCCATATAGATTTCTTCATGCAAGTCCCCATGCAAGAAGGCGGATTTAGCATCCCTCTGATGGACTTCCCATTTGAAAGAGGCAGGAACGGAAAGAACAAGACGGATAGAGTTCATTTTGGCAACAAGGGAGAAGGTTTTAGTATAGTCAATGCCTTAAACTTGTGAAAAACCCTTAGCAACAAGGAGCTTTATGTTTATCAACTTTTCCATCTGGTCCAAACTTGGTTCTGTAAACCCATTTGCATCTAACAAGTTTTCGTCCCTTTGAAAGAGGAACAAGGTCCCATGTATCATTTGCCAATAATGAACGATATTCTTCATTCATAGCTGTGTCCTAATCTGGATGGCCTGAAGCTTGTGCAAGGTGTCAGGATCATAATTTGCTAAAGGCCAGTATAGAAGAGGCTCTATCGAACTGAGAACATGTACGACATTGATCTGTAAGATCAGTTGCAAGAGCAACTTCTGCATCTCGAGTAGTGCGAACCCATTTTGGAAGCTGAGGAGTTGAAGGAGGATCCCAAGAAGGTGGGGGAGGATTGTCATTCTCGTTGTCATCATTTGAAGAAGGAACATTTGCAGAAGTAGAAGGGATAGAGATAGGTGGCACATCCGTCGAACTAGGCTTGTAGGCCGATATATTTTCAGCAAACTTTACATCTCTTCTAATGATAACATTTTTGGATTTATGTTGAAGAAGTCTATATCCTTTGAGATCTTCAGAATATCCCACAAAAATAATTTTTTCACTCTTAGGTTCTAAGGCTTTACGTTTCTCATCTAGAATATGGGCCCATGCTTCACTTCCAAAAACACGAAAGTGACTTACATTTGGTTTAATTGAGCTCCATGTTTCTTCTGGAGTGATATTCATTAAAACCTTAGTAGGGGCGCGATTTGCTTTGTAATTTGCATAGTTAATTGCTTCTACCCAAAAATTAAGACCAAGTCCTTTAGATTGAAGTATACAATTAGCGATTTCCTTTAAGGTGCGATTCTTCCTTTCAGCTACACCATTTTGCTGTGGAGTATATGGAACAGTATGTTGCAATTGAATTCCATGCTCAATGCAAAAGTTGTTGAATTTGTTGTTAAGTTTTTCTCCACCATTATCAGATCCTAGCTTAAGAATTTGATGTCTAGATTGTTTCTCAACAAAGGCCTTAAAGGCCAGGAACATGTTAAAGACTTCAATCTTGAGTTTTAAGATGTATACCAAAGTGCGTCTGGAGAAATCATCAATGGAAGTTAAGAAATGCTTGTAGCCAGAGAATGAAACCACTGGAAGTGGACCACATAAATTACTATGCACAAAGGCGTGCCAAGATGCACATTTTTCAAAACTATCCCCATGATGTTTTCCGAGTACACATCTGGAACAAACACCATATCTACAAGATACCATAGGAAGACCTGTCACCATATTTTCTTTACATAGATTTTGAAGGGAGCGATAGTTTAATTGACCAAATCGCTCATGCCAAAGTTTGCTTACTGCATCATTATGAGCAACAAACGCTAAGGGAAGAGTTGATGACCCGAACTTGTTAAACTTATACAACCTTGTAAAATCATCAGCAATGCTAGTAGCTAAGATCTAATTAGGATCTCTTAGGTGCTTAATTACAACATCATGAGGTGAAAATTCAACGATTTTACCTTTACTTGAATGAGTTATCTGATATACAGATAGAGGGTTGTAGAATAAGGTAGGAACACATAATACATCATTAAATTGACCATTGTCTAGATGAATAGTTCCAGTCCCTACAACACTAAGAGATCTATCAACACCAACATACATATTTTTGGTGTTACAATCATTTAAAGAAGAAAACATGGCTTTGTTTTTGGCCATGTGATAAGAAGCTCCAGAATCAATGAGCCACTCATGAGAATAAGAAGAAGAAGAAGATACATTTAGTGCATAACCAGACTGAGATGTTTGACAACCACATGCAGAAAGTGCTATTTCTGAAGATGAAGTTGAAGTTGAAGAGTGCTCCAAATGGATGTTATGCTTCTTCATTGCTGCTTCCAAGGCTTCCATCTTCTTAAAGCATTTGGATTCTAAGTGGCCATCACGATTACAAAAGTTGCAATTTCTATCAGTCTTCTTCCCCTTGTTTTTAGTTTCCTTGTCATTTTGTTGAGTTTATTTTTCATTGTGAGGTTGAAATTGCTTAGGACCCTTGTTTGGTTTAGGACCATTCTTTTTAGTATGCTGCTTCTAAAAGCCTTTGGACTTGGTTGTTGTTGGGTTGCTAAGGCTTTCTTAGAAGAGTTTCCAGTATTAAGAAGATCAGGATGTAAGATTTTTTCTTGTAAGATTTTTTCTTTCTCTCTTATTAAAGAATCACAAAAGGCATCAAAAGATGGGGACTTGTAGTCTTGTCCTTGAGAAATAAAGGTTTGTCTAGTAGAATGGAAGGTGGAAACAAACACAAAGTAGACTGGTCCTAACTTAGTAAGAATGGAATAGATAAGGCTACCATCTTCTTTCTTAATCTTAACACTTTCCAAGAGAAGTATAAGGGTTTTGAACTTGGACAAAAAATCTTCAATGGAAGAAAAATTATTGGGATCCAACGTAAGCAACTCATTTTCGAGTTGATGGGCTCTAATTTCATTTTTATTTCCAGAAACTTTATTGAGATTTTTCATTGCTTCATCGGGGATGTCAATTTATGCGATATGGAATCGAAGGTTTGGAGAAATTGACATCCCTATCAACCCACGTGCTTGATCTTGCTTATCTTCATCTGAGGTTTAGACTCTTGGCCTAAGGCTATTCTATAAAGACCTTTACTTCTAAGTAAATCCACAATGTAGGATAGCCATTGGAAGTAGTTGGTGTTGTCAAGAATAACTAGGCATGGACTTTCCATTTTGAAAGAAATTGAAGTTGTATACGCTGAAACTAAGTGTTCAAATGGAAAGATCTCGAAAAATTAGGTTGATTAAAAAAAACGGCTATGAAAATGGCTTCTGGATGAAGAAGTTATGATTTTTTGAAGAAAAGTTGTTGAAGATGCCAACGAACCACATGAATGTTTGGAAGTGGATGATAGTGTTATATTTAAAAAAAATCACTCCCCTCCCCTCCCCCCTTCCAAACTTAATCTAATTAGCTCACTTTTAGAAAAATATTACTTTATGTGACCCACTTTTATAAATAAGTGAAAGTCACTTTTACAATGGTACTTTATGAACTATCCATTAAATTATAACTTAGATAAAAGAAAAAGTGACTTTAGAATTATAAGTGACTCACTTTTTATAATGGGTGAGAACACTTTTACATAAGGTAACTTTAAAACATAAGCTACATGTGCTTTTTGAAAAAGTAACTCAACAAAAAGAAAGACTTGAACCCAAGACCTCTATTCTCATAAAGTAACTTTAGACCAACTGAGCTAGTTTAAAATGTTAGTAATTGTTGGAAATGAGGAAGCAGGGTTTTTTCTTTTTGTGCTCACTGAAGCTTGGGGGTGCGTGCTTACTTGAAAAACACCTTTTTGCCTATAAAAAAAAAACAAGCACACAAACCAAGTGAACAAGCAAAAATATCCAAGTCTTAGGGCTTGAAGTTAGATTTGGTCGGAAACTAGATATTTTTCTCAATGTTTTTGATTTTCCGAGATCACATGAAAGCACAACGGAAAAGAGCATATGCGTGAGAAAAACCTTTCTTTCTGTTTTTGATTTGCCCAGATCGCACAGAATCGCAGGGTAAAGAGCATATGCAGAAATGAAAGGTATAGATCCGGTAATAAAAAAAAGTTAGAGGACTATAAAGTTATAATCCGAAATAAACAGAGAGATAAATAACTATAACTACAAATAAAGACTGTATACCTCCAGATCTTAAAAATGATGTAGCTAGGGCTACCAGAAACCTTTTCGCAGTGTTCCACGGGGACTCGCCCTGCCCTCCCCCCCGAAGGGGTCGAGTTTCCTAGCTCCCCTGTGCTCCGGGGACTTGGGGATGAGAGGGGGTCGTCTCCCCGTGCTCCCAAAAAACAAGGTATGTAGGGGGACGTGCCAGGGGGTCTTTCCTTTCGCTGAGGGGTCGTTTCCGAAAAAGGGGTCGTGGGGGGTCGTTTCCCTTTGACCAAGTCCAGTTTTTTAAAATGATTTTTTTTAATCATAAATTTAGTTCTTTTTTATCGGGCAAGGGCTTCCATTTAAGTGTTTGTTGTCGCCCTCCCTCCCTCACTCCATTCGCAAGTTGCAACACTCAGATGACGATGCCGATACCGATACCATTGCTGCAACACTCCAACACCATCACTCGCCCGTCGCCATCGTTGTTGGAAGGTTGAAGCCACGCACTCTGCACTTGAAGGCTGAAATAGTGGACGCTGTAACTTGAAGGCTGAAACAATGGACGCCGTCACCTGTAGGCTGAAGCAACGTGGAGTTGGACACTGTCACTTGAAGCTTCAAGCACCATGCTGACTGCTACTGACCACCGCACCGTGCTCACTGCTACTGCTGCCTGAACAATGACCACCGCATGTGCTACTGCTGCCTCTCCATACCCCATTGACAATCAAAACAGTAAGTACACACCGCTGTTTTAATTTAAAAAAAATTCCATTTTTTTTGTAAATTCAGCTGTGTTTTTTTCTTTTTTTTTCCATTTTTTTAAAAAACTTGATTGTGTTTTAAAAAAAAATTGAAACTTCATTGTGTATTAATTTTAATTATTTTCTTGTAAATTAAAAAAAACAAAATTCAGTGTTCATTGTGTGTTGTTAGTATTAATCAGCGTGTGTAATGTTTTTAAATATTTTTATTTTCACTACAGGCTGCAACCTACATTTGTCATTCAAATTACAAAGTTACAACTATGAGTCAGAGTTAGACTTCTTCTGGGAACAGTGAGAACAGTAACAATAACTACAATGATAGTGAGCCACAAGATGCACAAGAAGAAATTGAAAGTAGTCACAGGGGGGCAAGAAACCAGAATAGGCATGGTGTAGATTCTGGAGGTCCACCAAGAGAGTTAGAAAAATTTGCAAAGGGGACATTTAATTCTCTAAAACCACTTCTAATCTATGCAACCAGACTGCTGAAAAAGAATCCAAAACTTGGTGGTGGCTCACGTGATTGGGTCTGCAATATTTGTGGGCATCACTTTGTTGGCAGCTATACCAGGGTGAAGCAACATTTTGGCTATTACAGGGAAAGGAGTCAATATGTGTCCCTCAAAGAACTTGAATTCAGTTCAAAGAGAGCAACTTTGGAGGCTAGAAAGGGCAGCGACAAATATGCCTCCATCCAGTGCTTCATAAAAAGAGACAAAGGTTTCTACTGGTGCATCTCGTTCTTCTGTAATGAGTGGTACAGAGTCTGGGATGTACAACATTCTAGACCGAGATGACGCAGATGATGCAATTGGCAAATTTCTTTTTTCCAGTGGAATTCCCTTCCATGTTGTTTGTTCTCCTTATTACAAGGAAATGGTCCAAGCAATTGCAAGAATAGGGCCTTCATATGTACCACCCGGAGAAAATAAGCTACGAACAACAGTTTTAGATAGACAAGTGTCCAAAATTAATGTGCGAAAAGAGAGAATGAGACAAACATGGTTGAGGTTTGGTTGTTCTATTGTTATGGATGGATGGACTGACATCTGAAAACGCCCACTCATCAACATCATAGTGACATCTTCAGAAAGTCTATTCTTTCTTAAAGCTATTGATTATTTTGGAAAGCGCAAGGATGCATCTATTTCCAATTTGAGCTTCTTCAAGAAGCTAGAGGATGTTGGGCCTGATAGTGTGGTGCGGTTGTGATAGATGCAACAATAGTTTGTAAATCAATTGGGTTATTGATTCACAACAGGTATCAGCATATTTTTTGGACTCCTTGTTGTGTGCATGCACTCAATAATGCACTGAAAGACATTGGTAAGATTCAGTGGATATCAGACTTGGTGACCGCTGTAGCCTGTAAGAGATGTGCAGATGTTTATCTGCAACCACCACACCTCCTTGGCTATGTACAAGGCTCACACGAGGAAGGAATTCCTCAAGCCCATCGATACTAGATATGCTAGCTGTTTTCTCTTATTGGAGAGGATGCTAGAGGTACAAGCATCTCTACAATCCTTGGTTGTGAGTTGAGAGTGGGGAAGGTGGTCAGAATCAAAGACAGACACGGGGAAGAAGGTCAGGCTTCAGGTGTTGGACAATGATTGGTGGGCAGATTGTTCTTATTTGATGTCATTCTTGGGCCCTATTGTGGAGGTCATTCATTACACTAATTTAGCTGCTCCTAGTCTTGGAGAAATCTATGAGACCTTTGATAGCATGTTGGGTTGTGTGAAGGTAGCCATTCAGTAGAGGGAGCCCTCATTAGAGTTCTATACATCCTAGATTCGACCCATCATTTAGTGTAGGTGGGATCACATGAACACATCTTTGCACATGGCAGCATATGCATTAAACCCAAAATGGTATGTTGAGAGACCTGGGAGGATGCCTCCTATTGATGATCCTGAGGTAAAGAATGGCTTCCTAGATGTAGTTGCAAAGATGTACAATGAGGAGGGGGCAAGATTTCGAAGACGGTTTGTTCAGTTTGCATCTCTTAGTGGCCCCTTCAACGTAAATGGTGCTCAGGCAAATCACATCGATCTAGCCCAAGATGACTCGATTGGTTGGTGGAGGATGCATGGGGATGGTGCTCCACAACTCAAAGATCTAGCTATGCGTTTGTTGTCTCAAATTGCTAGTTCCTCTGTAGCAGAGAGGAATTGGTGCACATATAGCTTCATCTACCCTATGAAGAGGAACAAGCTTACCTCTAAAAGAGCGAAGAAGTTAGTCGCTGTTGATCTAGAGGATGATGCACAGGTAGATATGGAGGAGAGACTTGATGAGAGACAGATGGGGTTGGTTGATGTGCCACTTAGCATGTTTGAGAATGCTAGTGATTCAGATTCAGATGGTGATATGGTTGATCCTGATTTATTCATGCAGCAACTGGACGCAGAGACTAGCGACGCATTACCTTGAGGCTTGAGCAAAATTATGCTTGTTTATCTTTTGATATGTTGATTTTCTTATGTTATTCCGACTCTATAAAATTTTGACTCTTGATGTATCAGAATTGACTTTTATAATTTTATGTCAATATTCACTGTTCAGTATTCAATGTTCATAGTAGGAAGTGGAACATCAATATGGTTTAATCATAATGTATGATGTATGATTATAAATTAGAATTTTAAATTTATATGATAATGATATTCATATCAATGATCATGCTTTGCAGCTTTTCAAACCCAATTGTCATAGTGGACTCAATTTATAAATTATATTTTATATTTATAAGTTTTTAAGACCCTGACGTCCCCCCACGTTTCCTAAAAATTGGTGGGGAGCTTTTGCATAGGCCGCTGCTGCGTATCCTCGCTCCCTCGCCCCCTCGTCCCCTAACCTTGGTGGAACATTGCCTTTTTGCGTGAAATGAAAAGGGTTCCTCACTGGAACAGATGCTCCTAACACAATAGAGCAGTCCTCTTGGCCTGAAAGTGGTCAGAAACATTAGATCTAGGAAATGACAGTTGGATACAGTTGTATCGGCTTCGGATTTGGATCACAACGGATCTGGCCCTCGAATAGCTCTGGTGCCATGTAGGAATTTACAGGGTAAGTTCCTTAGATAGAACACCAAAGGACTCCTTAGATAGAACACCAAAGGACACCGCTCACAAATAGATCACAGATCAGTGCACTAGTATCCTTGACGTGGTTGAAACCCTCAAAAGAGGGAAATAGTCCACGACCTAAGCCAACGCGGCCACTTCATGCAATTTATTAATGTAAAAGAAAGAAAAATTACATAAGCTTCTCCCATGAATGGTCACCTAACAAATGACCCTCCATGCTCTTTAAATAGAGATCATGGACCAATCAGGTGTTAAGCCACAGATCAAGTGTCGGTAATACCGAGGAGAGAATGAACCGTCAGATCGCTTCATGTCTAGAATATATTGTGACCGTAGGATTGTAAGTTACAAAAAGTACATACTAAAGAAACACACTTTACCTAACTATACACTAGACCAAGTTATACTTAATTATTTCCTATGTGTCGGAATATCCTAATATTTTGATTTCATTGGAGAATGGTTTAGCTGTCAGCACCATGAGAGAATGAACTAGTGTGCGTGGGATTTCTTTGTTTGCGATTGAGTATACCTTTAGGGCATCCAGGTTCCACATTTTTGTTTGGCGTTTAGCGTTGGCGAAGCTGAACAAACTTGAATTTGTTTAGGAGGTTCCCTGAATTTTAAACCTCAACGTTCGGATTCGGCAGACTCATGACATTGCTTCCTTGAACCTGTTCTTTGTGAGAAAAAATATGTATTTATGTAAACAATAAATGCAAGACACAGTATAAGAGAGAGAAAGATATACTTGATTCCGATTATTCAATGTGGTAGATGTCAATACATATAGGGGAGAAAATGTTTCATTCTACAATTCCCATACAACCACTTTATCAATGAGATATGATCTAGCCTATTCACATCTTGTCACTGATTATGACATGTGATTTAAATACCTTGTCATATTACTACAACTTAACTTTTTTAAAGGCGAACCTTAACCACCACGTAGACTTTGATGGTGCCTTTGGAAACAATTGCTGACAAACTCCATTTTAACAAAGGCACTGCCAAATTCTGCATGGTGGTTAAGGATCACCTTTTTTAAGCTCCTAATATTAAATCAGACCATTGCAATAAACTAACTCTAAAATCCCCCCTTAACGATGACATGGAAAACAAGTGTTTGTCCTAGATTGCAAATATATTTGAATCACACACATATAAGATTTCTACAAGCTGTCACCAAATGAGTATAAATGTTGACTGCGTGAGATGTAATTGGCATGGCTGTGTTGAAGAAAGTGTAACTAGGTTCGGTCTTCATAAAATTGAAATGTACTTTTGATTCTTGTATTTTGTAAAAAAAAGAAAAATGATTATTGTTATGTTTGGGTTTCTTGCCCAAGAAATTTGTTTTATAGGTCAAGCACTAATTGAAAGTGCTTCTAGGATTGTCCTAGGTTAAGAAGTCAAATAGGGACATTGTCATAATATGAAGACCCCATCGGGCATCTTGTAAATTGTAAAAAGAATTATTTTTGTATTTTACTGAGCCTTCCAAGACCAAGTCGGCCTGCCAGCTTGTCAAATCGGCGTAGAAGTTGGAATTCGTACCCGTGGAAGACCTATATATAGGAGACAATTTGACCTCATTTGGACACATTCATCCCTCTCTCTCTTATGCAAAGGAAGAAGTAGAAAAGGGCAACGAAGAAGGTAGAAGAAACTGAAGAAGTGTTTTGGGTTCCTCTTTCTCTCTTTCTCTCTACACCTGCGAAGGAGAGGGCTGAAATTTTGCAGCTTTTCGCTAGGGTTTCCGTTGCTGGGCTAGGGTTTCGTTGTGGAGGTTCGATCTGGTGAAAAAGAGTTGAAGGAAGGGCCAACAAAATCCCTTTCTAGACCTAGAAGACAAATTGGGTCAACTGAGGCAGCGAGAGGCAAAGAATAAGCAGTTCTAGTCCACATGTGCGAAGTAGCAAATGCTGCCGGGGGGCCGAAGTTACAAATCTGCAGTTAGGGCTGAGAAGCTGTGGCTGGAGGTCGAAGTAGTGTTGCCGGAAGAGATTCTGCTGGGTTTGGAAAGTAGTGAAGCAAGCACATTCTTGAGAAGCTGATCTTGGTCTTGGAAGGGCTTCAATGTTGGTCAAGGGTCTTGGTATTCGTCAATAAAGAATCTATAAGAAGAGATTGAAGGGTTTTCCTCTCAAGAGGAGAGGTTTTGCCATGTCTTGGAGCTTATATCATTTGTACTTGTATCTTGTTGATTTTCTTGTTTTGGTAGTTGTTTGATGATTGAAGGACACACTATAATAATAATAATAAGAAGATAATCCTAATAAGTAAAAAGACATCACAAGCAGTTATCATAGTTAGAAGAATCATTAATGTCATCTTGCCTTAGATTCTTCAACATGCTATCAGAGCTATGGTTCGAAGAAGGCATGAAGAAGGTCAACTTTCTTGTGAAGGAGCTTGAAAAGAAGAGTTCATCATTAGCAAGTCTAACCAAGCAAAGTTTCGAGGCAGTATTGAATAGTGTCTTCTCTTTCAAAGATCTCAAATCTTCAAAGAATGAAGGAGTGTTCTCAGCCCTCACCGAAACATTTCAAGATGAAAATATGTGGGTAATAGATAGTGGAGCTTCAAGACACATGACTGGATATCACATGCAACTCGAAACCCTATCCAAAGGGATGTCCTCATACTCTGTGGAGCTTGGTGACAACAAGAGCTATCCAGTGAAAGGCATTGGATCTACATCAATTGAGTTGGAAGGAGGAGGTAACATTCATCTCAACAACATTCTATATGTTGCAGGGTTATGCGAAAATCTTATTTCTGTTTCATCATTAGAAGAAAAAGGAGATAGAATTTTTTTTATAGATGGTAAAGTAGTGGTTTGGGCTAAAGATTCTAGCATTGAAAAAAGCTAAAACCATTGGAGATCGAGAAAGAAGACTCTACAGACTCTCATCTCCTCTAAATCAAGCACTTGTCCACATTGAGATAAGTCCGTGTGAACTTTGGCATAGAAGATTGGGCCATCTTCATTACAAGATCTTGCCAACTCTAAACTCCATTGTAAATGGGATACCAAATCTCAAAGAAGACCATGAAGGAGTCTACAAAGGCTATGCTCTGGGAAAGAATGCAAAGAAACCATTTGCAAATAGTACATCTAGAGCTCAAGAGATTCTAGATCTCATCCACTCTGATATATGTGGTCCCATGTCTAAATCACTTGGATGTCATCTATATTATGTTACTTTCATGGATGATCATTCAGGGAAAACTTGGGTTTATTTACTTAAATCCAAGGACGAAGTACTCATAAAATTTCAAGAATCTATGTTTGAGGTAGAAAATCTGACAGAAAGAAAGATAAAGATTCGGCGAGTATACTTCCAAGGAACTCATTGCTTTCTGTAAGGAGGCTAGGATTAAGAGGGAGCTTATAGTTCCATACAATCCCGAACAGAATGGAGTAGCTGAACGAAAGAATAGAGCTATAGAAGAAAGTGTCAAGGCTATGCTCCATGATCAAGATTTACCGAAATTCCTATGGGGAGAAGCAATGAAGATTGCAGTATAAATTCAAAATAGAAGTCCTCACAGGTCACTTGGCAATATAACTCTAGAAGAACTCTTCACTGGGAAGAAACCAAATTTTAATCATCTCCAGATATTTGGGTGTCCTATATATATTCACATTCCCAAGGACAAAAGAAAGAAGCTAGATCCCGCAAGCAAGAAAGGAATATTTGTTGGATATAGCAACTCTTCCAAGGCTTATAACATCTACATAAAGGTAGGACATCAATTAGAAGTAAGCAGAGATGTAATTTTTGATGAGAGCATTGCCTTCAAGAAATCTAAAGATCTCCCATTCGATTCTCATGAGGAGGATCTTCCTATGTTTGAGGAGGAAGTTAATAAAGAAGAAGAAGTCTCTCATCATGAATAAGAGGTTCAAGTGAACCAATCTCTCCCCCTGAAAGAAGAAAGAGACCCAACTGGTTAACTTCTATACTTCAAGATGCAAAAGGTCACTTCGCAAGCGGAAGATTCAGGGAGAGAAAGAAACCAAAACGATACTCAGGATATGCAACATACATGTCAAAGCTCATTGAAGATGAACTTTCCACTTTCGAAGAAGCAACCAAACACCAAGAATGGAAGAATGCAATGAATGAGGAATACTAATCTATTATGAAGAATGGTGTCTGGTAAATTGTCCCAAGTCCGGAAAACAAATCAGTGGTAACCTCCAAGTGGTTGTATAAGATCAAGCATCCTGGAAGCCTCAAGGCTAGATTCATGGCTTGAGGCTTCTCTCAGGAAGAAGTCATTGACTATGAAGAGACCTTTGCTCCCACAACAAGGTATCCACGATCCGATCTCTGATATCTGTGGCAGCACCAATGGGATGGAAGGTACATCAAATGGATGTCAAAACAACATTCTTGAATGGTACCATAGATGAAGAAGTCTACATAGAACAACCATTGGGATTCAAAGTAAAGGATAGAGAAACTCATGTTTGCAGATTGAAGAATGCACTTTATGGCCTCAAGTAACCTCCTAGGGCATGGTATGCTAGATTGGATGCATACTTGCAAAGGTTAGGTTTCAGGAAAAGCACGACAGGTCCCAATCTCTACATCAAAGTAGAGAATGATGAACCTGTCATCATTCTTTTATATGTAGATGATCTTCTAATAACTGGTAATGAAGTAAGAATTCAAGAGTGTAAGAAAATGCTGGTAGCCAAATTCAATATGAAGGATCTAGGACTTATGCATTACTATTTGGGACTGGAAGTTTGGTAGGAACCAAATGAAATATTCCTGGGACAAGGGAAGTATGTGATCGAGTTATTGAAAATGTTTGATATGATGGAATGCAAACCCATGACAACTCCGATGATCACAAACTTGAAATTGTTAAGGAATTCTGAATCTAGTCCAGTGGATCCTACTAAGTACAGACAATTGATTGGTTTCCTGATGTATCTGGTGAATACTCGACCAAACATATGTTTTTGTTGACACCTAATCATTGGGATTGGGTGAACATTTGTAAATATTGTAAATAGTAAATAATGGAGAATAAGAAAATGAAGAGACACTGGGAGGTGAAGCCCAAGAGTCTCTCCCTTCTTGTATATAACCATGAGCAACCTTAATGAAGAAACACAATTCGATTTGAGGAGTTACCTCCTGGCCTGACATGGTATCAAAGCCAGTCTCTATTTTTAGTTTTCTGTCCTTTGTAACTCCCTCCTGCCTCTGCTCTTTGTCAAATATCTGCATTTGGACAGACCACCCTCTGCATTCAAATGCACAATCGAATTATCTCTGTGATGATTGCAAGGATTTGAGAGTTAACCTCTGGTTGAATAACTCTCATAGAAGCTCCTTGCTTGCGTGGTGTGGAAGTGTTGGAACGCTGGTTAAAATATTGTGGAGCAGATCTGCAAGCATTCGGTGAGACTGCAGTTTTCATTCTGATGGTGAGATTGTAGTGTTCATTCTGTGTTGGATGGTGAGATTGCAGTGTTCATTCTACATTGAAAGCGCTTGGTAAGTCCTCCTTTACGACAGGAAATTGGAATCCATCAACATTGAAGATTTTTTATAGTTGATGGAATGGCATAAGCATAACTATGACTGTGTTAATTTATGAGTTTTTTATAACCCATGTTATGTAACTCCCCCTCCAAACGACATAGTATATCGTGATACCATACCGCCTCTTGTCATAATATACAACGTTGCAAACAGCCATATTAGTATCTAAATCATTGTGCCAGCGAATCTGTTATACCCGGTTACCAACCCATCGTGTAGGGGAATCAGTTACACCACATACCAAAGTCCCTCCACCTTCTGGCCCACCCACCTTTCGGCTTTGCGTCATTGACTACTCCGTCCATACTCCTGTAATGTCGGCGCTTCGTCCATACACCTGTGCAGTCGATGCTCCCTGTTGACCTCTACTGGTCAACTGTCCATGCAGTGCACCCCGTTTTTCTTGACAGAAAAAAGCAACACCTGATCAGCATGTCCGTGCCATCCTGCCATCAGCAGCAGCTTGATCTTTTTGATTGTAAACCCAGTTTGCATGTATTAATTGTAAATAATCTTAGCAGACATGAAGTCATGTATGTAATTTGCCTAGGTGGACCTAACTTTCTGATGATAATCTACGTCCCGGAAGGTTTTTTGTCTCACCGATCCACGGATCGGCAGAGTTTTCCTTCAAACCTGACCCCAAAGCCGGGATTGATTTTGTCATTAGAACTTTAGGAGAATCCTAGTGTGTTGATCTGCTAGATTATCGTTGTGTCGCAGAGCTGGGTGTTTCGTGAGGGTCTGTATTAAATGGGTTTGTCCCTTAAGGTGTAATTTTGTAAAAGTCATGATGTAATGTGTCCTGAGGGTCGAGAAATGTTTTAAATCCCCTCATGAGTCCTAGGTCCTAGGTCCTAGGTGATGTTTCCGAAGGTTTAGTTCAGTGATCCATTTTAAAATGAATTAAAAAATTAAAAAATGAATAAAAATAATAAAATAATGGAAAATAATAAAAAAAAAATTAAAAAATCAAGTAAAAACCCTAACTAATAAAATAATAATATTTTAAGTGAATAAATCGACGGATGAGATCAAGAGATGTCTCGATCCTCATCAACGGTCGAGATCATTTCTACATGGATCACTCGAACTAGCCGTTAGGATCATTTCCTTTATATAGGGTCTTAGGGGGTCATTTCAATTCATTCGATCTGTGAGTCTAAGACTGAAGAAGCTCTCTTGTAAATCTGTTTCTGGTTAATAAAGAAGACTTTGGGGTCCATATCTTGCTGGTGTTACTCTCTTAAATGCTGTGAGATTGTTTTAGTTTCTGCATATTTTACTTTCAGTCATCGATAATAGCTTTTTTTTAAGAGTATTGTGAGCACAGGTATCTTGTTCACCTGCTAGGGTTTGGGTGCTGTTAGGGTCTCTGAAATAATGGCAGGTATCTCCATTATTTCCTGAGATCTAGCAGCATTTTCTCTCTCTTTGCTGATGGCTGCTTGAGATGTGCAGGAAAACCTTTTAGTGAAGAAGATTTGGTGGGCGTTAGGGGAAGTTCTCGGCTGAACCAGCCAACTCCCACAAGCGTTTTTTGTTGAGCCCAGCTGGATTTGATCCTGGGTCTATCATTCGGTTTTATGTTTTAGTTTGCATGAGAAAATTTCTAAAGTTTCTCACAGTGACAATCTGAAATTTCTTATCTTTAAAAATTTTCCTGTTCTTATGGTTAAATCTGGCTGTTAAAGGGGCCAAATCTGTAAATTATCAGCTGTCTAGGGTTTTTAATTTTTTGATTTTTACAGGGTTTTGTTTTCTTGTACAGGGTTTTCATCAAGATCAAATTTTCAGAAAGAGATTCTCGAAATCATAAAGGGATTGATCGAATTCGGGAACCCAGCAAGCCTGCACTCCAATTCAGATATTCAAGGCCACCGTCACTGTCTAACGAATCTGCGTGTTAGCGTTGAAATCACAACCGATTCACGTTTCACTTCCTATGCCGTCTGGTTACTGGTCTCAAGAAATGGTTTAAGGCTCTTATAGTGATGAGCAAAATCTTCAGCATGAGGATCAGCACTTGAAAGACGTTAAGGCTGCCTGTTGTCTCTGCCGTAAATGCAAAACCCTGCTGCCAAGCTCCCATTTTGTCTGCAAACGTATCGATTTGAAAGCCAGTTGTTGATCGATGTAATCGGTGACTTTAGCATTCATCCACACAATCTTCTCCAGATTGCCGCCATCACCTGTGCGTAAATGAGCTCTGGTGTGATTGCATGTGATTGACAGCGCATCATCGTGTAGCAATTTCACCTGCACATCTCAAGTCGATCAGCCAAGAGATTACGCTTGAAACTCTGCAAACATTTCATGTGATCTTCACTCCCTCACCATTACCTGCGAAGATTCATTTCTGTGTTGACTACCTTATTTCAGTTAGCGTTGGCATATCTTCAGATGCGATAACAGGAAAAGGCGGCTCTGAGCGAAACCAGCGTGGATAAAACACGCGGACGGGTCAAGCGATCTATGAGTTTTGGTGAGGTAACAGTGTTTATCGTTCCATTCACAAACTCGCAGGTGAAGCTTCACGCAAACGATTTATGGTGATCAGGGCTCGGTTTCTATTTTGAAGAGGGCATGACTGTGTATAATCGCCAGATTTTAGCATGCATTTTTTTTGAAAGACTGTGGCTCAGCTTGTCTCAGTGCGTGTCAGTAACATGTAGCGCTGTTGTTTTTCGTTGCCACCGTCCAAAATCCTGCGTTCATATGCCCTCCTTCGCTGCCTGTCTCCTCACGTCCTCATGCCGTCTGACCTGCACAAGTAATAACCAAAGCAAGCCGTGAATCTTTCAAAATCTGTGCGGCTAGGGTTTCAGGTGTTTCTTCGGCATTCCTTCCTTTTTCGAGTCGGATTCCTTGTCTTCGTTTGCCAGGTAAATCGCTCATTTGTATTGTATGTTATAGCTTTAGTCTAGTTTTTTTCTTAGTTTCGTTTTGTGATTATTAGTTAGGTTTAGTGTTGACGTATGTTAGCTTTAGTCTAGTGTTAGCATAGTTAGATCTTTCTTTTTTTTTTTGATTTGCGTAAGTACTTTTAATTAACGTAGGTTTGGTTGAGCTTTATAAAAAATCAAAAAGCAAAGGAAATGCATTTTTAGATTTAGTTTGTAAATAATTCTATTTAGTTTAGAAATGAATTTTTGTTAAGTTACATTTAGATTTTAGTTAGATTTTATATTTTTGATATCTAGAGTTTTGGGTTGTGTTAGATTAATTTTAGTTCAAATTTCTTTAACTTAGGTTATATTTAGATTTTAAAATAGTTTTAAAATTTTGTTATAAAAAAAATCAAAAAATATTTTTGTTATATTTTAATTTGATTTTTAGTCTAGTTTAGTTTTAAAAAAAAATTTCATTTAAAAAAAAAAGAATAATAAAAAAAAAAAAAAAAAATTTGAAAAAAAAAAAAAAAAAAAAAAAAAAAATTGGAAAATTATTTTTTTTGCAAGTCTCAAGAGCTTTCGCGTTATATCTTTATTGCTGAGATCTAAAATTTTCAAGCCGAGATGCAAAATCGATATCTGGTTAATGGTTTATAATTCTCGTGGTATTTTAAAGCATTCATCTTTTCAAATTTTCAGTTGCCGGGTATCGTTTTGGTCATACGATTTAGCTGATGCTAGATGGTTGCTGTTCATGGTCCATGTTTCTTTATCATTTAAAAAGTAATCATTTAAGCATTGACTCCATAAGGCACTGGTCTGTTAAATTAAACAAATCTTTCGAGTGCTTTTTATTATCGTATCTCGTGTCTCCCAACCAACTGGTCGACAGTTGGTCTCATCACCTCACAGGGTCTACCCCCCTTAGCCGCGGGAGACAGGCTTAAACGGAGGGATCGGGGATCAGAGTGACAGCCCCCGGTCTGAGCGTTGTCGTGTCAATCCGCGCGACAACACTCCCCATACTCCATATTGTGACATTGACTACTTCGTCCAAACTCCTGCAAAGTCGACGCTCGCCATACTCCATACTGCGTTTGTTGGAGATTACATTGAACGCTGACCCATACCACCATACGAATCCACCATACCACTCATCCTTTTTAATATAATATTGTGTTGCGTTTGTTGGTCCCATTGCCCCACTGTGGACTGACATCAATACTCTGCCTACGTGCCCATATCGCCTACGTGCCCTCACCTACCGTGGAGCCCCTCCCCCAAATAACTCTCCACTACATAACCCTTCTCCTGTTAAAACTCCTACGCCATATAACCCCTTCCCCATATATACCTCTGATATATACATATCAAAATCATATTTTCACAGTTTTGTTTACACAACAAGAGCAAATTTTTGTCAGCAGAGGAGCGTTTTCTTTTTTTTTTTTTACAAAATACACATTTAAATGCATTCATTGATCTCTATAGTTGGAGTAGTTTTCCTTTCCAGGAGAACTGTCCTGAGTGGTCTCGGAAGATCAAACACACTCCTTTTTCCAATGAGTTATGGAAAGGAGTATGTGAAGGTGTAGGAGACAATGTCCCTGAAAAGCCCACTTCAGATAAGGAGTTCGCCATTTGGGAAAACAAGAACAGCAAGGCCTATGCCTTGATTGCAACATCTATAAGGGAAGAGGTGAGTCACGATATTTCACCATTTTCAAATGCTTTTGAAGCCTTACAGAAGTTGAAGGAACTCTATGACTCACAGTTTATGCTTGAAGTTGTCCAATTGATGATTAAATTGTTTAGTCTTGAATTACAAAATGATGATCCTCTTGCTCTAGCATCAGAAGTAAAATCTATTATGCATGATATCAAAGTCACTAATGTTGAACTAGACAGTCCTCTATTAGCTTTTGTCAAGGCACTTTATCCCACTTATTCAAATTATCTTGAGTCATTGCAAGCAAATGGAAACCTCAAAGAGGTTACCTTTGACTCCGTTGTGAATGAGAAAGATTTTGGGAAGAAGACAACTTAGTCTTCTGAAGAAGCTGTGTGTCTTGCACATAGAGAGAAGAATCATGCTCAATATTCTTCCAGAGGAAGAGATGGTCGAAGAGGAAGAGGAAGAAGAAATTTCAGAGGAAGGGGGGGCAGGCACTCTCAAGGAGAAAATTCTGATCCTTATTGCAGACGTTGCAATAGAGATGGATCACATGGTGCATCCACATGCAAGTTGCCTTGGGACAAAATTGAGCAGGAAAGAAATGAAGCCAAAGGTAAAACCAATGACAAAGGGAAAGGTAAAGCAGTTGAATCTGCTCGCTATGTTGTGGTACATTGTAATATTGGAGTAAATGAAGACTTGTTTAATGCTTCACTTGCTTCTTGGAAAAATGATTGGTTGCTTGATTCAGGAGCAACTTGCCACATGGCTTTTAGAAGAGATTTTTTTGAAGAATGTACTGACAATGTTGATGGCGCAGTATACTTTGCAGACAAAACAAAACTCAATTCATCAGGGCTGGGCACAATCAGGCTCAAATTGCCTGGTCTTCCAAACTTTCTTCTGCATGATGTTTTATATCTCCCATAGCTGAGGAGAAACTTGTTGTCCTTGTTCCACATCCCGCCAGCAAGGACACTCCATTCATATGTTTGATGGCGAGGTTGAGGTGAGAAAAACATCAAATCACTCACTTGTCATGACGGGGATAGAAGAAAAAAGACTTCTGAAGCTCCAAGGTACCTTTGCTCGTGCACAAAATTTCTCATACAATTTTCATTATGATGAAGGTACATTTCCATCAAGTCGATTATGGCATGCTATGTTTGGACACTTGAACTATGACAGCCTTCGCTTGTTGAAGAAAAATGGTGTTACTGGTTTGCCTACAATTCCTAGGAAACTTAAGCAATGTGATGCTTGTATTCTAGGAAAGCATAGCAAACAATCTTTTCATGATTCACATTCCAGAGCACATAGAAAACTTGAACTCATTCATTCAGATTTATGCGGTCCAATGCCTGTTCCTTCTGCAAATGGAAATAAATATGTGATGGCATTTATTACTGACTACACCAGAATGTGTTAGGTTTATTTATTGAAGAACAAATTTGATGCTTTTCAAACATTCAAGAACTTCCGTACATGGATTGAAAATGATGCACAATCTTATATTGGCTCTATTCGCACTGATAATGGAAAAGAATACACTTCAAATGAATTTGAAAACTATCTTCACCAACATGGAATCAAACATCAAACCACTGTGCCTTATAATCCCCAATAGAACGGAGTAGTTGAAAGAATGAATAGGACAATCTTAAATATGGTACGTTCCATGATGTTTTTCAAGAATGTAAAATTGATGTTTTGCGCTGATGCAGTTCTATGTGTTGTATATGAAAAGAATAGATGTCCATCTAATGCTATTAGAGACATGACCTGTTATGAAATGTGGTATGGCCACATTCCTTCGGTAAAGCATCTCAGGGTCTTTGGTTCCACTTGTTATGCCTTGATACCAAAGGTATACAGAGACAAACTTGGTGCAAGGAGCCGTAAGTTTATCTTCTTGGGGTATTCAAATACCTCCAAAGCATGCCGTCTCTATGATGAAGTTAATAAAAAGTTTGTTGTATCTATAGATGTAATCTTTCTTGAATCTTCCAAAGCTGACAATGTTGGTGAGCGGCAACTTGATCGCTTGGATAGATTTGAACATGCAAAATCATTTCAAGAATTTGATAATCAGATTCTACATCTTGAAGGGGGGATTCCTATACTAGATCAATTGGTGGAATCTTCTTTTGAAGCACTCTCTCTCCCACATAAAACTCCAACCACTGATGATACTTTGAGTGATGTGATTGACAGAATTGGGAGTCTCAATCTTGATTCAGTCCCAACTCAGTCAATTGAGCAACTTGGACCATCTCAAAAAGGTCCCCCATAGTGGCTGACAAAGACACTTGAAAGTGTTCATCTTGATGAGGTTGGAAAGACAGGAACAAGAAATTCAACTAGGCAAATTGGAGGTGATGTAGATGATTTTGATTCACTTGTTGATATGGATGTTTCTTATGATTGTGAACTGAATTTGTCTACAGATTTTGAACCAACTTCCTTCAAAGAAGTCGTTTCTCATGATGAATGGAAAGAAGCGATGCAAAAGGAGCATGATGCCTTGATAAAGAATGACACTTGGAAGCTGGTTGATCCTCCAATGGGAACCAAACCAATTGGTTGCAAGTGGGTCTACAAGAAAGGGTATAACGCTGATGGCTCATTTGACAAGCACAAAGCCAAGCTTGTGGCAAAAGGTTTTGCACAAAAGGAAGGGGTCGATTATGAGGAGACTTTTGCCCCCACAGCAAAATGGGCTACCATTTGGACACACTTTGCCTTGGCAGCTTAGAACGATTGGAAAGTCCATCAAATGGATGTAAAAACTACTTTCTTAAATGGAGATTTGAAAATGTCCCAGCTAGAAGGATTTGTTGTGAAGGGACATAACATAAAGTATGCAAACTTGTGAAATCCTTGTATGGCCTCAAACAAGCACCGCGAGCCTCGTATGAAAAGTTAACTAAGCATCTTCTGAAACTCAACTTCAAACATTATGATCTTGATGATGCAACTTTGTTTGTCAAGAAAGTTGGCAAAACAGTTGTATATCTTGTGGTATATGTAGATGATCTTTTGATGACAAGGAACAATGGGAGCTACATTGCATCCATAAAGAAGGAATTGAGGAAAGGTTTTGAAATGACTGACTTGGGCTATGTTCACTACTATCTTGGTATTGAAGTAACTCAACATCCGAAGTATTTATTCCTCTCTCAAATGAAGTACATTGGAGATCTGTTAAACAGGTATGGCATGGATGAGTGCAATCCTTTGATTACTCCAATGGAACAAAACTTAAAGCTCACATCCATTGAAGGAAAAGAATTTGAGGATGCAACAAGGTATAGACAACTTGTAGGAAGTCTAGACTACCTAACTACTACTAGACCAGATATTTCATTTGTTGTTGGAACCTTCTCCAAGTTTATGCAAAAGCCTTGTGGGGGATATTGGTCTACTGCAAAAAGAGTTCTAAAGTACTTGAAGGGAACCCAAGACTTTGGACTCAAGTATACACAGGTGGGCGACTTCAACTTGATTGGATACTTCGATTTAGATTTCGATGGAGACAAAGAAACTGGGGTATCTACTTCAGGTTATGCTATGAGTCTTGGATCGAGAGCTATCTCCTAGAGATTACACAAACAATCAGTTCCAGTAGATTCCACAACAAAGGCAGAATATGTGGCAGTTGCTGAGGCAACAAAAGAAATTGTGTGGCTTAGGAAAATTCTGGAAGATTTGTAGGTAAAACAAGTACATTCAACTCCACTCATGATTGACATCACCTTTGCAATAAAGTTGGCCAGGAACCCAAAGTTCCATGATCGAACGAAGCACATCAATACAAAATACCATCTAATTCGACATCATGTTGAGGCCAAGACAATCCATCTACACCATTGTTCCACTAATGAGCAGATTGTAGACATCTTCACCAAAACGTTTGGAAGAGAAAAGTTCGAAAAATTTAGAACGATGCTTGGACGCATAAACATCCCTTTAGATTAAGGGTGGGAATGTTGACACCTAATCATTGGGATTGGGTGAACATTTGTAAATATTGTAAATATTAAGTAATGGAGAATAAGAAAATGAAGAGACATTGGGAAGTGAAGCCCAAGAGTCTCTCCCTTCTTGTATATAACCATGAGCAACCTTAATGAAGAAACACAATTTGATTTGAGGAGTTACCTCTTGGCCTGACAATTTTATAGTAAATGTTCTCAGTCAATTTCAAATGGAGCCTAGACATGATCATTGGATAACTGCAAAGCATATACTGAGATATCTCTAGGGAACCGTCCACTACTGTGTGAAGTATGAAAAAGGAAAATATGTTCATCTAGAAGGATTTATTGATTCCGATTGGGGAGGCAACAAGAAGGATGGAAGAAGAACTAGAGGAGGATGTTTTATCTTGGGATCCTCCATGGTCTCTTGGATGAGCAGAAATCAAGAGACAATAGCTTTAAGTAGTGCTGAGGTTGAGTACATTGCAGCCTTGAAGTGAACAGGGATGCGATTTGGTTAAGGAAGATGTTATATGATCTGTTTGCAGGACCGTTGGACCCTACCATAATACATTGTGATAATACCAACTGTATAAGGCTGTCTGAAGACCCGGTATTTCATGGAAAGACTAAGCACATACGCAACAAGTACCACTACATTCGAAAGTTGGTACAATATGGTGTACTGAAGCTGGAGTATATCCCCACCGATGATTAAACTGCTGATATTTTGACAAAATATCTTCCCAATAAGAAGCTTGTGTATTTTAGAAACTAGGTTGGATTGGTTGACATATCTTCCATAGTTGAGAGGAAGAGATAGACACATCGTTCTTGTCTTCATTTTTGAAGAAAGAATGGAGGATTGAGTAATCATCTGGCACCCGATACTCTTTGAGGATGTGGTAGGGCATCCAAAATAAGAGTAGGCAAGAGGACCGATATTCTTTGAGGGTTGGGGACCCAAGATAAGAATAGTCTTAGAAGCTCATACTCGGTGAACACCCGGGTGGGTATGTACCTTGAGAGACAGTGATGAAGGTGTCTATAATCATTGCTCTCGCCAATATTGTGCTCTGATCTATTGAGAGATAGAGTTGTTAGTCAAGGCCTTGCTATGTGACAATGTTGGTTATAATGATGCTATACAGATGGATTACAAGTTCGACTCTTCTTATGAGATATCTTCAAGTATTGAAAGTAGACATGTACCATTTATTAATACCTCCCTAGTTAAGAGGGATTGTTGAAGAAAGTGTAACTTTTGATTCTTGTATTTTGTAAAAGAAAGAAAAATGATTATTATTATTATTGAGGTTGGGTTTCTTGCCCAAGAAATTTCTTTTATAGGTCAAACACTAATTGAAAGTGCTTCTAGGATTGTTCTAGGTCAAGAAGTGAAATAGGGACATTGTCATAATATGAAGACACCATCGGGCATCTTGTAAATTGTAAAAAGAATTATTTTTGTATTTTACTGAGCCTTCCAAGACCAAGTCGGCCTAGAAGCTGAAATTCGTACCCTTGGAAGACCTATATATAGGAGACAGTTCAACCTCATTTGGACACATTCATTCCTCTCTCTTATGCGAAGGAAGAAGAAGAAAAGTGCAATGAAGAAGGCATAAGAAAGAGAAGAAGTCTTTTGGGTTCCTCTCTCTCTCTTTCTCTCCACATGTGCGAAGAAGAGGGCTGAAATTCTGCAGCTTTTCCCTAGGGTTTTTGCTGTCAAGCTAGGGTTTCATTGTGGAGTTTTGATCTGGTGAAAAAAAGTTGAAGGAAGGGCTAACGAAGTCCCTTTCTAGATCCATAAGACAAATTAGGTCAACCGAGGTAGTTGGAGGCAAAGAAGAAGCAATTCTAGTCCACACGAGCGAAGTAGCAGTTGCTGCAGGGGGGCCGAAGTTGCAGATCTGCAGTTAGGACCGAAAAACTATGGCTGAAGGTCGAAGTAGTGTTGCCGGAAGAGATTTTGTTGGGTTTGGAAAGCAGTGAAGCAAGCACATTCTTGAGAGCTGATCTTGGTCTTGGAAGGGTTTCAGTGTCGGTCCAGGGTCTTGGTATTCATCAATAAAGAATCTATAAGAAGAGATTGAAGGGTTTTTGTCTCAAGAGGAGAGGTTTTGCCCTGGCTTGAAGCCTACATCTTGTGTACTTGTATCTTGTTGATCTTCTTGTTTTGGTAGCTGTTTGATGATTGAAGAACACACTATAATAATAATAATAAGAAGATAATCCTAATAAGTAAAAAGACATCACAAGTAGTTATCATAGTTAGAAGAATCATTAATGTCATCTTGCCTTAGATTCTTCAACAAGCTGTTGCAGCATAAAGTACCTCACCCCAAACCGTCGATCAACAATGACTCTTCAGTTAGATGAGAGTCAATGTTGGCTGAGAATTTCAGCCCATATACAATGGATTTAAAAGCTGATTTCAGCTACAAGAATTTGTACTTTTCCACACCTAGGTACAAAACTGTTTCAAAAATTATGTACTAGGCCTCTAAAGCTTGCCATAATTTGTAAAGAGCTGTATTCACACTTGCTATGTGCAGTTCTTGTGGCTGATCCACAACCTCATGCAATTGGTTCACATTCTTCCAGGCCTCATTGTGTGGCCCCTTTGCATCAATTGACCTAGCATACCCTATTTCCATAGCTGGGACTAATCGAGATCAATGTTACCAGACTCGAAATCGGCAATAAATCAGCAAGGCAAAAGAGCAAAGATTTTTAATCAGATCATGAAAAGATCAGGAAAAAATCGGTGAATTCAATAAATAATGATATACACATATATTGAATTAAAAAAAAACGTTTTTCATTGCTATTCAATAAAGTCATGTCCTAACAATGCATAATATCAATAGATGTCCAAAATATCATGAATGAATAAGTATCTCATATATGTTATGGGTCCAAACATGATCCAGTGTACTGGGTCTTGACTCCTAACCAGTGACTACATAGAACCAGAAACATTTGCTTCTAAAAGTTTATAAAATACTGCATACTAATCAGTAGAAAGGCAGTAACTGAAATCTCTTGATTGCTGTTGAAATGATATGATAATGGTTTGGTACTGAAATCTATGACAGGGAAAACGCTGAAGCTAACATTGGAGCACACTGCACACTATGCCTCTATTACACTACGACTCTATTACGCAGAGTAAACTGAAACTGAAACCATTCCTCTATTACCTTCTCGATGTATGAGTTGCGGGCCTGAGCAGTGAGAACTGAGTTATGGACTGGCGTTTAATTTTGAACCTAACTAAACCATGCAGCAAAAAGTACGGGAACCCTAAAAGTTAAAACCCTTGCACACCGAGTTGAGGGCTGAAAGTCGCCTCAGTCGTCGAAATCACAATTAATTGGTGAGTCGCAAGTCAAACTCATGTTGACCATGAGTCAAACTTAGTCAACATGAGTTTGACTCACCTAGAGTTGAATCGGATTGTTTGAGGGAAGAGCATTAATCGCGAGTGATCACAGATTCATGTTTCACTGATCCAGATACATTTAGCTCTTTTGGCTTCATTATAGGAAACGTAATTGCTTTCCTACCTTCTTCTTTGTCATGAATGTCAAATTCAATACCATTTGAACAAGCAAAGAAATCAACATACAACAATTAATTTTTTTCTGTACAAACTGCTCACCTTCATTATATAGCATTCCAGCTTCTCCTCCATTACTGGAATGTGGAACTCCTATTTTTGCCCATGTTGTAGCCTTCCACCTTTTCCTCAGTCATTGGAATGTGGGGGCTCCTCCTCTTTATCACCTTACTTTTTGAACCATCGATTTCTCTTCTTCTCTTGAAGCTTTTTTGGCACTTCTT
Organism: Pinus tabuliformis; assembly: GCA_031772625.1. Taxonomy (NCBI): domain Eukaryota; kingdom Viridiplantae; phylum Streptophyta; class Pinopsida; order Pinales; family Pinaceae; genus Pinus; species Pinus tabuliformis. The sequence continues at coordinate 979,990,638 of CM062816.1, read as the reverse complement.
GCCTCCTCTGCATTTGATTTGGCCCTAACTGACCCTGTATCCTATTGCTGGCGTGCCCTAGATGCAGTTGCACCAACGCTCGAGCTTGATTTATAAAACTAGAAGCATATGTGTACAATAAATGCAAGCAGCGACAAAAGAGTGAGATATAATCATATGATTGATTCTCATTATTCAATTCTGTGGATGTCAAGACATATCAGGGAGACAATGTTCTGTACTGCAATTCCAGGACAACCACTTTTTAATTAAACATGATCTCAGTTATCTAACCTATTTACGACTTATCAATAATCATGACATGTGTCTTAAATAGTTCAAGCCACTTTATTAAATGTCACGTTGTTACAACACGGATTTAACTCCTAGTATATTAAATCATATGACCATTATAATATTCTAATTCTAACATTCTTGGGACAATTTAAGGGAAGGCGATTGATAACATTAATTAGGTTTAAAGGTCTAGTTTGATGTTCTTCAGCTTTGTAAAAGGAGACTTTATTGAGTTTCTAGCTTTAATTTTTTCTTCTTGTTCAGTTGCTATTATCTGTGTTTAGATTTTATAGTTTTATTGAGTTTGTAGCTTTAATATTGCTTCTGTAGGCAAGATCAAATAATGGAGCAGGCCCAGAGCTTCTGAAAAGTACATCTGATTCTGGAGGCAATGGTCATGCTGAATCCTTGCAGACTACTCTTGCAGAGCACCGTCAACACTTGGCTAATATTCAGGTAGGTTGACTGGGTTTCTCATGAAGTGCTTTGCTAGTGTTGACTTATCTTCATTATTCATGTGTGCTGCTTTATTTGAAATTTTATTCTGGTTATGGTTGCTAATTTGTCTAAGCTGTCTTTTGCATTATTTTATATAGAAGTTGACGTCATCCATGTTTCCTTTATATATAGGTAGAAGGATTTCCAAAGTCTGGCTTTAAAAGTTATGCATTTTATCCTGTTTGCCTGTCTGATTCATTATTAGTTGTTTTCATGCTGTGTTGTCCATGCTACACATTTTCCTCTCCCAAATAATTTTCAAATGGAACGAGATAAAAAGAGCTTCATACTTCATGCTTCAGAATAAAAATTTGAGTGGGATGAACATCTGATTCATTTCCAGAGTACCTTGTTTCTAAAGGAATGCTATGCAGTGCCTCTTAGAGATGTCTGTGGTTGAAGTTCTATTTTACTTCTCCAAATGCTGATTTCTTAAACTGAAGACGTCATCAGTGTGTTGAGATCATAAGCAAGATTTGAATGCAACCACCAACAAACCCTAAAACTTGCAATAAAAGGGAGAAAACAATACTTGCAAAGAGTGACTAATAGGTCACAATAATACAAATAATACTTGAGGGGGCCTTCCCTAGGAGGGTTTATGGGCCCACATTAGATTGAGTAGGTGGGCCTTAACCATAACCTAGTATTACAAAAATTGAAAGTAAGTTGGCCTTAGCCACACACATTAATGATATAATATGGGTTTACCATAGCACATGTGATTACTGTTGATGTTTATAGCTCAGACATGAACTCTCACACACAAGTTTTGTGTCAAATGTCCAGGAAGTCATTTGAGTCCTTTCTATTTTGTAATTCACTTTATTAAAGTGAAGGGCCTTTTAAGCTATGAAAAGTCGAATAGAGTGTAATTTAATTACATTAGTGATTTAAATAAATATCCACTTTAATTTCTAGTCTAGTGAGTTTGGGATTTAATTTCAACTGTTGATCTCAATGAGAGATTAGGTTTGTGGAGACTGAGTCATCAACTCAAAATTAGAAAGGAAAAGCAAGATAGAAGGAAAAGGGACGCTAACTCAGTTGCACATAGAGACAGAGGGATTTGATGAGTGTGCAAGCCGAGAAGAAGAGGGAAATAGAGCAGTAAAGGGAAATTGACTTCAGCCAGATTTGTGGAGGCCATATGGTTTCAATGAAAGAGGAGGCCATACGGTCTGGGTGTAGAAGGAGAAGTTTGACCGAGCAAAGGGTAGTACGATCTCAGCTAACTTTCAGAGTATAGGTCAAGTTTATTCGGCAGTGTACAGAGCCATATGATTGCCAGGAATTTGCTGTAGATTTTCTTTTTCGGTGGGCAGAGTTTCCTCAGCTGAGATCGTTTTGAGAAAGTTAATGAAAGTTTAATCTGAAGGGAAGTAAAATTTTGTGTGTTTATTTTGCTTCCATTGATATTTTTTCTAGCCATTGTGTGATTAATTTCTATGATCTGTTTTTTTTTTGTTGAATTAAATTTCAGTGAGTTTTTTTTCTTGAGATCACAAGGAAGTTATACATCTAGGATCTGGATATAAAAAACTAAGTCAACATGCCCCGTTTAAGATGAACATATGGCACACAAATAATCATAAAATACAGATGTGAGTGGGTTTATGGATGCCAAATTTAATGGAGTCAACTTTGTCCCCTAGACAAAGTGAGTGGGTTTATGAATAACCAACTTGAATATAGCTAAAATAGCTTAAATGCTAAGAGTGGATATATGGATAAACAACTGGAATATAACTAAAATTGGGTTTATGGGTACCCAACTTGAATATAGCTTGCTGATTCAACTAAGTGAGAGTGTATGGATATGTAGCTCAAGTATAAGATGGCATTGACCAAGATGTACAAGTAAGTATGTTTATCAATAGTAAATACCCAATGGAAAATAGGGTCAATCCTATTCACAACATCTTCCCTTAATTTGAATAGGAGCCCTTGGAGAGAAGGTATTGCATCACAACACCGCTGTTTAATGCTGAATGCCGGCCATATAGTAAATATGTAATCTCCCTTGAGTGCCATATCTCCTATAACAACATGCTTCGATAAGATGGGAAAAGTGGCCTCCAGTAGAGCTATAGAAGGTGAATTGGTTGAAACATTCTGGTCAGTTAAATCAATGTGGCGAAAATCGCGATTTAATTGCGAAACAATTAAATCGGCTGATTAAATTGAGGAATTTTTCATTTTGAAAAAATCGGGATCAGAGCCCAAAATATCATATTTTTTGTATTCTTTTTTTAATTTTACCGATTTTTACCAATTTTATTTCGATTTCTATGATTTTTTTTTTGTTCGGACCCTCGCTGATTTAATCCTGATCGCGATTATTGCAACACTGAGTTGAATAGTACAAAGAGTGACACTAGCTATCCTTCAAAATAATGCAGATCAATGTAGTACATATAAAAAAGATCAACATGATGATTGTGAGACTGTTGAAGTCATACTTTGAATATTAGGGGAGAGTTTCTCCATATCCATGCACAAACCCCTTGCTTTCAAGAAAGGCGAAATCATTCAAAAGAGCCTTGTTGTGAACTGTTACTTTGGCAAGTTCTTCAATTTTCTTAAGATAAACCATGCAATACTTGGAGTCATGTTCCTATTTATGATATAAAATGTATATAAGTTCGTTTATCTCATCAACCAAAATATCATAGGTACTCTGATGTAATTAGGCAAACATCCACTTTGAATCTCGTATGTTCAAAATTTGCAAATAAGTCTGCAAAAGTCACCTTGATTAGACCCAAAGATGGAGGAAATACTACCAACTCCATAGAAAATGTTTGTAAAATATTGAAATTTGAATTTGCACCAGGATAGCGCAAGCCTTAGCTGAGTGTAGATATGAAGAGAGAATTGTGTTTCAAGATGAGCAAGAAAGATATTGCTGGGTTTGGAAGAGGGTTTCAAACCCTAAAGAATAGATGATCTAGAAACCCTAGTCCCATAGCCCTCAAGGCAAAGCCACTAGCCACCAGTTTTTGATCCATTGTTGAAAAATCAGATTTGTAAATCCTACTTGCACAACCCTTGTGGTAATGCCACTACCCAAAAATATCTGGATTAGCAACATGGTTTTAAACCCGGTTGGGTTGAATTGCTACATTGCCAAGCCGGTCGATTCATTAGGCTCGGGGGTCAACCCAGCCAATTACCTCGAAAACTAGCATTAATTGGTATAACCTGACTAGTTTTGTAATAATCCGGCTAGGTCATTGCTAGCTTCCATGTACATGGCTACAGTCGACGCTTGGCTATTATGGGTGGGCGTCAGTGGTTTTTTCAGAAACTAGGGGTTGTTTCCCCTACAAAAACAACACCTCCAAGCCTATAAAATCATTCCTGCCCTCTCATTTACTTCACAAATCTCATTTGTAGTTTTTTTGAGCTTCATTGTGAACTTGGAGAGTGTTGAATTTTTGCTGGAATAGTGTAACAATAGAGAGCTTGGGTTGTGTTTGTTACTTGGAGTTGCTTTAGATCTTTCTAGTGGAGTTGGCATCTTCAGGAGGAGATTAATGTGAAAATTCCTAAAATTGAAATCCTATTGCAGTAACTGGTATTATTTCTTCTAACTGATAAATTAATTATTTAGTTTATTGCTACGACAACATCGAAATAAACACACTGCAACCTTGACAAATAAAAATGCGGAAAATAATAGTGCTGGAAACTGAGAAAATACTAGCACACAATAAAAATGACACCATTATTTTTGGACAAACGTCCCCGGAAAAACCCAACTTTGGAAAGCTAGTGCAACAGTGAGGGTTTTTGTTATTATGCAATAGTGAAAATCTGAGTACAATCTATGGATGCCCAACTGACAATCCAATTAACAAGTAGCTGACATAAATAATTAGAGAGAAAAATTCTCTGACCCCACAAACAATCCTGACACTGGCTTCTACAAAAATCTAGCCGTCCAAACCCTAGCGCGAGCCCTTCTGCGCTGTCTCTCACACGTGTGGCTCGCTTCTGCCTTTGAGCAAGTCGTCTAGCCTATCTCTGTTGATAGAAGTCTCAGTGGCCCTTTGGAAGACTTTCCCGACCTCTGGAAACTGAATCGACCTCCTTGTCAGCTAAATCGAATTGCTCCTCTTAGGAAACTGCATAGTTGTCTGCACTGCCTTTGCATGGATCACTTCTATCATTCGCTGTTGCCTCTTCGGATCTGGAAAATTTCCACCGGATCACTGTGCTTGCCCCTCACTATCTCAGTGGCCTCATTGAAGCTTGAACTCTCCGACAACTGACTACTGCTACTCTGGAAAATCATTTTCTCCAAGTGACTCTGGTGCATTCTCCATCACCACATCTATCCCTTCTTATATTTTCCTATTGGGACTCCAACGACCAAGATTAAATCTTAATCGATGGCTCTGATCATTTTTGGATCGATCCGTGTGAGTTTCTAGAGAATTCTCACCTTGACTTAATTAATTCTGATTAATTAGCCATATTCTCTAAGTTTAGACTTAGGAGATATTTAAAAACTGGTTAATAATCTAATAATGTCATTACTAGGTGGAATTTCCAGAAACGATTTCTGGGTTTTGGAGATCTCATGTATTCTAGCCTCTCCACCAAATTTCATGGCTAGAACTCATTCGATTCTACAAAAACTAACACTCTCTCTTAGTGAGGAATGTGTTCTGGTGCTGCACATCCTGCCACAACACCCTGTCTCTATATCACCTCCTCTCACGTCGTTGATGTCTGGCTACTGTGACTGCCTGCCAATGCCCACCAACCACTGTGCAACTTTGATGCTATATTTGTGCTGTTGCTGACCCTGTTGTACTGCTGCCAACATTGAATCTACACTGCAACTTTGTTGATGCTGCAATTGCAACACCTGCAACTGAAAAGCATCCAAAATACTGAATCAACTATGTTCAGTATCATGCATCTGTCTCCTGAGTCCTGATTGCTACTAGCATCTGCACTATCACTAAAGAATCTATGCTGCTGCCAACTCTGCACTAAGACACTTGCTTTGCTGTGAACATTGCACTACACTCCTCAGCATCTGACTGCTACTATTCTACAACTGCCACTGATCCATCTTGCTATTGAATACTGTGGGCCCCCGTAGCCAGGTAATGATCCATGAGGTGGACTCCTCATGGTCCCTGCCTAATTTGTAGCTCATAGGGGCTACAACTCTAAGTCACCCCAGCTCACTCCTAGAGGTATGTGGGCAATCATAGCGAAGTCTTCCTCCAACCTGGAGGATAGCCTATCTATCTCAGCATGTGCTACTGTGTGGTCCTACTTCTCTTTGTCCTTCTTTCTGCGAGGACACTGGGTACTGTAGTGGCCAAACTCGCCACAGCTGAAGCATTTGACCTTAGATAGGTCCTTCTTCTTCTTTCTCTGCTACCCCTGTCCTTGGCTGGAACCCTTTGATGCGAGGGCAACATTCTCCTCCTCCTTCACCAGCTTCGTTCCGTTGCGACTGTTGCCACTGATAGAGCTCTTTAACAGAGCATGCCTGAACTCATTTTGCTGCAAATTGGTCCAGATTCTGTCCCATTCTGGTAGCGTGTCTCTACTCAATATAATTTGGACGAAGACTTGCCAATCCCTTGAGACACTATTGAGTGCCAATCGTACTAGCTCTGAAGATTGAGGTGCTGCTCCAACAAGTGATAACTGAGCTTGAACCTCTTGAATCCTAGTGAGGAAGGGATCTATGCCTTCCCCCTTTAGCATTTTGATGCATCTCAGCTTCTCCTCTAGGAACATTTTCCGCTAATTGGAAGTACCCTGGTATAGCGTGGAGAGAGCATGCCACATTTCTTTGGTTGTTCCCTTGGCCGCTATATGAGAGACTATATGGTCCCGGACTCCATCCAGGATCAATCGCTTCGTCTACGCCATCTCCTTCCTATATTCCTTGAGCTGGTTTGCATCCTGAGGCACTGCCATTACATTATCAATGGAGGATTTCAGGCCATATTCATCGAGAAGGAAGGACATCCTAGCCTTGCAAATGACATAGTTGGAAGCTCCATCCAACCTATTTTGATCTCTAAGCTGTGTAGTGGCCATCTCTGAAATTGTCGAAAACTTCTTTCCCTGTGCTCGACTGTTGCTCTACTATTTGCACTCCCTCCTGGAATGCGTAGCTTTTCTACTTTCTACTGCCAATTTTCAACTAGAAATTCGAACTTTCGAGACTCGAAGTTCCCTGAGGAAAATTTTCCCTCTGCTGTGTGTGCTTTCTCTTCCACCTGACGTGGATTTTGCTTTTGCAGCCTGCAACAAAACCCTCTATGTCCAACCAGGAATCTGCTTGGCGAAAATCTAAGCTGTTGCTGCTCCCTCTGACGGTTGGAATCACTATCCCAGGCAACTCGACTTTTCTGCAACCCTGCAACGAAAAATCGAATTTCTGCCCCGGTAGTTTGACCTGTTTGTCTGAGCACTGCACTGCCTCTAAGAATTTCGTCCTGCTTCTCCCTCTAAGCAACGAAGTTCTTTTCTTTGCTTCTAAGCTTCCACCTAATCACTTACGCTCTGATACCATGTGAAAATTCCTAAAACTGAAATCCTATTGCAACAATTGTTATTATTTCTTCTAACTGATAAATTAATTATTCGGTTTATTGCTACGACAACATCGGAATAAAAACACTACAACCTTCAGAAATAAAATAGCGGAGAACAATAGCGCTGGAAACTAAGAAAATACTAGCACACACACAATAAAAATGACACCGTTATTTTTGGACAAATGTCCCTAGAAAAACCCAACTTGGGAAAATCAGTGCAACATTGAGGGTTTTGATTATTATGTAACAATGAAAATATGAGTACAATCTATGGATGCTGAACTCGTAATCCAATTAGCAAGTATCTGATAGAAATAATTAGAGAGAAAAATCCTCTCACCCCACAAGCAATCTTGACATTGGCTTCTTTAGAAATCTGGGTGTCCAAACCCCAGTGTGAGCCCTTCTGCGCTATCTCTCACACATGTGGCTTGATTTTGCCTCTGAGTAAGCTATCTAGCCTGTATTTGCTGCTGGAAGTGACTCTCTTGCCCTCTGGAAGACTTTCCCGGCCTCTGGAAACTGAATCAACCTCCTGCTCAGCTAAATCAAATTGCTCCTCTTGGTTGGCTTGTGACCAAGGGTTTGTTACCTTGTTTTAACACTTTAGGGACTTCCTCATTAGAAATTCAAACTTATTAGACTTGTATAAATAAGAGAGACTCTCTCTCACATTGGATCATCACACTTGGGATTTTTGGCTACCTCGTTAGAGGATTTTCAGCTTGCAATTTTCTGGAGAGATTTGGATGAAGCTAATGCATTTGATATTTGGAAAAAAATGTTTTCTATCTTGGAGCTTCCTTTCGGCTTTCTTGTGGATGGATATACTCTTCATTGTCTTGTAAGTGCCTTTTAATGCGATATTTTTGAAGTAATGAATGCCTAATGCATGGAATTTTATTCTTATGGTTATTATTGTGCTCTGATTCATGAAAAGGTGTTTTAAGGCCTTGGAAATATTAGAAAATTTTGCATGTGTTACTCATAAGGTAATGAATGAATGAATGAATGTTCCTAGATGATTATTTGCATTTGCATCTTTGAAACTCCATAACAATTTCCATCGAAGTGTAAAATTCTAAAGTTGTCGTGTAGCTGCATCCATGGATAGCGAAGCTGCTTCTTTAGGCCTCCTTGAAGAGCGAAGTTACCAAACCAAGATCTTTTTTTGACTCTAATTCTCCCAATTGCTAGGCACTGGTCCTATGTCCTTAGTGATCACATTAAATCTAGGAAACATCTTTCTTTTCACCTCTCTCTTACCTCGTTTCTATGTCCCTTTAAGGCCAAGGAAGCCTCTCTAGGGCTTGGTGCGAAATTTTAGGGAGGAAATTTTGAATTCAGTTCAGACAAAACTCTTCCTTAGTGACTCTTCTTTAGGGAGATTTGGAGTCAAGTGTAATTATGACTATGGACATTGAATTTTCTATGTCAAGGAGGCCTCAAAGACGACTTCGCATAACATTAGGGCAACAACAAAAGCGGTTTCAAGAACTTCATACTTCGTTTTGCAAGATTGATGGCTTATCAAAATGAATTTCAATGAAGAAGCATCTCTAGGAACATTCATTCATAATACATGGCCCATACATGAAGCATCATTATCTAGAAACCAAATTTCCACAACTTCGCACAAATGGATGTAGTAAATTAGCCCTAGTATAGCGAAATCCTAGCAATAATGTATGTGACAAAAATAGAAAAGAAAATAGCATTAAATTGCACTTACATGTGTTAAGAGTATATCCAACCATCAAGAATTCGCCAATCAAGAAGCTCCAAGACAAGAAAATAATCCAAACATCAAAATTTATTCCATGCTCGAAAATTCGTCCTTCAAGAAGGATAATGAAATTCTCAAGAGAGATACAAGTCCAATCCAAGTGATGATCCTAAAATGAATTCACATCACTTGTATTTATACACTTCTAATGAGTTTGATTTTACTATTTAGGCCTACATGAGCCCCTAGAATAAAATAATGTGCAAAATAACTAACTTTTGGTGACAAGCCCACCAAACTATCTCATAAACAAAAGAATAAGTCTCTCAAGAGGTCGAATGATCAGTAGTACACTTTGTTGGGCCATCTATGAGGCTCGATGAAGTCCATAGGTGCCATAATGGGAAATAGGACTCCCAAAAGTAGTGGATAAGGTGTTGGCCCCTTGTGCTCGAAATAATAAACATGTGGTGCTCCCAATGGGTGTGGGGGCACACAAGTAACCTCATGGGTCTCCAATTAGATCAAAGATGTCTGTAGACCATCTGCAAGGGCTTAGATGATGGTGCAAGTGATGCCACATTAGCATACAGGTCCTAGGTCATCTACCAAGTGCATGGTACAATTGTGGGGCCGACTGGGCATGGTGAGCCAAGTGCATCATCCTCGTCCAATAGGGGAATCTCGAGTGATATTTGAACATTTTTGGGCATCCATAGAATGTTGTCTACGGTTGTGGAGGCCTATGGCTCTCTACACACACCCTACATGTGCCAATGTAGCACTCTGAAGGGTTAGGACCCCGTATAGGGAGACCAAACCCAAAATGGAGACCATATGTAATCTTGCATAAGATACAATGCGTCCCCTTGCCTTCCAATACACCAAGTCATTAAAAGAGATCGAGTTAAAGAGCTTACAACCCATGGACAACAAGTGGGCACTTCATAATGGCATGCCCTTCCATGGTGGGCTTTGGCATGTGCTAATGTCTCCAAGCCCAAGGGGGGTTAACTAAGTGCCCTATTAGGTGGTTTCTACTTTTAAAGGGGATGATATGTTCAAGGTACATCCTTCAAATGGTGGTGGCATGTGATAAAGAGATGGTACTTGTTTTAAAAAATGGGCGAGTTGACAACGAATCGGTCGAGCCGACCAAGCCAGACCCTCAGTTGGTCCGACTCGGCAGAAAAAATGGCCTGTGGCCGGTTTGTTATCGAACCGACCGAGCCGGTCATCGATCGGCCGGTTCGGTAACAAACGAACGACTCGACCGAGCCTGAGTTAAACCGGTCAGTTCGGCCAACCACACCCAACCAACCTTTTGGGGGGAAAATGGACCCCTAACTTGATTTTAATTGGGTTTTAGGTTATTTTGAGGTCCATTTACCTCTCCCAAGCCTATAAAAGCTACCCAACCCCCTCACATTTCCTCACAACTATCTCATTGCATTTGTGTGAGAATTTGTGAGGAGTTTGTGAAGAGTTGTGGAGTTTGTTTTTGGAGCAGCAGTGAGGAGTCTTGGGCAATCGTTGGAGCAACAGTGAAGAGCTTCTTGGGCAGTCATTGGAGCAACATTGAAGAGTTGGTTTTTTGGAGCAGCATTGAGGAGTCGGTTTGTGCCTAGAGGTATTTTTTTTGTTTTTTTTTTTTACTTCTAAAATTTGTTTTTCATTTTTTTTTTGTGCAAATTTGGAAACTGAAAAGAGTTTTTTTCGTAAAAGAGATGAACATTGAAGCAATGATTTTTTTTGTTTTCATTTTCAGATTTTTTCCTTTCATTTCCAAGTCCAAATATCAGAAATTAGCTCCTAGTGTGAAAGATGTTGCTTGGGCATATGCTGAAATCATTGATAATCAAATGCGTTGTAAATTTTGTCATAGAAAAATTAAGGGGGGTGGAGGGGGCATTCATAGGCTGAAAGAACACTTGGCTGGTATTAGAGGCCAAATTACTCCATGTGAAGCACCATAAACACAAATTGGGGAGATTAGGAAGGAGTTGCTAGATAAATTTGAGAAGTTTGAGCAAGAAAAAGTAAGGAAAAAAGAAATATAGGTTGAAATTGGGAGGAAGAGGAGTACATAACAAATGATGGCTGCCAACCCTAATTTTGATTTTGAGGGCTCTTCATCTATCCCTTGCACTGATGCATCCAATCCCTTTCACTATGTTCCTCCCTCTTTGGAGTCTATTCAAGAAAAGGGTAAGGGTAAAATGAAAAAGAGCAGTGATATCAAAAGTTATTTCACACCCTCCTCTCCATCAGACGCACATGGTCCTCAAGTTAATAGAAGTCATATGCAACCCACTTTAGATGACCATAGCTAAATGGTGGTATGATTTTGATATACCCTTCAATGCTTCTCGTTGACCATATTATGAACCTATGTTTGATGCCATATTTGTTGCTGGAAAGGGCTTCAAACACCCTACTATGCATGAGTTAAGGGGATCTCTTTTGCAAAAAGAAGTTTCCTCCATTGATGAATATTTGAAAAATTTCAAAAGGTCATGGGCAAAAACGGGATGTACCATCATGTCAGATGCATGGATTGATCAAAGGAACTGTACCATCATAAACTTTCTTATCTTTTGCCGACAGGGAACCATGTTTCTAAAATCAGTTGATGCATTTGATAGGGTGAGTTGTTGAAGAGGTGGGGGTGGCTAATGTTGTTCAAATCATCACAGATAATGCATCTAACTATGTTCTTGTTGGTAAAATGTTAGAGGAAAAACACAAAACCATCTTTTGGACCCCATGTGCTGCACATTGCATAGACCTCATGCTTGAGAATATTAGCAAAATAGATTGGGTCAAGAACACTGTAGAGCATGCCAAAAGCATAACAAAATATATCTGCAATCACTCATGGATTTTGAGCTTGATGAGGAAACACACAGGGGGCAGGGATATTTTGGATGTCAAAGATGTGAAAATAAAAGTTAATGAAGAAATATTTTGGAAATAGGTAGCAGAGGTTGTGAAGGTTGTTGAGCCACTAGTTAAGATGTTGCAGTTGGTGGATGGGGAAAGATTGGCTATGGGCTTCATTTATGAGGCTATTGATCAAGCAAATGAGCAAATAAAGGCAGCATACAAGGATAGAGCGGCTAAGTATGGGCCCATTTGGGCAATCATTGATGAAAGATGGAACAATCAACTCCATTGCCCTATACATGCAGCTGGGTTGTTTCTGAATCCAAGGTATCATTATAAAGCTCTGGAGGTGGAAGCTTTGACTGGGGAGGTTAGAGATGGATTGATTGACTGCATTGACCCCATGGTCCCTAATGAGAGTGATCTGCTGGAGATACACCGACATATCACTTGTTTTAGCAGAGCCACAGGTACCTTTGGCAAGAACCTAGCAAGGATTGCAAGGGAAGCAGATGAGCCAGGTAAACAAACAATTTCAATTTTCAAATTCTTATTTTGTTAAATTGTTTATAATTTGAAAGTTGGATATAATTTGTTGAGCTAACTCATTACACAACTATGTTTTTTGCAGCACAATGGTGGGAGGCATTTGGTAGCCATTGTCCTCAATTGCAGAAGTTTGCAATCTGTATTTTGAGTCAAACTTGCAGTGCTATTGGGTGTGAGCGCAATTGGTTTGTCTTTGAGAGGATTCACATGAAGAAGAGAAACCTTTTGTAACAAAAACAATTAAATTATCTAGTCTATGTCTAATACAACCTCTGGCTCAGACACAACCAATTGCTGAACACAAGACCTAATATAGATCCCATTGTGTTGGAAGATATTGATCCAACACTAGATTGGGTAGTGGAGAGTCATCCAGTAGAGTTTGATTCTGACAAGGATATTGGTATTGATTTGGATTTAGAAACAGACGCATTAGCTGAGGTTGTTGTTGAACATAATGTTCAGTTGAATGCAGATCCACTTGTACCAGGGCTAGCCCCAAGCCCTCTAGTTGCAAACACTTCCTCTGCCCAGCCACAACGAAAGCGCATATCTTGTGTATCTTAGCGTGCAGCTGCTGTGCTTGTTAGTGCTACTACTTCTACAGTGGCAGTTGATGATGGTGATGAGGAGGAGGAGCCATGGGTTTTCTTGTCTGACTTTGATTCAGAGTCTAAGTTAGATGATGTTGGCTTCTCTAGTAGTAGCCAGTAATATTGGTGACTAGTGATGTTTTACATTTTACTTTTGTTGTAGAGGCCATTTAGAGCCTCCTTGGTTATGTGTTTTTGTTTTGATCTCTATATCATGTATGTATTGGACAATGCATTGGGTGCCATTTTGATATAATGGATATATTCATGAGCCTACTTTGATCATATGTTGTCTTCTCTCTATATTCTAATGCTTTGTGTTTGGAAACATGAATGAAAATCTTTAAAATTATGTTTTTTCATAAAAAATAAATATTTAATGTATTTTTTACAACAACCGAGTCATTAAAATCAAACCGGCCGAGTCGATATCGAGTCGGAGTCAGAGTTTTAAAACATTGATATAGAGTAGGGGATGGAGGGGGCAATCCTGGGTCACATGCCAAGGTACAAGGTAGCTAATAAAGGGGAAGCCCACACTTTGGTATATAATGTATAAGAGGGAGCAATTGTGGTACATGACTCACCTCGGCCTTGATTTTTCCAAGCTTCTTCATTTTCCTTTTTCCTTCTATGATTTTTCTTTGGTTAATTGCGCGACGGTCAAGGAATAAGAGCATGATATGTAAAGTATAGCACTGGATACCCCCTTTGAGGTGGGGTAGTTCATTGCCCACTAGGGGTTGGGACAATCATCGATTCTTGAATGATAAAAGAGGCTCATGTAGGGCCTATAGGAACCAGGGTGATGGCCATGAGAATGGGGTAGAGCTCATGCATTGGCTTTTGGCCATGTGCAAAATGTGTTCGTCCCGACCATCTTTTGCATTTTGTGATACATTTTCCTGTTGAATGTGGCCAATTATGCTTTTAATTTTCTTTTTAGCTGGATCAACCTCCGGGGCATTGTTCGAGGCCTGACCTAAGGTGTGGGCAAGGGGATGGGAAAGGCCAACCCTATGTGGACCCATTGGAGGAATGTGGACCCAGGTGGGAGAAATGATGAATGGGGCTATAATGAGAAGATGAGTAGTAATGTATGTGGATGAGGGTGCGGGAGCGCGTAATCAAAATCAAGGTTTCCCATGAAGTACCATGCCGAGAGCCCAAAGGTCAGTAAAAGAGATCCCACGGGACTAGGGTCCAAGGGTAACATCCAAAAGAGGTCTAGGGGATAGAAGCACAAACCTAGCCCACTCTTTCCACCGAATCCTCCCATTAATCCATGCCCAAAAGTGTCCATTATAAGAAAACTACAATACTCAATTACCAAATGTCAAGGCATACCTTGAGGTTTGGGAGGCCTACCTTGAAACATACAATCATGAGAGATGGGTGAGAGACCACATGGTTGGCTCAGGTGGCTGCGAAATGACACAATGAACTAGTTGGTGGTTGCAAGGGGCTGCTGACTGTTGGCTGAGGACCATCTTGGAGGAAATTTTCTCCTAGGGATATCACCCACAAAATGGTGGGTAATTGGTTGTACTCTTGTTTGCTTATCTCAATTTTGGGGGTTAATCTTGTATTCTAGTCCCATGGGATTTCCTTTATTGGCTACTAGATTTAGGAGTGGCACTACATGAGAAACCTTGGTTTTGGTTGCGTGGTCCCGCTTCTTGATACCATATATTGTTGAAAAGTGTCACTAGGATCAGTCTTCATAATGACATGTGTAATTTTGTTTTTTATGTAATTGCTGTAAAGAAGAAAAATAAAATGACTTTATGCTTGACTCATGGGTTTCATGAGCAAGGATTTTATTTTTAGATGGCTCCCATTGTGAGGCTTTAGGATTTGTCATTTGGTCATAAAAGTCAAAGAGTCAATGTCATGTATGAAGAACCCTTCTTGGTCATATTACAAATGTATTTAAGTCTGTAGGATTGTTAAATAGCCCTCCAAGACAAGTACTAATTACTCCTCTTCAAGTCGGCCTCAAAACAGGGAGAAGAACTCATGTCGACTCACCTAATGTGAAGAACTCATGTCGACTCACCTAATGTAGAGACACCTATTTGAATTCATAGGTCGGCTTATTTATATGGGACAAACCACTATATATATGTGTGAAGGGTCTTCACATTTCCATAGTCAACAGTTTAGATATCTCTCTGATATTTCGGGTGAACAGTGGCAGTGACAAGTTCGAATATCACTTCAGGAAAGAAGCTCGGATTAGGGTACACAGTTTAGATAAGAAGTTCGAGATACCTCTGTAATTTGTGTAGGAGTTTGCAGTGACAATGTATAGAAAGAAGTTCGGGTCTCTCTTATTCAGATCACAATTATAATGACTATCAAAGAGACAAGTTCAGTCTTGTTGCTATTGCAGAGGCACACAGTTTGGTCAAAGGTATTGAGACTATAGTTCGGTGCTATGAAGGATCCAAAGTTCTGTGATATATCACAGTGTTTCGGTGCTGCTACAGTGTTGGCATTTCAGTGAGATTACAATGATGTGTTTCGGTGCCATCTCAAGTGTGTCTACAGTTCGTTGCTATCACAGTATACTCATATAGGAGATGATCTCAGTGCTAAAAAGGTCAAAGCGAAAGAGGAGACAAGAAGAAGAAAAGAGCATAAGACAATCAAGAGAACTATTGTCTTGGTCTTGGAGTGGCAACTAGGTCAAGGGTCTTGGTCTTGGTATTCGTCAATTGGAATCTCTATAAGAAGAATTTGTGCGGGTTTTCTTCTCAAAGAGTGAGAGGTTTTGGCCCTGGCTGATAGCCTACATTCTGTGTCTCTTGTCTATTTATGTTCATACATTGGTAGGTGTTTGATGCAGAAGAACACTAATAACTTAAGTAAAGAAGATCCTGATCTAAAGTTGTAAAAAGCACTCACAAGCAGTTACTAATTGAAGACAAATCACATATTCATGATGCCCTAGATTTCTCAACATATATCTCACTCTCCTTCGCTCATTATAGGCCCTTTTCCATATTTTTCCCCTTTGGGTCCACATTTATCTATTGGGTCCATAAGGTGTTAACTCTCGCTCCCTTTGTCCACACCTTGGATTAGGCCTGAAACAATGCCCTGAAGGTTGATGCAACTAAAGAGAAAGATAAAAAACATAAATTCACCACATCCAATAGGAAATGTACCACAAAATGCAAAAGATGGTTGGGACAATAAAATTTAGCATGTGGGAAAAAGCCAAACATGAGCCCTACCCCTTATCATTATGACCATCACTGTGGTTCTGAGGGCCCTTATGAGTACCCCCTGCTTCATTAAGGAAACCGTGATTGTCCCAATCCGTGGTGGGTGATGAACTGCCCCACCTTGAGGGGGCAGTCGCTGCTACATTTTACACATCATGCTCTCATCCACTCGAGCCCTAAGCAGTTAAATGAAGAAAAATCAATAAAAGGCAAAATGCAAATGAGGAAGGCTGGAAAAACAAAGGTCGGGTATTTCATGTACCACGATTGCTTCTGCCTGCATTCATATACCAAGGTATGGGTCTCCCTCGTCGTAGCTACCCTTGTACCATGGCATGTGGCTTGGAGCCTACCTTGTTGTCTACACTCCATTCCATCACTATTTCACATGACACTTGCCATTTGATGGATGTACCAGTGGGCCTGTCATTCCCTTGGAGGTTGAAACCACCTAATAGGGTCCTTCATTAACTCTTCTTGCCAAGGAAGGAAACATATAGGCATGTCTAAAGCCCCATTTGGAAGGAAAAGCCATTATGAAGTGTCCACTTCTTCCCTTGATTAGCAAGCTTATTTACTCAACTGCACTAATGAATCAATTTATTGGAAGGTGAGGAGATGCAATGGATCTTATACAGGATTGCATGTGGGTTTTCTTCTTGGACTTGCCCTCCCTATACGAGATCCAAGCCTTCCAGAGGATCACAATGGCACTTATAGGGTGAGCATTGAGAGCCATAGGTTTCTATTATGTGACAAAGCATTATCGCATGCCATAGGCAGCCTTAGCACCTTCATCAAGGTGTTCATTGCCCACATTATATGCAAGATGATGCACTTGGACTAGCAGTGCCCTAGGATGGCTTTGCATTGTATACACATTTCGGCAGCTGATCCAAGGCCTATAGGAGGTTTGTTTCATCATTGAGACATGGGTGGGCAAGCACCATCTTCCGTGCCCTCATTTGGAGCAACGTTGCAGGAAGCGCCCCCCCCCCCCCCCCGCGGATCCTAGGCCGGAATCACGCTCCGTACGGAAGCGCACCAGGAAGCGCGATTCCGTTTTTTTAAAACGCTTCCTGGTTTTTAAGAAGCGTGGGCCCCGAAGCGCGCTTCGGATGGCGCTTCGGGCCCGGAAGCGTGCGCTTCACGCAGCGCTTCGGAGCGCTTCCTCCAAAACCGCGCGGGCAAGGGAAAATACCTCATTTTTTTAAATTTTTTTTTAAAGTTAACTTAACTTAGCAATAATCCTTGATGGGTTCACCAAAAATATATGGCTGCATTGATTAAATTAATCCCTGATGAGGAGGAGGCTGCATTGGTACGGAGACAGGTGAGCAACTATACGCTCAACACTGGTCCATTTGGGAGCATGCATGCAATTAGAGATCGAGAGACTTTTTCTGCTCTTGAGTGGTGGAACATGCATGGAGGGGGTACTCCACTTCTACAGAGTTTGGCATTGCGGGTGCTATCACAGGTGGTAAACACTTCTTCTGCAGAGAGGTGTTGGAGCTCTTATTCTTTCATCCACAGTGTTAAAAGGAATAGGTTGAGTTTAGACCGGGCAGAGAGCTTGGTTTATGTTCATTACAACTTGCGATTGTTGTCCCATTACTGTGAAGATGCAAAGTCTAATAAAGACTTGTTGATTTGGGACAAGAATCCAGAGGAGCCCAATTTGGAGGATGGAGTGTTGCGACTAGAGCAATTAGAGGATTCTCTTTTCCAGGTATGTCCATTGTGGTATGAATTTTCCAATTTTCCCTTATAAAGCATTTCTCTAATTCATGTTTTTAATTTTTTTGTTAACTAGTGCTTTTTTTTTGCATGAATTTTTTGAGCGATTCTAGGATGATGATGACCGTGTTGATATGCCACCACCCCCATCTGGTCCCTTGGTTCCTAGGTTCCATGGTTCAACACCAACAACAGGGGGTTCTTCTTCATCAGTTTCAGTGCCACGACTTCCACAGGCACCATCTTCTTCATTGCCACCACGTGGAGGCCCGCCACCACGTTCTATTCGTGGTGGAAGGAGGAGAGATTAGTAGATATATTCACAATCTACTACTTTTTGTCATAGATTACTCATTAGACTTGTAGACTTGTGAATTTGAATTTTGAACCTTTTTGGCTTGGCGGTGACCAAGTGACATATTTTGTAAACATTATTATTTGAATTTTGGACATGACAAATGTTGACAGTTGCTCACTTGCTAGATAAATCATAATATGCTCTATGTTTTATGTTTTATAATATGCTTAAATGTTTTATGTTTTATAATATGCTTAAAAATTTGATGTATGTTTGTAATAGCTAGAATATAGATGATTGTTGTACATACTAGTAACTACAATGGAATCATGGATGCCATATCTATCTTGATTTATGCAAAAATATGCATGTTTTCATGTCTTCTACAATTAATTTGGTATTTGGGATGTTTGTTTTGAGTATAAATGCAAAAAAATATAAAAAAATATATATATATAGCAGACGCTTCCGCGGACGCTTCGCTTCCTAGATTTTTGAAAAATGACGCTTCCGCGCTCCCGCTCCCGCTTCCGCTTCCGCGCTTCCGCTTCGCTCCCACTTCGTGCAACATTGATTTGGAGTAGTCCACTGGCTTATTATTCATCAAGAGACCCATGAGACCATTCTTTGTGCCCCAAAGCCACTTTGGAGCACCACATGGTGTTCTACTTGGAAATCAAGGGGCCACCCCTTGATCATCATTCATGGAGCCCTCTTCTTCATCATGGTACTTTGAGGGATCATTTAGGCCTTCCAATGACCACCCTACACCATTGTTTCATTATTTCGGCTAGCTTTGGATGGCTTATCTTTCACTCTATGAGCTATTTGGTGGGCTTGTCACGAAAGACATGTTATTTTTTCACATTAAAATAATATTAGCGGGATTTTTAGGCTAATTCGAATTAGAGGAGGCTCATATAAATAGAGCTAATCCTCATTCATTTGGATCATCATCACTTGAACTTGGATATCTCTTCTTGAGAATTTCACATTTTTCTCTTAGTTGTCTATTGGAGATCTCTTGATGCATTTTAATATTTTTGGAGCTGAAATTTTCGTTCTCTCTTGGAGCCATCTTCTTGATCTTGGATTTGGATATATCTGTTGTTGTCTTGTAAGTAATCTTGTTGAAGATTTTTGCATGAAAAATGTCTAATGTGTGGAAATTTTGGAACTAACTCTTTCTCTTGTGCCCTAATTATTGGATATTATTATAAAAGATTGTTACATTGCAAATTTGTGCATGCTATTCATTGATAACAAGTGGATGAATGTTCCTAGTGGAGTAAAACTTGTTTTTCTTCCGTGAAGATCCTTAAATCTTGGGTGGGTAAGTGCTAGAGAGTGCTTGCAAGGACATCATTTTCTAGCCTCCTTGAAGACAATTTTGGCCAAATTTTGAATCACATAGACTCCATAGCCCAACGATAAGGCACTGATCCAAGCCAATTTGGTGATCACCCCCTTTTCCCCTCCCTTTATCTCCTCCCAAAAATTTTGGTCTCCAACCTAGACGGCCTTGCTAGGGCTTCTTACAAATTCCTATTGAGGATTTTTTTTTTTAAATCCACTTGGATAAAGTACTATGCTGGTGTCTCCCCTGGGGTTCCTCAAGGTTTCATGAAATTCCCAGAGTTCATTTGCAAGAAATCAAAAACTCTAGCTCTAACCTTGGAAACTCATATTGAACGTTTAGGTGTGTTGGCTTTCTTGAGGGTTTTGGCACATAGTATTCGGTGGAATAAATCATTGAAACCCTTTCTTTCATCCCACCTTGACCTAGAGAATGCTTTGAAGAGTCTTCTCCCAAGATTATACATAAATCCTAATTCTCGTGTGGTCCCATCCTAGGTCCCTCTCAAGAATAGCAAAAACATACACAGGGATATAACCATCTTACAGAGCTTCTTGAAAGGTCCTTATCATCTTTGGAGCCTTGACCTTAGGTCTCCTTGTCATCATTGAATATCACAAGCCCTAGATCTAAGTCTCCTCGTAGTTCTTTCTTGGAGAGCCTTCTTGCTTCTCCTATGTATTGAGCCTTTATTTGAGCTTGTCATTTGAATGGGTCTTGGAAATCACATCATACCCAGTGATTCATTCTATCATTAAACAATCATTTCCCTCATACCGGGACTCCTCCCATCATTGAAAATCCATAAAAAGTAGGGGACACTGATTGAGGTGACAATGGGTCTTTGTCCCATTGTTGTCGTTTGGTCTAGTAGTTGTCCCCTAGGGACCCCTGCGAGATTGTGTGGCAACAAACCCATAACACACTTGCCAAAGAACTCCTAGTGGTTCGAGAAGCCATTCAAGGCTATATGCACTAGGTTATTCTTGACAATTGTCTCTCCAACAACAACCAATTCGTCCTTGACCTGTGTCAAAATAAGATGTCATGCTCTCACCCTTGGACATTCTTATGCCTTGTAACTTGCCCTTGATTATCATCTTTCGACTCTAGTAGTCGCATTGATACAGTTTCGTGGGTGCATCCCACATCTTTTTTGTAGTATCCTTCTTTGACAGATGGACTTTGAGATGATCTTTGACCCCATCAAGAATAATCCTCTTTGCCTTGGCCTCCTTGTTGATAGGTGGTTGTCATTGATGTCTGCCCAAACAGCACTAGGAGCTACCCCGATCTTCAATGAAAAATTTGACATGGAAATTTATGGAATCTCGTGTCAGGATCCTTCTCGATAGATTCTCCTCGACGAGATGTTTCCATTGATATATGGTACGCCCCCTGGTTCCTTCTGGTTTGAGAGAAAACTGAATTTAAAATTGAAGACCTAGTTTTGTGGGCTAAAACCCTAGGGGGTAAAGACATGACACCTTATTCACCAATGGTTATCAATATATGACAGGGATTCTCATTGTAATCTCACCACATATAAGTTGAATAACTTCAAGATTCAAAGGTAGTAAACCAATCAAGGTAGTAAACCAATCATTGACTTCGCAATCTAGGTTGGATCATATGCACTAAGCCAATCATTGGTTTGCTTGCTATTAACATCAAATTTAAGGCTTTTATTAAGAGTTATTAAGGATATGTCACTAATAAGAAATAATTTAAGTCAATAAATATTAATACAAATATTAGGAGGAATATTAAAGTGATCCACTTACCTTAGAATAAAAAGATACATATTTTAAAATATTTAACATTCTAAATATATATTATGAATTACTCCTCCAACGTACATTAAGAAGCCCCTCCTTAACACCCAACGGTCAACTTTTGAAGCCCTACTCTTCTTATCCTAAACGGTCACCCATCACTATAAAAACTACTCTCTATCTCACAAATGAATGGAAGTGCTTAACGTCTAATAAAAGGAGGAGGTCTCCTCTGAAATTCGGGCTTCATTGAAGATTAATTACAGAGATCTGTGGTAGTGTGAGGAAGGTTTTTATATCGCTGTTTGGATAATGTTTTATGCTGACCTGAACTATTGTATGCCTTGACCGAGACCTGTAGAATCTCCTTTTAAGGCACCGTATGCTACAACATTTCTGGAGTAGGAGAAGCGAAGTTTTTTAGAGGCCAGCGAAGGCCTAAACTGTGTTGACTTTACCTAATGATCATGGACCGAGCTCTTATCTTGATGAACCAAGACCTGTATGGTTTTTTAGGCAGCGAGGTGTTTGGAAGGCTACCCAAGCTCTCAATCAATACATGTAGGCTGTAACATTCATTCTAGGGCAGCGAATGACATTTTAAGGAAACCTTTGTGACGTTTGAATGATGTTTGGTGCATAAAGTTTGGAAAGAATCAATCAACAACCAGTGAGGAGCTAGCACCAGTTGGAAGGCCATTCGAGCTCTTAAAGGTATCATCCACAAGCCTGATTCAAGTGTGAGGTATGTAGAAGGTTTAATCAAGACATAAAATTGTGAGTATTCTTGAGGTCTGAGGTGTAAACAAGTGTATTGTTTAGTCTTCTTTAAGGTCTAGTTCAATAAGGCTAGGGCATTGTATTCTAGGTCTGTTGTATAGGTCTTGTTGTAATTAGGATTGTGGTATAAAGTCTTGTGCCATATTCTTGTTGCATGTGTATTAAATCTTGTGGGGATATGCATTAGGACTATTGTGTACATAAGCATATGTTTCTAAGGCTCTTAGGGCATTCCACTACAGTGAGTAGTTTATGTTGTCTAGTTGTGTGTGTGTGTCATACATTTATGATAAGTTTGTCACACACCTTGCATTAAAATCTGTCATACACCTTGCATTAAAGTATGTCACACACACCCTGCATTAAAGACTGTCACATAATTATGTCAAGATCTGTCACATTGATTAGGGTCTGCATAAAATGTGTAATTAAAGGTTATTAGAACTCTTGTATAGTTTTCACGATTTGTGGTAAGGTCTAGGTAGAATTGAAAGCATTCATTAGGTCTGTCCTAGTCAACAGTTTTGTCCAATATTAGATTGTTGATAGTAATTGAACAAGCCAAGAACAAAACGACAATAAGCAAGTCTCAAGCACAATTCAGGTACGTTTTGAATCATTCAATTTTGTACATTCATTATTTTATACTCACACTTGTTTTGCAGGCAAAGGTAAGTGAAGGGTACTTTGTTTTGCTTTGGGATTGGGTTTCATTTGGGCAATTTGCATGCAGGTAGAAGAAGATTCAAGGACAACACCAAGCAAGCATTCAAGAGTCTGAAGTGTCAAATCAATATCTCTTAAAGGAAGCATTGCAACGGGACATTCTTTGAAGACATAACAGCCATCATCAATTGCTGTCTATATATTGTGAAGCATTGTCAAAGTCAAAAGTCAAATCATTGTAACTAGGGGCATTATCTCTGGTACGAGAGCCCATTTTGTAAAAAGAGTCAAATTGCCTAGAGTTGTAAAGGCATTATTGGGGAGAGTCTATTCTATTGTCAAGTTTGTCGGGATAAGAGTAGGTCCTAGTATTCTCTATCATTTATTCAAAATCATTGTAATGTGGATCATTGTCCCTAGTACGAGAGTCCACATTCTTTATCCATTCTTTATAGGGTGGTAGGGTGATGCTACGCTGGTGAATGAAGTCACCTTCAGATTGGAGCCTGTAAACACTTTATGGTGGTAGGGTGGTGGTAGGGTGAGTTGTGGCTCACTTGGGTGTTGGGGCATCTTTTCAGCGGACTACTGATAAACCAGGGCATTGGGGAGTCCTTCTAGTGGGAGCTAGAGAAGAATTATTTTCTAGAGTTCTAGGAAGTTGTAGCTTTGTTTTCAGTCGGGGTTGAAGATTAAAGAACAGATTAGAAAAACATTCCGTGTTTTTTTGACCCTGAGGGGGTTTTCCACCTAAAAATCTTGTGTTTACTGTCTCTATTTTGCATTGTTGTGTACTGCTCTTACTGAACAATAATAATAATTATTGAAGATTAGCTAATGCTCTGAAAAGGATCAATAAATTGCTAATTGCTAGGAAATATTGATTTACCCCCCCTTCTTGGTATTTCCAACACTCCTTGACCTCATGCATATCAAGAGCAATTGGATCATTCAATGGTGGAACCACTGTTGTATTAACAAAATTCCACAACTTGTTCTCTTTGAGAACAATTGAGATCTGAAAATTCCATTACAAATTGTTCGAAGAACCCTCAAGCTTGTCCTCATGTCGAACACTAGTAGCCATTGTGGAATAAAACCCTCGAAGAGATTGAAAACTAAAATGTGAATTATTTGTCCTAAAATTTGTGTCAAATATCCTTGGCTTCATATTCATAGTTTAGAGCTTTGTTACCATGTTAATTTCTTTAGACCCAATTACAAATTTATTGTCTCAATAAATAATCACAGATCTGAAATAAACAAAGCTTTCTAAGCTGATTTGTAACAATAAATATTATGGGTTTTTAACCAAATAAACAACACGAGCAAAAATTCTCTAAACCAATCAAATGCAATAGAGAATAACACATATATACCTTGGAAACCCCAATGCGGGAAAAACCAACACACGTTGGGTTTCTTATTCAGCTTCAGGAGAAATATTTTCTTACAATAGTTACACAAGAATTTGCACTGGCAAATACCCAACAAAAGTTCTTAGCCCTCTCTCTCTCTCTCTCGACTCTTGTACGACTTGCACGCATGATCCAATAGAAAATTTCTGTGTACAAAGAAACTCGGCCTCTCGGCTAAAGAGAAAAATCGACCTCTCTGTTGATCTTTCTTTGCCTTGATCTTGCTCTAGCTAGCTTGATCTAGCTTCTTCTCGCTCTTGCTGCCAAATACTGCGCTCCACTAATTCCCAACTTGTGTCAAATCAAATGTGCCTCTCTTTTGGCTCGAACCTCCTATTAAATGATCAAACACTACTCCCAAGCGAAATCCCTAATCTCAACGGTTGAGATTAGATCTCTACTCATTGAGCTCAATGGCTATGACAGTTTGTCATTGACTTATTTTCCCTTTTTATTAAAAGGTACCCAACAATTAAATTAAATAGTCGTCTAAAGTCTTGACTTAGGAAATTCATTTATTAACAATTGTAGGTGATAATTAAGGTGATTCGTTACATGTCATGGCATAAGATCCATGCTGAATCACCTTCAAAGCTATAATCTCAACTTTTTCACTTGAAAAAATCCATATTTTTTTGCTATCCATTTATTTTTATTTTTTGCATTTTTCAAGTTTCAATTTTTAGTTTTCAAGATATAAATTTCAGCCTGTTTGTAGGCTAAATCTGCTCCATATTTTTTGCAAATTTATCTTAGGCTTTCCATTTTACTTAAATGCATTTTTTTTTTAATTTTTTAATTTTTTATATTTATTTCCTTTGTAAATTTCAAACATTTCATTAGCCACGATGCCACAAAAAGCCAAGGATACTCAAGGCTTCCCAAGGTCAACACTTTTCAATAAGTGGTCAACATCTTAGGTCAAAGTGCCCAGTGGAGTCATCAAGTGGGGCTAGATGTCCTGTTTGGAGTGTTGGAAAAGCGTCATACAATCCCTTAAGGGATGGCAACTATACTTGGGAGCGAAAACCTAACACATACAAAATCAAGTGGGATCAACATCATAGGTGCACAAATCATAAGAGTATTAGAGTGGGCCATGTTAGAGCTAAGTTGCAGGAAACATGGGCAGAGGGTCTGTTTCTGTATGGAAATGAAACGGAAATGGGGAAACCCGTATGATACAGCGGGGAAACTCGTTTCCGGCTGCACTGGCCCATTTCTCGAGGAGGAAACATGGCCAGTACGGCCAAAAATGAGTTTCTGGATTGACTTTTTCTTATTTTTTTATTATTATTTTGTTTTCTATTTTTTAATTGGGTGACTAAAGTGGCTTCTAGTTGCTTCTAGATGCCTCTCTCAAGTTATAAAAGTGACCTTCGCCTCATTCTCTCATCACACAATTGAGCAAGTAGTTTCTCTTGGAGATTGGCGATTTTAGCAAAGGAGAAGAGAGGAAGAGAGCATTGGTTTCAGCTAGGGTGTTTTCAACAATGAGCAAAGGAGATTTCAGCAGCAAGAGCAAGAGATTTTATCAGCAAGAGAAAGAGATTTCAGTAGTAGATTTGGAGTGTAGAGTTTCTGGCTACGACATTCTTGGTTTTTTGGCTCAGCTTCAACCATATTTCTCTTGTCTTTTATGGCATTTTGGGATAACTTCAGCTACAAAAAATTAATTTGGGTAAGCAACATTCATTTTCTTAGTTTTTTCCTACTATTTCTTCAATTTTTCGAGGGTTTATGCTGCCAAAAATATGAAAAACGTTTTTTATTTACAGATTTGTTTTTTTAATTTATTTTTGCAGCAATGGCTTCCAACCAAAGTGCAGCTACAAGTTCAAGCCCTAGGGCCAACCCAAGGGCTGAATATTATCCTCTTTGGAGGCATGTTCAGAAGCTTCAAAAATGTGGAGGTGGTGGCTCATGGGAATGGCGATGTAATCTTTGCAATAATTCGTACAAGGGCTCCTACCCAAGAGTGAAGGCACATCTTTTGCATGGAGGAGGACAGGGGGTTGTGGGTTGCACAAAAGTAGTAGATCCATTGGCAAGGAGGGCATATCAAAGAGAGCAAGATGAGGTGGATGTTATTAAGAGAAGGCATGATGAGCTTACTCAAGCTACTCCTCAAAGCTCCATCTAGCATTGAGCCAAGGATTGTAGTTGAAGCAAGAAAGAGGAGAGCCGGTGCCACTCAACAACATGAACAACCAGCACCCAAAAATACCAGAGGGGCATCCCCTTCAGTTTAGGATAGCAGAATTGCTAAATTGGTGAATGTGGAAGCGAGAGAAGAAACTGATTTTAGAGTGGCTAGGTGTATTTATGCATGTGGTATCCCATTCAATGTTGTTCGCTCTCCTTACTGGCAAGATATGATAAGGGAAATTAACAAAACTCCTCAAGGGTACAAGGGGCCCAACTATGAGAAAGTCAGAACTCAACTTCTCAAAAATGAGGAGCTTGTGGAGGATATTTTATCACCAATTCGTTCTTCTTGGAGTAGCTCTGGGGTTACCATAGTCTCAGATGGATGGACAGATACAAGGCGTAGACCATTGATAAATATCATTGCCACTTCCCCCAAAGGAGCAATGTTTATCAAGGTAGAAGACTGCTCAGGGGAGGTAAAAGATGCACAGTTCATTGTTGATGTTATTATAAAAACTATTGAACAAATAGGGCCTAACAAGGTGGTGCAAGTTATCATGGAAAATGCACCAGTTTGCAAAGCTGCAGGTTTAATTATTGAGGGGAGGTATGATCACATCTTTTGGACACCATGCATTGTCCATAATCTGAATCTGATCTTTAGAGGAGATCGACAACAAAGTTTCCTGGATAAAGGAAATCACAGGGGAAGTAAGGGAGATTGTTAAATTCATCACCAACCACCACCAATCTCAGGCCATATTTCGAGAGTACTCCAAATTGGAGTTGTTAAAAGTTGCTGAGACAAGATATGCCTCAAACTTCCTGATGTTGCACCACCTTGTTGAGGTTAAGCATGCATTAGTTTCTATGGTGGTGAGTCAGCTTTGGATTGAGCGGAGACAAGCAGATTCAGAGCGGGGATATATGGTGCGTAGATTGTGCCTTGATGAGGATTGGTGGAGCAAGGTAGATTTCTTGCTAAAGTTCACAACCCCTACATTTGAGCTTCTTTGGAGTGCTGACATTGACCAACCTTTCTTAGGAGAGGTATATGATGGCATGGATTCCATGGTTGAGAAAACTATGGAAATCATTTCACAAGAGACTCCACAACTTTTGTTTGTTGATGATCATTTTGTTGGTTTAGTCAAGAAAATCATTGTTGATAGGTGGAACAATTTCAACACTCCATTGCACACTTTAGCACATGCCTTGAACCCTAAATTTTATGATGAGGAGCTTATTGCTCAAAGCAATGGGAAGAGGAAGACACCCCATAAAGATAGAGAGGTGGCTAATGGGATGAAAAAAGCCCTTATGAGAATGTTTCCTTCTCATCTAGACAGGGAGGTAAAGGAAGAATTTGCCAGTTTTTCTGCAGGAATAGATGATTATGCAGATATATTAGCTTTGGAGGAGAGAAGCACCATGAATCCAGTTAGGTGGTGGATTTATCATGGAGCAAATGGTGTACATTTGCAAAACCTTGCCATTCGTATTCTTTCACAAGTGACAAGCTCTTCATCAGTAGAAAGGAATTGGAGCACTTATGGTTTTATTCATTCTATGAAGTGCAATAGGTTGGGCTCACAGAACGCAGAGGATCTTGTTTATGTGCACTCCAACCTTCTCCTTGCATCTTGTAGGGGTCCAAAATACAACAGTGGTCCTTCTAAAGAATGGGATGTGGATGCAGAAAGTCCTAATTTGGATCTCTCTCTTTTTGCCTTGAATATTGAGGTCCAGCCTGGAAGTGGAATTGGCCCATCCTAATCTTCAGCACCACCATCCACTATTAAGCATTGTTCTACTTCTATTTTTGATGAGGATTATGATGATGAGGATTAGTCTTTGTCTCTATAGTTCTTGCAGCCTTATAGTCTTTATTGTACTTGTAGCCTAATATATTAATATATAGAAAGGCTGATTTTAAGATTTGGATATATAATAAAGTTTGCTTTCGGATATTCCAATATTTTTATTTTCATTATGTGATCATTCATGAGTAAATGTGATGTAAATTTAATCATAATGTTTAAATGTAATAAATTATAATGTATCATGTATGCTTTATGATTGCACACACACACACACACACACACACACACATATATTCACGTTTCCCCATTTCCAAAATTTGGGGAGGTCGTGTTTCGTACCCTTGCCCGTTTCGGAAACTTGTATCCGTTTCCCCGTTTCGTGCAACTTAGTGTTAGAGCCATCAAAGTACTTCTCACAAGCATCGACTTCAAGTGTCTTCCTAGCTTATGATTTCTAAACATGTTAACATGGTTAGATATGGGAGGGTTATCATCTAAGTCACCTGACATGGGGACATGGGACACACAAGACACGAAGATTCGAGTGTCGTACACGAGCATGTTGACCCCCGAAATAGGACATGTTATATATTATTTTATATATATAATATATTAAAATTTGGATATTTCTTACTTAAATTCTCATTCATGATACAAATTCAGACATAGATCTAGATTCTACGTTGTAAATTTAAAATTTGTAAGGTTTACAAGGTAATATTATGGATACAAATAGAATTGTGACGGATTCATCAATGATCCAATAGGAGAAAGACAAGAAACTTCAAACTGCAATTTTCTCATTAAGTCATCCAAATGTGTTACATAGGTAGTAGCAATGCCAATGGCAAATAGAAATAGAAAATACAAAACAACTACAAGCCTCAAGGCAATAGGTAGCTCATGAGTCATCACTCATCATTATCAAAATCAATGTCATTGTCATCATCATGGTCACCACTGCTCTCCTCTACTGCATCCTCCTCCTCTGTATCCAATGTCATCTGTGCAGTTGCTGGTGTGGAGTATGATCCCTCAACAATATCACCATCATGAAAAGTGACAAGCTCTAGCACTGGCTCATTAGGATCCAGGTTGGCCAATGCCAACTCAACACTGTTGTCCAAACACGTATCATCAGGAAAGGCATCCCACATCTTTGTCTTTCCCTTCAACCACTCATCCCTCTGCCTGTAAATAAGATGGAGGTTGGTGTGCACATACACCATGGTTTTTGCCCTGGACTGCTCTAGCCTGCTCTTCTTGACACTATACAAATTCCGATATGTGCTCCAGTTCCTCTCGCAACAAGAGGATGAAGTCACCTGAGAGAGGAGCCTCATGGTTAACCACTGTAGAGTAGGGATTGTTGCCCTATGAGTTGCCCACCAAGAGTAGGGCTTCTTAACCTCTGTCTCTAATCACATCATATCCTGCAAATTGACCAGTGCTAGTGGAAAACTCTGCAAAGACATCCTCCACCAATACAAGAGATGCTCTATCCTGAAAAATTTGCCTCAATGCATCCTTTCTCCCCTGTGAAATTTCACCATCCATGTGAGGAGGGAATCTGCGGGAAGGTCCACCATTTAGCCACTAATGGTTGTAGTATTTTGGGTTCAATGAGTGAGCCAAACAGTGGAAAGGTGTGCAATTCTTGTCCCTGTTGATTTGGGGTAGCATTGGATGTGCTCTAAGCCTCAAATTTTGCAGGGAGGTTTGGGCACAGGTATTCCAAAGAAAGCAGAAAGCGTTTTGGGAAACTCCACCTAGAAGTGATTTTATTAAAATAATTAATATTTTTAATGGGGTTCGTAAGTCCAAACTTGGGAAAATTAAAATATTAATGGGTATTAATCTAATCAAGGGTGAAACTTCTAGAAAGCCACAAATCTAGCCAAAATGATCTGAGCCTTTGATTAATATGTAATCTAGGCCGTTGGTTGTCCAACAGGAAGATATAAAAAGGGGCTTGAGGGTCATTTGGAAAATACACAGAGAGATTGAGAAAATCGATTTTCTGAAGTGAGATGTTCTTAGGAGGAAAAATCGATTGAAGAAATCTCTTGCAGTTGAGGGGTAGGGATAGTGGCTTCCGGAAAGAGAGATTCTCAGTCAGAGATACATCAGCAGAGAGAGGCAATAAGTGATCCAGAAGCCTTGACACAGAGGTTGATGCAGGGCTAGAAGGGCCACACAAAACCAACATAGAGGGAGAGATAGGAGTTTGAATTCTGCAGAGGAATTCGATTTTCAGAAATGGGAGCCGGGAGGCAAAAATTGAATTTTCTGGGAAACAGATTGACCAGCCAGAAAAGTGATGCAGCACCCAAAGAGCTTGATGCTGGGCTAACGTAGGCACTGCACAGAGGCAACCAAAAAAGCGGGGGGGGGGGGGGGGGGGCAATCAGTTTGGGGTTGGATCAGCCAAGATTTCTCAGTGATTGTATGAGGTAAAACTCACAAAGCTTGTGCCAGTATTTCTCTCTGTAACTGAATGAACCTGTGAGGTATTCAATGATGTATTCAGATTTTGCTACTGCTTAATAATAATAAACCCTCAGAGCTGTTGCACTGGTTTTCCTGTATTGGGTTTTTCCGAGGATTTTTTGTCCAAAAATAGCTGTCCTATGTGTTTCTATTTTCCTTGCTCAGTTTCTATGTTTCAGAATCTTATTTAATTGGTGTACGCTGCTTCAATAATTTACTTCAATGTTTCATGAAGAAATCTAAAATAAGCTTGTAACATAATTTACAATCTAGGTGAAGTAGATTCAACTGGTTGCAGTAGGATTCCTAAGATTGTTAGATCTAGGAATTTTCACATGGTGTCGGAGCTGTTGATGTGAAACAGGGAAGCGCTGATATAGCACTGAAACAAGGGCCAACTTGCTGTAGCAAGAAGCAGTTGGAATCCCCTAAGGGATAGCACAATTATAGCTAGGAGGGCTATATTTTCGTGGGTGTCTCTCTCTGAGTGAGTCGATAGAGAGGTAAGACTGCCAGATCGAAAACTTGCCAAGGCAGAGGGAGCTATGCAGAGCCACACAGAGCTAGAGGGATGCAGTTTCTACAAGCTAAGTGCTGGGTAGAAAAGTTGTCAGAAGGAAGAAGCAGATCACATAGTGAGGGAATACTTCCTCAGAGATTTCTTGTCGAGGACAACATTTCTCAATTGATAAGTAGCAGGGGAGCAACAACTTACCAACTCCATTAGGGAGTGCGTAAGGCAGCATAGGAGCTACGCAGTAGGGAGAAATAGGGAGTTGTTCGATAATTTTCAGAGCATATGGAAACTAGTGGCTTGAGGGATCAAGACAGGTTGGACGAGGCTTCCAACTATGCCATCTGGAAGGCTAGAATGACTTTCCTTCTAGATGAGCATGCCCTCAAGACGTATGTTGATAACGTGGTAGTTGTCCTGGCGAATGTAGATCTGCTGAAGAAGTACATAGCTGAGATGGCTAAGGAGATGTGGGATGCCTTGGCCACATTGTATCAAGGATCTTTCGAGCAGCTGAAGGTGTACTTAAAGCAGAAGCTGAGATCTACTCAAATTCAGAAGGGAGAACGTGTGGATCCGTTCCTCACGAAACTAAAGGAGACACGTGATGGGCCGTTAGCTGTGGGACATACACCTCAGGATTCAGAGTTAGTTAGACTGGTTCTAAATTCCGCCTCAAATGAGTGGCAAATCTTTGTCCATCATATCTTGGGGAGAGCAACATTGCCAAATTGGGACGAGATGCAGGCAACTCTAAAACAAGAAGAGCTGAGGAGAGACCTGCTCAAGGTCAAACTTGACGGGAGCAGCAACAGCAGTGGGTTGAAGGCAGAAGTAGAGGAGGAGGATAATGTAGCCCTTGCATCGAAGGGACAACAAGGGCAACAGAGACGAAAGAAGGACGTCTCGAAGGTAAAGTGCTATGTGGCGAGATGGGCCACTATGCATCCCAGTGTACGTTGAAGAGAAAGGACAAGGATGAGAAGCATGATGCTAAGGTTGCAGCCGCAAAGATCTAACAGGAGGAGGAGTTCGCCATGACAACCAAGATACGTCCAAGAGGGATGTGGGCTGATATAGAGCTGTAGTTTGATAGAGCTACAGATGTGCATGATCTTGTAGGGGCCCACCTCTTAGATCATCACTTTGCTACGGGAGCCCATGATCAGTAGTAGCGGGATGGTGGAGTTTCAGTTGATGCCATGGAGTGTTGATTCGACAGATGCAATGGTTAGTAGCGCCAAAATGTGAGCAGCGCAGAGCAGAGAGGCAATGGTGCAAGGAGGCACAGTGCGGAGCTTCAACAATGTATTGGTTTCAGAAGAGAGCGTGGGACTAACAACAGTCAGGATTTCAACACTGAGGTGTATCCACTAGATACTTGTTTAGTTTTGGGTGTTTTCAGTTGCTTCTCTCAGCAACTGAGTTGCAGTACGGATGCAGTGTTAGCAGTGGCAGTTCTATCAATATAACAGATGCAACGTTTGAGAGGGAGCTGTAGTACAAATGTAGCATCTGTAGTGGCAATGTCAAAGGCAGCAGTACAGTTACAACAACAACTCAGTTGTTGGTGGACAGCTTGTCAAACATCAACAGCGCAGGGACGATGCTTCAGAGTCATAGCAGTATGCAGTAGTAGTGTATTGCTAGAGCACATTCCTCGCTAAGGAGTGTTGATTTGGGGTAGCATCGGATGTGCTCTAAGCCTCAAATTTTCCAGGGAGGCTTGGCCATAGGTATTCCAAAGAACCCAGAAAGCGTTTTGGGAAATTCCACCCAAAAGTGATTTATTAAAATAATTAATATTTTTAATGGGGTTCCTAAGTCTAAACTTAGGAAAATTAAAATATTAATGGGTATTAATCTAATCAAGGGTGAAACTTCTAGAAAAGGCCACGAATCAAGCCAAAACGATTTGAGCCTTTGATTAAGATGTAATCTAGGTTGTTGGTTGTCCAACAGGAAGATATAAGAAGGGGCTTGAGGGTCATTTGGAAAACACACAGAGAGTGCGAAAATCGATTTCTGAAGTGAGAAGTTTTCAGGAGGAAAAATCGATTGCAGAAATCTCTTGCAGTTGAGGGGCAAAGATAACAGCTTTTGGAGAGAGAGATTCTCAGTCGAAGATACATTAGCAGAGAGAGGCAGTAAGTGATCCAGAAGCCTTGACGAAGAGGCTGACGCAGGGCCGGAAGGGCCATGCAGAACCAACGCAGAGGGAGAGAGAGGAGTCTGAATT
Source organism: Pinus tabuliformis (assembly GCA_031772625.1). Lineage (NCBI taxonomy): Eukaryota > Viridiplantae > Streptophyta > Pinopsida > Pinales > Pinaceae > Pinus > Pinus tabuliformis. The sequence goes on along the minus strand of CM062816.1, from coordinate 979,957,045 downwards.
CTAAAGAGGAATTCGATTTTCAGAAGCCGGGAGCCGGGGTATGAGATCGGGAGGCAGAAATCGAATTTCCTGTGCAGCAGATCGACCAGCCATAGAAGTGTCGCAACATCCAGAGAGCTTGACGCTGGGCTAATGCAGGCACTGCGCAAAGACAACGCAAAGGCAACGAGAAAAGCCGGGGGGCAGTCAGTTTGGGACTAGATCAGCCATGATTTCTCAATGATTGTGTGAGGTAAAACTCACAAAGCTTCTGCCTGTATTTCTCTCTGTAACTGAATAACCTTGTGAGGTATTCAATGATGTATTCAGATTTTGCTACTGCTTAATAATAATAAACCTTCAAAGCTATTGCACTGATTTTCCCGTATTGGGTTTTTCCGGGGACTTTTTGTCCAAAAATAACTGTGTCCTATGTGTTTCTATTTTCCTTGCTCAGTTTGTACGTTTCAAAATCATATTTAATTGGTGTACGCTGCTTCAGTAATTTTCTTCAATGTTTCATGGAGAGATCTGAAATAAGCTTGTAACATAATTTACAATCTAGGTGAAGTAGATTCAGCTGGTTGCAGTAGGATTACTGAGATTGTTAGATCTAGGAATTTTCACACTCCCAACTGCTGACAAGAATATCTTGTATGGTGGTGAAGAAGGCCTCTGATGATGTCTCATAATTGGGGTACTCACTCTGTAAAACACTGGTCCTCACAGACTCAATCATGGAATCCCATCCCTCATAAACCTCTCCTAGGATGGGTTGGTCTGCATCTGCAAATCATACCAAATCAATGATAAGGTCCATGATCTTAATAAGTAGATCTACCCTCTCCCACCAACCATCATCTAACACTGTTTGCTTCACTTTTTTTGAGGCTGCTTGATCTGTGTTTCTCCAAAAAGACCAAAACTTTGAAATAACCATGGCCCCAAGAGCGGTCTTGACCTCCCTCAACCTCTTCAACACGATTAATGAAGAGGCAAGCCGTGTATCAGCAATCTTCAACAATGATAGATTGTTGTACTCCTTGTAAATTGTGAGGGCATTTGTATGATTTTGTATGAAGTTGCGGATATGTCGTGCATCCTCGATAATATTTCCAATCCAAAGCACATCAGAAGAAATAGATTTAAGTGCTAAATTCAAGGAATGGACAATGCAAGGTGTCCAAAATACTTGTGGATATTTAGCTTCCACAATCATGCCAACAACCTTGCAAACAGGTGCATTATTTGTAATGATTTGCACACAAGAATCAACACCTACATCCTCAATAACTTCAATGAACAACTCACCCATATATTGTGCATCCTTGTATTGTCCAAGTGCATCCACTGTTTTCAAAAAAATTGGTCCATTCAAGGAAGACACCATGAAGTTGATGAGTGGGTGGCGCGCTGGATATATCCATCGATAAAAAAAATACTAATCCCAGATGTTGGCCATGCTGATTTATTAGGCTCAAGCAATTTGTCGACCTCTTTCGTTGTCTTAATCAACAATGTGGTTCTAAGCTTCTCTGACCCAGGAAGCACATATCCTGATGGAGCCCGTTGACCTAGAGCTCAACATATCTCAATAAGTAAAGGTGAGCGTGCAACATTAAAGGATATGAAGTTCTGATAGAAAAAGAAAGCAATGGTGAGATCAAGCTCTTCCCATTTCTCTTTCTGAAAAATCTTGTCCATTGGACCAAGTGCCACTGCCTTTCTTTTTGCTGCTTGACCCACACCCCCACCAAAACTCTCAAATGGAAATTTGTTGCTGCTTTTCCTCAAGAATGGAAGGGGATCATCATTCTTGTTTTTTTTAGATGATGCAACCACCCTTGCCACACCAACATTGGACTCTTTTTCCATTTCTTTCCTCCTAGCTAAAGACACTTGTGTACATGTTGCAATTCCACAACTTGGTAAGGCCAACAAATGAGCTTTCACACGGTAATAAGTGTTTATCAAATTATTGTTGAAATAGTTGCATTTCCAAGCAACACTGCGTCCTCCCTTCAACTTGTTGCCTGGCCCTTGCTCTCTTGTGACATACTTCCACAAGGGATATTTGTTTTCTTGAGCCTGCTGTCTTTCTAAATTAATTTTTCCCCCAACATTTGAAGTTGTTGTTGCAACCCCACTTCCAATAGTGGGAACACTTATAGACCTTGATGAAATTGGAACAGGAGGGGAATCACCAATGGGGACATTCTCCCCCTTCCTTTGCCCCTTCTCTTTTGCCCGTGATTGAGACATGAATACTGTAAAAAAAGAAGAAGAAAAAATGCACAAACTTGTGAAAAAAATGCATATGCAAATTGTTGTAATAAAAATGCAAAAAATAGAAGCAAAATGCACTCACCTGTTGCTTGAATCACCTCCAAAATGCTCGCAAACGCTTTGCTAGTCATTCCCACACACCCACAACAAGGGAGATACAAAACAATGAGGGAGAAATGAGCCAAAAGTGGGCTTTATGGGTTGCGCGACACACTTTTCTAGGGGATTGTTGTCCTGAAATCGCGACACGTTAGGACACGATTGAGGGACATGTGTCCCATTAAATCCCACAAGTCGGACACGCTGTGATACGATTAGAGGACACGTGTCCCATCGAATTGTGTTTGATTTGTGGGATGTTGGGAATCATGATTGTCGTTAAAACAAAACCCGTAGGTGTTAGTCAACAATCACATCGCCAAAGATAAGGATCCACGAGAGGCAGTTAGTCCATGTCGCGAAACACACGGGGAGCATTGGTTTTTCCAATATCCAACAATCTCCCCCCAACGCGAGTCGAGTGCGTATCGAACTCGTGACCTACACTCTAATACCAGTTGTTGGGAATCACGATTGCCGTTAGAGCAAAAACCGTAGGTGTTAGTCAATGATTGCATCGCCAGAGATAAGGATCCACGAGAGACGGTTAGTCCATGTCGCGAAACACATGGGGAGTGTTGGTTTATCCGATGTCCAACATGAGATTCAGGACACGACCGAGGTTTTGAGCGAATCCAGTGTCTTAGGCGGCTATCATAAGGCCATCTTAGGTGCTTTCGACCTTAAGGGGAGGAACAATTCCCAGGTCGACCCATCAGTCACTAGTTGCAAGTGACTAATGACATGATATGGGCTTTACATCATGAATGATGCCACTATCTTATACCGACTATGAAATTCCAACATCCTTGAGCATTATGATGTGAAGAGGGAGCAATCGTGGGACCTGAGTTAACCCTTACCTTGGCCTGTTTTTACGACCCTTGTCGTCTGCCTTTTTCATCATTATTTTTTCTTCTTTTTTACATATACAACTTGGGTTACAAGCTTTAATTGATTCATCATTGACCGCTTAAAGGTGAAGCATTCCCTTCTTCATCAAGGTTGAGATATTCAAAGTTCCTTTTGTTTAGATAACTAATGCATTGTTAAAATTTGAATTTTTTAGGCAGAAATTTAAAAATTCTTTGCATAAACTTGAAAGTTCTATGCATAAAACCGAATGTACTTGCATAAAATTGAATGTACTTTGCAGAAAAATGAATGTACTTTGTAGAAAGTTGAACGTACTTTGCAGAAAATTGAATGTTTTATGTTGTTACAATTACGTAGAATGCAGATTTCTTCTTCACAACTTTTCAGATCAGCAATTGTAGATAGAACATAAACTTAAGGATCATATGATGACAACCAAGCACAAATATGAGGCACTAAGAGTTGGGTCCAATGACCAAAGCAAAACCCACAAGGAGAAAACCCAAATGATTCTTCTTCTATTAGATTTCTTCAATTGTTCAACAGAGTAGACACAGAGAGAGAGATAGAGAGAGAGAGAATGAGAATGAATAAAGTCACCAATGTCTGATCGACTTGTAGCTGAAGTGTTCTAGCTCTTTGCTTGAAGATTCCTCCTTCTCTTGATCAGATCTTGTCTTTCACACTTGCTCCAACACTTCCCTTGCTCTTACTCTTCACTTTCTCTCACAATTCTCTTGCACACACTCAACACTAGCTCTCCGTTACAATGAATATGCTACTCTCAACTCTCACTTGCTCTTGCATAAATATATGAGAAAGGAGAGTAGTTACAAAATGAATTCATGCCTTGGGCCAATTATAGGAGAATTGAATTCCATAAGGGAGGAGTTACTTGAGGAGAAGTGTAACTTATCCCAAGAATAGAGAGAGAGGTACACATCTCTTGAGAAGTTACAATTCGAATTAGGGAGAGAAAGAGTTACAAATCGAATTGAATAATGTTGATTTTTAATGTATTTTGGACAAGTCTTTTCCCATGGGTTAGTCTCTACCTAAGGAAAAGTGTCCAAAATAATTCTTTTCCTAAGTGTGACTTTATAATGTGAAACTGACTTTATAAGTGGTAAAGTCAATGTTAATTTATAAAGTGAAAAGTGACTTTAGACATAAAGTACAATGTGGGTACTTTATTTAATGGGTGAGTTAAAAAATAGAAAGTGAGAATTAAATGCACATTTATTCTCATCCTTTGATTTAAATGAATCTGAGCCATTAGATCTTAGGGTTGCCCAAAAGTCATTAAGGGAAACAAAAAGGGAAAAAGAAAATAGAGACTGCATTCATTCCTCATGAGTAGATTAGAGAAAGGAGGCTGAGAGTTGGAGAAAAGTTCTGAAGGAGAAATTTGTTGCAGCAAGCTGAAGGAGTGATTTCTGGGCAAAGATGGGCATGGAAGTCAAGGCATATAAGACATCAGAAGGTACAGTACGAACAACATTTAACACTGTGAGTTGCACACCATTCGAAAGAAGTTTTTGAGAAAAAAAAATCTTTTTTTTTTTTGAACAAATCCGCATAGTCTGTATGAAATCTGTATAGTATAGTCTATATTTGTACAATACATATTTTTAGCTTCAAGTGGGCATGAAAATTGAGGTAGAGTGGGCACGATTTTCAAGGAGTTTTAGGCTAAAGAGATAAGTTGTATTTTGCTGTTTTTTTTGTTTGCAAATTTATTTTTCTTGAACTTGAAAGATAAATAAATTTGAAGAGCTCTCTAACAGGTTTTCCTTGGAGAAGATTGAAGGGGTTTTCCTTGGGTCTAAGTTGACAAAAAATCTGTTATTTTTGTGTGTTGCTAGTTTGTTTATGTTCATATTTATTTTCAGCATGTGTTGATAGTCCCATGTGTTTTAATATAAAAATTTCATTTCCATAATTCTATATGTTTAATGTATGTTTATGGGAAAGAGCATTTAACTGAATGAGAGTGATAAGGTGAAATTAAAACTGGGTTGAGATTGCAAGAAACTTTTTAGTCATCAAATTTTAACATGGTATCAGAGCTACAGACTGAAAATTGCAGTTTGAACAACAGATAGTAGTTTGGGACAACAAATAGTGGTTTGGACAACAAACTGAGTTTTTGGACAACAAACTGATATTTTGGGACAAGAAGTTGAAATTTCATACAGATTGAACTTTTGGGACGACAAGGTGTGCTGGAAAGTTTATTTCTCCATATTCTTGGTTTTGTAAATTTTGGATAGCAGTCATGGCCATGTTGTTAAGGATAGAGGACAAACTGGATGGGATATCCAACTATGTTGTTTGGAAGGACAAAATTTAGACAGTTTTTGAAGAGGCATCAGTTTGGGACATAGTGCAGCAAGTGGTTGTACCTCCTGCTGCTGTAGATGAACTTGCTGAATTCACAAAAAATAATGCAATGACAAAAAGGATTTTGATGGATAATATGAAGGGTCATGTGGTTCCTCAGGTTAGAGGAAACACATATGCATATCAGATGTAGACAACTCTAACCACTTTCTATCAGAGTACCAATGAGAGCATGAAGATGGTACTCAAAGAACAATTGAAGAACATCAGGATGACAAACGCTGAAAGTGTAGTTCATTATCTTGGTAGGGTCAAACATGTACGTGATGATTTCACTGCTATTGGTGAGGGAGTTGCAACCACAGAGTTAGTCAGGATAGCTGTAGTGGGACTACCTAAGTCTTGGGAGGTCTTTGGAGATGCTGTTACCTCTAGGGAGAATCTTCCCAATTGGGACAGATTCTGGGATGATTGTGTACAACATGAGATACGAAAGACTGGCAGTGGTGGCGTGAAGATAACAGATGAGGAGGATGTAGCCTTGACAGCCAGGGGGAAGAACAAAGGGAAGGCCAAGAAATGGGCCTCACTAGATGGGGCTAAGGGAAAGGAGAAGAAGAAGAAGAAAGATACGAATATGTCCAAAGTCAAATGTTGGGTATGTAAAAAGATGAGACATTATGTTGCTACGTGTCTTGAGAGGGAGAACAAGGGGGAGAAGGGTACTGTAGCTTCAACAGAACTGGAGAAGTTTGCTTCACAATTTGACAAGGAATTTGCATTTATTACTTCTACATCTAGTAGGAGTACATCATCCGATTTGTGCTACATAGACAGCGGGGCTTGCCGCCATATGACAAGTGCATGGGAATTCTTTTAAGAGCTTGCAGAGAGGGCACTTGATATTGAGATTGTACTAGGAGATGACCGCACTATGAGAGTTGTTGGTGTGGGGACTGTAACCTTTGAGAGGGAGTCTTTGCCTCCTTTGAAGGTCATGGATGTTTTGTATGTTCCGGGATGAAGAAGAACTTGATTTCAGTGTCTGCTATGGAGGAGAAGGGGTTTGATGTCACTTTCTCAGGAGGGAAGGTATTGATGCATCCCAGGGGAGCTTCCATCACTTCGGCCGAAGTGATTGGAGTCCTCTCTGGGAAACTATACAGGTTCAGTTTTCAGTCGGCAGGAGCATTGGTGAGTAGCATATCTGGTAGTACTAACACTAGTACCACCAGCAATAGAGACGTGTGCGAGTTATGGCACCAAAGGGTGGTGCATATGCATCATGGAGCTTTGAGTGTACTGAGGGAGGTCACTATTGAAGTTCCTGATTTTAGTGTCGAGCATTATGAGGTCTATAGAGGGTGTGCTTTGGGCAAGTACACCAAGTTACCATTCCCGACGGGCGACAACAGATCTACAGGTATACTAGACTTGATTCATACTGTTAGGTCCCTATAATACTAGTGATTACCCAATTACTGTTGTAGTTGTATCCCTTATTAATATTGTTGCGCCCTTATTGTCCCCATATTTTTATTACTATGCCCCATAGAATCCCTCTATTGTTATTTTTGTGGCTTTATATTATTATTGTTAGGTCGGCTGGGTTATATTGTGACTCCTTAGACTCCTATATATAGAAAGGAGGTTTTGTCATTTGAATCATCCAATAATTGTTCATTTGTGTAATGTAAAGTAGGTTGCCCCTCGAAGAGATTGAATTCTAAGGCGTTCAACTATCTTTTCTATCTTTTTTTGAGCTGGTTTCATAACATTTGGTATCAGAGCTTTGGATTCTAGGGTTTCACTGCTCCAAATAGGTCATCGTGGCATTTTCGGTATAACTTTTTTTCTGCGACGTTTCAGAAGCGGAAAAAAAACCCATTTGAGAAAAAATCGCACTGAACCTCGAGTCCGAATTTCAGAGATTTTCGTGCTATATTTGCGGAGATATGATCTGAGGAAGTTGGTCTTTTTGCAGACTCCCGAATTACATTGCAAACAGGTGACCTAGGGAAAATCGTCATAACTTTCTCTCTGAGCATTGGATTGAAGTTTTGTAAGAAGCTACAAAAAGAGGACGAACTATAGTTTCTTGTATATATTTTTCAGAGCGAAAGTTCGAAACAAGGACATGTGGCATGTCATACAAGTTCGCTCTACTGAAGTAGTATATAATCAGGTCATTGTGGGAGATTTGGCATAACTCTTCCTTGGAGAACCCAATTTGGATCAGACTAGTGGCATTGGAAAGAGGACACAGAGGGCTACTGCAGGTCACAATTTCAAAACTGGATGATCCGAAATTACAGAGATATATCAGAGGCAATATCAAGCTCCTTCAAAGTGAAAAAAGGTGTGTAGATTTTTTTAAATTTTTTCTTAAGCTTGGTTTGAAAAATTATTTTGAAGAATTCAAAAGGCATAGTAGAGCATTATTATCGATCACTGATGCCCCGAGGAAAGAAAATGCAAATACCTAGTAAGCAACCTGAAAGCGCTAGCATGACTCATGAAGAAGAGGAAGAAATGCTACATGATATATCAAAATTACAAGACCAAGTGCAACAAATGTCACTCTCACAAAAGCTAACAGAAGCTAAGATAAATGGCGTGGAATCTAAGATAAAGGGCGTGGAAGCTAAGATGAATGGAATGGAAGCTAAGATGGACGATTTGAAGACAGATTTGAAGACAGACATGGAAGAATTGAAAATAAATATGAATAAATTGCTACAAGAAATGGTTAATAATGGTGAAAGGGTAGTAAAAGAAACTCATGATGAGAACAAAAGAAATGTTAATCATGATTCCATAGACTCTAATGTTGGATCGAAGACCCACTATATTCCAAAAATCGATATGAGGAAGTTTGATGGCAAGGACCCCACAACATGGATATTACAGATGGAGCAATTTTTCGATCTCAATAATGTGCAAAACACACAAAAGGTATGTATTGCGACTTTATATTTGGAACCAAATCAGAGTGTATGGTATCAATGGCTTTGCTCTCGTAAACAAATTATCACTTGGGCAATTTTTACGGAAGAATTGACAGCACATTATGAGGACACAAAAAGCAACACTTTTTTTAGCCAATTGATAAGTCTCAAACAAAAGGGTTCAATAATGGAGCACATTGAGGAGTTCCAAAAATTGAACATAAGAGTAAAAAATATTGCAGAGGAGCATAGGATTGATGTGTTCATAGGGACTTTATAGGATAATATCCAACATGATGTTCGCCTTTGGGAACCTGATTCATTAGAGAAGGCATTCAGGTTAGCAAGAAAAATGGAAAGCAAAATTATGGGAACCAGGAAGCATACCAGTCACAACTATAAATATGGAAGTGTTGTTACCCCTAGCCTTCAACAACCTATAAGGTTGACACCACAACAATTGGAAGAAAAAATAGCAAAAGGGCTTTGTGACAATTGTGATAGCAAATATAGTAAAGGTCATAGGTGTGCTGAGAAGAAATTATTTTACATAGATTGTGAAGAGGAAGACGAAAAGGAGCAAGAAAGGTCAAAAGAAAAGGATATACTCCAGGAACAAAGCCTAGATAAAGAAGAAATGAATCCGACCATATTTTGTAATGCATTGATTGGAATTACCACTCCTCAAACCATCAAGATAGAAGGACAAATCAAAAAGAAAAATGTAATAGTGTTGATTGATTCAAGAAGTACCCACAATTTTATTCATTTTAAGGTAGCAAAAGAATTGAATTGCTTCCTATATACAGCACCAAAGTGTCAAGTGATGGTTGCAAATGGAGGAACGATAAATTGCTCTAGAAAGTGCCATAATATCAAGCTATCCATGGGAGAATATGTATTGACGAAACCAATGCTTTCCATTCCAATGGGAGGTGCTGATGTTGTACTAGGAGTCCAATGGCTACAGTCCTTGGGTACAATAGCTTTTAATTTTCAAGAACTTTTCATGAAATTTTATGCAGAAAGAAAGGAAGTTGAATTAAGGGGTATTGCAGGGAAACCAGGAAAGATAATCAGCTCTAACGATATGACAAAGCTTCTAAAAAGGGAACAAAGAGGTGTAATTGCACAATTATGTTCGCTAGATGTTTCCACATCGGAATCATCTATTTCTCCAGATCTCCAAAAAGTCTTGGACAATCATTCCAAGGTATTTGAGACTCCCAAAGGTCTCCCACCTATTCGTGATCATGATCATGTTATTCATCTGATTCCAGGAAGTGTTCATCCAAACATCAGGCCGTACAGATATCCCTATGCCCAAAATATTGAAATTGAACGATGGTTGCATGAGTGCTAGAGGCTGGTATAATTCAACCTAGTCAAAGTTCTTTCTCTGCTCCAGTAGTATTGGTGCATAAGAAGGATGGATCATGGCGCATGTGTCCGGATTAGAGGGAGCTCAACAAGCTCACTATTAAAGATAAGTTTCCCATTCCTGTCATTGATGAATTACTGGATGAATTGCATGGATCAATTTACTTCACCAAGTTGGATTTTCGTTCAGGATATCATCAAACCAGAATGAAGACTGAAGACATTCCAAAAACAACATTTAGAACTCATGATGGTCATTATGAATTTTTGGTCATGCCTTTTGGCCTTACCAATGCACCTTCTACATTTCAAGGTTTGATGAATTCCATTTTCAAACCCTTCCTTAGAAAATCTGTGTTAGTATTTTTTGATGATATACTAATCTACAACAAGTCTTTAAAGGATCATGTTGAACATGTTGACAGGGTGCTACAACTATTGGAGGAGAAACAATTATATGCAAAAAGATCCAAATGTTTCTTTGAAGTACAAGAGGTGGAATATCTGGGTCATATTGTATCTCATGAAGGAGTTAAGGTAGACCTTAGCAAAACTAAAGCCATTAAGTAATGGAAAATCCCCACATCCATAAAGCATCTGCGAGGATTTCTCGGGTTGACAGGGTATTATCGCAAGTTTGTTAAGAATTATGGGAGAATAGCAACACTTCTAACAACATTATTGAAGAAAGATGCATTTTCATGGACTTTAGAAGCAACAAAGGCCTTCAAACATCTTAAAGAGGCAATGTGCCAAGCACTGGTCTTAGCTACATCAGATTTCACAAAAACCTTTATTGTGGAATGTGATGCTTCAGGAAATGGAATTGGTGCTGTTTTAATGCAAGATGAAAGACCCATTGCTTTTGAAAGTTGTCCAATCAAGGGAAAGTTTTTACACAAAGCTATTTATGAGAAGGAAATGTTGGCAATACTATATGCACTTAACAAATGGCGACCCTACCTAATGGGAAAACACTTCAAGGTAAAAACGGATCATGATAGCCTTAAATATTTTTTAAAACAAAGATTATCCTATGAAGAGCAACAAAAGTGGGTCACAAAGATGTTGGGTTATGACTTTGAAATCATCGACAAAGAAGGGAAGCAAAATGTGGTGGCAGATGCACTCTCAAGAAAGGATGAGGATGTGAAAGCATTGTTGTGCACCATTTCTATTATCCAACCAGATTGGATAAACGAAACAAGGGAGGAATGGAAGAATGATGAAGAAGTGTGGGCACTCATTCAAAAGTTACAACAAGATCCCAGTACATCTGATACATTTAGCTAGAAAAATGATTCTTTATGGTACAAAGATCGCTTATACCTATGTAAGAATTCCCAACTCAAACAAAACATTTTTATGCAATTGCACACTTCTCCCTTAGGAGGGCACTCAAGATTTTTAAAAACTTACCACAGGGTTAAGAAGGAATTTTTTTGGGATGGCCTTAAATTGGATATTCAAAAGTTTGTGGCGGAATGTTTGGTTTGCCGACAAAATAAAGTTGAAACAATTAAGACCCCAGGTCTATTACAACCTTTATCCATTCCAAGCCAACGTTGGGAGGAAGTTTCAATGGATTTTATCACAAATTTACCCAAGTCCGATGGAAATAGTGTCATCGTGGTGGTAGTTGACAGACTTACCAAGTATGCACACTTTTGTGCATTATCACATCCATTTAAAGCCAGAACAATTTCTACTACATTTATGGAGACAATTCAAAATCTACATGGAAACCCAAAGATTATTGTAAGCGACAAATATCCCATTTTCACTGGAAATTTTTGGACATAATTATTTTCTTGTCTCAGTACTCAGTTAGCTCATAGCTCATCTTATCATCCTCAATCTGATGGGAAATCTGTGATAGTAAACAAATGTTTGGAAGGATATCTTCGTTGCTTTGTATATGATAAACAAACACAATGGGTCAAATGGTTGCCTTTGGCTGAATGGTGGTATAAAACCTCCTTGCATACTACAACAAAAATGACCCCATTTATGGCACTTTATGGATATCATCCACCATCGATAACATCATATTTAAAAGAAAATTCTAAGGTTCAAGCAGTGGAACATCACATCGAACATCAACAACAAGTCCTTCAACTCTTAAAGGATAACCTCGTGTTGGCACAAAATAGAATGAAACAATAGGCAGATCAACATTGTAATGAAAGAAGTTTTGATGTAGGTGATTGGGTATTCCTATGGCTACAACCATATAAACAAATGTCCCTCAAGCAAGCTAAGAAGGATAATGAATTATCACCAAAGTATTATGGTCCGTACAAGGTGTTGCAAAAGATTGGTTCTATGGCATACAAATTGGAGCTTCTTGCAGCGTCTCAAGTGCACCCAGTTTTCCATGTTTCATGCTTAAAGAAGGTTATAGGCGACAAGCTCCCAGTTCAAACAATATTGCCAGAACTTGACGAGGAAGGAAAAATTATATTGGAACCGGAAGCAGTCACAGAAACAAGAACTCGACAGCTACGAAATCGATCAATTTCGGAGTATCTCATCAAGTGGAAGAACTTATCTGCTGAAGATTCCACATGAGAGGATGAGAATTTTATACAAAAGCATCCAGAACTACTTAAGCGTTGAGGACAACACTTTTTTGAAGGAGAGGGGCATGTTAGGTCCCTATAATACTTGTGATTACCCCATTACTGTTTTAGTTGTATTCCTTATTAATATTGTTGTGCCCCTATTGTCCCCATATTTTTATTACTGTGCCCCATAGAATCCCACTATTGTTATTTTTGTGGCTTTATATTATTATTGTTAGGGCGGCTGGGTTATATTGTGACTCCTTAGACTCCTATATATAGAAATGAGGTTTTGTCATTTGAATCATCCAAGAATTGTTCATTTGTGTAATGTAAAGGAGGTTGCCCCCTGGAAGAGACTGAATTCTAAGGCGTTCAATTATCTTTTCTATCTTTTTGTGAGCTGGTTTCATAACACATACTGATGTAAGTGGTCGTATGTCTCATGTGTCTTTGGGTGGTTATGAGTATTATGTTATATTCATTGATGACTACTCTAGGAGGACTTGGATATATTTCCTGAAGACCAAGGGTGAGGTTTTCAGTCGTTTCAAAGAGTTCAAAGCTCTTGTGGAAAAACAGACAAGTAGGAAGATTCAGTTCTCAAGGTTAGACAATGGTGGTGAGTACACTAATGGTGGTTTTTCTGACTTTTGTGCATAAGAGGGCATTAGGAGAGAGTTCACAATTCATTACAACCCCCAGCAGAATGGGGTGTCTGAAAGGAAGAATAGAGCTATTGTTGGGGCTGCTAGAGCAATGATTCATGATCACGGGTTGCCTTTGTTTTTCTGGGCTGTGGCCTACAATACTGTTGTTTATCTTCAGAACAGGAGTCCTCACAGAGTATTGGGGAATATGACTTCGGAGGAGGCTTTCACTGGAGAGAAGCCTCATGTGGGACATCTTTGTATCTTTGGATGTCTCACATATTCTGATATCCCCAAGGAGCAGAGGGCAAAGCTGGAACCCATGGCAGAGAAGGGTATCTTTATGGGTTACAACGAGAGTTTGAAGTCTTATTAGATCTTCATTCCTTCTAAACAGAGAGTGGTGAAAGGCTATGGTGGAGGAGTATGCCTCTATCATTAAGAACAATGTATGGTAGTGGTGCCTAGGCCTGAGGGCAAGTCAGTTGTAACTTCTAGGTGGCTCTACAAGATCAAGCATGCTGCGGATGACAACATTGAGAAGTTTAAGGCGAGGTTTGTGGCTAGAGGGTTGTCACAGATAGAGGGAGTTGACTATGATGAGACCTTTGCTCCCGTAGCTCGGTACACTTCTATCCGGTCCCTTATTTCTATTGCTATAGAAATGGGTTGGCAAATCCATTAGATGGATGTGAAGACCACATTTTTGAACGGAGTTATAGAGGAGGAGGTGTATGTTGAGCAACCACAAGGCTTTGAGGTACTTGGGAGGGAGACTCATGTATGCTGGTTGAGGCAGGAACTCTACGGACTTAAGCAAGCTCCGAGAGCTTGGTATTTGAGGATTGATGCTTACTTGCAACGGATGGGTTTCACGAAGAGTGATGCAGATCCTAACCTATACTACATTGAGAAGTTTAAGGCGAGGTTTGTGGAGAGCAAGCTCCAAGAGCTTGGTATTTGAGGATTGATGCTTACTTGCAACGGATGGGTTTCACGAAGAGTGATGCAGATCCTAACCTATACTACATTGAGAAGTTTAAGGCGAGGTTTGTGGCTAGAGGGTTGTCACAGATAGAGGGAGTTGACTATGATGAGACCTTTGCTCCCGTAGCTCGGTACACTTCTATCCGGTCCCTTATTTCTATTGCTATAGAAATGGGTTGGCAAATCCATTAGATGGATGTGAAGACCACATTTTTGAACGGAGTTATAGAGGAGGAGGTGTATGTTGAGCAACCACAAGGCTTTGAGGTACTTGGGAGGGAGACTCATGTATGCTGGTTGAGGCAGGAACTCTACGGACTTAAGCAAGCTCCGAGAGCTTGGTATTTGAGGATTGATGCTTACTTGCAACGGATGGGTTTCACGAAGAGTGATGCAGATCCTAACCTATACTACATTGTTGTAGGGGATGATCCGCTCATTCTTGTGCTGCATGTTGATGACTTGTTCATTACTAGGGCAGAGAGCAATGTTTTAAATCTCCGACTCGGACTCTGACTCGGCCGGCTCGATTTCAATGACTCGGTCGTTGTAAAAATACATTAAATTTATTTTTTATAAAAACACATAATTTTAAAGATTTTCATTCATGTTTCCAAACACATAGCATTAGAATATAGATAGAAGACAACACATGATCAAAGTAGGCTCATGAATATATCCATTAATATTAAAATGGCACCCAGTGTACTGTCCAATACATACACGATGATGATATAGAGATCAAAACAAAAACACATAACCAAGGAGGCTAGAAATGGCCTCTACAACAAAAGTTCGTGACCAGTACTATTGGCCACTGCTAGAGTTGCCAACATCATCTGGCTCAGTGTTACTTGGGAGCGGTAGCGAAAGTGGGGAGCAGGAGCGAAAATGGGAGCGGGAGCAACATTTTCGGAAGCTCCCGGTTTGGGAGCGAAGCCTGGAGGAGTTCGACAACCAATGTCACTAACATCAAGGTACATAGAGGGATTGGTGCTCTTGATTAAATACGAGTTCCATACCCTAATACATGACAAAATTCAATGGAAACATTGCAATCCCCCAATCCTGAAAAACCGATAAGTCTGCTGGATTTTGAATGAAATCTAAAATTCTACTTCCTCCATATGAAATCCAATGAGGCCGAAACCACTCTCAAACATCTTGAGTCATTTCATGGTAATGTTAAAAATTTAAGTAAAAGGATGAAAATGAAGATTAAGGAGAATGTCACTTTTACTTTAAGAATTTAACATTACCATGAATAGCATAGCCTTAGTAGGGCAATATGATCAAATACTAGGGTTTGGGAAAGGGGAATGGACCCCAAAGACCAACAAACTAATTCATAAACCCCTTTGGAGTAGCCCACACTTAGAAAAATAAAAAATAAAAATAAAAAAAGCCGTGTTTTTATGGTTCACTGGCCATTGTTAGCTACCCGGCCGAGTAGTTATGTCTCCGGCCGAGTCGACCGAGTTATGACTGTAGCATGACTCGGCCGACCGAACCGAATTTTCTGCCAGGTTGAAATTTCATTTTGCGGCTCGAACCAACTCGACCGAGTTGGTTCGGAGCCAACCGGATCTTAAAACAATGGCAGGGAGACTGATTAGTGGTTGCAAGGAGGATCTTGCTATGGAGTTCAAGATGAAGGACATTGGGTTGATGCATTACTTTTTGGAGCTTGAGGTGTGGCAAGAGGATGGACATATCTTTTTAGGGCAAGGGCAGTATGATGTGGATGTGTTGAGTAGATTTCAGATGGCAGACTGCGGACCCATGTCTACACCTATGATCACCAACTGAAAGAAGCTTCATGCTTCAGATTCTATTTTGGTGGATCCCACATTGTATAGGTAGCTTATTGGGTCCTTGATGTATCTAGTCAACACTAGGCCAAATATATGCTTTGCAGTGAACACACTTTGCCAGTTCATGGTTGAGCCCAAGAGCGTGCACTGGGTAGCTGCAAAGCACATTCTTCACTACGTTCATGGGACTGTTGATTATGGTCTGGACTATGGGTGGGGAGATGGAGTGAGGTTGGCAGGTTACACAGATTCAGATTGGGCAGTGTGTGGTTTTGACAGGAAAAGCACTTTAGGGTCTTGCTTCAGATTGGGTTCGGCAATTGTGTCGTGGTTCAATTGAAAGAAAAAGTCAGTTGCTTTGAGCTCTTCTGAGGCTGAGTATATGGCTGCTAGCTAGGCTAGTTGTGAGGCCATTTGGATTTGCAAGTTGTTGTATGGTCTATTTAATTAGGAGTTGAAACCGACGAGTATTCATTGTGATAATCAGAATTGCATTAAACTCACGGAGAATCCAATGTTTCATGACATGTCAAAACACATTTACATCAGATATCATTTCATAGGGATTATGTTCAGAAGGGGGCAAAGAAGCTGGAGTATATATCGATAGATGAGCAGGTGGCCGATGTTCTCATGAAGTCCTTACTAAGAGGAAAGCATGTCCATTTCACGGACAAGATGGGTGTGGTGAGAAACACTTTCCTCGGTAAGAGGGAGTGTTGATTTTTAATGTACCTTGGACAAGTAATTTCCCATGAGTTAGTCTCTACCTAAAGAAAAGTGTCCGAAATAATTCTTTTCCTAAGTGTGACTTTATAAAGTGAAAGTGACTTTATGAGTAGTAAAGTCAATGTTAAATTATAAAGTGAAAAGTGACTTTAGACATAAAGTACAATGTGGGTGCTTTATTTAATGGGTGAGTTAAAAAGTAGAAAGTGAGAATTAAATGCAGATTTATTTTCATCCCTTGATCTAAATGAATCTGAGCCATTAGATCTTAGGGTTGCTTAAAAGTCATTTAGGGAAACAAAAGGGGGAAAAGAAAAGAGAGACTGCATTCATTCTTCATGAGCAGATTGGAGAAAGGAGGCTGAGAGCTGGAGAAAAGTTTTGAAAGAGAAATTTGTTGCAGCAAGCTGAAGGAGT
The DNA here is from genome assembly GCA_031772625.1 of Pinus tabuliformis. Classification (NCBI taxonomy): domain Eukaryota; kingdom Viridiplantae; phylum Streptophyta; class Pinopsida; order Pinales; family Pinaceae; genus Pinus; species Pinus tabuliformis. The sequence continues at coordinate 979,939,973 of CM062816.1, read as the reverse complement.
GATTTGTAAGCAAAGCTGGGCAATGAAATCAAGGCATAGAAGACAACAAAAGGTATAGTACGAACAACATTTAATGCTGTGAGCTGCATGCTGTTCGAAAGGAGTTTTTGAGATTTTTTTTTGAAAAATACGTACAGCCCGTACGGAATCCATACAGTACAGGTTGTATCTGTACAGTACATATTTTCAGCTTCATGTGGGAATGGAAATCGAGGCAAAGTGGGCACGATTTTCAAGGAGTTTTGGGTTGAAGAGATACGTTGTATTTTGTTGTTTTGTTTTGTCTGCAAATATATTTTTCCTGAACTTGAAAGATACATAAATTTGAAGAGCTCTCTAACAAGTTTTCCCCCATAGAAGACTGAAGGGGTTTTCACTGGGTCTAAGTTGACCAAAAATCTGTGTATTTTTATGTGTGTTGTTGGTTTGTTTATGTCCATATTTATTTTCCGCATGTGTTGACAACCGTATGTGTTTTAATATGAAAATTTCATTTCCATAATTCTATATGTTAAATGTATGTTTATGGGAAAGGGCATTTGACTGAATGGGAGTGATAAGGTGAAATTAAAACCGGGTTGGGATTGCAGTAAACTTTTTAGTCATCAAATTTCAACAAATGAGAGAGTTACAAGTGCATTTAATGAGGAGGACTTACATTTTTGCAATACATTGAATCAGTGAGGGAGCGTTACATTCTCTTAAGTGTGGAGTTACTATTTTCTTCCAAGAGAGAGGTTTAATTTTTCAAGTAAGAGACTCTCAATTTAATTTACTTATTTCATGAGAGAATTCATTTTTATTAATCCATTAAAGGTGAATGACTTTAGACTATTTTATAAATAATAGTATCATAATAATAATACTAGTAGTAAGGGTAAAAATATTAATTCTTGACTTGTATAATCATGATTGATTTGATTTTAGAGTGGATTCCATCTGTCGAGATCATCCTTAACGATTTAGACATGACTTTCTATTTTTGGAAAGTCACTTACAAATTGAGATGTGACTTACTTTTTTTGGAAAGTCATATTAGAATTATTAGAAATGAAATTTTTTTATAGGTGGTTCAAACTAAACTTAAAGATATGATTTCTTCTAGGAGAAATTCATCCCTACGCTGCCAAATTTTAACACTCTCTCTCAGCTAGGGTGGAATTTATTTCTGCATCAAAGATCTTTGTTTTCTCTGATCTATTTCATTCATCTCAGCTCAACTCTGTTCTGTAATATCTGTAACAATGAAGTCACAATCTAAAGAAGAATCATCCACTTGACACAAATTTGGAAAGGAAAGGATCTTCACATGTCACATAGACAATGATTACCCTAAACCAATTTCATCTAAAAAATTAGGTGATAGAACACATACATCACATAGAGAAGAATCAAATAAGTCACACAGACAAGAATCAAACACAACCAAGTGTCAAGTTGTGGAATACATACATCTTAGTCAAGTCACACAAACAAGTCTCACTAAACCTATTGGCCAGATAGGTGGTTCTTCCCATGCTCCAGGTTGTGGGTCGGATGCATACTGAGGCCTACTCTTGTGGCACACAATACACAAGAGGCTCGTCATCCTCAGGAGCTTTCCAGCATCATTCCCTAATCCTATGAGTTCTAACAAGGGGGAAAGACAACTCAGTGTTCTTAATTAGTTATGACCGCTTCTCGGAAGGGTCATGTCCATAAGTCCAAGTTGCTCTCTAAAAACAAAGAACTTTCCTTTCGGTAAAGGCTTGGTAAGAATGTTGTTAGTTTTTGTAGCATCAGATGTATTCTAGCCACAAAATTTGGTGGAGAGGCTAGAATACATGAGAACTCCAAGACCCAGAAATTGTTTCTAGAAATTCTACCTAGAAATGACTTAATTAGATTATTAACCATTTTTTTTAATGTTTCTTAAGTCTAAACTTAGTAAAACTGGTTAATTAATCAATATTAATTAAGTCAAGATGAGAATCATCTAAAAACTCACACAGATCGATTCCAAGATGATCCTAGCCATCGATTAAGTTTTAATCTTGGTCGTTGGTGTTCCAACAATGGATTATAAGAGGAAGTCGATGGGCACTTGGAGAATACACTTGAGAACACCAGAAGTTTGATTTCCTTTGCATATCAATTTCCAGAGTACCAACAGTCAACTATTGGAGAGCTAGAGATCGAAGTAGTGAGTGAGGGGCAATGTTTTAAAACTTCGACTCCGACTTCGACTTGGTGTTGACTCGATCGGCTCGATTTCAATGACTCGGTCATTGTAAAAAGTACATTAAATATGTATTCTTTTATTAAAAAACCTATTTTTAAAGATTTTCATTCATGTTTCCAAACACACAGCATTAGAATATAGATAGAAGACAACATATGATCAAAGTAGGCTCATGAATATATCCATTATATCAAAATGGTACCCAGTGCACTGTCCAATACATACATGATGATGATATAGAGATAAAAAAAAAACACATAACCAAGGAGGCTAGAAATGGCCTCTACAACAAAAGTAAACTGTGACTAGTACAACTGACTACTGCTAGAGGAACCAACATCATATGGCTCAACCTTTGGATCAGAGTCAGACAGGGAAGCCCAGGGAGTCCCCAAAAATGAAATTTAAAAAAAAAATGTTGCTGAAGTCACTTGATCGGTCATTGTTACCAAGCCGATCGAGTTGGCTCGGACTCGGCCGAGCCCGCCGGGTTGTTACTGAGCCGGCCGAGTTGTTAGCGAACTGGGTCAGCGCGGTAACAACCCGGGCGGTCGGTCTGATTCAAAGGCTGAGACGACTCGGTTGGGCTTATGACTTGGACCAACTCAGCCGAGTCGGAGTCGAAACGACTGATTTTTAAAATAGTGGTGAGGGGCAGGGATAGTGATCCAGAGTAAGTTTTTCAGATCCGGAAAGGCAACAACAAGTGACAGAAGTGATCCACACAAAAGCAGCGTAGGGACTGCGTAGAAGCTGACACAAAGCAGTTCGATTTAACTGAGTAGGAGGTCGTTTAAGTTTCTAGAGGCCGGGAAAGTATTCCATGTTGCTAGAGAGTCACTTCCAACAACAGACGCAGGCTAGACGACTTGTTCAGAGGCAGATTCGAGCCACACATGTGAGAGGCAATCCAGAGGGCCTACCCTAGGGTTTGGACGACCAATTGTTCTGTAGAAGCCAATGCTGAGATTGCTTGGGGGGTGAGAGAATTTTTTTGTAGAAGCCAATACCGAGATTGCTTGGGGGGTGAGAGAATTTTTCTCTCCAATTATTTATGTCAGGTACTTGCTAATTGGATTGCCATTTGGACATCCATAGATTGTACTCATATTTCACTATTGCATAATAAAATAAAACCCTCATCTGCTGCACCGGTTTTCCCGCATTGGGTTTTTTCGAGGACAATTGTCCAAAAATAACAGTGTCATTTTTTATTTTGTGTGTGCTAGTATTTTCTTAGTTTCTAGTGCTATTATTTTCACAATATTTTATTTGTAAAGGTTGCAGTGTGTTTATTTCGATGTTGCTGTAACAATAAACTGAATAATTAATTTATCAGTTAGAATAAATAATACCAGTTGTTGCAATAAGATTCCAGTTTTTGGAATTTCCACAAATGTCAGTTATTTGATCATCAATGGAGATGTGATGGAGCCTCACTGCTCCTCTCTACACCATATCTCGGATATGCTGATACTTGATCTCAACATGCTTGGACTTGTCATGAAACACATGATTTTCTACAAGACGAATCCCGCTCTTATTGTCCCAATATATAATGTTGTGTCTGGAAGTTGCTCAAATAGTTTCGCAAAAATTTTACTCAGCCAAACTGCCTCACAACTACCCATGCTAGTAGCAATGTACTCAACTTCAGCTTTACTTAGTGCAACAAACTTCTGCCTTTTGCTCATCTAAGAGATCATGGCAGATCCCTAGCTAAAGAAACACACATAAGTGCTTTTTATATCAATAGAGTTACCAACCCAATCATCATTAGTATATCCATGAAGTCTTACTTTTTAGCAGTTTATTTCAATCCTAGATTGATAGTTCCATGCAAATATCTGAATACATGTTTTGCAACAATCTAGTTGGCATGAAAGGGATATCAATCATATACTGGCTTAAAGTGTTTACAACAAAGCATATGTTAGGCCTAGTGTTTACCAAAAACATCAAAGAACCAATGAGTTGTCTCTACTCTGTGGGACTTTCCAGATAAGGTCATGCAACTTTGCCACATAATTTTTTAAAATTCATCTCCATAGGAGTGTGCATGGACTTACATTCTACCATAGCAAATATTTCAAGAAGCTTAACAATATATTTTCCTTGAGAAAGATGAATTTCACCAGGTCTTTGCCAGACCTCTATACCTAGAAAGTAATGCATCAAACCAAGGTCTTTCATTTCAAATTCAGAAGCTAACTCTCTCTTACAGTGGAGGATAAGAGACTCTCCTCCTGTCAAGAACAAATCATCAACATACAATACCAAAATCAAAGGTATACCTTGGACTGTCTTGAAGTAGAGGTTTGGGTTTGCACTGCTTCTTGCAGAACCAAGCTTTATCAGGTAGCTATCAATGCGAGCATACCAAGCTCTTGGAGCTCGCTTTATCCCATATAAAACTTTCTTCTGTCTACATACATGAGTTTCCCTGTCATGCACTTCAAAGCCTTGTGGTTGTTCCAAAAATAGCTCTTCCATGAGGAAGCCATGCAAGAAAACAATTTTCATGTCCGTTTGGTGAAGAGTCCATCCCTGGCTAGCAGCTAAGGCAACAACAGATCAAATAGTAGTATATCGAACTACAGGTGCAAAAATATCATTGTAATCTATTCCCTATTTTTGAGAGAAGCCTCTAGTTACAAATTTAGCTTTATATTTTTCAATACTACTATTTGGACCATATTTAATCTTAAACAACCATTTGGAAGTGACAACAAATTTGCCTTGAGGTCTAGGAACCACTTCCTAGACATCAATTTGGATGATGGACTCATATTCTTCAGTCATGATATCTTTCCAGACTTGTTCTTTTGCAACTTCTTCAAAGGTGCATGGTTTTGCCTGAATGATGTTACTCGTGGCAGCAACATACCCTTGAAATCAACTTGGCTTCTTACTTTCTCTGAATGTTTCTCTTGGGGTAGCCTGTTGTTCAATATCTTCGAAGATATCTCGTAGCCATAGTGGTCTCTTTCTGGTAGGAGGATCGTGTGGTGGAGGATCTAGAGGATCCATGGAACCCATTGGATTATCAGCAAGCTCATTCTCAGGTTCTAGTTTAGACTCAGATACAACCTCTTTTTCATTAACAACTTGTCTTTCAGCAATCGCAGGAGGAGGAGTCTCTTGCTTTTCTAAGAGCTGCATCTTCATCAAATGTTATGCCTCTTCTAAACTCTATATTTCTTTGACCAGGGACATAAATTTTATAAGCTTTGAATTATCACACTAACCAACAAACGTACCTTTCTTACCTGAAGCTTCCAGTGTGTTCCTTTTCTCTTTTGGCACATGGAAGTATACAAGACAACCAAAGATTCTCAAATGACTCACCTCAAGCCTTTTACTAGTGAAGACTTCTTCAGGAGTCCTATTGTTTAAGGCTTAATGAGGAGTTCTGTTTTGCACATAAACAACAATATTTGCGACTTCTCCCCACATAAACTTTTGTAGCTTTTGATCATGCAACATGGCTTTGACTGCTTCCATAATGGTTCTATTCATTCTCTCACCCACACCATTTTGTTGTGGATTGTACAATGGTTTCTTTCTTTATTCTGACATCTTTGCAAGGTCATTAAAATCATTGGGGGTGAATTGTTCCCCATTATCAGATCTAAAAGCTTTGATCAACTTTCCAGTTTGATTTTCAATTAGAGTCTTGAAATTTTTGAACATGTAAAATGCTTCTCTTTCTTTTTAAAAAATAATATCCATGTCTTGCAAGAAAACCATCAACAAAAATCATGAAATACAAATAGTCACCAAGAGAAGTAACATGAATAGGTCCACATAAATCAGAATGTATGAGCTAAAGTATCTAACTAGTTTTTGTTTTGCTTAAAAGAAATGGTCCCTTTATATGCTTTCCGCTTGCACATCCTAGGAAAACTCCTTCATGATCCATTCTGATGTCATGCATTCCAGAAACCATCTTCCTTACATGAAGGAAGGCTTTGTATTGTAGGCGAACAAATTTTCTGTGCCATAGCTCACACTGATGATCGGTATCATGGACCAGTGCATGAATGGGTTTACTATTGACTTTGTAAAGCCCTTGACATTTTGATCCAAGAGTGAAAGCTTCTCTCATACTTGAGTTCAAAGGCCAAGTTATAACTTTTCCATTAATAAAAGTAACTTTCATTCCTTTATCTTCTACGACAGATATGGATACAAAATTATTTTTCAAACCAAGTACATATAAAACTTCTTGCAAAAAACTAGATTTTCCATCATCTAACTGAAATGAAATTGAACCGTAACCTTTTAACTTGGTGAGTAGAATTATCTTCAAAGATAACATTTAAATTAGTCTCCCTCTCAACTAGATTAGAGAGTGCTTCTTTGTAGTCAGTAAAAGGTTTAGAAGCACCACTATCAACTAATCAACTATCAAATGAATTTGTAGAGGAAGAATTGGAAAGAGCAGAAACAATAAAATATTGTGATTGAGTTTCTGCTGCATTATTTCTATACCTTGCATTTCTTGTTTTCTTAGGATGGGTTTTTCTTTGATTTTCAAAAGTGTATTTTCTATAATCAAATTTGTTTTCGAATCTAAGTTTTTTTTTTTTTTGTTTACAGTCACGAGCAAAGTGACCATGCTTTTGACAGTTAAAGCATCTAACTTTTGACATGTCCAGATTCCCTTTATTTGATTTGAAAGCATATCTCTTTTTATTACCTTTATTTCTTTTGTCATAGATTGAAAATGCAATAGTTTCTTCTTCTTCATGTTGTGAAATTCTCCCTCTGGAAATCATTCTAGTCTCCTCTTGGATATACTTTCCCAAGAGCTCATCAAATGTGGGAATAGTGTTGATATTGTTGATGGTGGTGATAAAAGTCTCCCAAACAAGAGAAAGGCCTTAAAGCACAATCAACACCATTTCTTTGTCAGGTACAACTTCACCAAATGTTCACAGTTGATTCCTGATTTTGGTCATTCTTAAAAAGTATGCTTGAGCTGTCTCTCCTCTGTTCATCTTGATGTTCTTCAGCTGATTCTTCAAGGAAATAATTTGGTTCAAGTTACGAATTGCAAACATGCCAATTAGTTTGTTGTACATTTCTTTAGCTTTCTTCAAATTAGAAACATAAGTAATGAGATGATCATTGAGAGAATCAAGAACAATTTTTTTAGCTTCGATTTTACCTTTTTTATATTTGGATTTGACAGTGACACTTGCATTCTTTGGTGGATCAACTAATGTGTCTTCAACATACTCCTAAACTTCATGTTCTTCAAGAGTGATATCTATTCGTGCTTTCCATGGACCAAAGTTTAAAGCATCATTCAACTTCTCCTCTATCTTAAAGTAGGATGCAGTCATCTTAACCAGAAACATTTGGCAGCAAGTGGGGTCTCTTTAGGTGATCTCTGGTCTTTTTGGACTTGTCTTCACCAAGGCTCTGATACCATGTGAAAATCTAAAAGTTCTATGCAAAAATTAAAAATTCTTTGTAGAAACTTGAAAATTCTATGTAGAAAACTGAATGTGTTTGTAGAAAGTTGAATGTACTTTGCAGAAAACTGAATGGAACTAAATATACTTAGCAGAAAGATGAATATACTTTGAAAAAAACTGAATGAACTTTGCAGAAAGTTGAATGTGCTTCGCAGAAAATTGAATGTACTTTGCGAAAAACTAAATGTACTTCGCAGAAAATTGAATGTTCTATGCTGTTACAATGACTTTGAATGCAAATTTATTCTTCACAACTTTTCAGATCAACAATTGTAGATAGAACATAAACTTAACGATCATATGAAGACAACGAAGCACAAATATGAGACACTGAGAGTTAGGTCCATTGACTAGGGCAAAACCGACAAGGGGAAAACCAAATGATTCTTCTTCTATTAGATTTCTTCAATTGTTTAGTAGAGTACAAACAGATAGAGATAATGAGAATGAATAAAATCACCAATGTTTGATCAACTTGCAACTGAAGTGCTCTTGCTCTTTGCTTGAAGATTTCTTCTTTCTCTTGATCATATCTTGCCCTTCACACTTGCTCTCACACTTCTCTTGCACACACTCAACACTAGCTCTCCTTCTTCACAATGAACATGCTACTCTCAACTCTCACTTCCTCTTGCTTAAATAAATGAGAAATGAGAGGAGTTAAAAAATGAATTCATGTCTTGAGCCAATAATAGGAGAAATGAATTCCACGAGGGAGGAGTTACTTGAGGAGAAGTGTAACTCATCCCAAGAATAGAGAGAGAGATACACGTCTTGAGGAGTTACAATTCGAATTAGGGAGTGAGAGAGTTACACTTAGACATGAGAGAATATTTGGAGAGAGTTACAAATCGAATTGAATGAGGGAGTTACAAGTGCATTTAATAAGGAGTTACACTCTTGCCATACATTGAATTAGTGAGAGAGAGTTAGATTCTCTTAAGTGTGGAGTTACTATTTGGTTCCAAGAGAGAGGTTCAATTTGCCATGTAAGAGATTCTCAATTTGATTTACTTATTTCTTGAGAGAATTCGTTTTTATTAATCCATTAAAGGTGAATGACTTTAGACTATTTTATAAATATGTTGTAGCGGCTACAACCACCCTCCAAAATTTTGCTTTAGCTTCGTTTTGGAGCCTCCCTACCAAATTTTCATAGCAGTGTGCCTTGCTTCATCGAGTTCACAAGCTTCTGTGTTTTGCTTGCACAAAGTCAGCCTGTTGACTACAGCTCGATGCATTCCCCTCACAGGCTGATCACCCGAACTTGGTCCAGCTGCAGGCTGAGCAACTCCCCCAAGAAATTGCCCAATTTTGGAGGGCAACTAGCCTTCCGTCCAGAAATTGCGCAATCTTGACTGGCAGCATGCCGGGTTCCTGAATTGCGTAATTCTGGCAACGAACACTCATAGTGAAAATTGCGCAATTTTCCCCAGTAGGGCTACTCAGCCCAGAATTTGCGCAAATCTGGGCAACAATCAGCTGTTGTGCCCAAAAATTGTGCAAATCTCCTGGGCAGCCAACCCAACTCCTAGTTAGATATGCACATTTTCTCTCGGCAGTCGAACAACCCCTTGCATGTGCAGCTGAGTTGACCGGTTCCCTCTAGGATCGAGCAAAACAGACTTGTATGCATGGGCTGCTTCTCCCAAGGCAACATGCAAATGCATCCCTTGATTCAGGGATCTACTTTTAGCAGTTGGAGGTTACATGCAAGGATCACTTCAGAAACCTCCCACTAAGTGTCGCTTTCCCTAGATTTGTGGCATGCACGTCAAAACTTCGATGTTATCAAAACTCATCAGCTGGATGCTGCAGAGCTCATCCCTCACATCAACTTTGCAACTTTGACATCCCGCATCGCATCTAGGAGCCGTCGGCACATTAAGATCCACTGTTTTGGGGTAAGCCCGCTTTCCATGACTTGTGTTGCATTTCTGTCGCTTTTTGTGTTTTCACTTGTATGAGTATTGTTTGCTTGTTTTCTTTGAACGCTTGCTATCGTTTACATGTATATTAGCTTGTCCTAGCACTGTCTCAGTTTTCGTTGCTATCTCACTGCTGTCGCATGCATGAAACTGTTTTTCACGAACGATCGCCGATTCAGCGACTCGCTTCACCCACATGCATGTTGATTTATTTACTGAATCTTTCATTCATGTTTGCATGCACTGTCAATCACTTCTACTTTCACTAAGTGTCGCCATGCATCCACTGTCATATTTGCTTTCAGTTGCCCATCGGTGAGTCGGACCAACCTTGGTCCAGACTCTGCCTTCACTGAGACAACATTGCGCAATCTGGGGAAGGAAGGCTCTGTCTTCCTCTCCAAAAATGCACATTTCTGCCCAGGCACTGTCCTTCAGGACTGTTTTGCACATTTTTGAGGGACAGTGACTGCTGGCCCAGAAAATTGTGCAATGCACTCACTGAGCCTGTAGCCATTGCCAACTGAGATTGCGCATTTCGCAATTCCAGTAGTTAGCAGCCAGACTGGACTGTGCATTGCCCAGTTCCAGTAGTCAGCCAATCTCCCAGCAGCCCATAGCATACACATCATGCTCTTGTCCTTTGAGCCCCGAGCAGTGAGGTAAAGAAAATTCATAAAAAGAAAAAGACATATAAAGAAGGGTGGAAAAATCAAGGCTAGGGCACCTCATGTACCACGACTACTCCCTCCTATACATTATATACCTAGGTGTGGGCTTCCTCTTATCTAGCTACCCATATGCCCCATCATGTGGCACAGGGCTGCCCCTCTCATTCCCTATTCCATCTCACCTATTTGTCACTTGTCACCCCCATTAGAAGGGTGTAGCTTGGACGTACTATCCCCTCTAAGGGCTGAAACCACCTAATAAGGTACTTGGCTAACCCCCTTTCAAGTTTGGAAACACTAGCACATACCAAAGCCCACTACGAAAGGGCATGCCATTATGAAGTGCTCACTTTGTTATCCATGGTTTGTAAGTTCATTTACCTGATTATTCTAATGATTGATTGTATTGGAAGCCTAGGGGATGCATTGGATTTTATACAAGATTGCAGGTGGTTTCCATTTGGGGTTGGCTTCCCTATATGTGATCTTGACCTCGAGAGGTCCACATTGGCATAGGTAGGGTGTGCATAGAGAGCCATGGGCCTCTACAGTAGCAGACAACACTCCACAGATCTTCATGGATGTTCAGAGATTACTAGCGATCCACTTTTGGGACAATGGTGACATGATTGGTACACTATGCCCAACAATCCCCCATAGGAGCCCCACACTCTTGGCAGGTGTCCCAACACTTGTATGATGTCATGGCAACATTCATTCCACCACTTGGACCATTGCAGAGGATCTACAAACATCTCCGATTCATATGGAGACTTCATGGGGTCATTGATGTGCCCTCAGACCCACTGAGAGCACCACATGTATACTACTTGGAGAACAAAGGGCCACCCCCTTGTCCATCATATTCTGAGGAATTTATTCCCCAATATGGAACTTCAGGATGTTATTGAGCCTTTAGAGGGCCCTACGACATGCATACATCATTATTTGGCCCCTTGTGAGGCTTGTTTTTACATTATGAGCTAGTATGGTGGGCTTGTCACCATTAGGGGTTATTATTTGCACATTATTATATCATTAGGGGCCCATAGACTAATTCAAACTTCTGAGGAGGCTATATGCTGATGTTAGATACATTCATTTGTGTCATCACTTGACTTGGGATCTCTCTAATCATAGAGAATTTCACACTTTTTCTTTGGTGGGTATTTTTTTGGAGATGGATGAATTTTGATGTATGGATTTGGGCTATTTCTCTTGTCTTGGAGCTTTATTGAGCAAACGAAATGCTGGTTGGATATACTAACGTTGTAATTAAATTTTAGTGCTGTTATTCTTGTTGTTGCATACTGCTAAAATTAGGGCTATTTGGTGCATTATTGATATGTGGAATTGAGCATGTTTTAGCTAATTTAATGTATGGGCCAATGTTATATGAATGCAATGTCCTAGAGAGTTATTTATCTTGAGAAGCTTGCATCATTTGCTTTGAAGTATAAATGCTTGAAGGTCACTTTTCTTTTCTTTCTCTCAACATTGGATGAAGTTGACTTTGCGGGCTTCCTTGATCAAGAAACCAAGTTTTAACTTCTTACTCATCATTTTCCTTGACTCCATATCCCCAAGTGAACTAGGCACTGATCCTAAAAGAATGTTCAATGAATTAATTCACATGGAGCAAACAGCTCAATGATAATACAAAGATATTTACAAGAATAGAAACATCAGGTTTCTATGTAGAATATCGAACAGACAGTTTCATCTAAGAAACTGCTAAAAGAATAAGAATAGAAACATCTAAAAGACTGAGCATTACTAAATAGAGATATAGAGATATATTCTAATACCCTCCCTTAATGCTCAATCTATTTACAACACCAATAGACCCGCGAAATTTTACAAATTTATCAGGACCAAGAGGCTTGGTAAAAATATCGGCGGGCTGCTCTGTGGTGGGAACATAGTGCAACTGCACTGAGCCGTCTTCAACCAGCTGTCGAATGTAGTGACAGTGAGTTTCCACATGCTTTGTTCGTTCATGAAAGACAGGATTCTTGGCAAGTTTGAGCACTCCCTGATTATCACAAAACAAAGAAGTAGGCCCTGTCTGAAAAACATGCATATCTGCAAGCATACGACGAAGCCAAACTGCCTCACAGGCGGCCTTAACTGCTCCCCGATACTCTGCTTCTGTTGAGGAGAGAGCCACAACCTGTTGCTTCTTACTAGTCCAAGTAACAGCTCCAGATCCTAGACTAAACACATACCCAGCTGTAGATTTACGGTCATCAACCGAACCGGCCCAGTCAGAGTCAGTGTAGCCACTGAGAATAGAAGTGGAGCTGTGAGTATATAAGAGGCCATAATCAGAAGTACCACGCACATATCGTAGCACCCGCTTTGCTGCTATCCAATGATCAGCTTTAGGAGCTGACATAAAGCGAGAAATGTAGCTTACTGCAAAACTGATGTCAGGTCTGGTAGCAGTAAGATAGATGAGACTGCCCACTAATTGCCTGAATAAAGTTTCATCCACAAGAGGAGAGGATGACTGTGCTGAAAGTTTGAGCCCTGGTTCCATAGGAGTTGTGGCCGGTTTGCAATCCTGCATTCTGAACCTTTCCACAAGATTTTTGGCATACTTGGACTGAGAAAGAAAGATCTGATTTTCAGTCTGCCACACTTCAACCCCCAGACAGTAATGAAGAAGTCCCAAGTCTGTCATCTCAAAAGTTCTGCATAGATCTTGTTTGATCCCATGGATCAAATGTGCAGAGCTGCCAGTAATGATAAGATCATCCACATAGACAACTACAAACAAGATATCATCATCAGTATGCTTGATATACAGGTTTGCATCAGATGGACTCCTCTGAAAACCTTGATTTGTCAGATACTGATCAATTTTTATGTACCAAGCCCGAGGAGCTTGTTTCAATCCATAGATTGCTTTAACTAACCGACACACTTTCTGTTCTTGACCAGCAACCTTGAATCCTGGAGGCTGCGTCATGTAGACTTCTTCTTGGAGATCACCATTTAGGAAAGCACTTTTTACATCCATCTGATGAACTTTCCAATTGAACTGAGCTGCTAGGGCAAGCACAAGCCTGATAGTACTCATCTTGGCTGTAGGAGCAAAAGTCTCCTCATAGTCGATGCCTTCCTGCTGTGAAAATCCTCGAGCCACAAGCCGAGCTTTATACTTGTCTAAGGTTCCATCAGCTTTGTATTTGACTTTATACACCCATTTGCAGCCTATGGGTTTTTTGTCTGCGGGAAGATCAGAAAGAGCCCATGTGTGATTCTTCTGAAGACTCTGAAATTCTGCTTCCATAGCCTGTTCCCACTCAGATATACCCTTAGCTTCTGAATATGTTTGAGGCTCAAAAGTACTGTGAAGGTTAGCCATAAGAGCAAAATTGACTGTAGACTGTTGTCTGTTCTTATGCCTAGAAGTTCTACCTTCAAGGAGCTCATCATCCCGGAGATCACCTATGGTTTTAGCCCACCATTTTGGCCGAAGAGAAGAAGAACCAATATCAGGATTAGAGGGACCAATATCAGGAGGAAGAGAAGCAGGCTCAAGAGCAATAGGGACAGCAAGAGGGGGATTAGCTTCTGGAGGAAGCTCAGATAGAGTAGTATCAAATCTTGATGCTACATCATCCCTCCCATCAGATGGACTGACTGGAAGAAGAACACTGTGAGGCGGATTCTCAGAACGCTGCTCAGAAGAAGAAGACTGAAAGAATCCTCTGTCTTCATCAAATACTACATCTCGACTGAAGCTAAGTCGACCAGTGGCTATATCTATCAGCCTATAAGCCTTGTGATGATCACTGTATCCTGTCATCATGAGTTTCTGACTTTTGGAATCCAGCTTAGATCGCTTAGCAGATGGAATCCAAACATATGCAACTGAGCCAAAAACTTTGAGATGACTGATCTTAGGCTTACGACCAGACCACACTTCTTCAGGAGTCTTCCCTTTAACAGCCTGAGTAGGGGATCGGTTAAGAAGGTAAACAGCAGTAAATACTGCTTCAGCCCAGAATTTGTTTGGAACACTCCGGTGTTGTAACATGGAACGAGCCATTTCAACAACCGTGCGATTGCGACGCTCGACAACATTGTTCTGCTGGGGAGTGTAAGGTGTGGTGAATTGACGTTTGATGCCATGAATATCACAGAAGTTGGCAAAAGCTGAGGAACAAAATTCCCCCCCATTGTCGGTCCTAAGGGTCATGATATTACAACCAGATTCGTTTTCAACTAAAGTTTTAAACTTCTGAAAGGTACTAAGAGCATCAGATTTATTTTTTAAAAAATACACCCACATCTTTCGACTGAAGTCATCTACAATAAGTAAAAAGTATTTGCAAGCAGTTATAGACGCTGTATTCATAGGACCACAAATATCAGCATGAAGTAACTGAAGTACCTGGGATGCGCGCCAAGATTCTCCATTTTTGAATGACGACCGATGTTGCTTTCCCGCTTGACAGGCGCTGCATACCCCCAACTGCTGAGTCTGAATATCAGGTAATCCTGACACAAGTCCCTCCCGAGAGAGCTGAGAGAGATACTGCATATTGAGATGCCCATATCGCTGATGCCATAAAGTACTGATGGGAGAGACACGAGCTGCTAGTGCCACTTCTGGAAAGTCACCGGTGTCAAGTAGCCTGTATAGACCATGGTCCTCGAGGCCAGTAGCAATTGTCAGACTGGTCTCCCTGTCAATGATGGAGCACTTGTGTGCACTGAACACAACATCAAGCTGAGGAGAATTCCTCATAATCTGACTGACAGAGAGCAGATTAATCTCCATACCAGGAACATAGTATACATTTAGAAATATGAGCGTGCGTCCACCAGACTGAATTTGAACTGTACCCCTGCCAGCAACAGTGTACTTTTCACCTCCACCAAATACAACTGAATCACTGAAAGGTGAAAAGTCAATAAACCAGTCACGCCTGTGAGAGAAGTGGCGTGATGCACCAGAATCAATGTACCATGCAGAGGAAGGAACATGTTCTGAAGACCTTTTAGCCATAAAGGCGTAAAAGGCAGAATCTGTCTGCTCGGAATGTTCTGCAACATTCGCTGTCTGATGTGACCCTCCCTGTTTCTTTTGTTCAGCAGCAATCCTCTGCCTGCAGTCTTTCTTCATGTGACCGAACTTGTGACAGTAATTACACTGTACACTTTTCTTCCTGTTAGGATCAAAAGACTGAGATGATCCTCTCTGCTGAAAACACTGAGAGGACTGATATTTTGCAGCAAATGCATTTTCCAAGGGCACTGATGAAGTACCACTACCAAACTGTTGTTTCCACCTATCTTGCTGCAGAAGTTTGGTACATAAATCTGAAAACTTCAGATCAACATTTGTGGTTGTAATGTTGAGTGTTTCAATGAAGTGTTCATAAGATTTTGGTAGACTCTTCAGGGTAATGACTACCATATCTTCTTCCTCCATGGTCCGACCAATGGCGTCGAGCTGATCTCGAATGTCTTTAATTTTGTTGAGATGTTCCTGTAAAGACATATGTTCATCCATCATGATGGAGAACAACTGATTTTTGAGAAAAAAAGCTCTTCTTTTATCAGATGTCTCATGCAATTCTTTCAACTGTTGCCAGATTTCAGCAGCTGTCTTGCCAGAAGGGATCTGTGGTAACTGATCATCAGCTACAGAGAGCTTGAGAAGCATAACAGCCTCTCGATTTCGATCATCAAATTTATCTTGATCGGTCCCGGCTGTACCTGGACGAAGCTCTTTGCCCAAAATGAGTTGATCAAGACGCCTGTACTCAAAAATGGTCAGCAGTCTTTGTTTCCAAATGTTATAGTTGCTGCCATTAAACCGTTGATTTCCTTCTAACATCAGATTGGTAAGTGTGGCCATTTTCACAAAGAGAATACAAAAGTATGACACACAAGAACAATGTAGCTGACTGCTTATGCTGGTGAAAATTTAAAGAACGGACTTTCAGCTGTCTAAAACAATAGTAATACTGCTAATACAGTTCTGAGAATACAGTTTGCCACAAGAAAATGCCGGTCTACCATAAGAGTATACTGATGCAATAAACAGATGTCACAGGTCTGAGTTTGTAATGAAGACTGTCAGGATCACAAGAGAAAAAAAATTCCGCTGATTGGTAACCCACTGCCGGCAACCAGAACCACAAATACAGCAAATACAAGTGATGAAAAATGGACCCACATGTGCTGTCTCAGATTCACACTTCTGCTGAATGGTAACCCACTGTAAGCAAAACACCACGGATATATATATATGCACGTCTCAGGTATCAAAATGGCCCACACAAAAACATCTCAGCTACAGGTCATATGTTTTTGAAAAAAGGACCACGTGAGCTATGCACGTTCCGTCTCAGCTCAGCGACTGGTCATATGTTTTGAAATTTGAACCACGTGAGTTATCAAAACTGCACGTTCCGTCTCAGCTATTTTATATACGAATATATAAAGCCCACAGGTGAATATAATCACGCGTATGTCAGAGAATATAGCATACGTATGAGTTTTATAAACACGGGTTACGAACTCTGAGCATGGGCGTATGGGTTAGGAACTCTGAGCATGGGCGTATGGGTTTAGAAAACCAGAACGCGGGTTACGTAAATCCTCGGACTCACGTTCCGTCTCAGCTATTACAAAGAACCACAGGTTTTATAACACGCGTATGACAGATCCACGGGTTTTATAAACGCGGGTTTCAGATCCACGGGTTTTACTGACAATATAACGGCGTTTGCACAGGTTATAATGAACCACGGATTTCAGATCTAGAGCCACGGGTTTCACAGCACACGCGTATATCCACGGGTTTGAAGATACACGCGAATTACAGGATTTCAAATATGCACGGGTTTGACAGATATCTCTGCCACAGAGATTCAGATATATATCTAAGAGATCTTAACTGTAAGACCATCCACGGGTTTCAAATATCCTCGGGTTTCAAATCAATAAGCGTATATCACAATTTTGACAACGTTTGAAAATATCACAAGCGTATATCACTTGTTTTGACAGCGTTTTGAAAATAAAAAATAGATAGTTGCCCGCAGATCAAATTTTCAGACCACGATTCCGATTTGAAAAAACAAATAAGTTATAAACCGAGAGAAAACACCTGGATCACGATTGCTGAGGGATTCCACGATGTGGTCGAAGAAAATAGCTGGATTCAATATTCCAAGCAAACTGGCCAGCCAAAAAAAATTCCGCTTCCACAAAAACAGTCGCCGCCACAAAGTTATTTCCTTAGTAAAATGATCATGCAAGAGAAGAATCCAATTCTGTATCGAGATGGACGACTGTAAGCTTTTATCACAGCGAGCAAAGCCGAGGCTAAGACTCAGTGAAGGCTGCCTGGCTTACAGAGGGCTCGACCTTAGAAAGGACTCAAGAGATTACGATGCAAAGAGAATTACTGTTTCAAGAAGAATCTCTTAACCTTGCTCTGATACCATAAAAGAATGTTCAATGAATTAATTCACATGGAGCAAACAGCTCAATGATAATACAAAGATATTTACAAGAATAGAAACATCAGGTTTCTATGTAGAATATCGAACAAACAGTTTCATCTAAGAAACTGCTAAAAGAATAAGAATAGAAACATCTAAAAGACTGAGCATTACTAAATAGAGATATAGAGATATATTCTAATAGATCCCTCAAAAGGGGTGATCATTTTAACCCATTTTTTTACCATTTCCCCCTTTCTCCCTAAGTCTAGCCCCAATAGGTCACCTAGGGCATCAATTTCCCAAGAATTGACCTAAGGAAAACTTCTATCTCCTATAGGCTACTGCGATGGGGAGTCCCCTCCCTCTCCTCCAAATTTGAGGCAATTCTAACGGTGGAATCTCTAAGAATCCCATGCCATAGCGCTAGGATCAAATTGTGCCTAGGCATCTCCAAGGCTAGACCTCAATAGGATCAATTCAACCTTTTGAAGCGAATATTCTTGTTTGGTCCTTCCCGCTCAGCTTGTGCAGGATAGGAACATCATTGGTTGCTACATTCCATCCCCGAACCTGGGTTGGGTCCCCTTGGCCTCGTGTGGTCCCACTTCTCAATAAAGATTATTTGTCAAGGACCATTTGGGAATCCAAGTTTCCCAAGGGTTATAGGGATTGAGAAACTTGTTTATATGCGTATCTTTCCTCCCTCAATCCTCCAATCCTCACCCCTTATCCCTGGTGTACCAAGTCCCTTGCTTAAAGAGCAAGCAAGCTCCATTCTTCACTCCATTCTTGGGAAAGGGTTTTCAGGGTCACTTCTCACCTATCCATTGACATATACTATACAAGTGATCCCTACACTACCAGGACTCCTCCCATTAGTGAAAGTCTGTAAAAAGCAGGGAGACTTAGTTGTGGTGACAGTGGGCTAAGCCTCCATCGTTGCCCTTAACCTAGTAGTTGCCCTCTTAGGAACCCCTTTAGGTCCCTTGCTAGTTTTAGTGGTAACAAGTCAAAGAAAACCAAGGATTTGTTTGATTGGACACAGTTCACTGCCACACACGAGTGACACAGACATGTCGCCAACTACTTGATGAAAGTCATTGAGTTAAGGGATCAACTTGTTGGTATTGGGATGAAGATCAATCATGAGGAGTTGATGTCCATAGTACAAATGGGTTCTCTTTGCCTTGGGAACCTTTTGTTTATAGTCTCTTTGTTCGTGAGAAGTTGCACACCTTAGAGAATATTTGAGATGATATCATCCAAGAGGAGACAAGATTGGAGATAGTTTCAGCACTGTGGAGGAGGTCTACAACCTAGCCTTTTTTGGGAAGGTGAGGAGAAGAGATAAAAAAGATGGACTTGAGGGGTCAAAATTGAATGAAGGAAGATTCAAGTTCTTTGAACTAGGGGAGGAAAGACTTGAGTCATGTAAAGGGTTTCAAATGCCACCATGCATCTCAGTTTGTTGAGAAGAAGGCTAGGGGAAAGCAAAGACAACTAAAGCAATTTGCAAATAATGCAGAAGTTTCTAATGAAGTGGTGCAACATGATCTGCAGATCCAATACATTAGTAGTGGTACCTTGATCTTGGTGCTAGCAACATGTGATGGAGAGAGGGCGAATGATAGGATTCTCTAGAGGCACAGTAGTAGTTGTAGGTAGTTAGTAACTTAGTAGAGTGAGTGATGCACATGCATGTAGGTTGTGTGCATGCACCATATTTAGAATTTTTCATCTTTAGTTAGGTAGGTCATAAATCCTTGTGCATGTGGGAGTTTGGCTATCTTTGGAAGCCACAGACTCTATTGCATGTGGGAGTTTGTGTATCTTTGGTGGGTACTGTCCAAGAAGAGTTGATGCATGCAGTCCACTCTAGTGGTTATTCTATTCTAGGTGACATTTTACCATGTAGGGAATTTATGTGAAGCTGTCCAGGGATGAAGGTATACTAGGATTAATGTTTTAAGTATGCTAGATAGAGTGTTTCTACTCATGTGATCAGATTCATTGTATTTCCCTTCCGTCTCTTCTTATATAAAATAGCCCCGGGGCAGACCACTGTGATGGGTAGAAAATTTAGGTTTTGAGCTATTGCATCATAATTTTTTCACCGAAAAGAAGATAGATATGATTGAGTGCTGCAGATTTGTACTTGCTGTTAATATTTTCAGACTTATGTGTTTATAAATCTCACATTCAAATTTCACAATTTAAATGTGAGTTTATTGGTTTTTGTTGGGTCTAGGATTGTATCTCTGAGGCATCTCTGCTTACCATGTCATGAAATTTAATGGTATCGAGGAACACAATTTTAATCTGCTATGTTTTCATATCATACTGATACCATTTTTTTCAACAAACTATTGATAGGGTTATTTGCAAGCAAGGAGAGTCCATCTTTGAACCTTGGATAACATAAGTTGCTGAGCCAATTCAATTTAAAGAGTCCAGAAAGGATTTTTAAAACATTGCCATCTTCCAGTAAGGAGGGAGGTCATGATGAGTACTAAACGCGTATTCCTAACTAGCCATCCTTAGTGGAAACTATTACTGTATTTTCATTTATATTTTGCAACGTCCAAGTATGTGCACATTCACAAATTTCTGCTATAATTAGGAAGGGCATAGAGTAGGTATAAGACAACTGATTGCATTTTCAATTAGTATATATCAGCTGTGGCAACGTGTCAGTATCATGCAAAAGTTACCCTTTCCATTTAAGGATGCTGTTCTCCCACTGTACATTCACCTAAAGTTGATAATACAATACTATTTTTTGGGCATGCTTTTGTTATCTGTTGTCTTACAAGTTACTGGGTCGTAGCTTCTTGCCTTTTTCCATCTCTGCTTCTCATAAATTGGCATGAGTTTCTCTTGATTAGAGGCCATATTTGGCTATTCAAACAAGCTATCATATTTACTGCAGCCATGTTGGTCATTGCCTATGTCTCAAGGATTTCTTTCAGATTGTGGGTGACCACAAAAGTCCCTTTTCCAGTCTTTACACTGCTGATTTGAAGATAGCGCCCTTCCTGCAATCACTTGCCTAGCTTTTGTTTTTTGGCAAGTGAAGAATCACCTGTTTTTCCCATCACAAAGTCCATCTCTGGTTGCATGATGTCAACCTTTCCTCCTTCAGTTAAAGCATTTGGGTTCTCTATTTTCATCCTTTTTAAGGTGTATGTATGAGATTCGTTATGTGAGAGGCATGTGTGTTAGCATGGTGCTGTGGCCCATCTTGTTCTGTCATGTTCTAGTCTTTACGTTTGGCAGCCAATTGTTTGAAAAAACCCATTTCCCTCAATGCATCATCTTGGGCTCTCTAGTACCATTTTCCTCAGTTCCTCCTCTGAAGCCCCCATCAATCCTATAAACTAAAAGATCCTTTTCAATGCTTGTTGGAAGGCATCAGGGCACAGTTCATCAATGGCCATGTGCACCAGATAAACAAGGAAGAAACCAAAATTCCCATTGCTGTGTTCTTGTTCTGGAAACTTCTGTTGCATCATGTATCAAGCTAGAGTAGCCTGTAGGATCCGATGAATGGTCTCAAACATGTAGGAAGCGAGTCGGAAAACTGGTTAAAAGACATCATTTCTCTTTAAACAGGTGAGAAGCACTGAACCAGAATGACGAATCATGTCCCTGAATATTTTCCAGCAAGTGATCGGGGTTGCATTTGTCTTTTTTAATTCCTTTCTTTCTTTATTCTTTGTGCAGAAAAATGACTCATATCATTTCAATATTTAAAGTAGTTGTTGCTCTTCACTCAGTAGATAAGCTGATTAAGTTAACCGTCTTCTGGAGCTTGTCAAGGTGCTGGTCTATGTGCAATTTACATAGTTCGTTGGGCATAAAACTAGATGATAGATACTGTTATTTTCCACCCTGGCTTGATTTTACAGGTGGTATGGCTTAAACTGTTGCAATCGCTTGTCTGTAGAGCAGGTGCTTATTGGCCAGCTGAAGGATGCTACCCCAGCAATGGAGTCAACGATATTAACTCTCCGTGAAGAAGTAAACAGGGCTGCTGCTGCTGCTCCAACAATGAGACAACGTATGGTATCTTTGTCAGCACGCAGATGTCAATCTGGTGGGAAGGTAATTTGTCTTTTTCTCTCTTAAATTTTCACCATGGTGAACTGTTTTAAAAATTTTCATGTATTGGCTTGCGAGAAGATCATCGACATACACAAGCATTAATACTTGGCTTTGACGAAGGCTCAACTTTGAAGTTCATTTTGTACTATTGCTTTTGATGTAGGATCCATCTATAGTTAGTTTCCCTGTAATCCCATGGAATTGAAGATACAACATTGTAGATAGAAACAAGCTTCACTGCTTTAATTTGAATATAGGATGTTAGTGGGCTTTAATTCTAGGTGTGATAAACTGTTAAGTGAAATAAACAAAGTTCATTTACTGAATGTGAGATAAACAACATGGTTCATAAACTGAATATCTAAAATAAATAGGATTGGATAACATAAAGGAATCCATATGGACTAAAATAATGTCTTCAATATGTAATACGGGAGATAGTTGATTTACAATGACCTACTTGATTGTATATATACGGGTTGTGAGGTTATAACCATGTTATTTGCAAGCCATATGAACAAGTTATCGTATGAGACAAGGATGGGGGGCAGCGCCATTAGAATATGATTTATGTGCCATGTTGTTATTGTCCTTAATTCACACATATTTTATGGCAGCGTTTCATTAAAGTGGATCAGATAATGTTATTAAGTAATGAAGGGGAACACCCTAATATTATCTTTTGCCTCTAACATATATGTCTTCATCATGAAAAGGTGGGAGGCCCTATTAAAACAAACTTGCCCATTCATATGTGCCAATAGGGAATGTAAAGGTTTTGCATCATGACTATTAGAAGTGGCATTTTCTATTAAACTCTACGATAAGCCAAGGTCATAATAAGATTGGGGCCAAGTAATACACCTTCCATCATGAACTAGGATCACAGCATGTATCATTTTAATCCTTACTCTTAGATGTTCCGTAAGTGTTAGGCTAGGCTAACCATGAATACATTATCATGATCCATCCACCAATGACATACCATAGAACTAATGAGCATACCACAACTACCCATCCAAGCATCATGTGCAACCATGAAGAGACAACTAGGAACAATCCACTACACTATGTTGCACGAAACTTCTAGGAACCCGACATTTCGGGACGTTCCCATACCCGAAACTCTGAAACTCAACCGAAACTTGACCATTATGTAATAATCTATCAGAGTTAATGTAGACTTGGTTTTCCTTCTAAATTGTCATGTATGGGTCTTATTCCCTTGTTTCTTGCAAGATAATGTGTTATTCACTTATTTATAAATTTCTTTTTATATATATAAACATATATGGCATTTCAACCAACGTTTCAGCCGACGTTTCCATTTTTGGGAGGTGACGTTTCTCAAGATACCCATTTCGGAAACTCCAAAACATTTCTGCGTTTCGTGCAACTTAGCCACTACATAAGCCGCTTCACATCCCATAACACTAGTATCCATACCTTGGGGTGTAGAACCTCAGGGCCATCAATAATTGGGTATTTTTTGAACCCAAGTTATCATCACAGAGCTCAATTAGGAGAATATCAGACTAGGGAGGATTGTATGAGTGCTTAAAGCCCATGGTCCTTGTTGCCACAAAATCTTGTAGGTTCAGTGAAAAACCTCATTCAACGGGGCCAAACCTTATGGCAACAAGAGGGGTTGCCACTATCACCTCAAGAGCCTTTCTCTTTCTCTTTAGTGGTATTCAACCACAAGGGAGGCTTCACTAAATCACCCAAAGCATACTCTAATGCTATGGCTCAAGGTGATGAAGAAGAGGTCCTTAATATGGCACGAGCTACTAGAAAGTGCAAGATCTTCTATACCAATGTTCAAACTTCAAATGCTCAATCCTTGGTCTAAAGATAAGGCTGCTATAATTAGGCTTTGATTGGTTTGCAATGATAAGGTATACGGTGTCATACAACAGCCACAAAAAAGGCTTTCTAAGGATAATCACCAACAAAGAAACAAATGCCTTCCAATAGAGACTATGGTTAGGGTAGGAAATTGATTTTTATAGCTGAAGTATATGTATAAAAAGCAAATGAGGGATGACATCAGTGATAAATAAGGAGGTTTAAACATGCACTATGCTATATTTTGCATTGATATGATTTATCGGTGCAATTGCTAAATTATAAGCCATAAACATCCAACCAAAATTCACTTCTATCCAGAAATTAACCCTAAAAACCCTAGCATCTAACTCTAGACATCTAGGAATGAGGGAAAAAGGATAAAATTTAATGAAGTTTATGGATGATCAATACAACAAAGATTAGTGCCTTATCCTACATGGGTTTAATGGAGATTTCTAAAGCTAAATTTCATTGAAGAGACTTTGATGGAGCAGGGGGGATGACTAAGGCATTCCGCTTTCAAAACCGTAACTATTTTTCTTGTGAGTAGATGAATTAAATATAAGGAATGCACAATCAGAGTTTTCTTATAGGCTTCAAAGAGAACAATTTTGCATGCAATAATGGAGCAAGATTTCAACATAAATTTAGCGTTTAGTCATGGCATAAATAGAAACCTTACTTCACACATAAAATATGCAAAATATCGAAGATAAAGCATTACACTTACAGAATTCTTCAAAGAAGCACTTCTTTCAATCCCAAAAAAAACATCTCCATGCAAAAGATCATATCCACAAGAAATTCGAACCATGGAAAATCACATCTTTTACAAGGTAGCGAAAAGGACTAATTCACACTCTTAGAAGAGAAGAGTGTATACTGTGTGATGATGAAATGAAATGAGGGGTGGCCTGTATTTATATGAGACTTGGCACCTTCATTTTTACAACAATACAAGCAAAATCCCTAATTACAATTTTACTTTCGAGTGTTCAACAAGTGTGAGGTTACAAGCCAACCTCAATGCTCACAAACATAACAAACAATGCCAAAAATGCCCACACGTGTGGGAGAAAAGCCTCCTCCACTATGATGTCATCCTCCAAAGGAGCCCAAAATGCCACAAGGAAGTGTCAAATGGGCTAATTAGTGCTCCATACTCCAAAGATAGCTCTATGTCCATGGGCATGTCCCCAGAGTGCCTTCCTACCAAGACGTCATCCCCAAAGTACCTTGTGTCACCGTCTAAAGTGCAAGAGGGGTGACGTGGCACCAATCTACTCAGTTGTTGGGGTCAAATAGTGATGTGACAACCCTTCCTTGTCATCTCAAGGATAACCATCATCATCTGGACTTTGGAACAAGCACTGCCCATCAAACTGTGTCAAGGCCAACTTGGGGGTGCCTTGGGTCCATCTTCGACACACATCAATTTCTCCAACACCAAGCTTCATGGGATTAATGTTTTGGCATCTGGGGGTACCTTAGAGTGTCATGTACCATGTGGAATCATCATATAACCCAATGCTCTATTCTAGGTAGACAATGCTACATCAACAAGATCATATATGCTCTTTGGAATGTGTAAAACAACCTTTGGTATGTTGTTGAATGAAGTGATAATCATCTCTCCAAAGGCCTCTGCTTTTGTGATGACAACACTTGACAAAAACTTACTCAAAAATCAAGACAGGTCACATTTCATTAGGGACTATATTCAACTTCATGTACTACATTCTTTGGCTAATGTCCAATTAGTTGAACAAAAATACTTGATATTGATACCATTGTGTTTGGATGATATTGATCGAAGCTAAGAATGGGTAGAGTGTTGAATGGTGTTGTCATTGATGCCAACATTGGTTCTTGAACCAAGGTTACTTGGGAGCAGAAGCTGGAGTGGGGAGCGACATTTTCAAAAGCTCCTAGGTCGGGAGCAGATTTTTATGTAATATATATTTTTATATATTTTGATGCATATATGTCAACAAAAGCATGTAGAATGATGAATTAGATATAAAAAGCATAAAAACGTGGATTAAACCATATAACATCAATCATCTAGAAGTTATAATCTTCATCAATCACATCCACAAGTTACAAGTTCTCATTTAGATAGCATGTAAGGCTAGCTGCACATAACCAAAATAGCATCGAGTGCAATCCATCTCTCAACCGAAAATACATCAACAAATAGGTTCTAGATGACCTCTATCATCCAAAAAAATCATGCTACAAAAAATAGCTACATATCATCAAAATCATTGCCTATCTTGGGATCTTTGTCATTAATATCACCCTCTAAAAAATTAACATAAGATAGAAAAAATGTAGCATGTCAAGTCAAGATTTTGTTTGAGTGATTGATACATTTTTAGTAGGGTCATGATAGAGGAGTTCGAAAACTAATGTCACTAACATCAAGGTCCATAGAGGGTTTGGTGCTCTTGATTAAATACGAGTCCCGTAGCCTAGTACATGACAAAATCCAATGGAAACATTGCAATCCCCCCAATCTTGAAATCTTGAAAATTTGATAAGTCTGCTAGATTTTGAGAGAGATCTAAATTTATACTTTCTCTATATGAAATCCAATGAGGTCGGAACCACTCTCAAACATCCTGAGTCATTTCATGGTAATGTTAAAAATTTAAGTAAAAGGATGAAAATGAAAGATAAATGCAAGATTCTGCCTTGACAAACTTCTAATTTTTCTTTAAAAATTTCTGAGTTTGTATACGTTTTTCTGTGAGACCTTTCTTCAAACAGTTTGTGTGAAAACTGTTGTCGCTGTTTTCTTAATAATTTTTGTTAGTTTTTGTAGCATTAGATGTGTTCTAGCCTTGAAATTTTGTGGAGAGGCTAGAATACAGGAAATCTCCAAAACCCAATTTTTTTTTTTTTTTTTTTTTTGGAAATTCCGCCTAGAAATGACTTAATTAGATTATTAACCAATTTTTTTAAACTTAGGGAATATGGATAGTTAATCATAATTATGGTTAATTAATCAGAATTAATTAAGTCAAGGCGTGAATGATCTAGAAAATCACACAGATTGAATTCAAGTTAATCCTAGCTATCAATTAAGATTTAATCTTGGTTGTTGGAGTCCCAACAAAGGATTATAAGAAGAATTCAGTGGGCACTTGGAGAAGACACTTGAGCAGTTAGATTTCATGTGCAGATTGATTTCCAGAGTAGCAACAGTGAGTTGTCGGAGTGAAATCTAGTGAGATCGAAGCAGTGAGAGAGGGGCAAAGATAGTGAAGCCAGAGGAAGGATTCCAGATCCGGTAAGTGCATTTGCAGAGAGGTGGAGGAGCCACAGAGAGGTTGACACAGAGCAATGCAGTAGCCTCTAGAGGCAGTTTTGATTCTGCTGGGGAAAGGCTAGTATCAGTGCTAGAAGATGAACAAAGGTTCTGGAGGCTAGGAGAGATTTTCCTTGACAACAACAGACCAAATGGCTTGAGGAGAAGTTGGTTTGAACTGAGTGCAGGAGTGACTACGCTAGTGTGATGCAATAACTGCGCAGAGCCAGTTTGGATGGCTCAATTTGAGCTGAGGTCAGAGCCCGGATTTTCCTGTGGAGTGAGGAATTTTTCCTCACTAGTTTTTTCTTGCCAGTATTTCTCTATAGGATTGCTAGTTTCGACATCCAGTTGTACTCAAATTACTTCACTGCTGCTTTATATTAAAACCCTCAGCTGCTGCACCAGTTTTCCCAAGTTGGGTTTTTCCGGGAAAATTTGTCCGTAAATAACTTTGTTATTTTTTGTGTGTGCTAACATTTCTTCTAGCGTTTATTTTTCCTCAGTTTTATTTGTGTAGGTTGTAGCGTGAGTTATTCAGTATTTGCTGTAGGAAACAGTAAATAAATTGTTAAATAAAATTAACAATTAGGAGAATAATTTCCAGTTGTTGCAATAGGATTCTAGTTCTGGAATTTTCACAATTCTCACTTCAGAAAATATATATATATATAGTGGACAAATAACATCCAAATGAGGCCTCTAAAGAGTCAAATATGATATCTTCATTACTCAGAAAAATACTCACAGTCGTTATACATAATTTTGGCCATATTATTATCGCAATACCACAGTAAAAATATGTAGGATTCCCTCTTGTATATTCTCTTAATTTCCAATAAATTTCTGAGTCTGTAAAGGTTACAGTGATCCCTTTTGCACATCAGTTTTTTATCTGTTGGCTGTAGGTGCACAATTTTCCACTATATTTCCAGTTAAATGATAACAGGACCAGACAATTGAGCTTACGTGGTTATATGTACCATTCACAATTATTCAACAAAGAATACACTACTATTAAGCACTGTGTGATGAGGGACTGAACATCTTTCATCAGGGAGAATAAGCCATAATTGTAACAGCCTTTAACTCATTCATATACAGACATATAAATAACTAATATAATGCATAGAACTTAAGTTTGGAACATGGAATGTGCTCTGGCAACAGATCTGGAAACAGTAGTTCACTTGGTGTGGATATCAGCTCATTGGTAGTGAAACAGTCAATAGGAACGGATGCATATACAATTATCAGACCTTTGGAACAATGCTCCAACACTTATTTAGGATATATGTTGCCCGGAAGTTGATACACAGGTTCACATTGTACCCAGGTCTTTGTATTAGCACCAAGCCATTCATATGTCCCTAAGGTAATGCACATACCCTCCAGTAAAGCTACAGCAGCAAATGAAGGTAAGGAAATGGCTTTCGAACTCCTCGATATGATTTTCAGAACTCGTGGGCCCACACAGTAATAGAATGCAGCCTCTTTAGGGATTGGTTTGTGCCCACATATGACATACGACCTGCCTGAGACAGTGCTTCACCCTTGCAACCTATACACTATAGCCATCGAGTGATAGGCAGCCCAGATAGAAGGGAGACTTAGCGGTGAAGTGTGCTCTCAGCTGCGACTGTAAATTAGAACCGTTCCTCCCAAAAGGTGAATTGAACCACCAACACGTTAAAATATCCTTCACGCTGTGAGCAGCACCTTAAAAAGACAAATCGACCTCTTGGCTAAGGGACTTGATTTCCAAGGCTCAGATTTGAGCTTGTGTGCTCAAACTTTCATGAAGTTCTTCTACCGGCCAAAACAATATAGAAATACCAACTAAGCTCCTAAAATCAACTGATAAAACTTGGGTATCTCATTATTTCTTGGAAATCTTGTTCTCCACTGAAGCACAGTGGTGAAATCTGAGTGATTTCACTCACAAATCCCAAACTAGGGTGTCTCGTTGCAACACCAAAGTTTGTTATGGAAGCTAGGGTTCCAAACCCTCATATTCTCCTTCAAACTCTCTCCAAGAGCTCTTTCTCCATACTCACACATAATGCACGAATGAAGAGAGTCTCCTCATTTTCCTTATTTAATGAGTTTAGGGTTGTCTTTTTACCTTGCCCTTCCCCTTTTTTCTTTTCTTTTTGTTTTTTTATGACTCACTTACCTTTTCCCTCCAATTAAATATTTAAAATCATTTTTCCTTTCTTTATTTAACAAAGTGACTTTTATAAACTACTTAAAGTCACTTTTAATGCTGGAAAATGCTTAATTTGCCTTTGTGGTTATACTGGCCACCCAAAGCCCCTTTTTATCATTCTGCCCTGTAGATATTTTCACCCCGATTCCAATGAGCTATTACACTAAGGTGTTTCTCCAAGTAATCAACCTTAAACAATACCTTAAGCACAAATAATTAAAATATTCCTATTATTAATGCCATTTTACGAAAATCGTTGGATTGCAATGAAACCAAGAGCAAATCGTGCGAAATTGATCTCAATGATGAAATATGGTAAGCGATCCTAGTCGGACCCATAAAACTCCTCTAAAACCTTTTGGGCCCACCAATATAATAATCCTGCTCCTATGAATTGGAAAACCCTCCTAACCACCTCGCGTAGTAATCCAAAATTTGGGGACATTACAATAAAGGAGAATGTCACTTTTACTTTAAACATTACCATGAATTGCATATCAATACAAGGGCCATAAGCTTGAATCAGTGTTACAGGAGTCTCCGATCACTCGCGAGTACTCACGATTCCGACTCTGATCTTCAACCAAACGAGCCGATTTGAATCTCGGCGAGTCAAACTCATGTTGACCAAGTTTGACTCATGGTTAACATGAGTTTGACTCGCGATTTCGGCGATTTGTAGAGGACTCAATGAGCCACTCAGATTCATAGGTTAAAAGTCCGCAGGGTTTTATTTTGTGGTTTCAATTTCACTTCTTCTTGCCACCTGTCGCGCTTGGAGGTCACTTTCATTTCTTCTTGTTGCCTGCCTATCCAGATACGTCGTGGATCAAACGACGCCCATCACGTTCTTTCTTCACTAAGTGCAATTTGGCTTCAATAAACATGAACCCTTTCTCTAATTCATCAAGATCGCAATGGGTTTTGCTGGTCGACTTCATGTATACAATATTAGGCAGACGACTTCATGTATTAGGCAAAAACTTTAGCATTGGTTGGATCGCTCGTCTTACTAGACTACGCTGCTTTCCAGGTTTTCTATGCCTTAGGTCCAGCCACGCCGCCTTCACCCCGCCCAAAGAGTCACCTAAGTGAATTATGGGTCTACTTATCAAACACGACTTACTTGCCTCGATGCTCATGCAAGTAACTATTGACTTGGTTCAATGGTTGGTATACGTACATATTTGTGGCTACTCCCCAATGGTCGAGCAACGTTCTTTTCCTTTAAAAATGTCATTTTGAATAAAAGAAACTAGTTGGAGTATGTTAAAGCTCTATATCGTTTTGAATAAAAGCAAATCGTTGCAGAATGTTGGAACTTTACAAGGACCTATAATAATGAAACAATTCCTTAAATTCATTTGTTGTCGTCGAGTGTATAAGTGATCTACCAATGGGTATAATGCACTACCAATGCAAACTTAACCCAATTTAGAAGTCATGCTACTGTAACCCCAAGTAAGATTTTAGTAGGTCAGTGGTGTTGGTTGACAAAAACTTGGAAGTTGCTTGTGTCGTTTGAATCTTTGTACCTGTTTTTAAATGTTTTCCAATAATAAATATATTTTATACTTGAAGTATACACATTGCCCTCATGATTTTTTGGACATCTGTTGATATCATGCATTGTTTGGACATGGCTTTATTGAATATCAATGAAATATGTTTTTTTTTTTTTTTTTTTAATTCAATATATGTGTATATATTTATTTATTGTATCCACCGATTTTTTCCCGATTCTTTCCCGATCCGATTAAAACTCTTCGCTCTTTTGCCTCGCCGATTTATTGCCGATTCCGAGTATGGTAACATTGGCTTGAATATTAGGCTGCGCTAGTCAAAAACTCTTGTTTCTTTGAAAAGAATTTGCATTTGGAACATCTTTGTGACAAAAAATTTGTGAAAAAACTAGGGAGCATTTTTTTTTGTTGTGGGAGTGCGTTCGCGGGTCAATCCCGATTCGCTCTTGCTCGGAGCGCTCTTCGGGAGCGATTCGAAGGGGGGGAGAAGCTCCCCCGCAACCCTACCTTGAACACTCTTAATATTTGTCTGGATTGCGTTGATTGGAAGCTCCAAGTGACAAAGAGGAAGGAAAGCCCTAGAAGCCCTGCCTTTGAAGACAAAGATGACCAAGAAAATTAGGGTTTTTTGAGTCAGGATCATTGTCATGTGATTCTCCTTGTGCCGATTCCAACGGTATGTAGCACGTCACAAGGCACCTCATGGTTTGAGAGATATGCCAAAGCAAAGTTTGACACCCTCTTCTTGTGGTCAAAGTCCCCATAATGAGATGATGTGGCAGCTTATCATTGGCTAGAATCATGATGATAAGAAGTACTTTCATTAAAGGGTTAAATCAAACATTTTATGGCTAAAATATTTTGTGGAAGGGTTCAAAATTCAAATTCAAATCAAACCAAAATTGTAAGTCGGATGTGGGGTTTTTGGCTTCAACAATTTTAAAATTTAAATTCAAAATTCCCTCCTTTTTCTTCAAGTCGGCTCCATATGAGATCTGCCATTTCTCCTCTATAAAAGGGCATTCCTTTCCTCCACAAACATATGGATTAAACGTCAATCTATGGCAAGATATATCTGTAATCTACTGTGGCCAAGAGGAGTCTTGAATATCTGAAGGGTCTTGGGCTAAATTTCTTATTTTCTGGACTGTGGTTATTCGTTGACTTTCTGAGCAAAAGTTCTGAAGCCAACTGCAGAAAAATCTCGGTCTTTTTCCTGAGGCAGATCCGCTCTAATTAAGGGTACATTTTGGCATAAATCTGAGCAAATATTTTCGCTGTTCTGAGCATTTGTTGCAGGCTTATGTGTGCATATTCTTTAAATTTTTCTGAGCATATTAATGACAATTCTGTGGAGGAACTTCAGCCATGTGGTAGGGACAACTTCTGGACACATTCAATCCAAACATGAGGTTGATCTAATTCGTTGAAGTCACAATAGTCTGGAGCAGAACGACTAAGTTTAAATTTCTAAAGCTATCCTTGTGAAGTATGGCAATACAAACCTGAAACTGTTTGTGCCCTTTAGAGTGTTAGTGCGAGGTCTTCTGAGGAGTAACTGTATCGATTCTCATGAGCTAATTTGATGTATATCTGCATGCCCTAACCAATGATCCGAGAGTATTTACAGTAGAACTGGGCACATCTACTCTAGCATTAATTGAAGTCTGTTCAAGCAATTCCATGGAGCTTCTGAGGAAATCCTAAAGCATGGTGATTTGGGCCTCTTAGAACACATCTCTGTCACAATTTTGGGACTCATTCAACAGATCCAAAAACCACCTGCTTCTGTAATTTGCGTCAAGAAATCACAACCATCAATTCTGAAGCAGATTTTGTGGTTGCTGGTATACTTTAAAATTTTAAATCACTGAAGCGTATTGCCAAGCAAGCTTTCACCTAAGGCTGTGTGTTCATTTTAAGGTCCTTTGAGGCCTGTTTCAGAACTCAATTCAAATCATGTGGCAAATCTGGATAAGTCTTCTGAGTGGCTCTTTAATGTGAATGAGGGTAAGAGATCTTCAAGATCAAGGATTCGTTTTCAGCAGTTGAGGCACAGGTATTAATACTTGGGACAGTAAAGTCGGAGCAATATCAGAGACACCAGTACATTAGATTCAAGACAAGAGTAGAGAAGAGTGAAGACAACATCTTCACAGACTCCAAGTAGCTGGAAAGTATTCAAGTTTTTTACAAGTATAACAGTGACAGAGACTAAAGTGTTGAAACTTCATACATCTTCAAAGTCATCAGAAGAGGGCAGATCAGTATTGCATATCCTTGGCCAGCAGATTCAGGTACAGCAGTGCAGAGAAGTAAATGTTCTTGAAGTAATACTTGGATTAAAGTATGTACAATGTCTTCTTGAAGCATATTGAGTCAAAATGATCAGATCTGTTTAAGCCCTAATCTGAGACTGTCGGAAGCCATTTTGTTGGTCTTGATCCTCCTAATGTCAACATTCTGGAGTATTCCATAAAAGGTAATTTTTGTGATTGAAGGATTCGTCTGAAAGCAGATCGTTGAGGCACATTGTTTCTCTAGACACCTTCTGACACTACTATTAGTAATTGACTGTGCATTTGTAATGATATTCATATCAAGTTGCGTTGTCAACTGGCAGTGACACCTTGCTGAGGGCATACAGAAACCGGAATGATACTATAGATGCATTTCCATGTTGTAGGGTTGATCAGTATGCTGAGATGTGTTTGATGACTGATTCTACACTAATGAGCAGGGTTGAATAGTGAAAGTATTGAGGTTGTTGAGCTAGGGTATTAGCTGCAGAAGTTCCATGCCAGTTGAAATGCAACATGTGTATTGACAGCTAGGAGTTGGTTATGACAGTGGACTTGACATAGTTTGTCATGTGGAGGATGAGATTATGATGCTAAGGTTTGATAGGGAGAGATGATGTTGCTGGTGGTTTTAGAGGACTGATTAATGTTGCAGTGAGATTATTTATTTACCTTGATGATATTATGATTTAGCAGAGAAGAAACAGGTGGATACAGTCTGAAAATACTAAAATGTGGTAGCCGTGGTGAGCTGAAGGTTGGAGCCTTCAAGGCAAGTGGTGTTGAGAAATCTAGGGCATCATTAGTTAGGTGATTTCTCTTCGATTTAGTAACTGCTTGTGAATGCCTTTTACTTCTTTAGATTAGAATCTTCTTCTTTTGAGATCATTAGTGTTCTTCTTCATCAAACAGTAACTATTGCATGAAATCAAGGTTGCACGAAACGGGGAAACGGGTACAAGTTTCCGAAATGGGCACGGGTATGAAACGTGACCCCCCCAAATTTTGGAAATGGGGAAACACGAATATATATATATATATATATATTAGGACATTTAAGAAATATGTGCAATCATAAAGCATATATGATACATTCTAATTCATTACATTATGATAAAATTGTCAATTGTCAATGCATAAACTATAAGTCTCTAAATTTACATCACATTTACTCATGAATGATCACATAATGAAAATAGAAATATCCAAAATCAGCCACGAGAAATTTCTAATTTCTTGTCTCATGCTTGATTGGGAGTCCCCTCCTACATAGTCAAATGACCTTAGTGCTCTTGATTAAATACAAGTTTCATACCCTAGTACCCTACATGCTCTTGATTATTAGGAGTCTCCCCTGCATAGAGGGCTTGGTTCTCTTGATTAAATACAAGTTCCATACCCTAGTACATGATAAAATCCAATGGAAACATTGCAATCCCCCCAATTCTGAAATCCTGAAAAACAGATAAGTCTGCTGGATTTTGAGTGAGATCTAAAATTCTATTTTCTCCATATGAAATCCAATGAGGGCGAAACCACACTTAAACATCTTGAGTCATTTCATGGTAATGTTAAAAATTTAAGTAAAAGGATGAAAATGAAAAATATAGGAGAATATCACTTTTACTTTAAGAATTTAACATTACCATGAATTGCATATGCCTCAAACTTCCTGATGAACTGCATATCAACACTAGGGCAAAACTTCACTTTTATAACTTTAGACAAGCATTTAGAAGCAACTAGAAGGCATTAGGGAAACCTAATTAAAAATTAGAAGACAAATTAATAAAAAAAGAAGAAGTCAAGTTGCATGTGGAAACGACGTTGTACGGGTCAGAAATGCATTTCCAGCTGTACTGGCCATGTTTCCACCTCGAGAAACGTGCCAGTACGGCCAAAAACGCGTTTCTGGGCCATACCGTACGTGTTTCCGCGTTTCGTTTCCGTACAGAAACTCCTCCCCTGCCAGCGTTTCCTGGAACTTAGCATGAAATAAATAGACAAGAGACACACAATGTAGGCTATTAGCCAGGGCCAAAGCCTCTCACTCTTTGAGAGGAAAACCCACACAAATTCTTCTTATAGAGATTCCAATTGACGAATGCCAAGACCAGGACCCTCTACCTATTAGCCACTCCAAGACCAAGACACAAGTTCTCTTGACAGTCAATTCTCTTCTTGATTCCTCTTCCACTTCAACCTTCTTAGCAACAAGACCTTGTTGTACAGAGGCTACAGTTCGGATCTCCTTGAAGGACGAGTGAGATTACAGTCAAGAGAAACTCGAATCATTCTGAAATTCGGATGGACTATTGCAAGTCAACAGTTCAAATGGAATGCAAAAGACTATCTTAGTAAAGGGTTTGGTCAAGGGTACAATCTGATAGAGATATGCTCAGTGCTACCTTACAGTGAAGAGTCTCTCTATCTCGGTGTCACATCAAGTGCAGAAAGACAATATTGGTGACATAACAGTTCGTTGCAACCACAATTTGTTGATGATCCTATTGTGTTGAGGTACCATCTCAGTGATAAGGGCTTGGTGAAGTCAACAGTGTTGTCAAACCAGCGATGAAGATCTAGGTGACAACAAGGCTATGTTGCGGGGGAGCGCCCTCCCCCCCCGATCCCGCTTCCAATCTGCGCTCCAAGCTGGAGTGACTCAGGAGCGGGTGAGGAGCGCGCTCTTGAAATCGCCCCTGAAATGGGAGCGATTTCGGGAGCGCGCTCCCTAATTTTTTTTTCGCTCCCTGCCTTTTCGGGAGCAATATCAGGAGCGTTTTGCCTTTTTTGCAATTTTTTTCTTGTAGTAATGTTTGAAATGCAATTTTTTTTTGAAAGAAACAAATGATTTTTGAGTGGGGAAGCTTAATGATCAAGTCGAGGCCCTAGTATTGATATGCTATTCATGGTAATGTTAAATTCTTAAAGTAAAAGTGACATTCTCCTTAATATTCATTTTCATCCTTTTACTTAAATTTTTAACATTACCATGAAATGACTCAGGATGTTTGAGAGTGGTTTCGGCCTCATTGGATTTCATATGGAGAAAGTAGAATTTTAGATTTCATTCAAAATCCAGTAGACTTATCAGTTTTTCAGGATTTCAGGATTGGGGGATTGCAATGTTTCCATTGACTTTTGTCATGTATTAGGGTATGGAACTCGTATTTAATCAAGAACACCAATCCCTCTATGTACCTTGATGTTAGTGACATTGTTTGTCGAACTCCTCTGTCATGACCCTCCTAAAAATGCACGCATCACTCAAACAAAATCTTGACTTGACATGCTATGCTTGTTCTATCTTATGTTAATGCTTAGAGGGTGATATTAATGACAAAGATCCCTACAGATACAGAGGTAATGACAAAGATACCTCTGGATATTAATGCTTAGAGGGTGATATTAATGACAAAGATCCTGATTTTCCAACAAGACTAAAAAATTAGACATTTCTCGTGGTGGCAAGAGGCCCAACTATAAGAAATAGATAATAGATTTACTTCTCTTTTCTAGTTTCTAGTAGCTTTTATAACTATTGACTATTTCATATTTATTATGATATTTTTTTAAACAATATATGACAATTTAAGTTTGAAGTTGGCAACTATAACTCATTAGTAATGAATTATGAATATGATGCTTCATGAAAGTTGAGAGTTGTTTCATTTCATTTCATTTTATAACATTTCATTTCATGTTAGATATTATTTGTTGTAATGGTTACACTTAGCTTACAAGTACAACTTTGGTGATCAATGATGATAAATGTTATATATTGAATTTTGAAAGCTTGAAACTTTAAGATTGATGAATCATGAGATTCAATATGTTGTATGTTACTATGTTACTAACTTGTGGACGTGGTTGATGAAGATTATAACTTCTAGATGATTGTTGTTGTATGGTTCAATCTATGTTTTTTTATGTTTTTTATATCTAATTCATTATTCTACATGTTTTTGTTGACATATATGTATCAAAATATAAAAAATATATATATTATATAAAAAACGCTCCGGGATTCGCTCCCAAACCAGGAGCTTCTGAAAATGTCGCTCTCGCTCCCATTTTCGCTCCTGCTCTCCGCTTTCGCTCCCGCTCCCAAGTAACATTGCTGACATGAGTTTGTTACTCCATCTTGAAGCCGACAAGAACAGGACTTGTGCTTGTCGTTGGAGGGCTTCTAGACAAACTTATAGACTCATATACATCTTTCATATCCCCAAGAAGGGTTCTTCATACATGACATTGACTCTTTGGCGTTACTGACAAATCCTAAGGCTCTCAATGGGAGCCATCTAAGTAAAAACTCTTGCTCATGAAACCCATGAATCAAGCATTACAAAATAATTTTATTTTCTTCCTTATGTGTTACAAAAGTCACAATTACATGTCACTATGAAGACCGAACGTATTTACACTTTTCAACACTCCCTCTTAAGTAGGGAGGTATTCATAATGGTACTTGGTCATGTTGATTTTTAATAGCATCGGATGGGCTTTAAGTATCAAATTTTGCAGGGAGGCTTAGACACATGTATTCTAAAGAACCTAGAAAGCGTTTTGGGAAATTCCACCAAGAAACAATTTTATTAAAATAATTAATTATTTTTAATGGGACCCTAAATCTAAACCTAGGAAAATAAAATAATTAATGGGTATTAATCTAATTGTGGGTGTAACTTCTAGAAAAAGACGAGGATCAAGTAGAAATGATCTTAGCCATTGATTAGCTTCTAATTTGGGCCGTTGAATGTCAATGAGGAGATTATTTAAGGAGGTTTGAGGGTCATTTGGAAAGACACACAGAGAGTTCAGAAGTTCGATTTCTTGAAGCAGAACAACTGTCAAGAGAATTTCGATAGTGATTTGTTGCAGTGAGGGGCAGGGATAATTTGGTTGGAGAGTCTTATCCTGAGCCAGGATACGCAACAAAGAGATAGAGAAATACTAGAAGGAGTCAGCGTAGTACCCAGGAGGGGTTGACGCTGAGCTAGAAGGGATCACGTAGAGGCAGCACAACCCTCCAAGCAGAAGTCTGAAATTTGCTGGGGTTTGACGTTTTGAGCTGGGAGGGTTGACGTTAGAGCTCTGGGAGAGGAAATTGATCCAACGTTGGGGTGACACAGTGCCTTAGCTGCTGATGCAGGGCCCGCGTAGGGGCTCAACTACCGGATCAACCATGACTTGTCGGGTAGAGTGAGGTAATCTCATAGATTTCTTCTGCTAGTCATATTTCTCTGTAACTGGATTGCCGGAAGGGCATCCAGAAGTTGTATTCAGAAAACTAATGCATAATAATAAAACCCTAAGATTTGTTGCATCGATTTTCCTGCATTGGTTTTTTCCGGGGACTTTTGTCCAAAAACAACTATGTCATTTGTGTGTATCTTTCTCTATTGTTCAGTTTCTTGTTTTGACATATTATTTAAATGGTGTAGGTTGCAATATATGTATTTTGATGTTTGCCGTAGGAAACTGCAAATAAGTTGTTCATGTAAATCTAACAAGTAGAAGAAATATCATCAGTGTTGTAGTAGGAATTCCTGGGTCTAAGGAATTTTCACATGGTATCAGAGCGAGCGCAGGTGAAGCAAGAAGAACAGTGTCAAAGAACCCAGCGCTGAGTAGAAAAGGAGGTCGAAAAAGCTGCAGGAGGCAGCAGTTCGAATTTCCAGGGGGGGTTTGCGCCGTCCAAGTCGAGAGGGCAGAATTTTGAGGCAGTCTCTCTCTGAGTGAGTTGACAGAGAGAAAGGCTTCTAGTTCGAGATCTTGCTTTGGCATAGGGAGCAACGCTGGAGGCTCAGCGTGAGGAAGAGCTTGTGGGACACAGTTTTTCTGCAGGTCGTTTTGCTGGGTAGAAAGACGTCAAAAGAGAAGAGAAGCATTGTGAGGGAATTTTTTCCTTAGAAGACTTCCCTCCAAGAAGTCCATTTTCTTATTGGCTGAGCAGCAGCAGTCAGAAGCAGAGAGGTGCAGTTCAACAATTTTCGTGGCAGGGATGGCAACCAGTGGATTGAGAGATCATGGTAGACTAGATGGAACATCCAACTATGTCATCTGGAAGGCAAGGATGTCATTCCTTCTAGATGAGCATGCTCTCCAGACATATGTCGACAGCGTGGTGGCTGTCCCTGTAGATGCAGTTTCGCTAAAGAAGTACAAGGCAGAAATGGTGCAGGCAAGAGAATGATCCTCGACGGAGTGAAGGATCATGTAGTCTGTCACATCGCTAGTAGAGGAATTGCTAGGGAGATGTAGGATGCATTGTCTATGCTGTATAAGGGATCTTCCGAGCAACGGAAGATGTACCTAGAGTAGAAGTTGAGATCTGCTCATGCAGAAGGGGGAGCGCGTAGATCCATTCCTCACGAAGCTTCAAGAGGATCGAGATGAGTTATCGGTTGTGGGGTCTACGCCTCAAGATTAAGAGTTGGTTAGACTGATCCTCAATTCTGTCTCAAGTGAGTGGCAAATCTTTGTCTAGAGTATCTTGGGCAAGGTGACTTTGCAGAATTGGGATGAGATGTGGGCAACTCTCAAGCAAGAGGAGCTGAGGAGAGACTTGGTCAAGTGTAAGCTTGATGGAAGCAATAATAGTGGGATGAAGCCCAAGGAGGAGGATGAAAATGCAACCCTTGCAACAAAGGGGTAGCAAGGACTTGTCAAAGATAAAGTGCTTCAAGTGTGGTGAGATGGGTCACTACGCAACACAATGTCCTCTCAGAAAGAAGGACAAAGATGAGAAGCACTATTCGAAGGTTGCACCTGCAAAGATCAAAGAGGATGAGTTTGCCATGACAGCCGAGATACCTCCAGGAGGAAGGTGGGCTGATTCAGGGCTGTAGTTCGAACGAGCTACAGATGGGGAGGATCCTTGAGGAACCCACCTCTCAGATCAATTCCTTGCTACGAGAGCCCAAATCAGAAGTAGTAGGATTGATTAGTGTCAAATAGTGCTGTCGGAGAGACAATTGCAGTGGCTAGGAGTGCCAGAGACTAAACAATGCAGCACAAAGTTGGAAGCAGTGCAGATGGCACACAGCAGAGATCAGTAGTAGCGCAATAGATTCAAAGGGTCAACATAAAGACTAGCAACAATCGAGCTCCAACATTCACATGATATCATACTGAACACAATTAGTTTAGTAATTTGGGATGTTTTTTCGTTGCTGATGCAGTAGCAACAATAGTGTGTAGTGCAAGGGCAGTTGGCAGTGGTAGTGCCAGCAGCAACACAGATGCAAAAACTTAGAGGGAGTTGCAGTACGGATGCAGTGTTGACAGTGGAAGGATCAGCAACAATACAAATGCAGCGTTTGTGTAGTGGTTGGTGGACAGCATGTCAGACATCAACAGCGGAAAGGATGATGTTATGAATCAGCGTGATGCTTCAGTGGGAGGCATTGCTAGAGCACATTCCTCGCTAAGAGGGAGTGTTGATTTCTGATAGAATCGGATGTGCTCTAAGTCTCAAATTTTGCAGGAAGGCTTGGGCACATGTATTCCAAAAAACCTAGAAAGCGTTTTGGGAAATTCCACCCAAAAACAATT
Organism: Pinus tabuliformis; assembly: GCA_031772625.1. Lineage (NCBI taxonomy): Eukaryota > Viridiplantae > Streptophyta > Pinopsida > Pinales > Pinaceae > Pinus > Pinus tabuliformis. Next base: position 979,899,329 of record CM062816.1, on the reverse strand, counting down.
TTATTAAAATGATTAATTATTTTTAATGGGACCCTAAGTCTAAAGTTAGGAAAATAAAATAATTAATGGGTATTTCTAACGGTGGTTGTAACTTCTAGAAGAAGACGAGGATCAAGCAGAAATTATCTTAGCCATTGATTAGCTTCTAATCTGGGTTGTTGAATGTCAACGAGGAGATTATTTAAGGAGGTTTGAGTGTCAGTTAGAAAGACACACAAAGAGTTCAAAAGTTTGATTTTCTGAAGTAGAGCAGTTGCTGGGAGAATTTCGATAGTGCGTTGTTGCAGTGAGGGGCAGGGATAGTTTGGTTGGAGAGTCTTCTCTTGAGCCAGGATATACAACAAAGAGGTAGAGAAACACCAAAATGAGGCAGCGCAGTACCCAGGAGGGGTTGACGCTGAGCCAGAAGGGCTCACGCAGAGGCAACACAATCCTCCAAGTAGAAGTCTGAAATTGCTAGGCTTTGACGTTTTGAGCTGGGAGGGTTGACGTCAGAGCTCCAGGAGAGCAAATCGATCCATCGCTTGGGTGACACAGTGCCTTAGAGGCTGACATAGGGCGCATGCAGGGGCAACGCAAAAATAGTCGGGGACACGTTGGTTCAACAGTCAGATCAGCTGTGACTTACCGGGTAGAGTGAGGTAATCTAACAAATTTCTTTTGCTGGTCGTATTTCTCTGTAACTGGGTTGCCGGAAGGGCATCCAGAAGTTGTATTCAGAAAACTACTGCATAATAATAAAACCCTCAGATCTGTTGCACCAATTTTCCCTCATTGGTTTTTTCCAGGGACGTTTGTCCAAAAACAATTGTGTCATTTGTGTGTATCTTTCTCTATTGTTCAGTTTCTTGTTTCGGCATATTATTTAAATGGTGTAGGTTACAGTGTATGTATTTCGATATTTGTCGTAGGAAACTGCAAATAACTTGTTCATGTAAATCTAACAAGTAGAAGAAATATCATTAGTGTTGCAGTAGGAATTCCCTGTGTCAGCCTCTAAGGCATTGCGTCACCGTAGTGCTGGATTGATTTGCTCTCTTAGAGCTTTGACGTCAACCCTCCCGGTTCAGAACGTCAAACCCCAACAAATTTTAGACTTCTGCATGGAGGACTGTGCTGCCTCTATGTGAGCGCTACTGGCTTAGCATCAACCCCTCCTGGGTATTGCGTTGCCTCTTTCTGGTGTTTCTCTACTACTCTGCTGCGTAACTTGGCTCAGGAGAAAACTCTCCAACCAAACTATCCTTGCCCCTCACTGCAACAACTCACTATCGAAATTCTCCCAGCAGCTGCTCTGCTTCAAAAAATCAAACTTCTGAACTCGCTGTGTGTCTTTCCAAATGACACTCAAGCCTCCTTAAATAATCTCCTCGTTGACATTCAACGACCCATATTAGAAGCTAATCAATGGCTAAGATCATTTATGCTTGATCCTCGTCTTCTTCTAGATGTTACACTCACAGTTAGATTAGTACCCATTAATTATTTTATTTTACTAGTTTAGACTTAGGGTCCCATTAAAAATAATTAATTATTTTAATAAAACTGTTTCTGGGTGGAATTTCCCAAAATGTTTTTTGGGTTCTTTGGAATACATGTGCCCATGCCTCCCTGCAAAATTTGAGACTTAGAGCACATCCAATGCTATTAGAAATCAACAAGTCATTCTCAATCTAAATTATTTCTCACAAGAAGAATCGGATTGGTAACCCATTTGTTTAGCATCATATCAACTAGCATTGTTACATAGCAAGGCCTTGACTAACAACTCTATCTCTCCACAAGATCTAAGCTCAGTGCTGGCGAGACCAATGATTTATAGACACTCATAATTTTCTCTCTCTGAACATACCCCACCCAGGTTCTTAGGGTCTGTTCCATGAGGACTATTCTAATCTTGGACTCGCCAACCCTCAAAGAATATCGGTCCTCCACGACTACTTTTATCTTGGATGCACTATCTCATCCTCAACGAGTATTGGATGCCAAATCATTACCCAATCCTCTCATTTTGTCTTCTCAAGTGAAGAGTAGAATGATGTGTCTATCTCTCCCTCTCAATTAGGGAGGACCTATCTATTCCAATAAAGGAATACAGAAGGAATGTACCTAAGCTTCCTCTTGGCTTAGGAATTTCCAAGTTTCTTCCAATTAAGAAACTTCTTTCCAGGCTCCCTCTTAATTAAGGACCTACAACAACTCCTCAGGTGGAGATGATGGGACAACCAACTGCTTGAAGAACTCCTTCCTTTGATGTCATAAATTTATTTGTCACAGAGTCTTCATATTTTGGGATTTCTTCATAAGGCACAGACCATCCATCACTTTCATCCATGAGTCAGTCATGTCATTATTCCTCTCATCAGAAAGTGATCTATCAATCTACATCCGGTATTGCTTCGTGTAATGCTACATTCATCATGCTTTCTTGTTTGGAAGGATCTTGCATTCATCTACATGGTTATAGATATCCACAGTTCTTCCCTTTGGTAGCCCTGCATAAGCCCATATAGATATTGTTCAAAAATAAGAAATGAACACTTAAATCAAAAACTACCTTTGTGATGGTCTTTCATCATGACATTTTCCAGTTTCCATCATCATCCTGCGTACATGTTGACATATCTCCCAAAGATATGCATTGTCAAGGGTCTTCATCCTTTTCAGACTTCCATCAGAGTCTTCATATCTTTCGGGAGATCTCCTAGTCAAATCTTCTTGGTCTTAGATGTTTAATGCCTTCTTTCATGGTTGCATAGTCTATGATCTCTTTCTTTTTTTCTTCACACAAGACATTCCCAGGAGATTCCAATTAAAGTTCCTCATTTGTAGTCAACCACCTCATACTTCATATGAAGACATATTATGTTGATTTATCTAGTGTGACCCATGCCTTTCGGCATCCTTTCATAGGAGGAGATTCCTTTCCTTTGATCATGCTTCTCAAGATTGAGCAATGATCCATGTTACCTGCCACCCTACAACATGAATTTATAATATTGAATACAAGCATACATACCTCATTTACCTTTAGGTCATCTAGGCTTCTCTCAGCAACTTCCTTGATTGAAAAGAGCTTCAATCCCTTGATCTACTTCATCTCTCATGTCATCATACCATCATCCCATGAATTCCACATGTTGGAGTTCTTGATGAAACACTTGCTTCTTCTCTAGATCGGTGAACCTTTCGATGAAGATTCCATCAAAGAATCTTAAGGATCTTGCATATCCCCTATCCAACAGATGTTACCTTTTGATGTATGATGGGCCTTGTTTTGGATGACTTCTTCCTTTCCTTGAGTTTCCAATGAGGTTCCCAAGAGCTATATCCTTCGTATTTCACTGCCATAGATTTTGGTTCCAGTTGTCCTTTATGTTTCCCTATGGTGATGTCACGAGCTCTTTACTTCTAATGCTTTTCCTCTTCCTTGGACTTCCTTGTTATTGCCCTTCTTGAGCTTAAGGCAATCTTTCTTGTAATGTTCATAACATTGAATCTTGCATAGAAACCACAAGTTGTTGAATGGGATTGCTTTCTTATCCTTATAGACATTTGTTACCTTGTTCATCAGTTAGTGCATTTAGAATAATGAGGATTATTTCCTTATCTGATATCATCTCTCCCAGATCTTTTAGTTGAGATCTTAGGAAGATATCCCTTTGATACGTTCAATTTGTGTAGATCAGATCCAAGTGATATTAACTTTCTTATTGCACCTTCAGAGAATAGTTCTACCAGTGTATCATATATCTCTTTTGATGTCTCCAATCCTGCTATATGGGGAATGAGGGGACCTTTGACTAATTTCATAAGAATCTCTTGAGCCCTTTGATCCCTTTCCATGTATTCAGATAATGCTTAACCTTCGAATGGTTTGGAGACTTTTCCATAGATATGATCAATGACTTCACTTTCTTCGAGGACTATGTGTATCCTCCTTTACCATGCAAGGAAGTTCGATGACCCAACCAGCTTATAGATCTCCTTGCAAAACGAAGTCATTTTACTAGATTAGATTATAGTATAAAATATACTTACTTGACAAGTGAAGATGAAATCTTCAACTTGATCCCTTTGATGATGGTTGGTGAAGAAGTATTAGTGCCCTTTTGGATGATCTTCTTCCAAATGAAATCCCTTCTTCAATAAAAGGAGATTACCGCTTTTATGATGACAACGCCTTTTGATCTAGCTCCCTTTGTTGATGGTAATTGATGAGGATGTCTTGATGCTTCCTCGGATGATCTTCTTTAAGGATAAGGGAGGGGTCCTCGCTTTAATGAGAGGGAACTTGCCTTATAGCCTTTTTTGAAGATGATGACAATGCATTTAGGATTTGGAAGCATTGTTTTGTGCTATTTCTATTATCCAACCAGATTGGATAAACGAAGCAAGGTATGAATGGAAGAAGGACGAAGAAGTATGGCCACTTATTCAAAAGTTGCAAAAGATCCCAATTCAAACAATATTGCCAGAAATTGAAGAGGAAGGAAAAATCATATTGGAACCTGGAGCAGTCCCAGAAACAGGAACCCGACAGCTACGAAATCGATCAATTTCAGAGTTTCTCATCAAGTGGAAGAACTTACCCGCTGAAGATTCCACAAGGGAGGATAAGAATTTTCTACAAAAGCATCAAGAACTACTCAAGCGTTGAGGACAACGCTTTTTGAAGGAGAGGGGCATGTTAGGCCCCTATACTACTAGTGTAACCCCTTATGGTTATTACTACAACCCACTTATTATATTGATGTACCCATGTAGTGCTCATATTGTTACTATTGTGCCCCATAGAAGCCCACTATTGTTATTATTGTGCCCTTACATTATTATTGTTATGTCGGCTATGATTATGTTATGACCCCTTAGACTCCTATATATAGAAAGGAGGTCTTTTCATTTGTATCATCCAAGAATTGTTCATTTATGTAATGTAAAGGAGGTTGCCCCCTCGAAGAGGCTGAATTCTAAGGCGTTGATCTATCTTTTCTATCTTTTCTTGAGCTGGTTTCATAACACCTTCTTTGCCTTTAAGATACTTCGATTTCTTCGGTGGTGAATAAGTGCAGATCATAAATGCTTCTAGGGTTTCGACTTTCTCCAAGATGATGTGATCTTAGTCCTAGAAATGCTTCTCTTGGATGTCTATACTTTGGGCTACCTTGCATTGTAGATCTCTTCAACTTGATGAGGGTCTTTGTGGTCTTTTAATGATGACTTAGAGGATCCAAAACTTTTGCTGGTGTAGACTTCTTCTTCGATCTAGGGTTTGATACTTTGATAAAGGTCTTGACTTCACTTTGATATCCTTCAACTTGCTTTGATGCCTTTCTTGAAACTCGATCCTTGAGTGTCTCTTTGATTAGATACCCTTTTTCTTGACTTAGTCGCCTTAGCTCTGATTCCATGTTGAGAAATCTAGGGCATCATTAGTTAGGTGATTTCTCTTCGATTTAGTAATTGCTTCTGAATGCTTTTTACTAATTTAGATTAGAATCTTCTTCTTCTTAGATTATTAGTGTTCTTCTTCATCAAACAGTAACCAATGCATGAACATAAATAGACAAGAGACATAGAATGTAGGCTATCAACCAAGGCTAAAACCTCTTACTCTTTGAGAGGAAGCCGACACAAATTCTTCTTATAAAGATTCCAATTGACGAATGCCAAGACCAAGACCCTTGACCTATTAGCCACTCCAAGACCAAGACACAAGTTCTCTTGATAGTCAATCCTCTTGTTGACTCCTCTTCCACTTTGACCTTCTTAGCAATGAGACATTGTTGTCACCTAGATCTTCATCACTGCCTTGACAACACTATTTCCTTCACCGAGCCCTCTGAGATGGTACCTCAACACAATAGTATCATCAACAAATTGTGGTTGCAACGAACTGTTATGTCACCAATATTGTCTTTCTGCACTAGATGTGACATCGAGACATGGAGACTCTTCACTATAAGGTAGCACTGAGGTTATCTTTGTTAGCTTGTATGCTTGACCAAACCCTTTTATTGAGATAGTCTTCTGCATTCCATCCGAACTGTTGACTTGCAATAGTCCATCCGAATTTCAGAATGATCCGAGTTTCTCTTGACTATAATCTCACTCGTCCTTGAAGGAGATCCAAACTTATCTCTATTTTGTCCACCCAAAAATCTCAGAGAGATGCCTGAAAATTCTGTCTGTGGAATAGGCCGAGGTCCCTATATATAGTAGTTTGTTCATCTTATTAAGACAACATGAATATATGAATAAGTGTGTTTCCAAAATGGTGAGCCGACATGAGTTTGTTACTCCATCCTGAAGCCAACGTGAAGAGGAGGACTTGTGCTTGTCGTTGGAGGGCTTCTAGACAAACTTGAAGACTCATATACATCTTTCATATCCCCAAGAAGGGTTCTTCATACATGACATTGACTCTTTGACTTTACTGACAAATCCTAAGGCTCTCAATGGGAGCCATCTAAATAAAAACTCTTGCTCGTGAAACCCATGAAGAAAGCATTACAAAATAATTTTATTTTCTTCTTTACATCATTTTACAAAAGTCACAATTACATGTCATTATGAAGACCAAACCTAGTTACACTTCTCAATAAGTGGAAGCTTGTTGAGTAGGTTGGCAGGGTGGTGCAAGGTAGAAGAATGGAGTCTCCTTGAGGTTGGAGCTTTTGAACACTTCAGGGTGGCAGGGTGGTGTTAGGACAAGTTGGGCTTGCACAGGGCATTGGAGCGTCCTTCCAACAGGAGTTGGTAAAGCCAGGGCGTTTGAGCACCCTTCTAGTTGGAACTGGTAAACCGGGGCATTGGAGCGTCCTTTAGTTGAAGCGTATAAACCAGGGGGTTGGAGCCACCTTTAGTTGTTGTTGAGAATCTTGGAAGTTGGAGCTTCCCATTGATGTATTCTTGAAAAGACCAATATTAAGATGTGTGTGGTGGTTTTTCCCTCGAAAGGGTTTCCGCCTAAAAATCTTTGGTGTACTGTTTTTGATGTTTCGCATTTTTGAATGGTGTTGTTATCTGTTCATGTGATGTGATGCTAACTTATGCTTTAATTTAATGTTAATGATAATCAATGCTCTGTGAAGTTAAAATTAACTAATTGAAGTGAAACACTGATTCACCCCCCTCTTAGTGTTTCCAACATAAAGGAGTATCACTCAAGAGAGTTTGATGTTGATTTTAATTTTAATGACTTGGGGTGGATTGGTATGGATTCAAATCCAATAGTAGCATAGCACTAGGCATGATGCATGCAAGCACTAGCCATGCAAGTCATGCTTTTGAGAGTAATACTATTGTAGTTGCAGATGCCCTTGAGGAGTCTGACCAGTCCAAAGACATTGAGTAGAGGATGTCTTTTTAGCTCATGCTAAGGATCCCATTTCTAGCAATGGTGATGAGTTTGTTGATTGATCGTGTTGATCAATGATTTGTAGTAGGCCAATAGATTGCAACTTGTTTTTTGGACTGTAGAGGCCCTTTAGAGACTTATTGACTATGTATTTTGTTTTTGATATGTACTAGCCTTGGTGCCATTTTGATATATTCACTCTTTCATGGTATATACATGAGTAAAATTCGCATATTTTTCCTCTATTGTTTTGGAATGTCTAAAATATATATATATATATATATATATTTTAAATTAAAATTTAAGTATTTTATGTATTTTTTAATAAACCAAGTCAGTAAACTCAAATCAATTTGAGGCATGGCTAAGTGTGAGTCTAAGTTGAGCCTCGGTCGATTTTGAGGTAGAGATTGAGTTTTAAAAGATTGATTTACCCTTTTCCTCTACCATGATCCTCTATGGACATCAATGAACACCATAAATTATGGTGAAACTTGCTAATCTAGGCCTTAGAATATGGTAGAAAAAGCTTAACATGCCCAATCAATGATTTTGGATTTAGTGAAGAGTACATTTTTGCTAAGGCCATGCTTGAGGAGTTCACCAATTAGCAACACCAACATTGAGGTACATAAAGGGTTTGGTTCTCTTGAATCTTGATTAAATGCTAAATCCCAATACCCTCATACATGATAGAATTTGATGAAAATGCTACAATCTTGCCAATCCTAAAAAGCTAACAAGTGTTTAGTCCACTGAAGTTTGAATGGGATAAGGAATTCTACTTTCTCCATATGAAGTGCAATGAGGCTCTATCCATTTTCCTTAGCACAATAAACATTTATGAAATGGATTCTGGGAGGATCCAGGTGGATGTCAAGTTAGATCCGGATCTGGTCCAGGGATTTGTGGATCTAGCCCTTAGGGTTGATGGACCCGGTAACACAGACATGTTTTAAAAGAAATGAAATTTTTTTGATAACTTGAAAATTGATCCAGAACATCTCAAGATTAACATGTTAGAACACCGTGTATTGTTATGTTTGTGTGCATGTAGGTAATGCATGCTTTGTTTGCTTTTTATGTTTTTAGCGAAATGATGAATCTTAATGACTTTGTTATAAGATATATATATATAATGATTATCTTTATTTATTTCAGGTAATTTTTTAAAAAATTCTCTTGTTTGTAATGTACCAAAACTAAAATGTGCAAATATTTCTTCACAAATTTCAAATTTTCTTTTTGACAACTTTTTACAAATAGTTGTTTTGTAATACTTTTGTCAAACACCTAGGAAACACCTTCAGAAAACACTTCAAGGAACAAAGATTTCATCAAACATTTCATAGACAAATAATAATGATTATCTTTATTTATTTCAGGTAATTTTTTAAAAAATTCTCTTGTTTGTAATGTACCAAAACTAAAATGTGCAAATATTTCTTCACAAATTTCAAATTTTCTTTTTGACAACTTTTTACAAATAGTTGTTTTGTAATACTTTTGTCAAACACCTAGGAAACACCTTCAGAAAACACTTCAAGGAACAAAGATTTCATCAAACATTTCATAGACAAATAAAGAGACTTGACAATAATAAATGTCTGAGGCAAAATAAGCTTTTATTGAGATTGATCTTCAGGAGTTTACACGTATAATTTCAATGTAGAATCTAGGACTCGCTCCAACCGAATTCTTGTTGTAGACAAGACTAGAACAATTTTCAAATTGATAACTACTTTCAATGATACAATTTGACTTCTTTTCAGCATTCCAACCATTAAGCAGTTATACTCGAAGATTTCAACCATTAACTTTAGTAGAGCAATAGAGATCACAGTAAAAACAATGAAACAAGAGACACCAAAATTTCTTGGGACAAAACCCCACAAGGGGAAAAGCTCGATAATATTTCCTTATGAGAGAGAGAGTTCAATTCATCAAAATGTATTTTATAATATTCCAGTCAAAGGTCAACCATTGACCACATTAGTTTCCAAGTCAAATAGAGTTAAAGGAGAGAGAAAGTTAGTAGACTGCTCACAAGTCAATGTCTAGTCAAAGGGGCCGAATTTTGGCTTGCAATCATTTGGTCAAGGGGCTGAAATTCTCCCTGCAACTCCATCGTGAAACTTTGGTCAAACCTCAATCTTTTTTCAGTGGTCAAAGCTTGGTAAGTGCCCAGAACATAGACATAAAACTTCAGTCAATGAACTGTCCAAGATTCAAAAATATTCGACCTCCAAATACAGTCAAAGATTCGGTCAAACCACAAGAATATCCAAGTCAACGCTGGCCAAACTTGTCTTCTTCCTCCTGCGCACGTGTGAACAAAAATTCTTGTTGTAGGTCAAATGGATGAGTTGAAGTGATGCCAAATGAAGTCCAACGATTACCAATTTATATGTGTGTCAAGAGGTGGGTTTTGACCTTGGGTCAAACCCTTTCAAATGATGGGACTGACTTATCAAATTTAGGCCGAATTGGACAACTAGAAGATAAATAAATTTTCCTTTGACTTTGACAATGAAAATACCGACCGCAACTGGCATTTCTCAACGCTCCCTCTTAGGTAGGGAGGTGCTTTTAATTCTCTCTCTCAACAGATTTACAAATCTCATTATAAGGAAAGATACATAACATCAAGCTTATCCCACAAGCCAAAACCAAAAGGTCAGTGCCCAACTGATCATGGGATCAAACAATATCGTTCATGAGGCCAAACTGTCCAACCATATGAAATGGTTTCTTAGTCAAGCACAATGACCTAAGGGAGCACTCGAAGCCTCAGAACCAAGTTACCAACCATAAGGTTTCTCAGTCAAACTCAATGACCTAATGGAGTAATCAGAACAATCTTCCCAACCATAAGCCATGTTTTTTTAGCCAAGCCCAAAGAAGATTCATGATGCTATACAGTCAATGTTCTCTCTCTCCAAGAGGAATTCTTAGCCACTCGAAGCTTCTCACAGAACCAAGCAAACTTTATCCAGGACAGTGGCTTAGTCAAAACATCAGCAACCTACTCAACAATAGAAATGTATTCGAGCCTTTTCAACTCCTCTTTGGAGAACATCCTGGATATAGTGACAATTGATCTCAATGTGCTTCAAATTATCATGAAAAAAGCAAATTCTCAGAAAGCTTCACATAGCCTTGATTGTCACAATATATCACAGTGGATTCCAACACCTGATCAAATAATCCAACAAACAATTTTCAAAGCCAAACTGCTTCACATGAGGATACAAATATTATATATTAAATATGTGAATAAGAATGATTGATACAATGAGAATGAGAGGCTTGCTTATATACGAAGCAGGTGTCACTTCATGAGAGTCATGTCTCATTTAGACATGACTCTTCAACCTAATTACTAATTAACTAATCATTATTTAGGATTATTATCATTTACTTGATTTCCTATATATTTATTCATAACATTGCCTTCCTGCTTAGAAAGCTTTGTCCTCAAAGCTTGTTAATGAAAAAGGCTTGATTTCTTTTTTGGCTTCGAATGTCTTTCTATCTCAGAACTGTCATCTTTGTCGATACATGTTGATATGATCCTTTAAGTGACAAACAAAACTGTCGCACTGAGAAAGGATCATACCATCCTACATTAATCTTCTGTGGAGTATTTTGATCTTTGGAATTTTCTAACGACTTGTCATCATTATTCTTTGGAACATCAGTTTGTTGTTTCTGTTCCGAATGGTCTCGATACGTAGCATGGTTGAGTTGTCTACTCATGATTCGGATGACAATAAGGAACTTTTTTGGTTTGACTTTCCCTTATTAAGTGTGTGGATTTTTTTTATTTACTTCAGGTGACAACAATGTTGAGTTGGTTAGAGAACCTTCACTTGGGTTGTTTATCATTTGAACTACAACATCTAAGTGATTCTTTTCTTCAACTAGTTTGCATTCTTCTTGAATTATGATATTCACTGGATCGATATTCATTCCCTTGTCTTCAACTTGGACTGTTACGACGAGAGATTTCGGTACTTTTTCTTGAGTAAATTGTTCTAACTTGTCTTTTAATGCTTTTTTATCATCCTTAAGTTTCTTAATTTGAATGAGTAGATTTTGATTATGGTTTCTCAGACGTAAGGGTTCTTTGGTTTCTGATTCATCAAACTTAGTTTCAATGTTTTGACTTTTGAGCTTTTCATCTTTCAGATCTCTGATTTCTTCTAATAATTTTTTTTAAGGTTCTTTAAACGCAAGGTTTCCTCTTCTTGTTCTGATATGTGCTTTTTGAGTTCTTTCTTTGTGACCTTAATCTTCTTCACTTGTACAAGTAATTTTTCGATGTGGTCCTTAAGGCGAGAGATTTGTTCATCATTTTCCATTACTTCCTTGTAATGTATATCCACAAGATTTTTATGTTCATGTTGTAACACTTCCTTGTTTTGTTGAAGTTTGGCTATTTTGTCTTTCTCTTGATCTTCTATCTGCAATTTCTTGGTACACTGGATAACATCGTTTGGTAGAGGTGATGACGGGCTTTGAACATGCAATGTGGATTCTGTTTTCTTCATTTCCTTATATCTTGCCATTAATTGTCTCATATTTCTTGCTAATAATCGTTTATTTGCATCACTTAGAAGTTCGACTAAGGTAAAAGTTTTGTAACATTTTGTGCAAACAACGTTTTGATTTCTGAATGATTCTTGACAATTAGGGTATCCTTCTGAACAAAAAGGACATATTGCAAAGAAACCATTATTCTTTGTAGACGACATTTTTTTTTTCTTCAGTTTTTTTATCTCCCTTTTTTGTTATTCAATTTTATTGTTATTCCTTTTTCCTTTTTAAATTCTTTCAATATATAACCTCTCTTTCAATATATACTTTTTGAATGGTCTCTTTATATATATATATATATATAAGCCTTTTTCTAAAATCACCTTTTTGAATATATGTACACCTTTTATCTTTTTATCCACTCAACAATAATAAACTTCAATGACTCTTTAAAGTTTAACCTTTCAACAAAGAAAATGCTATTTTTTTTTTGTTAACAAGGGAATCTATGATATAATTTAATATGTTTGTAATTTATTCAAGCAAGTTTACTTCCTTAAATTTCACAATGGTAATCACCAAATATATTTGAACGCAGTGACGATAGCAACATGTGGGTTTTTTTTTTTTTTTTTTTTTTTTTTTTTTCTTTGTTTTTGTTTCTTTCGAAAATTTATGTGTTGGATATATCTCAAATTCAATGCAGTACGGAAACTTGATGACTGGTAAGGAAATTGGTGACTAGTCAAATAGTTAAATGGCTGCTAGTTTGACCATGACATCGACCGTGACCACAAAAAGGGGAATTGAATCGTTTTTATTTTGTTGCGATGTTACGAATTGTTTAGAGTTGTGGATTTGGGTTGTGGCCAATTAAACCAATTTCTCTGCAATTTGAATACACTATACAATTGTGTGTAGTCGCTTGTGCATGGATATTGAGTGATTGAAAGAGCAGTGGTTGATGGTGTGTGATGACACAAAATTGATGGGGGCAGTGTAAGGAGACAACAATGGACGACGGTTGTGGCAACGGGCAGATGAGAAAATTGCTAAGTTTGCAAATGGCTAATGCAGAATCCCAGTGAATCCAAGTGTGAGATGAAGGCAAAAGACCCTGCCACTGTGTTAGGAGGGACAATTGACAGCGTTGGGTACAACGACAAGGTAAGTTGTTCTTTTTTTTTTTTGTTTAATTTATAAAATTTTCTATATATACTCTCTTTTTTTTTATTAATATTTGTTTTTTGTTGTCTTTATTTTTATTTTTTATTATATAACTATTTTTCTTTTCTTTTTTATATTTTGTATTTTTTTTTTTTAAATGGCCAAAGGCCTGATTGGTGATATGGAGAAACTCCAACTTTTTGTAGCGAAATGCTTAATTTGACGACAACAATGTTGACAAAGCCTTGATGGCCAAGGGCCTGGACCGGAGAGTGGCTAGAGGATCGAACTGCTCTGATACCAGATGAAACAAACAAAGTTCCTTCTACAGATTAATTACTCCAAAAGGCTTGGAATATAAGGATATCCATGAGGATACATATATTATATATTAAATGTGTGAATAAGAATGATTGATACAATGAGAATGAGAGGTTTGCTATTATACAAAGCAGGTCTCTCTTCATGGAGAGTCATATCTCATTTAGACACGACTCTTCAACCTAATTACTAATTAACTAATCATTATTTATGATTATTATCATTTACATGATTTCCTATATATTTATTCATAACATTGCCTTCCTCCTCAGAAAGCTTTGTCCTCAAAGCTTGTTAATGAAAAAGGTTTGATCTCTTTTTCGGCTTCGAATGTCTTTCTGTCTTGGAACTATCATCTTTGTCGATACATGTTGATGTAATCCTTTAAGTGACAAACAACACTGTCGCATTGAGAAAGGATCAGACCATCCTAGATTAATCTTCTGTGGAGTATTTTGATCACTCAAATTTTCTAATGACTTGTCATCATAGGACTGGATTGAGGTTACATCATTATTCTCTGGAACATCAGTTTGTTGTTTCTGTTCCGAATGGTCCCGATACATAGCATGATTGAGTTGTCTACTCTCATGATTCGGATGTCGATAGGGAACTTTTTTGGTTTGACTTTCCATTATTAAGTGTGTGGAATTTTTTTTATTTACTTTAGGTGACGATGTTGTTGAGTTGGTTAGAGAACCTTCAGTTCGGGTGTTTATCATCTGAACTACAACATCTAAGTGCGTCTTTTCTTCAACTAGTTTGCATTCTTCTTGAGTTATGATATTCACTGGATCGGTATTCGTTCCCTTATCTTCAACTTGGACTGTTACGATGGTTGATTTTGATACTTTTTCTTGAGTAAATTGTTCTACCTTGTCTTTTAATGCTTTCTTATCATCCTTAAGTTTCTTAATTTTAGTGAGTAGATTTTGATTATGGTTTCTCAAACATAAGAGTTCTTTGGTTTTTGATTCATCAACCTTATTTTCAATATTTTGACTTTTGACCTTTTCATCTTTCAGATCTTTGATTTGTTCTAATATTTTTTTTATTAAGGTTCTTTAAACACAAGGTTTCCTCTTCTTGTTTTGATAAGTGCTTTTTGAGTTTTCTTTGTGACGTTAGTCTTCTTCACTTGTGCAAATAATTTTTTGACGTGGTCCTTGAGGCGAGAGATTTCTTCATCATTTTTCATTACTTCCTTGTAATGCATATCCACAAGATTTTTATGTTCATGTTGTAACGCTTACTTGTCTTGTTGAAGTTTGGCTATTTTGTCTTTCTCTTGATCTTCTAGTTGCAATTTATTGGTACATTGGATTACATCGTTTGGTAGAAGTGATGATGGGCTTTCAACTTACAATGTGGATTCTGTTTTCTTCATTTCCTTATATGTTGCCATTAATTGTCTCGCATTTCTTGCTAATAATTGTTTATCTACATCACTTAGAAGTTCGACTAAGGTAAAAGTTTTGTAACATTTTGTGCAAACAACGTTTTGATTTCTAAATGATTCTTGACAATTATGGTATCCTTCTGAACAAAAAGGACATATTGCAAAGAAACCACTATTCTTTGTGGATGACATTTTTTTTTCTTCACTTATTTTATCTCCCTTTTTTATATTAATTTTTATTGTTATTCGTTTTTCCTTTTTAAATTCTTTCAATATATATCCTCTCTTTCAATATATACTTTTTAAATGGTCTCTTATATATATATATAAGCTAAGTCACAGGACACGTCCTCCATGGTCCCGTGTCCTGTATTTAATGTGCCGGACACGAAAACAACCCTAAAACGCGGCGAAAACGTTTTTCATTGTGTCCTGTAAAACGTAAAATGTATTCTGGCATTTTCGTCATGTCCTTCATTTGGAAAACAGGTATTCGGTTGATCGAAAACGTTGCCCTAACGTTTTTCCTCCGGTTGAGTACGTACCGCACGAGATGTGTAGTTTAAAGCCCATCTAGAAGAACTTCCTCAAGTATAAGCCCAACATCATCTGGAACAACTTCCTCAAGTATAAGCCCAACATCTAAATTAGCTGCTATGCCTTCTGTTTCTGTTTAATTACCGGTTGCAACATCTTCAGTTTCTGTTCAACCACAGGCTGAAACGCCTTTAGTCTCTGTTAAACAAATGCCTGCAATATCTGAATTAGCAACTACGCAATCAATTTCTGTTCAACAACTGGCACCAATGTAATCAGTTTCTGTTTGCACTTAGTCTCTGTCCAATCACTGGATGCAACGCATTTAGTTTTTGTCCACCCACCTGCTGCAAATGTGATACCTTCCTCGGATCAAACATGTAGACATTTCTCTTTTATTTATTATACAGGTAGAAGGTTAATAATTGATAAGCATAATATAGTTGACAGTGAATTTCATCCATATCGTGATATACTTGTGTGAATACCATAGTTTATTTGAATTTGGTAGCCTCTAGGGCTATATTCTAGAAATTGAGTGTGGAGAGAGGATCATAGTTTGCATATGGCATAGAATGATCCATGAAAGTCAAGAAAAAGTTTTGACATATAGCTAGGTCAATCACTATTATATTTATAAACAAGTGCATGGAGCCATTAATATGACTATTGATCTTTAATTCTTTCTTATATTTGTGATTTATTTTAATTTTACATTTGGCATAGGTATTTCTATAACCAACCAACTAGTATTTATGTGAATGCACGTGATCATATTTCTTACTCTCTTAAACTATTGTTCTCATCACAAATTAGACACTATATTTAATTTGCCACATCACTCTTGCATTTCTTTGATCCTTTACACAATTCCTCCACATCACAAAGTGTAATAATATGGAAATATGTGGTGGTTGTGCCCTCTTTCAAACTGAAATTCCATGATACTATTAAATGTCATGCTAGTTAAACTCCAAATCCCTTCCTTGACTAGTATTAATTCATTGACTAACCAATCCATTTAACTTGCAAGAGGAATCATTTCCAATGTATAATTATTTACTACCCCAAAGTGTGAGAGATACTTAGGATTTAAGGCAGATTTATACCAATTTCTTATCATTATTCCCCACATACTCATGCAAAGACACTTCTGAAAAGAAGATAGCTCTTGTATAAGCCCAACATCATCTAGAATAACTTCCTCGACTTAAGCCCACGAAATGTGAACTTTGAAGTAATTATATTTTAATTTGATTAGATAAGTGCAGCCTGCAATTTAATATGGATAAAAAACTATATATATATATATATATATATTATTTATTAAATATATATAAAACATGTCCCTCGTGTCCTGTTTCTAGGTCGCTGCATTTCGTATTGAATACTCGTATTTACGTGTCCTCCGTGTCTCGTGTGCTCGTGTCATGTGACTTAGCATATAAGCCTTTTCCTAAAATCACCTTTTTGAATATATGTACACCTTTTATCTTTTTATCCACTCAACAATAATAAACTTCAACGGCTCTTTAAAGTTTAACCTTTCAACAAATAAAATGTTATTTTTTTTTTGTTAACAAGGGAATTTATGATATGATTTAGTATGTTTGTAATTTATTCAAGCAACTTTACTTTCTTAAATTTCACAATGGTAATCACCAAATATATTTGAACCATAGTTTTAAAAACTGCTTAGAAAAACCGGTAACCGGTCAAACCGGCCACTTGACTAGCTGGCCGGTCCGAACCGGCCTAAAAACCCTGTCAGACCCTTCATTTGCCCGATTTTTGGCCCTAACCGGTGAAAACCCGCTGGTTTAGGACGGAACCGGCCGGTTTATGGCATGCTCACCGAATCTTGGAAAAAGGCGTTGGTGGTTTGTGGTTTAGGGGTTTTGGGGGGGAGGTAAATGTATTTTCCCTCCAAAAACACCCTCTCCAAGCTATAAGAGACCCCTCTCACTCTCATTTGTCTCACACAACTGATTTGAAGTGTTTGTGAGTTTGTTTGTGAGCTTGGAGAGTGTGGAGTTTTTGCTGAAGTAGTCATCTTGGAGTTGGAGTTGGAGCTATTTTGGAGATAGTGTGTAGCTGTCAGTGGAGTTGCCATCTTCAAGAGGAGGCTAAGGGAGCTAGTTTGCATTTCCAGGTAAGGATTTGCACTTGATAATTCCTCATTTGAGTCTGCTGTCCATGAATTTTTTTTTAATGTGTTATACTTATAAACTTCTCACTTCTATGATCTATCATGTATGCTATAAACTCTCTAGCTCTATGCTATCAAATTTTGTAGCTTGAGCCTTGCATGTGCATTTGTTTTCCTACATTTATCTTTGGTTTTCCATTTTGCTTAGCTGCAATTTTTTTTTTTAAATGGCAGATTTCTTTGCAAATTGTTATTATTTCAAGCAAACATGGCTCTAAAAGGAAAGGATAGTGCATGGGCTCATTGTGATGTAATTGATGGAAAAATGATATGCAAATTATGCCATAAATCTATTGGAGGTGGGGGTATTCTTAGGTTGAAACAAGACTTGGCTGGGATAAGAGGCCAAGTAAAGCCATGTGATGCACCAAATGCACTGTTAGGTCCTATTAGGGCAGAATACATTGCCAAGATTGAAAAATTTTATGAGGATAAGGCTAGGGAGAAGGCCATCCAAGATGAAATTGCAAGGAAGAGGGAATTATTAGAAGCCATGAAAGAGAGTGGGTATGATGATTATGAGATTCAAGACTCCACTTCTATCCCTTCCACCAATGACTCCTTTCACTATGTTCATCCTTCTGTTGGACTTGGCCAACCATCAAAAGGAACAAAGAGAGCAAACATCCAAAGTTATTTCTCATCTTCTGCCAACATTGCCTCTTCTAAATCTAATCCCACTTCCTCCCAACCAAGTTCTCAACCCACTTTGGATCAACATTGGAAAAAAAAATGCAAAGAAACTTCTCACCAATACATTGCTAGATGGTGGTATGATTCAGATATCCCATTTAATGCTGCTCGCTCACCTTATTACCAAGCTATGTGGGACTCTGTTATAGCTGCAGGAAAGGGCTTCAAAGGCCCTAGTATGCATGACTTGAGGGGAGCTCTTTTGCAAAAAGAGATATCTTCCATTGATGAGTATTTGGTTGAGTTTAAAGAGTCATGGCTCAAAACAGGTTGTTCCATTATGTCAGATGGATGGACCGATGGAAAGAACCGCACTATCATTAATTTCCTTGTTTCTTGCCCTCAAGGAACCATGTTTTTGAAATCAGTTGATGCATCTGATAAGGTAAAGGATGCAATCCTTCTATTTGAGCTTTTGGATAACGTTATTCAGGAAGTTGGGGAGCAGCATGTTGTGCAGGTCATCACTGATAATGCCTCAAACTATGTTCTTGCTGGAAAGATGCTTGAGGCCAATATAAGACCATATTTTGGACTCCATGTGCTGCACATTGCATAGACCTCATGCTTGAGGATATAGGCAAAGTGGAGTGGGTAAAAAACACTGTAGAGCATGCCAAGTGCATTACAAAATACATTTACAACCACTCATGGGTATTGAACCTAATGAGGAAACACACTGGAGGCAAAGAGCTTGTTAGGCCTGCAATTACGAGATTTGCAACTCACTTCCTCACATTGCAATGTCTCAATGGTCAACATAAAAACTTGCAGAAAATGTTTTCCTCTGAAGAATGGTCTGAATCTCGGTGGGCTCGTAGACCAGATGGAAAAGACACCAAAAAGAAAGTGTTAGACACTTATTTTTGGAAAAGGTCTGTAGAGCTTGTGAAAATTACCGAGCCCCTTGTTAAGGTGCTAAGGTTGGTGGATGGGGAAAGATTGGCCATGGGCTACATTTATGAAGCTATGGATCAGGCAAAGGAGCAGATACGGGCAGCTTACAAGGACAGGTTAGCTAAATATGGCCGTATATGGGAGATCATTGATAACAGATGGAACAATCAACTCCATCGTCCTATACATGCAGCCGGGTATTTTTTGAACCCAAGGTATCACTATAAAAATCGGCTAGGAGATCAGCATGATGGGGAGGTCAGAGCTGGATTGATTGATTGCTTGGAGCGCATGGTCCCTAACCATGTAGACCAGTTGGAAATACATAGACAGCTTACTATTTTCAATATGGCAAGTGGTACTTTTGGCAAAAACTTGGCAAAGATGGCAAGAGATGTGGACCAACCAGGTAAGCAATTCCAATTTCCATTTTGTTTTTCATTTCAAGTTAAAATTGTTTACGTTCTTTACAATTCAAATTATAAACTAAGTTACTAATTATTGTCTTTTTCTTTGCAGCACATTGGTGGGAGTCATTTGGTGGCGAGTGTCCTCAATTGCAAAGGTTTGCAATTAGAGTCCTCAGTCAAACTTGCAGTGCTTCAGGTTGTGAGCGCAATTGGTCTGTTTTTGAGCGCATACACACGAAGAAGAGAAACCGTTTGGAACAAAAACGGTTAAATGATCTTGTTTTTGTGCAATACAACCTTCGACTGAGGAGGAACCAAATGATGAGCAAATCACCTGATCTAGATCCCATTGTGTTGGACGATATTGATCCAACATCAGAATGGGTGGAGGAGACTGAAGATCCTGTGTTTGAGGCTGATTTTGATATCGACATGGCTTTAGCGGGGGATGAGGCAGATTATGTGGCGGCATCAGAACGAGGATCAGTAGCGGCATCAAGGAAAGGCAAGGAACCAATGGAAGGCACTAGTTGTGCAGGTCGACAAACTCGTGCTTCCATTAGGTCCACTTCTATTGTCATTGGTGGCATTGATACTGATGTTGCAGATCAGGCTGAGGCATCCTCAGATTCTGAACCAGATGATGTCTATGTAGCTCCTGATGATGATCCTGTGTCTAGTAGTGGTGATGGACTTGATGATTGATCATGTGTACACTGTAGACTTGTAGTAGGCCAATGGCCTCATAGCTTGCAGCATTGTTTTTGGACTTTATAGGCCATTTAGAGCCTCATTTCTTATGTATTTTGCTATTTTGTCGATGATATGTATTGCACTCGGTGCCATTTTGATATATTCACCTTTGCATGGTATATAAATGAGCAAACTTTGCATATTTTGTCTCTATTGGCTTGGAATCATGGTTTTACATCTTAAAAATAGTTTTGTTTCATTAAAGATTAATTATTTAATGTATTTTTTTAAAACCGGTTCGTTTAGACCAAACCAGTCCCGATTAGACCGGTTCCGGTCGGTAAACCGGTTCATTAGGTGGACCGGTTCGGTCATCGGTTCTGGTTTTAAAAACATTGATTTGAACACAGTCACGATAACGACTTGTGGGTTTTTCATTTATTTTTATTTTCTTGGAAAATTGATGTGTGTTGGATATATCTCAAATTCAATGCAGTACGGAAACTTGATGACTAGTAAGGAAATTGGTGACTAGTCGAATAGTTAAATGGCTGCGAGTTTGACCATGACATGGGCTGTGACCACAAAAGGAGAATTGAATTGTTTTTTTTGTTTTTTTTTGCAACGTTTTGAAACGGTACAAATTGTTTAGATTTGTGGATTCAAGTTGTGGCCAATTAAACCAATTTTGCTGCAATTTGAATACACTATGCAGTTATATGCAGTCGCTTGTGCATGGACAGTGAGTGATTGAAAATGCAGTTGTTGATGGTGTGTGACGACACAGAATTGACGGGGGCAGCGTAAGGAGACAACAATGGACGACGGTTGTGGCAGCGGGCGGATGAGAAAATTGCCGAGTTTGCAAATGGCTAATGCAGAATCCCAGTGAATCCAAGTGCAAGATGAAGGCAAAAGACCTTGCGACTCTGTAGGAGGGACAATTGACAGTGTTGGGTACAGTGGCAAGGTAAGTTGTTTTTTTTTATTATTATTATAAATTCTTCTATATATACTCTTTTTTTTATATTAAATATTTGTTTTTTGATGTCTTTTATTTTTATTTTTTGTTATATAACTATTTTTCTTTTCTTTTTTGTATTTTGATTTTGATTTTTTTTTTTTTTGTTATAAATAACCAAAGCCCTGATTGGTGATATGGAGAAACTCAACTTTTTGTAGTGAAACCCTTTACTTGACGACAATAATGGTGACAAATCCTTGATGGCCAAGGGCCGGGACTGGAAAGTGGCCAGAGGATCGAACTACTCTGATACCAAATGAAGCGAACAAAGTTCCTTCTACAGATTAATTACTCCAAAAGACTTGGAATATAAGGATGTCCATGAGGATACAAGTATTATATATTAAATGTGTGAATAAGAATGATTAATACAATGAGAATGAGAGGCTTGCTTATATACGATGCAGGTGTCTCTTCATGGAGAGTCATGTCTCGTTTAGAACTCTTCAACCTAATTACTAATTAACTAATCATTATTTATGATTATTATCATTTACATGATTTCTTATATATTTATTCATCACATTGCCTTCTTCCTCAGAAAGCTTTGTCCTCAAGGCTTGTTAATGAAAACGACTTGATCTCTTTTTCGGGTTCGAATGTCTTTCTGTCTCGGAACTGTCATCTTTGTCAATACATGTTGATATGATCCTTTAAGTGACAAACAAAATTGTCGCACTAAGAAAGGATCAGACCATCCTAGATTAATATTCTCTGGAGTCTAAGTCACGATATTCGTCCTAAACCCCCTACGAATCCCGAATCCAGCGAATCCGACACGATTCGGTTTGGATTCATGTCCAAATCATATGACATGTCGTGTCTTTTTCCGACACGTTGAATCCGAGGTCGTGTCATGATTTTCGAAAGCGTGTCGCGATTTTGGGAAACGTGTCCTGTTCATGGTAATGTTAAACTCTTAAAGTAAAAGTGACATTCTCCTTAATCTTCATTTTCATCCTTTTACTTAAATTTTTAACATTACCATGAAATGACTCAAGATGTTTGATAGTGGTTCCGGCCTCATTGGATTTCATATGGAGAAAGTAGAATTTTAGATTTCATTCAAAATCCAGCAGACTTATCAGTTTTTCAGGATTTTAGGATTGGGGGATTGCAATGTTTCCATTGAATTTTGTCATGTATTAGGGTATGGAACTCGTATTTAATCAAGAGCACCAATCCCTCTATGTACCTTGATGTTAGTGACATTGGTTTTCGAACTCCTGTATCATGACCCTCCTAAAAATGTACGCATCACTCAAACAAAATCTTGACTTGACATGTTATGCTTGTTCTATCTTATGTTAATGCTTAAAGGGTGATATTAATGACAAAGATCCCTATACAGATACAGAGGTAATGACAAAGATACCTCTGGATATTAATGCTTAGAGGGTGATATTAATGACAAAGATCCTGATTTTCCAACAAGACTAAAAAATTAGACATTTCTCGTGGTGGCAAGAGGGCCAAGCATAAGAAATAGATAATAGATTGACATGTATTTGAATTTTGTATGTACTATGCATGCTAATAGCTATAGATGAAGATCTATGTTTGAAATCAATAAATTTGTATCATTAATTAAAATTTGTGTAAGAAATATGATAATATCTAATTTTTAATATATATATATATATATATATATATATATATATATATATTAAAATATATGTATATATATATATATATTTTTAATAAAATAATATATAACGTGTCCTGTTACGGGGGGTCAGCATATCCGAATCCGCACCACGAATCTCAAATCCTACGTGTCTCGAATCCCCGTGTCAGGTGACTTAGTGTGGAGTATTATGATCACTGGAATTTTCTAACGACTTGTCACCATAGGACTAGATTGAGGTTACATCATTATTCTCTGGAACATCAATTTGTTGTTTCTGTTCCGAATGGTCCCGATATGTAGCATAGTTGAGTTGGCTACTCTCATGATTCAAATGTCGATAGGGAACTTTTTTGGTTTGACTTTCCCTTCTTAAGTGTTTGGAATTTTTTTTTATTTACTTCAGGTGATGACGTTGTTGAGTTCGTTAGAGAACCTTCACTTGGGGTGTTTATCATCTGAACTGCAACATCTAAGTGCTTCTTTCTTTCGACTAGTTTGCATTCTTCTTGAGTTATGATATTCACTGGATCGGTATTCGTTCCCTTATCTTCAACTTGGACTGTTACGACAGGAGATTTTGATACTTGTTCTTGAGTAAATTGTTCTAACTTGTCTTTTAATGCTTTCTTATCATCCTTAAGTTTCTTAATTTTAGTGAGTAGATTTTGATTATGGTTTCTTAGACGTAAGAGTACTTTGGTTTCTGATTCATCAACCTTATTTTCAATGTTTTGACTTTTGAGTTTTTCATCTTTCAGATCTCTGATTTGTTCTAATAATTTTTTATTAAGGTTCTTTATACACAAGGTTTCCTCTTCTTGTTCTGATATGTGCTTTTTGAGTTCTTTTTTTATGACCTTAGTCTTCTTCACTTGTGTAAGTAATTTTTCAATGTGGTCCTTGAGGCGAGAGATTTTTTCATCATTTTCCATTACTTCCTTGTAATGCATACCCACAAGATTTTTATGTTCATGTTGTAACGCTTCCTTGTTTTGTTGAAGTTTGGCTATTTTGTTTTTCTCTTTATCTTCTAGCTGCAATTTCTTGGTACACTGGATTACATCGTTTGGTAGAAGTGATGTTGGGCTTTCAACTTACAATGTGGATTCCATTTTCTTCATTTCCTTATATTTTGCCATTAATTGTCCCATATTTCTTGCTAATAATTGTTTATCTGCATCACTTAGAAGTTCGACTAAGGTAAAATTTTTGTAACATTTTGTGCAAACAACGTTTTGATTTCTGAATGATTCTTGACAATTAGGGTATCCTTTTGAACAAAAAGGACATATTGCAAAGAAACTACTATTCTTTGTGGATGACATTTTTTTCTTCACTTATTTATCTCTGTTTTTTGTTATTAATTTTTATTGTTATTTCTTTTTCCTTTTTAAATTCTCTCAATATATAACCTCTCTTTCAATATATACTTTTTAAATAGTCTCTTTATATATATATATATATATATAAGCCTTTTTCTAAAATCACCTTTTTGAATATATGTACACCTTTTATCTTTTTATCCAGTCAACAATAATAAACTTCAACGGCTCTTTAAAGTTTAACCTTTCAACAAATAAAATGTTATTTTTTTTGTTAAGAAGGGAATTTTATCTTTTTATCTAGTCAACAATAATAAACTTCAACGGCTCTTTAAAGTTTAACCTTTCAACAAATAAAATGTTATTTTTTTTGTTAAGAAGGGAATTTATGATATAATTTAATATGTTTGTAATTTATTCAAGCAAATTTAGTTCCTTAACTTTCACAATGATAATCACCAAATATATTTGAACGTAGTGACGATAGTGACCTGTGGGTTTTTCATTTATTTTTATTTTTTTGGAAAATTGATGTGTGTTGGATATATTTCAAATTCAATGCAGTATGGAAACTTGATGACTAGTAAGGAAATTGGTGACTAGTCGAATAGTTAAATGGCTGCTAGTTTGACCATGACATGGACTGTGACCACAAAAAGGGGAAATGAATCAATTTTTATTTTGCAACGGTACAAATTGTTTAGATTTGTGGATTCAGGTTGTGGCCAATTAAACCAATTTCACTACAATTTGAATACACTATACAATTGTGTGCAGTAGCTTGTGCATGGACATTAAGTGATTGAAAGTGAAGTTGTTGATGTTGTGTGGCGACACATAATCGATGGGGGTAGCGTAAGGAGACAACAATGGATGGCGGTTGTGGCAGCGGGCGGATGAGAAAATTGTTGAGTTTGCAAATGGCTAATGCAGAATCCCAGTGAATCCAAGTGTGAGATGAAGGCAAACGACCCTGCGACTGTGTAGGAGAGATAATTGACAACATTGGGTACAACAACAAGGTAAGTCTTTTTTTATTATAAATTTTTCTATATATACTCTCTTTTTTTATTATTAAATATTTGTTTTTTGTTTTTATTATTATTTATATAACTATTTTTCTTTTGTTTTACATGATTTCCTATATATTTATTCATAACATTGCCTTCCTCCTCAGAAAGATTTGTCCTCAAAGCTTGTTAATGAAAAAGGCTTGATCTCTTTTTCGGCTTCGAATGTCTTTCTGTCTCGGAACTGTCATCTTTGTCGATACATATTGATATGATCCTTTAAGTGACAAACAAAATTGTCGCATTGAGAAAGGATTAGACCATCCTAGATTAATCTTCTGTGGAGTATTCTGATCACTGGAATTTTCTAACGACTTGTTATCATAGGACTGGATTGAGGTTACATCATTATTCTCTGGAACATTAGTTTGTTGTTTCTGTTCCGAATGGTCCCATACATAGCATGGTTGAGTTGTCTACTCTCATGATTCGGATGTCGATAGGGAACTTTTTTGGTTTGACTTTCCCTTATTAAGTGTGTGGATTTTTTTTATTTACTTCAGGTGATGATGTTGTTGAGTTGGTTAGAGAAACTTCACTTGGGGTGTTTATCATTTGAACTGAAACATCTAAGTGTGTCTTTTCTTCAACTAGTTTGCATTCTTCTTGAGTTATGATATTCACTGGATCGTTATTTGTTCCCTTATCTTCAACTTGGATTGTTACGACGGGATATTTCGATACTTCTTCTTGAGTAAATTGTTCTAACTTGTCCTTCAATAATTCCTGATCATCCTCAAGTTTCTTAATTTGAGTGAGTAGATTTTGATTATGGTTTCTCATACGTAAGAGTTTTGGTTTCTGATTCATCAACCTTATTTTCAATGTTTTGACATTTGAGTTTTTCATCTTTCAGATCTCTGATTTGTTGTAATATTTTTTTATTAAGGTTCTTTAAACACAAGGTTTCCTCTTCTTGTTTTGATAAGTGCTTGTTGAGTTCTTTCTTTGTGACCTTAGTCTTCTTCACTTGTGCAAGTAATTTTTCGACGTGGTCCTGGAGGCGAGAGATTTCTTCATCATTTTCCATTACTTCCTTGTAATGCATATCCACAAAATTTTTATGTTCATGTTTTAACGCTTCCTTGTTTTGTTGAAGTTTGGCTATTTTGTCTTTCTCTCGATCTTCTAGCTGCAATTTCTTGGTACACTAGATAATATTGTTTGGTAGAGGTTATGATGGGCTTTCAACTTGCAATGTGGATTCTCTCTTCTTCATTTCCTTATATTTTGCCATTAATTGTCTCATATTTCTTGCTAATACTTGTTTATCTGCATCACTTAAAAGTTCGACTAAGGTAAAAGTTTTGTAACATTTTGTGCAAACAACGTTTTGATTTCTGAATGATTTTTGACAATTAGGGTATCCTTCTGAACAAAAAGGACATATTGCAAAAAAACCACTATTCTTTGTGGACGGCATCTTTTTTTTTTCTTCACTTATTTTATCTCCCTTTTTTGTTATATATATATATATATAAGTATTTTTCTATAATCACCATTTTGAATATATGTACACCTTTTATCTTTTTATCCACTCAACAATAATAAACTTCAACAGCTCTTTAAAGTTTAACCTTTCAACAAATGAAATGTTATTTTTTTTGTTAACAAGGGAATTTAGGATATAATTTAATATGTTTGTAATTTATTCAAGCAACTTTACTTCCTTAGATTTCACAATGGTAATCATCAAATATATTTGAATGCAATCACGATAGCGAGTTGTGGGTTTTTCATTTATTTTTATTTGTTTGGAAAATTGATGTGTGTTGGATATATGTCAAATTCAATGCAGTATGGAAACTTAATGACTGGTAAGGAAATTGGTGACTAGTTGAATAGTTAAATGGCTGCTAGTTTGACCATGACATGGATCGTGACCACAAAAAGGGGAATCGAATCGTTTTTGTTTGTTTGTTGCAACAATACGAATTGTTTAGATTTGTGGATTCAGGTTGTGGCCAATTAAACAAATTTCGCTGCAACTTGAATACACTATACAAATGTGCGCAGTCACTTGTGCATGGACATTGAGTGATTGAAAATGCAGTTGTTGATGGTGTGTGGCGGCACAGAATTGATGGGGGCAGCATAAGGAGACAATAATGGACGGCGGTTGTGGCAATGGGTGGATGAGAAAATTGCTGAGTTTGCAAATGGCTAATGCAAAATCCCAGTGAATCCAAGTGTGAGATGAAGGCGAAAGACCCTGCGACTGTGTAGGAGGGACAATTGACAACATTATGTACAATGGCTATGGTGTAGCGTTTGGGTAAGTCCTTTTTTTTTTATTAAATATTTGTTTTTTGTTGTTTTTTTTATTATATAACTATTTTTTTTTTTTTTTTTTTGTATTTTGATTTTGATTTTTTTTTTTTTAAATGGCCTAAGGCTTGATTGGCGATATGGAGAAATTCCAACTTTTTGTAGCAAAACGCTTTACTTGACAACAACAATGTTGATGAAACCTTGATGGCCAAGGGCCTGCACCGGAGAGCGACAGAGGATCGAATTGCTCTGATACCAAATGA
The DNA here is from genome assembly GCA_031772625.1 of Pinus tabuliformis. Lineage (NCBI taxonomy): Eukaryota > Viridiplantae > Streptophyta > Pinopsida > Pinales > Pinaceae > Pinus > Pinus tabuliformis. The sequence goes on along the minus strand of CM062816.1, from coordinate 979,871,524 downwards.
AGTGAACAAAGTTCCTTCTACAGATTAATTACTCCAAAAGACTTGGACTATAAGGATATCCATGAGGATACAAATATTATATATTAAATGCGTGAATAAGAATGATTGATACAATGAGAATGAGAGGCTTGCTTATATACCAAGCAGGGATCTCTTCATGGAGAGTCGTGTCTCATTTAGATATGACTCTTCAACCTAATTACTAATTAACTAATCATTATTTATGCTTATTATCATTTACATCATGATTTCCTATATATTTATTCATAACATAAACTCTCATCTGCTGCACTGGTTTTCCTACATTGGGTTTTTCCGGGGACAATTGTCCAAAAATAACTGTGTTGATGTGATTGATTATTGTGCTTGTATATCACTGTTATTTTCTCTATGCTATTATGTGATAACTGCAGTAGAATTTATTTTAATGTTTTGTAAATAACTTATTGTGGAAGATAAGTAGGAGAACTAAATCAGTTATTGCAGTGGAATTTCGTGTTAGAAATTTTCACAGAGAGGGAGTAGTATGTGCGGGTAAAGGATTGGGACCATGCACCCAAAGTCAGGGTTTCCCAAGTAGTACCACCCTAGAACCAAATGGTCAATAAAGGAGAACCCACGGGGCTAAGATCCAAGGGTAACAACCAAAAGAGATCAAGGAGACAAGAGCACAAACTATACCCACTCTTTCCGCCAAATCCCCCCATCAATCCATACCCAAAAGTATCCATGATAAGTAAACCCAATACTCAATTACCAAATGACAAGACATACCTTTAGATTCGGGAGGCCCACTTTCAAACATACAAAAAATATAGGTGGGTGAGGGACCACATAGCTGGCTTAGTTGGCAGAGAAATGTCACAATGAGCTAGTAGGAGGCATCAATGGGCTGCTGGCTGCCGACTGAGGCTCATCATGGAGAAAAATTTCTCCGGGGGATATCACCCACAAAGTTGTGGGTGACACAGCCCATAACATACTTGAATACATCATACTACTCATTATTAAATGTAAGCACAACTGTCCTTCATGTAATGCATTTTGTAAGATATTGACACAGTCTTCAAGATATGGCATATTAGTTTTAAAGAATATTATGATGCAAGACTTAGACCCATATTTGGTCCTTTCTGACAGAGCTCCTCTTGAGTTGGTTTCAAAGGATCAAATATTCCAGACAATAGTTGTACATACCTCACATCCAAAAGAGTTTAAGGAGGCATTAAACTTCAAATTAGCTCTCAGATATTCATCATCGTAGAGTTGTCATCATATCAATACAACTTTTATGTCACATACTAACAGTGTTACCTTGAGAACTATCAACGGTTTAGAAGGATGAGAGGACTTCATCATACCCGATCTTCTAGAGTTTTGATACAATATTGTTGAGTCTTGCAAAATTTAAGATAAAGAGATCCATTCCTTCCATGCTAGACCTGTACTTGATCTCCAAAGAAAAAGGTTACAGAGATGACAATACATGCCTCAATTTCAAATGTCAAACTTCAGTCCTTGTCACACTTCTTCTTAATCTTTGTCATTAGGGCAATCTTTGTTCTCAAGTACATTGTCTTCCATAACACACAAGAAAATGAGAATGCTAGCACAAAGCATTTTAAGATTTCTTCTTCTCGGCCTTCTTTCTTTGACAGAGATATTCTCGTCCTTCAGAGATTTGGTTCGGAGGTCTACGAGGTCTTCAAATAGAGCTCTTGGTCATCATCTTAGAATTTCAATTTTTTCTCTTTGTTTGTAGACATGTTTGATCTTCAAGGCTTGAGGCCTTTTGGTCTACTTTCAAATCTTCTTATGAATGCAAGAAAGAAACTAGGGCTTCGACCATTTGAGATTCACTCACTGAGGTTTCGACCTTCTATTATTCGCCTGACGATCTTTAGTGAGACTGGGTCCTGAGGAACTTCTTCTTCTTCAATTCCTTTCTACTTTTGTCTTCATGTCATTTACCTTCAATGGAACCTTTGAACTTGAACTTTTAATGGTCATCATTCTTATGATCTGCAATGGATGCAACTTGTTTCTTTCGGTGTGCTGCTATAATAAGTTCAATAAACACCTCAATTTCATGATAAGGATCCCATTATATGAACAAAGTCATTGGTCAATATCACTCTGAAACAATTTTATGCTTGAAAGGTGTGTATCCAAATATCTTTGTAGATAGTGTAAGATTCGTTTATGGTCAATATGAAGGCCTCAAGTCTTGAGACTTAGCATTTCAGGCTTCTCAAGCACAGACAGAACCTTGCACTTCTTGCAAACTGAAATAGACTTCCGGCCTTCTTAACTGTTCCAAAAAAGCTCGGTCTTCACTTCAGATCCTTGCACTCCTCCATAGAGATCCGGACCTCAGGCTTTAACATAGACTTTGGTCCTGCACACAGAATACTCGGACTATACTCAACTTATTCTAATCATTTGAGACAGGGAAGGAGGAATGTCTTCTTATCTTGGTTTAGGCCTCCTTGTCTTCTTGTCCACCTTTGCTTGAGAGAACAGAACTGATCTTCTAGAGTGCTCTTTAGGTCTTCGTGTATCTCAGATAAGGGCTCCTTCAAGCTTGTTTTCTGCCTTTATGAAGGAATTCATGATGAAGATGATCAATTAAGATAAAAGATAAAGGATCTCAATGCTCTTTAAGGCGATCTCAGTGCTCTTCAAGGTGATCTCAATGCTCTATTCCTTCAAAGCTCCAATAGCATGTTGATTTTCTAGTTGCAGACAAGACTTGAACAATTTTCAAACTGATAACTACTTCCAATGATACAATTTGACTTCTTTAGAGCATTCCAATTGTTAAGCACTTATACTTGAAATTTCAACCACTAACTTTAGTAGAGCAACAGAGAAACATGACTTAGGTTATATCCTTAAATTAGGATTATCCTAGTTTGAACAGAATTATTTGTTTCCATGGTACTTTGTATAAGACAACCTCGTGTTGATGTACATTAAAGGTATTTCTTTTTTAGCTTTTCTATTATCATTTGTAGAATTCACCAATTTGGAATTCTGATTGTAATCTTTATGAAAAGTAAAAATGTTTCATTTATGTTTTGTGATTTATTTTCGAATATTAACAATGCCATTTGAAGAATGCAGGAAATCAATGATGAAAGAAAAGCTGAAGCAGATTCAAAAGTTGGGCATGCTCCATTAGAGTTGGTTCCACCAACTCCTGCACTGAAGTTGCCTCAACTGTTTTCTTTATCTCCAAATCCCTCAGAAAAAGTCAGTTACTTGCCGAAACATCAGGTGGCTATGACTCAGATGCGTAGTATAGAAACACTTCCTGAATCTGACAAAGTGAATGGACTTTCACCAACAGAAAGTCTGAGAAATGTTGATATGCAAGGTCTGTGCTTTTCTCTGTGCTCAACATATTGTGGTTTTGTGATACAAAGTGGTCCTTATAAGTACATCTTCTCCAAATTTCATAGTCATGATTTAGTTTATTGTGTTTTGCAATGTTTATATGGCTATAATAAACAATCCATCTTTAATCGTCATGCAGATAACGGGAATTCTGAACATTTTTTTTTAAGGAAATCTGTACGGGAAGCAGCACTCTCCAAACCAACCGTTACCTTAGAACACATTGACCAAAATGCTGAACATTATTTTATACCACTTTCTTCAACAAATAACTTTGCTAAGAGTGGAGCTGCCAAGAAATCCACAAGAACCCAGCCAAAGTTAGGGGTGTTTAGGTCTTTAGAAGACAGTTACAAATTCAACGATGATTCACTTGTTGGAAAGGATAAAGGTCTCAATCGCGAGCACTTTCATGGTGTGTTTGACCTTAAAGTAAATACTGATAAGTTACATACCTCAGCAAAGTATGCATCAAATGGGCAGTTGTCTGTGAGCTTTTCGAAATTGGTTCGTTCTGAGATACAAGAAAATCATTTTTCAGAGATGGAAGGTGATAGTGTTGGCGAGGAATTAGTTCAGCCATTCTCCCCACCTTTGCTTATGGAACTTTCTTCATTTCCAGAAGCATATGATGATTTACTAGGTATAAGTTCACTTTGTTAAGAAGCTTTACTTTATTAAGTAAACCTGAGATATTTTATGCTTTTGTTAATGAAATGCTCGATTTGTATTCGTCTTGGGTTGCATGTCTTTCTAGGGATTTTGGTTAGCAAGTCTTTAAATATTTAAAATATACCCTTAAAAAAATATTTACTTTGTCTTCAGGGGAAATGTTTGCAATACTTGTACATTTACATTCTTGCTTGCTAGATAGAAGTTTTTTCATAATGAGAATAATTTTTCAATGGTCTGGATATGTGAAGTCATGGAGATCTGACATTGATACATATGTTTGATTGAATGAGGATGTTTAGAGATATTTCCTAATGCAGTTTGTCACTGCATGTGCAGCTCCAATGTCTGAGGGTGATGCTGCTTTGATGGAATGTTCAATGCAAACCATGCACGCTTGAGTGGCCAGACCAAGTGAAATTTTTATCTGCTAATCTAGAAGTCCTTTTGAACAATGTTTGACAGAAGTTTGTGTCAGATGCGGATCTGTAATGTATATCTGAGTGCTGGATCAATGTGTCTTTGTATCAAAACGGCACACATTTTCAAATCTGTGAGTCATTTTACTTCTGTGGCATGTAGTTCTCATCTTTGTAGGATACCTTTATGTGCATATATTTATCATTTTTTCTTCTTGTAAAAAAATGATGGAATTTCACCTGTTAAAATAATTCAACTATTATAACACTGATCTTTTGATGGCTCTCTATGTATTCCGTGAGTTGTTTGACTTCCCCGTTGGCCAGTCTCATTTATCTGTTGCCATAATGTTGATGACTTTCTTAAGGAATAAGAAAACTTAATAAAAGTGCAAGAATCCTTGCTTTTTTTGGTGCTTCAACATAATGTGACAAGGAGATACCACAAACAGTTTCTGTAGCAATCAAACATGGAATAACACTGCAGTATTGCAATCCATTGTCAAAGTTAAACCACCGTAAACCACTCTGCAAAAGTAAGTGATCTACTTCCAGCAAGATGGTTTAACTGCAGAGTATCATAGAAAAGAAAGTATACCATGGTGCAAAAACTGGCAATCTACCACTAGAAGGATGGCTGAATGCCTAAGGCCAAGCTGGTCTCTATTGGGGTGCTATTTTGATTTTTAAATATGTGTACGTTGAATAAGTTATGAGGGTCTATTTTTAATTGCTAACCTACAGATGCTACATTGATTATTTAGTGCATGCAGCTTGATGCAATCTTCAAACAAGTTTTAGTTGTTGGTGCAGTTATTCGTAGTTGTGGTGGGCATGCATTAGGTAGTAATAAAACATATAACACTCTGCAGTATCGCTATTGTCAAAACACAGTAAACCCTTCCACACAGGCAGGCGATCTATTTCCAGCAGGAGGAATAAATGACAGAGCATTCTCAAAATGGTAGTAAATCACTCCACAAAAACTGGCAATCTAGTTCCTGCAGGACAGCTGAATGCCTAAGGTTAGGGTGGTCTCTATTGGGGCATCGTTTTGATATCGGACAATGTGCGTGTTGCATAAGGTAGTAGGGTTTATGTTTAATTGCTAACCTGCAGATGCTACATTTAGTCTTTAAAGCATGCAGTTTGATGCGTCTTTGAAACAAAGCCTTAGTGGCGGGTGCAATTATTACTAGTTGTGTTAGGTATTTCTGTATCACTTCCCTTCTACCTCAGGCATGTCTCCTTAGATATATGCAACCTACATCATTAGCTTTTTTGAGATACCTTATAACATGGAAACTGCATAATTGCTTCTTTTTTGTCCTAATTCTACATACCAAAATGTACCGACACTAATTTATACAATCTATTAAAATGCACTGTTACCACTGTGATATTGGTGTTCTATTAAGTTATTAAATACATTACATAGGAGCCATAACTATCTTGACACGTTGATGTTTTCATTGCATATCTTGTAATATAAACATCCGTGGCCACTGTTTTTCTCAGAGAAGTTTAACCATTAACAATGTGGAGAATGCTTCTAAGAAATGTGTCTATGTTCATCTTTTTTCTAAAAGAAAAATGCTAAATCATCCAAGTTAAAATGATGTACACACAGATATGTACATGCATACATTTTTGTGCTGGTCATTATAATATTAAATGATAGTAACACGCAATGTTGTGAACATCAGCATCGGGATAAAATCGCAAGGGTCTTGAAAACCAAAAAATCATAAAAATTGGGAAAATATTGGTAAAAATTGGCAAACATCGGCAAAATTAAGATATCATAAAAATATCTGTAAAAATTGACAAACATCGGGTAGGCCAAAAAATCGTGATTTCGAAATAAAATCAGGATGTTATCCAGATGTTCGCAACACTGCTAACATGTGTAAGAGATGTAATTAATGTGAGTGCTAGGTGGTTAAACTTACACTTAACCACGACAAAATTACTTTCACGTTTAACAAGGTGGAAAATGCTTCTAAGGAACGGATCTTTAGTTTAGAAAAGAAATTGCTATTTCATCCGTGTTCAAGTAATTCCAAACCAGATATTTGTGTATGAATATATGTGTGTGCTGGCCATTTAATGTTAAATGTTAGTGACATACAATTAGCATGTACTTAATGTGAGTGATATGTGATTAAACCATTGTAATCCTAAGTTACCGGAAATGTCACGCTGAACTGCCAGAAACGCCGTTCCAAGTTCCAAAATGGAAACAGGTACAATCCGCATACGAAACACCTTAGAAACATTTCTGAGTCGTTTCAAGAAGTTAGAAACGCCAGATCCGGAAATGGAAATGTTTCAAAGTTTTTAAATTTTTTTCTAATCTGTTTCTGGACTGTTTCCGGATTTCCGTAAACGGATCCACCCTCAAAAGGTCAAAAAGCGGGAACGGTGGTTAATTTCCAACTCCAAGTTGGGCCTGCACAACACAAGACTAAAGGTTAAGACCAATGAAGACTATCCTACACAGAGGAAAAGGTGGGTGTTAGAGCAGAGTCTAACTCTGCACTTTGCACAAAGGGAACAAAGAAAGGGTAGATGCCTTATGGAGCTTGAGACATGTTTTGGTCCACAACAGAGCCTCTCCCTTATAGCAGATGTATCTGCCTCACGCTAGAGGTCGTGGTATTATATGTGGCAGATGATGTGACATCGAGGGTGTTGACATGTGGATCTTGTGACTAACAGGGAGATGCCATGAGGCAGTTCGTGAAAAGCCAAGGTTGCTTAAATTCAACAAATTCAGAGTGTCAAGGAAATTATAACCGTCTCTTGGAAAAAGTTTGGGAAGCCTTTTGTGTTTTGCATATAATTAGTGGTAAGAATACAAGGGATTTACGGAAAGGCAAGCAGGTCGCACAGGTTCCACTCAGGGAGTGATTGGTTCATGCAAAGGGGATCTTGTAGCGAGGAAAGTAAGTGATTAGATATTCCATTTGTAGTGTAGACAATGATAATTCCACTCACTAAGAAAGATCTCAAGCACTCGAGAAGATTAGCAGAAGAGCCATGTCATGTTCACTAATGATGATGACAATGTTTATACTGAATTTGATGAGGATGATTATATATTTTTATACATAGAATCTAGATTCTAAAAGATGAATAGTAATATGAGATTCTTTTATATATATATATATATATGCCTTTTCCTTGCTGTATTGTATCTGGATTTTTTGAAAATTTGCCATATCTGTTTCAAACCCCGTATCCGTATCCCCGTATCCGTATCCGTATCCGTTCCCATTTCTGTTTCAGTGCAACTTAGCTGTAAGCACAAGAAGGTGCTATAAATTATGTAACCAAAGATAATATGGTTGATAAAAGGCGGTATTCCTTTCTAGTATTATTGCATCGATATTAATAAAATATCAAGTTTTGTATTCGCTTGTTCATGAATGTATATATGCATCCTCTTAAAATTAACATGGTATTAAGAGAGACATTCCTAAAATGAGGCAAAGTCTGAGATTGCCTGTTGGAAGGCCCAAATTCCAAAGTTCTACTATGGACCCCATCTCCACATCAAGTGAGTCAATAAAAGCAAACGTGATTTAAAAATGTTCAATTATATAATTCAAGGTTTATTTTGAGGGCAATTGTTATAAAGTTTTTGATTTGCAAGGTTCTAGGGAATACTGTTTTTTAATAGTTTTGGAGGAGGTCAAGAGCATAGTTTATGAATTTTAGGTGGACAAAAAACATATTTCAGTGATTGCAGTGCAGATTGGATTTCACGAGGAAACCATGCAAACAACCAACGATCAGCTAGTTAGTTGCCAAATAATCATTGTCTGTCAAAAGGCATAAAATCCAGAATTTAACATAGTGAAGGCGTGATTTTGTAAACAAAAACCCAAGCGTGAGACGAAAACATTCAAGACAACGAAAAAGGAAAGAAACAAGAAAAAAACACCCACATGAAGTTGTAAACGAGAGATGTGGAGTTTTTTTTTGTATCTAGAGGAAGTGGCAACTACGTTGGTCTCATACTTGTGTGACACGTGATTGATTCCAACAGCTATCGCTATAACTTCTAGGTGCCTACGTATGCCCCTGCCACGGGCACGGGGGAACCGAGGGGATTTGAGCCTCGAATCTCCTCACACATAACACTTCATTTTTACGGCCATCACCGATTGAGCTACCCCCGGGGAGCTAAGAGGGATGTGGAGTTTGACATTACGCAATGTTACGAATAAATTGACCAAAAATGTGGGTAGTTTCAAATATATGTGGAAAGAGAGACATCAAAAGTTACAGCATGGAGAAAGGATGTCAATGGCACACCAAATTTCTCTAACTTTTGAGTTTAGAATGTTGATTTTTTCCCTGAGCTTTTAAAACAAACTTTTGATGCATGAAAAAAGGCAGCGGATTTGAAGGCATTTATTGCGTTGAGAGGTGCTCTATAGCCAAGTAAATGAGGGAGACATTGTTACGTAACTTTACATTAAATTTTTTTTTTTTTTAAATATATGTCGGCTAATTAGTGAAAAATAAAGAATAATATTAAATATGTGGGATCAATTAAACTTATTAACGAAAAGCACATATATACAATACTATTATCTATCACAAAAGAAAATTAAGCTTGTTAAATGTTGAAATTCAGTTGCAAGATTGAATTTCTAGTTATGATAACTACTTGTGATGATGTTTAGTGTTCTTCTTAGTCTTTCTTTATTATTTGTCAAGCAATTACCATTAAAATACAAGAAAATATAGATTATAGTGCACGAGAGACAAGAGACGCAAGAGATTAGGCCAGAGGTCGGGGCAAAACCCACAAGGGGAAAACCTGTCAATATTTTCCTTGTAGATTCTTCATCAATAAGAGAAATCCAAGTCAACCAACCAATGATCCAAATGTCAAGTCAACCCTCCATTAATAGCCCAAAACTTCATCATAACTCTATCAATAAATTTGGTCACAAGATGTTGTACCTCTGTTCTTAGTTGCCACATTCACTAAGATAAAATGTATTAGATAACTCTCGTTCCATAGTAGGAATAATGTCATGTTAAAATCAGATACTTAGAATATATTATTGCAATAAGTTCGAATGCCACAGAATATATGTTGCCATAGTAATTTGGATCCACAGAAAATGTGTTGCCACGATAGTTTGAATTCCACAGAGGATATGTTGTCTTCTTGCAACTCGTAGCTCAGAGATGATATGTGTCTTGTATCTTGCATTTACATAGATATAAGGTGCCATAGATAACTCATTTTATGTGCCCCAGATTCCATGTCCCGGATCCGAAATTGCCTTTTTTAGAAGAGACCTAAACTTGCTTGCCAAAAGGTGGAGGAATGATGCCAATATATAGTTGTTTCCTCATGCTAAAAGACACGACTCTTGGGCATGCCGACTTGTCGTCTGGAGGGGGTCAACTTAGCAACTTGGTGAGACCAATGACACTTGAAAATTTTCGATTTTTTTTTTTTTGAAAGGCTCTTAAAGAACATGCTTTGATAATAAAAATAATGATAATACTTTTCTTCTTTTGTTTTTACATCAAATACATATTGATACAATGACATTTTTGAAGATCGAACCTAGTTACAATTCCAACACTGCCTCTTACTTAGGGAGTTATTCATAATGACTCATCAGAATATTCTCAGGTTGAGAACTTCTATAAGAAATGATTTGGATTGATAACCATCAATGATGATTGCATCATCATAACCAACATTGTCAAACTACCAAGACCTTGACAAGTAAGCTCTCTCTCCACTAGATTAGAGCACAACGCTAGGAGGGCATTCAATTGGACACCATCGCCTCTCAAGGAACATACCCCACCCAAGTTCACCAAGGTATGTCCTCACAGGACCATTTCCTAATCCCAAGAAATCGTTCGTCCACTGGACGATTCTTTACCAAGTCCATGTACTTGACTCTTACGACTATTAGTCTTGGTCAGAATACATTACTCAAGAATGTCTGTCCAAGATGGTTATGCAATCCACCATTCTCCCTATTCATGTTCCTACACTGGACTTATGACGGTTAGTCTTGGCCATAGTACATGAAACATGGAGAACATGGTGTCCATCCTCACTATGTCTCAATCCTAGGAGGAGATAACTACAAGTCTAAGCTTGTGTTGAAAGTACTCATTCTTCCTTTACATCAGCTACCTGTTCTTCCATGGAGATCTATTGTAGCCTCTCGGCTCGTATCTGTATCATATCTTGAATCATAGCATGCATCAATTTTCCAGGTTCTTTGACAATCTTCATAGAGTATCATGATCAAATCCAACATGTTAAATAGTCCATCAAACATTTTATGGAGCCACACTGCGTCACAACTAATTGTACAAATTGTCATATCTTCTTCTGCCTTTGTAATGCAACAAAATTATGTTTCATGTTCTTCTAAGAAACCATACCAGTTCCCAACCATCAATAGTATCTCTAACATCAACACTGCCATCGCAATCGATGTATCCTCAATTCCCTAGTTGTAGTGTAAGATTCTTCATGTCAAATTCTACTTCCAACTCCCTCTAAAGTCAAAATTCCTTCTTTTGACTTATGAATCCTTCTTTCCCGAAGTGCGAGGCCTTCTTTAATGAGGAGGTTGCTTCAAAAATTTAGAGTAACTCTTCTAACTGATGTAACATGTTCATTTCCCTCTTACTAGGAGAACCTTCTTTCTTTAACACTATCATTTGTTGCATTATAAAAATCAAGCCTTACCCCGAGTTTCCTAGTTCCTTGGTTCTTCTTCTAGATTGCATTTGGAAAGTCCTCTTGACTATGCTTGATTGATTCTTTTACTGCCAAAGCCTAAGTCATCTTAGTTATTTTCCTGCAATCCTTACTGGAAGGATATGAGAGGACAATTATAACCAAGAAGATAATACATAGATGAGACTAACCAAAACTTAATGATAATAACAACAATCTTAATTGAAGAGAAAATGTATAGAATACTTATCTTTTGAGAAGAGTCAACTCCCTCTTAATCTTGTACTTGTAATCATTTTTGTTCTCACATCAGCATGATGTCAATTCTGTGATTCTCGAAATCTAGGTCTTCTTCTTTCAACGAAAACGATTAGGGTTTTTGTTCCTAGAGTTTTCTTAGTTCAAACTTTTGCTAGGGTTTACAAACCCTAGATGCTTCAATATCCAAAGTCTCCAAGGCCTGCCAACTTTCAAGAATTGCAAATCCTTCAAGTATATTAATGTGTTAGTTGCAAACCCTAGAAATGTTATCGACAATCCTACTATGCATCAGATGGAATTCATTAATGTTTCATTTATTGATTATCTAACCTTGATCTCAAAAATATGCAAGGAAAGTATCTGAATTCGTATGAGCGCAACACCTAACATATTGAATATGTCGTTATCCTCAAAAGAGGACACAACTTAATATGTTAGCTTATAGTTCATGATATTTCCTAAATATGATCTCTTTATATCCTAGGGATTTAGAATTCCATGTAAAATGATAGACTTCTAAGATTACAAGTCTCTGAGATCAATATTTGCACGAGAACTTTAACGTAGATCTATGCTTGGTTCTTGAATTGTGCAAACAAAATTTATACATATTTTTGGAAACTTTACTAGTCTTCCTTGAATATGGTACCAAATCACAACTGCTCTATCGGAAAATGCAACTAGGTTGGGTCTTCATAATTATCATTGTACTTGTATCATTATGTATTTTATGTAAAAGCAAGAAGAAGAAAAAGTTTTATTATTATTATTTCATTAGTTAAGCATGTTCTTCACGCTTCTACGATTTGATGAGTCAAAGAGTCAAAGTCCTATTTGGACTTCTTGTAAAGAAAAAGGAAAAAGAATTTTTGAAAATCTAATTTGGGTAAATTCTCTTCAAGAAGCCAAGTCGACCTTCCTAGATGTCAAGTTGGCTCATTGAAAGGATGTGTATTTTCGCATATGAGAACAACTATATATTGACATGTTTCCTCCACCAAATGGAAAGCAATTTGATGCTTCTTTGTGATAAGTTCTGAGGTAAAAGGGATCTGAATTTCAAAGGCTACATATTTGTGAAGAAGTGTGAGGTTTTGAGGATATACATCTGCAAGGAACTATGAATATTCTATGGAAGATAATCTGAAATGATGAAAGTTTTCCCTGTGACAGATGATGTGAGCCTATTGTGGAAGATGGTCTGACAAAAATGCAAGTTCTTTGTGATGGATGACTTAAGACAAGAACGAGCTCCCTGTGGCATAAAAGCCAAAGTCGGTGCATGATACTACGACTAAAATTGATGCTATTTTCTATGACTGAGATGATGAATATGGAGGGCTTGACTTGGCATCTTGGAGGTTGGATTTGGGTCTTGGATTTATCACTTAGACCTGATTCTACAAGAAGAGGAGTTTTTTCTAGGTTTTCCCCCTTGTGGGGTTTTTTCCCTGGCTTGGAGCCTATATCTTGTGTCTCTTGTTCTTTATGATCTTCATATTTTTGCATTTTGGTAATTGCTAGATGAAAAGAAGAAGAATACAAATAATAATAAATAAGCTAACAAATTCACAAGTATCATGATAGAGAAATCAACCCTAACACATAAGCATAGTGATTTCTAAACATGGTTTCAGAGCTAAGGTTAATCGATGCCAGTTTTGAAGATCACTCGTATACTCTGAATTGATACGAGTTTTTGGTGAGTCTATGATCTATACAAGCTTTTGTGATTCTCGAATTCTTTTTCTGAGGCTATAAAACAGTTTGAGTTATCCTCTCTATGTGTCTACTGAAGATCCGAACTCTGCAACCTTCTACTGTGATATGGCTCGCTATTCATCTGATATAACTCACACAAATATTTTGTGGCTCGATTGCTTTATCTATGGTATCTCTACTCTTCTCTACAGTTCGCTTATTCTATGTAGCCTCGTGTTAATTTGGCAGCTCAAGGACAAATTCCCTTTTTTGGACAACCTTCCTCACCCAGAGAAGCCCCAAATTTACTAAGAAGAATTTAATTTGGTTAAGGAAAATGTATTTTTAATGTGAAAACCCATAATGACTCAAAAGTACAAGTCAAATTTAAAGATAAATTGGGCCTCCTCCAATGCTTATAAATTCAGCTCATTAACACCTCATTTGGACACACAACACATCATCTTCTCTCTCTTGCTTGGATTGGTTCGTACAACTCTAAAAATTGCAGGTTGATCTCACACGTGCTTTTTTGTTGACTGAGTTTGACTTTTGTTTGGGAGAATTTGACTAGTGTTGACCAACATTGTTTTGGCACCTTTTGACTTGGTTTGACCAGAGTTGGATGTGTTTGATGAGGCCACATTTATTGGCACAAGAATCGAGGATTTATGGGCACTTTGACTTGCATTTACCGCAGAACTTTGACCTGTGTTGACTACAGATCATTTGAAGCTTTGACCACAAATTCTTCTCTCTTTCGATAGAGTTTTGTTCGCTGTTTTGGTGAGGTTTCACTAATCTTGGAAGGCCTTATTTAATGTTTCTTTGGCCGAGTTGATTGGAGGAGTTTGACCATTGACTAGTGGACTGGTTAGGGCACATTTGACTACTGTTGATAGAATTGCAGAGTTTGACTTTGACTAGATTTGAGTATTGGCTCATCATTTGAATATTGGTTGGTTGAATTTGTTAATAGTCAAAGGATTGACTTTGACTCTTGGTTGATGAATTTGGAACATTATACTCTTTGTTGAACATTTTATGACAAATTAATAAAAAGAATTTGAAAGGGTTTTCCCCCTTTTGGGGATTTTCCCTGGCCTTTGACTTATTCTTGTGTCTCTTGTCATTTCTTCTAATTGTCTTCTATTGTACATTGCATTTATTGATCTATTCATTACTAGAAGATTGATTTGATTGCTCGTTGAAGTTAAGAATTAGGCTAAAGTGATTGTAACAACATAGAACAATGGAAAATTAACACCTCATATGACAAACGACTTAGAAGCTTGCACTCTTCTCTGGTATGTACTACAAGGCTTGGTGTATATGTCTTTGTGGCTCACTTTAGTGGCTCATATCTTCCTTTCTATGGCTCCATATATAGTGGCTTGAATATTCTTTTAATATATAGTGAATCACATAAATATACAATGGTTTGTATAGTCCATCTATGACTCATTAACATCTGAGGCTCGAATTCTATAGTGGTTCATATAACTTTGAGGCTGGCATTTTGTGTTTTGTATTTCTCCTATTTGACTTGCATTCTTTGAAGGCGTATTACAGTGGCTCGATCTCTACAATACATTTACAATGGCTTGATGATATACTTTGCGACACACTATGTTTAGAATGGCTTGTATTTGGTGACTTGCACACCTTGATGGCTCGCATATGTATTACAGAGGCTCTCTCAGATATACATATTGACCTCGCTCTGTGGTGCCACATTGATCTCGCTCAGTGACATTGATCTCACTCTGTGGTGGCATATTGATCTTGCTCTAAGGTGGCATGGAATCACTCTATATTTCCTTGGCATCGAATTCTATACAGTGGCATCATTATAACTTTAGCATCACTCCTATTTTTGTGTGGCCTTGCTTGACTTTGGTGACATCAACCTATACTCTCGTTGCTCGCATATGATTACTCTCTCTATCTTGTTGTAATAATATACTTTCGCTAATAGTGACCTTGAAGACAATGTTAACTTACTTGATACATAATTACATCTCAGTCACTGAAATCCAATGGTATTTATGTGAAACAAAATTGTGATCTGAATGAATTTGGTAGACAAGGTCTGAGTTATGAAAGTTCATCGTCAAAGCTACAATACAAAGTTTACATGGTGTGATCCAAGGTTGAGCATCATTGAAGAGTTTGTAACTACAAACGTTAGAACTATGGAGTTTTGGAAGATTGTGGATTCTGTTGGGCATTGTAGTTCTGAGACTTGTGACATTCTTGAGACGGAGACTAATAATTTTATGAAGCAACAATAACTCCCTCCAATACATAAAAGAAAGTTTGACCATATCAATAAAGTCGACCTAAAGTTTGGAAGAAATGATTTAAAGGATTAAAACGTAGTCACAAGTGGAAAACTTGAAGAAGGTCATTCTATATACACAAGAACAAAAGTTTGTGATATGTACAAAGGTTACCTTGAGAAAGAATCTAAAGATCGAGACTTTGTAAAGTACTATATTTGAAGATTGATGAGGCTTATCTCTTAACATGAGTAGCTATCTCTTTTGAATGGAGATTAGTAAACGTAAACTCGAGGAACAAGACCAGATCTCTACAAAGAAGGATAGGTAAAATCAAAGAGGTACGTATAATTCCATGACCTATGTCAAATTGCTTATAATGTTAAGTCCTTTAGGTCATGGTGATGATCAAAATAGGGTCTGCATAAACACAGATTAGAGACAATGACATGTAGGAGATTGATGTTATCAAGCATTTAATTGTAAGTCTTATGGATAAAGGCATGACAAATAATATCATTATGGTTTTGCAACATTTTGCAATGCATGAATAACAAGTCTTGATAACCATGAATGATCTAGGGTTTCCAATTCTTGAGTAACAAGTCTTAAAGACTTTGGCATATAGGGTTTATAAACCTTAGCATAGTTTGGACTAAAAGAAACCCTAGAAACAAAACCCTATCTAATCATGTTGATTGTTACAAATAGATCTAACCCTTGATGTTTAATCTGAGAACAAGGTTGGTGAACAAGCCCAAGATTAAGAGGGTGTTAATCCTTCTCAAAATATAAGTAATTTGTATCTCCTTGTTTATTATCTTTGTACTTTTCCCTTATTTTTCTTTCATGATATTCTAATAAAGGTTGCAGGTCAAGACAAGATTTATCTAAAGCTTACTAGCAAAAGGAAGAAGTAAAAGAACGTGGCAAAGCATGAAAATGGAGGAGAAGGGAACAATTAGAAGTTTGCATCAAAAAAGTTGATTAAAGGACAAGAAGTTCACTTACCTTAGATGGAAAGAGGGAGTTGTAAAGACCCTGATGAATACAATATTGAAGCTTGTTGATTGGTTCATTTCAGATTGATGATTGAAAGTTGAATAGCATGAAGCATATCTCTGTTGCAATATGAGATAGACCATGCAAAGGTATGATGCCTCAAAGGGAGCAAGTACTAGAATCTGACATGAAGAATCCCACACCTTGACTTGAGGCCATTGTGATTTGGTAACTCAGATATTGATGATTTGTTCGAGATATAATTTGGCTCCCTAGAAAGACATGTTTTAGAAGTATAGGCAAAGGTTGGAAAGACATGTTGTAGAAGTATATGCAAAGGCTGGAAAGATAATAGTTGTAATGTCTCTAACCACTTAGGAAGCTTATGGTGAAGTCCACTAACCTAATGTGGTTCCCATAGGCTAAAATTGGAAAATATTTAATAAAGGGAATTTAATTTGCCTAAGGAAACATTATAAAAGTCTAAGGGCTGAAAATGGGACATTCTCTAAGCAAGTGAAAAGTCACTTTAATTTTATAAAGTGAAATGTTATAGAGTAACTTTATAAGAGTTAAAATGGAAAAATGGTGGCAAAAGTGGCCATAAGTTTATAAAAGAAGGAAAATGAGGTGACTCTCCTCATCTGTGTATTTTGAGTTTTTGAGAAAGGAGCTCTTGGAGAGTTTTCTTGAGGAGAAGCTTAGGGTTGAAAACCCTAACCACTATCGCTGGTTTCAGTGTTGAAATTAGACAATCTAACTGGTTCTATGAGTGAGATCACACATATTTCACCCTTGGAGTTCAAGGAGAAATGAGATTATCAAATATTTGTATTTGAAGAGGTATTATCAGTTGAATATATGACTTATTGTTCATCATTCATCTTCTTTTAGGGAGCAAATTCAAGCCAAAACTAAAGCCATTCCTACAACTAGAGAGGACGATATTTCCTCACTTTTGTGTGGGTTGAATCCTCTAGACAAAGGAATGACGAGTCTGGAGATGGGATGGCACGAGTTTCATCGAGAGAAGAGGGACAAATCACTCCACAATTGTGATTGAACGAGTTTTTCTCAACAAAAATCGAATTGTGGTGTTAATGGAGGTTGAAAGCCTTGTTTAATGAATTGTTGACCGCTCACATTGATAACAATCTTATTCGGGGCATGAAAGGCAAGTATTTCTACCATAACGGAGTCGTGGTCACCATCTTTGGAGCAAGACAAGCCATTAACAAAAAATTGGGCCAGGTTCTATGGTCAAAGCTAGGTCGAGTTCCATCAGTGAATCTTGGAACGATTTCACCTATGTTTCTGTTAAGCATGGTTAAGTTTGGGATTGCGGTATTGTGCATCAATATAGTCAAAGTTCAGGGCCTGAATATGGGCATCATTGCGAGTGAAGATTGGCTTTAGAGGTTGGTTCGAGTTTATTATCAGTGCCTAGCCTCTAACTGATGGTATGTTGGAAAAATAAAGTTTGGTGTGACCATTAAGGGGTTGATATGTATGATTGCATTCCTTGAAGAAGAGAGATGATAAATTGAAGGCCATCTTGTTGGAGCGAAATTCCCATGTTCCTCTGCCTCATTTAATTTCCATTATATTTGACAATGAATATATGGAATTGTTATAGTTTGTTTTTCATGATAAATTCATGTATCAACTCTATGTATAATTCTAAGTCAAAGTTCACTAGTTGGGCACTCAGAAAGTTTATGTTTGGATGCATGTTGTTCACTGTATGTGTTTTTCAAATTAAAATTGTGAAGGAGAAACCTACAGTGATATACAATCAAATTGTTTGACTAAAGACACCAGCGAAAATTTTAAATATAAACTTAGAAAAAAAATTGAAACTTTGAAAGATTATTGGAAGGGAATTTTACAGTGGTATCAGAGCATGTTCTTGGACAGCTGTGAGGTCTGAGGGTAGTTTGACAATGATTACATGACACAAGAAAGTCCTTTTATAGGGATAGCTTATAGAAGGAGGTGTACCTACAAAGAACCCACCACTTCACTTACAAAAGAAGATATCCCAGATAGTGAGAGAGGAGAAACACCAAAAAAATGAAAAGAAATCGAAGAGACACCTGAGATAGAAGAGCCAGATATGGGTGATAATGAGGGACAAGCTTTCAATAGTTTGCTCAGGCTAATACATGATTTGGCTAAAGGCAAAAAGGAGATGGTAGACCTAATGAAAGGGATGGCAAACGAAGGGACTTCTACTGGAAAGGAACCTATGAATGGGGAAGTGTCAGATAGTGCAGAGGGCAGCCAATGACCTGTTGTTGCACAGAGCGATGCACGATCATTTAGAAAAACGCCCAGACCTAATATGCCTCAATTCTTACATGAGACAATAGGCGATCAAACAGAGAAGATTATTCAGAGAATCCCTTATGCAGATGATATGGAGGAATATAGAGCATTGGGACAAGAATTCTAGTCTACAATGAACATCAATAATTTTTGCCACCTTCAGTTGAAGAGTAGACCTAAACCATTTCAAAGGGTCTCAAGGCAAAATCAAGAGCTGCAAAAAACATTGGGGAAGGTGACCATCCCCTACTTTGATGGGTCATCCAAATGTTCAGCTTGATCATGGGTTTAAAAGTTGGATACCTATTTCCAGTTGCATCAGATGACAAAGGAGGAGGCTATTAAACTAGCCACATTACACTTGGATGGTGAGGCCCATGAGTGGTGGTACCATGGGTTGGTGACTATGGGTCATGACAACATGACCTCATACACTAAGTTCACCCAAAGACTCATTGAGTGATTTGATAGAATGTTATGTATATACTTCACAAAAAATAAATAAATATAAATAATATAAATACTAAGTAATCAAGTAATGATTATGTTAATAAGTCATTAGTTAAGTGAAAATGCATGTCTAAAAGACATGCCTTATCGTGAAGGGACACCTCCCTAGTATATATGTGGGCCCTCATTGTAACATTCTATATCACTTATACATTTTATATATAATAAATTATTATTACAAAATACCCCGTGTATTTTTACAATCAAGCCAACAAGCTATAAGTTTTGTTGCTTCAGTGGTATCGGAGCCATGGCGCACGATATAATCATGCGAGTTTTTAAACGTTGTTCGCCGCACAATATGCCATTACGTTTATGTCCTGGATGCATAGAACAATTTAATAAAAATCACGAAACATTTCAACATTTAGAAAAATGATATGCAGAGTTAAAGCATGTCTAACGGAAATCCATAATAAGGTAGATGATAACGATAATGAAGAAATGAAACAAGATCAAGATGAGGATCCATATGAACTTGATCTTGATATGGATGAGAATGAGGAATATGAAAATGATCCAGATGAAGTTGATTTTGATGTGGATGAGAATGCTATCAATAAAGATGGTGATAAAAATGAGCTTGCTAACCCTGAGACTATTGAAAAAGCTAAAAAGAGTATAAAAACAAATCATGTAATTTCACCTGAGTCTATTGTGGCAAAAGCCATTGGAAAAGGGGTTAAAGAGTCCCCTGAACCTAAGAAGGAAAAAAACCCTCCAAAACCATATGCAAAGGAAGTAACAAAGGATAAAGAAATACCTTCTTCAGTGGAGAAGGAAGATAAATTTTATACTTTGGAGCTAAGGAAAAGTTTAAGCTAGAAGGAAAGAACAACCAAAGATTTGGATCTTGATAGGAGTAAAACAGTGAAGGTTTTATCTTCTTCTAAGCCAAAAGTTAGAAAAGGGACCACCATGCCTTTGTCTTTCACTAACAATGATGTCAAAATTTCAGTTATGGCTATAATTGAAAGAACAACAACTATAGCCTTTAAGTACAACACCTAGGAGCAGAGGTCAAATTTAGGATGAAAATCAACTTCAATAATTGCCAAGCACACTTCCAGACTACAAACCAGTGATTGTCTTGGAGCTAAAACACTCATAAGGTTGCTAAAAAATTATTCTAGAAGTCACGCACTGAAACTAAAGACATCCATCACTGTTGGTGTTGTGGGGCTTCCTAATGTAGGTAAAAGCAACATTATAAATAGCATAAAAAGATCACATGTTGTCAATGTTGGGGCCACCCTGGGCTTAACAAGAGAAATGCAGGAAATTCACTTAGACAAGCATGTCAAACTATTACACTGTCTTGGAGTTGTGATGGCTAAACCTAGTGACAGTAATGCAAGAATTGCTCTTCGCAACTGCAAAAGGATTGAAAAATTAGAGGATCCTGTATCTTCTGTTAAGGAGATTTTGAAGTTGTGTCCAACTGACAAATTGATGTGCTTATACAAGCTACCTAGCTTCAATTTAGTCAATGAATTCTTGCAAAAGATCACATCAATTCGTGGTAAGCTAAAGAAAGGTGGTGTAGTAGAAACCATATCAGCTGCCAGGGTTGTTCTACATGACTGGAATGAAGGAAAGATATCGTATTATACATTGCCACTGACATGAAATCAGGGGGAACACATGAGTCTGCGATTGTGTCAGTTTGGGGGAAAGAGTTTGATGTGAATGAGATTTATGGGGAGGATTCTGTCACGATAGACAACTTACATTCTATGATTGATACTTCACACTTTGAAATCCACGTTAATTGTCCTCTTAGTATGGATACCCAATTTGCAGAGTCTGATGAAGATGCTATGGAAGAAGTTGATGATGCCCCTAATGTAACGGGAATGGATACAGGTGAAATTGTGGCAAGTATATCTCAAAAGGATCACAATCAAAATGATAAGATGTATGATGTAGAAGGTATCTTCAATCTGCATGCAACCAAGTCAGAGAAAAAATAGAGGAAAAAAGCTGGGAGAATGCTTGTGAAAGTTTCAAACAATGTAAACTTTGAAATGGGAACTAGAAACTCAAAACAAGAATTCTGACAAAAAAACCCCATACAAACATCAAAAAATTGCTAAAGACAAAAGGGTAAATTTTCAACATGTTTTAAAAATGGCGGTGAAAACCAACTTTTTGTGCAAAAATTTTCCAAAAAACACCCTCAAAACAAAAAGTGTTGATGTTCGAATAACACTTTGCAAAAAACACCTTCAAAACAAAAAGGGTTGATGTTCGAACTAAGTTGCACGAAACGCCGAAACGTTTCAGAGTTTCCGAAACGGATATGTTTAGAAACGTCACCTCCAAAAACTGGGAACGTTGGCTGAAACGTCATATATATATATATATATATGTAAGTGAATAACACATTATCTTGCAAGAAAAAGGGAATAAGACCCATAGATGACAATTTAAAAGGAAAAACAAGTCTATATTAACTAGCATAGATGATTACATGATGGTCGAGTTTCGGCCAAGTTTCAGAGTTTCAGGTATGGGTACGGCCCGGAATGTCAGGTTCCTAGAAATTTCGTGCAACATAGTGTTCGAATAACACTTTTTTTTTTCAATGGTAAATTTTGTGCAAAAAATACCCTTAAAACGAAAAGTGTTGACACTAGAATAACACTTTTTTTTCGGGGGCAAATTTTCAACATTTCGAAATAATGACGTAAAAGATTCTATCATGACTCCGAAAACATTAAAATTTCAAAAAGAAAAAAACAATGAAAAACCACAAAAGAAAAACAGTTAAAAAATAAAATAAATAAATAAATAAATTGTTAAAAGAAACATAATTAACCTATAGAATATAAGAATTAAAAAACTAGGAAAAAAAATAATAATAATAGTAATAATAATAATAATAAACAAATAAATAGTAAGAAAAACATATTTTAAAAATAAAAGTATATATATATATATATATATATATATATATATATATAATATTTTTAAAGCCATATAAAAATTTGGACAAAAAAAACTATAAAATTAAGTAAGTAAAAACTAAAAAAAAACAAAAAAAACAAAAAAACAAAAATATACTAAAAAATAATATATATATATATATATTTTAAATTAAAAACACACATATACATATATATTATTAAAAAAATAAAAAACATTTAATTTTTTATTAAATAAAAAAAACAATTTAAAAACCATTTTAAAAACAAATATTTTTTAATTAAGAAAATAAAAGCTGTCGGGCATGAATCATTTTTTTTAAATTAAAAAATATTTATTTAAATTTAATATATATATATATATATATATATATTAAAGTTTAAAATTTTAATTTGTTTAATTTTTTTAAAGCTCGTGTAAAAAAATTAAAAAAATGCTTATAAATTAATTAATTTTTTTTTTTTTTTTTTTAATAAAAGGTCATGTTTACGAGAGATTTTTCGGCGTAAATCACAAGATATATCATTTGTCGACGCGTTTCGAACCAACTAGTGTGGTTCATCATCTAGACAAGTTGAAAAATCAGATCCAACTTTGCATGTTTAATAGTCTAAGCAGAGCCTCCAACAGCTAACTAGACCAACGACTAAATTTGACTAGGGACTAGGGTCAAAAACCAGTTATTTAATAATTAAATGGAAGTTAGTTATAATAAGGGACCTAACCTCTAAATAAATATATAAATTATATGTATAAAGTAATTTAATTTAAATGGTTGTTAATTTAATAGTTAGTTGAAAGGGATTAACTATTTAATAAATACATAGAAAATATGAATATTAGAATAAAACGTATAACTATTTATTTATAGAGATATAACTAACTAATTATATATATATGTAAATATATAAAGAATTATAAAATTGGTTGTTAAGTTAATAGTTAAAAAATAATAATAATAAAATAATATATATATATATATTTTATAGAATAAAATAATATTAAGTTTAAAAAAAATAAAAATTAATAATAAAATTCTAATTAACAAGATTTAAATTAACTGTATAAATGAATATACTTAAAGGATTAAACTACCTTATAAAAATTAAATTTATAAATATATATAATATAAAATAAATTAATTAATTGGGATAGTAGTTAGATATAAGGGCACTAATAGCACGGCCTGGAGTATGCCGTAAAACTGCTTCTGCTTGGCTAAGATCTCGTCTTCCTCGGACGTAAGGAAACAGGTTAACTGCCCAAGACCCAGAGGCATCTGGCAGGAGTGAAAGCCTGCTCCCTTACGGACCACCAGCGGGTTATTACAGGTGGCGTGGTTTTCCTTGATAACGGTGATGAGTCAAATCGACATTCGCGTATAGCAGCCAGAGATGGTTGTCCTCACTGTTGGTTTGACACCTGAGTTTGATAGGTTTTGCCACCTTCGGAAAAAAAAAAAGAAAAAAAAAAAGGGCACTAATAGCATAAAAATATTAAAAAAGCCAAGGGCGGAACAAAATTAAATATTTTAACAAATCAGATAAAATAATAGTAAATGCTAAATTAAGTTATTATTGTAATAATCTAACAGATCAAATAAATAGAAGAGTCCAGAAACACGGGGAGGGGGAGAGGTGGAAAGAAAGAAAGCGACTAGGAAGAGAGTGCTGGAACCCAACACCTATTGATTTTCTAGCCATCTTCTCTATTGAGATTGCTCGGCTTCTTTTCAATCTCAAGAGCTTCCCTAAATTTCCGATGATGGAACTGTGAAACTCTAGCAATGACACTAGCCTCCTCAATACAAACACGATGATTGGTTTTTTCCGCATGCTCAGCTAAAGCAGAAGACTTTAATCTCCTATGCTTAAGGTCAACTACGTGTTCACTAATCCTTTGATTGATGGAGCGGCCCGTCTCACCAATATAGGAGGTCCTACAGGAACAAGGGATAATATATACCCCTTTCATATCTTATCCTTTGAAAGGGGTATATATTATCCCTTGTTACTGTGGGACCCCCTTTATTGGTGAGACGAGTCGCTCCATCAATCAAAGGATTAGTGAACACGCAGCAGACCTTAAGCATAGGAGATCAAAGTCTTCTACTTTAGTTGAGCATGCGGAAAAAACCAATCATCATGTTTGTATTAAGGAGGCTAGTGTCATTGTTAGAGTTTCGCAGTTCCATCATCGGAAATTTAGGGAAGCTCTTGACATTGAAAAGAGGCAGAGCAATCTCAATAGAGAGGATGGCTGGAAAATCAGCAGGTGTTGGGTCCCAGCGCTCTCTTCCTAGTCACTTTCTTCCTTTCCACGCCTCCCCCTCCCCTCATTTCTTGACTCTTCTATTTATTTGATCTGTTAGATTATTACAATAATAAGTTAATTTAGCATTTACTATTATTTTATCTGATTTGTTAAAATATTTTATTCTGTTTCGCCCTTGGCTTTTTTAATATTTTTATGCTATTAGTGCCCTTATATCTAACTACTATCTCAATTAATTAATTTATTTTATATTATATATATTTATAAATTTAATTTTTGTAAGGTAGTTTAATCCTTTAGATATATTCATTTATACAGTTAATTTAAATCTGGATAATTAAAATTTATTTTTTAATTTTTAATTTTAATTTCTATGTTTTTCCTTCAATTAACTTAATATGATTATATATATATATATAGAGAGAGAGAGAGAGGGGTTAGGTCCTTTATTATAACTAACTTCCATTTAATTATTAAAAAACTGGTTTTTGACCCTGGTCCCTAGTCAAATTTAGCCATTGGTCTAGTTAGCCGTTGGAGGCTCTGCTTAGACTATTTAACATGCAACGCTGGATCTGATTCTTCAACTTGTTCTGACGATGAACCACACTAGTTGGTTCAAAACACATCGACAAATGATATATCTTGTTATTTACGTCAAAAAATCTCTTGTAAACCTGATATGGATCACAGAAGCCTCAATTCAACAATAAAAAAGTCATATTTAAAAAAACAAAAATTAAATGTTTGTTATTGGCAAAAAAAATATATATATATATATATATATATATATATATATATATATATATATGGTTTTAAATAAAAAACATTTATTTATTAAAAAAAGCTAAATGTTTATTTATTTTTTTATTATTTTTAAATCAAAAATAGTTATTTCTTTTTAACTTTATATATATATATATATAATTTTCATATTATTATTATTATTATTTTTAAATGTTTTTAACTTAATTTTTTATTTTTTTTAATTTTTCTATTTTTACTTACTTAATTTTATAGGTTCTTTAAAATTTTGTTTTTTTTTTCCAAATTCTTTAATGGTTTATGAGATAATTTGTTTATTTTTTTTTTTACATTTTTTTTTTTTTTTAAATAATTTTTTTAAATAATCAACATTTAAAAAAAGAAAAATAAAACAACTTGAAAATTCGTTAAGTAATCATAATTTCAAAAAAAAATCGAACATAATAAATTTTAAAATGTGAAAAATAAGTCCTAAAAAAAGGTATGTTGCATCAACATGTTTCAAAATCAGCATCAAAATCACTAACATTTAAAAACAACTTTTTATATTTGATACTTAAGAAAATTTAAAGTGTAAAAAATATGCTAAAAAAAAAGGAAGTGTATTCTGGATCATCACTTTTCAAAATCGTGTCACTTTTTTTCTACCTCTACGAAACAGGTAATCGTATCGGTTATTTAAAGTGCCAAAGACTATGCTCTAAAAAGAAATATGTGTGTTCTGCATCGCCCTTTTTCAAAATCATGTCACTTTTTTGATATCTCTACGAAACAGGAACAGTATCAGTTCCCATTTCAAAGTTTACGTTGTTTTCAAATGAAGTTGGGAATGATGATTATGATTTTGTAGTTGACTATAAAATGCAATTTACTGCTCCATAGACAAAAGTTGATTTAGATAAAGATGATGATGATCACAACCATAAACATAGAAGGAGAATCACTCAATCTCAATATTTTGATCCGGATGGTGAAGAGGATGATGAGATGAGACCTATCAAGAAGTGGGGTAGGCTTTCAGATAATGGCCAATCATTGCAGGAAGGTGAGGCACAATTTTCAGATCGCTGCAGGGAATATAAACCATTACAAACAGAAAGTCTATTGAAGAAACGTAGAGAAGGTGTTTCGTCTATCCCCAATTCTCAGCCCTCCATTGGAGATGATCAAATCATGTCCCTAGATAAACCACTGTAGAAGTTGCCAACGACTGCTTTTGCGTTTGCTTCTAATGATATTAAGGGAAAGGAGGTTGTCGTTATTTATCTACGAAATCTGTTATCTATTGAAAGTAATACTCCAATCGATGCAGTCATCCATCCCTGTGTAGTTCCTTTGCTTGTTGATATTCTGTGGAGGGACGAGGTGCCTCAGCTCCAGTTCGAAGCGGCTTGGGCTTTGACAAATATAGTCTCGGGAACCTTCGAGCATACGAGGGTTGTTGTGATTAACCAGGAGGCACTACCTATATTGGTGGGGATTCTTAGCTCTGTACATGATACTGTCTGACAACCGATGTTCCAGATAAACCAAAGATGAAGCCACGCACATGCCGTCGTTAAGAGAGGTTTCTACCCTGCCGTATGGGTGTGTGCATCTTTCCCATTGATTTTAATAGCTACGTTACCAACATCTATGTTTTATTTTCCTGACCCGTCTACATACCTCTAGTCTCGAGCATTGATTTGAGGAAAGGATGAAGAAACATAAAGTGGAGGTTTGTGCAGTGTGACCATGACTGTTGAAAGGTACATGCCCGTACAGTAGTAATTTAACATATCACACAAAATAAATAAACCATAAAATAATTTAGTGAATAGAATAAAATAAAATAATTACAACATAGGAAATAAAGATAGATTTAAATGATAAAATTGCTTTATAAAAACATATAAAATAGAATAATACAAAACCATATATATGTGTGTGTGTTAAAAAAAATTATATCAAAAAAAATATATATTAAAAAAAACAATTATGGCAAAAAACAAAATTCAAAAATAAAAAATAATATATATATATATATATATATATATATATATATTGTTAACCTTGGATTCAAAACAAAGATACCGACAAATTATACAAATGGACATACCAGTGACGTCAAGTTACATATGCCAAGATGACAAACAAAAGATGAAAAAATTGTTAGCAATACAGCTTTGAGGACAAAGCTTTTGAAGAACGAGACAATGTTATGAATATAATTCACAATAAAATAAATAAATATAAATAATATAAATACTAAGTAATCAAGTAATGATTATGTTAAGAAGTCATTAGTTAAGTGAAAAGGAATGTCTAAAAGACATGCCTTATCGTGAAAGGACACCTGCCTAGTATATATGCAGGTCCTCATTGTAACATTCTATATCACTTATACATTTTATATATAATAAATTATTATTACAAAATACCTCTTGTGTATTTTTACAATCAAACCAACAAGCTATAATTTTTGTTGCTTCATAGGAATGATTTGGAGCTTCATTTTAGAGAGTTGGCGCAGCTCAAGCAGACAGGTTGGTTGGAGGCTTATATTGCAGAGTTTCAAAGGCTGGAAATCATGGTCAAGAACATCTCAGAGGCCAGATTGGCGATGCTATTTGTAAAGGGGTTGGAAAAAACTCTACATGGATGGGTGAACCCACCACTCTTCTTGCAACAATCAACAAGACCAGGGAATTGCAAGATGTCGCCTCAAAAAACAAATTCGCTCCTAAACCTTATTTCCCTCAGAATGGTAAAGAAGTTAAGCCCTTTTAGAAGGATTGGGTTGGGAAATCGAAGATGGATGAGGAGACCCAAAAAGAGCTAAGAAAGAAGAAACTTTGTTTCAATTGTCAGGAGCCATGGGTACCGGGGCACAAGTGTGTTGGTAAGGACAAGGTGGGCAAGGCTCACTATATTGAGGTATACTCAGAGAGTGACAATGATGATGGTGATGAGGAGTCAGTACAGGGGCAGGTACAGGGATAGATGCAACAGACAATTGGAGGTAAGTCCTCACATGTAGAGGGAAAAGCTCCTATTATTGCCTCTATGTTAGGATTGCCTAGATATCACACTTTCATAGTCAAAGGGGTTCTAGCCAGGCGTAAGGTGACAATATTGATTGATAGTGGGGTTTCCCACAATTTCATAGATGCAGACATGGTGGAGTGAAGAGGGATTCCTACTGAGGAGTTCAATGGTTTTACAATTGTCTTACCCGAAAAACATTAGATGGATTGCAATAGATACATCCCTAAGTTAATGCTAACTATAGGGAACTATATAGTGACATAAGACTTCTTTGTGGTGGATGTACCAAACACTAATGTAGTGTTGGGTTGTTAGTGGTTTTACTACATCGGGAAGTACACCATGGACGAGCGGAACATGGAAATGGAATTCAAAGACCCAGTAGATTGCAGAAGGGTAGTTTTAAGGGATATGCATCAATACCCACCAAAGCTAGTGTCATCCAACCACATGGAGGCAGTATTGAGGCGAGGCAATGTTGAGTGGGAAGTAGCCATGAAATCACTCAGACGACTTTTAGGTATTTCTCTATAAACACCATAAAGTTTTTGCTAACATTCCTCCAGGTAGACCACCAAAAAGGGGTTTTGAGCTTGTCGTAGAATTTGAGGAAGGTGTGTAGGTAGTGATAACCAATCCATATCAACATCCCAAGGTCTACAAAGATGAGATAGTGAAGTCCATAAAGGAGCTATTGAGGTTGGGCCATATTTGACCTAGCTCCAGTCTGTTCGCTTCTTCGGTAGTGATGGCTAAGAAGAAGGATGGCACCTTGCGGATGTGCATAAACTACTGGGCTCTCAATAAGAGGAAAATCAAGAACTGATATCCTATTCCTAAGATCGATGAATTAAAAGGGGCCAAATATTTTTCTAAGATTGATCTTCGTTTCGGCTACCATCAGATTTGGGTTTGGGAACAAGATATCCTGAAAAAAGCCTTCAGGTACCACTATGGGCACCATGAGTTTCTGGTTATGCCATTTGGGCTAACCAACACTCTCATGACTTTCCAGTCCTGTATGAACCATGTGTTCAATAAGAAGTTGCGGAAGTACTTGTTGGTCTTCTTCGACGACATGTTGATATACATCAAGACATGGGAAGACCATTGAGGCACTTGAATGAGGTCTTGGGATTTCTGGAGGAGGAGTTATATGTGAAGGAGTCCAAGTGTGAATTTGGCATGACAAAGATGCTCTACCTAGGGCATGTAATTGCACATGATGGGGTTTAGGTACACCAAGAGAAAATTCGGGCAATCATTGAGTGGCCCACCCCAAATAATGTTACAGAATTAAAGAGCTTCCTTGGTCTTTGCACTTACTACATGAAGTTTGTTAATGGTTTCTCGTAGTTAACAACTCCTCTTACAAACCTCACCAAGAAGGGAGCCTTTAGCTGGATGGAAAAGGAACAGAAGATATTCAAGAGGATGAAGGAGGTGATGAGTATGTGCCCTGTGCTTGCACTACCATATTTCACCCAGTCATTGGTGTTGGAATGCGATGCTTCATAGATAGGAATAGGAGTAGTTCTTATGCTAAATCAACACCCCATAGCGTTTGAAAGTTGTAAGCTCAAATATTATGAGTTACATTATTCAATTTATGGTAATGAGATGTTGGCCATAATGCATGCATTGGCCAAATCCAGGCAATATCTGATGGGGAACAAATTTAAAGTTAAAACAAAACATAACGACTTGAGGTTCCTCATGGAGTAGAAGGAACTGAGTGAGAGGCAACAAAAGAAGATCAGTAAGTTGCAAGCCTATGACTTCGAGATAAAGTACATCAAGGGCAAGAAAAATATAGTGATCGATGCTCTTTCAAGGATGTGACCCACCTTCTCACTCATAGAGATGACAAAATATTGGAAGTCGTTACTATTGTTGGAGTATTCGAAGAATACATTTTCTTGTGAGATTCTGGAGGGGTTGATCTCTGATGACAGGAACTAGGTTATGGATGACATCATTTACTATAAGAAATGGATCTATCTGGTGCCATAATCAAAACTCAAAGAGAGAATTATGTAGGTAGCTCACAAGTCACCCTTAGTAGGACATTCAGGATATGTAAAGACCTGCAAGAAGATTAGGGAGATCATTTCCATGGACTTTATCACATGCTTGCCTCTGATGCAAGGCAAAGATTGCATATATGTGGTGGTAGATTGACTCACAAAATTTTCTCATTTCTTTTCCATATCAACGAAGTATTTAGCATTGCAGGTGTTCGAGTTGTTTTTCAAGGAGGTCATCAAATTACATGGGTTGCCAAAGACCATTGTCAATGATAAAGTTAGCAAGCTCATGGGCAACTTTTGGCAAGAGCTTTTTAAACTTGTGGGGACTGAGGTAACTTTGAGCACTAGCTACCACCCATAGACTGATGGGCAAACGAAGATAGTCAATAAGTGGTTGGAAGGCTATCTCAAGAATTATGTAACCGACCAACAAAAATCGTGGGTAAAGTGGCTGCATTTGGGAGAAAAATGCTACAATACCACTTTCCAGATGTCCATTGGCATGACTCCCTTCAAAACAGTATATGGGTATGACACCCCAACATTCGTAGACAAGATATTTGGGGATAGTCGGGCACCTCTGGCCCGAGACTTAGGAGAGCGAGGATATTTTAAAAGTCCTCAAGAACAAACTACACATGGCTCAGAATCAACATAAATTGTATGAAATAGGCAGAGGGTGGAGCACAAATTTGAAGTGGGAGATATGGTGTACCTTCATCTTCAACCCCACAAACAGTCATCATTGAAAACAAAAGGGGCTAAAGAGATAAAATGCAAGTTCTATGGGCCATTCAGAATTTTGAGACAAGTACGAGAAGTCGCCTATGTACTCGAGCTTCCTAAAGGATGTAAAATTCATAACTTCTTTCATGTCTCATTCCTTAAAAAGGCCTTGGGGCAAAATGTTGTTACTTCCACAAAAATCCCACCATTGGACGAGGAAAGAGAATTGATCTTGGTTTCAAAAAAGATCGTAGAAATAAAGGAGAGAAAGTTGTTGAATGGGACAATAAAGGAGTACCTAGTAAAATGGAAGGATTTACCTATGGAAGATGCCACATGGGAAGGTGAACAAGCGCTCAAACATCCTGAGTTGAAATTGCTTTAGGGCAAACAATCTTGGGCGGGGAGGACTGTAATGTCCTCGACCACTTAGGAATCTTATGATGGAATCTTCCAGCCTAATGTGGTTCCCATATGCTAAAACGGGAAAATATTTAATAAAAGGAACTTAATTTGCTTATGGAAACATTATAAAATTCTAAGGGGTGAAAAGGGGACATTTCCTAGGAAAGTGAAAAGTGACTTTAGCTTTATAAAGTGAAATATTATAAATAATTTTATAAGAGTTAAAATGATAAAATGGTGGCAAAAGTGACCATAAGTTTATAAAAGAAGGAAAATGAGGCGACTCTCTTTCATGCATTTTGAGTTTTTGAGAAATGAGCTTTTTGAGAGTTTTCTTGAGGAGAAGCTTAGGGTTGGAAGCTCTAGCCACCATCGTTGGTTTCAGTGTTGAAACTAGACATTCTAACGGATTATATGAGTAAGATAACACATATTTTACCACTGGAGTTCAAGGAGAAAGGATATTATTGAAGATTTGTATTTGAAGAGGTGTTATCAGTTGAATATCTGACATATTGTTCATCATCCATCTTCTTTTGGGGAGCAGATTCAAGTTAAAACTAAAGTCATTCCTACACCTAGAAAAGGACGAGATTTCCTCACTTTTTGTGGGTCAAATCCTCTAGGCAAAGGAAGGACGAGTCTAGAGATTGGATGGCACGAGTTTCATTTGTTAGAAGAGGTACAAATCACTCCATAGTTGTGATTGAACGGGTCCTTCTCTACAGAAATCGAACTATGGTGTTAATGGAGGTTGAAACCCTTGTTTAAGGAGTTGTTGACCACTCACACTATTAATAGTCTTATTCTGGGCATGAAAGACAAGTGTTTTTTCCATAACAGAGTTGTGGTCACCTTCTTTGGAGCAGGAAGCACCATTAACAAAAATATGCGTCGAGTTATGTGGTAAAAGTTGGGTCGAGTTCCATCAGTGAACCTTGGAAATATTTCACTTCTGTTTCTGTTGGGCATGGTTAAGTTTGGGAATGTGGTACTGTTGTAGCGGCTACAACCAGCCTCCAAAATTTTGGCCTGCACCCAATTTCGGAGCCTCCCTTGAGAGTTTCACTTGATGACTGCGCACACTCGGCTTCACTCTATGAGCTCGTGTGAGTCTTCACACCCACCTTGCTTGATCATTTCACCCAAGTTTTTGAATGTTGATGTTAAAGTCATGCTTTCAACCATGTTTTGGTTATACACAAAGTCTTCACTTTGTGTGTAATTGTTGTGTTCGCTATGAAAACATCTGTCGCACTCACAAACAGAGTCACATTCACTGTCACGCAAGTGTGGTCACGGTCGACCAACTATCAATCACAAGTGTCGCACTTGTCGCTTACACCATTGGTCAGTCGTGTTGAGCATGTGTGTCTGGATGGTTTGAGTCGTCTCGTTGTCAAGTCATGTAAGTGTGTGTTTACAAGATCACGTATGCATATTTCGCTCGTTCACACACTTAGTCACCTTGTTGAATTTCTGACGATCGGATTCCTCTCTAACATCTAGACCATCAGCCCACCATCGACTCGATCAATTGTCACCCAGAACAGCACAGAAGCACCAAGCAAGCCATTTCAAGCTGCATTGTCTTCAAGCAAATCAATCAACCTTCATGCTTGTCAACCAGAGAGTTTGACCCAGTAGCCACCTCGAGACTGACTCCCTTAAAAAATTGCGCAGAGGCTGTAGACCTTGCCTGCTCTACTCAGTGAGAAAATTGCATAGACAGGCGGACAGACACCCAGTGCCCATCCCTGTCTCCCTTAGAAAATTGTGCAGTTTTTCCAACCAGCCCTCCCGAGAGTCGACCAGCTGCTCACCCAGAAAATTGTGCAGTTTTCATGACCAAGTCATCTGTTGCCCAACAGTCCGTAAGCTCAGAAACAGCACAGAGGTGACCAGCAAGCCAACCTCCCAACATTAATGCATCTTTTCCCGCCAGCAGCTCCCGACAGCCAACTGATAGTTCCCTCTAGGAATTGCGCAATTTTTGCTACCAAGCTCCAGAAGCTGACTGTCAGTTCCCTCCAGGAATTGCGTAGTTTTTGCTGCCAAGCTCCCGGCTGTTGACTGCTAGTTCCCCTCAAGAATTGCACATTTTTTGTTGCCAATGAACCAACAACTGATTGCCAGTTCCCCTAAGGAATTACGCAGTTTTTGCTGCCAAGCTCCCGCTGCCTGCTCGTTCCAGAAATTGCGCAGATTTTACCTGCCCAACCTTTCCGCAGCCTAGACTGTTCCTCTCAAAACTGCGTAGTTTTGTCCTCCAACTGTGCCAGAACCCCCAGATAGCCACTGTCGATCGGGATTGCCCATCTTCATGACCCAATGATTCCTATGCCGTTTTCATCAGCAATGCTCGGAGCCTCCATCCTGCTTCGCAACCTTGTCACCTCTCCCAATCACCTACATCTGAAATGATCATGCATCATGGTAGACTGAGAGTTTTATGGATTTGATGTCATCTCATCATGAGTGATTGCAGACACATGTACACAAAAAAACATGGCGCGACGACGGATGGGATGAACAAAGGGAGTACATGCAGAAGGACAAGTTCACCAACGGATGAATAAACTATGCATGCAAAGAGATGTGCTCATGAATGGATGATCATGCAAAGATGTGTTTGTGGACAGACGAACGAGAAAACATGCAAGATGTTTTCACGAACAGACAGATGGACGAACATGCACCTTTTGCGAACGGACGAACTTGTCAAGCTTACCAACATACAAGTAAGGAGCACTGTGTGAATGCAACATTTAGCAAACCAATGACCGTTGAAGACTCCATGCACTTTTCCATGCAGAGATGATGTCGTGACACACCATGAGGACATCCATCACCCAGTAGCACTGTAGCTCGACATGCACACCAACAACAGCACAAATGTACCAGCACTATCATGTCGAGTCATGTCGTCCACATATCTACTCTGGGCCATACTGTGAATCAATGTAATGTAACGTGGAAGTCCAAGAGACCCACTTGTTGTACGAAGAGTCATGTAAAGTCGAAAAGTCATGGAAGTCAAATAGTCATGAGGGTAGTTGAACAACCACAAGGGTTAGTTTCACCCTTGGCTATAAATACCCCCTCATTTGTACATGCAAGGGACTTTTCACCTCAGCTCCTCCCACATAGCCTTGAGAGTTTGTAATCTTTTCTTTGAAGAGTAAGTAGTGGCTCCAATGCCCCACTCATGGGGTTAGTGATGTATGGTGTAACAATGTGTCTTGGAACTTTCACTTAATTTAAAAACCTGCTATCAGGTCAGCACGTTTCCACACATGTATTGTAACTATTGTAGGACTAATGTTAAACACTTGTAATGCATGTTGATTTAACCTGTGTTTAACACTTGAACTAATTCACTTGTTGTAATACATATATGTTAATGAAAATGTGTTGTATATGTTGTTAATGTTGTCTCGCCTGTGTTGAATACTCTCATGGACATTAGACAGACCTTTCACAGAAAACTTGCTATAACAACCATTGCACTTGCATGGACTAATCCCCAGAGTGTTATATGTGTTATCTTACCTTGTGTGTTGTGACTTCCGCATCTATGTGGACCGTTCTGCCAGAAGCTGTGTATGTCCTATTGTGTTGTTTGTTCCTAGCAGAGTTGGGACTACTCCCAATCGACTTGGGACTCACTCCCACCCTCTCCCTCTATGGTGAAAGAACCATTGACACAAGTGACACAATCACCAGGCACACAAACCTCACTTCTTGAAAGACAAAGCAAACCACTCTCTTGTGCTGACAAGTAAGAGTTGAGGAAAATCTTTAAGATAATGGCAACTGGGCCATCATACCGATGGGACTCCCACATCAAATGGTGTGAGGTCTAGTTGGGACTTCATACTGGGGTGATCCCCTGAATGTTGGCGGGTCCAGCACCATCGACATTTTTGGCGCTAGAAGGAGGGATAGATGACAAGCTGAGTCCTCACATCTGTTTTGAATCTCTGCATATCTATCATGACTAACTACAAAGTTTCTCTTCCAGAGTGTATGTCTTATGGAAATGACTTCATTATCTCAAAGGAGCTCTAGAATAACTTGTCACATAAAACATACAATGGTGGAGGCTATGTAGCCTTGGTTAGGCATGCGGTCGGTGTTGTAGGCTCATGCGAAAGACATGGAATATTTGAAGAATACATGACCTGCGCATTTTTCGTCTACATGCTTCGAGGGCACCCCATGCACCAGTGTGCCATGCTGCCTGAAAAATCTATTCATTCTCTTTCTCATCTGGTCGCAGAGATAGACTATGCTTTCAATCACTTTAACCATAAAGAACTCGACAAAGAAATTCTGAAATTATGAAAAGCACCCAATGAATCTGTTGAACAATTTCACACACGCTTTTGTAATCTTACTTACCGATTTCTCGAAGATGAAATTGATTGGGAATTTCTCGATGGAAGATTTGAGTATCTTCTTCACATATCTGAAAATCCACAATTCTTGAAATCATTCGAATCCCGCTCAACATACCTCGGTGATGGAGCTGTGCAATCACAGGCAAGCACAGTTGCTGTCACAAGTGACTGTCCGCCTTCACCTCATCAAACAGCGCTACCACCACAGAGTGATGTGGAAGAACATGCACATGGATATGTTGAACTATCACATCCTCTGCGCAGCTTGAAATCCTGTTGGTTGTCACATGGATTCATTCCCTCAACCTCTATCCCCGTGCTCTATTGATCCTTCAGATTATACTGTCTTGTGTTCTTCCATTCTGGACTCCTCACCTGCTGTGAACGATGATCAAGTTGTCGATGGAGTTGGTACTATGCAGCCAACCTGCGCCATCATTCATGATGAGTGTGTGTGGGAATCTAAAGGAGAAATTGCGGTGAAGGATGACTCCCTTCCATCCGTGCCTCACTTGCTTTATCTTGACATCCTTTGTGATTCTACCACTATTGATTTCCCCTGTGAAAATTCATTTCTGGATGCTTCTACTTTCGATTGTTCACAAGACACATCGGATGTCAGTCTGTCATTACATTATAGAGATGACACATCTTCCTCTGAAAATCCATCCAATCTGTCATTTCTGAAAACACAGAGGGTGAACATCCTTTCTTCTCATCTACCCCTCTGCACGATTCGTTAAACCATGAGGATGTCCACATACATCTTGAATTTTCTGATCTTGGTTGTCGTGATCTCTCTACTTCTTCATCCGATCACGATGTTGATTCAATTGTTGTTAATATGTTTAAGACAATGGTCTACAATGATCTATCTGTCGACAAAGTCTGTCGAGGCACTTCACCGCGAGCTAATGGTTATGTTAGGTCCTCGCTGTCTTGAGGTTGGTTTCACTTCTGATTAGGAAATTGTTGAAACACACAAGGCTCCTCATCACTCTCTGCTTTGCATTAAAGATCAACCAAACACCCAAATTTTTCTTCCTCCACTCGAACTACATGATCCCATCGCTCATGCATTGGAGGAATCTTACACAGCAAGCACACTTGCACAACGTAAGTGGTCTACCTTTCTCACGTTTGCTTGCAAGTCACAGTCAAGAGAATGCATACACTCAACATCTATACGTAGTGTAGCACAACACCATGGCAAGTCCAAAGAATGCATGACATGCACTTTCACTCCTTTTTTTTTTGGATGCTTGTAAGCTCGAAGTGTGTACGTCTTCATCGTTATATCTTTCATGCTTGCTAGTTTGCGCAACTACGATGATCGCAAACCATGCCTTCACCAACATGGGTCGACCAATGCGTCGGTGGCTACATTGGAAGTATCACTTCACATGAGACGACCCATGCACTGTTAGCTTAGGAGTAGGAGTAGTATTTTCTTTGAGTTGTTTTCTTGCATGCATGTTTGCTTCTTTCTTTGTGTGTTTTCTTGCTTTCTTGTTTGTTTGCTTACTCACTTTGCATACGCATTTGCTTCTGCTTCTTGCTTTGCTTTTTGGTTTGTTTTCTTGTTTATGTCCGTAGGTTAGTTTCGCATGGACCGTGTGCGACTCTTAAAACAAGCTAGGTGAAGTACATGAGGACTTGTACAACTATCAATACTTGGTTATCTGTCGTCCTGCCTCTTATGTAAGAACTTGTTGCCTTCA
Source organism: Pinus tabuliformis (assembly GCA_031772625.1). Lineage (NCBI taxonomy): Eukaryota > Viridiplantae > Streptophyta > Pinopsida > Pinales > Pinaceae > Pinus > Pinus tabuliformis. The sequence continues at coordinate 979,833,929 of CM062816.1, read as the reverse complement.
GTCCATGATACATCGATGGAAAATACGTACACAGTCCAAGAGAAGCTTGGCCCACACACGTATCGGCTGCAATCACTTGACAGGAGGGTTGACAACCTTCCTGTCAACGGCCAAGATCTTAAGCATTATTTATAGTAGGCTGGGTTGCGCCTTGTTCCATGTACATAGTCTTCTTGTTGCTTGTTGTTTTCGTCTTCTTTGCCTTGCTTACTATCTTTGTTCTTATTTGGTTTGTTCTTCTTACTATTTTTGTTTACGTTTGTTTTGTTTGCTTGATACCTTACTATTTTTGTTTCCGAAAATAAGTGCTGCCAACTACTGCGTTCTGGCTTTTGAATAGAGTATGTGGCTGAGATTTGAAGAAAGTTGTGACACTGCAACACTTGGCCAGTCTTGTGTGTTCTTCTATGTGCTTGGTTATAACCTTCGGTCGATGAAGTCTTGACGGAAAATATGAGCTGTCTGCGAGGGAAGTTTTGGTCCAACCATGAACCTGTGTCCACACTGGGAAGCCCCATGCCTACACTCAGCCTTCTGCTCTATGTGTTCAAGCTCATCCAACTAGTAGAAACGAAGAAGGGGAAAATCTAAACAAGAAAACCTATGTCAGAGGTCTTACATGCCTCTCTGAAGGAACAACCTCTTATGCTCTCAATAAGTCAGGATCCCTCTTCCGCCCCAAAAATAAATAAGTGCCTATGCACAGTTCTCTTGAAAAATACAAAGGTGAAAGAAGAGAAAGACTTCATGCACAGAGAGGTGAAGCATGCAACTCCATCGGGGTATTGACCAGGCTCGCTAGTAGTGGAGCAATGTGTGTGTTCCTACGTGACTCTGTCGGGGTACTGTCCAGGCCTGCTGGTAGCAAAGCAACACCAGAGGTGAAAACTTATAATTGGAAAATCTTGAACTCGCGAGCTATGTTGGAAATAATACTGAGAGGGGGGGTGAATCAGTATTATCAGATCAATAAAACTTTTTTCATTTCCATACTTAGATACATATACGCTACTTCATTCAAGGGAAACCGCGTGTATACGCAACTATGTCTAAAGCAACCAGCGTATATCCAAAATACTTATGATTCAGTTAATCCATTAAATGTTGATCTTTAGTTAGTGTATCACAACTTCATTAACCATATGAACAGTAAGCAGGTGCAGTAAAACAGAACAGATCATCACACACAAGAAGCACACATGAACACCATGATATAAGGTGGAAACCCAATGTGGGTGAAAACCACCTGCTGCAATTCGTTTCTATCTTCCTTTATTAAGAAACTTCTTTTACAATGTACTGGTGCAGTCCTTTACCATAACGCAGGCTACAACCCGAGGAAGGCTACAACCTTCTCTCGTTCTCCAGACTCTCCTGGAAGGGAGCTCCAACCCCCTTTGCTCTTGTACTAGCTAAGATACTAGTACGTAGGCGCCGGCCTACAATCTTCTCTCTTCCGGGTACCACGTTTCATAAATTTTCAAACTGGATACTCCTGAAGCACAACACATAATCTGAAGGCCATGTTTCATCAAATTTTCATACTGGACCCATAACTATCATTGAAGCGCAAAACAATCAATACTAGCATCATCAATCTCTGAATCACTGAAACACTGAAACCCTGTCAACAACACAGTCACCAGAACAGAACTCTGCAATAACAATCAAAACCAACTGTACCATCAAAATCATGCATCAGAGTGCATACGCTACTTGGAAGTGCCGAACCTGCGTGTATACGCAACTTCATCAAGATGAACCAGCGTATATGTCATTAATCACTTATTCATAACTCTGCTGCACTTCCTGACTTCAGACATAACCAGATCATGACATATACAAGGATAATATATGTGTTAGCACCCAGATCTAGTCCATCGGATCACATAAATATGAGTCATTATGATCTTGATCCATATTAGTTCTTATCCATCAATACACACTCATCCAACCAAGATATGCAGAATACTGACACCATTAAACAGACATCAGAACTCATCAACAGTCAGAACTACCTGTAACTTCAGACATCATAGCTCAAATGATATACGCTACTATGATGAATCAAACCCGCGTACATATGTGCCTTTTCCAAGGCCAACCCGCGTACAGATCTAAAAATATTTTCTTATAACTTTGCAGCTGTACCAGACATCAATCATACTATAATATTTATATTACATGCGTCAGTATGCAGATCTAGAATAAGCATAATAAAGATAGTTCATTTCAAACCATTTGATCCCGATCTCTCCTTAGATCTTGTTCTCCATCAACCGGTGAGATCCCACCTTAGCTCAGATCAAGCAATGCATCATCAACCCATAACCTGCATACTGGATCTCATACTTCATCAGATATTCAAGATTTTCTTGATGCTCTTGCCTAATGATCTTCTTCTCCTTTTATAGTCTTAGGCCTTGCTCAATACCACGGTCCAAAACCATAATAAATCAATACCAAGAGCCCAATACTTGGGTTCAACACACTTGTTGAGATACCATGGTCCAAAACCATAGGTACAAATACCGATGACTAACTACCACGGACCAAAAGTAAGCTTTCCGACATGTACGCGCTTTTCTGTGCATGAAACTGCGTGTATACCCTACTGGGTATATAGCGAACCTGTGTATACGCGACTTGGTATATAGTGAACCTGCTTGTATACCCTACTTGGTATATAGCGAACCTGCGTATACGCGACTTGGTATATAGTGATCCTGCTTGTATACCCTACTTGGTATATAGCGAACCTGCGTATACGCGACTTGGTATATAGTGAACCTGCGTGTATACCCTACTTGGTATATAGTGAACCTGCGTATATATATTTTTCTTCATTCTTTGTAGTCTGATCATCAATTCTTTGCTGCTGATCTGCTTCACTATGATCTACCATCTGTGTGAGTTGCCATCAAGGACAACACTTGTCTCATAATGCCAACAATCTCCCCCTTTGGACTTGATGGCAACAACACCAAATCACTCTCCCCCTTTGACATCAAGGGAAAAGGGTGGACCAAGATATTCTCTTTCCTTGATAAACATTCTTCTGTCCATACTCCCCTTGAGTATCTGTTGAAATCTCTGAATGAGCTCCCCCTTTGTATATGCCAAGGTGTACCAATCTGTCCATGCTCCCCCTGAGTACATGCCGAGTCTCTGTACTGCTGAAGTGTGTTGTTCATGCTCTTCCTGACTGTAGGCAAGATCAATAACTACTATCAGCAGCATCTGACAATCACTGTATATATCAACAATCATGTTCTCCTTCTGATCTTCTTTCTGCAGCTGATCCACCTGAGCCAAAAACAGCTTGAGTACTAGAACCAAGAGCTTCTAAGGTAATCCCAACAATGCATTATTAGAATATTATCTACTCCCCCTGAACCTGTGCCTGATGGTCTCTGAAATATCCATCTCAGACTCTCTCCAACCAGAGTCTACCCTTGCTGATTTTCTTCAGAACTCCATATACGCGACTGAACCTGCATAAATCGGCGTATGTACGCGGATACCCCTCATCCAACTCGCGTACACCAATTTTCTTTGGAACAGAAAAGCTTCAACAGTAGGATGAAGCATCAACGACTCCCAGCTTCTGTCTGAGATATTCAAAAGTTTCCCTGGGCAGTGGTTTGGTGAGTATATCAGCAACTTGTTCCTTAGAAGGAACATACTCCAATTTGACCTTTTGTTCCAACACTTGTTCCCGGAGAAAGTGATACTTGATCGGTATGTGCTTGGTCTTTGAATGCATGACTGGGTTCTTTGAAATGCTTATTGCACTTGTATTATCACATAAGATAGAGACAGGTGGAGTACAAGTGATTTGAAAATCCTGCAAGGTTTGCATCATCCAAAGGAGTTGTGTGCAACAAGATGCAACAGCCACATATTCCGCTTCAGCTGTAGATAAAGCAATCGAACTCTGTTTCTTGCTGAACCAAGATACTAATCTGGAACCCATAAAGAATGCACCGCCACTTGTGCTCTTCCTGTCATCCACGCTTCCGACCCAATCTGCATCTGTGTAAGCATGAAGAGTGAGATCTGTATCTCTAGGATACCTTAAACCATAGTTTTGAGTTCCTTGAAGGTACTTGAAGATTCTCTTGACTACCTGAAGATGAGTTTCCTTTGGGTTGGCTTGAAACCTTCCAACTATTCCCACTGCATGCATAATATCTGGTCGGGTACCTGTCAAATAAAGCAAACTCCCAATCATGGATCTATAGGTTGGTTGATGCACTGCTGCTGATTCATCATTTGCACTGAGGCTGCATCCTGTAATCATGGGGGTACATACAGGTTTCGAATCTTCCATGCCATACTTCTTCAGAATTTGCTTGAGGTACTTGGTTTGACACAAGAAGATACCGCCTTCATTTTGTTGGATTTGCAATCCAAGAAAGTATGTCAGTTCTCCAAGAAAGGACATTTCGAATTCTTTCTGCATCACCAAGGCAAAGCTTTGACTCATAGCTTCTTCATTGCTTCCAAAGATAATATCATCTACATACACAACAAGTATTAGCAATTTGTTATTTTCAATTTTTATATAGAGATTGCTATCTGCTGATCCTTTTGAAAAACCTTGTTGATGAAGGTATTTGTCCAACCGATAGTACCAAGCCCTTGGAGCTTGTTTAAGCCCATAGAGAGCCTTTTTAAGTCTGCATACAAGATTTGGATCATTTCCAAGGATAAAGCCATCTGGTTGCTCAATGTACACTTCTTCTTCTAAGTCTCCATTCAAAAAGGTTGACTTCACGTCCATTTGAAATACTTTGAACTTTTGAAAGCTAGAGAGGGCAAGGAACATTCTGATGGCCTCAAGTCTAGCTACGGGAGCAAAAGTTTCTTCAAAGTCTATTCCTTCCTGTTGAGCATACCCTTTGCAAACAAGCCTGGCCTTGTTTCTAATAACTTCCCCATGTTCATTCAACTTGTTCTTAAAGATCCATTTTGTTCCTATGACATTCTTATCTTTTGGTCTAGGAACCAACTCCCAAGTGTTGTTCTTTTCGATCTGCTCAAGTTCTTCATCCATTGCCTTGACCCAGCATTCATCTTTGCACGCCTCTTTTACATTTTGTGGTTCAGTGGAGGAGAGCAATGCCAAATAGCTTGAGGCTTTTGCAATTGTTCTTCTAGTTTGTATACCTGCTTCTTTCTGCCCCAAAATCTGAGATTCTGGATGATTCTTTTGCACATTCCTGGATGGAGTCTTCTCTTCTATCCTTATCTGTTCCACTGGTGCCTCTTGAGGTTCTTCTTCATCATCAGTTTGATTTGGAGGGTAGTCTTCATCTTCTTCTATATTTTCATAATTTACTTGCCTAGGAACGTTTCCTTTTTCATCAACCACAACATCAATGCTGTCAACAATTCTTCCAAGTCTTTTATTGTAATATATATATGCTTTGCTGTGGGGAGAATAACCAAGAAGAATGCCTTCATCAGCTCTAGGTTCAAACTTGCCAGGATGTTCATCATTATTCTTAATGTAGCATTTGCTTCCAAAAATTTTGAAATGTTTTACCGAGGGAGTCTTACCATACCAAAGCTCATGAGGAGTTTGAGTGCTATTTACCCTAACATTTGTTTTGTTGAGAATAACCACCGCAGCACAAGCCGCTTCACCCCAGAAGGTTGCGGGAGTTCCAGACACATCAAGCATAGCACGAGCCATTTGTTGAACCGTTCTGTTCATTCTTTCCACTACTCCATTTTGTTGAGGAGTCCTAGCTGTAGAGAATTCCCTTCTTATTCCATGTTCTTCACAGAAATCGAAAAACTCATTTGAGGTAAACTCCCCACCTCTATCAGACCTGAGGCATTTAATTTTGCGATCTGATTCGTTTTCAACCAATGCTTTAAAAGATTTGAATTTTTCGAACGCTTCATCTTTGTGCTTCATCAGTCCTATCCAAACCATCCTGGAAAAGTCATCAATGAATAATATAAAGTATTCTTCTCCTCGAGGAGACCTTTTCCTAGATGGACCACATACATCTGTATGAACTAGCTCAAGAGGCCTGCTAGCTGATCCTTCCTTCTCAGGAAAGTTAGTTCTGGTTTGCTTACCAAACTGACATGATTTGCATATGGTGTTGTCTGGAATTTTGATATCTGGAAGACCACGAACTGCCTGGTATTTGCATGCTTTCCTTATTTGTGAAAAGCTTAGATGCCCCAACCTCCGGTGCCATAACCAGTGTTCATCATCCTTGCTCAAATAGCATTGTTGTTGTCCTTCTTCAAATATGTATAGATTATTTGGAGTTCTTCTACCTTTGATCACTGTTTCACCTGTATCAAGATCACGAACACGACATCCATTTGATCTAAATATTACCTCGGTTCCTTGATCGCACATCTGACTGACACTCAGGAGATTATGCTTCAAGCCATCAACATACAAAACATTTCCAGCTTTGACCTTTTCTTTCAACTGAGCAATGCCTTTTCCTTTTATGGCTGCAGGGGTATCGTTTCCAAAAGAAACCTTCTTTCCCTTTTCTAATGCAGTATATGATTCAAGTTTTTCTTTATCCCCTGTCATATGCTTCGAACATCCACTGTCGATATACCATAGATTTTCCTGTCCTTCTGCATAAAAAGCTATCCCACATCTTTCTGGTTGTGGTTCCTTCATTCTCCATGTTCTGGCACTTGAGGTTTGTTCCTTCTGAGTTGTCTTCCAAAACCTGCTCTTGCATTCAGAATGTTCATGACCAAAGTTATTACAAATAGAAAATTCAACTTCATTTTCAAGGGCCGAAAAGTTGTTATAAGTCCTTTTCGTGATCCCTGTCATATTCCTTTGTTTTTGAGCTTCTCTAGTCATGATTGTCTTATAGACAACACATTGAGCTGCTTTGTGACCAAAATTATGGCAAGAGAAACATTGGCCATTGAAGAAACTCCTGCGATTATCAAATCTATCATCCAACTGATTGTAGTTCCTACTGACATCCATTCTTGAGGCAAATTGAGAAGATTTTACCTGTGGCTGATTGTAGCTTCTATTTGTCCTTAAGGTAACTTGCCCCCGATTTTCTTGATAGTCTTTATTTGTTCTTGAGGTAAATTGTCCCTGATTTACCTGATGATTTCTATTAGGCCTTTGCTCGCTCCTCCTTGCTGCATCAAGATAACTTTTGGATGTGGATGCTTGAGATGTTTCTCCATTATATCCCAGACCTGTCTTGATTAGTGGAGAACGCTGCACATTGATAATCTCATCCAGAGTTTTAGATCCTTTAACAAATTTAAGATTAATAGCTTTTGTTTTCTCAATCTCCTTTCTAAGACAAACAATTTCACATTCCAATTTTTCAAGATGTTTTTCCCTTTCAGCCAGTTGACATTGTAGAGAATCAATAATTGCACTTTTCTCTTCTAAGCAAATTTTGAGATTAGTCATCTCTTCACAAAAACCTTCTACATCTATAGCATCCATGTAGTCATCATCTTCAAAAGCCATTAAAAGTTTATATTCATTACCTCGTTCATCTTCGTCACTATTTGAAAGACCATCACTATCTTCATGAGTGTAATAGCTTTTCTTATTTGCATTCTGTTTCTTGTTCCATCTAACAGGTTCCTTTCCCTTGTCAATCTTATCCTTATGAGGACATTTGGTAGCATAGTGACCTACTCTTCCACAAGCAAAGCACTTGAAAGGTAACTTACCTCGGAATCGTCCAACACCCCTTTGAAGATTTTTGACAAAATTTGATTCTTCTTCTTCTTCTTCTGATATGTGTCCTGACTCATAGTAGTCTCCTTTGCTGGAAGCCTTGAAGGCAGCTTCTCTCCTGTCTGAAGGTCCTCCTTTCCTCATTTCATAAGCAGTTAGAATTCCATGCAACTGTGACATTTTAAGGTTTTGAAGATTCTCCTTTTCTTCTATTGCAGAAACTTTAGATTCAAACCTAGGGGACAAAGATCTTAGGACTTTTTCAACCACAACAACCTCTTTTATTTCTTCACCCAAATTTTTCATACAATTAACAATCTCATCTACACGAAGAAAATAGTTTGCCACACTTTCATCATTATACATCTTGAGATTTTCACACTGAATCCTGAGGATTTGAAGTTTTGCTCGTTTTACCTGATCATCTCCTTCATAGCTTAGGACAATCTTGTCCCATATTTCTTTTGCTGATTTTAACTGCATAACTTTTACGAATTCTGATTGAGATAGACATCCCAATAGAGTATTGACCGCCTTTGCATTTGTTTCATATTTCTTCTTCTCAACCGGATCTGTAGGAGTTTTTGCTGGAAAAGTATATCCTGTATCTATGATATCCCAGACTTCTGTACCCAAAGATTGCAGATAGGCAGTAACTCTTACCTTCCAATATACGAAGTTTGTCCCATCAAAAATCGATGGCCTGATTGATGCTTCCCTCCGTAGTTGCTCATGATGAAAGATCTTCCTTCAAGCGATCAAGCTTCTTCAAAAGAACCTGGCTCTAATACCAATTGTTGGAAAAAATACTGAGAGGGGGGGTGAATCAGTATTATCAGATCAATAAAACTTTTTTCATTTCCATACTTAGATACATATACGCTACTTCATTCAAGGGAAACCGCGTGTATACGCAACTGTGTCTAAAGCAACCAGCGTATATCCAAAATACTTATGATTCAGTTAATCCATTAAATGTTGATCTTTAGTTAGTGTATCACAACTTCATTAACCATATGAACAGTAAGCAGGTGCAGTAAAACAGAACAGATCATCACACACAAGAAGCACACATGAACACCATGATATAAGTGTTGGAAATAATACTGAGAGGGGGGGGGTGAATCAGTATTATCAGATCAATAAAACTTTTTCAATGCTCAGAAACATATACGCTACTTTAGTTAAGTAAACCAGCGTGTACACGCTACTATGTCTAAAGAAAACAGCGTATAACCAGAAAACTTATAATTCAGTTAGTTTATCTTCAATTAAGTGCATCAGGTCATTATTCACCATATTAAGAGTAAACAGATGCAGTATAACAGAACAGATCATCACACAAAAGCCACACGCATGAACACCATGATATAAGGTGGAAACCCAATGTGGGTGAAAACCACCTGCTGCAAGTCGTCTCTATCTTTCTTTAATAAGAACTTCAATTTACAATCTTTTGTACTGGTGCAGCCTTATACCAGTACGCAGGCTACAACCTGCAGAAGGCTTCAACCTTCTCTCGTTCTCCAAACTTCCTTGGAAGGGAGCTCCAACCCCCTTTGCTCTTGTACTAGCTAAGATACTAGTACGTAGGTGCTGGCCTACAATCTTCTTTCCTTCAGGTACCACTTTTCATCAATTTTCAGACTGAATATTCCTGAAGCACAACATTACAATCTGAAGACTATGATTCATTCACAAAGCATAAAACAACCAATACTAGCATCATCAATCTTTGAATCACTGAACCACTGAAACCCTGTCAACACCTGTCACCAGAACACAGAGCAGACTACAGAACTCTGTAATATCAGTCAGACCCAACTGCAAACCCAAAAATCATGCTTCAAAAGATATACGCTACTTCAAGGAGAGCAACCCGCGTATACACGCGCTTTTACCGAAGACAACCTGCGTACAGATCTAAAAATAAATTCTCTTAACTTGCAGCTGTACCAGACATCAGTTAGATCCAGAACATAACATTGCGTCAGTATGTAGATCTAGAAATACGCATAATCAACCATATCATAATAGAGCTTTTCAAACCATTTGATCCCGATCTCTCCTTAGATCTTGTTCTTCATCAACCGGTGAGATCTCTCCTTAGCTCAGATCAAGCAATGCATCATCAACCCATAACCTGCATACTGGATCTAATACTTCCTCAGATGTTTCAAGACATATCAGATACTCTTGCCTAATGATTTCCTTCTCCTTATATAGCCTTAGGCCTTGTTCAATACCAAGAGCCAAAACCATAGAAATCCAATACCATCAACTTCAAAAACTAGGGATCAACATGTCCGTCGAGACACCAAGGTCCAAAACCATAGGCACAACTTCCAAGGAATAACTGCCGTGGACCAAAGATAAGTTTTCCACATACATGCGCTTTTACTGAAGCCAACCAGCGTGTACACGCGACTTGGTATATATCGAACCTGCGTATACGCGACTTGGTATATAGTGAACCTGCTTGTATACGCAACTTGGTATATAGTGAACCAGCGTGTATATATTTTTCTTCATACTTGTAGACTGATCATCAATTCCTTGCTGCTATCCTTCTGCACTATGATTTGTCATCAGTGTGATTTGCCATCAAGGACAACACTTGTCTCATAATGCCAACAATCTCCCCCTTTGGACTTGATGGCAACAACACCAAAACTCTCCCCCTTTGTCATCAAGGGCAAAGGGCTGTGCTCCCCCTGAGTACATGCTGATATCTTTGCTTGGCTATGCTGAAACATGCTCCCTCTGACTGTAGGCAAGATCTGCAAAAGATGTTCATCAAAAGAACCAAGACTTATACACCATAAGGGACCTTCCTATCACCAAAAGACTCAATACATACATCCATACTCCCAACCAAGAGGGGATACATCAGAACCAACCAATTATATTACATCATTCATCCCAGGCATAGTGGGGAAACCAACATAGGCCGTTACATGACCTTGACACCATAAAAGAGATATCACAGAAGAGACAACAAATCTAGACCAAGACTTATGAAAGTCACAAGCAGCATCTGATACACAACCAAGATTTCCTTCTGAGCTCCTTCTCTTGAAACCAACAACAGTTGTGTACTAGAACCAAAAGCATCTAAATGCCAACAATGCTTTATGAGACTTTAAGCTGCTCCCCCTGAACCTGTGCCTGCTGCACCCCCTAAAACTGTGCCGGAAGAATTCGGGCATACCCATCTCAGACCTTCTCCAACCGGAGTCTGCCCTTGCTGTTCAGAACTCCAAATACGCGACTTCTCCTGCATAAGACAGCGTATGTACGCAGATATGCTTTCTGCAACACGCGTACACCATACACGCGACTTTCCCTGCATAAATCGGCGTATATACGCGGATATCCCTTACGCAACTCGTGTATACCAACTTTTCTGTAGAACAGACAAGCTTCAACAGCAGGATGAAGCATCAATTACTCCCAGCTTTTGTCTGAGATATTCAAAAGTTTCCCTGGGCAGTGGTTTTGTGAGAATATCAGCAACTTGTTCCTTAGAAGGAACATACTCCAACTTGACCTTCTGCTCAAGCACTTGTTCCCGAAGAAAATGGTACTTGATTGGTATGTGCTTGGTCTTTGAATGCATGACTGGATTCTTTGAAATGCTGATTGCACTTGTATTATCACATAAGATAGAGACTGGTGGAGTGCAAGTGATTTGAAAATCCTGCAAGGTCTGCATCATCCAAAGAAGTTGTGTGCAACAAGATGCCGCAGCCACATATTCTGCTTCAGCTGTAGATAAAGCAATCGAACTCTGTTTCTTGCTGAACCAAGATACTAATCTGGAACCCATGAAGAAAGCACCACCACTTGTGCTCTTCCTATCATCTACACTTCCGGCCCAATCTGCATCTGTGTAAGCATGAAGAGTGAGATCTTTATCTCTAGGGTACCATAAGCCATAGTTTTGGGTCCCTTGAAGATACTTGAAGATTCTTTTGACTGCCTGAAGATGAGTTTCCTTTGGGTTGGCTTGAAATCTTCCAACAATTCCTACTGCATGCATAATATCTGGTCGGGTACCTGTCAAATAAAGCAAACTCCCAATCATGGATCTATAAGTTGGTTGATGAACTGCTGTTGATTCATCATTTGCACTGAGGTTGCATCCTGTAACCATGGGTGTACATACTGGCTTTGAATCTTCCATGCCATACTTCTTCAAGATCTGCTTGAGGTACTTGGTTTGAGACAAGAAAATACCTCCTTCATTTTGTTGAATTTGCAATCCAAGAAAGTATGTCAATTCTCCAAGCAATGACATTTCAAATTCTTTCTGCATAACCAAGGCAAAGTTCTGACTCATAGCCTCTTCATTGCTGCCAAAGATAATATCATCTACATACACAACAAGTATTAGCAATTTGTTATTTTCAACTTTCATATAGAGATTGCTATCTGCTGATCCTTTTGAAAAACCTTGTTGGTGAAGATATTTGTCCAATCGATAGTACCAAGCCCTTGGAGCTTGTTTGAGACCATAGAGAGAGCCTTTTTCAATCTGCACACAAGGTTTGGATCATTCCCAAGAATGAAACCATCTGGCTGCTCAATATATACTTCTTCTTCTAAGTCTCCATTCAGAAACGCTGATTTTACGTCCATTTGGAATACCTTGAAGTTTTGAAAGCTTGAGAGAGAAAGGAACATTCAGATGGCCTCAAGTCTTGCAACAGGAGCAAAGGTCTCTTCAAAATCTATTCCTTCTTGCTGTGCATACCCTTTACAAACAAGTCTAGCCTTGTTTCTAATTACTTCTCCATTTTCATTCAATTTATTTTTGAAGATCCATTTAGTCCCTATGACATTTTTATCTTTTAGTCTAGGAACCAATTCCCAAGTATTGTTCTTTTCGATCTGCTCAAGTTCTTCATCCATTGCTTTGACCCAACATTCATCTTTGCATGCCTCTTTCACATTTTGTGGTTCAGTGGAAGAGAGTAATGCCAAATAGCTTGAAGCTTCTGCAATTCTTCTTCTTGTTTGTATTCCTGCTTCTTTCTGCCCCACAATCTGAGATTCTGGATGATTCTTTTGAACATATCTGGATGGAGTCTTCTCTTCTATTCTTGTTTGCTCCTTTGGTTCTTCTTGAGGTTCTTCTTCTTCTTGAGGTTCTTCTTGAGGTTCTTCTTCTTCATCATTCTGCCTTTGAGGGTAGCCTTCATCTTCTTCAATGTCTTCATGATGAACTTGCCTAGGAATATATCCCTTCTCATCAACCACTACATCAATGCTGTCAACAATTCTGCCAAGTCTTTTGTTGTAGCACTTGTATGCTTTGCTATGTGGAGAATAACCAAGAAGAATGCCTTCATCTGCTCTTGGTTCAAGTTTTCCAAGTTGCTCATCAGTATTCTTAATATAACATTTGCTCCCAAATATTTTGAAGTGGTTCACCGAAGGAGTCTTACCACACCAGAGCTCATGAGGAGCTTGAGTGCTATTTACTCGGACATTTGTTTTGTTGAGAATAATAACCGCAGCATGTGCAGCTTCACCCCAGAAAGTTGCGGGAGTACCTGACTCATCAAGCATAGCACCAACCATTTGTTGGATTGTTCTGTTCATTCTCTCCACAACTCCATTTTGCTGAGGAGTTCTAGCTGTAGAGAATTCTCTTCTTATCCCATGTTCTTCACAGAAATCGAAGAATTCATTTGAAGTAAACTCCCCACCTCTGTCAGATCTGAGGCACTTAATTTTGTGTCCTGATTCATTTTCTGCCAAGGCTTTGAAGGATTTGAATTTTTCGAATGCTTCATCTTTGTGCTTCATAAGTCCTAACCAGACAAACCTGGAGAAATCTTCAATGAATAATATCAAATATTCTTCTCCTCGAGGTGTCCTTTTCCTAAATGGACCACATACATCTGTATGGACTAGCTCAAGAGGTATGCTGGCTGATCCTTCCTTCTCTGGAAAGTTAGTTCTGGTTTGCTTTCCAAACTGACAAGATTTGCATATAGTGTTGTCTGGAATTTTGATATCTGGAAGACCGCGAACTGCCTGATATTTGCATGCTTTCCTTATTTGTGAAAAACTTAGATGCCCCAACCTCCTATGCCATAGCCAGTGTTCATCATCCTTGCTCAAATAGCATTGTTGTGGTCTTTCTTCAAATATGTATAGATTATTTGGAGTCCTTCTTCCTTTGATCACTATTTTGCCTGTATCAAGATCACGAACACAACATCCATTTGATCTAAATATTACCTCTGTTCCTTGATCGCACATCTGACTGACACTCAGAAGATTATGCTTCAATCCATCAACATACAAAACATTTCCAGCTTTGACCTTCTCTTTCAATGGAGCAACACCTTTTCCTTTTATGGCTGCAGAGATATCGTTTCCAAAAGAAACTTTCTTCCCCTTTTCTAATGCGGTATATGACTCAAGCTTTTCTTTGTCCCCTGTCATATGCTTCGAACATCCGCTGTCAATGTACCATAGACTTTCTTGACCTTCTGCATAAAAGGCTATCCCACATCTTTCTGGTTGTGGTTCCTTTATTCTCCATGTTCTGACATTTGAGTTTTGCTCCTTCTGAATTGTCTTCCGGAACCTGCTCCTGCATTCAGAGTCTTCATGACCAAAGTTATTACAAATAGAGCATTCAACTTCATTTTCAAGAACTGAAAAGTTGTTATAAGTCCTTTTCATGGTTTCAGTCATTCTCCCTTGCTTTTGAGCTTCTCTAGTCATGATTGTCTTGTAGGCAACACATTGAGCTGCTTTGTGACCGAAGTTATGGCAAGAAAAGCATTGGCCATTAAAGAAACTTCTGCGATAATCAGATCTATCATCCAACCGATTGTAGCTTCTATTTATTCTTGGAGCAAATTGGGAAGATTTTACCTGTGGCTGATTGTAGCTTCTGTTTGTCCTTAAGGCAGTTTGTCCCCAAATTTCTTGATGGTCTTTATTTGTTCTTGAGGTAAACTGTCCCTGATTCACCTGATTACTTTTATTTGGCCTTTGCTCGCTTCTCCTTGCTGCATCAAGATAACTTTTAGAGGTAGAGGCTTGAGATGTTTCTCCATTATATCCAAGACCTGTCTTGATCAGAGGAGATCGCTGCACATTGATAATCTCATCCAGGGTTTCAGATCCTTTAACAAATTTAAGATTAATAGCTTTTGTTTTCTCAATCTCTTTTCTAAGACCAACAATTTCACCTTCTAGTTTTTCAAGATGTTTTTCCTTTTCATCAATTTGAAATTGTAGAGTATCAATGATCATATTCTTTTCTTCTATACATCTCTTGAGTCTAGTAATTTCATCATAAAGGTTATCCACATCTATAGCATCCATATAATCATCATCTTCAAATGCCATTAACAACTTATATTCATTACCTCGTTCATCTTCATCACTATTCGATAGACCATCACTATCTTCATGAGTGTAGTAGCTTTTCTTATTTGCACTCCGTTTCTTGTTCCATCTAGCAGGTTCCTTTCCTTTATCCTTATAAGGACATTTTGCAGCATAATGACCTACTCTTCCACAAGCAAAGCATTTAAAAGGTAACTTACCTCTGAACCTTCCAGAACCCCTTTGAAGATTTCTGACAAAATTTGATTCTTCTTCCTCTTCTTCTGGGACGTGGTTTGCTTCATAATAATCTTCTTTGCCTGATGCCTTGAAAGCAGCTTCTCTTCTGTCTGATGGACCTCCCTTTCTCATTTCATAAGCAGTTAGAATTCCATGTAGCTGAGACATAGTAAGAATTCGTAGATTTTCCTTTTCTTCTATTGCAGATACTTTAGATTCAAACTTGGGGGACAATGATCTTAGAACCTTTTCAACCAATATAGCCTCTTTTATTTCTTCACCCAAATTTTTCATACAATTAACAATCTCATCTACCCGAAGAAAATAGTTAGCCACACTTTCATCATTATCCATCTTGAGAGTCTCATACTGAATCCTGAGAGTTTGAAGTTTAGCACGCTTTACCTGTTCATCTCCTTCATAGCTCGTGACAATTTTGTCCCATATCTCTTTTGCGGTTTTGTAGTGCATTACCTTCATGAATTCCATTTGGGATATACATCCTAATAGGGTACTGACTGCTTTCGCATTTGTTTCATACTTCTTTTTCTCAGCTGCATCTGTAGGAGTAGCTGAAGGAAAAGCGTAGCCTGTTTCTACGATGTTCCAAACTTCTGTACCAAGAGATTGAAGATAGGCAGTAACTCTTACCTTCCAATAATTGAAGTTTGTCCCATCAAAAACTGGTGGCCTGATTGATGCTTCTCTCTTGTAGTTGCTCATGATGAACGATCTACCTTCAAGCGATCAAGCTTCTCTGAAGGACCTGCTCTGATAACAATTGTTGGAAATAATACTGAGAGGGGGGGGTGAATCAGTATTATCAGATCAATAAAACTTTTTCAATGCTCAGAAACATATACGCTACTTTAGTTAAGTAAACCAGCGTGTACACGCTACTGTGTCTAAAGAAAACAGCGTATAACCAGAAAACTTATAATTCAGTTAGTTTATCTTCAGTTAAGTGCATCAGGTCATTATTCACCATATTAAGAGTAAACAGATGCAGTATAACAGAACAGATCATCACACAAAAGCCACACGCATGAACACCATGATATAAGGTGGAAACCCAATGTGGGTGAAAACCACCTGCTGCAAGTCGTCTCTATCTTTCTTTAATAAGAACTTCAATTTACAATCTTTTGTACTGGTGCAGCCTTATACCAGTACGCAGGCTACAACCTGCAGAAGGCTTCAACCTTCTCTCGTTCTCCAAACTTCCTTGGAAGGGAGCTCCAACCCCCTTTGCTCTTGTACTAGCTAAGATACTAGTACGTAGGTGCTGGCCTACAATCTTCTTTCCTTCAGGTACCACCTTTCATCAATTTTCAGACTGGATATTCCTGAAGCACAACATTACAATCTGAAGACTATGATTCATTCACAAAGCATAAAACAACCAATACTAGCATCATCAATCTTTGAATCACTGAACCACTGAAACCCTGTCAACACCTGTCACCAGAACACAGAGCA
The DNA here is from genome assembly GCA_031772625.1 of Pinus tabuliformis. Lineage (NCBI taxonomy): Eukaryota > Viridiplantae > Streptophyta > Pinopsida > Pinales > Pinaceae > Pinus > Pinus tabuliformis. The sequence goes on along the minus strand of CM062816.1, from coordinate 979,817,140 downwards.
GACTACAGAACTCTGTAATATCAGTCAGACCCAACTGCAAACCCAAAAATCATGCTTCAAAAGATATACGCTACTTCAATGAGAGAAACCCGCGTATACACGCGCTTTTACCGAAGACAACCTGCGTACAGATCTAAAAATAAATTCTCTTAACTTGCAGCTGTACCAGACATCAGTTAGATCCAGAACATAACATTGCGTCAGTATGTAGATCTAGAAATACGCATAATCAACCATATCATAATAGAGCTTTTCAAACCATTTGATCCCGATCTCTCCTTAGATCTTGTTCTTCATCAACCGGTGAGATCTCTCCTTAGCTCAGATCAAGCAATGCATCATCAACCCATAACCTGCATACTGGATCTAATACTTCCTTAGATGTTTCAAGACATATCAGATACTCTTGCCTAATGATTTCCTTCTCCTTATATAGCCTTAGGCCTTGTTCAATACCAAGAGCCAAAACCATAGAAATCCAATACCATCAACTTCAAAAACTAGGGATCAACACGTCCGTCGAGACACCAAGGTCCAAAACCATAGGCACAACTTCCAAGGAATAACCGCCGTGGACCAAAGATAAGTTTTCCACATACACGCGCTTTTACTGAAGCCAACCAGCGTGTACACGCGGCTTGGTATATATCGAACCTGGGTATACGCGACTTGGTATATAGTGAACCTGCTTGTATACGCGACTTGGTATATAGTGAACCAGCGTGTATATATTTTTCTTCATACTTGTAGACTGATCATCAATTCCTTGCTGCTATCCTTTTGCACTATGATTTGTCATCAGTGTGATTTGCCATCAAGGACAACACTTGTCTCATAATGCCAACAATAAGGTGGAAACCCAATGTGGGTGAAAACCACCTGCTGCAATTCGTTTCTATCTTCCTTTATTAAGAAACTTCTTTTACAATGTACTGGTGCAGTTCTTTACCAACACGCAGGCTACAACCTGCGGAAGGCTACAACCTTCTCTCGTTCTCTAGACTCTCTTGGAAGGGAGCTCCAACCCCCTTTGCTCTTGTACTAGCTAAGATACTAGTACGTAGGCACCGGCCTACAATCTTCTCTCTTCCGGGTACCACGTTTCATAAATTTTCAAACTGGATACTCCTGAAGCACAACACATAATATGAAGGCCACGTTTCATCAAATTTTCATACTGGACCCATAACTATCATTGAAGCACAAAACAATCAATACTAGCATCATCAATCTCTGAATCACTGAAACACTGAAACCCTGTCAACAACACAGTCACTAGAACAGAACTCTGCAATAACAATCAGAACCAACTGTACCATCAAAATCATGCATCAGAGTGCATACGCTACTTGGAAGTTCCGAACCTGCGTGTATACGCAACTTCATCAAGATGAACCAGCGTATATGTCATTAATCAATTATTCATAACTCTGCTGCACTTCCTGACTTCAGACATAACTAGATCATGACATATACAAGGATAATATATGTGTTAGCACCCAGATCTAGTCCATCGGATCACATAAATATGAGTCATTATGATCTTGATCCATATTAGTTCTTATCCATCAATACACACTCATCCAACCAAGATATGCAGAATACTGACACCATTAAATAGACATCAGAACTCATCAACAGTTAGAACTACCTGTAACTTCAGACATCATAGCTCAAATGATATACGCTACTATGATGAATCAAACCCGCGTACATACGCGCCTTTTCCAAGGCCAACCCGCGTACAGATCAAAAAATATTTTCTTATAACTTTGCAGCTGTACCAGACATCAATCATACTATAATATTTATATTACATTCGTCAGTATGCAGATCTAGAATAAGCATAATAAAGATAGTTCATTTCAAACCATTTGATCCCGATCTCTCCTTAGATCTTGTTCTCCATCAGCCGGTGAGATCCCACCTTATCTCAGATCAAGCAATGCGTCATCAACCCATAACCTGCATACTGGATCTCATACTTCATCAGATATTCAAGATTTTCTTGATGCTCTTGCCTAATGATCTTCTTCTCCTTTTATAGTCTTAGGCCTTGCTCAATACCACGGTCCAAAACCATAATAAATCAATACCAAGAGCCCAATACTTGGGTTCAACACACTTGTCGAGATACCATGGTCCAAAACCATAGGTACAAATACCGAGGACTAACTACCACGGACCAAAAGTAAGCTTTCCGACATGTACGCGCTTTTCCGTGCATGAAACTGCGTGTATACCCTACTGGGTATATAGCAAACCTGCGTATACGCGACTTGGTATATAGTGAACCTGCTTGTATACCCTACTTGGTATATAGCGAACCTGCGTATACACGACTTGGTATATAGTGATCCTGCTTGTATACCCTACTTGGTATATAGCGAACCTGCGTATACGCGACTTGGTATATAGTGAACCTGCGTGTATACCCTACTTGGTATATAGTGAACCTGCGTATATATATTTTTCTTCATTCTTTGTAGTCTGATCATCAATTCTTTGCTACTGATCTACTTCACTATGATCTACCATCTGTGTGAGTTGCCATCAAGGACAACACTTGTCTCATAATGCCAACAAGCTAAACTACCCTTCCTGAATTTGAAACAATATGATCGATCTGAACTTTTGATTATGTTTGACTGATTTGGCAAAAGGTGAACCATGTATGTCCATGAGGTAAGTGGGGAAGCTGGATTAACCGACACAACGATTCAATACTCCCCGAAAGACCAAGGCCATGTGCTATAAATGAACCAAAACAGATAAGCTGGAGTTCTACTAGTGTGTCACCAAGTGTTGTAGTGGCTACAACTACCCTCCAAAATTTTGGCCTGCACCCAATTTCAAAGCCTCCCTTGAGAGTTTCACTTGATGGCTACACACACTCGGGTTCACTCTGTGAGCTCGTGTGAGTCTTCGCACACACCTTGCTTGATCATTTCATCGAAGTTTTTGCATGTTGATGTCAACATCATGCTTGCGACCATGTTCTAGTTATACTCGAAGTCTTCGCTTCGTGTGTACTTGTTGTGTTCGCTATGAAAACATTTGTCACACTCACACACAGAGTCACATTCACTGTCACGCAAGCATCATCACAGTCGACCAACGATCAATCACAAGTATCACGCTTGTTGCTTACATCGTCGGTTAGTCATGTTGAGCATGTGTGTCTAGATGGTTTGGGTCGTCTCATCTTCAAGTCATGTAAGTGTGTGCTTGCAAGATCATGTATGAATCTTTCGCTCGTTCACACAATTAGTCACTTCGTTGAAGTTCTGACGACCAGATTCCCCTCTAACAGTCGGACCATCACCCCGCCATCGAATCAATCAACACTCACCTAAAACAGCATAGAAGCACCAAGCAAGCCATTTCAAGATGTGATGTTCGCAAGCAAATCAATAAACCTTCATTCTTATCAACCATAGAGTTTGACTCGGCAGCCACCCCAAGACTAACTCCCCTAAAAAATTGCGCAAAGGCTACAAACCTTTCTCGCTCTGTTGACTGAGAAAATTGCATAGATAGGCCAGACAGACACCCAATGCCCATCCCTGTCTCCCTCAAAAAATTACGCAGTTTTTCCAGCCAACCCTCCCGACAGTTGACTGACTGCTCACCTAGAAAATTGTGTAGTTTTCATGACCAAGTCCTCTGCTGCCCAGCAGTCCGCTCAGCTCAGAAACTGCGCAGAGGTGACCAGCGGGCCAACCTCCCAGCATCAGTGCAATTTATCCCACCAACAACTCCCAGCAGCTGACTGATAGTTCCCTCTAGGAATTGCGATGTTTTTGTTTCCAAGCTCTAGCAGCTGACTGCCAGTTCCCTCCAGGAATTGCGCAGTTTTTTATGCCAAGCTCCTGGTAGCTAACTTCTAGTTCCCCTTAGGAATTATGCAGTTTTTGCTGCCAGTGACCCAACATCTGATTGCCATTTCCCTTCAAGAATTGCACAGTTTTTGCTGCCAAGTCCCCGCTGCACACTCGTTCTGTAAATTGCGCAGATTTTGCCCGCCCAGCCTTTCTGCAACCCAGATTGTTCCTCTAAAAAACTGCGCAATTTTGCCTTCTAGCTGAGCCAAACCCCGCGGAAAGTCACTATCAATTTAGATTGCCCCTCTTCATCACCCAGTGACTCCTGCGTAGTTTTCATCAGCAGTGCTCGGAGCCTCCATCTTGCCTCGCAACCTTGTCAACTCTCCCGGTCACGCTCATCCGAAATGATCATGCATCATGGTAGACTAGGAGGTTTATGGATTTGATGTCATCTCGTCATGAGTGACTGCAGACACAGGTACACAAACAAACATGGCGCGACGACAGATGGGATGAACAAAGGGAGCACATGCAGAAGGACAGGTTCACCAACGAACAAACAAACGATGCATGCAAAGAGATGTGTTCGCAAACGGATGATCATGCAAATATGTGTTCGCGGATGGACGGACGAGAAAACATGCAAGATGTTTTCACGAACGGACAAACGAATGAACATGCACCTTTCGCGAATGGACGAACCTGTCAAGCTTATCAACATACAAGCAAGGAGCAATGTGTGAATGCAACATCTATCGAACCAATGACCATCAAAGACTCCGCACACTTTGTCATGTAGAGGTGAAGTTGTGACACACCATGAGGACATCCATCACCCAACAACACTGTAGCTCGACATGCACACCAGTAGCAGCACGAATGTACCAACATTGTCATGTTGAATCATGTCATTAGTCATGTCGTCAACATCCTTACTATGGGCCATATTCTCAACCAATGTAATATAACGTGGAAGTCCAAGAGACCGACTTGTTGTACGAAGAGCCGTGTGAAGTCGAAAAGTCATGTAAGTCAAATAGTGATGATGGTAGTCAAACAACCACAAGGGTCAGTTTCACCCTTGGCTATAAATACCCCCTCATTTGTACATGCAAGGGACTTTTCACCTCAGCTCCTCCCACATAGCCTTGAGAGTCTGTAATCTTTTCTTTGAGGAGTAAGTAGTGGCTCCAACGCCCCGCTCATGGGGTTAGTGATGAATGGTGTAACAATGTGTTTTGGAACTTTCGCTTAATTCAAAAGCCTGTTATCATGCCAACACATTTTCACACATGTATTATAATTGTTTAAGACTAATCTTAAACACTTGTAATGCATGTTGCTTTAACTTGTGTTTAACACTTGAACTAATTCACTTGTTATAATACGTATATGTTCATGAAAATGTGTTGTATATGTTATTAACATTGTCTCGCCCGTGTTGACTACTCTCTCAGACACCAAATAGACCTTTCACAGAAAACTTGCTATAACAACCATTGCACTCGCACGGACTAATCACTGAGTGTTATACGTGTTATCTTACCTTGTATGTTGTGACTGCCACATCTATGTGGACTATTCCACTGGAAGCTGTGTATGTCCTATTGTGTTGTGTGTTCCTAGCAGAGTTGGGACTACTCCCAACTGACTTGGGACTCACTCCCACCCTCTCCCTCTATGGTGAAAGAACCATTGACACAAGTGACACTTACAATCACCAGGCACGTGAACCTCACTTCTCGAAAGACAAAGCATACCACTCTCATGTGCTAACAAGTAAGAACCGAGGAAAACCTTTAAGATAATGGCAACGGGTCCATCATACCGAATGGGACTCCCACACCAAACGGTGTTAGGTCTAGTTGAGACTTCATATCGGGGTGATCCCCTGAATGTTGGTAGGTCCAGCACCGTCAATAGGTACTTTGTATCAATCTAGTTGAAGTTCAGGGCCTGAATATTGGGCGTCATTGCTGGTGAAGATCAGATTCAGAGGCTAGGCCATTAAGGGGTCGGTATGTATGATTGCATTCCTTGAGTAAGGGAGATGATAAATTGAAGGCCATCTTGTTAGAGCGAAATTCCCAGGTTCCTCTACCTCATTTAATTTCCATTTTATTTGACAGTGAATATATCGAACTGTTCTAGTTTTTTTTTCATGATAAAACTCATGTATTAGCTCTATGTATAATTTTGAGTCATAAAATACACCAGTTGGGCACTCTGAAAGTTTATTTTTGGATGCATGTTGTTCATTGTATGTGTTTGTCAAATTAAAACTATGAAGGAGATGTTGAAAAATGTGTAACTAGGTTCGATCTTCATTTACTTTTGATTCTTGTATATTGTAAAATGAAAGAAAAAATATTATTATTATTTTTGGATCAAGAAGTCAAAAGATTCATTGTCATAAGTTGAAGACCCCATTGGGCACATTGTATCTTATAAATAGAAATATTTTTGTCATCAAAAGTGTCAAAATACCCTTCAAGACCAAGTTGGCCTGGTAGCTGGGAAGTCAACGTAATTTGAGGAGCCATGTCCACCTTAAGGAGCCTATATAAAGGAGGGAACTCAGCCTCCTTGGAAGATATTCATCACTCGCTCAGTCAAGCAAAGGAGGAAGAGGAAGAAGGCAACAAAGAAGGAAGAGGACGAAGAAGACTTGTTTCTGGGCTATTTATTTCTCAGACGTGTGAAGGAAGGCTAGGGTTTTCGTTGTTAATCTAGGGTTTTTCTTCCGCAGGTTAGATCTTGAAAAAGGAAGAGAAATAAGGTCAACAAAGGTCACATTAGGCCATCCTCAAGCGATAGAATAAGGAGAAATCCAAGTGAAGGTTTGAAGAAGTCTTGGGAGGCCAGAATAAGCTCACACATGTGGTAACATCTGCTACTGGGAGGGCCAAAAATTTTGGATGTGCAGTAGAGGCCGAAATTATGAAGTTGGGGGTCAAAGTTGTGTTGTTGGAAGAGATTTGACTGGGTTTGACTTGGAAAAAAGGAAGCACATCATCTAGAAGGGTTAGACTCAGTCTTGGGGGGTATTGGTCTTGGTCTAGGAGTCTTGGAATTCATTAATTGAAGAATCTATAAGAAGAGAGGAGATTTGTGGGTTTTCCTTTCAAGTGGAGAGGTTTTGGCTCTGGCTTGCAACCTACATTTTGTGTTCTTTTCCTTATTGTTTTGGTAGTTGTTTGATGATATACAAACATAATAATAATTAAAGAAGCTAATAAGTAAGAAAAAATAAAAAGAGATCAAAAGTACTTATGAAGAAAAGAGAAATCACTCTAATCATTTCCTTATATATTTTTCAACATGGTATCAGAGCTAAGGTTGGTTAAGGGCATTATGAAGATCTTTACTACACTGAAAAAGTTTTAAAGAAGTGTTCATAAGTAGCAAGTCATCTCAATAAGGGCTTCAAAGAAGTATGGAATCTTCTATTTACTCCAAAGAAGGAAGTGATCAAGACAAAGGACAAAGGACTTTTCTCAGCACACATTGGCACATTTCAAGATGAGAGTATTTGGGTGATCGATAATGGATCATCAATACATATGACCGACCATCACAAGCAACTAAAAACATTGTCAAAAGGAAATTCCTCTTACTTTGTAGAGCTTGGTGATAATAAGAGCTATCATGTGAGAGGAATTGGATCAACCTCACTAGAGTTGGAGAATGGAGGAAATATTCATCTCAACAACATCCTATTTGTTCTAGGTTTGCATAAGAATTTACCTTCCATTTCAAGTCTAAAAGATAAAGGTGATAAAGTGGTTTTAATTGATGGAAGAGTTGTAGTATGGGGTAAAAATTCAAGCATAGAAAATGCAAGAATGATTGGAATTCATGAAGGAAGACTTTATAGGCTACTAACTCCCCTTTCTCAAGCTTTAGTTCACATTGAAATCAGCCCATGTGAACTTTGGCATAGAAGATTCAGTCATCTCCACTTCAAAATCCTTCCAACCCTAAATTCAATAGTAGATGGAATCCCCGAATTGAAAGAAGATCATGAAGGAGTATGCAAGGGATGTGCATTGGGTAAGAACACCAAGAGACCATTTGGAAGTAGTGCTTCAAGGTCAAAATAAATCTTGGATCTTATTCATTCTGATGTTTGTGGTCCTATGACTCCTAAATCACTTGGAGGTCATCTATATTATGTCACATTTATAGATGACCATTCAAGGAAAACTTGGGTTTACTTAATGAAATCCAAAGATGAAGTATTTACCAAATTTCAAGAATTCAAAGTTGAAGTAGAGAACCTTACAGAAAGAAGAATCAAGATATTAAGGTCTGATAATGGAGGAGAATACACATCCAAGGAAATTATAGCCTTCTGTAAGGAGTCTAGGATTAAGAGGGAGTTGATAGTCCCATATAATCCCGAACAAAATGGAGTTGCAGAACGAAAGAATCAGTCCATTGAAGAAAGTGTAAAAGCTATGCTACATGATCAAGATTTGCCGAAATTTCTGTGGGGTGAAGCTACGAAGACAATTGTATACATACAAAATCAAAGTCCCCACAAATCACTAGATAACATGACTCTTGAAGAAGTATTCACTAGGAAAAATCCAGGCATGGATCATCTCTGATTTTTGTGTTGTCTTGTTTATATTCATATACCTAAGGACAAGAGAAAGAAGTTGGATCCATCAGGCATGAAGGGAACATTTGTTGGCTATAGTAACTCTTTTAAGGCCTATAGGATCTACATAAAGGAAGGACATCGAATAGAAGTCAGTCGAGATGTGATATTTGACGAAATTATTGCATTCAAGAAATCAAAGGATCTCCCTATGGACTTTGATGATGAAGAACTTCTGGTATTTGAAGAGGAAGTTACTAGGGAGGAAGAAGAATCAAATCATGAAGATGTAGGTCAAACAAAACTTATAAAACCTGTGGTAATCCCCGAAACTAGAAAGAGACCTAACGGGTAGAAGTCCTCACTACTTGATGCAAAAGGCCATGGAGCAGTTCAAGGCACATTCGGGGAAATCAAAGGCTCAAATGATATTCTGGGTATGCAATCTATATGATGAAATTGATAGAAGCATAGCCATCCACCTTTAAAGAAGTTGTTACACACCCAACGTGGAAGGATTCCATGAATGAAGAGTATCAATCAATAATGAAAAATGGAGTTTGGGAGATCATACCTAGGCCTGAAGACAAATATGTGGTAACTTCCAAGTGGCTATAAAATATTAAACATGCATTAGATGGAAATATTGATAAATATAAGGCAAGATGTGTGGCTAGGGGCTTCTCTCAATAGGAAGGCATCGATTATGAAGAGACATTTTCTCTGACAGAAAGGTATACAACTATACGTTTGTTAGTGTCTTTGGCAACATCAACGGGATGGAACATCCACCAAATGGATGTCAAGACTGAATTCTTGAATGGCACATATGATGAGGAAGTCTATATAGAGAAACCCTTGGGATTTGAAGTTAAAGATATAGAGGCATATGTTTTCAAATTGAAGAAATCATTATATGGCCTCAAATAAGCACCAAGGGCATGGTATGCTAGGATGGATGCATACCTGCAAAGATTAGGCTTCACAAAGAGTTATGTTGATCTGAAGCTTTATATTAAGGTTGTGAAGGGATAGTCGGTATTCGTTCTTGTTTATGTGGATGATCTTCTCTTGACAAGTGTGGAAGGTCAAATTGAAGAATGTAAGAAGTAACTAGCAGCAGAATTTGACATGAAGGATCTAGGGCTGATGCACTACTATTTGGGACTGGAAGTCTAGCAAGGACCTGATGAGATCTATCTAGGTCAAGGGAAGTATGTGATCGAGATGTTGAAGAGGTTTGACATGATGGATTGCAAACTAATGACAACCCCGATGATCACAAACTTGAAAATACTAAGGAGTTTTGAATCAAGCCTTGTGGATTGTACCAAGTATAGACAATTGATTGGCTCACTGATGTACTTGGTGAATACACAACCATACATATGTTTTGCAGTTAATGTTCTCAGCCAGTTCCAAGTGGATTTGAAGCATGATCATTGGATAGCAGCAAAACATATACTGAGATATCTACAAGGAACAATTCACTACTACCTAAAATATGATAGGAGGAATGATGTCCATTTGATTAGATATATAGATTTTGACTGGGGAGGCAATGAGCAGGATGGAAGGAGCACTACAAGAGGATTTTTTAGTTTGGGATCCTCCATGATCTCATGGATGAGCAGAAAGCATGTTACGATTGATTTGAGTAATGTTGAGGCTGAGTATCTTGCAACCTGTGAAGTAAGCAAAGAAGTCTTTTGGTTGAGGAAGTTATTGTCCGCCTTGTTTGAAGGACCAATGGACCCTACAGTGATACATTGTGATAACACCAATTGTATAAGATTGTCTGAAGACCCAATGTTTCATGGAAAGAGAGGGAGAGATAGGCACATCATTCTTGTCTTCACTTGGGAAGAAAGAATGGAGGATTGGATAAGCATATGGCATCCGATACTCTTTTAGGATGTGGTAGGGCATCCAAGATAAGAATAGTCTCGGTGGAACATACTTTGAGAGAACCCGAGTGGGGTATGTTCCGTGATAGACAATGATGATGGTGTTTATAAATGATTGATTTCACCAACATTTTTCTCTGATCTTGTGGAGAGATAGAGTTGTTAGTAAAGGCCTTTGTATATGACAATGTTGGTTGATATGATGCTAAACAGATGGGTTACCAATCTAACTCTTCTTATGAGATCTCTTCATATTGAGAATGTCCATATACCATTTATGGATACCTCCCTAGTTAAGAGAGAGTGTTGAAAAGTGTGTAACCAGGTTCTGTTTTCATAAATATGAAATGTACTTTTGATTATTATATATTGTAAAATGAAATAAAAAATATTATTATTATTTTTGGAGCATGGGTTTCATGCTCAAGGTCTTTTATTCTAGAGGTCAAGCACACATTGAGTGCTTCTAGGATTTTTCCTAAGTCAAGAAGTCAAAAGAGTCATTGTCATAAGTTGAAGACCCCAGCGGGCACATTGTAACTTGTAAAGAAAATCATTTTTGTCATTAAAAATGTCAAAATACCCTTCAAGGCCAAGTCAGCCTGGCAGCGAGGAAGTCGGCCTAATTTGAGGAGCCACATCCACCTCAAGAAGTTGTTGTAGCGACTACAACCACCCTCCAAAATTTTTCCTTAGCTTCGTTTTGGAGCCTCCATACCAACCATCCTTAACAACATGCCTTGCACTATCCAAGTACATATGCCTCAGCTGAGTTTCAGTGGCTTCTCAGCCTGTTCTGATCAACTTGTTTGTCTCTCTCAAATGGTTTTTGCATGTAACCTCCAGCTGCTAAAAATGGATCCCTAAAATATAGGGATTCTCTTTGTTTTTTTCTTTTTCGGGAAAAGAAGCCCATGCATGCAAATCAAGATTATTCAGTCCTGGAGGGAATCAGTCAACCTGACATCACATGCAGCAGTCTGCAAGCCTAGCGATGAGATTTGCACAATTTATGGGTTGAGCAAGACTGGATGTCCCTCATGCATTGCGAAATTTTTGGATTGAAGCCTTGGTTGTTAGTCAGAATTACGCAATTCCTGAGCTGAAGCCCAGTGTCGGGTTCGATTGTGCAATTTCCAGAGGGAAGGATGCTTTACTCGATTGCGCAATTTCCAGAGGGAAGGATGCTTTACTCGATTGCGCATTTTTTGAGCCCAATAAGCACCCCAGCAAGATTGCACAATTTCTGGAGGGAAGTTTGGTTCCCCTCCAGAATTGCGTAATTTTCAAGGTGAGCATCTCAGCTAGAAAAATGACCAAGTCTGGAATGACAGCCTGCGGATTGGATAAGCATCCTTTATGACTACTCTTATCTTGGATGCCCTAACACATCCTAAAAGAGTATTGGATTCCAGATGCTTATCCAATCCTCCATTCTTTCTTCCCAAGTGAAGACAAGAATGATGTGCCTATCTCTCCCATGCATTCAGACTTCTCATGTTTTTAGTCGCCCGTTGACAGGTTTGGGCTACCTTGGCCCGGACCTTGCCTTTCCCAGCTAGCAATGCACATTTCTTGAAGTGAAGGCTCTACCTTCCCTCCAGAGACTGCGTAAATCTGGCCCAGCACTGACCTCCAGGCTTGCATTGCGCAATTCTGGGAGGCAGTGCCTTGTTGGCCCCAGAAACTCTGAAATGACAACCTACGGGTGAGAGACAAACAATTTGATCAGCACAGGCTGGGAATCTATTGAAACTCAGTTGAAGCCTATGTACTTGGACAATGCAAGACATGTTGCTAAGGATGGTTGGTAGGGAGGCTCCAAAACGAAGCTAAGGCAAAATTTTGGAGGGTGGTTGTAGCCGCTACAATAACTTCTTAAGGTGGACATGGCTCCTCAGGTTAGGTCGACTTCCCAGCTACCAAGCTAACTTGGTCTTGAAGGGTATTTTGACACTTTTAATTACAAAAATAATTTTCTTTACAAGTTACAATGTGCCTGATGGGGTCTTCAAATTATGACAATGACTCTTTCGACTTATTGACATAGGACAAATCCTAGAAGCACTCAATGGGTGCTTGAACTCTAAAATAAAAGACCTTGAGCATGAAACCCATGCTCCAAAAATAATAATAATAATTTTTCTTTCATTTTACAAAATACAATAATCAAAAGTACATTTCATATTTATGAAAACAGAACCTAGGTACACACTTTTTAACACTCTCTCTTAACTTGGGAGCTATTCATAAATGGTATATGGACATTCTCAATCTGAAGAGATCTCATAAGAAGAGTCAGATTGGTAACCCATCTGTTTAGCATCATATCAACCAACATTGTCATATACAAAGGCTTTGACTAACAACTTTATCTCTACACAAGATCATAGAAAAATGTTGGCAAGATCAATCATTTATAAACACCATCATCATTGTCTCTCTCAGAACATACCCCACTCGACTTCTCTCAAAGTATGTTCCACCGAGACTATTCTTATCTTGGATAGTCAATCCTCAAAGAATATCGGTCCTTTACGACTACTCTTATCTTGGATGCCCTACTACATCATAAAAGAGTATCGGATGCCAGATGTGTATCTAATCCTCCATTCTTTCTTCCCAAGTGAAGACAAGAATGATGTGCCTATCTCTCCCATGCATTCAGACTTCTCATGTTTTCAGTTGCCCGTCGACGAGTCTAGGCTATCTTGGCCCGGACCTTGCCTTGCCCGGCTAACAATGCACATTTCTGGAAGTGAAGGCTCTACCTTCCCTCCTGAGACTGCATAAATCTAGCCCAACATTGACCTCTAGGATTGCATTACGCAATTCTGGGAGGCAGTGCCTTACTAGCCCCAAAAACTACACAATGCAGTTTGCTGGCATGCATGTCATTGCTGACTACAATTTTAGTTCTCAGCAAGCTAGGATGGACTGCACATTATGTAGTTCCAGTAGTCAGTCAACCTAATGACAGCCAGACTATGCCTTGCGCAGTTTTTGCAGTCAGTCTCCCAATCTCCCGGTGAAAATTGTGCAATCTTCACAATCAGTCACACAAGTACGTTGCATGTCAGTCCTCAAATTGTTTTGGTTTTCAACTGATAGATTGCTTGCCATGAGTGTTGTTATGTCTCCAAGTATCACAGGTGTTCGTCTACCTCTCAGCAGTACAGGTACAATGGCCTTGAAGAGAGCAAGGTCAAAGGACACTGTTGAGAGCGCAACTGGAGATGCAGTTGAACAAGTGTCAATGAGCTTGCCTATCTATGAAGACACCAAGTTATTCATAGACAAGGATATCAAGATGAAATGGCAGCAGCATCACAGAGAGTAGCACCATCAACAGCAGCAGAGGGTAGCAGACCTGCACATGACAAATGCAAGAGGAAGGTTGTTGATAGCACAGAGGCGGAGCAAAGTTGCAAGTTCAAAGTAGATCCACTTGTGATTAAAGAAGCTTTGGAGATTGAGTCTAAGAGGCGACAATGCAACAAGAGGATCGCGCAAAGGCAAAGAGAGAAACAGAGGATGGAGGAACTAGAGAAGGAGTTGCAGACGTCAAAGCGGTAACTCAGGGAAGAACAAGAGTTGTGCAAAGGAGAGAAGGAAGCGCAACAGGAATAGTTACAGCAGGAGGCGCAACATACACATATTGATGAAATTGTGCCCATACAGGTTATAGACCCATCCCAGCATCTAGCATAAGGTAGACAGGGTGAGTGGTGTTTTCGATCACATGAACAAGTGTTCAGGAGCATGGATGTGATTGTGTGCACGCATGTGATCCCATCTATTAGCACACTCACCAAGACAAAGAAAAATAACCAAGTATGACTGGAGCTAGAAATGTAATTTGATGAGTTGATGTGCATAGCCACCAACACACACTTGGAGATCAACGCAGACACTATGCATCAGTATGTTGTTGCTATGACTACACTCAAGACTATGATGCACATGTTATCAGACGAGTTGGACAGATGAGCCAAATTAGTGTACTCAGATGCAACTGAGGTAAGAGTTTGCTTCCAGAAGGATGTCATCACAGAGTACACGAACACCATCACGAACTACCAAGCTTGACATTAGTTTGCCATTGTCGATCGTCGTGAGGATGTCGAAGAGTTGGTCTTCCCACAGCTGTCTGAGTCTTAGTGATGTCTTTCATGGCTTACTCCAACGTATTTTTTCTCACATGGGTACATGTGTAGATTGTAATGTAACATCTTGTAAAAGTGAAAGAACATGTGTCGATAGTTGAATGTAATAGTCATGTAGTAGTTGAAGAGTCGTGAGGGTAGGTGAAGAGTCACGAAGGGGAATGTCAAGGGTCGCCCTCCCCCCCTTTGCTATTTATAGAACCTGATAACTCATTGTAGAGACTTTTGGGAGCCAAGCTTCCTATAGGTGTATCTTAGAGAAAGCTTGGAGTGTATTGTAATGAGCCTTGGCTTCTCCACAGTGCAGAGCTAGTATATCTATTTAGAGGAGCAGGCGACAATGACTGTAACATTCCGCTGTTGGGACTAGTGGTTGGTCATCGTTGTAAGTATGATTGGATCTTTCACTTTCTTAATATAAAAGATCCAGCACATTTCATGCATATGTTGTTATTGTGGTTTAGTTGTCTTGGTTACTCTAATGATATGTGTAGATGTTTGCTTATGCATGTATGTATGGACTATTTCTATATATGTATGTATGAATCTTATTGAGATATGTTGTTGGTTTAACCATTGTTAGGTTCCTATACCAATAGGAGTAATAATTTTGAATAAATGAGATTAAATGCAAATGTTTTCTAGTAAAGAGGGTATGTCGTAAAAGAATAATCAAATGACAAGAAGAATAAATAAAAAAAGTCAAAAAAGATGAAAACTAGGAACCCCAAGAAAAGAAAAAAGACCATGAAAGTAAGCAAGCCAAAATGCCACTCCTATTTATTTTTATGCATGATAAAAAATTGTGTGCGGCTTGGGATCCTTGCCACAATCCATGATAGTCAAAATGTTTAAACTTGGTGATTTCATATTTTCAATTTCATGTCTATAGATAGAGAATAAAAATCTAGCCAAACAGTGTAACCTTGGTAGATAATTAGATAGGTAGAGGAAATAAAAGGAGTTCAACTATTTAATCTAAGCCCTTGGATGTAATAAGGTTAGATTTAGTTAGCTTACTATTGTAAATAAAAATAAAAATATTTGATAAGGGTTTGCTAGCTCAAATGCACCCTAATAATGTGAAGTAAAAATGGTAGGACAAGTAGATGGGTAAGTAGAAGAAAGGTTGCAGAAATATGATGATAGGGAAAAAAACATATTTATCATCTCTCTTCATAGGTTTCAAATGTAAATGGTCAATCAAGCATGAAGATGGATTTCAAGTTTAATTGATTAACTTCCCTCATTCATTTCACATTTTTACTTAAGTAATTTCCCATGAATAAAGTTGAAAGTACTTAAAACCTTTAAGTCAAAGAGGCTCAAAGCATTTCTCTGATTTTTGGAGGAACCAGACCCTCGGCTCAATGATTTATGGATATCAAGTACTAAATTCCTCTCATAAAAATTCATCCCTCCTTCATTTCATTCATTTTCCTAAATAATGTTCCTTTTCTAAGGATAAAACACTTTTTGCTTAAGAAAAGAATTCCCCCCCCACATAAAGTCTTTTCATATAAAAAAACCCACCAAAACACTTTACCCAAAGTATTAATGTTAATATGTGAGAAACATCAAATTCACAAAAAGATCATTTACTAAGTGATTTTTCCCTTTTTCCACTCATCTTTTCATATTTATTACTAATTGTATTATATAAAATTCCGATGAAAAACCCATTTCCCCGTGTATATAGCTCCTATGTGTTAATTAACCCTACACCCTAGTTTAACTATAGACTATTATTCCCACCTAAAACCTCGACCAAAATCTCTAATTGGTCGATCGACGATCAAAATTAATAATCCTGCCTTAATCCACCAATAATCCCGCCTTAATCCACCAATAATCCCACCTTAATCCACCATTAATCCCGATACCGCCATATTTAAAGTGCCCGTCGGGCCCCCATCAACCTCTGCACGCAATCGCGCCCCAACCACCATCCGATTTGAAGGCCCAGATCCAACGCCCCGAACCATTTCGGGTGGGATCCTCCGCCAGACGATACATGCCCGAAAAATTTGTTTTCCACGAGACTACCCCAGCGACGTGTTAGTCGCTAAGTGGAATCGGGCGGCCCCTCCTAAAAACCACCTGATGCCCATAAGCGGTGTGAAATAAACCATTTATCGCCCTCCCGCTACACGACAAAGTGACCATTGTTTACCCCGTACCCGACAAAACTGACTTTTTGTGCATAAAGCCAAAAAGCCCCAAATAATTTGTTCTCACTAGAATTTCAATTGTAAACCTCTGTACACATGCCCGCCACCTGCAAACGTCAAAGCCGTCAACCCACGTCCAATTGCACTCCAAAGACACCACAGACCACCCAGACAACCTTGCAACCTATACAAAACCCCTTCAACCATTTGCAGTCGCCAGCCGCCCTGCTCAGAACCATTTCACCCCAGTTCCAGGTATTTAAGCCACAATTCATCAAACACCCTGTCAATTTCAAAGAAACCAAGTGATTGAGTATTCTTAGTTAAGTTTAAAATTAATTGAAGAAACTCAAGAACTCAAGCCTACTCTGTGCTGAACCACCGTTGCCCTAAAATACTGTAAATCACCTCCCCCATACTCAAATCCACAAGAACTGAGAATGGTTGCCCCAATTTCCATGGATGTGAGACCCATCTCTACACCCCACTTAGACTTGGACCACCTCCCCTTAGCTGATAGGGATTTCCAGATAAAGGACATCTATGTCCAAGAATCCCCGCTCAAAGTATATTGTTAAAGTAGGGATAGATACTTGAACCGCGCTGATGAAATTGGTCTGTGGGAGTCCAATTTACCTAAGTACCAGTTCCCCAGAATCCACATTTTCCCAGAAATTGTATATTATTGCCATCCCAACTATGTCCCCAGTCAAAGAGTAGTCATGTCCCCTAACCAGGCTATACTTTTCACTATCACTGCTGAATCTATAAACGAGATGCTACAACTCCAGCCTGGCCAAAACTTGACTCCCCTCTCAATTGGAGACCTGTTGGACTTATATCCCAAACTTAGCCCTGCAAGTGTAGTGCCCGCTCTAGTTGACTAATAGTGATATGACACTAACATTTATTTAGCCCTAAGGCTCACATATTATTCTTTGAGGACATCTGGTTGAGGATCCAGGCACATGACACTATTATTAGTCATTGAGATATTCATGGTTGTGATGTTTATGTATGTTCTCCATTGATATTATGATGAAGATAGCATGAATGGTTATGTATGTTATCTATTGGTATTATGATGATTGTAACATTAAATGGTTAAGTTTGGTCTTTATTGAATTTATGATGATGATGGCAGTAAAGGATATGTATGCTCTCTATTAAAATCACGATGATGATAAATTTGATGAATAGGTATATTTCTATTGATGTTACGATGTTGATAGCTTGATGGATATGTATGTTTCCATTGATGTTTTGATGATGATAGCCATGATGGATGTGTCCCCTATGTTACCTACTTTCATTAGTTTGGGCTTACTATGAACAATGATGTGAATTACTAGGTGTCAATAATGATGTTATTATGACAATGACTAACACTGAGAAACCTTGTTACTGATGATCATTGATTATGGCAGGAAACCACCAGAGGCACTCGCATATGACAAGTTGACGACAACTGGTTTAATGAAAAAAAATATATTATTTTATCTTTGAAATTCAAAGTCGATTTTGAACCCTGCTATATATGTTTATCTATATTCTGATGAGATGTTAGTGGTTGCAGGCACAGATTAGTTGCTTGGCCGAATGACTCACATATGGCTGATGGGGTTGTACAAGTGGATGGAACTACATGGGAGGGGTAGGATAGTGTCTCTGATCTCACCCACTAGCACTCCCGCCGTGACTTGAGCTGGAAGGGTTGAAACACCTTCACCTTGAAGATCACGATGTCATGAGGGCAGGTCCCAAAGTTGGGTCGCTCATGAGGATTTTACCGGGGGACACGCATCAAGGTGGATTCCTTGATCCCCGAAACCATTAGTCTCACTATATCAAGCAACATAAGAGATGATAGTGGTCTATGTTGTTGCACCTATACTTTCCCCTCACAGTTCACTAAATCATAACCCCTTGGTCTTCACCCATCACCAAAAATCTGGCAAGCCGCAACTACCTTGATCCAAATTCCCATCGTGACAAAGCATGTATAGGGGATGCGATATGATTGCAAAGTAAGTTTGGGCTATCCAACTACCTTGATCCAAATTCCCATCATGAAAAAGCATGTATAGGGGATGCGATTGGATTGCAAAGTAAGTTTGGACGATAGCCCAAAACTGTGATCTCGTCACATCCTCTCTATGAATGTAGATCCATTACAATCAAAGCAGATTTTAAATCAGTTGCTAGATATGTGGGCCTTAAATCCCTTCTCTGCACATTCCCAAACACATAAATCTTTAGCAGAGCATATGCCTCAGTTGCTCTTAAAGGCCCAATGCACAGATCTACAGAGATGTCAATGCAAATTTAAGAAAATGAAGTAATTATGAAGATTATAATCAAAATCAAACCTATTCTAAGCAGCGATTCACGACAAAGAAAGTTAGACACATGGAAACTCAAAGGATCGTAAAAGCAAATTGTCTAGAACCACAGTTCATTTCGCATAGCTAGTTAGCAATTGTTGGACTAACTCGTTCCCAAATTTATTTTGCCTCTTCACTCTTGGCAGCGTTCTCTCAATTTTTTAGGGACTCAATCTAATTTTGGTTTCTTGAATGCTGTAGAATGTAGATAAAAATGAATATGTCCTCATTTTGTTTAATGGCTTCTGGTAGAAACTTTAGCACTTGCGTCGTTTGCTTAACTGCAACACATCTACTCGAACAACACTATGCTTATGACACCCTAAAATATATTCTGCATTTTGTAAATTACAATGGCATATAAGATGCTCTGGACGCTTCACTTTTATATGGTTTCCAACATGCTTGGGCAGTTGTATACCTTTATATCATTTTATATCTACCCAAATTCAATTTTGAAATTGTCTTGGGTAAGGGATGAGTGATTGCCAATTTCTGTTTACTCCAATTACTTTCTTGGTTGAATTTTTATGGTGTCCCTACTTCAGTTATATATCTTATATGTTTCAGTTAAGTTAACGTGAAATGTTTTCTCTGTATGGCACATTAATACGAGTATTAAAATTTGGCATCTATCTTCCAGAGTTAATGTTATTCCAGAGTTTTCTCATAACCCATTTCTTACTCCTTAGACATTTTCAAATGGATCTTCTAGATCTAACTTCTGCCATTGTCTGTTTTGTCTCTTTCAAGCTCCTTTACCTCAGGATCCAGGACTGGCAAATAGTTTTTTTTTCCTTACTTGGCTTCCCAGATGGTTGTTCTAAATGATGTTCTCTGTCTGGGTTTCTTCCTCTCTTTTTTTGTGTTTTATTTCATGCAAAGCTAAGTGAACCATCTCTTGTAAATTTTCTTTCTTTTGTCAAACATTTGTCTTGGCCTAAAACAATGAATTTGTTAAAGATGTTTCTCTGAATATGCAGAACAAAATCGGACACTTATCTTTCTCTGTCCTTTCTAACATTTAGTTTTAAATCCTTCTTACTATTCACTTTACAGCCTTATTCATGTTCAGTTTTGTGGGATATGGTTTTCTTGCCAACTAAATTTACAATATTTCCTTTGTCATTTTATTATGTTCCTTCTTGGAAACATTTATGAGGAGTCCACAAAGCAGAGAACATATTTATGTTGTAAAGAAGATACTACATCAAGAACTTTCAATGGAGTAGGAATGTAATTGAGCGAAAACCTAAAATGAGTAGCTTGCACTGTGCTTGAATGAAAAAACCAATGGGAATTTGTCTCCTTTGGCTCAGGTTCGATTCACGTCATTTTCATGCTTGCATCCTCTGTCATCTATCTCATATATATATATATATATATATATATATATATATATATATATATATATATATATATATATATATATGCCACTGGCCAGGTAGACTTTGATTCTGGAAATAAGAACTATCCATTCATGGGAACCTTTTGACCTTGCGTCTTGTACAGAAGGACAACAAAATATATGTGTCCCTCTCGGTCGAGTTTCTCGGTTTTTTGGTAAGTGGGTATTGAGTCTACAGCATGGATTATTTTAACTTTAATTTAGAAAGTATGTATAACAATCCAATTCAAAAATAATAATAATAATAATATTGCAAACGAAAATAAAATCAAAATAGTTGGAAAACGTCCCGCATCAATGTATCATCATGGTTTATGGTGTTGGCCCAAGCACATTTCAAAAAAATAAAAATAATTTAGAATTTATGGAGGTTGGTACTCTTTTGATTAAAATTTATAGGAATGTCAAGAACTTATAAATGCATAAATTGTTCCTTTGGAAGTATATAATAATAACAATAAATTATAGAACCACTCATGTTGGTTATGATTTTTATTTGATTGGTTTTTATCTTATAAGGAAAAATCGTATTAAATTGTGGCAGGTGAACCATGGTTA
Source organism: Pinus tabuliformis (assembly GCA_031772625.1). Lineage (NCBI taxonomy): Eukaryota > Viridiplantae > Streptophyta > Pinopsida > Pinales > Pinaceae > Pinus > Pinus tabuliformis. The sequence goes on along the minus strand of CM062816.1, from coordinate 979,796,113 downwards.
GAAGAGGTACAAGGAGTGGGGCAACTAAAGGGCACAACATGGCGCCACCACAACAGCCAACTCCTACCACCCCACCTAATGAGGGGGAAAACATCTCAACACAAGAACAGATACCAGCTGGAGAAGTGTTGATTTTAATGAGATCATTCCAACACATGTCTAAGGAATTAATAAACCGTTTGGAACAGGATCATGGAGGGCCTGTCATACAAAATGAAGCACCCCAAAACACCACAAGAAATGATGTACATTGAGACTTGGAAAAGGCAAAATTTCCAGAGTTTTTGGGGTCCACAGATGGTCAATTTGCAAAGGCATGGTTGGAAAACATGGCTATGTGTTTTACCCTAAGAGATTACACCTCAAACATGAAGGCCAAGATGGGTATATTCCAGCTAAAGGGAAACACACTACTTTGGTGGAAGACATTATTAACCCAATTGGGGATGGATATATCAGAAGTAACTTGGGAGCTATTTGAAGAAAAATTTAGAGAACGTTACCTGTCAGAGGAGTTCCTTGAGAGACAACTAAATGAATTCAATTCATTAAAGCAAGGGAGTCGCTCACTACCAGAGTATGAGGCACGTTTCATGGAATTACTCCATTATGCCCCTCACCTAAACACAGAAAAGCTCAAGGTGAACAAATTTGTGTATGGATTAAATGTTAACATTCGGACCAAGGTTAGAATCTTAATGCCTCGCACCTTGCACGAGGCAGTTCAGCGGGCAATCATTGCAGAGGAGGAGATCATGAGCAGTGAACATAGTAAGTCAACAAGGCCCACAGGATCAGGAGTACCAGGTGGAAACAATATGGAACGTAGAAATTTGCAAGGGGGTCTTGCGCTCAATCATCAAAGGTGGTCAGGAAGAAATCAAAGAACACCATATAGGCATCCAGCTCAACATCCGCACAGGGTACCACAACAAACTCGTCAACCACAACCGCACCAGCCTATGCGACAACACCAAGTCACACCACCTCAACACCGATCTTCTTTCCAGTAGAGTTCCAGACCAACTCCCGGTTCAGTTGGTAGTAGGAGCCAAGCCCCTAGGAGGGGGTGTTGGACTTGTGGAGGTCCTCACTACGAGAGGGATTGCCCTCAAAATATAGGTAATACCAACTCAACTAAGAATGGAACTACAGTGGGGGATCTGGGGAAGGCTCATTACATCCATGCAGCGGTGAACAATCGTCGGGTCGAACACCAATCCACTGTGTTGGAAACCTCAAGTAATATTGATGGTATGAGTTTTGTCATTTTAATAGATCCAGGGGCTACTGATTCATTTATTTCTCTAAATGCATTATCAATGATTAAACATAAAGCAACTCCACAATATGAATTTAGACATGTAGAAATGGCATGTGGTATGAAAAGAAATGTAGGAAAGATGGTAAAGGATTGTGAGGTGGACTTAGGTGTATGTAAGACCAAGGTATCCTTGTACTCTACAATTCTAGGAGTTTATGATGTAGTTATAGGAATGGATTGGTTGGAGCGACATGAGGCACTCCTAGATTGCAAAGACAAGATTCTACATTTCACCAACGATGACGGCCAAAGAAAATCATTAAGGGGAAAGAACCGAGGGGTGTCCCTGAGGTTCATCTCCTCCATGCAACTAATGAAATTTAGGTGAAAGGGATGTCAAATGTTCTCAGTGGTAGCTCTAAACAATAAGGGTGACTCTGAAGACCTTGATAAACATCCATTCCTTGTTGAATTTAAGGATGTATTTCCCGAAGAACTACCCAGGCTACCCCCAAAAAGGGAAATTGATTTCACCATCGACCTTAGACCAGGAACTAAGCCTATTTCAAAGGCACCCTATCGTATGTCGGCTCCAAAGATAAAGGAATTGCAGATCCAATTAAATGAATTATTGGACTTGGGGTTCATACGACCTAGCATATCTCCATGGGGAGCCCCTATGATTTTTGTTAAGAAAAAGGATGGGTCTTGGCGACTGTGCATTGATTACCGCTAGTTGAATAAAGTGATGATAAAAAATCAATACCCTTTGCCAAGGATAGATGACTTATTTGATCAAATGAGGGGGGTGACTGTGTTTTCAAAGATAGATCTGAGGTCGGGATATCATCAGTTGAGAATCAAAGAAGAAGATATTTCGAAGACAACCTTTAAAACAAGATTTGGGCATTATGAATTTGTAGTTTTACCCTTTGGACTGACAAATGCCCTAGGTGTTTTCATGAGTTTGATGAACGGAATATTTCGGGATTACTTAGACAAGTTTTTACAAGTCTTTATCGATGACATTTTGATCTACTCAAAGACCCCAGAAGAGCATGACGAACACTTGAGGATAGTTCTACAATGTCTTAGAGAAAACCAATTATACGAGAATTTGTCTTAGTGTTCCTTTTACCAAACCAAGATTCATTATCTTGGAAACATTATCTCTGGGGAGGGTATCGCAGTAGACCCGGTAAAGATAGAGGCCATCATGGAATGGCCAACACCAACCAATGTTCATGAGATACGAAGTTTCATGGGCATGGTAGGGTACTATCGTAGATTTGTCAAAGGGTTTTCAAAAATAGCAAACCCCATTACCGAGCTCCAAATAAAGAACAAGAAATTCATTTGGACTAAAAAATGTGAAGATGCATTCCAAAGGTTAAAGGTGTTATTAACGACAGCACTAATTTTGAAGGTACCGGATATGGAACAAGAATTTTTGGTTTGCACTGCTGCCTCCAAGGATGGGTTGGGTTGTGTGTTGATGCAAGAAGGAATAGTAATAGCCTATGCATCAAGGAAACTTAGAACCCATGAAGAAAACTACACAACCCATGATCTAGAAATGGCAGCTATCGTGTATGCACTAAAGATTTGGAGAGACTACCTTCTAGGAAGGAAGTTTGATCTTAGGACTGACCATTGTGGGCTACAACACATATTCACTCAAGATCACCTAAATGCAAGGCAAAGACGATGGTCTGAGCTAATTATTGAATATGATTTTGATATCACTTACATCAAAGGAATGGTAAATAGGGTGGTTGATGCTTTAAGTAGGAGGCCGCAAATATTTTCAGTGATTCCCTTAAAGACAAATTTGAGGGAGAAACTTCTTGAATTACAAACTAAAGAAACCTGGTATTAGGAGGTTAACAAAAGTCTGAGGGAGGATGAAATGAGGGTCCCAAAATATGAAGAATACTCCCTTGATAATGATGGGATACTACGATTCCGGGGAAGGATATATGTACCACCGAATGAAGATATATGCCAATTAATCTTAAATGAAGCACATCGCACAGTATACATGGCACACCTTGGTGTTAGAAAGATGAGTGCGGACTTGAAACCACTCTTCTTTTGGAAAGGTATGAAGAAGGACATCGTGAACTTGGTAGCAAAATGCTTAGAGTGTCAGCAAGTAAAAGCTAAACATAGGCATCTAGCAGGTTTATTGCAACCCCATGAGATACCAAAATCTAAATGGGAAGTTATATCAATGGACTTCATTATGGGACTACCAATGACCTCAAGAAGACATGATTCCATATTTGTAGTGGTGGACACATTGACCAAGAGCACCCATTTCATACCAGTTAAGACTACATATAAGGCACTAGAAATAGCCAGAGTTTTTATTAATGAGATTATGAGATTGCATGGAGTGCCTAGGAAGATCATATCTGATAGGGGAGCAGTGTTTACAGGAAGATTTTGGACCAGTTTCCAAGAAGCTTTAGGAACCCAGTTGAACTTCAACACTACTTATCACCCGGAGACAGATGGGCAGACAGAGAGGACAAATCAAATCCTTGAAGACATGCTTCAGATGTATGTGATGGACCAACAAAAGAGATGGGAGGAGTTTTTACCACTTGTGGAATTTGCTTACAATAATAGTTATCAGAGTTCCATCAAGATGGCGCCATTTGAGTTCTTATATGGAAGACCTTGCAGAACACCTCTCAGTTGGGACCGACTAGAGGACCGAGTATTAATAGGACCAAAAGTGGTGCAAGAGATGGAAGAACAAATGACTATGATTAGGAGGAGGCTAAAAGAAGCACAAGATCGACAAAAGAGCTATGTTGATGCTCATCGGGTAGACCGAAGTTATGAAGTGGGGGATAGGGTGTTCCTGAGAGTAAGGCCCCAAAAAAGCTCTATAAAATTTGGAAAGGGAGAAAAATTGTCTCCACAGTTTGTGGGACCTTTTGAAATCTTAGAAAGGAAAGGGTCGGTGGCATATAGGCTTGCCTTACCTCCATCTTTAGCACGTATGCATGATGTGTTTCATGTTTCTATTTTACGTCATTGTGATCCTTCACATTTTATTGACTTTGGTCATTTGCAGGTTTCAGACGAGGGAATAGTGATGACCGAACCAATTTGCATACTGGACCAGGGAACTTTGCAGCTTAGAAGACGGTTAGTGGACCAGGTCAAGGTCTAGTGGTACAATTATAGTCCCAGTTCAGCTACTTGGGAGGACGCTGAGGAGATGCGTCACCGTTTTCCTTACCTATTCCAATGACTTCGAGACGAAGTCTATTATTAAGAGGGGGTGTATGTAGTCCCCGCTCTAGTTGACTGACAATGATATGAGACTAACATTTATTTAGCCCTAAGGCCCACACATTATTCTTTGAGGACCTCTGGTTGAGGATCCGAGCACATGAAGCTATTATTAGTGATTGAGATATTCATGATTGTGATGTTTATGTATGTTCTCCATTGATATTATGATGAAAATAGCATGAATGGTTATGTATGTTATCTATTGGTATTATGATGATTGTAACATTAAATGGTTAAGTTTGGTCTTTATTGAATTTATGATGATGATGATGGCAGTAAAGGATATGTATGCTCTCTATTAAAATCATGATGACGATAAATTTGATGAATAGGTATATTTCTATTGATGTTACGATGTTGATAGCTTGACGGATATGTATGTTTCCATTGATGTTTTGATGATGATAGCCATGATGGATGTCTCCCCTATGTTACCTACTTTCATTAGTTCGGGCTTACTATGAACAATGATGTGAATGACTAGGTGTCGTTAATGATGCTATTATGACAATGACCAACACTGAGAAACCTTGTTACTGATGATTATTGAGTATGGCAGGAAACCACCAGAGGCACTCGCATATGATGATTTGACGACAACTAGTTTGATGAAAAAAATTATATTCTTTTATCTTTGAAATTCAAAGTCAATTTTAAAACCTGCTATATATGTTTATCTATATTCTGATGAGATGTTAGTGGTTGTAGGCACAGATTAGTTTCTTGGCCGAATGACTCACATATGGGTGATGGGGTTATACAAGTGGATGGAACTACATGGGAGGGGTGGGACAGTGTCCCTGATCTCACCCACTAGCACTCCCGCCGTGACTTGGGCTAGAAAGGTTGAAACACCTTCGCCTTGAAGATCACGATGTCATGAAGGCAGGTTTCGAAGTTGGGTCGCTCATGAGGATTTTACCAGGGGGCACGCATTAAGGCAGATTCCTTGATCCCCGACACCATTAGTCTCACTATAGCAAGCAACATAAGAGATGATAGTGGTCTATGTCGTTGCACCTATACTTTCCCCTCGTAGTCGCTGGATGCTTGAAAGGCAAGTGGTGTGGCACCCTTGGAACTTCAAGGGAAGTTCTTGAAGGGCACGACCAAACTTGGCACCCTTGGAATCATTAAAAATAAATTAAATAATAAATATAATCAAGGAATAAAAACTAGGTAAATTTACATCAGGGATAAATGATGTTAGAAACCGAGGTAATTAAATAAAAAATAAAACTTGGGTTAAGAGGATCATAAGAAGAAATAAAATAGGTTACCTTAAAAACTCTACCCTTCCCATGTTGGAAAATAGTAGGTAGATTATATAGTTTAATTAGGTAAAAGGGGAAAGAGGGACATAATTGTAAGGATAAAGATTAATCCTAAAATAGTTTAACTTAATTAAGAGAAGAGGATGGTGAATTAAAATAAGATTAATAAATTAAATTCTAGATAAATGTAGAGAACCTCCATGTGGTAACAACCAACATAAGAATATCCATCTAAGAGATAGCTTGAGTTAAATTAGGGAGTAGATAGGGGATCAAATCTTGACTCATTAATTGACTTTAGTAATGAACACAAATTAAGGAGTTAAAAAGGGGGTTCATGAGGCAACTAGAAGAAGAAATAGGAATCTTGATTGAGGTGAGGAAAATATTAGTTTTAAATTAAAATTTAAGTAAATAATTTTGGAGACCCTTGATGAAAGAGTGACACATGGGTGGATGAATAATCAAACTTGAATTATAAAAAATATATTAATTATGCATGACATGCGAAGTGTCACCAATGAGGACCCCTATAAAAGAAGGGGCAAGCCATGGGAGAAGGCACTTTTTGAACCCTATTGTTGGATGGATGAGACTATGTCAGAGCAGTGATTATGAAACTATAGTGAGTTTGGTGAGGTAGAAGATTTTAGAGAGGGAGCTCTTGAGCCAAGGAGTGCTCTCTTATACCAGCTATTGCATTCCTCTATTGTACAACCCCATTGCAGCTCGAGCGTCCACGGGGAAGAAGAGTACCCAAGGAGTAGGCTGGGAGATTAACCGATGGGTCATCGCATTCGGATCAAATACGACGTCATTCACTCTCGGAGGTGACCGACAACAAGGGGAGACAAGTAACGAAAAATCAAGTGGAGTCTCATCTTTTGGTGAACGGTACATGTGTGTTGCAATATTATTTTGTATGATTTATTTATGGCCTTAGTTAAATATATGTCAATTTTATGATATATTCAGTGAAATGAAATTTAGGAATGTGTTAGACAATTGCTGAATAAATTTGAATTCCCAATGTTTTTCTCTTCTGGTTGTATTTTATTGTGAATTGTTTATAAAAAAAATAAATAAATATATATATATATATATATATATATCTATATATGGTATAGAACTAGTCCTCACAGCAAGATTGGCCCAATTAATCCAAAAATTCATCATAGAATAAAAACACATCCAAAAGGATCCTCCTCCATATGTAGCTACCATTTTCTCCTCATGGGGGAGAAATATTGTCGATATGATATATAGTGTCCTAGGTTATACCACCAATGAATACATTGATGACATTATTTTAGCCTTCATGTCCATATACACTCCAAGGCAATCGCCTACTGTCATATATGACTATGCTCAGTTCATAGCTGACAGGATGCATGAGCAATTCCTCAGAATGAGTAATGAGAGAGTCTTCAAATACTCCTCTGTCTTGTATCACCTTTTCCTATATTACCAGTCAGACATATTCCCACTTACCTCGCAAAAGTTTGACACCAAGGGCCAACCAAGGTTAGTCATCTTCTGGACCCCATTGATTCATCAATATTCCTCCCCCTATTCATGCAATGAATTCATAGATTCCTTTGCCCACCCTGTGATGACCATGCTCAATGGAACCCCTCCACCAAGAATTAGTCCTGAGATTAGGAGAGTCCTTCATCTAAACATCAATCATCAGGTGGGAGATTGGTACTTGTACCAAAACCAAACTGAAATCGGGATTTATGGCTGTCAGCTTGCCCCATACAAACTACCTAAATACCTCCCAATGAGGTTATTTGCCCTGGAGTACTATAGGCAGATAATACATTCAGATGAGGTAAACTTTGGTAAAGCCAAAAAGAAATCCCAGCTCAAGATCAAAGACCAATTGGGTCCTTTTATTTGTAATAGTAGAGAAGCTGGAAAGGAGGCAGCCTTGATCCTTCAAAGATTAAAATTAAAACAGAGCTTCATATGGAGATATGATCCCTTGGATTTCATCTGCAAAAGAAGGAAGAAAAACAAGATGGCTCCCTATATCCATCACCGTATCCCTGAGATAGAAAAGTATGCCAACCAATTGGAATGGGTGGAAAACACTTTAGAGGATAGGGATAATACTGAAGTTGCTGTGGAAAACACATTATTAGATCTGGAAAATCAACTTGATGAAAATTCATTTCTGCAGGTACCACCTCAGGAAGGGACAATGAGCACTCCCCCTATCATGCACACTCCTTTGAATGAGGAGAAAAATCCCAAAAGGGGCAGGGAGGAGGGATCAAGTTCAGGGACACAGTTCTTCAATGTTCAATATGAAAGAGGCCAAAGTAAAAGGCCTATACTCAATCTTGTGCCAGAAAAGGAAGACACCGATGGCTCAGTTGAAATAACTGATTCTAAGCCAGAAAGGAGTAAGGGTATTGCTCCTTCAGAGGAAACACAACCCCCATCATCCTCAGGAATCCAGATGATACAGAGACAGATGAGTGTAGAGGCCTCATATTTCAGCAGGACAGCAGAATAGGATAAAAGAATCAAAGACAAATTCAAAGAGATAAAAATGAGGAATGAAATGTTGAAAGATGAGACATTTTCTCAACTTTCCAAACTTTCTGCTCCAGGTCAGAATAGATTGATGTTAGCCTTCGACATCAAAGAGGGGAAGATGCAGGTGTCCTTCATTCAACCAACTGTGCAGCAACCAAGGACACCCACTGACTACAAGAAATTTGATTTTGAGGTGTTGTCCAGGGATATTCACCTTGTGGACCAAATAGAGTTTCACAAGCAGGCTGGAGAAATGATCTACTCCACCCTGACAGGGAAGTCCATAGTTGTTCATCAATTGCAAAGTTCCCTAAACAACATCTCAGCTCAATATCAGCTTGAACATGCTTCATCACAAGCCAAGGACAACAGAATCAAGTCTTTGGAAGACTTGATCATAGAGATGGGACATGATCCCAAAGATATCAAAGCAACAAAGGAGTTAATAAAACAGAAGAACAAGGACATTTCTTCAATGAAAAATCAACTAAAGACACCCTCCTTGCATCATCTACAAACACAGGAGGTGTTACAGTCTCAAACTCAGCATGAGGACTTAATGGATTTAGTCCTCAAACTGAATGATCAGTTGAGGAGCACAAAGAAGGAATTGTATGCCTTAATCCAATTAAAGCAAGGTGAAGTAGGGACCACACCAACAACTATAATCCCTGCACTGACTACTGCAATACCATCTACATTGGCAGCTACATTGGCTCCAAAAACTCCTATAGGCACTGCCTTGCCCATCACCATTGTAGCATATACATCAACAGCTTCCATAACAGCAGCAGGTACAACAAAAAATGAAGCAGCCAAGCTGGTTCATGCCATGGAAGAAATGTCTATTCAGACAAATAAGATAAACAAGCTAAAGGAATAGGTGGCAAGCTTAGAAACAGACTATAAGCTTGCCAAGATTATGCAGAAAGAGGAGGAACAGAAGGCTACCGAGATAAAGGAAAAGCTCAAGTCAATGGAAAGAGACTTGACACTAAAGGAGCCTCTTGGAGAAGCCAAGGAAAAACTGTGGGCCAATATCATTGACTCTGTCTGTTGTAGCTTATATTGTGATTTAAGCCTTATTTATCGATTTTATCAATGTGTGGCGTAAAATCATTAAGGGGGTTCAACCTCAATGAAGCCCTTTATATTCTTTACCCCGCAAAGTCTAAAAGTAAAAGTATTTTTCTTGTGGTAATTACATATCGAAAGTATATGAAAACACATTTGAATATATATATATATATATATATATATATATATATATATATATATATATATATATATATATATCGCAAAGCACATTACGTATTGGAAACAATAAAGAGAAACAAGTGATAAGGGCGGTGCTTTGGTTGCGATGCGATCAAATCGCAATCGCAAATCACAGCGACACTTATATGATATTACCCCTGGCCGGACCCGAAAACATATATATATATATATATATATATATATATATATATATATATATATATATATATATATATTTATATTTATATATATATTGCGTTTATAATTCTGGCGGGTCCGTCGTATCACAAATCGTTAAGGTTTGGGTATATGGGTTGCGTCGATTGCAATATGCGATGGCCGGACTAGATATTACATTTATCATGTTTAATTCTTTTGTCGTGTCCACGACCATTGCATAACATATATATATATATATATATATATATATATATATATATATATATATATATATATATGGTTCCACCAATTGCGATATGCGATGGCAGGACCCAATATTATATATGCCATGTTCTATGCTATCATTGGGTCCGCCATATCGTAGATTGTTAAGATTGGGTTAATACACCACTGAAAGCGCCGATTGCGATTGCGATAAAGGTATGCCTTGATAGTTGTGCGGAGCCCATATTAAAAGTGGAAAAAGCATGTTTTATGGCATATTTCTATTGTAAAAGAGATATAATAGAAATAGCGCAAATATGAAGGATTTATGCGTAAGTTCAACATTACGTTGATATAACAATGGAAAGCGTTGATTGCAATATGTGATGGGATTCCAGATCTGATGGAGTTATTAAACTGGATTAATTCTTTTGTAGTTCCGCTTTTGCGTGCTTTGCGCTAATTTTGTTGTGTAAAAGGAAAAATCAACGTTAAAGCCGAATCTGAAGAGGAAGGCAATTGGGCATGTTTTCTTTGTATTTTGGCCAATCAAAATGCCAAATACATGCGTAAGTGCATATTTATGCACAAGTCAAAGTTAGACACAGTTCATTATGATTAAAGCGGATTAAGTCATATACAGAGGAACTTGGCAGCGGACTAATAGAGCCGAAAAGTCAGCAGTCATAGTCATCTTCTATGTTCAGTTATTTTCTGTTATTTTTTGTTCTTTGAGATGTATTTACCCTCTGTGTAATATTTTGTAATAATTCTTACTTCAGATAGTTAGAGAAGAAATTTTAGTAGTTTAACAGTTTTAGAGATCAGCAACTGTTTCATAATGTATAAGAAGAGGAAAGTTTACAGAGAAGAGGTTGGTGGTTCAAATTTTGGAGAACCTGGAGACTAGGCCACTATATTCCTGATATAATTGTTGATTAATGAAAGAATAAGAAATTTCCATAAACTGTTAGGTATAATTTTGTAACCCTCTCTGTTATGTGTCATCTTATGTTTTCTTCTTTGAAGTATATAATGAAGCAGCATGTCTTTATTTTCTTATGTAGATAAAGTTAAAATTCCTTAAAAGAGCGCTCCTATACTTGAATTTTTCACCTTCCTTTCTAAGTTATAGATAATAATTTCTGTGAAAGACCATTATATTATCTTTAACTTCTCCAAGAGTCACAGATAGTAGTTTCTGTGTTAAACAGCATATTGTCTATGATTCAGTTCTCAGTTTCATAATTCTTCTAAGTTATAGATAGTAGTTTCTATGAAAGATCATCATATTATCTTTAACTTCTCCTTCAAGCATTCTTTTTTCATCATTTATATATAGCAACAAATGGCATTCTGAGATGTTCTGGTCATACAAGTATTAAGGGTTAAAGACCAAGTTCTTCAGGTCCTTCATTCGAGAACACAACATATATCTAAGTGACAAAATAAGTGACATTAAATAATATTTATTAATGCCTTAAGCACAATTTCTCTATAACCAAGAAATTAGTTTCTTAAGGTACAACATTAATTGGCGTCGTTTCAAGAGAGAGAAGAAAAGAACAATTTTCCCTGGGTTTTTAAGATTTTCCTCTGGTTGTTCAGTGAGGAGGAAATACTTGGCTGTTTTGAATAAAAGCAATAAAAGGCGACTCCAATGTAACAAATACCACAGATTGCAAAGCAATAGAATAAGAACAGTGTTTCTTGAATTCATTAAGTTTGAAGCTGATTTTTGAGAGTGACAAGTTTCGACATTTGGTTGTACATTCACACCTGTGATTTTCAGTTACAATATTGATTGGCGACTCCACTGTACTTTGAAGTTTTCTTTTCTAGGTTTTAATGGCTCTCCCTGCATTCTTAGTCCATAAATTTGACCCATTTGATTTTACTGGGATCACCGGCTATCCTCATGATATGCTTGGATTTTATGCCTAGAATGAGTATCTTCCAAAATTTAGTAGAATGGAATATGAAGATCCAGCTCAACATCTCCAAGAGTTTCATGAATGCATGGAGCAGCCAGGCATCATTCATGAAGATGTGAAGATGAATTTTTTTTTGTCTTCTTTGGACCAAGAACCTAGGGTTTAGTTCAAGTCTCTGCCTCATTCAAGCATTTCATCTCTGAAAGATTTCCATTCAGTATTCAATTCTTATTGTAGAACTTATTATCCACACAAGTTTCTTTTTGAAGGTTGTTGTGAATATTATGATTTTAAAGAAACTTTAAAAGCTCAAGATAATCCTGTTGAGGAAACTAATGATCTTGTTGATAATATATCAAGCATTCGGAGAAATTATAGCCAGATTAACTATGAGCAAGTCTCTAAAAGCGAGGAACTATCATTTTCTCAAAATGATGCAGAGAAGTTTATAAAGCATTGCTTTTTAATACTCTCCCAAGCAGAGAATTGGTTGACTATGTTCCAAGCAGATTGAGTATCATTTTCTCAAAATGATGTGGAGAAATTTATAAAACATTTCTCTCCAATAATATCCCAAGTAGATAATTGGTTGACTTGGTTCCAAGCAAATCAAGAGAGTATTCAAATGGAGGAAAGTTCAAACATGCATCAAGAATTTCTAGTCAGCAGTCAAGAAGAGGATGAAATAATTGAGTTGCAAATAAACCCCTAAAGTTCTTATTTTGTTAAATTTGATGATCCTCCTATCTATAATGAAAATGGTTTAAATGGGAAACAGGACGAAGTTCTTCAAGTGCATCAGTTGGGTGTTGAACATACAGGAAGAAGTCAGAAAGTGGAATACGGTGGACAGCAATATATTGAGCCATCTATCATAGAAAAAGAGGCTATCTTATGTAAAAGGAAAGCTGATAAAGAGGTTGTATATCATTGCATTGAAGAACACAGCGATGCCCATGGATCAAGGTAAACAATCTATTTGAAGTTGATCATATGTCATATAGTAATGTGAAAAAGTTTTTTTCCTTCCTGAGGTTAGAATTACAAATTAATTATAATCAAAGCTTAGAGATGAAAAGTGGAGACATGAAAGTGACATAGATCATTTTCTTAAAGATGTTGTTGATCGTTCTATTGAACATATTATCCCAACAGAAGGTTCAATTGAACAAGAACCTTCATACATAGAGAATTTATTTTTTGGAGCTGATCAAGAACATAATTTTTCTCATACTTTCAAAGATCCTGTCGCAGATTACATGGAGGAATTTATCAGCAGTCTACATATATCATTTTGTGGATATACTCTTAATTTTCGTTGTGAGTTTCTTTTATGCATAATTTATTTTTTGTTCAGGATGAATTGTGTTTTCAAGATTCACCGACAGAATGGTTCTAGATCAGGCACTCAAATGCTAATCTGGTACCATTGGAAGATTGACTTCACCTGATGGAGATCAATCATGTACATATGTAGGAACTTGTACATAAATAAGCTCAGGTGTTGAGCATTTGGTTTCCAGTTGCAGTTCTTCAGTTTAATCATTAGTTGATGAATAAGGGTGACTTTCCCAGTTGGAAACTGGTTTGCAGAGGTGTCAAACTTCAAGATTGTCAGGTTTCAGTTGTCAAATTTTAGGGTTTTCACAATTTTGGACTCCATGCCCAACTAAGGCTACTGATCTATGATTCTCAATATTTTGCTATCAAAGCACAAGCATCTTATCACTGCAGATGTTGGTGTGGGTTCGTTGTACAAATTTTCTCACCATTAAAGCTTGGCGAAACAATATATGACTCCATGCCCGAGGAGAAGGCACTGATCTTTGCTTCTTAGTGCTTTTGTGGCAAAAGCACTATCCCTAGGCAGAGCCAGATGTTGTAGCTTCTATTGTGATTTAAGCCTTATTTATCAATTTTATCAATGTGTGGCCTGAAATCATTAAGGGGGTTCAACCTCAATGAAGCCCTTTATATTCTTTACCCCGCAAAGTCTAAAAGTAAAAGTATTCTACTTGTGGTGATTACATATTGAAAGTATATGAAAACACATTTGAATATATATATATATATCGCAAAGCACATTACGTATTGGAAACAATAAAGAGAAACAAGTGATAAGGGTGGTGCTTTGGTTGCAATGCAATCAAATCGCAATCGCAAATCGTAGTGACACTTATATGATATTACCCCTGGCTAGACCTGAAATCATATATATATTGCGTTTATAATTCCGGCAGGTCCGTCGTACCACAAATCGTTAAGGTTTGGGTATATGGGTTCCACCGATTGCGATATGCGATGGTCGGACCCAATATTACATATATTATGTTTAATTCTCCCGTCGGGTCCACGAGCATTACATAACATTTATATATATATCTATATATATATATATATATATATATATATATATATATATATATATATATATATATATATATATATATATATATATATATATATATAGATATAGATATAGATATAGATATAGATATAGATATAGATATATATATATATAGATAGATATAGATATAGATATAGATATATATATATATATATGGTTCCGCCGATTGCGATATGCGATGGCCGGACCCGATATTATATATTCCATGTTTTATGCTATCGTCGGGTCCGCCATATCACAGATTGTTAGGATTGGGTTAATACACCACTGAAAGTGCCGATTGTGATTGCAATAAAAGTATGCCTCAATATTTGTGCGGAGCCCATATTAAAAGCGAGAAAAACATGTTTTATGGCATATTTCTATTATAAAAGAGATATAATAGAAATAGCGCAAATATGAAGGATTTATGCGTAAGTTAAACATTACGTTGATATAACAATGGAAAGAACCGATTGTGATATGCGATGGGATTTCGAATCCAATGGAGTTATTAAACGGGATTAATTCTTTTTCAGTTCCACTTTTGCGTGCTTTGCGTTAATTTTGCTGTGTAAAAGGAAAAATTAGCGTTAAAGCCGAATCTGAAGAGGAAGGAAATTAGGCATGTTTTCTTTGTATTTTGGCCAATCAAAATGCCAAATACATGCATAAGTCCAGATTTATGCACAAGTCAAAGTTAGGCACAGTTCATTATGATTAAAGCGGATTAAGGCATATACATAGGAACTCGGCAGCAGATTAACAGAGCTGAAACGTCAGCAGTCATAGTCATCTTCTATGTTTAGTTATTTTCTGTTATTTTATGTTCTTTGAGATGTCTTTACCCTCTATGTAATATTTTGTAATAATTCTTACTTCAGATAGTTAGAGAAGCAGTTTTAGTAGTTTAACAGTTTCAGAGATCAACAATTGTTTCACAATGTATAAGAAGAGGAAAATTTACAGAGAAGAGGTTGGTGGTTTGAATTTTGGAGAACTCGGAGACTAGGCCATTGTATTCCTGATATAATTATTGATTAATGAAAGAATCAAAAGTTTCCATGAATTGTTGGGTATAAATTTGTAACCCTCTCTGTTATGTGTCATCTTATGTTTTCTTCTTTCAAGTATAGTAATGAAGCTGCAGGTCTTTATTTGCTTATGTAGATAAATTTAAAATTGCTTAAAAGAGCGCTCCTATACTTGAAGTTTTCACCTTCCTTTCTAAGTTATAGATAATAGTTTCTGTGAAAGACTAGCGTATTATCTTTAACTTCTCTAAGAGTCACAGATAGTAATTTCTGTGTTAAACAACATACTGTTTATGATTCAGTTCTCAGTTTCATAATTCTTCTAAGTTACAGATAGTAGTTTCTGTGAAAGATCAGCATATTATATTTAACTTCTCCTTCAAGCATTCTTCATTCATCATTTATATCTAGCAACAAATGGCATTCTGAGATGTTCTGGTCATACAAGTATTAAGGGTTAAAGACCAAGTTCTCTAGGTCCTTCATTCGAGAACACAACATATATCTAAGTGACAAAGAAGTGACTATAAATAATATTTATTAATGTCTTAAGCACAATTTCTCTATAGCGAGGAAATTGGTTTCTTAAGGTACAACACTGTCAATGATATTTGGCCATCCATACAGGTCATATTCGAGCAAATTTATCTCATAGCATTAATAACATAGGCTATTGAGAAAGTAAAGATAGAATTAGGCAACAGGCCTAGAGAGGCTACCAGGCTCATACAGTTCTTAAATTGAAAGAACAAGTACCAACTACAGGAACTAGAAATTGAAGAAAGGATTGCTACTATTCTGGAGGTAAAGAAAGTCCTCACCAAGAGGGACCTTATGCAAAAGTTAGAGGAAAATGGCAAGGAAATGCAAGTAGCCATTGACAGGTTCATGGATAAGTTTGATAAGCTAAAAGAAAAGGGATTACCTAATCCCTTAGTCATTCATGATAAACTTACGAAACAAGGAGATTACAACGACAAACTCAGGGATGTAGCAAGACAGCAAGTGGCTATTTCAGAGGTTTCATGAATGTCAACAGAAAAGGTACTATATAGTGCTATTGAAAATCTATTTTACCTCCAGCATGATGTAAAACATATGTTTGTAAATAAGCCTTCATTTGCCAAATACAGTGAGGCAGATGAAACTTACCGGAGAATGTTGAATATCCGGTTACCAACAGATCAAGAATGGGAAAAGTTGACAGACTTACTATAGCAAAACACTGTAAAAAATCAAATATACAGTCAGCGAGGTAAAAGAGCATCAGATTCCAAAGTTACAGGGTCAAAGAGTATCCGTGTCAAAGAGTATCAGTATAAAAGACAACAGCCTTTGGCCAGCACAGAGCATAGCAACCATAAACTTCCAGCTAAACCACAATAAAAGGGACAACAAGAAAATAGTTCAATAGCTGTAACTATATTCCTACGAGAAGATATTTTGAATTTCCTAGATTAATTCCCAAGTTAGTTTGGGATATTTTGTAAAAACATTTTGTTTAAATACTTCACAAATCGAAGTATGTAGGGTGGATTCTTATATTTTCAATAGAATTTTGTTCAAAGACTGTAAAAGCTTTTGTATCACTGACTGGACCAACATGTTGGATTGATCAATAAAGATCAGATATTTCAAGGGATTCGTGTGTAAAGTGGGGTACAAATGAGTAATTTTCTTGTGTCGTTTTATCTCCATTAAAGTTGTTTCAAAATCTTGAATGTTTCAGAAGTCTGAATGTTTAACTTGAATATTATTTTAGAATCTGCTTGACTGCACTCTGTCTTACTGTTAAACATCCTTAATATTTTCTCTTAAACTATCTTAGCTAGGGAATTCTTAACTTCTCCTTAGCTTCCGTAGTTTCTCCTCTGGTCTATAGTAAATGATTCTTAATTTCCCTATACTCATGATTCATTGTTGTTTCCCCATCTTAGCCTTGGTCTGAGGATTCTTAATTGCCCTCTCACCCCCGTTAAGACTCATTTCACCATTTAGTCCAAGGATTTGTACTTCACTCTACTATCTCGCCCCTTGAACATTCCCTTTAATGATTTAACTCCAGCTTTGTTGCCCCTTCTTTGACTCCATTGCCTAATGGCCTAAAGGCATCAACCTATTAGCCTGTTTTATGGATTCCACCACCAAATCTTCATACAAATAAAAAAATCCCTGAACTCTAGAACTAGCCTAATATCTAAGCAAACATAGCTAAATTATATAGAGAGAGCCCTCTCTGAGCCATAGGTTGGCTAGAGCCTATGCTTAAAAGTTGGTTTGTGGTTACCTCGAAGCCTTCCCTTCTTCCAAAACTTCTAAGGAAAAGTTTTGAGTGATAACAACCATCACTTTGGATCATTGGCTATCCTGCCTTGCAGCCTGTGATGTATCTTTGCTCATGTGTTCCCTTTCAAGCTGCGTGTTTCCACAGGTTTCCAAGGGGCGCACTCATTCCCCATTCTGTGTGTTATAACCCTTCATGCACCTTCCTTGGCTTGTTGCGCTAGTCACACCCTTGCTACCAACAAGTATATCCTACTTACCTCTACGCGCAACTGCGGTCAAGGCGATACCGTATGACCCACCATTGGGACTCTTATACCAAATGGTATGAGGTCTAGTTAGGACTTCTTACTGGGGAGATCCCCTGACATGTTGACGAGTCCAACACCGTCAACATTTTTCCTCTAGAAGGAGGACCAGATGACAAGCTTAGTCCTCACATCCGTTTTGAATCTCCGCATACCTATCATGACTACCTACAGAGTTTCTCTTTCGGAGTGTATATCTTATGGAAACAACTTTGAAGTCTTAGACGAGCTCTGGGATAACTTGTCACATAAAACGTACAATGGTGGAGGCCAAGTAGCCTTGGTTAGACACACAGTCGGCATTGTAGGCTCCTATGTAAGACATGAAATCTTTGAAGATTACATGACCTACGCATTGTTCGCCTACACGCTTCGAGGGCACCCAATTCATTGGTGTGTGACGCTGCCCGAAAAATATATTCATTCTCTTTCTCATCTGGTCGCAAAGATAGATTGTGCTTTCAATCATTTTGACCATAAAGCACTCAATAAAGAAATTCTAAAATTACAGAAAGCACCCGATGAATCCATTGAACAATTTCACACACACTTTTTTAATCTTGCATATCGATTTCCCGAAGATGAAATTGATTGGGAATTTCTCGATGGAAGATTTGAGTATCTTCTTTACATATCCAAAAATCTGCAATTCTTGAAATCATTCGAACCCCACTTAGCATACTTCGGTGATGGAGTTGCGAAATCACAAGCAGGCACAGTTGTTGTCACAAGTGATTGTTCACCTTCACCTCATTGAACAGCTCCACCACTGCAGAGTGATGTGGGAGAACATGCACACACATCTGTTAAACTATCACATCCTCCCACCCCACCTGCTCTTGATATCTGCACAGATTTGGCTTGCAAGCTTGTTGGTTGTCACGTGGATTCGTTCCCTCAACCTCCGTCCCCATGTTCCATTGATCCTCTGGATTGTACTGTCTTGTGTTCTTCCGTTCCGGACTCCACACTTGTTGTGAACGAGGATCAAGTTGTTGACGGAGTTGGTGTTGTGTAGCCAACATGCACCATCATTCATGATGAGTGTGTGTAGGAATCTAAAGAAGAACTCACGGTGAAGGATGACTCCCTTCCATCTGCGCTTCATCTGCTTTATCCTAACATCCCTTGTGATTCTTCCACTATTGATTTCCCATGTGAAAACTCATTTCTGGATGTTTCTACTTCCGATCGTTCATAGGACACATCAGATGTCAGTCATTCATTACATTGCAGAGAGGACACATATTCCTCTGAAAATCCGTCCAATTTTTCACCTATCATTTCTAAAAACATAGAGGGTGAACATCCTTGCTTCTCATCTGCACGATTCATCAAATCATGAGGATGTCGACGAACATCCTGAATTTTCTGATCATGGTTTTCGTGATTTATGTACTTCTTAATTCGATCACGATGTTGATTCACTTGTTGTTAATATGTCTAGGCCATTGGTCTCTAATGATCTACCCGTTGACGAAGTCGAAACCCTGCAAGTTGTCGAGGCACTTCAGCTCGAGCTGATGGTTATGTTAGGCCCTTGCTGTCCTGAGGTTGGTTTCACTTCCAATCAGAAAATTGTTGAAATTCGCAAGGCTCCTCATCATTCTCTGTTTCGCATTGAAGATCAACCAAACACCCAGATTTCGCTTCCTCCACCAGAATCACATGATCCCATCGCTCTTGCATTGGAGAAATCTTACACAGCAAGCACACTTGCGTGACGTAAGTGGTCTACCTTTCTCACATTTGCTTGCATGTCACAATCAAGAGAATGAGTATGCTTAACATCTGCACACCGTGTGGCACAACACCATGGCAAGTCCACGGAGTACATGCCATGCGCTTTCACTCATTTCTGTTACGTGGACGCATTTAAACCCGAAGTTTGTTTGTCATCATCGTTATATCCTTCATGTTTGTTGGTTCACGTGACTATGCTATTCGTGAACCATGCCTTCACCAACATGGGTCGACCAATGCACCAGTGGCTGCATTGGAAGTATCACTTCACATGAGTAGACCCTTGCACCATTAACTTAGGAGTAGGAGTAGTGTTTTCTTCTTGTTGGTTTGCTTGCATGCATGTTTTCTTTCTTGTGTGTTTCTTTGATTGTTTGTGTGTTTGCTTACTCCCTTTGCTTTCGCATTTGCTTCTGCTCTTTGCTCTTGTTGTTGTTTTTTGCTTGTTTATGTTTGTAGGTTAATTTCGCATGAACCGTTTGTCTCTTGAAACAAGGTGGGTAAAGTACAAGAGGACTTGTGCAGTTATCAATACGTGGTTACCTTTCATCCAGGACTTATTATCTTTAGTCCATGATACACCAATGGAAAATACGTTATGTTCGAAGTGAACCTTGATGAAAACACAACGCTTGCGTGCTAACTAGTATCAACTACTCTAGTTGGTTGTTTTTGGGTTAACCCTTTTCAACTCAGTCAAGTAGAGTAAGGTGAGTGGGAAAACCCTAACAAGTATGTCAGAGCTATATACAAAATACTTCTCTGAAGGAACAACCTCTTCTGCTCTCAATAAGTCGAGATCCCTCTTCCGCCTCTAAAATGAATAAGTGTTATGCACAATTTTTGAAAAAATTAAAATAAGAAAATTTTTGAAAAAAGTAAACAATGAATAAGGCGAAAGAAGAGAAAGGCTTCCTTCGCAGTGAGGTGATGCAAGTAACTCTACCAGGGTACTGACCAGGCTCGCTAGCAGCGGAGCAATGCTTGTGTTCCTGTGTGACTCTATCCGGGTATTGTCCAGGCTCGCTGGCAGTGGAGTGATGCTTGTGTTCCTACATGACTCTGTCGGGGTATTGTCCAGGCCTATTGGCAGTAGAGCAACACCAGAGATGAAACTTAAACTCTGATTTTCATATTGCTTGTGTACCAATATACCCCTCATCCCCAATCGAAACAGTTGTGTTGACTTGGCTTGGAATGTGTGTGTTCTCACCGACCAAGAGCATGGCAAGGACTACATCTTTCAATCAATCTAGTGTGGGAATCAAGATGATCTGAGAATCGAACAATACTTTCGTAGGAGTTAGACTTGATTTTCACGAAACAAGGTCCCTTCAGAGAGCTGGAGTTCTACCAGTGTGTCGCCAAGTGTTGTAGCGGCTACAACCACTCTCCAAAAATTTTCCTTAGCTTCGTTTTGGAGCCTCCCTACCAACCATCCCTAGCAACATGTCTTGCATTGTCCAAGTACATAAGCTTCAGTTGAGTTACAGTGGCTTCCCAGCCTGTGCTGATCAACTTGTTTGTCTCTCACTCGCAGGTTGTCATTCCGGACTTAGTCAATTTTCTAGCTAAGATGCTCACCTTGAAAATTACACAATTCTGGAGGGGAACCAACCTTCCCTCCAAATATTGCGCAATCCTGCTGGGGTGCCTGTTGGGCTCTAGAAATGCATAATCCAGCTAGGCATCCTTCCCTCTGGAAATTGTGCAATCTAGCCCGACACTAGGATTCAGCTCAGAAATTGCACAATTATGACTGACAGCCAGGGCTTCAATCCAGAAATTGTGCAATGCATGAGGGAAAACCAATCTTGCTCAACCTAGAAATTGCGCAAATCTCATCCCCAGGCTTGTAGACTGCTACATGTGCTGTCAGATTGATCGGTTGCCTTCGGGACTAAGCAATCATGATTTTCATGCATGGGTTGTTTTTCTCGAAAAAGAAAAAAGGAAAGAGCATCCCTATATTTTAAGGATCCATTTTTAGCAGTTGGAGGTTACTTGCAAAAGTGATTTTAGAAACCTCCCACCAAGTGTTGCTTTTTTCTAGATTTGTGGCATGCACGTCATAACCTCGATCTTATCAAAACTCATCTATTCGACGTTGCAAAGCTCATTCCTCACATCAATCTTGGAGCTTTGTCATCCCAAATCACATCTAGGAGTCTTCGGCACATTCAACTCAACTTTTTCCGAGTAAGTCTTCTTTTCATGTCATTTGTTGCTTTTCTTTCGCTTTGTGTAAGTGTTTTTGCTTGGTTTCAATGAAAACTTGTTGTCATTTTGATGTATGTTAGCTCTTAGAAGCATTTTTTCAGTTTTTCACTACATCTCACTTCTGTTGCATGTATGACATTATTTCTGGACTGATGATCATCATTGCGGTGACTTGCTTCACACACATGCTTTCTTTCCTATTTTCTGAATCCTACACTCATTGTTTGCATGCATGATCATTCACTCTTGTTTACACTCAATTTTTCCATGCATTCAGACTTCTCATGTTTTCAGTCGCCCGTCAACGAGTTTGGGTTGCCTTGGCCCGAACCTTGCATTGCCTGGCTAGCAATGTGCATTTCTGGAAGTGAAGGCTTTTCCTTCCCTCCAGAGACTACATAAATATGGCCCAGCACTGGCGTCTAGGCTTGCATTGTGTAATTCTGGGAGGCAATGCCTTGCTAACCCCAGAAAATGAATAATGTAGTTTGTTGGTATGCATGTCACTGCTGACTATAGTTTCAGTCCTCAACAGGCCAGGTTGGACTACGCATTGCATAGCTCCAGCAGCCAGTCAGCCTACGAGCAGCCCGGGCTGTGCCTTGTGCAGTTTTGGCAGTTAGTCTCACAGCCTCCCGCTGAAAATTGTGCAATCTTCAAAATAGTCACACAGGTATGTTGCATATCATCCCTCAAATTGTTTTGGTTTTCAACTAATAGGTTTCTTGCCATGAGTGTTGCTATGTCTCCAGGTATCACAGGTGTTCACCTGCCTTTCAGTAGTATAGGTACAATGGCCTTTAAGAGAGCAGCGTCAAAAGACACCATTCAGAACACAACTGGAGATGCAGTTGAGCAAGTTTCTATGATCTTGCCTATCTATGAAGACACCAAGTTGTTCATAGACAAGGATATCAAGACGAAATGGCAGTAGCATCACAGAGAGCAGCACCATCAGTAGCAGCAGAGGGTAGCAAACCTACACATGACAAAGGCAAGAGGAAGGTTGTTGACAGTGCAAATGTGGAGCAAAGCTGCAAGTTCAAAGAAAATCCACTTGTGATGAAAGCAGCTTTGGAGATTGAGGCTAAGAGGCAACAACACGACAAGAGGATCACACAAAGGCAAAGAGAGAAATAGAGGATGGAGGAAACAAAGAAGGAGTTACAGGAGTTGAAGCGACAACTCAGGGAAGAACAAGAGTTGCATAGAGGAGAGAAGGAAGCACAACAGGAACAAGTACAACAAGAGGCGCAACAGGCATAGATTGATGAAACTGCACCCATATAGGTTATAGACCCATCTTAGCAGTTGGCATAGAGTAGACAGGGTGAGTGGTGTTGTCAATCACATGCATGGGTGTTCAGGAGTATGGATTTCATTTTGTGCACGCATGTGATCCCATCTATTGGCACACTCACTGAGGTGAAGACAAAGAACCAAGTTTGACTAGAGCTGGACATGTATCTTGATGAGTTGGTGTGCATAGCCACCAGCACACACTTGGAGATCAGCGCTGACACTATGCATCATTATGTTGTTGGTCCGGCTGCACTCAAGACTATAATGCACATGTTATCAGACAAGTTGGATAGAGGAGCCAAATTAGTGTACCCAGATGCAACGGAGGCAAGAG
Source organism: Pinus tabuliformis (assembly GCA_031772625.1). NCBI lineage: Eukaryota > Viridiplantae > Streptophyta > Pinopsida > Pinales > Pinaceae > Pinus > Pinus tabuliformis. Next base: position 979,772,531 of record CM062816.1, on the reverse strand, counting down.
TTCGCTTCCGGAAGGATGTCGCCACAAAGTAAACGAACACCGTCACAACTACCAAGCTTGACATCGGTTTGCCACTGTCGATCATCGCGAGGATGTTAAAGAGTTGGTCTTTCCACAACTATCTGAGTCTTAGTAATGTCTTGCATGGCTTACTCAAGCCTATTTTGTCTCACATGGATACATGTGCAGATTGTAATGTAACATCTTGTAAAAGTGAAAGAACAAGTGTCGATAGTCGAATGTAACAGTCGTGTAGTAGTTGAAGAGTCATGAGGGTAGGTGAAGAGTCACAAAGTGGAATGTCAAGGGTCACCCTACCCTTTGCTATTTATAGAACCTTGTAATTCATTGTAGAGGCTTTTGGGAGCCAAGCTTCCTATAGGTGTATCTTAGAGAAAGCTTGGAGTGTATTGTAATGAGCCTTGACTTCTCCACAGTGTAGGGCTAGTATATCTCTTTGGAGGAGCAGGCGGTAGTGACTATAACGTTCCGCTATCGGGACTAGTGGTTGGTCATAGTTGTGTATGATTGGATATTTCACTTTCTTAATATAACAGAGCTAGCATGTTTCATGCATATGTTGTTATTGTGGTTCAATTGTATTGGTTACTCTAATGATATATGTAGTTGTTTGCTTGCGCATGTATGTATGGAAACTTTCTATATATGTATGTATGAATCTTATTGAGATGTGTTGTTGGTTTAACCATCACTTTGGATCGTTCGCTAACCTGCCTTCCAGCCTATGATGTATCTTTGCTCATGTGTTCCCTTTCAAGTTTTGTGTTTCCACAAGTTTCCAAGGGACACACCCATTCCCCATTCTGTGTGTTAGAACCCTTCATGCACCTTCCTTGGCTTGATGCGTTGGTCACACCCTTGATACCAACAAGGACATCCTACTTACCTCTACGTGCAACCATGGTCAAGGCGATATCGTACGACCCACTTCTGGGACTCCTACACCAAACGGTATAAGGTCTAGTTGGGACTTCTTACCGAAGAGATCCCCTAACATGTTGGTAGGTCCAGCACCGTCTACAGAAGCCTATATAAAGGAGGGAACTCGACCTCCTTGGAATATATTCAGCACTCACTCATTTAAGCAAAGGAGGAAGAAAGCAACAAAGAAGGAAGAGGACAAAGAAGAATTGTTTCTAGGCTATTTCTCTCTCACACGTGCAAAGGAAGGTTAGGGTTTCTAATGTTGGTCTAGGGTTTTTCTTCCGCAGGTTTGATCTTGACGAAGGAAGAGAAAGAAGGTCAACGAAGGTCACATTAGGCCATCCTCAAGCACCAGAAGGAGAAATCCAAGTGAAGGTCTGAAGATGTCTTGGGAGGCCAGAATAAGCTCACACATGTGGCAGGAGCTGTTGTTGGGAGGTCCGAAAACTTCAGACCTACAGTAGAGGCCGAAATTCTGAAGCTGGGGTTCAAAGTTGTGATGCTGGAAGAGATTTGATTAGGTTTGACTTGGACAAAGGAAGCACAGTATCTGGAAGGTTTGAACTTGGTCTTGGAGGGTATTGGTCTTGGCCTAGAGGTCTTAGAATTCATCAATTGAAGAATCTATAAGAAGAGAAGATATTTGTAGGTTTTCCTCTCAAGTGGAGAGGTTTTGGCCTTGGCTTGTAGCCTCCTTTTTGTGTTCTTGTCCTTCTTGTTTTGGTAGTTTTTTGATGGTATACAAACGTAATAATAAGTCAATAAGCTAATAAGTAAGAAAAGTTAAAAAGAGATCTCAAGCAGTTATGAAGAAAATAGAAATCACTCTAATCATTGCCCTATATATTTTTCGACGAGAGAAACCTAAAACAATTTACAGTCAAACTGTTTGACAAAAGACACCAATGAGTATATTAAATATAAACTTAGAAAAGCATTGGAATTTTGAATAATTATTAGAAGGGAATTTTACAGTAGTTGAGATAATTTGTTGGATGATATTGATGTACCTATAGTTTCTTTGTTTGATCATGGAACACATGAATTGTGTGGATAGCATTATTGATGGCTTGGAGGAGCATGAAGGTAGAATTGATATTTGGAAAGTTGATATGAATTATTGAAGAATATGAGGTTGAACTCTATTATGAAGAATATAAGGCATGTGCTAATAGTTGTGAGGAAGTTTGTCTTTTTGAAGACAATGGATAAACCAATTGATGACAAAGTTGCATAAAGATTGTCAATATCCAGGAAGGTCGATGTTTGATATGATTTGATGTTGTTAGGATCTAAGAAACCATGTCATGAAAATAGAGTGTGAAAGAATTTGGCTCCGTAAAATGTTTGACATCTAGAAAGGTCAAAGCCCATCTATGATGTAATGCGGGAAGGAGCACTGTAGCTACAACTATATCTCCACAAAAGAACAAGTAGTTGATGTAATGATGAAGTATGAGACAAGCTAATGATTGTGGCTATATCTCCCTAGCTGAGAGGGAGTAAGGATGTCCTCCCTGGCTGAGAGGGAGTGATGATGGACACCATATTCTTCATGTGTCATGCACTAGGCCAGGACTAATAGTTGTAACTCTAGTGAAGGCACTGGTAGGGAGAATGGAGGAGTGGATAAGCATCTAGGATGAATACTCCTTGAAGATTTGGAATCCAAGATAGGTAGTAGTCTCGAGGATTGATAGTCTTTTAGGATAGGGCGGGGTGCCCAAGATAAGAGTAGTCGAAGAGGACCAATATTGTTTAAGGATTGGGAATGCAAGATAAGACATCTGGATGGGGTATGTGCCTTGAGAGGCTATGGTGTTGGTGTCCAAATGTATGCCTCCCAACATTTTGCTCTAATCTAGTGGAGAGTTAGAGCTTGTTAATCAAGGCCTTGCTATTTTGCAAATTGACAATGTTGGTTATGATGTTGATTCTTAATGATGGCTTATCAATCTGACTCTTCTTATAATAATATTTCAATTTGAGAGTATCCTTGTACCTTGTTGTGTAATTATGAATACCTCCCTAATTATTAGGTGCTGGAAAATGTAACGAGGTTTGTTGTTCATAATTATCATTGTACTTGTATCATTATGTATTTTATGTAAAAAGCAAGAAGAAGAATGTTTTTTTTTTAATTTCATTAGTTAAGCATGTTCTTCATGCTTCTAGGATTTTTTGAGCCAAAGAGTCAAAGTCCTATTTGGACTTCTTGTAAAGAAAAGGAAAAGGGATCTTTGAAAATGTAATTTGTGAAAATTCACCTCAAGAAGCAAAGTCGACCCTCCTAGATGTCAAGTCAGCTCATTGAAAGGATGTGTCTTTTCGCATATGAGAACAACTATATATTGTCATATGTCCTCCATCAAATGGAAAGCAATTCGATGCTTCTTTGTGATAAGTTCTAAGGTAGAAAGGTATATGAATTTTAAAGGCTACATCTTTGTGAATAAGTGTGCGGTTTTGAGGCTATACATCTACAAGGAAGTGTGAATCTTCTAGGGAAGATGATATGAAATGATGAAAGTTTCTCCTGTGACAGATAATGTGAGCCTTCTGTGGAAGATGGTCTGAGAAAAATGCAAGTTCTTTGTGATCGGTGACTCAAGACAAGAACGGGCGCCTTGTGACATACGAGTCGAAGTTGGTGCATGATACTATGACTGAAATTGATGTTATTTCTTGTGACTAAGATGATGGATATGGAGGGCTTGACTTGGCATCTTGGAGGTTGGATTTGGGTCTTGGATTACTCATTTTGATATGATTCTATAAGAAGATATTTTCTTGGGATTTCCCCCTTGTGGGATTCTTTCCCTGGCTTGGAGCCTATATCTTGTGTCTCTTGTTCTCTGTGATCTTCATATTTTTGAATTTTGGTAATTTCTTGATGAAAAGAAGAAGAATAAAAATAATAATACTTAAGATAACAAATTCACAAGTAATTATCATGATAGAGAAATCAACCCTAACACATAATTACAGTGATTTCCTAACATGCTCCAGGCTACTTCAAAGAAATATCCTTGAGAGGGTTCAGATGTCAGACTCCTGGTTATATGAGACTCGAATATTTTCTTCATGGCTCAAAAAAATGTACTAACTTCAACGCTCTTAGATGAGTGTTACAAAGCTTGGATTTGTCACTGTATATTATTTAACTATGCTCAAAAACTCATAAGATGTCTTCTTTCAAAAATGAACCTTGAACTATGCTTGAGCTTGTCTTCAGATTTGTTCTTAAGAAAAACTTGTAGGCTTTAATTACTTCAATTCTAGTTCCATAAAGATAGAACAAAGATATCACAAATTTTGGATGCCTTATGTCATGGAGACTTTTCAAATTGTCAATGTAAATGCTATTCACCACATAGATACTTCACTTGACCATCATCATTTATCTGGAGTGATTTTAAGGATTTGGTTTTGCATTACAAAGGAACTCATATCATCACAATTTCAACTCAGAATTAGGATCATACTTAGCCTTAATAATTTCTTAGTTTGGATTAGAGATGGCCCTTTTGGAAAACTCGGATTACAAAGGTTTTGTACCACAAATAATTTTAGTTAGAGGGAGCTTTAGCCATCAACATTTAATACAAGTCTACATATTGCGTCCTCATTAATTACAAAATCTTGAACCTCTTGCACACAAGAATATTTGAACTTCTTTTATGGTTCTTGTAGTATATTTAGGTATACCTTTGGACATGTAGCTTCCATAGAAAAGCGGTCTTCAAATTTGTAGACATGACTTCACACCACAGACGTATTCCTTCCCACACAGAGATAACTCAAACTCCTTGACGTGTCATGAAGATGGGTATATTAGCCTTGAACTCATTTGATTCCTTTGCATAGCTTCCAAATAAGCCCTTAAGATAGTTTCTACACAAGTGTTAAACATTTGGAACTTCAATAAGAGACTTGAACCAGTACTCCTTGTAAACTCAATTAGCAACTCCAATGGTCTAGATCAGGGCCCTTTTGAGAAATATACAAACTTGTCTCATATTCAACTCAAACTCGACTTCTCTTGGACTGTGACTAGCTCTGATACCATGTTAAAATTCAATTGCAAGATTGAATTTCTATTCATGATAATTACTTGTGAAGATGTTTAGTGTTCTTCTTTGTCTTTCTTTATTATTCATCAAGCAATTACCATTCAAATACAAAAAAATAGAGATTATAATGCAAAAGAGACAAGAGACACCAGAGATTAACCCAAAGGCCGGGGCAAAACCCACAAGGGGAAAGCTCATTAATCCTTTCCTTATAGATTCTTCATCAACAAGAGAAATCCAAGTCAACCAAGCAATGATCCAAGTGCCTAGTCAACCCTCCATTAATAGCCCAAGACTTCATCATAACTCTGTCAATAAATCTGGTCATAAGATGTCGTATTTTTTTTCTTAGTTGCCACATTCACTAAGATAGAATGTATTATATAGCTCTCATTCCATAGTAGGAATAGTGTCATATTAAACTCAGATACCCATAATATATTACCACAATAAGTTTGAATGCCACAAAAGATATTTTGCCATAGTAGTTCAGATCCACAGAAAATATGTTGCCACAGTGGTTCGGATGCCATAGAGGATATGTTTCCACAATAATTCGAATTTCACAGAGGATATGTTATCTTCTTGCAACTTGCATCACAAATATGATATGTGTCTCGTATCTTGCTTTTACATAGATAGAAGGTGCCACATATAACTCATTTTATGTGCCTCAGATTCCATGCCACAGACCCAAAATTGCCTTTTTTCATAAGAGACTTGAACTTGCTTGCCAAAAGGTGGAGGAATGATGCCAATATATAGTTGTTTCCTCATGCAAAAAGCCATGACTCTTGGGTAGGCCGACTTGGCAACTTGGTGAGACCAATGACACTTGAAAAAATTTCAATTTTATTTCCTTTTCAAGGGTCATGAAGAAAAAACCCTTCTAAATTTTGTTTTGACCAATACAAAGCATGAAGAACATGCTTTGATTATAAAAATAATAACAATAATTTTCCTCTTTAGTTTTTACATAAAATACATATTGATACAATGACATTTATGAAGATTTAACCTAGTTACAATTCCAACAAAAAAATTCCAAGAAAACGGAAAGAATAGAGTATAAGGAGTTGGTGTGGAAAACTTCAATTATTTTATGATTGTTCTTAAAAAAATTAAACTATATAATCTCTAATTTATAGTAATGAATTAAAAATATTTTTTGATATATTCTCTCTTGCTTCACATTGTACAACAAACTCACATGGCTATGGAACTTACCAACACCCCATTCCCTATTCCGCTTTGCTTACACAAAAAATATTAGAATATGTTTTTTCTATAATGTAAAAAATCATATAAGGTTATTTGACAAAAATTGAAACTGAGTGAAACACCTGTCAACTCTTATTATGCGTAAAATGTTGCATGAATTAAGAATACTTACAAAGCTAAAATGTTGAAAAAATCAAGTAATTTGATATCATAGTCAAAATTTGTTTGTGTGAGGTAAAATTTATCAATATCAAAAGAAAAATAAAAATAAATCAACATTTTAGATATATAAATTAAGTAAATTGAATTATAGTTAAAAACATTTTTGTGCGAGTTAAAAAACAATACATATTTCTCATATAATTGGTATCATAATTAAATATTTTTGTGTGAGGTAATAAATATTTCGAATGTATAAAAGAAAAACTTATATATATATATATATATATATATATATATATATATATATATATATATATATATATATATATATATATATATATATATATATATATATATCCAAAGTTAAGATGGATCCAGACTGGTATGCTATTGAAAATCAGTGTCTATAAAAGCATGCAGATGAGACTTCAGGAGTTTTTAATTTGAAGAATTTGTAGTTTAGGTACATAAGTTTTTGTTTTTAAGAAAATGAGAGATAAAAATGTTTGATTAGTAGAATACAAGTTAATGTATTATTATGTTTGGTGTTCGTTGGATATGTTAATGTGTCTATGCTAGAATTGGTCTTTTCAGCATTAGGCAATGAAAGTCTTGGTTATGAAAAAGTTGAAAGCAAACAAAGTTTTTTATTTGGCCTTTGTAGACGGTGAAAGGTAATAGAAATACTGTGATTTCCCCAAGATGTTTTTTTTTTCTTTTAATTGAAGATGATAGAAGTTGTTAGCCTTTATTGCTTGAAAACCTAAAGAAACTGGCAAACCATTGACACAGGACAAAAAAGAACATATGCCATGTATCTAGGTTTCTCTTTTAGAGAACTGATGAGTATAGTGACTAGTCACCCAGGTGTTTTGACAGTTAACCCATATGTGGCCATTAGATCTACTTTTGATTAAGGCTCAAAGGAGATTTTGGTTGGGATGAATAGTAGTTTAAGTGATAGCTTTTGTTGCAAACCTCCTAACAGAAGGAATCTTGGTAGAAGGATCATTTTATGGCATGTTCAATGACAATTTATTAAGAAAGTTTGACATTAGGTTGTGTATTCTACTTTCAGACATGTAAGAACTGGGAGTGAACATTAATGGTGGGTTCTAGAGACTGCAAGAGGGAAATTGTGGTTGATTCCAAGTTGTGACAAGAGGGTGTTAGAATAATGGAAACACAAATATATGTGTTGGTTATTAATGCTAAATGTTAGTAATGCATGACAAACATGCAATGTCAATGTTAGTTGATTAAAACACCATTATTATAGTAGGGTGCTATAAATAATGTAGCAAGAGGTAATATGCTTGAGATAAGATAAGATGATTTTATTGATGTTTGAATAATGACTACAAAATTATGTCACAGGGGTTGTTGAGTACAATGATGTCATTACGAAGGAGTTCCAAAGGTCTATTCTAAAATGCAAGATGTAGAAAGTAAGGTAGAGTAGAGAGTGAGATCTAAGTTGAGGCATGAACATACCTGGACTTCAAGCCCAGATCCCACTCAAGGGTGGAGATGTATAGGAGGATAATAGTGAGGAATGAGAAGAACCAAAATTAATGAGCCAGGTCTATCGTAGAATAGGCCCATCTCTCCTAACATCTAAGGTTGAGTGAAGGAAGCTTAGTAGAATATGATGTTTAGAGAGAAATTTGGTGGGATGCTTGGACCATCCACAATGCTACTATGTATAAGAGGTAGATTGTTGTTGAGGCTTGGGGAGGGATCTTATATGTTCAATCACTGAAATCCTGTGGAACCAGGGAAGGTCCCACGAGTCTCCACCGATTTTGAGTCCTGAGTTGTGTTGATATCAATTTGTCCCTTAGTGCTCCTTCCTAAGGGTAGCACCATGAAGAAGGAAGTGATCCATTGGGTAGATTTTGGTCTACTAGAAGGTTGAATAATATGAGCTCAGAGCTTAAGGGCCTCTTGCATGTATAATGACCACCTTTGATCAAAATATTTGAGGAAACCAATGAGGGTTTGAATCCCCTTGAATAGGTAATGGGACCTCCCTCTGATATCATAGTAGACAGGGTAGTGGAAGATGAAGTGCTCCTCATTATCGAGCTTTTGTGGATGGCTTAGATTGAAGATTTGTTTTAATCAATTGATTTAGTGGTATTTCTCTACCCAAAGTCTATGAGAATCCACTCCAAACTAGCCTAGGGGAATGTGAAGATCATGTACCCAATGGTGGAGTGTATATTATGGTCGAACAATGAGCCTACCTCTAAGCTACAAGAAGCGATTATGTAGAAGGTCATCTTTGGGCCACCTTGAGGGTTAAGCCAAGTGATCAGGATAAACTACATTGAAATTCCATCCCTAATGATATTGTTCAACACTTGTTTGTTAGGTAGGGGATGGCTAGGTTCATCCATGGAATATCTAAACAAAGGGAGATGGTCCATTTCAATGCCCACATACTCTAAAATATTTGAAACTATCACGAACCAACCTCGATCTTGAACTGAAGGGATAAAGAGGGCAATGGTATCTAAAGAGCAATAGGCCAAGTATGGGTATTAATCTTGCCCCTTCTTTGAGTCAGCAAATCTTTGGATATGATGTAGAAAAATACTAGTATGAATATTCTCAAGTCAGATGTATTTAGCCCCAAACTCTGCTAGGATGATCTATAGAGGAATTGTTTACTTGCATCTAATGATGTATTGGAGGAGAAGGGTTTAGACTCTCTTAGTTGAGGCCCAATTAGACTTGAGTAAAGAAGGCCCCCTAAATCTTTGAGCCATAGAGATCAATGGGTTAGACAAGTGAGTCCATTATGGATATCTAGGATGAGATGTCTTGAAAATGGTGTCAAAAGCACTATTTTTTTTAGAAGGGTTAAGGATTTGTAGCCCTACTCGTAGCCTTTGTTGATCACAGGTTGGAGGGTTGGTCACAATTGAAGTGGGGTCCTAAGAATTACATCCCCAAATATGTGTAGGTGTTGGTGATCTCGATCTCCTCCCCTCTGAAGAAGAAATAAAGGTATGAGGCCTTCTCAAGTTCACTAAAGAGGTACATATGGAGAATCATAGCATAGAGCTTTGAGAACATGTTGCCCACCATGAACATCATGTAGTTGTTGGGATTTGAGTTGGGAACTGATTTGTGTATTGCGCAAATGATGTGATGTTACCATGTTAATGGAAAACTTGTATTGACCACATCGTTGAGGAGATTAGCCAAGTGAGAAACCATAGCACTTAGAATGTGCGTAAACAACTCTTCGTGGAAACCCTCCTCATTTACTAATTTGTTGTTGTTCATCACCAAAATGGCCTCCCTAATATTGTTATCTAAGAATGAGAAGCGTGAGAGAGAGAGTCATGCACCTTTGTTGTGGTTTTGTTACGATACTAAATATAACAAGTACACCCCTTTACAAATGACACTAGAATACGAGTACTTGAGTTATAAATACCCTTCATTGCTACAATTCTATTGGAGAAATTTTGAAGGGAAACATTTTTTTCCCTTTTCTTTATGCACTTTTAAAAATAGATAATTATTTTAACAATACATGAAATTGGTTTGCTTTTGATTTTTGTTGTGAAGGATGGCTCCAAAGGTGATTAAGGGGACCTTTTTTTAGAGTTTCTAACAACTTAAAACTTCATTGAAATTAATACCAACAATACATGATATCAACCTAAACTTTAGGATTTCTATTATTATTAACTTTTAGAATTTTGGACAAACAAGGCCTTTCAAACTCTTTATAATGTTAAATTATTTTATACGAGATATTATTTACTTCAACAATTTATTGAAAACCCAAGAAACATTTATCTCAAGTATTTCTGAAATTGATAATAAAATAAACACATTGGCATATTAACTCATGAAATAAATTGCAGTGGAAGTAAAATGAGGAAATCAATCACACTACAACAACAAATTTTTTCCCAACACAATCTTCCTTCATATTAAATTGATCAGGAAAATTCGTGCTTAGACCCACAAAGAATACAGATAAAATCCATTGGGAGCTTGGAACTTGACCTCATTGGGAAAAATTGGCCTCGAGGAAATCAACACTACTAAAGAAACACGACCTTTAGAAAATTTAGCCTCCCTCACTAGCAATATGGCCCCTCTTTCCCTCATACGACCCCTATGCACTTGAGAAATTCGGCCTTTGGATATTTTAGCCCTCCTCTTCAACTAATGAAGCCTCTCTTTCCTAGCTTCAGCTTACTTGAAATCTTCTCCCAAAATTCTGTGCCGCAATTCTTTCACTTCTCTTTAGTATAATCGAGCCTCTCACTCTTGAGAAAATCGATTCCTCAACAATTGCGTTTCTTCATCTCTCCCTTAGGCTTATTTTATAATTTCATTAGATCAAAACCCTTCACCCTAATAACCTAAGTGATCAATGGCTAGGATTAAATCCTAAACCTCACTTTGATCAATAGTTGAGATTATATCGAAGTCACTTACATAATTTAGTCAATGATCCTTATAACTTTGGCCTAATAGTCCATAATAATTAATTAAATTAATTATTATGTTTTTACTAACTTAACCGTAGGAAAGAAATCATAAAATCACTTACCATACAAATCAAGCACCTAAAGAGACAATCAAATATCTTCTACATGTAAAGAAATCAAACTAATTTAGAAGACCTATGGAGGCTACAAAAATCAACATATAAGAGAGTTGAATCTAATAATAATAAATGCACCAATTATTCATAACATTGATGAGTGTTATTACATCATCTCTCTCATGTGCTCTATGATGTGACCCTATCTAGGGTTTCAATATTTAATGTTCGTATCTAATTGCCGCAAAATCTTGTACGTCCAATGAAAGGCCTCTCCGAGTGAGGGGCCAAACCTTATGGCAACAATGAAAAAGGGTTTGCACTGCCACCTCAACAGCCTTCCTCTTGCCCTTTAGTGGGATTTCAACCACAAGGGAGGCTTCCCTGGATCACCTATAAGGTATTCTAATATTAAGACTCAAGGTGACTTTTTTTTGAAGATCTAAGGATGGATAGAGGGTGTGGCAAGGCTGAATATGACTAAGGTATTCAAGGCTAAGGTTCAAGATCTCTAAGGTTAGACCAATAACAAGGTTGCTATAAGTTAGGTTTTGAATGGTACACAATGGTAGGGCATGCAATAGTATATAGAATAATAGGAAGAGCCCTAGTGTTTTTCAACAAGAAAGGATCAAGGGTTTCTAATATACACTAGTGTTGAACTCAAGCAAACATGTTTAGGGCTATTAGATGTGTATAAACAACAATAAAATGGGTGACATCAGCCCTTCTAGGGTTTTTACGGCTAGTAATTATGTTATATTTTTCTTTTAGAAGGAATATTAAGACTAATCTACAATTAAGGGCCACCTTTAAATAATAAATCAATATTTTTACACACAAATATGCTCCTAAAACCTTAGCAACTGCCTTAGTTGTCTAAGAGAGAAATTTTAAGAGGTTTTTAATCAGTTTTATGGTGATCAACACACTTCTAGACTAGTGCCTTAACCTACAAGGGTAAATGGATTCTGAATGGAACAAATACTAAAGATAGACAATGATGGAGTAAGGGGGAGGCTCTAGGACATCCACTTCTAAAACCCTAGTTTTTATTCTTGTGAGGGGAGAAATTAATTGTAAGTTATGAACATAAAAAGTTTCCTTATAGGCTATGAAGAAAAGAATTTTACATGTGATTATGGAGAAAAGTTTCAACAATGATGAGCATTGTAAACATGGAAAAAGAGAAACCCTACTTTAAACAAGAAGGCATGCAAAGTATCAATAATTAATAATAGACTTACAGAATCATCCACAATAGAATTTATTTCAATCCCAAAATAACATCTTTAAGAAAACATCTCATCCAATAACAAGTCACATCCAAAGAATATCACATTATAACTAAGTAGCAAAAAAAAAAGCTACTTCATCCTCTGTTTTAGAGAGGTTTATTTCAATGTGTGTTGATGAAAATAGAAGTGAGGGGGAGCTTGTTGGATTTATGATTATACTGAGGGGTGGGGGATGAATCAGTATAATGGTTAGTTTAACAATTTAAAACAATTCAAACCAGATATATATCAATTACACATGAAGATAGGATGTATGTAGAAACCCTTAAAGGTGAAAACCACAAAAAGTATTTATTTGAATATTCTTGTTGACATCAACCTGCTATTACATCAATTTACTAGCACCAACTCGAAGGGGAGACACCAATCCCCTAATTTACAGGCACCAACATGAAGGAGACACCAATCCCTTGATTTACAAGCACCAACATGAATGAGACACCAATCCCTTGATTTACATGTGATCTAAAATAATTTTGAGTCTTGCTCTGCTTTTTCTTCACAGTTTTGAACCCAATACTAACTCTCATCATCTCAACTTTGCACTCTACTCTCTACTTTGTACATTACAGCTCTACCATTGCACTTTGTTCATCACGAGACTGATTTGTTGCATAAATTAAACATTTCTCCTCTCACTTGTTACAACACTCGTTTTCACTTAGGCACTTTGCCTTATTTTGTGCACCTAAGATAATAGTTTTTTATTTAACCATAGACTTTCCTCATCCTGATCACCTCATACTTCAAATAACATTATAGGCTTTGAAATCTTCTTTTCATACTATGAAATTCATTACACACTTCAACACTTTGTTTTGGAGAGGTTCCCTGCATAAGCTATATGCCTTCTTTAGACTTCATCCTTAGACTTCTTTGTACTCAGCCCCACAAACTTCAAACTTTTCAGCTCTTCTTCTCTACGTTAAATGCTCTCCATATCACTTTTGATATTCACCCTTACAACTTCTAGATTGAGTTATAGGCAACAACTTTATCAGAGCCGACATAGGATAAAAATAACTTGATTAGAGTTGACAGAATGCCTTGAAACTCTTCTAGTGCTAAAATTATGAGTGCCCCAAAAACATGGGTTGACCAACATTAGTGCCCCAAATAAAAAACATCAAAAGGGGCTAGATATTTGGAAGACCCAGATTTGTTGTGCAATATTCAGATTACCCATATTACCCAATTGTTGACTTTTCATGACCCTTTAGCTCCAAGAGCTAAACTACCAAGCTCTCGTGACCATGTGTTATAACCTAACATGATCCTAAAATCTCATATTGGATCATTCAGATCTAGATTCATTTGAATCCACTTGTTTTGAATATTATCGAATAGCCAGATTATTAGATATCTTCCCGTTCTCAAATTTTGATCCAAAATTCGACTCCCCTTTTTAATTTAATAAAGACACTCTAAACACTCGAATACCCAAATTACTTTTACGATTTCCAAGTTGAATCCAAGGTCTAGGACATTCAAAGGAGTTCCACTATCGTATGATTGGATGTCTGGATATCTAGATTTCCAGGCTGAATATGGAGTTCGATGAAGCCTGCCACATCATCTTCCAAGTCACCTCATTCCCATGTGTCATGATCTTTGATTGCCATGTGTAATCCATAAACTATCCAAATGGCCATCCCAAAAGGCCAAAATCAAGTGCCATTTGTTTCCAACTTAGGCCACTACATCATCAATTATGCTAGTTGTCATCCATGTCACTACTAATTACCTTGTGTCATTCTACCACTTGTGCGCTGACTTCACACCACTTATACACCTACTAGCCAGAACAAGAATTTAGAATCTGGGTCATTTGAAAAAAAGGTTACTTTTTTACTTGATCGAATCTTCAGAAACTTGGATATGACATGCCTTCAAAAACAAGTGGTTTCACGAGGGCTCAAATACCTTTTCTTTGTATATTTTAATTCAAAACTTCAGTTATTTTGATGAGTACACTTGTTCTATACACTCGTTTCCTTGAAGAAAATTTGGGGTCATGCTTCATATCTTATCTTATCATTCTTTGACATCAACACAACACATCTCTAAAAAACCTTAAAATTCCAATGATTTTCAGACGTGACATTAAAGATAAAATATCACGTCTTTGAAAAGCCTTAAAAGTGTTGACAAATCTAGGGCATTAGCATAGGGGGATTTATCTTTCATTAGTTATTGTTGGTGAATGATTTTTACTTCTTTAGATTAGTATCTTCTTCACGTTAGATTATTAGTGTTCTTCTTCATCAAAAACTAACCAATGCATGAACATAAATATACAAGAGACACAGCATGTAGGCTATGAGCCAATGCCAAAACCTCTCACTCTTTGAGAGGAAAACCCGCACAAATTCTTGTTATAGAGATTCCAATTAATGAATACCAAGACCAAGACCGTTGACCTAACATCCCTTCCAAGACAAGACACAAACTCTCTTGACAGTCAGCCTTTTTATTTGATCTTCTTCTAGCTTTGATCTTCTTTGTGATAGTACCGAGACCTTGCCACATGTTGATGATCTTCTTTGCTATGAGACCGAGACTCTTCCTTATTTACTATCAATTTGAACTGATCTTTGCACTTTAGAAAGGTGTGACCTTATAGCCTTAATACCGAAATATTAGTGATATGTTTCAGGACTTAATTCTACTCCTATTTATCTGAAGACTACAGGGATATACGAAGTTTTGTCCTTCATTGTTCTTACCCATCCGGTGTCTACACTGTGATTAGAAGTGTGCACTGTGATTTATTGAGACTACCCACTAAAACTATAGAAACATTTGAACTGTCTAAGTTGTGACAATGATATGGTTCCTTCTTATCTCTTTCTTAACCATACGAAGACAAAGATATCACCGAATTGTCTTCTCTCCTTTATCACTGAAATTTCAAAAGGAAGTCTGAACTCCAAACTTGTGTTACCCATCTAAAATCATGAACTTCTTATTGTAATTGTTATGCGAAAATCTCAGAGTGATGTGAAGTCTATTCACTGTTCTTCTATGAGGAGCCTAGCCTCCTATATATAGTTGTTCGACCATATATTAAGCTGACCTTACCATACAAATGGATGTGTCTCCTTGAGTGAGTCGACGTGAGTTATTTTCTTTGATTCAAGGACAACTTGAAGAGGAGAGTTTGTGTTTGTCGTTGGAGGGCTTTCTTAGACATTTTATTGACTCATATATTTACATATGCTCAAGAAGAACTCTTCATACATGACATTAATTCTTTGACCTTAATGACAAATCCGAAGGCTCTCAATGGGAACCATCTAAAATAAAATCACTTGCTCATGAAACCCATGAAGAAAGGCTTATAAAAATAATTTTATTTCCTTCATTACATCATTTAAAAAGTTTCAATTACATGTCATTGTGAAGACCGAACCTAGTTATACTTTTCAACACTCCCTCTTAACTAGGGAGGTATTCATAATGGTACTTGGTCATTCTCAATTTGAAGAATTTATCATAAGAAGAATTCAGATTTGTAACTCATTTGTATAGAATCATATCAAACAGCATTGTTATATAGCAAGGCCTTGCCTAATGGCTCTATCTCTCCACAAGATCAGAGCACAATGTTGGCGAGACCAATGATTTATAGACATACTCATCATTGTCTCTCTCAAAACATACCCCACCTGGGTTCTCTCAAGGTATGCTCCATAAGGACTATTCTTTTCTTAGACTCCGCAGTCCCAAAAGAATATCGGTTATCGATGACTACTCTTTCATGGGATGCCCTATCTCATCCCACAAGAGTATTGAATGCCAAATGATTACACAATCCTCCATTTTGTCTTCCCAAGTGAAGAACAGAACAACGTGTCTATCGCTCCTTTTTATACTAGGAGGTTTTATTCCATTAAAGGAATGTACCATTCCTATCACAGAGGAAAGTACCTAAGCTTTCGTCTTAGGAATTTCTGATTTTCTTCCAAGTACGAAACTTCTTCTCAGGCTCCCTATTAACCATGGACCTATAGCAGCTCTTCATGTGGAGATCCTAAAACAATCAGCTGCATGAAGAGCTCATTTCTTCGATGTCATGAATTTCTTTGAGTCTTCAATTTTTGGGAACTTCTATATATAGGGCACAGATCATCCATCAGTTTTATCCATGAGTTAGTCATGTCCTTAACTCATCAGAAAGTGACCCATCAGATTTTCCATCTGGCTTTGCTTCATGTATTTCTACTTTCATGCCATATTTCTTGGAAGTACATTACATCCTTCTATATGGTCTGCTTGGAAGTCATTCACATATCTTCCCATTAACAGTTCTACATAAGCCCAACCATATGTTAGTTCAAAAATAATCATTGAACACTTCAGATCAGATTTACCTTTGTGATGATCTTTCACCATGACATCTTCCTGTAAGTATCAGCATCCTATATGCAGATTGACACATCTCCCACAAATGTTCAGTGTCAAGGGTCTCTATCTTTTTTCGACTTTAATCAAAGTCTTCACATCCTTCCGAGAGATCTTCTAGTCAAATCTTCTTGGACTTCAAATGTTGAATGTCTTCTACCTTCATTGCATATTATCACAATCTCTTCCTATCTTTTCATACACTTAATTCCCAGGGTCTTCCAATCAAAGTTCCTTAATCGTAGTCAACCACCTCATACTTCATATGAGGACATATTATGTTGATTTCATCTAGTGCAACTCATGCCTTCCGAAATTCTTTAATAGGAGGAGATTCCTTTCCTTTGATCATGCTTCTCAAAATAGAAGTAGTGATCCTTGTTACCTGCAACCATATGACATGACTTTATAATATTAAATACAAGCATGCATACCTTATTTATCTTTAGGTCATCCCGACTATTTTCAGCAGCTTCCTTGATTGAAAATATCTTCAACCCCTTGATATGTTTTATCTCTCATGTCATCATACCATCATCCCATGAACTCCACAAGCTGGATTCCTTGATGAAACACTTGCTTCCTCTTTTGATTGGTGAATCCTCAATGAGGATTCCATCTCACATATCCTTATTCAATAGATTTTTCCCTTTTAAATTGATGTATGATGAGACTTGTCCTAGATGACTTCTTCCTTGATCTTCCAATGAGGTCACCAAGAGCTATATCCTTCAAAGTTGACTACCATATATTTTTTTCCAACGGTCCTTCATGTTTCCCTATGGTGATGTCACGAGCTCTTGCTTCTAATGCTTCTCTTCCTTAGACTTTCTTCTTTTAGCCTACTCCACTTCTTCGATGAAATGGACTTCTTCTTTATCCTTCTTATTATTGTCCTTCTTAAGTTAAGGACAATCTTTCATGTAATGTTCATAGCATTGACTCTTAGTTATGTTCTTCTCTCCTTTTGACAAAGTGTCTAAATCCCTTTTTTCTATCCTTCAACACTTTTGCCCTCAACTTGTCTTCTTCTATCTTGCATAGAAATCACAAGTTGTTGAACAAGGTAACTTTTTTATCCTCGTGGATATATGTTACCTTTTCCATCAGCTAATGGATTATAGATCAATGATGATTATCTTCTTATCTCTCCCAGATCTCGTAGTTGAGATGTTATGAAGATATCCTTCATCCTTTGATACCTTTAATTTTTGTCTAGATCATATCTAATTCATGTGACCTTCTTTACCGCATCTTCAAAGGGTTTTATTACGAGTTTATCATATACATCTCTTTGATATCTCCAATATTGCTACATGAGGGGACCTTTAATAAGAATCCCTTTCCATGAATTCGAAGGAGACTTATCCATTGATATATTCAATGACTTCACTTTCTTTGAGGACTATATCTATCCACCTTTTCCATGCAAGGAATTTCGATGACCCATCCAATTTATAGATCTCCTTGCAAACACAGTTGTTTTACCAAATTGATTAAAGAATGAAAGATACTTACTTGTCAAGTGAAGATGAAATCTTCACCTTGATCACTTTGATGATGGTTGAAGAAGATGTATTAGTGCTCCCTCTTGGATGATCTTCTTCCAAATGAAAAGTCTTTCTTTAATAGAGAAGGTTGCTTCTTTTGATGAGGATGATTTTTTGCTTCTTCAAATGAACTTTTTCAAGAATAAGGAGAAGATCCTTGCTTGCTTTATAACCTTGAAGATGATGGCAATGCCTTCTTTCCTTCAATATATTTCGACTTTTTTTTAGTGTAGACCAAAAATGCTTTTAGGGTTTCGACTTTCTCCAAGATGATGTGATATTCAACTTTAAAGTCCTTCGAGCTATCTTTCCTTGTAGACAACTTGATGAGGGTCTTTGTGGCCTTTTGATGATAACTATAGAAATAAAAGCCCTTATTGTTGCAGACTGCTTCTTCGATCTAGGGTTTGATTCTTCAATGCAGATCTTGATCTTTAGCTTTGATAACCTTCAATTTGCTTTGATTCCTTCCTTGAAACTTGATCCTTGAATGTCTCTTTAATTAGATGCCCTTCCTTTGACTTTAGCACCTTAGCTCTAATTCCATGTTGAGAAATCTAGGGCATTAGCATAAGGGGATTTTCTTTCATTAGTGACTTCTTGTGAATGCTTTTTACTTCTTTAGATTAGTATCTTCTTCACATTAGATATTAGATTATTAGTGTTCTTCTTCATCAAACAGTAACCAATGCATGAACATAAATAGACAAGAGACACAACATGTAGGCTATGAACCAAGGCCAAAATCTCTCACTCTGTGAGAGGAAAACCCACACAAATTCTTCTTATAAAGATTCCAATTGACGAATACCAAGACCAAGACCCTTGACCTAATAGCCCTTCCAAGACAAGACACAAACTCTCTTGACAGTCAGCCTTCTTCTTTGATCTTCTTCTAGCTTTGATCTTCTCTGTGATAGTACTGAAACCTTGCCACATGTTGATGATCTTCTTTGCTGTGAGACCGAGACTCTTCCTTCTTTACTATCAATCCAAACTGATCTCTACACTTTAGATAGGTATGACCTTGTAGCCTTAATATTGAAATCTCAGTGATATGTTTTAGGACTTAATTTTTCTCCTACTTATCTAAAGACTACAGGGATATACGAAGTTTTTTTCCTTCAGTGTTCTTACCCATCCAGAGTCTACACTATGATTCGAAGTGTGCACTGTGATTTATTGAGACTGCCCACCGAAACTATAGAAACATCTAAACTATCTGAGTTGTGACAACAATCTAATTCCTTCATATCTCTTTCTTAACAATACGAAGACAAAGATATCACTGAATTGTCTTCTCTCCTTTGTCACTGAAATATCAAAAGGAAGTTTGAACTCCAACCTTTTGTTACCCATCTAAAATCACTGAACTGCTTACTGTAATTGTTATGCAAAAATCTCAAAGTGATGCGAAGTATATTCATTTTTCTACTATGAGGAGCCTAGCCTCCTATATATAGTTGTTCGACCATATATTAAGCCCACCTTACCATCTGATTGGATGTGTCTCCTTGAGTGAGCCAACATGAGTTATTTTCTTTGATTCAAGGCCGACTTGAAGAGGAGATTTTGTGCTTGTCGTTGGAGGGATTTCTTAGACATTTTATTGACTCATATGTATTTACATATGCTCAAGAAGAGCTTTTCATATGTGACCTTAATTCTTTGACCTTAATGACAAATCCTAAGGCTCTCAATGGGAACCATCTAAAATAAAATCACTTGATCATGAAACCCATGAAGCAAGGCTTATAAAAATAATTTTATTTCCTTCATTACATCATTTACAAAATTCACAATTACATGTCATTATGAAGATCGAACCTAGTTACACTTTTCAACAAAACGTCCAACAATTTTCATCTATGGTGTTAAGGAAAAAATCTCAAAGTGATGTGAAGTCTATGCATTGTTCTTCTATGAGGAGCCTAGCCTCCTATACATAGTTGTTCGGCCATATATTAAGCCCACCTTACCATCTGATTGGATGTGTCCCCTTGAGTGAGCCGACATGAGTTATTTTCTCTAATGATGATGATGATGATAATGATAGTGGTTACCATCCACTAAGACCAAATTGGTCTATCAGACCTATAATTTTCTTAGTTTCTAATTGTCGGGCTCCTTGTCTTTCTTGGTAAGATTGGTGTTGTAGCTTTAGTTTTTTTCTCTACGGTCTTCCAACTTCCTTTATCTTGCATCTCCTTCATATCTTCTGGTTCTTGGGACATTGGTGTCTTAGCTTCGCGATCTATTGTGTTTGTCCTTTTGAAGATAGTCGAAGAAGAAATTTGGTCTTGGAGATCTGCTTTGCTATTAAATGAAGATTTATTTTTTGCGGTATTCGAATCCTCATAAATGTTGATGCTTGAGGGGTTGTCAAGTTCACTTTTCTGTTGTTGGGCGGGGCTTTCTCCTTGCTTGTCTTGAGAGTTGTTTCTTTCTTACCCAATTTCTTGTGATTCAGAGTTTTCTCTAGAGTATTCTTCTTTGATGACAATGTAGTGTTGTTTTTGTGCTCCTTCCCACCAAGTAGATCTGTGGTGGTTTTTTCTAGCAGAATTTTTTTGGGAGGCTTTTGGGCAATTTTTGGCTAGATGGCCTGTCTCAAAGCAAGATTGACATCGAAAGAGGACACTTTCATAATCGAGTTTCTGGTTCCACACATAGTCTTTACTTGTTGGATATATTTCCGCTGGGAATTCGGCGTTGAAGTCCATTTCCACACAAATGTGTGCATAGGTAGTTCTGGCATATTCCTCTGTTTTTGGGCACCTGCAGTAAAATTTCCCAATTGCATTTCCAATGGCTTTTAGCGAGGAGAGATTCCAAAGATGCAAGGGTAGGCTTGGCAATCTCACCCAAACTGGTGTTGAGGTTATGACTGCTGTTGAGGGATCGAATGATGGGTTCCATGGCTTCATGAATAGGCCTGAGTTTTCCCAAAACCAAGGGCCAGAATCTAGAATACATTGTCTGCTTTCAGGATTTTCAAAATCTACTATAAAGAAACCCCTAGCACAGGGGTAGATATTAATTTCATCAGAAATGACAGGCTTCCATACCTCCGAGATCCAATTGTGGAGAGTTGTCAGCCACAGCCAAAAACCATTGAACCGGCAGATTAGGGCACCTTCAGAAAACTTCAAAGCCTCATCGAGTGAGCCCTGGTCCACCTAGACAGTGGGAGCTAGGGCTTCACTGATGATATGGGTAGGAGCTTGCCCTCCAGAAGCGGACGGAACTGAGCCAACAACTATTTTCACGAAGCTACGAGCCATATTTTACTTGCCCGTAGAACCTAGCCGCAAAGAAATAAGGCAGATGATTAGATCTAGATTTAGCTGCAGAAGATTAGATTTAGAACGCTGCCGCAGAGTTAGATCCAGATCTAGCCGCAGAAGATTAGAACCTAGCAAGCGAAGGTCTGAAAATCTCGAACATCAAACGAATTCCACTTCAAAGAGTTTTGAAAGTATTGTGGGGATTTACCAAGGTTTTCAAAGTTTCATTCATGGAGTGCCCGTAGAATTCCCAAGCTTGACGATAGACAAATTAGGCAAAGCCTGGAGCCAATAACCTTCGTCCTCTCGAGACCCGTTGTCGAAGTTGAGCTCATAACTCACAAGATCATATTGGAATCTCGAGGGCTTGATTCAAGGCCGACTTAAAGAGGATATTTTGTGCTTGTCATTGGAGGGATTTATTAGACATTTTATTGACTCATACGTATTTACATATGCTCAAGAAGAGTTCTTCATATGTGACCTTAATTCTTTGACCTTAATGACAAATCCTAAGGCTCTCATTGGGAACCATCTAAAATAAAATCACTTGATCATGAAACCCATAAAGCAAGGCTTATAAAAATAATTTTGTTTCCTTCGTTACATCATTTACAAAATTCACAATTACATGTCATTATGAAGATCGAACCTAGTTACACTTTTCAACAAAATGTCCAACAATTTTCATCCATGGTGTTAAGGAAAAAATCTCAAAGTGATGTGAAGTCTATTCATTGTTCTTCTATGAGGAGCCTAGCCTCCTATATATAGTTGTTCGACCATATATTAAGACCACCTTACCATCTGATTGGATGTGTCTCCTTGAGTGAGCCGTCATGAGTTATTTTCTTTTATTCAAGGCCGACTTGAAGAGGAGATTTTGTGCTTGTCATTGGAGGGATTTCTTAGACATTTTATTGACTCATACGTATTTACATATGCTCAAGAAGAGCTCTTCATATGTGACCTTAATTCTTTGACCTTAATGAAAAATCCTAAGGCTCTCAATGGGAGCCATCTAAAATAAAATCACTTGATCATGAAACCCATGAAGCAAGGCTTATAAAAATAATTTTATTTCCTTCATTACATCATTTACAAAATTCACAATTACATGTCATTATGAAGATCGAACCTAGTTACACTTTTCAACAAAACGTCCAACAATTTTCATCCATGCTGTTAAGGAAAAAATACTTATAATTGTTTTCAACCATAACATTAAAAATAAAATATTATGACTTAGAAAAACGTTAAAATTTTGACAAATTTTCAGCCATGGAATTAAAACCAAATATTATCACTACAAAAAACCTTAAGTTTTTAACATATTTCAACTGTGGCTTTATGGAAAAATTGTATGACTAAAAAAACATTAAAAATGAACACCTGAATGAAAGAGTCATTATATCAAGAATAATTTTTTTTAAATGCTAAAACTATAACGATTTTTAAATCTTAGCTTAAGACAACTTGACAAATTGCAATAAAAATTTAAAAATCAACCATCAAATTCACACGCAGTGTAAGTGAACTCAATCCATTGTAATGAGATCTTAAAGAACAACCATGAAATTGACACATTGTGGGGGTGAACTTGATCCATTATAACAAAAACTTTAAAATCAACTATCAAATTGACACATAATGTGATCGGGTTGTTAGTCGATGATCGACATGGATTATATATATATATATATATATATATATATATATATATATATATATATATATAGAACACAAAAATCAAAAACATTGAAAAAAAAACAAAATAATTTCATTTTAATTCTTTATTTTATTTTTATATTTTAATGTTATTTTTTTTCAATTTTTTTTAATGTGTTTTGTTTTTCAAAAAAGATGTTTTAATATTTATATATTTTTTAATTAAATGTTTTTATTATTTTTGTATTTTCTTTTTATTTAATTGTAATTTCTTTTTAGGATTTTTTTTTATTAGTGTTTTTATTTTAAATTGTATGAATTAATTTATTTATTTTTTACATTTTTCTTTTGTTATTTTTACCTAAAGTTTAGCGAAATCATTCTTTTTTGGAAAAAAAGAAACAAAAAAAACTTCAAATGTCATAATCTTTGGATATAAAATTCATAAAAGGATCATAAAATTTGTTATTTTTCCAACTTTTTAATTCAATTTTTTCATAAAATATTTTATTTAACATGTCATTTTTAGTAAAAAAATTTGAAATACATATTTTTTTATTATATCTATAAACAAAATGTTTATTTTTTGTTGAATGTTTAAAATTATTATTTTTTAGTGACAATTATTTCATTTGTATTGAAGTATTAATTAATGATATATAAATATATAAAAAATCTCATCCTCAAAATATTAATGTTATTATTTTTTTAAATTTTGAAATAAAATTAAAAAAATAAAAATATTATTAAAAAACATTGCAAAGAAAAACAAAAAATACATGTTTAGAAAACTCTTAAAACGCAAACATCTTAGGACGAAAAAACAAGAAGATGAATAAGACAACTTGAAAAATGGTTGAATAATCAATATAAAAACAAAAAATTTGCATACGTAGGACATAAGAAAATTTAAAGTGTCAAAAATATGCTTTAAAAAAAAAATTGATGTTTTTCAAAATCCACATGAAATTCATCAACATCTAAAAAAAATTATCCATACTTAATACATTAGAAAATTTAAAGTGTAAAAAATAAATTCTCTAAAAAAAGGGGTTGATGCTCCATCAACACTTTTCAAAATTAGCATGAAAATCACTAACATTTAAAAAAAAAAATGTTCATACTTGATACATAAAAAAAAATTAAGTGTCAAAAATATGCTCCAAAAAAAGGTGTCTTCTGAATCAACACTTTTCAAAATCGGATGTTTTTTTTCCACCTCAAAAAAATCAGTACTCGGTACAATTCTTGTTTGATAGTTTACATTGTCCCAATACTCCTGCTTGCATAATGTTTGATTTTGAGGCTTTTAGATCAACTAAACTACCAATCATAGACTTATACATTGTTTGATATACCTCTAGAGATTCATCATCTTTGCTGAGTTTACAACTTGTTGTCATGAGTGTGCTCATAGGTGCACAGTTCTCCATGCTGAATTTCATTAATATTTCTTTAATATATTTAGTTTGAGAAATAATAATTTCTTTAGTTGATTGATAATTTACAATCTAAGGAAAAAGGAAAAAATTCCTAGCATAGACATTTCAAAATCTTTTTGTATATCAGTTGCAAAACTTTTACTCATGAAACCAGCGTAACTACCTATAATTATATCATATACATAAATAACAATAATTAACAAACTATCATTATGAACGTTGATATAAAGGTTTTCGTTTTATGTCCCTTTCTTAAAACCTTGTTATTGCAAGTATTTATCTAGCCTTGAGTAACAGGCCCTAGGTGCATGTTTTAACCCTTAAAGGGATTTCTTTAATTTGCACACATGGTCTTTGTTTTCTAACAGTTGGAATTATTTTGGTTGCTCAATATACACTTCTTCCTGTAGGTCTCCATTTAGGAATGCTAATCTGGCATCCATCTTATTTTTAAGCATGCAAAAGCCAAAAGCATTATTATGGCTTCAAGTTTGGCAACTACTTCAAAAGGCTTCCTCAATGTCAACACTCTCTACTTTTGCATACCCTTTAGATACTTGTTTGGATTTGTTTTCGACTACTTGTTCGCCTTCATTCAATTTATCCATGAAAACCCACTTAGTTGTAATCACCTTCTTGTCCTTAGGTCTTGGCACAATTTCCCATGTCTTATTCTTTTCAATTTGGTCTAGTTTTTCATTCATAGCCTTAATCCAATGTTCAGTGTGACTAGCTTGTGAAAAATTATGGGGTGTTATCATGGATAGAAGGGCAAGATTTACATGGCTTGATGTATTGTTGATGACCAAAATCGACCATAATCAACACTGGGTAGATCACCCAAGTAGGGACCTCATTAGGCCCTTATCCATTTGGGATGGTGATTTTGTCTAGTTAAATGGATTCTAGTTACCCCTCACTCTCCCTATTGACTTATGATGTTTCTAATTACTATCAACAAGAAGAGTTATCAAACTTCACCTCTTGCAACTAGCTTGTAAGAAAGCAGCCTTAAGCTCATATAAGGGCTCAGCGAAGCCACCAATGGAATTTCTCCTATGAAATGAGACTTCTGAAAAATGCAATGAATTAACCTAAATGCAAATGCAAATGCAACCTATTCTAAGCCTGCAAACAAAAAAAGTAAATCTAATTCTATTTTGATTGAGAAATATATAGATATCTTCCCAATCAAGAGCCAGATAATGAAAATTGGGCGAACTTGAAATTAGAATAAAATGTTGAATTGTGTAGCTTTGGAGGTACTCCACAAGCCTAGATCAGGGTTTGAGGAGTTTGGTCATAGAAAGAGTTTGTGGGAAAAGAACCCAAGTGAAGGGCTTTTAGACCCAAGGTGGGGTTTAAGATCTAAAAGAAAATTAAAAGATAAAATAATTAATTCCTAAACCCTAGAGGACTAAAACCCTAAGTCTACAGAGTTCCTCAAAGGCTAGAGGAGGATCTATTTAAATAGGCCTTAGGACAAGGCTAGATACATTGAATGAGAGGAGATCATTTGGTTGTGAAGGGATGTTATATATGTAGCTCCAAGGAGGCCAAGTAGGGCTACAAGGGAGGCCATGATCTAATCCAAGAGAGATATCTTCTCAAGATGGAAAGTGAAGGAGACCCACGAAGCCGCAATAAAAGAGGAGGGTTTTGGTTCGAGGTTTGCTAGCACTTGAGGAGGTCTTCTTTAGGCCTAAGGCAACCAATACTCATGTGGGTTTCATTGATTTGAAGAAGGTAGGTCGCAGGGATCTTCAAGGCTAGAAAAGAGGGCCGAAAGGCCTAGCTTCCTATGACAAATATAGGCTGCAACATAGTTCCAATAGTTGTTCAAAGGAGGAGGGGTCAAGAGACCTAAATCTTGGATCAAATTGTTGTAGGATAAGCCATAGACCTAGCATGCAAAAAAGAAAACATAAATCCCTAAGATGAATGTGGCCAGGAGGGTCGATTAACTTCAAATCTTAGCGCAATAGATGGAGAGGCTTGTGGCCCATATTTGTTGGTATGGAGGTTGCAAGGTTTGGGATTGTGGCAAGGCTACTAGGAAAGGGCTAAGCGCCAAGGAGAAGAATCTCAGAGTTGGGATCAATCCTAAAGTATTTAGGACAAATTTTTGTAAGCCCTAGTAGGGTTGCTTCCTATGCAGATCGAACCCCTTAAAGGACAGTTCAGATCTCAAAGAAATGAAAGTCTAGATCAATGATGATTGAAGAGGGTCGAGACCCTAGAAAAGGAGGTAGCATGTCTCTCTGTTTGTGCAAAAGATTAAGAAGAAAGAACAACGAAGAAGGGTTTCATACTAAAGGAAGAGGAAGGTTGTTCACGGCTTTGAACAATAGATTAGAAGATGTTTTGAAGTTTTCTTATAGATCATGAGCAACAATGTGTTTGGAAGCCCTATATCTGTGCGATTTGAGGGTCAAATCACAAGTGTGAGGGCAGGTCTACAAGCCCTAGGTGAGGGTAGTTCTGGTAACCGTATACCAGTAAAGGAAATGACAGTAAGTGGGAAAATCTGAAAGGGAAAGCAGTGCAAGATTGGAGGTCCAAATATGAGGTTGTTGGTAGCAGCTTAAGAGCATATTAGAGGACTATAGCAGTTGTCACATTGACCCCTATGTGTCAATTTCTTGAAGGACTACAAGACTGCTAAGACTGGAAAGGTTTAATGAGCCTAAGGAGTTGAACCTTGAAGGAATTAAGGCAGCTAAGAGGGCTTAGTATTCATCCCTAGTTCACTGGGTAGAGATGAAATTCTACAGTGAGAGTGGGTAGCATCTATGCCGTTGACTTGTCTTCATTATAGCAACAGAGGAAGGCAGAAGTGGGCAACACAAGAGCTAATAATAAACAGAGTTGTGAACAACCAACATAAGTCCCTATGTGTTGACATCCTTGGTGGACAAAGGAGAAGCTAGAGGGCAGAAGCCTTTGAAGTTGTGTTCAGTGACCTAAAGAACCACAGCTCACTAATAAAGGCAGATTGAGGAGCTGCAGGATGTGTTCAGGGCAAGTGGACTAAAAGGGTTGTGTGTGGCCACCATCAGCAAGTAAGTCAAGTGTTGTCTTGTACAGGGTAGATTTGTTGTCAAATGATTGACACCAAACCCTAGTCATATTCCTTGTATCAATGTGATTGTAAAGGGCCATGATACCTGGTATAGGAACCCTAGACTGTTGTATTATAGTTTGAAATATGACAAATAAGTGTTGAAACATTTTAAAAATTGTCATGTGCGCTAGTTGATTCATTGATGTGTGTCTTTCTGTTGTGCAGAGTAAGATGGTTGAGGCATTTGAGTTGTTTGTGTCAAAGATTCTAAAACCAAACCCAAATTCTCATGTGCCATGGAAAATCAACATAAAATGGAGCTAATAGGCTAAGGAAATAGTTTCAGGACCTGCCACCTATTTAAACAAATATGCACAAACACTTATATGATAAATGGTTATCAAATCTTTGTTGTACATATATCTAAATTCAAATGAGATTGCATTTAAACCAATAAATCTCGTTAAAATAATGGAATATTCCAAATTGAATGATAAGACTAACACAAAATGAATATGGGATTAAGATGATAGATAGCTAGCAGCTTAATGCATAAAAGCTTGCCCAAATACAACAATCAACCATAAGTTCATTTATGCCCAACCTTACAAGATAACTTTAACAAAGATTTAAAACAAGCATAAATTATTCTAATCTAACAAAAGTGCTAGAAAGGATAATTCATACCTATTAAAATAGATAATAAACAAGGACCGAACAATCTCTTTATTAATTCTCCAAAACTGGCAATGGTGCTCAATAATTGGTTACAAAAGTAAAAAGTTCTCTCTTTGCTAGCCCAATAGACAGTCTATTTTCTACAAAAAGTAGTCTTCTACAGTAGTGCCAAAAGTATCTTCTTGCAGAGATTGGAACTGTAAGCTCTTCTTCAAAGCTTTTATTTATAATTTATAAATCAAATCTCCAAAAAAAGGATTTTGTTGCAAGGTAGTTTTGATCTATGATTTTTAGAGTCGGTAACATCCTTTTTTTTCTCTTTTGTTGCCCTAATCCAATTCCTTTAAAGCTCTAGATCATTATTCTCCTTAACGAACTCTGCAAAATAATCATAAAAATATAATAAAACCCATATGAAACTTGCACACAAAACCCAAATTCCCAAATTTGTCAACAACAAACAAATGGATTAAAATTCAATTTATATATTAATAAAAGCAAATCCATGTTTTCCCTTGCTTCCTATGAAGATATGGAAATTGAGCAATCTGGGAATGAATTAGTGACAACAAATCATCTTGGCAAATGAAATTTCTCCCAAAACAAACTTAGAAAATCAATTTTGTTGCGAATTCACAACCTTGATTTCTGCTATATTTTTGGGGAATTAAATGGTCAGATTTAGTCAAATGACTATTGTCATTATTCTCCACTCGAATGTTTTTTTAATTAGCTTTCATTTGCCTAATTTAGTGCAATAGAACTCAAGATATGACCTTCTAAAATTGAGTCATCAAAACTGAAGTCTATTATATTTATAAAAAAAAAAATTAGACATGTAATATTATTTCTTTGTTTTAATAATTATAAATAAAACAAAAAAATACAATTTAAAATTTAAAATTTAAAATGGGGTCACGTTGATGGCTTAATGTTTGAGTATATATGTGAAGTGGAGGAAGAGAGTGGATGACGGGGACCACGTACGTGGAGAGTGGGGCCCTCTCTCCACTATAATATGAAACCAGCACAACCTACCCACGTTATAATATATGCTTCGAGACCCCTTCGTTTCATGCTCCACGTCACCCGGGAAGAAATACCTTGGGAGTTTTCGTTGGTGCTCCAAATGAAATCCTGGGATATTTCCTCCGGGGTGATATAATATGTATTTTTTATATTATGTGTTTGTTTTATTATGTTTTGTTTAATATATACCTAAAGAGTTTGAACTTGAACTTGGTGGTTTTAATAAAATATTATTTATTTACATAAAAAATAAATTAATTAAATAATTAAAAATTATATTTACAAATTAATTAACTAAATAATAATTTAGTTAATTATAATTAAATTATATTAATATATTAAAATTAATTTTATTTAAAATTTATAAAAACATAATAAAATATATATTTACATATTTTGTATGTTTATGCAGTGAAAATGACTAAATTTTGACCAAGGATATCTTTCATATTGTAAGTTGGAATTAAGCGAAATTTGAACCGTTGGAAAGTTGGCATGAAACGACAACAATGAAGTTTTCCAAACGAAAACCAAAAAAAAAAAAAATGAAAATCACCCAGAATTAGCAAATTTAAAGCATCCTTAAAGCAATATTAGCAAAATTTACATGGAGGGCCACATAATTTCAAAGATAATAAGGAGGATTGTTGAGGCCTCAACATGTACTATAACTTTTCTCCTAGTTCGAACTCTTAATTCTTCATTTCCAAGCATTTGACTATCTGGATGATGCCTTTTAGCATACCTGGATAAAGTTTCTGGATATAGAGATTGTATTTGGTCCTCTTCTTCCTCTTGCTCTTCATGATCATTTTCTTCTTCCTCTTCTTCTTCTTCTAAATCTTCATTTGCTTGTAGTTGATTTTGAAGTAAAGTTTCACCTACTCTTACATCAATTCTATAAACTACTTTGTGTAGTCTTTTGTTGTAACATTTGTAGCTCTTACTTCAGTATGCACACACAGAGAAAATTCCTTCATCTATTATGGAGTCAAATTTTCCTAAATTGTCTTGATTTATCTCTATGTAATACTTGCTTCCAAATACCTTAAAGTGTTTGACTGTAGTGGGTATGCCTTTCCATAATCCATAAGGTTTCTTTGTGTTGTTTACTCTGATTTGTGTTATATTCAAAATATAGACAATTGTGTAGTCTGCTTCTCCCCAAAATTTATATGGTAGATTGGCTTCATTGAGCATTGATTTAGCCATTTCTTGCATTGTTCTATTCTTTCTTTCAACAACTTTGTTTTTCTCTGGGGTCCTTGGAACATATAGTTGTCTTTTAATCCCATGATTTTCAAAAAAATCTATTAAATTCATTAGAAGTAAACTCACCTCCTCTGTTTGATCTTAAACATTTGTTTCTCAGATCAATTCCATTTTCAACAAGAGCCTTGAAGGTTTTAAATCTCTCAGAAGCCTCATATTTGTCTCTAAGAAATGTAACCCATGTCATTCTTGTTTAATCATTGATGAACAAAATAAAATCTCTCACGTTTTAAAGTTTGTGTCCTAGTTGGTCTGCACAGGTTTGGCATTTGTTGGCATTATGACACAAGTTTGGCACTATGACACAGGTATTATCCTTGATTGCAACTCACTCAGATGACAGATCATAGTTCAGGATCACAGAATGAAGGAAAAAGATGTATACGCAGGTTCCCCTTGACCAAATTGTGTATACACATAGGTTCATAGACCAAAAGGTGCATATGCGTATACATGCACTTTCACGCAAGGAAAAGCATGTTAATGATGGAAAACTTGGTTTTGGTCCGTGATATTTGGTCCTTGGTATTCTAACCCATGGTATTGGTCCAAGGTATCTTGTCCAAAGTGTTGACCCCAAGTATTTGGTCCAAGGTATTGATTCTAAGTGGTTTTGGACCATGGTATTGAGTAAGGCCTAAGACTATAAAAGGAGGAGGAGATCATTAGGCAAAGGCACTCAAGTATTGAATATCTAATGAAGAGCAAGATCTAGAATACTAGTCATTGGGTTATGGTGCATAGCTGGATCTGAATCAAGGAGGAACCTGAGTGCTTGAAGGATAAGTTCTATTGATGGGTCAAGATCTTAAGGCTTGAAGAGAAGTATCTTTGTGTGGTTTTTGATCTTTTATCTGAATAATTGGCACATGTCGTAATTTGTAAATCTGATGATCTGGGTATAACTGATGTCTGAATAGTGGTAAAGGTTAAATCATCTTTTACAGATCTGTACGCAGGTTCAGTATAGCAAAGGCACGTATACACGCTAGTTCGACATTTCAAAACTGCGTATACGCAGGTCTGCCTTGAGAAAAGTGCGTATGCACGCAGGTTCGACACATTGAAGTAGCGTACACCTCATAAAATATGTTTTAGCTACTTCTGTTTACTGTTGCAGTGTTCTAGGTTCTGGATTGGGTTCTGGTTACTATTACTGTGTTCTGGTTACAACATTCATAAAAGTGATTGTTTGATTCAGTTTTGGTTGGTGCAAAGGAGATTGGTTGATGCAGATATATTTGATGTTTGATTGATGTTATTGATGGATCCAGTCTAAAAATTTATGAAACGTGGTCCCTGGAAGAAAATAGAAGGTTGTAGCCTTCTGTAGGTCAGCACCTACGTACTAGTAAACACATCAGCTAGTACAAGAGTTAAGGGGGTTGTAGCTCCCTTCCAGGAAAAGCTGGAGAACGAGAGAAGGTTGTAGCCTTCTGCAGGTAGAAGCTTGCATACTAGTATAAGGCTGCACCAGTACAAAATCTGTAAAAATAAGTTTCTTATTAAAGAAAGATAGAGACGATTACAGCAAGTGGTTTTCACCCACATTGGGTTTCCACCTTATATCTTGTGTTCATGTGTGTGATTGCTTGTTCTATTTACTGCACCTATATGGTTCCGATAAATAGATTAAAGATCAACTAACTAAATTATAAGTCTGCAAGGTATACGCTGGTTGTTCTAAACACAGTTGGGTATACACGCAAGTTTCATTAACAGAAGTAGCGTTTATAAATCTGTTTATGGAAATGAAATATTGTTAAATTGCTAATACTAATTCACCCCCCCCCCCCCCCCCTCTCAATATTATTTCCAACAACCTGGATAAAGTTTTTGGATATAGAGATTGTATTTGGTCCTCTTCTTCCTCTTGCTCTTCATGATCATTTTCTTCTTCCTCTTCTTCTTCTTCTAAATCTTCATTTGCTTGTAGTTTATTTTGAAGTAAAGTTTCACCTACTCATACATCAATTCTATAAACTAATTTGTGTAGTCTTTTGTTGTAACATTTGTAGCTCTTGCTTCAGTATGCATGCACAAAGAAAATTCCTTCATCTATTATGGAGTCAAATTTTCCTAAATTGTCTTGATTTATCTCTATGTAATACTTGCTTCCAAATACCTTAAAGTGTTTGACTGTAGTGGGTATGCCTTTCCATAATCCATAAGGTTTCTTTGTGTTGTTTACTCTGATTTGTGTTATATTCAAAATGTAGACAATTGTGTAGTCTGCTTCTCCCCAAAATTTATATGGTAGATTGGCTTCATTGAGCATTGATTTAGCCATTTCTTGCATTGTTTTATTCTTTCTTTCAACAACTTTGTTTTTCTCTAGGGTCCTTGGAACATATAGTTGTCTTTTAATCCCATGATTTTCAAAAAATCTATTAAATTCATTAGAAGTAAACTCATCTCCTCTATCTGATCTTAAACATTTATTTCTCAGATCAATTCCATTTTCAACAAGAGCCTTGAAGGTTTTAAATCTCTCAGAAGCCTCATATTTGTCTCTAAGAAATGTAACCCATGTCATTCTTGTTTAATCATCAATGAACAAAATAAAATCTCTCACGTTTTAAAGTTTGTGTCCTAGTTGGTTTGCAGAAATCTGTATGAATGAGTTGCAATGATTTGGATATGGAGTATTATTTTGTTTTGAAGAAAAATTTGGTATGCTTCCCATGTTGACATGGCTTACAAATAGTATTATCTGGTTTTGATCATTTTAACATATCTCTTACTGCTTGTGCTTTTCTTATTTTTATTAGATTGTGAAAGCCGGTGTGACCCATTCGTATATGTCATAACTAGCTCTCATCCACTTTACCTATACAACAATTTTCTCCTTCTAATCCATAAAGAATATACACATTACTTGAAGTCATATTTTACCTTTGCTATTAATTTTCCTATTTGTGTTTTTCTTATCTCACATCCTTTAGTGTGTAATGTGTGATCATATATTTGATCACACATTTGACGGGCATTTACGAGATTGTGTTTTAAACCTTCAACATATAGGGAATTTTGATCTTTAGTTTTCCATTGTCAATATTGATTGTGCATTTTCCAACTATCCTTGTTGATCAATTGTTTGCAAGTATTACAAAGATCTCATCTTCTTCTTTTAGATTAAGAAATTTACTTTGCCTATTGTCATGTGCCTTGAGCATCTACTATCAACATATCATTTGCTTTCTTATATTTTGAGCATACATTGCAATAGCATATTATTCTCGCTTCTCTTGCTTCTTTTTCCATATTTTTGAGTATTGTTCCTTATGCCTGAATATGGCTTCTTACATGTCTTTATTTAGAGGCCCTCTTAAGTTGTTTCTACAATCTTGTTCTTTGTGCCCATAGTTATAGAACTTATAGCATTCAACTTGATCTATTAGAGGATCGAATGGGTTTAAAATGCATTCATTTTCATTCAAACTTTTAGGATTTCTCTTCACATAATCATTCATTGAATTTTTGTTTGGTACTTTTTAGCTCTACAATTTATTGCCTTGTGACCAAAATTATTAGAGGCATAGCAATACTCAAACAAAAAAAATGGTACTTACAAGAGAAGAACCTCTTTGAGGAAATAGATCTTTTGAGCTTGTTTTGATTAAAGATTCGAGTCTATGTTTCTCCTTCACTTTGTTTCTAAAGTTGTTGATACAATCATGATTTCATTGAATTGTCACTGCATTCTTAATGCTTCTTTCATTGTTGATATAGTTCTTGAGTACATCAACAGAGCTATTAGGTTCCTCTTTGCATTCTGGTACCTTTGTGTTTAGGTCCTCCTTGGGGTTCTCATGATTCTCCTTATAACCAAGACCTGTCTTCATTAAAGGAGACCTCTAGCAGTGAAAAATATGACTTAATGTTTCGATTCCTTTTACAAATTGGAACCTTTGGTTCAGTTGAAAATTTTCTTTCTCTAGTTCCTTTCCTAAGGAAACAACTTCAGCTTCTAACTTCTCACAATGTTTTTCCTTTTCTTTTTGTTGACTTGTTGATATCTCTTTTATTCTTTTAATCTCTTCTAGTTCAATTTTTAGAAGAGTGACTCATGCTTCATCACAATCTTAATTCTCATATTTTTATGGTTTCTCTTTTGGTTGTTTCACCTTTTTCCTTTGACCTTTTATTTCTTCTAATGCACTTATAAGTTCTCCTTCAAGATCTACCTCCTCTTCAACTTCTTTTTAAGAATTTGTCTTTTCTATTTGATATTTCTTGTCATTATTTATAGCTATGAACAAGACTTCTCCTCCTTCATCATTAGACACGCATTCATCACTTTCATTGGATGAATCACTAATCTCTTTGCAATAGATGTTGAAAATTGGGGCAGCTTCAAGATGAATTTACCCAAGTGAAATCCAATTACCCCAAAGAGAATCCCAGATACCCTAAAGTAAAACCATATGGCTTCAAGAGAAAATTTCAAATGGTTAAAAGAACAATACTATTATTGATGTGTTCTTGGCACTCCTCCTTGATGTGAGAAAATTATTTGGGCAATCAATCATCAAGGTATTTAGTAATTATATTTTAAATATTATTAAGTGCAAATTGAAAGAGGCTTTTTGCATGAGAAAACTACTATATATACCCTCTTGCCCTCCTCCAAAAGTGATAGAACCACTTGTGGAAGATAGTGAGCTTTGAGGCATGTGAATTTCCTGTGGTAAGAAAAGTTTGAGGTATGTAATTAAGGCGAAGTTTCTGAGGAATCTTATGTGGCCTATCTTTGTACTATTGCAACCCTCTCTGTGGCATATAATGTGGCCTTTCTATGAGCTATTGGCACCTATCTTCTAAGTTTAAATGGTTGAGCTAGGGAAATGTGCAAGGTCGAGGTTGGAGACATTTTTGGGTAGTGTTTTGTGTATGATTTGGAGGATATTTCTTTGTGTTAAGGTCACAGATATTCTTTGTGTTTTAAGAGGGTCGATCCTATGTGGACAATGGTCGCAAGATTGATGAAAAGATGGGTCGACTTGTCTTGAAGGTTGATGTAAAAGGAGGTGACTAGAAAAGGAAGGGACATCGCAGGTCTTGAAATGGTTTGATGACTAATTTATGGGACTAACTTGGGTAGTACAAGAAGCCCTAACAAGGGCTGAAAAATCTACAGTTCATGTGTTCAAGACTAATGTAGTTGAAGGTAGAAAACAAGTCTTCCTTGCAAGGTATTGTTGACAGTACTGGAACTGCTAACATTCATGGGATCTCCCCAATGTGAAGTCCCAATTAGACCTCACATTGTTTGGTGTAGAAGTTTCATCCGGTATAAAGGCCTAGTTATTGAATTCTTAAATATTTTCCTTGGCTCTAACTGTCAGAAAGAGAGAGGGGCGCAATGGTGTCTTCAAAAAGCAAGAAGGTGTGTATGGTGAGTGTTCAGTTGAAAATGTGGCAAGGTTCTTCTACTTTGGGGATGGGATATGAAGTGAGCCTTTAAGTGAGATGAAATAGTACCACCCAAGAAGAGACACACATGAACCGAAAGGATCTGTCTAACATCCAGCGGAATAGACCACAGCGGATGTGACAGTCATTACAACGAACAAATGAAGAAAGATTTTTCTAATATCCTGTGGAATAGTCCACAAGGATGAGACAACAATAATAACCATTAAAACACATTCTCAATAAGATAAGTACTAAAATAGCTAAAATAGTTCAACTATCTTAGCGCATGTGAAAGAAAACATGAAATACAAACATCTGCAAAATAGTATTACAAACATTCATAATCCATGTATGAAGAACATGTTGGCCTTGTTATTAAGTAAAAGTTCAAATACACACATTTACAATGTATATCACTAGCTCTAGTAGTGGAGCATTGGAGCCACTCCTTGCTCCTCAAAGAACTAGCTTATATCTCTAATGCCTTGCAGGAGGAGCCAAGGTGAAAAGTCTTTTGCTCATACAATGAGGAAGTATATATAACCATGGGTGACTCTTTGACTATCCTCATGACTGTTTGACTTCCTATGACTTTTCAACTTACATGACTCTTTGCATTCCATGTGTGTCCTTTGGATTTCCACTTTACAATATATTTTGAATGCAATATACATGATCCACAATAGTGATGCGGCATATAACCACTCATGACATGACATGACATGACATGACATTGCTGACATGGATTACTTGATGATGTGGAAATGTCAAGTCACTATTGCTATTAAGTGTTGAATGTCTTCTTGAAGATGCTTTCTCTTCACCTTTGTATGACTTGGTGGTAAGGAATCTTCAATGGTCTCAAGTCTTGGATAGTGGTTGCAAACTAGTATCCCTATGCTTTCTCTTGATTGATCAACTTGTAATTTCATGTGCAAGAGAGTCTTTGAGCGTACTTCCCTCCTTCTCCTTCTCCATCATCTTGCCATGACATGATAGGGTACTTGTTCCTGCAATTCACTCATGACGAGATGACATCAATATGAAATTCCCCTAGTCTAAGATGATGCATTTTGATTCGCCAATTGAGCCTGAAATAAGTGATAGACTAGGAAGAGGGACTTAGTGACTGTGCAGTTCTAGCAGCTAGGGAAAAATCTTGAGATTTGAGACTGCACATCTCAGACAAGTCTAAGGGACAAGGTTACACAGTTTTTGAAGCCAATGGGATGGGTTGAGGGTAAGGTAACCGGGAGAACTAAATGCGTAGTTCTGGGAGTCAAGGGAGGTTGGGCTACTAAGAAGATATGTAGTTCACAGTCTTAGTGGATGAGTTTGAGGCTTGAGGATACATAGTGTGTAACTTAAGCTGGGTTGAGGACATGAATGCGTAATTCTAGAGGTCAAGGTAGGGGCTTGGGCACAAAAACTGTGCAGTGCAACAGTCCTAGGAGATAGGAACTGCACATTACGTAGTTCCAAGCAACAAGGTCACAACTACAGGGCTGACACTGCGCAGTGCACAGCTTAGGAGAGGCCTAGTGAGGCTATGTTGCTCGATCGAGGAATTTTTCTAAAAATGGCTAAGTGTGAGATTGGTGAGATCGATGATGAACTTTGACTGTCATCACACACTTAGAATATTTTGACGACGTGACAACATAGATCATCTGAACACATGAACAAAACATTTCCCTCTGTGCGATAGCTTTATGATAAGTCATGACAAGTGCGACACTTAGGATAGACTTTGGGACGACCATGACGACACTTGTGCGACAGTTCTCATAACTTTGTGAATGAGTGTGACAGATGTTTACATAGTTAGAACAACTCATGTACATAATATCGAACCTTTGAAACCATCAGAATGGGCTTGTACACATTATGTGACAGCCAAACATGCCAAAAGACGATAGTTTACTCAACATGAAAAAAGGGAGCAAAACACTTCAAGAAAGCTCATGAAATAAGCTTCAATGTTTGCAACAACAATGTACAATACCAAGGAAGGCTCTGAAATTGAGCGTAAGCGAAAATTTTGGAGGGTGTTGTAGCAGCTACAACATGTATGTTTTCCTTCTTTGTTATATGTTTTACAAAGTGGAAGTAGATCTTAGTTGGTCAGTTTGTATGGCAGTATGGAGGGTTGTTAAAGATCTCCTACGAGAGCCCTTGTACTGTGGTTAAAGAGACAAATTTATCATTGAGTATGAGCATTCTTATGGAGCCTTGACAATTGTCCTTTAAAGGAGCTAGTACATTGAGTTGCAAAGACCACTTCTTCTGTGATTGAACAATGATTTATGGTAGTAATATGACAGTAACTTATGGTAGTGATATCCAAGATATATGACAATTACCTTATTTCTATGATGTATGGTGGTGTTCTTATGAAAAGTGATGTGCGGTTGTGTTCTCATGTCAATGATGTATGACAATGACCTTCTGACAGTGATATATAGTAGTGATATGACTTTGATGTATGGAAGTATGACATTTTTTCAAGACAATGATTCTTATGATTGTGATGACAATGATATGATCTTGACAGAGATGTATACTACCTTCAGTTATATGGAGGCAGCCCTATCATAGGTCTTGTGGAGGACTCCCTTATAGACTTGTATGTTGCCATCTTATGAAAATCCAATATGATATGAGTTGGCCCTAGGAGGCATAATGTGTTTGACATTGAAAGACTTGTGTCTCATTATTATTGTACTTTGTATCTTAATTGAACATTTGATGAATATCTAATGAAGAAGAAGAATTGATTTTTGGGTTTTCCCCATTTTGGGGTTTTTCCCTGGTCTCTGACCTAAATCTTGATGTCTCTATTGTGTATTATTTTCTTCTAATGTTCCTTATTGTTATGTTGCATTGTTGGTGTTAATGTTCCCTCTATATAATTGCTTATGATGATATGGGGTGAATGCAATGTAAAAATTTAAAAATGCAATTATCTACAACAGAGAACAATCTAGCTCTAAAATTAACAATAGAAACTCTTATTTTTATATACCCTTCCCTATTATGAATATAAGATTTGAATTTATCATTATATCCCCTTTTATCATCACCATCACTTAATTATAGTGACACTTAGATGCATAATGTCATATTATGCCAC
This sequence comes from Pinus tabuliformis, assembly GCA_031772625.1. Taxonomy (NCBI): domain Eukaryota; kingdom Viridiplantae; phylum Streptophyta; class Pinopsida; order Pinales; family Pinaceae; genus Pinus; species Pinus tabuliformis. The sequence continues at coordinate 979,733,308 of CM062816.1, read as the reverse complement.
ACTCAAAGCATTTGAATGGAAGATTGTCTTTGAATCGACTAGTCCCTCTTTTTAGCTTCTTACAAATTGAGATTCTTCTTCATGTGATTCATAGCTAGAAACTTCATGGTCCTTTTGTCTGTTTGTTTATTTTGCTGCTTTGAATGTTGCTTCCTTTCATCCAATCTTTTTCTTTTTTGTTCTCAATTCATACTCAATGAGGATTCCATGTACAAAATCCATACTTAGATTTTTAAGATTTTTCATTCCGTCAATGGTTGAGACTTTTGCATTAAATATTTAGGGAAGAGATATCGATACTTTTTACACAATCATTGATTCCTCAATTGTTTCACCAAGACATTTTATAGTATTAACAATCTCATCCATGCGAAGAAAGAAGGTTGCAATGTTTCATCTTCATCCATATTCAAACTTTCAAGCTATCCTCTATGAGTTTGAAGCTTTGCTCTTTTCACCTTTTCATCTCCTTCATATCTACTTTGACGTTTGTTCCAAATATCTTTTGCATATTTGTAGTGCATTACTTTGACAAACTTTGTATCTGTTAGCCCACTCAAGATGGCATTCTTTGCTTTTGCATTATTCAAATAGTTCTCTTTATCATCTGAATTAGTTGGAGGAGTTGTTGGAACCTAATAACCATTTTCAACAGATAGCCATATGTCAATAACTAGAGACATAATATAGGTAGTCATCCTTACCTTCCAGAAGGCATAATGTGTTCCATTAACTAGAGGATCTTTGCTTGAGGAAGAACCTTTATGATTGGTCATGATCCCTTGTGATCTAGTTTCTAGTGGTTAGTCTATCTCTGAAAGGAACGTGCTCTGATACTAATTGTTGGAATTATGATTATACTAAGAGGGGGGAGGGGAGTTAGTATAATGGCTAGTTTAATAATTTAAAACAATTCAAACCAGATAAAAATCAAGTACACAAGCACCACATGAAGACACTAGATGTATGTGGAAACTCTTAATGATGAAAACCGGAAAATTTATTTATTTGAATGTTCTTGTAGGCATCAACCTACTATTACTTCAATTTTCTAGCACCAATCAGAAGGAGACACCAATCCCTTGATTTAAAGGCACAACCTGAAGGAGACACAAATCCCTTATTTATAGGAACCAACCTTAAGGAGACACCAATCCCATGATTTACAGGCACCAACCTAAAGGATGACTTCATTACACACTTCAACACTCTATTTTGGATAAGTTCCCTACACAATCTACATAACTTCTTTAGACTTCATCCTTAGACTTCTTTATACTTGGCCTCACAAACTTCAGACTTCTCAGATCTTCTTTTACGTGTTAGGTGTTCTCCATATCACTTTCAATATTCACCATTACAACTTCCATATTGAGTTATTTATCGGGAACAACTTGATTAGAACCGACATAGGATGAAAATAACTGGATCACGACTAATAGAATGCATTGGAGCTCTTTTGGGGCTGAAATCATGAGTGCCCTAAAGACATGGGTTGATATGAAGGGCTTAACCAACATTGGCGTCCCAAATAAAAAACATCAAAAGGGGCCAAATATTTGGATGACTCAGATTTGTTGTGTAATATTTGTATTACCCAGATTACCTAATCGCTAACTTTTCATGCCCCTTTAGATCTAGGAGATAAACAACCAAACTCTCGTGATGAGGTGATATAACCAAATACCAACCCAAAAACAGATTTCAGATCATTTGAATCTAGATTCATTTGGAGCCATTTTCTTTCAATATTATCGGATATTTGGATTTCTAAATATCTTCTCATTCTCCGATGTTGATCTGGAATTTGGGTCCCTTTTTTATTTAATGAAGACACTCTTTGAAAACACTCAGATACCCGAATACCTAGATTACTTTCTACGATTTCCAAGTGGAATCTGGAGTTCGAGTCATTTGAATGACTTCCATATCGTATGTCCTAATGTCCAGCTATCTCGATTTTCAGACTAAATCCAAAGTCTAGGGAAGCTTGCCACATCATCTGACAAGTCACCTTACTGCCACATGTCATGATATGTTGTTGTCACATGTGATCTGTAAATTGTTCAGTTGACCATTCAAAAAGGCCAAAATTGAGTGCCACGTGTTGCCACCTCAGGCTACTACCTCATTAGTTATACTAATTGTCACCCATGTCATTGCCAATTGCCTTACGTCATTTTGCCACTTGTGTGTTGATTGGAAACCTACTAGCCTGGACAAGAATTTGGAATCTGTGTCATTCGGAAAAGGGTTACTTTGTTGTCTGACCTGATATCTGAATAGTCATATATGACATGCCTTCATAAACAAGTGGTCTTACGGAGGCTTAAACACCTTTTCTTAATCCGCCTTGAAGCAAATTTGGGGTTATGCACTTCCTTAGACATCAATGGCACTACAACAATGACCTACATACCTTTCTTTCACATTAGCACAACACTTCCTTTGACATCAATGACAACATATTTCCAACATAGTCTCTATTTATATGAGCCTTATCCTACTCACTTTACAAGTAAAATGACTAAGAAGCAATATTGTCAGGTTCACTTTGAGTGTTCTACAAGAGAGAGGTTACAAGCCAATCTCATAGCTCAACAACAAGACAAATATGCCACAAAATCCCACATGTGTGGGAATAAATGCTCCAAAAGTATGGTGTCACACTTCGAAGGAGTTAAATAAGCCACCAATATGTGTGTTAAGGGCTAATTAGTGCACGATACTTCAAGTAGTGTCTCAAGGATCATGTGCAAGCCATCAAATGTTACTCCATGCCAACAAATCATGTCCAAGGTTTCCTATGTCACTCTCAAAGGAGGAAAAGGGGTAATGTGGCATTAAACAACTCAAGTGTTGGGGCTCCAAGGTGATGTACAAACCCTCCCTTTTCATCTCAAGGATGACCATCATCATCAAGGCTCTTGAACAAGTGATGCCCATCAAATAGTTCCAAGGATAGCCTGGGGGCATCTTGGGTCCACCAGACACATCTTCAATATCTCCAACACCAAGCATCACATGATTTATGTTTCAACATTTGGGGGTCCCTCGAGATGTCAAGCATCACATGAAATCATCAAGTAGCCCAACGCTTTGCTCTAGGTATGAAACATTGTGTCATCAAACTCTCTCTCTCTCTCTCTCTCTCTCTCTCTCTCTCTCTCTCTCTCTCTCTTCACTGGATAGTGTGGCCTCTTTTTCTTTATTGATGAGGTGGGTCAATCACCTCAAGAAGGCTTTGTTGCAATAAATCAACAATCAAGTGTAAATCAACAATTAGGTAGCCAAAACCACAGATGCATCACATTGGACCATACTTAATGTTAAGGGAACCAATACTTCACACAATGATCACCTTCACTAGACCAAATCTCATATGTGTTCCCTCTTTTATGTTAGGAATGGCCATATGGATAACCTTATTAGGTGTCTCCAACCCTAAGGGGGAGTAACAAGTCCCAGTTTAACTCATCAATCCATAAGTGTAAGTGAAGATGGTTGTAATGGAGTGGGCATGACTTCAAGGCAAGATGTCATAGGCAAGTGACTTGCAAATGGTGATCCAACATCGTGAGAGTATCGATCTAAGGAGGGAAAAATCATGGAGGCATGAGTTACCCCTTTCCTGGGCTTGCTTTTTCCACCCCTCTAGTGCACTTTTTTGTTCTCTATGATAATGCTTTGGTATGGGTGCATAGCTCAGGAGCCCAAGCGTGCATTTGGGAGATTTAGCATTTATTACCCCTTTATGATGAGGTGATTTATCGCTCATTAGGGTTGGGACAATACAATGTTTATTTTTTTATGATTGGAGCATTAGGTTCTATAGGAACTAGGTGATGATTAATGAGGGGGGTAGAGCTCATGCTAGGATTTTATGCGCAGTAATTTTTGTCCCAACCATCTTTTGCATTTTATTTTCTTTTTTTATTATGGGTTTCTTTGTGGAAAGGAAAGTCCTCATACTCTGTGGAGCTTGGTGACAACAAGAACTACCCAGTAAAAGGCATTGGATCTACATCAATTGAGCTAGAGGAGGAGGTAACATTCATATCAACAACATTCTATATGTTCCAGCTTTGTGCAAAAATATTATTTTTGTTTCATCATTAGAAGAAAAACGAGATAGAGTTGATTTTATTTATGGTAAAGTAGTGGGTTGGGCTAAAGATTCTAGCATTGAAAAAGCTAGAACCATTGGAGTTCGAGAAGGAAGACTCTACAAACTCTCATCTCCTCTAAATCAAGAACTTGTCCACATTGAGATAAGTTTGTGTGAACTTTGGCATAGAAGATTGGGCCATCTTTATTACAAGATCTTGCCAACTCTAAACTCCATTGTAAATTGGATACCAAATCTCAAAGAAGACCATGAAGGAGTCTGCAAAGGTTGTGCTCTGGGAAAGAATGCAAAGAAACCATTTGCAAATAGTACATCTAGAGCTTAAGAGATTCTAGATCTCATCCACTCTGATGTATGTGGTCCATGTCTAAATAACTTGGAGATCATCTATATTATGTTACTTTCATTGATGATCATTCAAGAAAAACTTGGGTTTATTTACTTAAATCCAAGGACGAAGTATTCATAAAATTTCGGGAATTCAAGGCAAAGGTAGAAAATCTTACAGAAAGAAATATAAAGATTCCAAGGTCATACAATGGAGGCGATTATACTTCCATAGAACTCATTGCTTTTTGTAAGGAGGTTGGTATTAAGAGGGAGCTTATAGTTCCATACAATCTCGAGCAGAATGGAGTAGTTGAACAAAATAATAGAGTTATAGAAGAAAGTGTCAAGGTTATGCTCCAAGATCAAGATCTACCGAAATTCCTATGGGGAGAAGCAACGATGGCTACAGTATACATTCAAAATAGAAGTCCTCTTAGGTCACTTGGAAATATAACTCCAGAAGAAGTATTCACTAGGAAGAAACCAAATATTGATCATCTTTGGATATTTGGGTGTCCTATATATATTCACATTCCCAAGGACAAAAGAAAGAAGCTAGATCCCGCAAGCAATAAAGGAATATTTTTTGGATATAGAAACTCTTCCAAGACTTATAGGATTTGGATAAAGGAAGGACATCAAATAGAAGTAAGCAGAGATGTATTTTTTTATGAGAGCGTTGCTTTCAAGAAATCCAAAGATTTCCCATCCGATTCTGATGAGGAGGATCTTCCTATATTTGAGGAAGAAGTTAATAAGGAAGAAGAAGTCTCTCATCATAAAGAAGAAGGTCCCAGTGAACCAATCTCTCTCCCTTAAATAAGAAAGAGACATAACTAGTTAACTTCTACACTTCAAGAAGCAGAAGGTCACACCGTAAGAGGAAGGTTCAGGGACAGCAAGAAATTGAAAAGATACTCAAGATATGCAACATACATGTCGAAGCTCATTGAAGATGAACCTTCCATTTTCAAACAAGCAGCCAAACACAAGAATGGAAGAATGCAATGAATGAGGAATACCAATCTATTATGAAGAATGTAGTTTGGGAAATTGTCCCAAGACCAGAAAACAAATCAGTGGTAACCTATAAGTGGTTGTATAAGATCAAGCATGTTGCAGATGGAAGCATAGATAAATTCAAGGCTAGATTCGTGGCTTGAGGCTTCTCTCGGGAAGAAGGCATTGACTATGAAGAGACCTTTTCTCCCACAGCAAGGTATACCATGATCTGATCTCTGATATCTCTAGCAGCATCATGGGATGGAAGGTACATCAAATGGATGTCAAAACAACATTCTTGAATGGTACCATAGTTGAAGAAGTCTACATAGAGCAATCATTAGTATTCAAAGTAAAGGATAGAGAAACTCATGTTTACAGATTGAAGAAGGCATTTTATGGCCTCAAGCAAGCTCCTAGGGCATGGTATGCTAGAATGGATGCATACTTACAAAGGTTGGGTTTTAGAAAAAGCACGGCAGATCCCAACCTATACATCAAAGTAGAGAATGATGAACCTGTCATCATTCTTCTATATGTAGATGATATTTTATTAATTGGTAATGAAGAAAGAATTCAAGAGTGTAAGAAAATGTTGGTAGCCAAATTCGATATGAAGGATCTAGGACTTATGCATTATTATCTGGGACTGGAAGTCTAGTAAGAACGAAATGAAATCTTCCTGGGACAAGGAAAGTATGTGATCGAGCTATTGAAAATGTTTGATATGATGGAATAAAAACCCATGACAACTCTGATGATCACAAACTTGAAAATGTTAAGGAATTTGAAATCCAGTATAATGGATCCTACTAAGTACAGACCACTGATTAGCTTCCTGATGTATCTGGTGAATACTTGGCCAGACATATGTTTTGCAGTAAATGTTCTTAGTCAATTTCAAATGGAGTCGAGACATGATAATTGGATAGTTGCCAAGCATATATTGAAATATCTGTAGGGAACTATCCATTACTACCTAAAGTATGAAAAGGGAAAAGATGTTCATTTTGAAGGATTATTGATTCTGATTGGGGAGGCAGCGAGAAGGATGGAAGAAGCACTATAGGAGGATGTTTTAGCTTGGGATACTCCATGGTCTCTTGGATGAGCGGAAAGAAAGAGACAGTGGCTTTGAGTAGTGCTGAGGTCGAGTACATTGTAGCCTATGAAGTAAGCAGGGAAGTGGTCTGGTTAAGGAAAATGTTATCTAATATGTTTGCAGGACTGTTGGATCCTACCATAATACATTGTGATAATACCAGCTATATAAGATTGTCTGAGGACTCGATATTTCATGGAAAGACGAAACACATAAACAACAAGTACCACTACATTTGAAAGTTGGTACAATATGGTGTATTGACGCTAGAGTATATCCCCACCAATGATCAAACTGTTGATATTTTGACAAAATATCTTCCCAATAAGAAGCTTGTGTATTTTAGAAATAAGCTTGGATTGTTTGAGATATCTTCCCTAGTTGAGAGCGAGACATAGACACACCATTCTTGTCTTCATTTTGGAAGTAAGAATGGAGGATTAATTAATCATTTGGCATCTGATACTCTTTGAGGATGTGGTAGGACCTCCAAGATAAGAGTAGGCAAGAGGACTAATATTCTTTGAGGGTTGGGGACCCAAGATAAGAATAGTCCTAGAAGGTCATACTCGGTGAACACCCGAGTGGGTATGTACCTTGAGAGACAATGATGGTGTCTATAATCATTGGTCCTGCCAACATTGTGCTCTGATATATTTAGAGATAGAGTTGTTAGTCAAAGCCCTGTTATGTGACAATGTTGGTTATAATGATGCTATACATATCAATTACTAGTCTGACTCTTCTTATGAGATCTCTTCAGTATTGAGAATAGCCATGTACCATTTATGAATACCTCCCTAGCTAAGAGGGAGTGTTGAAGAAAGTGTAACTAGGTTCGGTCATCATAAATATGAAATGTACTTTTGATTCTTGTATTTTGTAAAAGAAAGAAAAATTGTTATTATTATTGAGCTTGGGTTTCTTGCCCAAGAGATTTGTTTTATAGGTCAAGCATTAATTGAAAGTGCTTCTAGGATTGTCCTAGGTCAAGAAGTCAAATAGGAACATTGTCATAATATGAAGACCCCATCAGGCATCTTGTAAATTGTAAAAAGGATTATTTTTGTATTTTACTAGGCCTTCCAAGACCAAGTCAGCCTAGAAGCTGGAATTCATACCCCTGGAAGACCTATATATAGAAGACAGTTTGACCTCATTTGCACACACTCATTCCTCTCTCTCTCATGCAAAGGAAGAAGAAGAGAATGGCAAGTGAAGAAGGAAGAAGGAGGAGAAGAAGTGTTTTGGGTTCCTCTCTCTCTCTCTTTCTCTCCACACATGCGAAGAAGAGGGCTAAAATTCTGCAGTTTTTAGCTAGGGTTTTTGTTGTCAGGCTAGGGTTTTGTTGTGGAGGTTCGATCTAGTGAAAAAGAGCTTAAGGAAGGGCTAAAAAAGTCCCCTTCTAGATCCAGAAGACAAATTTGTTCAAGCGAGGCAGCTGGAGGCCAAGAAGAATAAATTTTAGTCCACACGTACGAATTAGTTACTTCTGTCGAAGTTGCATATCTGTAATTAGGGCTGAAAAGTTGTGGCTGGAGGTCGAAGTAATGTTGCCGGAAGAGATTCTACTGGGTTTGGAAAGTAGTGAAGCAAGCATATTCTTGAGAAGTTGATCTTGGTCTTGGAAGGGCTTCAGTGTTGGTCAAAGGTCTTGGTATTCGTCAATAAAAAATCTATAAGAAGAGATTGGAAGGGTTTTCCTCTCAAGAGGAGAGGTTTTTCCCTGGCTTGGAGCCTACATCTTGTGTACGTGTATTTTGTTGATCTTCTTTTTTTGGTAGTTGTTTGATGATTGAAGAACACACTATAATAATAAGAAGAATAAGATAATCCTAATAAGTAAAAAGACATCACAAGAAGTTATCATAGTTAGAAGAATCATTAATGTCATCTTTCCTTAGATTCTTCAGCATGTCAATGGATGGCACACCTTGTTTCAATAAGGAATGACTGATGGGAGAAATAAATTTAACTAGATAAATGTGGAGAGTGGTCCATGGCATCATGCCATGTGTTGATCAATAGGGCTACTAGCTCATTGGTTGTCTAAGGACAAGATATTGGGTGTGAAGCCTGATTATCTTATTGATTCAGAGGTCTCAATTTAGCCGCGTTGGACCCCTCTTAGGATCGACGTTAGTGGGGTCCAAGGTTATTTTCCTTGTAAAACATTGAAATTTTGTAGTCAATCTGGGTTGTTCATTAGGAGAAATATATAATGGTAGAATTTATGTTAATTTAGGTTGTTTCTCCCTAGAAGGAAAATATCGGTTTATATGAGGGAATTGTATTATGAATGTGGATTATGATTATGTGCAAGAAAGAGAGAGGAGACTGTCTGAGAGCGAAGAGGAGATTACAGATAATTTGTTGTAGGTTATATCTCATTAGGGGAATTTTGAGGTCTAAAATGGGCCTCCTAAGAAAAATGTACAAACAAAATAAAATTTATAAGAACCAATAAAATTCAAGATGATGATATCAACCATGTGGGTGATTCACCATTTTTGGAGTAAAAAAGTAAAAAGATTAAAAAATAATAAAATAATAAAAACTACTTTTTCAACTTGTATTTTCAACTTATCTCCCTAAGGTTTTACTCAAATTTCGAGTTGGAGTGCTCGTTGGATGAAAAGTTTAATTCCTCATCCAAGGAGCACCCATGTTGCATACTTTCGATGGACCCTCCTACACGAAAAATGAGAAATACATGAAAAACGTGATTGCAATCACGTTTTTCATGTATTTCTCATTTTTCGTGTAGGAGGGTCCATCGAAAGTATGCAACATGGGTAATCCTTGGATAATGAATCAAATTATCCATCCAACAAGAGTTTCCGCTCGAAATTTGTGTAAATCCATATCGAGATAAGTTGAAAATACGAGTTGAAAAAATAGTTTCTTCTTTTTTCCCTCTAAAATTTGATGATGTAATCGAATATTATTTTATTATTTCCACTATTATTTTATAATTTCCTTAGGAGGCCCATTTTAGACCTCAAAAATCCCCTAATGCTTCATTTTGATAGATAACGTAAAAAAAGTAGTACTGATTGTTTTTTTGTGGACGTATCCCAAATTGGGTGAACCACATATATTTGTGCCTCTCTTGTTTTATGTTTTTATGTGTTTATGTTTCTGCAATATTTTATCTGTTCCATTGCTCTGTTAATTAATTTATAACAACTAGTATTAGAGTTGAAGGTATATTTGGCTGATAAACTCACAGGAAATAAGGGTTCCTGGTTTGAGTGGGAGTAATGGCGGAAGATGGTAGGTTTAGGGTTGAAAATTTCAATGGCCAAAACTACCAGCTATGGAAGATGCAAATGGAGGATTATTTATATCAAGAAGATCTTTACCTACCATTGAACGGAAAATCAAAGAAGCTGATGAGTATGACGAACAAAGAATGGGAACTTCTTGACAAAAAGGCACTAGGAACAATATGGTTGTCTAGCAGCGTAGGTGGCATTCAACATTTCAAAAGAAACAACAATAGAAGGTCTAATGACGACATTGGCCAAAATATATGAAAACCCCTTGGCCTCAAATAAGGTATTTCTTATGAAGTGTCTATTTAATATTAAGATGTCTGAAGGTGGATATGTTGTTGATCATTTAAATGAATTTAACATGGTTACCAATCAGTTAAGTTTTATAGGGGTAAATTTTGATGATGAAGTTAGGGCTCTATTGTTTTTGTGCTCATTGCTAGAAAGTTGGAATGGCTTAGTCATGGCTATTAGTAACTTTGTCTCTGGATCTAGTGCTTTAAAGTTTGATGATGTTATTGGTGCTATCCTCAGTGAAGAAATGCAACAGAAAAGCTCTGGTGAGACATCAAATAATGCTTTGACTACAGAGACTAAGAGGAAAAATGGAAAGAGGAAGGAACCTATGAAATCATAGTAAGTTAAGAAAAGGTAGATCCAAAGTTAGATCAAGGATAGTGTGCTGGAGATGTGGGAAGAAGGGACACCTGAAGAAAGAATGTAAGTCTCGGAAGGGAAAAGAAGGAGACGCACAACATGACAACAATCGTCAAGTGAATGTAACAGGTGATGTGTTGCAAGATGCACTGATTATTTCCTTAGAATATACTATCGATGCATGGGTAGTAGATTCAAGGGCTTCATTCCATGCCACACCTGATAGGAAACATTTTCATGACTATGTTCAAGGATATTTTGGGCAGGTTCGTTTGGGTGATGATAAACCTTGTAAAATCATTGGAATGGGTAAGGTTTTTATAAAACAACAGAATGGAAACCAATTTCTATTAAAGGAGGCAAGTCATGTTTACTCTTTTTTTCTTTCCCAACTCTAAGAAATATGACTCTCTTCCGTTTTCCATAAACACAATTCTCATAAAAATCTAATCTCAAGAAGGCAATTGGGAGGTGAAGGTTGTGTAACTACATTTATAAACAAAACATGGAAGATCACTAAAGGAGCCTTGGTAATAGAAAAAGGAGAAAAGGTTGGTACATTGTATCTTTGCAATGGTATTTTTAGTTCTGTTAATGCTTTAACCTCCACAGGAGTAGATAGGACATTGTGGCATCATAGGCTTGGGCACATGAGTGATAAGGGGATGCAAATTCTTCACTCAAGGAATTTTTTGTCGGGTTTGAAGCATGTTGATTTGGATTTATGTGAGAATTGTGTTTATAGAAAGCAGAAGAGAGTCAAATTTCTCAAAGTTGGGAAAAAAAAGAAGAGTGAAAAATTAGAGCTTGTGCATACATATGTATGGGGACCTACTCAGGTATCATCTCTCGGTGGTTCTCGCTATTATGTTACTTTTATTGGTTATGCAACTAGGAAAAATTGGGTTCATTGTATTCGAAATAAATCTGATGTTTTTGATACTTTTAAGAAATTGAAATATTTGGTTGAGAATGAGATAGAAACGAAATTGAAGTGTCTCAGATCAGATAATGGAGGTGAATATTGCATCAAGGATTTCGATAATTATTGTTTAGAGCATGGAATTCGTAGAGAGAAGACAGTTCCAGAAACACCACAAGAAAATGGTGTGTCAGAAAGGATGAACATAACAATCATGGAGTGTTCAAGGTGCATGTGATTGCATGCAGGATTACCTTTACAATTTTGGGCAAATGTTGTAGATATTGTTGTTTATCTAATAAACAGAGGGCCTTCAAGTTCCTTGGATGGTGGTATTCTAGAGGAGGCATGGACAGGTAAAAACATAAACTACTCATTTCTCAAGACTTTCAGATGTAAAGCCTTTGTCCATATTAATAAATAAAATAGAAAAATCTTAAAGCAAAATCAAAGAAATGTACATTTATTGGATATGGTGTTAATTGTTTTGGTTATTGCTTATATGATTATGAAAATCACAAAATCATTAGGAGAGGAAATGTCATATTCAATGAAAAGGTCTTGTATAAGGATTAGATGCAGGGAAAGAAATGGGAAAAGGAAAACAAACCATACACAGTGCTTGATGAGATCACAGAAAAGTAAAGGTGCTTGAAAATCATAATGATCAACAACCATAATAGCAATAGACACTTCAAACACCTGAAAGTGGTGTTAGAAGATCTACCAGGATAAGTAGACCCCCTGAACAATACTCTCCTTCATTATATTATGTATTATTGACTGATTCTGGTGAACCGAAAGGGTATGAAGAAGCAACACAGATAGAGACCAGGAAGAAGTGGGAGAAAGTCATGAAAGAAGAGATGGACTCCTTGGTACATAACCAGACTTGGGACTTAGTCAGGTTGCTTGTAGATAAAACATTATTGCAGAATAAATGGGTTTACAGGTTGAAGGAAGAAGATGGAAGGAAACATAGGTACAAGGCTAGACTTATGGTGAAGTAGTTTGCACAAAAGAAAGGTATAGATTTTGATGAAATATTTTCTCTTGTTGTTAAAATGATTTCAATTAGATGCAAAGACAACCTTTATCCATGGGGATTTCGAGGAAGATATCTATATGTAGCAACCATAGGGGTATGAGGTTAAAGCGAAGGAGAAATTAGTGTGCAAATTGAAGAAGAGCTTTTATGGCTTAAAACAGACTCCAAGGTAGTGGTATCTAAAATTTGACAAGTTTACGTCTGAATAAGGTTATACTAGATGTCACCATGACCACTATGTTTATATTAAAAGGAAAAATGATGGTAGTTATATTATATTTCTATTTATGTTGTAGATGACATGCTTGTTGCATGCACTAATATGTAGGAAATAAATGTGCTCAAAGAAAAATTGGCTAATTCATTTGCAAAGAAGGACTTTGGCGTTGCAAAGAAAATCCTTGGTATGAGAATAACTAGAGACAAGAAAACTTGCAAATTAACATTGTCTTAAAGTGAGTATATATAGAAGGTGTTAGAAAGATTTAATATGCAGAATGCAAAACCAGTTAGTACACCTTTGGCTAGTCATTTCAAACTAAGTAAGGAGATGTGTCCCAAGACTCAGGAAGAGATGTATTATATGTCTAAAGTTCCATACACATCACCAGTTGGAAGCTTAATGTATGTAATGGTGTGCACACGACCAGATATTGCACATGTAGTGGGAATTGTGAACATGTATATAAAAAACACAAGAAAAAAGCATTGGATGGAAGTGAAGTGGATTCTCAAGTATTTGAGAGGTATCACAAAACAAGTGTTATGTTTTGGAGGCTCAAACGTTATTTTACATGGATACGTTGATGCAGATATGGCAGTTGATAGAGATAACATGAGGAGCACCACAGGGTATGTGTTTACTGTAGGTGGAACAACTGTGAGTTGGGTTTCAAAATTGCAAAACATTGTTGCACTTTCAACAATGGAAGCAGAGTGTGTTGTTGCTACAAAGGCTAGTAAAGAAATGATTTGGTTACAAAGGTTTATGGATGAGTTAGGAAAGAAGCGGGAGATGAGCATGTTATATAGTGACAACCATAGTGCCATTCATCCTGCAAATAATTCAATCTTTCATTCAAATGCTAAACATATACAACTCAGGTACCATTTCATACGATCAGTTTTGGATTTTGGACAGTTCGAGCTGGAAAAGATACACACTAGCCAGAATGCTCCAGATATGTTGACAAAGGTTGTAACTAGGGATAAATTGAGATTTTTCTTAGTTTCAACTGGCCTTCAAGAATGATGATGAAGATGAGAAACAATCAGGTCCAAGTGGGAGCATTATCCAGCAAGTGAAGCATTGGTGGCATTGCTATAATCAGTCTCCAAGTGGAAGATTATTGGGTGTGAAGCCTAATTATCCTCTTGATTTTACAATCCCCCCTTAGCGGGGGTTTGGGGGCAACGCTCCCAAAGCAAAAAATAGATGAAAAATTGCCTTGCTAAATATTGTAATTTCGTAGTCAATCTGGGTCATTCATTAGGCGAAAGATCTGACGGTTAATTTAGGGTTTTTTCCCCTAGAAGGCAACCCTTGGTTTATATGAGGGAATTGTATTGTGGCTATGGATGATGATTCTATGTGAGAAAGGGAGAGGAGATTGTGTGAGAGCGAAGAAGAAATTACAATGGATTTGTTGTAGGTTTCATTTTTTTTGGATAATATAAAAAGGAAGGCCTAGTTGTTTCTCTGTGGACGTAACCCAAATTTTGTGAACCGCATTTATATTTGTCTCTTGTTTTATGCTTTTCTATAATTTTATTTCCACAATATTTTATGTGTTCCATTGCTCTGCTAATTAATTTCTAACAGGAGAAAATTTATTTTCTAGGTTATCCCCTTTTTGGTGAGTAACATGGTCAAAACATAACAATTTATACTATCGCTCTCGCACACACGCACATGATATATTTGAGAGAAATCCTCTTAACATAAGTGAATTTTATCCTCTAAAACATGATGTTAGGGTAAAAGAAAGAAAAACATTTTTCATATATTTTTAATCTATCTATTGAAAGTTCTTGAAAAGTATAAAGTGTCGGTACTTGTTAGACAAATACCCATGCTTATAGTTCTAAGGAACCTTCAATTACATCAATCAAAAATATGTTTTTTTTCCCAAACTATTCCACACAATTTAAAACATTTTTTCCTCTTAAATGTATTAAAAATGCAAAATACTTATCATATTTCAATTTAGCCCTTTATGATTGTTCCATTGCAATCATGAAAAATGTGAGGCATTTACTGATATTATAAAGTGATCCATATTTATTGCATAAAGTCATTTAGGATGTTTCAATATCTTGCGATTGTAAAAAGTGTGAGACATTTAGTGATATTATAAAATGCTCATTTAGGATATCTTAATATCTCACCAAAATCTTAGCCAAAGTGTGGTTTATGTGTGTTTAAGTATTGCTCTATAAAAATTTGACACATAGTCATATTTCACTTGTATGGTTCTAATTGGATGATTAATATTCACCTAATTTAAATTTATTGATTATTCAATTTTCTACTTGATAACTTCTTTCCTCGTGAGGCCCATTTTAAACCTAAAATTTCTTTTAATGTTTATCTATTTTTTGCATTTATGCCTTGATTTTATGGATTAAATTAACAATGAAGGGTGAAGATATTTCTTTCTTTCTTTAGAGTGCATTGATGATTAGAGATGAGTCCCTTATCATTGTAGTCCTTTGTTGAGTTATGTCAAAAATGATCTAGAATCGTTGATATAATGTAGTGTCTCAACTTTATTGTTGGCCAATGTATCTATTATCCTTACATGTTTTCATTTATGTTGTATGTTTAGGTCAAATTTATTCCCCCGGACTTGCCACACCTAGAACAACCACTTATGGTTAAGAACATATAAATCGCCTTATTTATTGGCTACTCTCTCTTTTATAAAATTACATTGAAAATCGTGTGATTTTATCTTACAGTTGTTGCCTACAAAAGCTTGGAAATCAATTCTAAGTTCCTTTTTTAGGGATAATAAGTCCATAAGATACATCTCCCCACAATTTTCAAAACCTATAAGTTAATTGAGAAAATGATTTTGTTTCACTTATTCTATGGTCCATAGTTTGTTACTAGCTTCTTTTCCTCCTTAGAATCAATCAAGAAATTTTAGTTTTTCAAGTTTAGGGTCATTGTTACAAACATAGCATTAATCCTTGGAATCTACTTGTAGGAAAACATAACTCCCTTGCACATTAGGACCAGTATTTTTTAACTTGACTCTGCTAAAGTTTTAAATTAATCAAATATATTTATATATACAGGCCACTATAATCTATAACATAGAAACATTAACTAACATGCAAGATTGTAATAATAATAATAATTACTAAAGGGATGCATTTTGATGAAATGACACTTTTAACTAAAGGACATGACTTTTAATGAAATAGTAACTTGTACATGTATTTATAACGGGACCATCATTGAAATATCATATCATATGATTTCTTATACACTTTATTTATATTTATTGTCTTTATGGAATTTTTTTATTTTTTTCAAAGTGTTTTGAATATTTAATTGGTCAATTGTGGTTTAGTTGTCACATTTGGTATTAAAACCTTGATTTTTGACCTCGTGAATAGGTCACACTTCATTCAGACTTTGTCTAATTTGGATTTTGGCCAAAACCACCACTTTTGAGGGTTTATTTAGTTACCTTTGCCTTTCACCATAGGGTTTTAGCCATTTTCAAATTCTATTGAAGAAAATTTATTTCCCCTGCAAATTAGAGGAAAAATTAGAATCATGAAATGTGAAGAACAAAGGTGATGTGTTTAAATATATCTTGGTTAAACTCTAAAAATGAAGAAGAGGAAAACATTTTTATTACATTGTACAATTGTGGTTCTTGACAGTACAAAAAAATTGTGATCCATAACACACTCACCATAAACAATCTTACCAACTTAACGAGAACCGTAACCTCAAAATGAGAACTCTATCATAGAAAACTCCTATTTTTGCATAAAAATCATAAGAAAACACCTTGAAATTGAAAAGTGGTGGAGTTGCATCACGTAATTTTTTATGGAAAAAATTCCAAAAATTTTCAGCAATGGCATTAAAAGTCAAAATCATGATCATGAAAAACTTTAAAATTCCAACAATTTTCAACCATG
Organism: Pinus tabuliformis; assembly: GCA_031772625.1. Classification (NCBI taxonomy): domain Eukaryota; kingdom Viridiplantae; phylum Streptophyta; class Pinopsida; order Pinales; family Pinaceae; genus Pinus; species Pinus tabuliformis. The sequence continues at coordinate 979,716,676 of CM062816.1, read as the reverse complement.
GCATTAAAAGATCAAATAGCATGACTTTGAAAAATCTTAAAATTATGACATTTTTTATCCATGGAATTAAACCCAAATATGATGAGTACAAAAAATCTTAAAATTTCAACATTTTTCAACCATTGCATTATAAATGAAAATTTATCATGACCCAAAAAAACCTTAAAATTCAACATCTAAATCAAACAGTAATTCTACGAATAGCAATTTTTTTTTAAAAGTAAAATTACAACTCTTTTAGGATCTTAACCTATAACAATTTGACTCATTTTTAATAGGGCACTAAAATTACAATATTTTTTAACTATCACTTGTAAAATCATCATTTGTGTACACAAAATCATGAAAAATTCCTTGAAAATGATATAATATAGAATTTTTTAATTAAAAATATGAAAAAATTTAATATATATTTTAAAACAAAATAAATAATAAAAAATGATTAAAACTAAAAAAACTAAGGTAATTTTTAAATGAATTTAAACTAAATAAAATGTAAGGAATTTTTAAAATTTATTAAAAAGCAAACAATAATTAAAAAATTATATAAAAAATAATAATAAAAGAAACAAAGTTTAAAAATATGCATGTATTCAAAAATAACCCAAAAAAACATTCTAATAACTTTTTTTAGGAAGGGAAAAAAATAAATATTTTATTTTTTATTTTTTTTAGGTTGTCATTGTATTGCAATATAAAATATTTATATTAGTTTAGCGAAATTACTTTCTTTCACTTGTCACTTTGAAAATCAGATCAGAAATAATAAATTAGAGAGTCAAGAATCTACATAATTAGAAAAGAGTCCATGAAAAATAGATACCAAAACCATTTGTTGCTCTACTCAAGGGGAAGCCAACAACAAAAGCCTTGTTGAGTTGCAGAATTCGTGCTAACAAAAAAAAATACACTGAGAAGGGAAGTAAAAGACAACATAAGGGTAGTCTAACCTCATTTATTTCATTGCTTGCCACCTTTATTTAGGTAAAATTAATTATACATATATATTAAGAAAACTAAAAATTAAATAAAATTAAAAAGTTGGTTATATATATATCTATATCTATATATATATATATATATATATATATATATATATATATATATCTATATCTATATATATATATATATATATATATATATATATATAACAAATTAAAACTAAAAAATAACTAAATGTGTTTTTTTAATAAAAAGTTAAAAGAAAAAATATATTAAAAAAATAAATAAAAACAAAAAATAAATTATTTTAATTGATGTATATTACCATGAGGGTTAGCTCAATTGATTGAGTCTCTGTTGTTAAAAACACATTTGCTATTGAGAGGTCATGGTTTCAGTTCTCTCGACACCCTCGGGGTTAGGCTCCATGTTTGATCTGGTAGGAAGTGAAGTGATCCCTTTGGATGGATCCGCCTAGTACAAATATTATGTGGACATAACGGTCACAGATCTCTAAGGTTCGTGAACTACATGAGAAAATATATATATATATATATATAGTGTTAAAATTTAATTAAAAAAATAAAAAAATCATGTGATGTGTGTGTTTGTGTTGGGCATCGCTCTTTGCCCACAAGGATGGCTAGGCAGCTGACTGCACATCATTATGTTGTGGGGAGGGCAATGCCCAACATTATCACTCTGCCCTTGTTAGGATATTCCGACACATAGGAAATAGTTAAGTACAACTTGGTCTAGTATAGAGTTAGGTGAAGTGTGTTTCTTTACTATGTACATTTTGTAACATACAATCCAACGGTCACGATATGTAGTGATCCGACGGTTCATTCTCTCCTCGGTATTACCGACACTTGATCCGTGGCTTAACACCCGATTGGTCCATGATCTCTATTTAAAGAGCATGGAGAGTCATTTATAGGAAAATCCGTCTATGAGAGAAGCATATGTAAATTTTCATTCTTTTATTAATAAATTGCCTGAAGTGGCCGCGTTGGCTCAGGCCGTGGACTGTTTCCCTCTTTGAGGGTTTTAACCACGTCAAAATACTGGTGTATTGATCTGTGATCTGTTTGTGAGCGGTGTCCTTTGGTGTTCTGTCTGAGGAACTTACCCTGTAAATTCCTACATGGTATCAGAGCTATTTGAGGGCCACGTCCGTTGGTGATCCAAATCTGAAGCCGATAGAACTGCATCCGACTACCGTTTCCTAGATCTACTGTTTTTGACTGCGTTCGGGCCAAGAGGACTGCTCTGTTGTGTTGGGAGCATCTATTCCAATGAGGAACCCCTTTTGCTTCACGCGAAAAGGTTTCCGGTAGCCCTAGCTGCGTCATTTTTAAGATCTGGAGGTATACAGTGTTTATTTGCAGTTTACAGTTTTTTCTCTCTGTTTATTTCGGTTTTCGGTTTATTTAGCTTTTTTTATGACCGAATCTATACCTTTCATTTCTACGTATGCTCTTTGCCCTGCGACTCTGTGCGATCTGGGCAAATCAGAAACAGAAAGGAAGGATTTTTCTCATGCGTATGCTCTTTTCCGTTGCGCCTTAGTGTGATCTCGGAAAATCAGAAACATTGAGGAAAATATTTAGTTTCCGGCTAAAGCTAACTTCGAGCCGCAAGGTTCGTTTTTGAAAATATTTAGTTTTCGGCTAAAGCTAACTTCGAGCCGTAAGGTTCGTTTTTTTTTTGTATGTCCGTGTTGGGTTTTGTGTTTTTTGTTTTGTAGGGAAAAAGAGCTTTCTCAAAGCAAGCACGCAACCCAAAGCATCAACCCCCCCCCCCCCCCCCCCTCTCTCTCTCTCTTTCTCTCTCTCAAACTTTTTGTATAGCTCACTTGGTGCAAAGCTAATTTATGAGAGTAGAGGTTTTGGGTTCAAGTCTCCATTTTTTGGGGGCGGATTTTTCATTTCCGCACATTCCCGCACTTCGTCGGCGACTTCATCAAATTTTCTTCAAAAAGCCATAACTTCTTCATCCGGAAGCCGTTTTCAGAACCGTTTTTTTTAAACAGCCTAATTTTTCGAGATCTTTCCATTGAAACACTTAGTTTCAGCATCTATAGCTTCAGTTTTTTTTAAATGGAAAGTCCATGCCAATTTATTCTTGACAACACCAACTACTTCCAATGGTGGTCCTACATTGTGGATTTACTTAGAAGTAAAGGTCTTTACAGAATAGCCACAGGCCAAGAGACCAAACCGAAAGATGAAGACAAGGCAGCTAAATGGGAAAATAGACAAGACCAAGCACGTGGGTTGATAGGGATGTCTATTTCTCCAGATCTTAGATTCCATATTGCAGAACTTGATACTCCTGATGAAGCAATGAAACAGATTACTAAAGTCTTTGGAATTAAAAATGAACTTAAAGCCCATCAACTTAAAAATGAATTGCTTACATTGGACCCCAATAATTTTTCTTGCATTGAAGATTTTTTGTCCAAGTTCAAGACCCTTAGACTTCTCTTAGAAGGTGTTAAGGTTAAGAAAGAAGATAGTAGCCTTATCTACTCCATTCTTACTAAGTTGGGACCAGCCTATTCTGTGTTTGTTTCCACCTTCCATTCTACAAGAGAAGCTTTCATTTCTCAAGGACAAACCTATAAGTCCCCTTCCTTTGATTCCTTTTGTGATTCTTTAATAAGAGAACAAGAAAAACTCTTACACCTTGGTCTTCTTCATCTTGGAAACTCTTCTAAGAAAGCGTTAGCCGCCCAGCAGCAACCAAATCCAAAGAATCCTAAGAAGTTTTATCCTAAAAAGAATGATCCTAAACCAAACAAGGGTCCTAAGCAATTTCCGCCTCAAAATGAAAAATCATTTCAGCAAAATGATAAGACAAATAAAAACAAAGGGAAGAAGACTGATAGACATTGCAACTTTTCTAATCGAGATGGCCACTTAGAATCCAAATGCTTTAAGAAGATGGAAGCCTTGGAAGCAGCGATGAAGAAGCATATCATCCATTTGGAGCAATCTTCAACTTCAACTTCATCTTCAGGAATGGCACTTTCTGCATGTGGTTGTCAAGCATCTCGGTCTGGTGATGCACTAAATGTATCTTCTTCTTCTCATTCTCATGAGTGGCTCATTGATTTTGGAGCTTCTTATCACATGGCCAAAAACAAAGCCATGTTTTCTTCTTTAAATGATTGTAACACCAAAAATATATATGTTGGTGATGATAGATCTCTTAGTGTTGTAGGGACTGGAACTGTTCATATAGACAATGGTCAGTTTAATGATGTATTATGTGTTCCAACCTTATCTTGCAACCTTCTATCTGTATATCAGATAACCCATTCAGGTGAAGGTAAAATCATTGAATTTTCACCTCACGATGTTGTAATTAAGGACCTAAGAGATCCTAGACAGATTTTAGCTACTGGCATTGCTGATGATTCTACAAGGTTGTATAAGTTTCACAATTTTGGGTCATCAAATCTTCCCTCAATATTTGTTGCTCATAATGATGAAGTGAGCAAACTTTGGCATGAGCGATTTGGTCACTTAAACTATCGCTCTCTTCAGAATCTATGTAAAGAAAATATGGTGACAGGTCTTCCAATGGTATCTTGCAGAGATGGTGTTTGTTCCGGATGTGTACTCGGAAAACATCATCGGGACAGTTTTGAAAAATGTGCCTCTTGGCACGCCTCAGCCCCTTTACAGCTCGTGCATAGTGATTTATGTGGTCCACTTCCAGTTGCTTCATTCTCTGGCTACAAGTATTTCTTAACTTTCATTGATGATTTCTCCAGATGCACTTGGGTATACTTCTTAAAACTCAAGAGTGAAGTATTTAACATGTTCTTGGCCTTTAAGGCCTTTATTGAAAAACAATCTGGACATCAAATTCTTAAGCTAAGATCTGATAATGGCAGAGAATATGTTAAAAACACATTAATCAACTTTTGCACTGAGAATGGAATTCAAATGCAACATACTGTTCCATATACTCCACAACAAAATGGTGTAGCTGAAAGGAAGAATCGCACCTTAAAGGAAATGGCTAATTGTATGCTTCAATTTAAAGGACTTAGTCTTAATTATTGGGCAGAAGCAATTAACTATGCAAATTACATAATAAATCGCACTCCTACTAAGGTTTTAAAGAATATCACTCCAGAAGAAGCATGGAGCTCAATCAAACCAGATGTAAGTCACTTTCGTGTTTTTGGAAGTGAAGCATGGGCCCATATTCCAGATGAGAAACATAAAGCTTTAGAACCTAAGAGTGAAAAATGTATTTTTGTTGGATATTCTGAAGATGTCAAAGGATATAGACTTATTCCACTTAAGTCCAAAAATGTTATCATTAGAAGAGATGTAAAGTTTGCTGAAAACATATCGGCCTGCGAGCCTAGTTCGGCGGATGTGCCACCTCTCCCTATCTCTTCTACTTTTGAAAATATTTCTTCTTCAGATGATGATAGCGAGGATGAAAATCCTCCCCCACCTTCTCAGGATCCTCCTTCAGCTCCTCAGCTTCCAAAATGGGTCCGTGCTACTCGGGATGCAGCAGGTGATCTTGCCGGTGATCCTATAGATCAGCAACGTACACGTTCTCAGTTCGAGAGAGCCTCTTCTTTACTGGCTCAAGCTTCAGTGAATTATGATCCTGGCACCTTTGCAGAAGCTTCAGGCCATCTAGATTGGGAAGTAGCTATGAATGAAGAATATCATTCATTATTGGCAAATGATACATGGGATCTTGTTCCTCTACCAAAGGGACGAAAACTTGTTAGATGCAAATGGGTTTACAGAAACCAAGTATGGACCAGATGGGAAAGTTGATAAACATAAAGCTCGTCTTGTTGCTAAGGGTTTTTCACAAGTTGAAGGCATTGACTACACTAAAACCTTCTCCCCTGTTGCCAAAATGAACTCTATCCGCCTTGTTCTTTCCCTTGCTGCTTCTTTCAAATGGGAAGTCCATCAGATGGATGTTAAATCCGCCTTCTTGCATGGGGACTTGCATGAAGAAATCTATATGGAACAACCTATTGGCTTTATACAAACAGACTCCAACCTTGTATGTCGGCTTAAGAAATCCCTTTATGGTCTCAAGCAAGCTCCTCGAGCTTGGTATGCCAAAATGGATAACTTTCTTTTAGAATCTGGCTTCTCTAGGTGTCATTCTGACAATACTGTCTACACCAAGAAAGTGGGCAAGTCTCTTAATAATCATTCTTGTTCTTTATGTTGATGATCTTATCCTGACTGGTAGTGATCCCAACCTTATAAACCATGTGAAATCTAGCCTTAAAAGGAAGTTTGAAATGACAGACTTAGGACACTTACATTGTTTTCTCGGTCTTCAAGTCTTGCAATCCAAGGAAGGTATTTCCCTTTCTCAGTCCAAGTATGCCTGTGATATTCTACGCCATTTTCACATGGAAGACTGTAAGCCAGCCCCTTCTCCCTTTCAGTCTGGAGTCAAACTTTCAATCACTTGTACTTCTCCTGAAGTTGATGCTACCTTATACCGTCAACTTGTAGGAAAAATTTTGTATCTAACCCATACTCGTCCTGACCTTTCCTTTGTCGTTGGCCTTGTTGCTCGGTTTATGCAAAACCCACATGAAAGTCATTGGAAAGCAGCTAAAAGAATACTTCGTTATGTTCGAGGTACAGTTCAGTTTGGGATTCATTACAGTGCCGAAGCAGCTCCTCTATTGGTTGGTTTCACTGATTCCGATTGGGCTGGTGACCCTGATGATCGGAAGTCTACTGCAGGTTATGTGTTCACTCTTGGTTCAAGACCTATTACATGGGCTTGCAAGAAACAAGGTTCCATTTCTCTTTCTTCAACAGAAGCAGAGTATCGTGGTGCCGTAGAAGCTAGTAAGGAAGCCTTGTGGCTTCGTCAGATCCTGTCAGAGTTTGGCTTTCAGCAGCAGCATCCGACTACACTTTGGTGTGATAATCAAAGTGCCATTCAGCTATGCAAAGATCCAGTCCAACATCAGCGCAGCAAACACATTGAACTGCACATGCACTTCATCAGAAAGCTCATTCACGACCATGTTCTTGAAGTGCAATATTGTTCAACAGATGATCAAGTTGCAGACATCTTTACAAAGGCTCTCACAGAGGTGAAGTTCACTAAACTTCGATTTATGGTTGGAGTTCAGGAACTTGTCACTAAGGGGGGATAGGATCTAGTGCCTCCTTCCTTCTCCTATTGTGTCATATTTGTAAATCCTTCAATCCTATCCCAAGTTGTTCTTAAGGGGGGATGTTAGGATATTCCGACACATAGGAAATAGTTAAGTACAACTTGGTCTAGTATAGAGTTAGGTATAGAGTTAGGTAAAGTGTGTTTCTTTACTATGTACATTTTGTAACTTACAATCTGACGGTCACGATATGTAGTGATCCGACAGTTCATTCTCTCCTCGGTATTACCGACACTTGATCCGTGGCTTAACACCCGATTGGTCCATGATCTCTATTTAAAGAGCATGGAGGGTCATTTGTAGGAAAATCCGTCTATGAGAGAATCATATGTAATTTTTCATTCTTTTATTAATAAATTGCCTGAAGTGGCCGCGTTGGCTCAGGCCGTGGACTGTTTCCCTCTTTGAGGGTTTTAACCACGTCAAAATACTGGTGTATTGATCTGTGATCTGTTTGTGAGCGGTGTCCTTTGGTGTTCTGTCTGAGGAACTTACCCTGTAAATTCCTACAGCCCTGCCCTTTTTTTCTTTGAATTTTTTATTTTTATTATTATTTTTCTTTATTTATAATTGTTTTAAATTGTAATTGTAATTTATTTTGGGTTTAAATCTAAATTTTACAATTTTTAAAAAATTTAGAAGTATTATATATAGATATATATATATATATATATATATATATATATATATATATATATATATATATATATATATATATATATATATATATATATATATATATAGTTTGCTATGTTATGTGTGTTTTAAGATCACTGGAACACCTAAGATGTGGCTTGGGTAGTTGTGAATCAAGGGTATATAAGCCCATCAAATTCACCTAGGGATCGCACCTAGCATGGGTCACACCATCCCTTAGTATGGTTGGATTTTTTTCCCATGGAGTTTCGAACCAACGATTTTTGCACCACAGAATGCCTTAAGAAAACACCCTGTCACCACCTGTTATACACCTCGTGGGAAAAATGTTATATTATTATTATTATTATTTAATTGTTTTTTTATTTTTATTTTTTGAATTTCTAAACACATTTTCTTGAGGGTTGTATTTTAATGTTTTTTTTGCTCTTTCCTTTATATAAATATTTTCCTTAATTAAAAAAATAATAATTAACCGCAAATTGAGACAACCTACTGGAAGACCTATGAGTTGATGAAGCATGATGGATGTATGTGGTTTGCATGATTTTTGAAGACAATACAACTTTAAAAATAAATAAATAAATAATAGCGTTTTCCAATCATTTATTGAATAAAAATGTGATTTTTTTATGCTTTAAATTGATTATCCCCATATATGTTCCAATCATTTTAAATGTAAATTACTAAAATAATTAATTAATTAATTAATATTTAAACAAAAATTATGTAATGTTATTTTTAGATTAGTCAATATTATGGTTTTCTTTTTTTGAATGTTACTAATGGTCAAGGTTGTAATGTCAATTAATTTGTAATTGTAACCCAAAAAATAAAATAAATGTTAGACAACATTGAAAAACACTTAAAAAACAAGCATTTAAAAAAAAAGGTAAATAGAAATGTATGCAAATTTTAAGTGTTGAGTTTTAAATTTTTTCATAGTCATGATATTTGGTCTTTAATGTCATGGTTTAAAATTGTTAGAATTTTAACCCCAGAAAAAGAGTGATGTTGTTGCACCACTTTTTCATTTCAATGTGTTTTTCCATGCTTTTCTTCGTCATGATATTTGGTCTTTAATGCCATGATTCAAAAATATTTGAATTTTAACTCTCAGAAGAAAAGAGGTGATGTTGCATCACCACTTTTATATTTTAGCATGGTTTTTCATGTTTCTCGTAATCGTGATATTTTTATTTTAATGTCAGTGTTAAAAATGTTGGAATTTTAACTCTAAAATGAAAACGGGGTGATGTTGCATCACCATTTTTCAAAATTAGCATGAAAATCATGACTTGATATGACCTCCAAAAAAATGATAACTCAGCAAAATTCTTGTTAAGTTAGTAACATTATTCATACTTGTTGCCACCCTCGAAACCCATATGAATGTCATTGTATTATGTTGCTACTATATTATTCATTGGTTCCAATCTTACATGTTACCTATACAACTCATTGCCAACAATACATTGTTTGTGCCATCTCATTTTTCTATTGTACGTAGCAAATTAATTGAAGGACAAATTTACAATTGAAATCCATATGCTTGTATCATATCATTATCTATACAATTAGTTCTCTCTCATCATTTCGTTTGTACAACCTTTAAAAAGTTGTTTTTTTGTAAGGAAGTCAAAAAATATATATATTATCAAAAATATACATAAAAAACAACCTTGAAGAACTGGAAACGTTTGTGTCTAGGAACAAATTTCAAACAAAGAAACCCTATGTAAATCGCCTACCCATGAAAGGAAATTAGGCAATATCCCCAGGAGCTTTGTGCCATAGAGTTCACAGAAGCACACACACAAAAAACAAACATAACAATTCTGAGGAGAGGAGTACAAGGACCATCTACCCATGATAGGGAAACTGGATGTGCTCTAGGTGAGTTCAAGTGTGTGACATTGTCTATAAGACAACAAAACTAAAATGAACATGGAAGAAACTAGACAGTTTGGAACAACAAATTGACATGAGAAATAAAAACACATAAAGTAAAAGTTATGGAAATATATCATGCCTAGTGTGGCTAAGTCTTGTCCTAGTCAAATTTGGGCTAGGATAAATGAATTAGTTGCACTAGGGCCTTGGTGCGTTGTTCTTTCTCCCTTATAGCTTGAACCTATTGTTCTAGATACATGAACAGTTCATCGTATCCTTCTGGTAGCCAAGGAGGATGCTCACATTCAATGTATGCACCATAAAATTCCTCATGTCTCTTGGAGGGTTCTCCCTTAGATGTGCCTTCGGCGCCAATCTGACTAGCCAGGTTTAGTGGTTGTTCCATGAGTTCAGGGGAGCTATGCATGGATGCCACCTTTTGCTTCTTAGCTTGCAATTATGTTTTCCCCAAATGAGATGGTCTTAGTCCTTGATGGGAGGAGCTTGTCGCTTCAGTCATGTCATGAGAATTGAAAGATGTCAAAGGAAGAGGAGGAAAGGGGTTCATCATCGCCCTGGCCAAGTTCCTAAGTGTTGTATGCTTATGTACTAGAAAGGTATTGGCCTCCGCCATTATGCTCTCGACACTTTCTCTGGTTTATTCCTACCCCCTAAGTTGTCTAGCGGGTAGATTCTTGACCGCCCAGAGATCGTTGTCAAAGTTTCGTCTCTCCTATGCCTCCATGGAAACCACAAGTCGAAGAAAGTGCACTAGGATATCCTCATCGAATTTCTCCTCACACTGGGGATGCAAGGGGGAGAGTTGACGTCCTCATCCCCTGTCGTCCTTCTGGCTTTGGCTCTCTCTCTCACCATGATTATCAGAATGTTGCAATTCCCTCTGGTTCCTTGAAGTCGATTGTGTACCATAGTAGTTCTAGACCACTAGCAATTGAACCCTCTCAACATTGGTGAGTCTACAGGAAGGAATGTTTGACTTGATAATGTTTGAATCCATATCATGCGCAAGGCATAAATTCTCTATCCTTGATTGAGTGCTCCTAATATGGTTGCATTGATTGTGTCTTGAGGTGAGGTAAGGGAATGGCCACCACCCTACCACTCCCCTTGTGTTATCATGCAACTTGCTCATATTACAACTACCCATTCGTCTCAAGAACGTTGCGATCACTAAGATCCGGGATTAAAAAGTTGATTATTGTCAGACATACTGGTGGCAATATCAAGGAAAGGACACGTATCAATGACCGTTTAACTTCGCAGATTTTCCGAATAAACAAAACAAGGTTTTAGGTGTGAGGTTTTAATGCACCTTAATTGTTTCGGCCTACCCTTTGTACTGGCCTTAGTTTCACAAATGGAGCCATTTCACACCTGCCAAGGGAAACTAAGAGTCAGTCCCCATTCTTGCATCCGCTGTTGGTTCGGTTCGGCTCTGCGTGTGTGTTGTGCCTTCACTTGTTTCTTGTGGTGGCTTGTTTGCTGGTTCACGGAGGCTTCAGGTTGACTTTCAATCTGCAATTTGTTTCATTTATTCTTTGTTGCTCGGCTTATGCTTCGTTTTTACTCTACTCGTGGTGATTTTCGATGTTGGTTCTAGTGTTGATCTGGCTCTGTGTAACCATAGGTTCTTCCCTTGCTACTTCTGTGGGCGGCTCAGCAAACACTACTTCAGGTAATTTTTTTGTTCTGGTTTCATTCCCTCATCTCATTTTTGTGATTCTAACCCTCTGGCTCCTTGGTGAGCAGGTAAACTTACCAATGGTGTTCTTGCTGAGAGAAACCCTTTGGTGAGAGACTTGGTTCTCGTCCTCTAACTCGGGATAGGCTTTTTCCAGGTAAATCCCTGCTCTTCCCTTCTTTTATCTGCTCTCTGTCAATTTATTTTGTCTGCCTTTCCGGTTTTTGACTACCCGTCTTGTTTTTGTGGTGATGTGCAGGTCATGCCTGGAGAATGCTGCTCCACGGTCTCATCCTTGGGAGTCTTTGCGGCTTGGAAAACAGGGTAGGATCCCTCCGTGATTGTCTTGTGGTTTTTTTTTTGCTTGCGTTATCCTTAGTTAGGCATAACCCTTGGGGTTTCGTTTTCTCAGTATGTTTTGTATGGTTTCGTGGGTTTCACACCCTCGCTGTTGGACTAGTCTTGGCCTGCAAAACGTTGTTTTTGGTGCTTGTGGGTTTTGAAACCCTCTACTGTTTTGGTTTCATAAATGTATATTGAACTGTTAAATTTTGAAATGTAACAAATGCACAGGTGTGCTTGAATACTGAATGTAAATGTACCTGGGTTTTTGTTGAGAAAGAATGTGATATCTTTGTTGGCTTTGCCTTTGTCTGGTTCCTGGTCTGAAATGCCTTCAGTCACGAGGTTTTTGTCGATGTCATTTGGCCTCTTAATGAAATACTTCACTATTTTGCTTTAAAACAATATCTGAAACACTAATGCACAGGAAAAGAAGAAATTGTCTTTCTTTCTTAATGACAGAGATGTTAAATTCATTTGCTTTCATATATACTCAAGAAAATTGTAATTTCAATTTCTGTGTCCTTTCTTCTCTCTGGATGGCAGCCTCCCCTCACAGGGAGGATCTGGTTTTGCTTTTAATGCCTTACTAGCAGTCTCTTACAGTTGAGGAACTGTCCTTCAGTTACCTTACAGTTATCTAATAGTTTCTTTAAACATACTCTTAACTAATCCTATTTTACTTGCTTGCTTAATTTTTAAAGGACAATGGTTGTATCAGCCTTAATTTAAGTAAAACAAAAATAAAACAAAATTCGAAATGTTTTTCTTCCTTTCCAGCAGAAATAAAAAACCATTTCCAGTTATCGCCTTTTCAGTCAAATGCTCCTGCATCACATACAGTTCCATAATTAAATTTACATATGTATCATACTCCACATTAATTCAACACATGACCCATACATACAATCACATATTCCAATAACAAGGATGATTTTAAAAGGGAAAAAAAATAAGATTTAAAAGGGAGTGTTAGGGTATCTGAAGGAAGCATTATTTTTAAAAAATAAGAAAATAAAAAGAGGGAAAACTTTTATGTATATATAAAGGTATTTATATATATATATATATATATATATATATATATATATATATATATATATATATTCTTTAGTGATAAGATAGAAAAGTATTTAGAGGTTTCAAGGTACACAGATAAAAAGGAATTTAAATGTTTGAGTGTGTGTAAATGATATAGAATGGTAATTTTAAAAACTAGATAATTAAAAGATATAAGTTCTAATTTAAGGTTTTAAAATGGTTAAATTGATGTAAGGAGGAGTCTTATTTTAATAATACTTAAATCATAAAGTATTGAGATTTTGTAAAATATTATGGAATTTTGATGAAAGTAAAATGGGGTCTAGTGTAGCCATGAGGAGAGGAAAAAGGGAAATTTATTAAATCTCAAAAAAATGTGTTTTTGTATTACTTAAAATCAAAGGATACTTGTAGGAAAATATATTCCTATTTCTATTGATCCTACTACAAATATTAATTATATTACTACCAAATGTGTTAATCAAATTAGTAATGGTAGACTTACGGGACAAAAAAAAAATGATATAAGAAATTTACAATTGAATATTGGATATTATATTTTTGTATCAAAATTCATTGTTAAATCTTTATTTTGTGATAACAATGGCATAATTCTAGGTTTACCTCAAGTGGAAGTGCTAGGGAACTTCATCTTAAATATGAAGAATAAGTTTTTGACATTTTCTTACATGGATTAAAAGTAGCATTGCATGATAGTACATTGGAATTAGATTTAGTAGCATTAGAATACCTTAACAATATCTCAAAGGTGGTCATTTAAGATAATTAGAAGTCAATGCAAAAGATCTAAAAAGAATTTAGCAAATTTATCACTAATAATAACAAATAAATGTATCACCTCAAGAATCATAATCAAACTTGATTGCACAAATTAAGAATTTAGAAGGTGAAAAGAAGTCGTTGGAAAACAAGTTAGAGCAACTTATTTAGAAATAAGCCTTGAAGTCTTCAAGGAAAAAAAACAAGTTGAGGATAAGAGAAAAAATATAGATCCAATTAATACCATTACTCAAGAAGATGACAAACCAATTGCAGTAAAGACATATTTAGATGTTGAAGTATAAACAATGGAAATCCCAAGTGAATATCTAATGATCAACAAAGCAACATTAGTATGTAAAGAAAATCATAAACCAAAAGTAAGTCAATGAAAGCACTACAAATATCATAAGAGGAAGTGATGTTACAAGGACACCTTATCCACATCCCAATCACCAGAGTAGATATATTAACGAGTCAGTGTATCAACATCACTTAGAATGGAACAATTAGCTTATCCATCATAGAATATTGATATTAGTATTATTAAGTCACATAATAACAACACTCTTGGGAAATATTATAAGTGCAATGTTTTATAAAATATTAAACTAGATCATCAAATCCTTTTATGGTTTTACAGTTTTGCTCAACACATAGAGATTCATATCATCAATTGTGATAACTCCAAGAATAGATAATGGTGTGAAAACATTACAAGATAAGGAAATAGGCATCAAGCCATTTTATAAATATGTTTTGAGGATAAAACATTTCTAAAGAGGATCATATGTAATAAATATACATATATAATAATAATAATTAATAGTTAGTGAAGAGATACATTTTAATAGAATTACACATCTCAAGTAAAGATCTTGGCCTTTAATGAAAGGGCATCCTTCCTAGGTAGTTATAATGAGACTCTCATTATACTATGATATCATACCATTTCTGGTACAATTCATATATATTTATTGTCCTTATGGATTTTTTTATTTTTCAAATATTTTGAGTGTTTAATTGGTGAATCAATGTTGGCTTGCTTAAATTAAGCTCCAAAACTAGGTCAATTTTGTAATCCCAATAAAACTTTGTAGACCTACTCAATTAGGGAACCTTACAAGTGGGGTTGCATTTTGATTTGTATTAGATCCATATTATAGCTTTGCAATTAAATTCAAGTTCATGTATTTCTATCATATCATTTCTCATATAATTTTTATATGCTTATTAGTTTTATAAATTTCATTATTTTTCAATTATTTTGGATATTTAGTTGGTGAGTTGTAATTGGTTCTCACAATGGTGCATAAATTAAACTCCAAAGCTAAATAATTTGTTCAACTAAATTCACGTCCACGTAGTAATTCAAATCCTCATGATACAATCTCACAATAACACTTGGCAATAGATTTATAGTTTAGTTTCATAAATAACTCCACAATTACATGTTTCATATTTGTAATTTCTTTGCACCAATATGTTTTCTTTATACAATAATAGTGTTTACATTCTAAATTTGATTCTATTTTAAAGAGAAAAAGACAATGAATTTTCTAAATTTGTTTTTTCTCATAACAAAGTTTAAACACATTAGAGTTATCTTACTATTTAAAAGATTATATTTATTTTAATCACTTTCAACATTGTAATGACTTCTACTTTTATCAAATTAAAGACTTGATTTAATAAAAATTTTATATTCATTTTAATCACTTTCAACATTGTAATCACTCCTACTTTTATCAAATTAAAGACTTGATTTAATAAAATAAATGGATGATGTGAAAATTAAATATCAAAATGACACCACCATTAACTAAATGTTATCGTTAAACTTACTTAAGTTAAATGTTATTGTTAATGTCACTCATCTTACATTATTTTCAATGATTTTTGGTATGGTAGATTTCCCATAACATTACGCCATGTTTTTTTTAATTTTTACTTTAAAATAATTGAAAATGTTATAATGTTTAGATATGCATATAAATTGAATAAAGATTTTATTGACGTTATTACTGATGATCATGATATTAGTGATGGTAATGTAAATTTCATTAATGATAATGATTTCAATAATGATCTTGTTGATCTTTATTAGTCCCTGCCATCTGGCATTCGGCAGGGACTATAGTAATCGTTCGAGTGCGATATAGCATTAGTTCTTAGACGCTGGCGAGGGTTATTCGGTCATTAGTCTAAAGTTTGGAAATGTGCTGTGCGGTGATGTGCGCACATAGCCAAAGTTCTATTCCGCCCTGAACCTTTGCCATCTTATTTGGCCTCTTCCCGAGGCGGAAGAGGCCCGAGCATAGGCTAAATTTCTATTTAGGCCCAGTTCATTCTGCTTGACCGTCAGCGGTCTGATGTTAATGCTAACATTAATTCGTCAATTCGTATGTCAATTCGTATTATCTGCAAACAGGCATATGCTAAGGTTTGATACGGTTTGATCTTAACAGGTGTTGTGCAGGTGATCTTAACAGGTGTTGTGCAGGTGATCTTAACAGGTGTTGTGCAGGTGTCCGTGCATTGCGGGAGGTGTCATGAACCACCGCCTACCCGCTCACCAGAGTCGGATCCCCAATATCAACACCTCTCTGCGCAAAACCCCCACTAGTTTCAGTTGTTGAAGCCGTTGAAGAACCAGTGGATTAACCACCATCAGCAATAGTAACAGAGGCAGATGCAAAGCCGATGCGCCCCTCCCCCGACTGGCATTATTCCCTTCCTAGCATTAATTCAACCATGTGTCTGTTGATGAATTGTTCCGAACTGTTAAGCCAATCTGAGTAGCCGAGTATCAAAGGCAAGCCAATTTGGGTAGCCCCGTTGAGTAGTATGCAGCATCAACTACCAGCATCGACTCCTGAGATCGACTAAGAATCCTGGCAAGGACTTGCATTCGAGCAAACACCAGAGGTAAGGACGAAAATTTCCAACAGGGAAGGCAATGGCAGGCCTGTTCTGATACCCACAAGCTGCATGCACAGTAAAATCACATCTATCATCATTGCTGAGGTCCACTGTAAAGGCTGTTTGTTAAACATTATATATTGTGGGTGGGCGGGGGGCCGGGGCATACCGATGCGTACGCAGGGAAGAAAAGAACAACTATAATCACCAACTCTTTCGCCATTACCATCACTGGGAGTGATCTGATTGTTGCTTATTGGGCTGAATCTGTAGCTCATGACCAGAACCAGCAAAACGCTGCATCCAAGGATTTTTGCAAGTAGCCAGTAAATGCCATCTACAACTACAGAAGACAGTGAACGAGAAGCAAGGGTTTTAAGATTCGCTTACCTCTCGTCTTTGCTACCCGGCCTGGCAGTGGATTGATGTCCTTCCATTCCCAACCCTGCACATGTGTGGCAGGAGTGGAGGATCAATAGTAACCGCTAGTTTATAGGGAAACCACGGTTGCTGACACTATATGTAATGTTATATAACAATATTATCATTTCCGGATGGAAGGCACTATTATGAATTTCTTTCAGCTGCCAAGATATTGGTGATACTGGTACAACAACACCAGATTTAACTCTTCAAACTAGAGTTGATGCACTTCCTAACTACAGGAGGCGAAAAGAAGCACAAGAAAATGTATTGGATGAGCAGGATGAAACGGAGAGAATTGATTACAGCTTTACCTTTGCTAAATCTCCTCCACTTCTTGTCGGAGTGCCTGTGACATGTAAGCATCCCAATCGATCTTAGTATCTGTTAAAAAATGAACGTCTGGGTTAAACTTAGACGCCGCTTCCATCTGGTTTTATTTTGACACCTCTTCCATCTGGTTTTATTTTGACATTGCTGCAGCTGATGACACCTTCGGGGCGGGAAGTGGGAGGCCGTTCCGTGGAGTACAAGTTGAGCGTCAAGAGCAAGCAAGACAACATCTGTCAAAATGCATGTAAGCGAAGTTGTTATTATAAATAATTGAAACTTACTTTTATATTATATATTAAATTGTTTATAAAATTTTGTTTTCCGCTTTTTCATATATTTTCATTGTTCGAGTGTTATAATGCTACTCCTTGCCTCCTTTCTCATAACAGGTTTACGCGCAATTTCTTCCCTTCTAAAAGGCCTCTTCCTCCTTTACTAAATCAGGTGTGGTTTCATCAATTTTCTGCACAAAATCCCTGAGGTTCTCTTAATTTTTTCGAGGGTTGGCTTATTGGGTGTGGTTTCATCAATTTTCTCCACAAAATCCCTGAGGTTCTCTTAATTTTTTCGAGGGTTGGCTTTTTATAGTGTTATATACGGTTAATATCAGGGAAGGGCCTTTGGATCTGAAGGTATTATGGGTCAGCAATCTCTGATATACAGTTTTGTCGCGAGGGTCAGTTTTCTGATCCAAATCTTCTCAGAAAATTCCAGCAGATGTCTATGCCTGGGGATGATGCAGATAAGTTGCATAAGATTTTCATAACTTCTCAGGCAAGTAACCCTTTTGTTCATTATTAATCTGATTTCTACATAAACTTATCTCTGCTTGAGCATTATTTTGTTCTAATCCGGTCGCTTGGGATATAGGTTGAGGTTTTACCTTCAATGGACCACGTATCTAGCACTGGTGCTGCATTCACTGGAACCTATTCTGCAGCAGGATTGGGTGACTTATGGATTGGGGTATCTCGTGCAGATGGTTCCAAGTGTGAAAGATGTTGGAATTATTTGCAGGTTGTTGGTTCCTTCGTAGACCATCCTACCCTTTGTGAACGATGTTACAAAGTGATAACTTTTGAAGCAACTCCCAATATTGTTGTGGCTGTCTAATTTTACCTCATTATCCACAGAAAATTTATTACAAATCTTGCCTGAAGTCCAGATCTTCTCTCACTAGTTATTGTGCTTTTATTTAAATATTCACCCAGATAACAAGCATTGTTCATATTAGTTGAACTAAATGAGTTAGAATGGTAGCATTAAGGTGTTAAAGCAATGCTTATATACTTAGATGTCAATTGCTAGTCAGCTGATTCAATATAGGACCTGGGTAACATATTAACTGGTGGTGCTCAATGGTCTAGCAGTTTTGGTGGCGAGAGATTCGATTAATGTTGTATTTGCATATTCCCACGATTAATAGTTACAGATAGGTACTTGTGCATATTCAACTAGAATTCGTTGGAGTTGCTAAAGCAAAGGAAAATCATGTGTCTAACCTCTACATCAGTCTGAAGAACACGATCAAGTCCCATTGAGTTTCAATATGGCATGGTGCTTGCGGAGTACACGAATTCAAAGGCAATTTTACAAGTATTGCTGCTCAGTAAGAAGAGCTTCATGTTTTGTCGATGGTTCAGTTTTCAAGGAAGCAGCAGGATTCGAACAGCGCCCTATGAGAGAATCGGTTCCCGGAGACAAGCCCTTCTCTGGCGTGACCTTTTATCTTGCAAACCATGATCTGTTCTTTTTCTTAGCTATCATTACTGTAACATTTGTCTTGGATAGAAATTCCAAGAAAGCATTATGAAAATCTGTTGTTCAAGGTTTTGGAAATGCTCTTGTTCTTGTAATAATTAGGCTCTCCTGTAAAAATGTTTTACTGGCAGCAACTTTGTTTGCACTATCAAAATACAAGCTAATTGAAATTGCTTCTTAGCAGCCATTTTTTATCAGAGCTTTTGAAAAGGAGTCAGAGCCATAATGGAGAGTGTACTCGGTCATATTCTGGCAGTATGAAATTGCAGTTTAGTCTTCAATAGATGTATATGTGCATCAATCAATAGATGTATATGTGCATCAAAAGTACCTGATTCAATAGCCAACAATAATTGTTAAGGGAATGAGTGCACAAACATTCATCTAGACAACAGGGTTTTCCAATATAAAGTGATCGGTATAGCTTTCTGTTGGTGTTACTACTTCGATACCATGGTTTATCTTGCTTGGGTTTAGTGGCTTTGTCTTCACTATGAGGTCCACTGCCTCAACTCTTTTTCAGATCTGGTTTTTAGAATTCTTTCATGATTTACATGTCAAGTCTTTTATATGGTCTGTATGTTTATGCTTTCTTTTTTACTTTTTCAAATCTGGTTTTTAGAATTCTTTCATGATTTACATGTCAAGTCTTTTATATGGTCTGTATGTTTATGCTTTCTTTTTTACTGAGTCTTTGCTGGGCTAACCCCTGGGTCTTTCCCTGGTCACAGATCAGCTTTGACCCTTAGCCATTTGGATGAAGTACCGAGTCAGCTCTGGCAACTTTGTTCAACAGAATCTCTGAAGACTTTTCTATGACTAATGTTATCATTTACATTAACATTGCTAGGATTCAGCTTATTGGTTAAACACGCTTGTCATCCATATTAATAGGAGAGATGTTTCCATAATAACTAGTGCTTTTCTTGATTACTGGATCGTGATTTAGCTAGTATGAACCAGGAGCTAGTAACTAAGGCTAATGAGTATCAAGCTCAGCATGTACAAGCATAACTATTACTGATCTACTTAGTATTAGCTAACAATGACTGTAATCATACACGTGGTACGTATTAATACAAGGCTTTACTTATCACTATCACTTACCTCGTATATGAAAAAGCTTAGCTTTTCTTGATTACTGGATCGTGATTTAGCTAGTATGAACCAGGAGCTAGTAACTAAGGCTAATGAGTATCAAGCTCAGCATGTACAAGCATAACTATTACTGATCTACTTAGTATTAGCTAACAATGACTGTAATCATACACGTGGTACGTATTAATACAAGGCTTTACTTATCACTATCACTTACCTCGTATATGAAAAAGCTTAGCTTTGTTATCATTACAGTATCTCTGTAATCAAGTATCCGCATCATACTAGTAACTCTGACTGTCCGGAATCAATCAGTACTTGCTCTTAATGGACTCTACTCTCTTGTTCATATCGTATTAATAGGGCGATACTAGTGAGTGAATATAGCCCATATGTATTGATTATTTAGAATACTATGATCACCTTTCTGTGTTTGTTACTTGTTACTAACCATGCTTTAAAGTTTATTCCATAAGTAGTGGGTACTTAGCTTCTCCATTGCTTGTACTTAGCTTACTTACTGTGATGTGCTTTACTTACTGTGATGTGCTTTGATTACAGATATGCTTATGATCTACTTTGTAGACTATGTTCAATATATACAATGTGCATGCTCTCCGGATCAACCAACGCATCTTCACAAACTCATGTGTTAACTTGATGCAGGGACTCGCTGCCTCGCAGCTGCCCTTGTTTAACTTATAAGTGATTATGATACCATCAATGATGGTGAGATAAAACTATGAATATTGATTTATTTGTAATATTAATTTTATATTTTACATATATAATTTTATTTTATATATATTAGGTTTTTTTACACTATTCTATAAAATGTGAGTGGCATTTTGATATGGTTAATATTGTTTTTTAGTTATGATGAAAAAAAAAAATTGCTTTTGGAACATATTAGCTAGATATTTATTTTAAACGGTTGTCATTTACCTTTTTTTCCCTCTATCTATTTATTCTTTGAATGATATTTGTATTGTTAATCTAATGTTGATTATGATTTCAATAATTTTGTAAATATATTTAATGGTTGAAATATCAAAACTAACATGATATTGAAAAGCATTAAAATACAATAAAACAACATTATTAGTTACTTTAATATAAATATTAACTCCTCGTAGTATAATCATAAATTTATGGTGATATGGCTTTTGAAAACTCTTGATGTTGAAGTAAAAATAAATTTAGATCTTGGATTGGGGATAGGGGAAGGGAGGCAATGAGTTAGTCAAGCTGACATTTTTTTATTATCATCATAGTGGGTTCAATCTATTTCTTTTAGAATTGAAGAGGTCTTAAGAGAAATTTTCAAAATCAAATCATAGATTAATGGAATGAGTTGTTTCTATATAATAGAATGGTCCATAAGCTTCAATTTTTTAAGGTTCCCACTTCAGTTTCAGTTGATGTCCATGTTTAAAGAACCTTACTATTAATGGAAATTATATAATGGAATTTACTTACATGATAGATACCATGGATAGATCCTTCTCATTCTAAGATCTTTATAGATGTGGGTTTGAAAAAGGAATTAAGATGATTATTAAAATTATTGAAGTAATATTAACTTTCAAGTTAATGTTTGAGAAGATTATCTTGAATTGTAATTAGTACCATGATTATGGGAAGTATGACAAGCATTAATAAGAAAGCAAAAGTAGTAATTATGCAACATGCTAAAGAATGGGAAGAAAGAAGTATCTAGTTACCTTAACAATGAAGACAAACAAACAAGCCAAATCAAAATCTAAAAAAAAAAGACTTTGTAAAAAAAGAAAACAATACATTTAAGGTATAGTAGAGGAAGGTTCCTACAAAAAACATAACACATTAAGAAATTGTGAGGAATAATAGCAAAGGGGACATGCTTCCTTATTTGAAACTCCAAATTAAGAAAAACAATAAATCAAGAGCAACTCCATCATTAAGGAATTTGAATCATAATTATTTTTCTTTTTCTTATGTTTTAATTGATATGCCCAATTACATGGCCAACAAGGTAGTTATCTATTAGTAATTGGCACTAGATTGGCAAACAAGACCATTATTTCAAACACTAGGGAAAAATTCATTCAATAAGGATGAAGGATTTATCAAATAAATGTGGAAGTGTATGGAGATAAATGGGTAGCTCAATTGGCAATGGTCGTTGAAATGAAGTATCACCGTACTAGAAGTATTGGGTTCAAATCTTGTGCTATCCCCCCCCCCCCCCCCGATCGGGGTGAGAAGGTGGACATGATGAAGATGTAGTCCTATCAAGCTTACAAAAAAATGGGGGGGTTGTTTGGTAATGTACTTGGAATAAATTTGCTAGCTACATTTCAACTCGTATTTTCAACTTATCTCCCTATGGGTTTACTCAAATTTCGAGTGGAAACACTCTTTGGATGCAAAATTTGATTCATCATCTAAGGAGTACCCATATTGCATACTTGCGATGTACCCTACTACATGAAAAATGAGAAATGCATTAAAAATAAATAAATGGTTGCAATCACGTTTTTTAATGTATTTCTTATTTTTCATGTAGCAGGGTCCATCTAAAGTATGCAACATGGGTACTCCTGGGATGAGAAATTAAATTTTGCATCCAACGAGTACTCCCGCTTAAAATTTGAGTAAAACCTTAGGGAGATAAGTTTAAAAAGTAGTTTTATTATTTTATTATTTTTATTATTTTTACTTTTTTACTCCAAAAATGGTGAATCATCCCCCATGGTTGACATAATCATCTTGAATCCTATTGGTTCTTATAAAGTTTATTTTGGTTGTACATTTTTCTTAGGAGGCCCATTTTAGACCTCAAAATTCCCCTAATGATGGGAGATAGACTCTAGAACATGTGCAAGGTATAGATATCGTTCTTCCTCTCAAATATAGACACATGAGAGAACAATAACTTATTTTTGGTGGGTTTGGAATCTCCACCATATGATATAATTTTCTTGGTATTAAGATACATGGAGTTTTTTCTTGGGTAAAGTAGCATGAAATGAGAGAACCTCATGGTTAAAATGTAAGGCTTCTTCAAAATATCATGAATAATTTAATGTAAGGGTCAACAACATGCTTGGTATTTAGATATATATTTTATATCTCATTGACCTTCGCTTCAAAATCTTTATCTTGTCCTTGCTTGAATTAACCTACCTATAATGCAATATATATACTACCATAGTATGACCCTCTTGGGCTGGGTTTTTAAGGTATTCCAAAACATGTGCATGAAACAAGAAATAATGTATGCCACTTTGTAGGGTATGTAAATTTTCATCATTGAGAAATACTTTTGGAAGAATAGTTATTTGAAAATTAATTGGAGAGTTAAATCCTATTTCTTTTTGAAGCATCACAACAAATTATGAGAGTAGCTAAGTCCCTACAAAGCCTTTGCCATGCACATGGATAATGTAGTTGGTGAATAATTTAAAAGGAATTCACTCTTTACCTTATTACAAGAAGTAATGCACTGAACTATTTAAGAAATCTACCATAGATGACGTGTCCATGGATATTAAGAAATATAAGGGTTATGTGGTGCTCCTTTTGTTATTTAATAAATTTCATAGAAGCTTTGGAAGGCCTTATAATGGCCCTTAATAGAGTCATAATGATCCCCTATGAACTTGGGAAAGTATCTTACAATGAAAGGAGGTACATGACTCCATAAGACTCAAATGCACAAGTGATAAGGAGATATCCAAAACATTGAGAACATGAAATTGATTTTCTATGGGGATAAGAGAAACTTACTAATATGCTTTAAGTCAATATAAGTTCCCTTTTATAGATTTGTAAGGATTCAGTGAGAAGTTGGTTTAAGAACCAATTCCATATCTCAATTATGAGAAACTAGAAGACACAAATGTGAAAATTTCACTATTGAAATTTTATTGCAACAACTGGAATTAATTCTTATAATTTTAAATAAATTATGCAGTTTATTGTTATGGCAACAATGAATTAATCACACTACAATCCTCACAAATAAAATTATAGTGAAAAATAAACTAGAAATTGAAAAAATATTGGTGCACACATGTTGGTCAAAGTTGTCATTAATGTCAATGTAGTGATGCATTGTTGAAGCATGTCTCTAACTTGGTTAAACTCTAACAATTATTATACAAACCTTAAACCCTAGTTTATGCCCTAATCCTGGCACAAAACCCTAGGATGACCTAAGTATGGAATATATAACTAAGTGAAACCCTAGGTATGTTAAATGCAAGCCATGACCCTAATATGAAAAAAACTATTCCTTGATGCAAACCCTAGACTTTATTAAAACCCTAATTCAAGCAACCATATACCTTATCTTGGATATCTTATGCATGAATACCAAAACCCTAGCTATATATCCTTATAATGTAATGACAACCTAGATTGTATGATGCCTTTGTTATATATGCCAAACAATGAAGAATGTGCAAATCTTAAAATCCTAATACCTATATGAAGTTTATATGTAAGCCCTATGTACATGATACCCTAACTCTGAGAAAGGAACCATAAACTATAAATTCTAACACCTTATGCATTATTGAATACATTGAACTAATAAAATTATATAATTATGATTCCCTTGCTTTATTAAAGCAAACCCTATAACCTAATCCTAATGGCTCATAATTTAGTGAAACCCTAGCTGCTTGATAATTTCTTGATCCTCTAATATTAATCCCTGAATTACTATACCATTACTCCATAAAAATTCCTAAAGCCCTAACCTTACAACCAAGTTGTGATCTTAAAAAGCTAAGCCTATACTAAACCCTCCACAAGTTTTTTTTATTGCACAGTTGATCATCATTTAATTAAAATAAAATAGCACGTTTAGGTTAGCTTCCTTACTATTGGTCGACTCAAATTCCCCAACAGTCATGTCCTTTCCAACATTCAAACAACTATACATTGCAAGCTAAACTCGTCATTTCAGAACGGGAACTCAGTCAAGAATTCGGTAAAGCACAATGAGAGGTTTCGGTTTTGAAGCAAGGAGAAAATAAGAAGGACAAATATAAAATATTATTCTTTGGACAAATTTTGGATGACTTCTGGACTACATCACCGTCTTGTGAAAGATTAGTTGGACCATAGATTTGTGGACCTGTGACAAAGACACTTACTCTTTCAAGCTTGGATTTCTTTGTAGATTTATAGTTTTCGGTCCTATTGTAGGCTTGGAATAGATCACAAAAAAGTGCAGAAGTTTGGTCCTATTGTAGGCTTGGAATAGATCACAAAAAGGTGCAGAAGTTCGGTCTTGAAAAGTGCAGAAGTTATGTCTTATTGTAGACTTTGTACATACCACAAACAATGCAGACCTCGACCCTTTTTTTGATGCATCCTTAAGGTATAGTGTGGCATTGTACATCACTTCAAGTGGTCATATCTAAGGAAAATTTTGAAGGCATTTTTGGGACATTCCTTAATCAGTATTGAAGCCATCACTGTTGAAGTTGGTTGAAGACCTTTTTGGAGCACTTTTGAATTATTTTTTGAAATCTATCCCTTGGACCTTTGAGTATCATCTTGAAGCATTGCTGGGCCTTACAGAAGACATTAATGAAGTCCCTTTGAAGCGTTGTTGAAGACATTTTGGACCAAATCTTGGTGAAACTTTCAAACAATCATCTCTGAGATCTTTTCATGAGACCTTGAGTAGTCACCTTTGTTGTCTTGAAGACTTGAACTTGTTACCATATTAAATATCAGTTTTGTTGGGGTAAAAAATTGTTAAATACTTTTTTAGAAGCTGACTTGGAGATATTAATGGAGACCTCATAATGCATTTATGGAAGTCCTCATGATGTGACCTTGAAGAATATTGTTTAGGTGGCATGAAGAGTTGTGGAGACACCTTTTGAGAATCATAAAGTTCTCATTGATGAGATAAGCAAGGGAATTTGTTGAAGGTCAATTTAAAGATATTGTCAAGGCTTGTTGCAAAAGTTTTTGAGAGGCCTTGGAGAACAATTCAACCTACATTGAAGAGTTGAAGTAGATTGATAGGGTTGGTTCCCTCAGGGATAGGTGTCCTCAAAAATATCAGGTTGGAGCTTATGCCAAAAAAGAGGGTTGGTGCCCTAGAGGATAAGAGTCCTCAAGAAGATAAGATTAGATCCTTGTGGAATATAAGGGTGGAGCCCTAGAGGTTGGAGCCTCGTGAAGTCCAAGTTAGTGCTTGGAAAAGTACAGGATGGAGCCTAGCAGATTGAAAGATTGGTGTCTTCATCTAGGGTTGGAGCCCTAAACATTATTATACTTTATTTATTGTAAATAATATGATTGAGTCCTCGTTATTTCTAATTAATAAAATTATTATTCTCTATTTTTCATTTTGTGTTATGTTTATAAGTGATCTAAACTGGTAAAGTAACAATTGTAAAAGAAATATTGATTCACTCCCCCTCCCCCCTCTCAATATTTCCAACAATCGGTATCAGAGCCAATACCTTCACTCACAGCCTAACATCTAGAAGTTAGGTCCTTAGAACACAAATGGAAATGTCAAGGAATAAAATCTCCAAACCTTCTAAATATGTCTCTTCCTCAATCAAAAATTTAGATGAAAATTAGGTAGTCAAATCCCCCATGTTGAATGGAAAAAGTTTTGACTAAGGGTGGAATGAAATTATTTTTTATGGCTCAAGGTTTTGAAGTTTGGGAATCAGTGATTAATAGAAGAATGATGGAAGAAGATTCTAAGGAACATAATGCAATAGTGATAAAGGAAACCTTGAGTGGCATACCCGATCCTATAAAAGTAAAAATGGAGAAATGTACATCAGCGAAAGAGATTTGGGAGAAACTTCAAGATCTTCATTCAAAAGGATTTTTTCTCATAACCCCAAATCATGAAATCCAAGAGCACGAGGATAATTCAGAACCAGAAAAGATGGTCGAAAGCAAAGTTGAAGACACCAAGAGCAAGGATGACCTAGAAGAAAAAGAAAACCTCAAAGAAGGTCTCAAGGCAAAACTTGTAGCTACTCTAGAAGACATAATCATATTGAATAAGGAAAATGAAGAACTCAAGAAGCAGGTACAAGATGTTCATCATTACCTTGAAAAAAATAATAAGGAAGTTATTCTTTTAAAGCATGAAGCAATAGAAAAGGATGAGGATCTCACCAACCTTAAGGCAGAATTGCATTAGTTTGAGAAAAGGCATAATGAAGAAATCATCTTTGTTGGCTTATAGGAGCCTGACCCAGGTTCAGAGATGATTTAGCCAAAAAAATCCTGGTACTAGTGGCCCTTTCAGCAACAGTCTGCGGAGCACAGACTGAGGTCTCACCCGAAGTAGTATGGGAGGGTGCTAGAACTAGGTTTCCGCACCCTAGAGATGTCTAATGGTTTTTCGGTGGTCCGCAGTTTGACCCTGTACGCACGTCGCTACGCGCATCTATTGGTCCCTCACAGCCTGTGATGCTGCCTTCGTGCAGCCCTGCTCGAGGCGCGATCTGTGTTATTACCCAAGCTCCTTACTATTAACCTGATATTATTCGATTACTTAACTTATCTGTATGAGCCCAATTATACTTAACAGTGTTCAGCATTCAGATAAGTGCGCACGATAAACAAAATAATACAAATGCATAGAAAGTAATACAAAAGTAGATACACAGTATTTGAAATCAAACTTCTCTTTATTATTCTTCTTCTTAGTTTATAGACTTGACTTTGCCTTGCGCACTCAGCCGTAGGGGTCCGTGCACTCAACTGTGGACTCTACTAGGCCTCTGCGCACTCAGCTGCAGAGCCTCTTCCTACTACTATGACCCAAGACACTTAGACTTCTTCTCTATGCTCGCTACCTTCTAGACTCCATTCGTTTTCATCTATCCCTAATTATCTTTACAACTTAGAGCCTCGCTCTATTTATACAATCCCGTGGTCTGCAGACCATGGGTAGGCCGACATTACATTACAAAAATTAGGGTGGACAAGCCTATGACTCAACATACATTTCGCACTCCGCACCCGCAATTCGTGGAGTCTTACAACATTATTTGACCAAAACTTGGGCTTTGAGCCCCAAAACATGTTTTGGGGGGATTCCATGCCCAACAAGCCCCCAACACAAACATCGTGACTCACTCTCGAGTCACTCTATCAATGCAGTGATCTTGGCGCGAAGTCCCTCCAACTGATCCCAAACGGCCTGAATGTCTGCAGCGCACTGCACTACTGCCTGTTAAACCTGTTGCATTCTTGCTTCTGAACCCTCTGTGTCTGAATTGTGTCTGTACCTTTGTACCGACATCTGCTACATATGGTTATAGTCCCGCACCCTTATCCGGCTCCTTGGGTTGTGAAGACTGTGCTTTGGACGGTTAGTCAAATAGTCGGCCCACCCGTGTAGGGTTTCAAGCGACTGTTGTTTACTTTGCCTGGGAAGGGTTCTCCATTTAGTTTGACTAGCTGGATCGCGCCTCCATCTGTGACCTCCTTAACCACATATGGTCCCAGCTAGTGCATTCTGAATTTTCCCAAAAAATTTTCAAACTTACTGTCATACAGCAGCACTAAGTCATTTACCTTGAAGGTGCACAACTTGATATGGCAGTCGTGTCAGGCCTTTTCACGTTGCTTTTGTACCTGCTGATGAAATCCAGCCAGAAACCGTTCTTCCTCGAGTTCTTCTAATTGCGCGAGCCTTTCTTCTAGAGCTTCGCGGTCCATCATGCCTGTGAGCACTACTATTCGCAGACTAGGTATAATGTATTCCATCGGCATGACAGCCTCTGTGACATAGACTAATCGGAAAGGTGTTTGTCCTGTCAATTTCTTGCACGTTGTCCTGTAAGCCCATAGTATGGTAGGTACACGCAGGTCCTAGTCATTTCGTTGTGCGTTACACACTTTGGTCAATGCAGTCTCCAATATTTTGTTGAATGCCTCTACTGTCCCATTAGCTTGTGGGTGGTACGGTGTACTTTTCTGATGATACACTTGGAACTCTTCTGTGAGCACACTGATGGTTTCATTCAGGAAATGTGTTCCGCGATCACTCATTAAGATTTTTGGACAGCCAAATCGGGTCAACATGTTTTCGAACAAAAACTTCGCAGCTGTAGCGGCTGTGCAGTCTTTGACCAGCTACGCTTCCACCCATCGTGTTAGGTACTCCGTCGCGGTGATGATGTAGTGCACACCCGTCTTTCCCTGAGGTTTGATCAGTCCCACAAAGTTGATTTCCCATTTTTCAAACAGCTGCAGTGTCATTTGTGGATTTAATGGCATCTCGTCCCTCCGTGATGGTTTTCCAATCCTTTGACATATATCACAGGCCTTATAGTGCGCTTTTGAATCCTAGTGCAGGGTTGGCCACCATAACCCTGCGCGAAGAATCTTCTGTGTGGTCGCGCGTCCTGCATAGTGTCCTCCTGCAGCGCCCCCATGTGCTTCCGCAAGGATCTAGCCTCATTCAAATTCAGGTACGTATCTTCGCAATATCTCATCATTGCCCATTTTGTATAGGTGCCCCGCAATGACAGAAAAGTTCGTCGCATGCACCACCAATTCCTTTTTCTGTTGGACTGAGTATTCCTTCGGCGCAGTCCCTGTTGTCAGAAAATGGATTATATCTTCGAAGTGTCTATCCGTGACGCGCACTGCAAAGAGTTGTGCATCAAGTAGTCCCTCCTCCAAATTCGTGGGTTCCTCGCCCATCTCAATTCGTGACAAGTGATATGGTCCTGCGTTCAGGCGTCCTGACTTGACTATGACCTCAAAATCATATTCTTGGAACAGTAAGAGCCATATGCATATGCGCCCCCCCAACACAGGCTTATTCACCAGGTATTTCAATGCAGAATGGTCGGTATACATCTTGAAATGTCCTCCGAGTAAATAGTGTCGGTATTTTTGGAGCGCATACACCATCGCTAACCCCTCGCACTCGGTAGTGGAATAGTTCTTTTATGCTTTGGACAACCTTCGACTTGCAAACGCGATCGGGTGATCCACGCCCTCCGCGCTCTCCTGGGTGAGTACTGCTCCTAGCGCAATACAGGACGCATCAACATGTAAATGAAATTCCACATCCCATTTTGGGAAGACTAGGATTGGAGCGGAGGCTAGTTCCCCCTTCAAGTCATCCAAACTCTTCATGCAATCATAATTCCAGCAATATGTAACATCCTTTTTCAATAGCTTTTCCATCAGCGTTGTTATTTGGGCATAACTTTTGATGAACTTCCTATAGTATCCGGTGTGTCCCAACGTAGCACGTAGTTGTTTAACACTTCACGGTGCTTCCAAGTTTAGAATAACGGCAATCTTCGCAGGTTCCACCATCAATTCTTGTTTACAGACCACATATCCTAGCAGGTTTCCAAAGGGGACGAGGAATGTGCACTTCTTAAGGTTCAGCGCAATCTAGTGTCGGCGGCAAGTATCCAGCATCAAGCGTAAGCTTGCTACATGGTGCTTAACTAATCCAAAGACATTCCAATCATCCAGATAGACCTATAAGAACTTGTGGATGTATTCTTTGAATGCAGCCACAACAATGTGCGAAAAGATGGCTGGTGCGTTCTTCAGTCCAAACGGCATAACGGTGTATTGAAAACAGCCCCATTCTGTTGTGAAGGTCGTTTTTCTCCTGTCTTCTGGCATGATCTTGATCTAATGGTACCCTGAGAACCCATCCATGAATGAGTATGCTTCCTGACTGCCAACATTCTCCAGTACTTCATCTGTGAATGGTGTCGGGAATGGATCGTGTACACAAGCGTCGTTCAGCTTCTTGAGGTCCACACATATTCTTATTTTGCCCTTCTACTTTTTATCATGTACTACCATATGACTCACCCAGTCGGATTCTTCCATTAGTTTAATAATTCCAGCTGCGAGCATTTTGTCTAATTCGTAGTGAACCTTTTCTTTATACTTTGGATTCAAGCAGTAAGGTCGCTTCTTGGCTGGCTTCGCGTCGAGTTTCAAGGTGATCTTCATCATCCCTAAGTCGCCAACGATCCCTTGTAAGTCTGTAATTTTGGTCAAGAACAAGTCTTGGTATTCGCGGAGTAACTCAGTGACCTTATCCACCATGGCATCGTCCCAATAATCCCCAAGCATTGCCTACTTTGGCTCCTCCTCCATTCGAATGTTTACCTGCTTTGTTTTTAGTGGCGCGGTGATGTCAAGATCCTCAATTGATAGTCCTCGAATCTCGCGACAGCGTTCTATTTTTGGAATGTTAATATTTAGTGGGTCCTCATCATCCTCTGAAACATTTACGTTGTAACACTCTAGCGCGCAACTCAGCTGTGTCACCCATTCTGGCTAAAGTACTTCCATTGGCTCCTGGGGTATTTTGAAGATAGCTGCTTTTACTGCCTGTAGTGCATCGTCAACAGTATCCCACCAACGATCTTCAAACGTGAAAGTTAACAGAAATCCCTCGCACAAGACATCCCATTTGCTCGTACCATGGTGGAGCTCTGTCTCAGTATACTAATTCATGGGTATGACATCCAGGGTATGATAGAATAAATGTACCCATTTAGGCTGTGGCTCTTCCCCGTAGACCTTGGTCCATTTCACAAGGTGTGTACATGGATCATCTCATCCGTCATATTTGTCTACTAGCCGTATCTGCAGTTTCCCAAATCATAGGCGCATCATCCTTCTACATCTGCACTAGTCCTCAAAACTTCTTTGATGTGTACCCCACCACCTTGCGGGTGTTGCGCGCAGTGCCCATTTCAGAGCATCGAACCGTTGTTGTTCTGGTACTGCGCTTTCAAATTTGTTCAGGAATTCATCCACCGCTGTCAACCCGTCATACATAGGTAGATCCCTTACCTCTGTTGTCACGCAGCGCAATGATCTGACCATCATGTTGCAATTAAGCGTGGTTACTTCGTGTAGTTGATTCTACCATCATTTTATTTCTTCATCTGAATCCGAAGTGCAGGAGCTTTCACGCTCCCACGAAATCCTACCATCTACAGTCGGGTTCACCCAATCATGTTCTCGCGCAATTATGTTATAGATGCAATCAAGATCGTCATCACTATCATCGTCACGTACCGGTTCAGTGTATCACGCTCCTTTGGCTAGATCTACTAGTACTACTACGCGTAGTGACTTTTTCTCAAAAATAATTTTGGGCTTCTTCAGATTTATGACTCCGTTCATATCGATGGCCCAGTTTATTCCTAGTAGCGCGAGATATGGATTATTGTCATCGACAATCTCTATTACTCAAAAATCTGCTAGCGCACTCGCACCTTCGATATCCACCATTACCCCTTACAATCTTCCCATGGGCAAGATCTTCTATTGGTTCGCTATTCACAATTAAATAGGAGACCATTGTAGTGCAGGTCTGCCCATGCGTTCCCATGTTTGTTTTGGCAGTACATTCGCATCCAATCCAAGATCCAGGATTACCTGATCCATTTCATACTCGTCGATTTTCACATTCAACCTCATTTCCCTTCCTATGTGCAACGCATGCTTTCCAAGTTTCCTGACCACGTGTAGTTCTCCTAACCCCGCGCACCTAGTGATAAGTCCCTGTTGTTCTTTTACTACCTTTTTGTCACGTAGAAGTTTCGTGCATGTCTCCAGAAAGGTAGTGAGCATCGAAGGATCCATCCTTGGTTCTAGTTGATCCTTACTACCTGAAGTGGAGGTCTCCATGAAGCTCTTCTTAGCTTCCATGAATGTCTCCTTCGCGCGTTCTAAATCAAATTCGGGTTCCTTTGTAGGAGCCTTGCAAACCCATGCACTTTCTTCTGACTTCTTACCTTTATCATCGTCATTGGTCATACCGCTCCTGAGCACTATGTTTACATTCGGGTCTTCTTCTCGCGGCTCAG
The DNA here is from genome assembly GCA_031772625.1 of Pinus tabuliformis. Taxonomy (NCBI): domain Eukaryota; kingdom Viridiplantae; phylum Streptophyta; class Pinopsida; order Pinales; family Pinaceae; genus Pinus; species Pinus tabuliformis. The sequence continues at coordinate 979,683,717 of CM062816.1, read as the reverse complement.
ACCTCATCATATGCAAATTCTGAGTCAGAGGAGGCTGGAGGACACCTTTTTCACGCAGCCTCGCTATCAATGTAGGGAAGTCTTCTGCCTCATGATCAAATTGAGTACAGTACAAACTTGATGTCCTTATTGGGTTTGTACAATCGCAGGCATAGTGCCCTGGCCCTCCGCAATTGTAACAAATTATTTGTCTGTGACCCCTTCCTGGTCCCATTCCACCTTAACCTCGTCTGCGCCCCTAAAATCCAACGCGCGCCATTCCTGTATTTGGGTCAAGGGCTCGCGTTTCAGTCTGCACCCTATAGGCAAGATCTAATCCATCATTAGTTCGTAGCTTCTATAGGTGCGTTCATCATGGCCTACCGACCTGCAGAAATTACAAAACAATTGTTGGGTCGTCTGTGTATACTTCTGCAATACATGACAATTATCCGTAGTGCGTTTTCCTCCTATCTAACAGATCCCACACCATAGTGCAAGCGTCACGCTAGGTCTTGCTTGTGCCTCAAGTCTTAACAGCATCGGCCCTCCTCCCACCAAGTAATTCATGAACACTAGATAGTGGTCCTTGTCATGCCCCTGGCCTTTGCATTTTATGCACCATACCTCCTCGTGCACCTCTGGCCGAGGTGTCCTATCCTGTTTCAAACTCTGCATCTCCAGACACAGATTTTGCAATTGCGCGTGGATTTGTTGGACTCCCAAACTAGGGTCTTGTATAGGGGTCTCATGCAATCTCATTTCCATCTCCAAAGCTTCGGCCTGGGTGGAAAGCTTTTGTTGTGACAGCGTCATCCTTAAATGTGGTGTTAGTGATGCTACAAACCATGCGTGGTGTTGTCCATCCGTCAAAGTCATGTTGGCTTCACGAATCATACTCTTCAGTCTTTGGTCTAGATCCCAGGGGTTCTTGCCCATGAGCATCGCAATCTCCTTAAACCTGATAATTGATTTTGTCTCCAACTTTGGCCTACTAAATTCCCTATTCAACGCGTTTTGGATTTCTGCGATTCCTGCGTTTGGATGGTCATTAGAATGCTTGATATACCATGTTAATGCGTGATCCTGCAACGCACTTACCAGCGTAGCCTTCTTGATATTTTCATCCACGACGCCTTGTGCTTCCCTTACCACCCTTACCACGAACCAAACTTGGTCCGGATCTTCATTCCCTACTCCTCTGAATACCGGTAGTTTGATCGCACTCGCCATACTGAACTGTGGTGGGGGCGGAGGTTGGGTGGGTGGAGATGGAGGTGAAGAGGGTGAGACGGGTGGCAGTGGAGGTGGAGGTGGAGATGGTAAGTGCGGAATTCGCTGCCTTATCAGACTGACCACGCTTCTCGAAGAAACTTTCGTGAGCTCTTCCTCACTTTCCCACGAGGGTGAAATTAAGGGACTAGTTTCTAATTCTTCACTACCTCCGCTTCTGTAGATCTTCCCACTTCGCGTAGTCCCAAACATTAATTTATTCACATAACCCGCTTTTCACACAATAATATCTTAATCCAAGTGTTCAAAGATTTAATATACTTACCTCGCGGTCCTTTGAGGAATCATTGCTCCGCCTCACTGTAGCTGATGGTCGTATCTACCGTGAACTCAGTGATAAATCCTCCTATAATTTGATCGAGCCAATGGTCCACAGCTCGCGTGATCTTATCTCCTGACGCTTCTAGTCTGCGCACTAATTCCGGAGTCCAAACGATTGGTTTTTCGAGCCTACGCCTTCCTTTAATGTCTGCTAGCTTCTCGATCCACTCATATAGCTCAGAAGGAATGGATGCAAATAAAATTTCGTGGATTTCCGTATATAAGTAGCGCTCCAACCACTGTTCCTTAGATACTCGTAGATTCCCGTTTTCTTGCACCGCGAACTCGTGAATCTTCTTGTCCAACCACCCTTCAATTTCTTTCTTTATTGGATTCCATTGACACGACATCGGACATCCCTTATGCAGATCCCAGTCCCGGCAACGGAACCATTTGTTGGCTTATAGGGGCCTAACCCAAGTTCAGAGATGATTTAGCCAAACAAATCTCGGTGCTACTAGCTCTTTAGACAACAGTCCACGGAGTGTGAACTAAGATCTCACCCGAAGTAGTATGGGAGGGTGCTAGAACTAGGTTTCTGCACCCTAGAGATGTCTAATGGTTTTTCAGTGGCTCGCGCTTTGACCATGCACGTATGTCGCTACGTGCATCTATTGGTCCCTCGCAGCCTGCGATGCTGCCTTTGCGCAGCCCTGCTTGAGGCATGATCCGTGTTATTACCCAAGTTCCTTACTATTAACCCGATATTATCCGATTACTTAACTTATCTGTATGAGCCCAATTATACTTAACAGTGTTCAGTATTCATATAAGTGTGCGCAATAAACAAAACAGTATAAATGCATAGAAAGTAATACAAAAGCAGATACACAGTATTTGGAATCAAACTTCTCTTTATTATTCTTCTTCTTGGGTTACAGACTCGACTCTGCCCTGCGCACTCAGCTGCAGGGGTCCGCGCACTCAATTGCGGACTCTACTAGGCCTCTGCACACTCAACTACAAAGCCTCTTCCTACTACTATGACCCAAGACACTTAGACTTCTTCTCTATGCTCGCTATCTTCTAGACTCCATTCATTTTCATCTATCCCTAATTATCTTTACAACTTAGAGCCTCGCTCTATTTATACAATCCCATGGTCCGCAGACCATGGGTAGGCCGACAGTACATTACAAAACTTAGGGCGGACAACCCTATGACTCAACATGCATTTTGTGCTCCATGCCCACAATTTGCGGAATCTTACAACATTATTTGACCAAAACTTGGGCTTTGAGCCCCAAAACATGTTGTAGGGGGATTCCATGCCCAATAATCTCCATGACAAGTCAATTAGAAGAATAAAAAAAATGGAAGATAATCTGTCAAATCATCTTGGACAAAGACTTGAGGAATTGAACATATTTGAAGTAGAAATTGATCAATATAATAAAGAAGTCTACCTCCTTAAAGCTCAACTAGAAGAAGCGAATAAACAAGTACAAGGAGTTCCAAATGTAGGAAGATTTAGTCCTCCTGGAAGGACAAATTAATGAAGCAGAAAAGGAAAGGAATGCCATGGCATACCAACTTGAATAAAAAGATGAAGAAATATTCAAATTGAAATCAAATTTCACCTCTCTTAAGGCCCAAACATTTGAAGCAACAAGGATGAGGGAAGAAATGGAGAACCAACTAGCAAAGAGGGATGAATAATGTGAGAAGATGAAGGAAGAAATTATTACCCTAAGAAAAGAAGTTGATCGGATGAATAAGAATCTAAAGAGTTCACAAACCTTGGATGACATCCTAAGTCATTAAAGATCCCTCCTTGATAAATATGGTCTTGGTTATGCAGGTGAGCCCTCTAGCAAAATTAATGCAAACCCTAATGCACCAAATAACAAGGATGTGGAGAAGCATAAAAGTGATGATAACACCCCCAGTTATAGTAGAAGCAAGGAGAAGAGTCAAGATAACATTTGAAGAAACCCTACTCCAAAAATATATGCAAATGGTGTCAAGAATGCAAGAGGAAATAAATATGATCAAAGGACCATAAGGAAAATTTACTTTAGAAGTACATCAAGGAAATCTCCATCTTCTAGGTACCAAAGTATATTTTTTGGTTATTGTTACTCTTGTACAAATTGTGGGCACATGGAAAATGATTGTAGGGCATACAATAAGGACACATATAATAGCCCTTATCAGTCTCCTAGAAGTAAATTTGCTAGAATAAATCATGCCTCCTCATTTATCGAATGCTACAAATGTCATAATATTAGTCATATGGCTCATAATTGTAATCTGAAATGGGTCCCTGAACAAACTAAATTCATAACAACTAAGCATGAAAAGATAGACAAGTTTGGAGAAGGAAGCATGTTGAACCAAAATGATATCATATGGAATGTGTGTAAAATGCTCAAAACATCAATATATGTTATTAATTAGATGCAAACACCATAGGCAAATATGATATTCCAAGTTTTGATGATGAGATTTTGCCTACTAAGAAAAAGATCATGCAGATTGTTAGGGGGGTCTTATGACATTTGATTACTCTTGATGCACCCCTTGATGAGTCACATATGGACAATCATTCCATGAGACACATGGATATCTCTCTCTTGATGACTATAATGAATCACCTCTTAGAAATTTTGTAGAAAATATTGACAAGTTGGTCTCTTCTACTATCATCTATCTCAAGGAGCATGAAAATCTTAGGGGAAGAAAAGCATGATATTTCCTCTCCACCACACATCCACTATTGGAGATGGATTCCACACAAAACAATAATCTTTCTTTTCTTGGGTTCCATAAGCAAAAAGTATAGTAAGAGGAGTTTATCCAAGAAGGGGGTGTTGGTTGATCACATGAAGAAATGCAAACTAAGACATCTCTCTTCTACCACATTTCCATAAGAAGGAAAGAATGATAACAGGAGAGTAGCATGGCAAGAAGAAGTAAGATAGGGGGAGCACTTGATGAAAAAAGGCATTATCAGGACACCCCATTTTCCATTGATGTCAAAGGGGGAGAGTGTTGAAAGGCCGAGAATATTGCCATCGATGACAAAGGGGGAGATTGTTGGTCAAAGTTGTCATTGATGTCAATATAGTGATGCATTGTTGAAGCATGTCTCTAACTTGGTTAAACCCTAAAAATTAGTATACAAACCTTAAACCCTAGTTGATGCCCTAATCCTAGAACAAAAACCTAAGATGACCTAAGTATGTAATATATAGATAAGTGAAACCCTAGGTATGTTAGATGCAAGCCACGACCCTAAAATGCAAGAAAATATTTTGTGATGCAAAACCCTAGCCTTTGTTAGAACCCTAATTGAAGAAACCCTAGACCTTATCTTGGATACCCTATGCATGAATACCCAACCCCTAGCTATATATCCTTATCATATGATGGCAAGCTAGATTTTATTATGCCTTTGTTATATATGTCAGACAATGAAGAATGTGCAAATCCTAAAATCCTAAAATCCTAATACCTATATGAAGTCTTATATGTAGGCCATTTGTAAATGATACCCTAACCCTAAGAAAGTAACCCTAAACTAGAAACTCTAACACCCTATGCATTATTCAAGACCTTGCACTAATAAAATTCTATAATTTTGATGTACTTTATTTATTAAAGCAAACCCTATACCCTAATATTAATGGATCATAATTTAATGAAACCCTAACTGCTTGATAATTTCCAATCCTCTAATATTAATCCATGAATTACTATACCATTACTTCATAAAAAATCCTAAAACCCTAATCTTACAACCAAGTCGTAATCAAAAAGCTAAGCCTATACTAAACCCTCCACAAGTCGGTTCTATTACACAGTTGATCATCATTCAATTAAAATAAAATAACACGTTATAGGTCAGCTTCCTTACTACTGGTCAACTCAAATTCTCCAACAGTCGCATCCTTTCCAACATTCGAACAACTATATATAACTAGTTAAACTCATCATTTCAAAACAGGAACTCAGCCAATAATTTGGTGAAGCACAATAAAAAAGATTTCAGTTCTGAAGCAAGGATCAAATAAGAAGGATGAATATAAAATATTGCTATTTGGACAAATTTTAGATGAGTTATGGACTACATCACCATCTTGTGGTCTTACTCTTCTGATCTTGGATTTGTTTGTAGATTTATAATTTTCAATCATGTTGTAGCCTTGGAATAGATCACAAAAAATTGCAGAAGTTCAGTCTCGTTGTAAGCTTGGAAAAGTGCAGAAGTTCGGTCCTATTGTAAGCTTGGAAAAGTGCAGAAATTTGGTCCTGTTGTAGGCTTGGAAAAGATCACAAAAAAGTTTAGAAGTTTAGTCTTAAAAAGTGCATAAGTTCGGTCCTATTGTAGACTTTGTACAGACCACAAAAAGTGTAGACCTCGACTTTTTTTTATGCACCCTTAAGCTCTATTGGAGAATTGTACATCACTTAAAGTAGTTATCTCCAAAGAAAACTTTGAAGACATATTAAATACATTTTTGGGACATTCCTTAAGCATTATTGAAACCATCATTGTTGAAGTTGGTTGAAGACCTTTTTGAAGCACTTTTGAAGTATTATTTGAAGTCTATCACTTGGACCTTTGAGTAGCATCTATTTGTAATTTTCAATCATGTTGTAGCCTTGGAATAGATCACAAAAAAGTGTAGAAGTTTGGTCTCATTGTAAGCTTGGAAAAGTGCAGAAGTTCAGTCCTATTGTAAGCTTGGAAAAGTGTAGAAATTTGGTCTTGTTGTAGGCTTGGAATAGATCACAAAAAATTTTAGAAGTTCAGTTAAAAAGTGCATAAGTTCGGTCCTATTGTAGACTTTGTACAGACCACAAAAATTGTAGACCTCGACTTTTTTTGTATGCACCCTTAAGATCTATTGGAGAATTGTACATCACTTAAAATAGTCATCTCTAAAGAAAACTTTGAAGACATATTGAAGACATTTTTGGGACATTCCTTAAGTAGCATTGAAGCCATCATTGTTGAATTTGGTTGAAGACCTTTTTGGAGCACTTTTGAAGTATTGTTTGAAGTCTATCACTTGGACCTTTGAGTAGCATCTTGAAGCATTGTTGGGCCTTACAGAAGACATTATTGAAGTCTCCTTGAAGCATTATTGAAGACATTTTGGAGAAAAAAAATTGGTGACACTTTCGAAAAATCATCTTTGAGATGTTTTCATGAGATCTTGAGTAGTCACTTCTGCTTTCTTGAAGACCTGAACTTGTTACCATATTAAAGATCAGTTGTGTTGTGGAAAAACATTGTTAAAAAACTTTTTAGAAGCTGACTTGGAGATATTAGTGGAGACCTCATAATGCATTGATGGAATTCTGCATGATGTGACCTTGAACAATATTGTTTGGGTGACATGAAGAGTTGTGGAGACACCTTCTGAGAATCATAATGTTGTCATTGATGAGCTAAGAAAGGGAATTTGTTGAAGGCCACTTTAAAGATATTGCCAAGGCTTGTTGTAGAAGTTTTTAGGAGGCCTTGAAGAACCATTCAACCTACATTGAAGAGTTGAAGCAGATTGATAGGGTTGGTGCCCTAGAGGATAGGTGTCCTAAAAAATATCAGGTTGGAGCTTGTGCCAGAAAAGAGGGTTGATTCCCTAGAGAATAGGAGACCTCAAGAAGATAATGTTGAAGCCTTATGGAAGATAGGGGTGGATCCCTAAAGGTTGGAGCCTCGTGAAGTCCAAGTTGGTGCTTGGAAAAGTATAGGTTCTTGGAGATTTATAGGTTGGAGCCTGGTGGATTGAAATATTGGTGTCTTCATCTAGGGTTGGAGCCCTAAAAATTATTTTACTTGATTTATTGTAAAGAAGAGGATGGGAGTCTTCGTTATTTCTTAATAATAAAATTATTTATTCTAGGTTGCTCATTTTGTGTTATGTTTATAAGTGATCTAAACTGGTAAAGTAACAGTTGTAAAATAAATATTGATTCACCCACCCGCCACCCTCTCAGTAATTCCAACAACACACACAAAATATAACATCATTATTTTTTAACAAAATCCCCCAGAAAAAAACCAACTTGGGAAAACTGGTACAACAGCTGAGGGTTTTTATTATGAAGCAACAGTGAGAAATTTTGAGTACAATCTATGGATGCCCAACTAGAAATCCAATCAGAAAATTAATTTGACCAAAACATATGTGAGGAAAATACCTCAACACCATGCCTCATCCATATCCGATAGTTGGAAAAGCTAGTTATTTGTACAACCTCTATGTGAGCCTTTACGTAATGCTTGTGCAAGCTCTAATTCACTAAGACTTGGAACTACTGGAAAAATGACATCTTGACTGAATCTTCATCTGAAAGAAATTTTCTTTGTCTCTTGGATAATTTCTATATTAGCTACAACTGAATCACCCTTCCCTTCAGCAAAATCGATCTCCCTCTGAAGTTATCTGCACTAGCTCTGTGCACCCTCTCTAGGAAATGCGACCCTTCTGCTACTGACTCTCCAGAATTGGAAGACTTCCTCCAGACTCAATGTCTTTTCCCCTCTTTGTCTCTGCTTCCCTTCTTTGGCTCGAACTCTACCGATAGAATACTACGGCTCTCCAAAAAATCGAACTGCCCAAGGAAATTGATCTCAAGTCTATTCCTCCAGCTACCTATTGACTTATAATTATAATCTCACTATGGAACTCAAACTGACAAGATTAAAACTTAATCAATGGCTGAGATTATTTCCTAGTTGATATGTGTGATTTTCTAGACAAATTCCACCTTCCTCAATTAATTGTTGTTAATTAATCATTTTCCCTAAGTTAGACTTAGGAAAAAATTTAATTACTGATTAATTAACTTAATTAAGGCATCTCTGGGTGGATTTCCTGAAACCTTTTATTGGTTATAGAGTCTTAGTATTTCTTAGCCTCTCTGACAATTGTTGATACTATAACACCATTTAATGCTACAAAAACTAACACTCCCTCTTTGTGAGGAAGGTGTTCTAGTGTTGCACTGCTCCAACACCCTGTCTTTGCATCACCCTCCCATACACAATGTTGATGTTTGGCCATTATGGTTGTTTGCCAATGCCCACCAACCATTGTGAAACTCTAATGTTGCATTTGTGTTGTTGTTGACACTGTCGTACAATCTGTATTGCTACAAACTCTGCATCTGCACTGCAACTCCCTCTCAACTATTTTTGCTTCTACTGCAACTATTGCGACTTAGAAGCATCCAAAATACTGAATCAACTGTCTTTGGGCTACATATGTCTCTTGAGCATCCGACTGATACTATCCTTGGCACTTTCCACTGAAGAATTTGTGCACCTATTGACTCTACTACTGAGCCTCCTGCTTTGTTGTCAACACCATTCTATGCTCCTCAGCACCTTACTGCAATTAGTCTGCAACTTCCACTTTGGAATCTGACAGCATCAACTAATGCTAATTCATCCTACTACTGAATTCTATGGGCCCCTGTAGCAAGGTAATGAACATGAGTAAGACACCTTAATGGATCCTACCCAAACCTTTGCACTGCTTTGGGACTATAGCTTCATATCGTCCCACCTCACTCCTGTAGATATAGCTTAAAACATGGCAAAGTCTTCCTCCAACCTAGAGGATAATTTGTCTATATCTGCAGATGTTTTTTCATAGTACTACTTCTCTTGCTTTTCCTTCTTCCTTTGAGGACATTGAGTATTGTAGTGGCTTAACTCGCCACACCTAAAGCACTTGACCTTTGATAGGTCATTTTTTCTTCTTCTCCTCCTGTCCCTAACTAGGACCCTTTGAATCAAGGGCCACATTATCTTCCTCTTTTGCATCTTTTGATCCCTTGCTACTACTTTTTTTGATGGAGGTTTGCACGAGTTCACGCCTCATATCCTCCTGCTGCAGGTCTGACCACATCTTGTCCCACCTAGGTAGAGTATCTCAACCAAATATTCCTTGGATGAAGATCTCCCAATCCTCTAAGACATTGTTTAGTTCCAAATGCGCCAGCTTGGTATCTAGAGACACCTCTCCTACAGCTGCAAGTTGATCCTGACTTTCCTGAATTCTAGTGAGAAGGGGATCAATTCCTTGTCCCTTATGTATCCTGATGTTCCTAATCTTTTCTTTCAAGAACATCTTCTGTTGCTCATAAAGAATTTTGGTATAGTTGTGTGAGAGCATACCACATCTCCTTAGAAATATGCTTACCAAATATATGCAAGGATATAGGGTCCCAAACTCCATCCAGTATCATCTGCTTCATCTTGGTCATCTCCTTCTTGAATTACTTCAATTGATCTGCATTAGAAGGTTCTGCCAAAACATTCTCTATGTAGGTCTTCAGGCCAAATTCATCTAGCAGGAATAACATCCTAGCCTTTCAGATGACGTAGTTGGAGGATCCCTCCAACCTTTCCTGATATCTAAGCCTATTTGTGGCCATCTCTAAAACCGGAATGGAAAACTCCCTCTTTCACCTACTCAGTTGTTGAATCTATTATTCACACTCCCTTCTGGTGTGAAAAAATTGGCTTGCAGCTACCACCGACTTCAACTAAAATTTTGGATCTCTAGGCTAGAAACCCTCTGAGTGAAATTCCCTTTGTGTGTGCATTTCTATTCCACTCAGTGTTGATTATGCTTCTGCAAAATCCTACAAACACATTTTGTGTCCAAACAAGAATCTGATCAACGAAAATATGAACTATTGTTGCTCCCACTGCCTACTGGAATCGCTTAATATTGCAAGCCGAATTTTTATGCAACCCTGCAATGAAAAATAAAACCACCCAACAATTCGCACTGCCTGGCTAGGCACTGTGCAATCCTCAAAAAATTTGTCCTGTTACTCCCTCTAAACAATGAATTTCTTCTTCCACTTATGAGCTTCCCCGTTTGATCAAAATTGCTCTGATACCATGTGAAAATTTCACTACTAAAAAATTATTGCAGCAACTAGAATTAATTCTTCTAACTATAAATAAATTATGAAGTTTATTGCTACGCAAACAACGAATTAATCACACTACAACATTCACAAATAAAATTACTATGGAAGATAAACTATAAACTAAGAAAATATTTGCACACACACACAAAAAAAAAATATAACATTGTTATTTTTGGACAAAAGTCCCCAGGAAAACCCAACTTGGGAAAATTGGTGTAGTAAATGAGGGTTTTTATTATTAAGTTGCTATAAGAAATTATGAGTACAATATATGGATTCCCAACTAGAAATCTAAACAGGCAAATTAATCTAGCCAAAATATATGTGAGGCAAATACCTCAACACCACGCCTAATCTAGCTCCAACAACTGGAAAAACTAGCTAGTCGTACAATGTCTACTTGAGCCTCTGCATAATGCCTATGTGGGATCTAACTCGCTAAGCCCCAAAACCATTGGAAAGATGACATCCTGACTAACTCTGCCTCTGGAAGGAATTCGCTTGACCTCTTGGAGAATTTCTGGACCAACCGCAACTGAATCACTCTTTCCTTTAGCAAAATCGATCTCCCTCTAAAGCTATTTGCACAGCTTCTCTGGGAAATGTGACCCTTCTGCTACTAACTCTCTGAAACTAGAAGACTTCCTCCGGGCTCGTTGTCTCTTCCCCTCTCTATATCAGATTCCCTTCTCTTTCTCTAACTCTACTGTCATAATGTTGATGCTCTCTTGAACATCAAATTGCCCAACAAAATCGATCTCAAGTGTGTTCCTCCATCTACCCATCAACTTCTTCTTATAATCTCATATGGGACTCCAACGGCCAAGATTAAAACTTAATCAGTGGTTGAGATTATTTCCTAGTCAATCCATGTGAGTTTCTAGATAAATGTCGCCTTCCTTAATTAATTGTTGTTAATTAGTCATTTTCCCTAAGTTAGACTTGGGAAAAAATTAATCGCTGATTAATTAACTTAATTAGGACATTTTTAGGGATTTTCCTGAAACCTTTTATGGTTAATGGAGTCCTAGTGTTTCTTAGCCTCTCTAACAACTTTCAATACTATAATACCATTGGATGCTACAAAAACTAACAATAACGATTATGGTCAATGTGAAATATTTTGATAGGAATTTGGTTCGAGAGTTTATTATTTGATTATGTTTCTATTATCAAACCCAATATAACAAAAAACTTCAAGGAGGTTTGAGGAACTCTCAAGTTTTTAAATAGTGGATCTCTCTTATTATTAAAAAAATAAGATGGAAATGTGATTCAAGGTTGAAGTACATCATGGGACCATATTTTTTGCTTAGCATGCTTATGATTTGAGTTGGAAAAAAATATAACTTTCCATGCATTGGAAAATAAAGGATGAATATAGAAATTGGAGAAAAAAGTAAACAATTAGTTGTTAAATATTCATCTTCCTCTTATTTAATAAGAAGGAATAACTACAATCAGTAGTTCAAACCCAAAAGCATTTAACCAATACATATTGTTTGGAAAGAAAATAATCTCAAAATAAATTTCAAAAACACATTTATGCTGAAAATATAACATAGGACACATATATGTGATATTAACTATTTGATACATAGAAAAAATAGTATTATTTATGAAGTACTTATATATCTAAACCAAGTAAAATCCAATTCCCAGGTTTTACTAGAGAGAGTCAATTATTCTTAAACCTACAATAATTTAAAGTATTAATGAAATTAAATGCTCATCAAACTCTTAATTCCCCTTTAGGTAGAGATCAAGTCTTATATACCCAAATACAATCATAGTTATAACAAAAAAAATTATTATAACTAGAATTGAGAATTACATAAAAGAATACAAGAAGAAATAATTTTTCCAAATTGAAAACAAAACAACCAAAATTAACATACTATATAGAGCCCTTATAAAAAAAAATGGTGATAATAATGTTTTTTTTTTTCTTATACATCCTTTGCCGTCCATTTTATAGGCTAGATGTGTTTTCTATGTGATGATGATGTCATGAGGTTCCTATAAATGTATAAATGTGTTTCTTATTCTATCAAAAATGTGTTTTCTATGTGATGATGATGTCATGAGGCTTCTATAAATCCTTTTTGAGTTTATTATTCTATCAAAAATTCTGGTGAATATTAATTGGCACAAAATATATCCAAATTCTTGTTCCTTTCCCTTTGAAGATAGTTATGAAACTACCCTAGGATTATTCAACCACTATTACTTTATTCTTACACTCTCTTATGGGTCGTTTTTTTGTTCACACTCCTATGATCGCAAGCCACTCACAACGGACTCTCTAGCCCCTTGTGTTTGAAGGTGGTGATAACTTACTCTTTTTTTTGGAGACGTTATAATTTCTTAATTCTGACCTTTTGAATAACATGGTTAATCAAGACCAGGATCAAGGTGGATAGATGATTTGTGTATATCTCCTTTAGACTTTGGGATTATAGCCAAAATGATGGTTCCCAATTATATTATTTTCTTGGTTAGGTCTCTATTCTTATATGATGCAACTCCTTGGGGAAGAGATTTGAATGCAAACAAATAAGGAATAAATATTTATGTATAAATATTTACCACATAAAGAATCAAAATCTCATTTGTAGATAATATCAAACACATAATGTCAAGGTAAGCTATCAAAATTATAAAAGAAAAAAAAAAAAAAAAAAATGTCGACTAAGAAAATATTGTGATACAATTGAGTACCTCAAGGTCATGAAAGCACACCATAAAAACCATGTTGTGTTAATCTTCATGAGCTTGTTGAATACATCATGCAACACAACCTTGTAGTTTTGAATCATCTCATAGTCCCTCTTTGCCTTTAACCTAAAACATAAACCAAGGAGAGTGATTAGCATGTTCTTTGATACATATATGACAAAGAAAAGGAAAATATAAGAATTAATTAAAAATCTAAATTTTGATCAATTGAAGTGTTGACCTCATTGGATCTTGATGTGGCCTTCACATTAGTAACTTAAACTTATTTTTGCTTTGAAAATGCTTTATTATCTATTGAAAAGGCTAACAATGAGATAATGGAAGGTCATTTGACCCCTTTCACTCCCACCCCATGTCCCCCACAAAAATAACTCTCAGTTTCCTAACCTTGATTTTATTAAAAACAAATTATGTGAATATGATTGTGGCAATAAAATAAAATAAAACATAAAATTACTATAAAAGTTGAATTATATCGAAATAATCAAATGTACTAATATGTTACATCAGTACATGTATCGTAATGTCTATTGTAATCTCTTTCTAATTGATTTTTCTTTTTTTCTTTTTTTCTTTTTTTTTTTAATTCAAGTAACAGGGACATTATCTTCACCTTCTTGATGTTGTTTTTTGTTTGATTGATAGTGTTGATTAGAGTGAAATATAGATGTGTCCAAATTAAGAATGAAGCATTATAATGTTGATATCATATCAATATAAAAATTACAAGTTATTATTGATCAAAAAATAATTATACATATAAGAACCACCATCAATAATTGGTATAGTGAAAATAGGTTTGTTATACGGGATTTACGATTGCGGACAAAAGTATCTCCCCTAAGTTTGTTCGCTAACCTAGAGCAACAGAGAAACAAGGAACTCAATGCTTTCCTTAAAGTAAAATAGATGACGGAATGAAGCCTACCTGGAATTTGTCGCAAGCTTTGCTCCTTCTTTATCTTGGATGCTTCAATTCCAGCTCTGATTTCCAAAATTAGAACCTTCACAGTCATAACCAATGAAGTGGGATCAATCACTCCACTGGATCCGACATGATCTTGTTCTTAACTCCTTTGTAAGGGGAGGTTCCCAAAGCCAAATTGCAATAAATGGGTTTTTCTCCCTATCGCAAGATGCTAATGTTTTTTTGCAGCTTTGGAAAGTTAACTCACTTCCATATTCTAAATCCCTATAACCTGATCTAATGTAGGTGGAAAAGAGCCCTAAACATAAAAATAAAATTTCTAGATGATTTTATTAGCGTTGATTTTAAGAGTTGTTATTTACTCAAAGGTAATGGACATGAAATTGATGGAATTATGACTTGACGCAAATCCTAATGCAATCGAAAATGAAATTGTAATCTTTTCATTTCAATTAATTTCTAACTGAAGTAAGGAAAGATTTTTTTCAATTTTTCAATGGAAATGTAAAAAACCCTTAAATCCCACTATATCCCTTTTCCTAAATGCACATGTCCAATTTCGAATTACCCAAATACTAAAATTAAGTTTTAAAATTTCACTTTGCCCAATAACTCAAAAAATTAAGAAACTTCTCTTTGACATACAAACACTTGAAAATTTGCAAAATTCAAGAAGAAACCAATTAACGCTAAAATGAATTTTCCTTGTTGAATGCTATGAACTTGCTACAATCAAGAGTACAATTCAGAAATACTTCAGAAACATAAGAAAAATGACTTTTCATTTTGAAACTAGCATAAGATTCACTTTTCATAAATAATACTCATTCTTGTAAATCATTGCTTTTTACTCACATAAAAAACTTTCACAAAAGAGAAAAATAAACACAATGCCTGATCTGATCAAAAGAAGAAAGATAGACAGACAGTCAAGCAAGACCAACTGATCTCTCTTTTGATAGATCGACCATTCAATAGATGAGACTTTACCCTAATTTGTGAAAACAAGAAAATCACAAGAAAATCCTTTCACAACACTTAGGAAGACTGACAGAGACTCAAAGAAGGTACAGACAAGTGTAACTAAACAGGATCAATCAAAAACTCTAGACCTGATGAGGCTAAAACTGAAATTTTCAAAAATTACAGTTATGTGTGTAGGTCATAGAACAAGCTAGGACGTATACACTCTGTTGTAGAAATAAAAATGCGCACAAGTGTGCTCTGTGTCTAAAACTAAAGTGCGCACAGCGGGAAATTTTTAGAAAAAATAAAAACAAGTCAAATAAATCACAAAATTCATATTTTCAACATATCCAAACACTCAAAGAGGGCTTCAACAAAAGGATCAAAAGGTCAAAACAAAGAGAATAATGGAGAGTGAGACATTCCCCATTGGAGTTGCCAATTTTTTAGGCAGACTAATCCCTCTTGCAGACAAGATGGATCTCCCTAGACCTCAGAGAAATCTAGTAACAAACAAGAAAGAATTGTTACCTTTCCCTAGCTTACGATTGACTGAAACAAACAATATGAGAGAGGTCACTTACCGTTTAATTGAAATGCCTAATGAAGTCCCTTTCAGTGCCTTCGACCGTTCGCTTCTCCTCAATGCTTTAGAGATCATTCCAGCACTTCCCATAACTTCCCCATGATGTCCTGAAGGAGATTTGCATAGAAAGAAACAAACAAATGATCAAAGCAATCAGTATATAGCATAAAAGATAAATGAACTAATTAACTCAACATATATCATAAATTGAATCAATAAGCAACCATAACTTATGTGAGTGATTAAGGAATCCCACAAATGATATCAAAGAAGACATAATTGGGAAAGAACAGTTGCTTTAATATTAATGAAATGGAGAAAAAACTTACACCTCAAAGCCTTGATGTTACAAGTCTCTTCTCACAATCTCCAACACTCTGCTTGGATGAATAGCTTCCTAGCCTTATTTTTGCAGCATAAGCGTACTTCCAATATTCCTCCTCAATCCTCAGGCCTGTGTTAGATTTATAGGCCAAGAGGGGAAATTTTGGGATCCATTTCCTAAGGGATGATATCCACAAATTATGGGATAGGGGTTCCACAAAGAGAGGGAGGTAGCTCCATGATGGGAGGGATTAGGGCTGAATAGGCATCCCTTCGAAGCTTGTTAGTTGGGAAAGATTCGACTAACAATACTTCTAGACTTTACTTTTCATTTTTACATGTGTTAAGTCATGTGTGCAGGACACTGCGTAAGACAAAGTGCACCTATGCACAGTTTCTAATGGACTCTTCTACGTATGCACAGAGCAAAAGATCCCAACTGATAGCCATTTTCTTAATGCGACAAAATAACGTGTAACATAGGTGTCATTGAACACCGAGGACTGTGTTCCCTCAAGGGGGATAGTTCTGTAATAGCACTGGTCAAAAATCTATGTAATAAAGGTAATAAAGGAAAAAATAATAACCATTCCCATGGGACACGTATTCCAAGTTGAATGATGGGAAAAAACATTGTGATGGGGATCCCTTGTGATTAATTAATGGTTATGGAAGTTGGAAAAGTCAAAGGCAAAGGCTTTGGAAAGGCATGAAGCATTAATTATCATTTTATTTATGAAAATAATGGAAATTAGGATAAAAGGAAGGTGAAAGGTCATAGGTTGCATGTGAGGAGGAAAATGAAGGAAAATAATGGAAAATTGAAGAAAATAGAGGCCTTATTAATAAAAAAGGCTTATGAGGATCATTTTGTAGCTTTTTTCAATTAAAACATTTGTCAATATTAGCTTGGAGCTCTCTATTATACTCTCTCTTTCTCATACTCTTGGACACTTACAAGTTCTTGGAGCACTCTTGGAGGGGTGTGGCATACTTGGGATTTGGAGAAAGAAGGCAAAGGAAGAGTAGAAAAGTGAAATAGGACATTGGTATTAGCAGTTACAATATATTTTTCTTGCAGGTATCGAGTTGCATGTATGATTCCCTTGCTAGTTTTAGCATGCATGGCACATGCATGTGGTTTATTGGTTATGATTTTTCATTAGCATGGAGGATTGCCTAGATTGGCAATGTTTTTTCCTAGCCTTGTCATTTCCTCTTTAGCCATGGTGTTGTGGTTTTTTTCCTTTTGTTTTCTGGTTGGTTCTCATGTTCCTTATGGTTGTGGGTTGAGTTTTCCTGGAAGCCTTGGTTGGAAAAATTCTCTGGAAGCCCTGTAACATCTTGGGTTGAGTTACTAGTCCTAGAAGCCTTGGTTGGAAAAATTATCTGGAAGCCCTTGGTGGTTTGAGTTACTAGTCCTGGAAAACTAAGTTGGACAAATGCTTTGGAAGCCCGGCAGTAGATGTGAGTTGAGTTACTAGTCCTAGAAGCCCTGGTTGGAACAAACACTCTGGAGCCCTAGAAAGCTTGGGTAGAGACCAATCTGGTTATGGTTAGTGATTTCAAACTGTGAGGTGGAATCACTGGTTGAGGTTTGAGGTGGTTTTCCCTCTAGAAGCCTTGGTTTGGTTTTTTTGGATTTGTTCCATGAGATCCCACATTCATGTTTGGAATATGGAATGGGGATGATTGGATGAAAGAAAGATTTGGTTCATCCAATCTATGGTCGGGTGGTATGTGGAAGTCCTAGACCTAGCTGCATTTTGCATATGTTAATAAGAGTTCCTTTCCTCTTGTCTTAGATGGGTAAATATACTTGTTCATATGTAGTTTTTATGGTTGTCATATCTTTCTTATTTCTATTGAATATATGTTGGTTATGAGGATGTTTTGTGACAGTATTGAAGTACAACTTTCATCATGTTTTGATTAGTAAATGAATGAACAATGAATATATTACCTAATAGATGATAATGCATCTATGGTGATAAGGAATCAATTTTTCCTTATGAATTTCAGATAAGTATGAGACCCATATGCTTGGATCTGTTGTTATGACTTGTAGATTTCTTATATGTGATATGTTTGATGAAATGCCTCTCATGGCTAGTAGGGGTCCAGTAAATTCATTGATCAAATATTTGCATTTGTACTCTTGTTTTGATGTTATTAATCATTTCTGAAGTGTTCATGAAGTTTTTGGCATTGGCCTGAGTCCTGGCCCATAAAAAGTGGCACAAAATCTAAGGTCGTTGGCTCAGAACTAGCTGAGAAAGTCCACAGTCGTTGGCGTTCCCCTACTATGGGAGAGACTGGAAGGCCTTAGTCGCATGCATGCCTTTTCATGGGAGCAGCTAGGGGTCCAAGTCAGTGAAATTTGAAGTTGTCTCAGGGGTTGATCAGTTGGAAAGGTTGGTTGGCTCCTAGAGGTTTTGTAGCATGTGTGGAAGGTCATAATGGTTTGGTTTGGTTGGTTCCACTTTCTTAACTGTATATGGGAGTTGAATCACATCATAGTAGCATCTTGTCACATGTTTAGCCCAATGGGCCAGTTAACTTGGGTAAATGTGGGAGGAGGGTGTTACACTCCTTCCAAAACTTGGAAATGAACTTGACATCCATGTTTGACACAATATTTCTTGTAACACCATGCAACCTCACTACATCTCTGATGAACACCTGTGCAACATCACTAACTGAATAAGTAGACTTCACTTGAATGAAGTGTGCTACCTTAGCCAACATCTCCACCACAACCATGATGGAATCATGTTGTCTAGATGTCCTCAGAAAACCTATGATGAAATCATGGAAATGACCTCCCACTTCCACTCTAGAATCAGAATCGGTTGTAGTATTCCACTTGGATGCTTACTTTCTACTTTAAACTGCTGACAGTCCAAGCATCTAGCCACAAACTCTGCCACTTCCCTCTTCATATTCAGCCAATGATAAAACTTATTTACTACTTCCAATGTCTTCTAGTATCTTAGGTTCCTTGAATATAGTTTTGCATTGAATTCTTGCAAGATAGTCTTCATGAGTTCACTATCATTCGGCACATATATCCTATCCCTAAATCTGACCAAACTGTCTGTTGTAAGAAAATAGTTGACATCCTGATCACATGTACCTTGTCGTAACCTGTGCATAAGCTCCATGTACCCTTCATCATGTTGTCTTGCCTGTAAGATCTGATCTTGTAAGTCTGTCCCATAAGAACTCATAACTTCTATGTGATTCACCTATACTCTCCTACTAAGAGCATCTGCAACTCTGTTCCTTATCCTTTTTGTACCTGATCTCAAAGTCAAACTCACTAGTCGTGGCCAACCATCTATCTTTCCTGGCATTCAGATTTGGTTGGTCAAATAGATACCTCAATCCATTGTTATCGCTCATCAATACAAACTTCCTGCCAAGAAGATAGTGTATCCACATCTTCAATGCATGGATTATCGTTGTCAACTCAAGATCATGTGTTGGGTATTTTTTCTCATGCTCATTTAGTTTCAGTGACTCATAACACACTAAATGTCCTTCCTACATAAGGACTCCACCAAGACCTCTCTTGCAACCATATATGCACACCACAAATTCCTTGTTTGGGTCTGCAATCTTTAGCACTAGAGCATTTATCAACAACTACTTCAATTTCTCAAAATTGGATGCACATTCCTTTGTCCATTCAAATTTCTTACTTTGTCTTTGTAGTGATGTAATAGGAATGTGAGAGAAGTTCTCGATAAACCTCCTATAATAACCTGTTAGCCCCATAAATGATCTTACCTCATCCACATTTCTAGGAGCTACCCATTCCATGATATCTCTTATCTTCTATCAATCCATTGATATACCTTCCTTGGAAACAACATATCCTAAGTAATGTGTACCAACCCTGGTGAAAATTCCATGTAATAAATTTAATAAACAAAAAATAATAACCATGGTGATGGGACACGTATTCCAAGCTGAATGTTGGGCAAAAACATAGTGATGGGGATCATTTGTGATTAATTAATGGCTATGGAAATTGGCAAAGGCAATGGCAAAGGCTTTGGAAAGGCATGAGGCATTAATTGGAATTTTATTTATGAAAATAATGAAATTAGGAGAAAATGAAAATGAAAGGTCACAGGTTGCATGTGAGGAGGAAAATGAAGGAAAACAATGGAAAATTGAAGAAAATAGAGGCTTTATTAATAAAAAGTTTTCTGAGGATCAGATGACATAATTTTGTCCATTCAGTTTTGGAGCTCTCTCTTTATTCTCTCTCTCTCATACAGTTGGGCACTTAGAGTTTTCCTGGAGAACTCTTGGAGGAGTGTGGCATACTAGTAGTTTTGGAGCAGGAAGGCAAAGGAAAAGTAGGAAAGCGCAAGAGGACATCAGGACCAGCAGATACAGCGGGTTTTTCTTGTAGGTACCAAGTTGCATGTATGATTTCCTTGCTAATTTCGACATGCATGGCATATTCATGTGTTTTATTGGTTATGATTTGTTATTGGCATGGAGGAATGCATGGATTGACAGTTGATTTGTTTAGCCTTGTCATTTCCTGGAAAGTCATGGTGTTGTGGGTTTCTTTCCTTTTGTTTTCTAGTTGGTTCTCATGTTCCTTTGGTTGTGGGTTGAGTTACTAGTTCTTGGAAGCCTTGGTTGGACAAACATTATGGAAGCCCTATAACAGCTTGGGTTTACTTACTAGTCCTAGAAGCCTTGGTCAGACAAACGCTTTGGAATCCCTTAATGGGTTGAGTTACTATTCCTAGAAGCCCTAGCTGGAAAAACGCTCTAAAAGCTCGGCGACAGCTATGGGTTGAGTTGTTAGTCCTGGAAGCCATGGTTGGAACAAATGGAGCCCTGGATAGCTTGGATAGAGACCAATATGGTCATGGTTATTGATGTCTGACCGTGAGGTGGAATTACTGGTTGAGGGTTGAGGTGGTTTGGCTTCTGGAGGCCCTAGTTTTGTTTTGGTTGGTTTAGTTTATGAGATCCTACATTCATGCTTTGAATATGGCACAGGGGTGACTAGATGAAAGAGAGATTTTGTTCAGCCTAGTCTATGGTCGGGTGGTTCATGTAAGTCTAAGACCTGGTTTCATTTTTCATATGTTAATAAGAGCTTCTTTCCTCTTGTATTTGATGGGTAAATATAATTGTTCATATGTGGTATTTATGGTTGTTATATCCTTTTTATTTATGTTGGTTATATGTTGGTTATGAGCATGTTCTATGACAATAATGATGTATGGATCTCATCATGTTTTTATTTGTAAATGAATGAACAATGAATATATGACCTAACAGATGATAATGAAACTAATGTGATAAGGCATCAATGTTTCTTAGTGATTCTCAGATAAGTATGATACCCCTATGCTCAGATCTGTTGTTATGACCTTTAGAATGCATATTTGTGACTTGTTTCACGAAATGCCTATCATGGCTAATAGGGGTCTAGTCAAGGCTTTGTTCAATTTCTTGCATTTGTATCATTGCTTTGAAGTTAATTTTCATTTCTGAAAGTTCCATGAAGTTCTAGGTAGTGGCCTGATACCTAGCCATGAAAAAGTGGAAAAGAATCTGGGCCATTGGCTCTGGACTAGCTGAAAAAGACCCAATTTGATCGCATTCCCTTGGTGTGAGGGTGACTAGAGGACCCCAATCAAACACATTCCCATGTAATGGGAGCGACTAAGGCTCTAGGGCAGAGAAGTGTCAAGTTGTCTCAGGGGTTGATCACCTGGAAGGGTTGGTTGGCTCATGTAGGTTCTGTGACATGTGCAGAAGGTCAGATTGGTTGTGTTTTTGTCAGTTCCACTTCCTTAATTGTACATGGGGAGTTGAATCAGATCGTAGTAGCCTCCTATCGCATGTTTACCCCAGCAAACTGGTTAACTTGGGTAAAAGTGGGAGGAGGTTTTTACATAGTTGTATCAGAGCATGGTTCACCCCTTGGACTAGACGGGCAGAGTGTTGGTCATACATTCATGTCAATTGCATATACATGTTCTCTATGCTTATGGTTTATGTACTCATTGCATATGCATGGTGGTGTTCATAGTTTCAATAATGTCGCCATGTGGAAGTCGATGGTGTGTTGTTGTATGTGGTCGTCATGGGTGTATGTCATTTATGCATTGGTCATGCATATCAATGTTTATATATTGTTGTGCATACATTTAAATGGTTGTATTTTTCATGCACGAGGTCATGGCATGTGGTTGGTATGGTCATGCATTGATGACTAGATAATTATTGAAATGATAATTAAATATTGATATGATTATATATATATATATATATATATATATATATATATATTGCACTAATTTGGTTGGCCGTGCAGGCGATATATCCTTCCCCAAACTACATTGAGGTACATTGGTTTGTTTATGATTTGGTTTAACTGACATGATATACCTTGCAAGAAGAAAACAACAAAGATGACTAGCAAGATGGTAGACTATAGTTCCTAAGACTCTCTCTATGGATCAGATGAGAAGTGTGGTGTTGGGCACTTTACTGACTTAGCAGACACATTGAGAAGCTTGAAAGTAGAAATAAGAAGTTGTAAAGCAAATAATGACAAGATAATTTAGGCACGAGAGAAACAAGCAGAAGTCAATGCAGTAATCCTTCAAAGTTTCTCAGAATTGTAGAGACAAGGACCACATCGGATCAACCATGAGTAGGAGGACATAACTAATGGGGCATATGGTAGTAGTTCTCATGGTGTGCACAAATCGGATAGAGATGACATGATTAGAAATAACAGGTTCGTGGATACTCTAGATAGGAGAGGTGATGGACATAGGTACTATTCTAGTTCTAATTCTGATAGGTATCATGGTTATCATCGTTATCATTCTTACAGGAGGAGCGATAGGGGATATTTGTTGGATGAGTTCAAGAAATAAAAGCCACCTACATTCGATGGTGAAGAATTCATAGGATGCAGAAGCATGGTTGTTTGGTATGAATAAGTTCTTTAGGTTGCATGATTACTTAGAAAGCATGAAGGCTAGAATAGTGACATTCAGTCTTAAAGGTAAAGAAGATATCTAGTGGGAAGACGTAAAGAATGTCAGAGGTATTTATGAAAAGGAGTTGACTTGGAGTGAGTTTGAGAGACTATTCAGGAAAACGTATCTATTGGAGAGATAGTATGATGACAGGGAAAAAGAATTCTATGAGTTGAAGATGGGATCTATGACCAATGAGAAGTACACTAGTAGATTCTTGGAGTTACTGAGGTATGTGCATTATCTCAAGGACGAGAAGGAAAATATTCATAGATTCATCAGTGGGTTGTCGGTAACATTCAAGGGCAGGATTGATTTTGATGAGCCTAGATCATTGGAGGGGCCATCCGAAAACTAAAGCATTGTGTGTTAATCTAGGTTTTCATTAATGTCAATATGGCACTAACCAAGATGGAAAATATTCTTTAGATTCCTGGTTTCAAATGATGATGTCTTAACTCTTGTTTGAAGAAGATGTCAAGCAACTAATGAAGAAGTCTTGCCTGAACAAGTCCTTGAACTAACTATAATGTTGTTGAGTGCCAATCATGTGCCTTGATTGGTGATCTAGACCTTAGGTGCCAATATACAAGCCTTTGAAGTGGAGGACTATAATTGATGAAATCATACACGTGATAATGTCATACTCTTTAAAGAATGACCACACTTTGACATAATTGGAAGACTACTTTGGTGTCTTTAACAAATTAATGAAGGTTGCACTATGACATATTACTGCACTATCATTGAATACATGATGCTATACCTTCATCATGATGTTGGATACTATCATGATGACATTATTGGTGCAAAACAATGGAGAAGCCATGATGTCCCAAAACATTCCTCACACTGTTCCAAATATTTTATGCACAGAAATTTAGGGACAGTCACAAAGAAAATTAATTTTCTCCACCCTAGAGGCAGAATCTCACCATGAGACCTACACCATCTTGAAGATCATAATTTTAGCTTTTCAATGAGCTATTATTCAGCCCAAATCTCCAAGCAAGTTGAAAGTTATTAATTTTCTAAGTTAAAATTAACTTTCTGCCACTAAGCCGACCTATGCCTAAACAAAATTCATGTAGGCTTAAACTAAAATATATGTCTATTCATTTCATGCATAAAAACTATATATATAGGAGGTCCTCGTTGGTTTTAGAAGGTAGAACAATTCGGATAAGTAAAGGAAGACAAAGTACAGAAAGTTCACACCTCGTGAACTGAGCAGCAGAAGGAAAAAACTCTCGTACAAAGTGCAGAATATCTCTATGGAGCATGAGGACTTCTGTGGAAAACTTAGGGCTCTCCAATTCAGAATTATTGATGATTGTTTATAATTTTCATAGTCCCTTTCCTTATCATTATATAACTGCAGATTAGGGCATGTGGATTGAGTCATCACTTAATTTTAAAGATCTTTCTTTCTGTTGCATTGCGGGTCTGTTTTATACCAATTTTGGAGGAGCAAAATACGGTGGATTGGGGCTTGGGCTTTCTAAACTGTGCTAGAGCGTTAAAGCCTCAGACTGTGTTGAAGTATTGGATATGGATTGTGGATAATTTTGGAGAATCATCCCTCAAACTATGTTGGATTGCAAATTGTGTATAATCTTTTTGATGTCGGTTGTGTGTTAGATACACTTGGAAATGAAACCTTGAAGATTGAGATCTCCCCATGACAACAGCAACAAACATCCTAATGCACAGTGAATTCAAGCAACTCTGAACTAAAGATAACACAGTGGAGTATAGTGAAGCATTGAGTAGTGGCATATTAATTCAGACCTGAGGTGTCATATTCGAGCTTGTAGCAGCATATCAAAATTCAGATCAGTAAATTGGTGCAGCATGGTTCCAGAATATTATTGTTGAAGCCTTGGTGCAGCATGGTACATTGGACAGTGGTGTAGTGTGGTGCAAGTATTGTAATTATTGAAGTCTTGGTGCAACATGGTGCGTTGGACAGTGGTGTAGTGTGTTGCAAGGATTTTCATTGTTGAAGTCTTGGTTCAGCATGGTGCGTTGGACAGTGGTGTAGTGTGGTGCAAGGATTGTCATTGCTGAAGTCTTGGTGTAGCATGGTGCATTGGGCAGTGTGATATTTTGAACTATGGTCTGATGCAGTGAAGGAATATTTTTCATAGGAAGATTGAAGCTTGGGTTTGAAGTTTATTGACCTGTGAAAATAACAGTCACCTGGAACCTGTGATGTGTGGATGAGTAAGACTTGAAGAAGCCTTGTAAACATCCTTGGAGACATGATGTTGTGTTGAAGTCATCATGAAGTAAACTTGGAGGATTTGATTGGGTACCATGAAGAACAATGGTGACACCTTCTATATAACAAGGTTGTCATTGATGATATAAAGTGGAAGACTACAGTGACGATGAAGATTGACAAGGCTTGGTGAAGATGAGTTTTGGGGCCATGAGTTACTACCAAACATATCTTGATGAAGTATTGCAATTGGTTGGAGCCCAAGAGGTTGGAGCCTCGAAAAGAAAAGGTTGGTGTCTTGGAGGATAGGATTGGAGCCCTAGAGGATTGGTGTCCTCAAGAAACCAAGTCAGAGCTTGTACCATAGAAGGGTTGGTGCCCTAGGGGTTGAAGCCTCTAAACGCAAGGTTGGTGCCTTGAGAAGATAGGGTTGGTGCCCTAGAGTTCGGAGCCTCACTAAAGTCCAAGTTGTTGCTTGGCAATAGGTCAGAGCCTAAGAGATTGAATATCAGTGTCTTCTTCTAGGGTTGGAGCCCTACCTATATTGTATTTGATTCATTGTAAAGATTATATTAATAAAAGCATTTATTTATATTGTTCATTTTGTGTTCTAAATATAAGTGATCTAACTAGTAGAAGTAAAAATTGAAAAGAAATATTGGTTTACCCTCCTCTCAGTATTTCCAACAATTGGTTTCAGAGCTAGTACCTTCACTCAAAGCCTAACAACTTGAAGGTTGATCTTAGAACACAAATGGTGAAGCCAAGGAAGAAAGTCTCCAATCCTCCTAAAGATGTGTCCCCCTCAACCACCAAAATTGAAGTCAATCAATTTGTGAAGGTTCCATTATTGTTCAATGAAAACTTTAATATATGGGAGGCAAGAATGAGGAATTTCTTAAAGACTCAAGGCATTGAAGTCTGGAAATTGGTGATTGTTGATAGAATGATGGATGGAGAATCCAAGGAACATAATACAAGAGCAATGAAAGTAATCTTGAATGGGCTACCTGATTCTATGAAGGCCAATTTTTAAAAATGCTTGTCAGCAAAAGGCATATGGGATAAACTTCATGATCTTCACTCAAAAGGAGTGTTGACAATGATCTCCAGTAAAGAAAATGATGGAAAACAAGAAGGAAATCCAGAGACCATCAAGGAAGCTGAAGATAAAAGTGATGACATCAAGGCTAAAGAATACCTAGAAGATGAAAAGAATGAAAAATATTTTGAAGAAGATCTCCTCACTAAACTTATGGCTGCCATGGAAGAGAATAATAATTTGAAAAAGGAAAATGAGGAACTTAAGAAGAAAGTGCAAGTTGGTGACTGGGACAAGACAAGGAAGGAAGTTGAACTTTTCAAGCTTCAAGTACAAGAAATAGATGAGGAGCTCTCCAAGATTAAGGAAGAATTTCATCAAAACAAGAGAAAGCATCATGAATAAGTCATATCCATGACAAATCAATTGGATAAGGCAAAGAAATGGGAAGATACCTTGTCAAGCCACCTTGAACAAAGGCACAAGAGCTTGAACACACTTGAAGCAGAGATTGTTCAATACAAGGAAGAGGTCTCCTCCCTTAGATATAAACTAGAAGAAGCAAGGAAACAAGCACAAGGAGTTGAAAAGATGATGGAAGCTTTGACATTCATAGAAGGACAAGTTGGTGAAGCAGAAAATGAGAGAAACACCTTGGTATGCCAACTAGAAGAAACGGATGATGACATGACCAAGTTAGAATCAGAAATCACTTCTCTTAAGGCCCAATTTTTTGAAGTAACCAATATGAAGGAATAAATGGAGATCATTCTATCAAATAAGGATGAAGAATGTAAGAAAATGAAGGAAGAAATTGTCTTTTTTAAAAAGGAAGTTGACTTGTTGAATAAGAACTTGAAAAGTTCTCAAACCCTAGATGACATCCTAAGTCATCAAAGGTCTCCCCTCGATAAATCAGGTCTTGGCTATGCAGGTGAATCCTCAAGCAAGAATGATGCAAACCCTAATGCTTCAAACAACAAGGATGTGAGGAAGCCTAGAAGAAATGTTGATGCTCCCAGTTCCAACAAAGGCAAGGAGAAGAGTCAAGACAACTATGGAAGAAACCCTCCTCCAAGAAGAAATGCAGATGGTGTCAAGGATGCAAGAAGAAATGGTTATCATCAAAGGATCCCAAGGCAAAAAGACTTCAGAAGTACATCAAGGAAACCTTCTTCTCCCAGGTACCAAAGTATATTTCTTGGTTATTGCTATTCTTGTACAAACTTTGGGCACATGGAAAAAGATTGTAGGGCATATCACAAAAATAAATATAATGGTCCCCGTCAATCTTCGCGAAGCAATTTTTATAAAAGAAGTCATGAATTCTTATTCATGAACAACATAGAGTGCTTCAAGTTTCATAACATTGGACATATGTCACGTGATTGTAACTTGACTTGGGCCCCTACACAAGGAAGAACCATGCCAAAGAAGAAAGTTATACAAGTATGGAGAAGGAAGCAAATTGAATCCAGAAATCCCTTGAACACTCTGGCCAACAACACATGTTGTTGACTTGATGAACTCATCCTTGATATTCCAAGTATTTTATGGGGAGACTCTGCCAAAAATAAGACCATGCATACAGTTAGGGGAGCTTATGATGATTAAGCACCCTTGCAGAAGCTATTCGTGAATGGGCCCTATGAAATCCTTGATGAGCCATTTGGACTTTCATTCTTTGATAGATTATCTCTAGGGAACACTCCATTGAAGAACATACTCCTTATTCATCCGATGGACTTGGTTGTGCAGGCAGGGGGAGTTGGTTCATCACATAAAGGAATTTAAGCACATCTATCCCTGACCACATTGCCAGAGAGAAGAGCACCATGACAAGCGAGTAACATACCTATGAAGAACTACTATTCGTAAAGAAAAGAAGCAGCTTGACAAGGGGAGTACTTGGGCACACCATTTGCCATTGATGTCAAAGGGGAAGAGAATTTTGGAAGGGAAAGAATATTTCCATCACTGACAAAGGGGGAGATTGTTAATCTAGGTTGTCATTGATGTCAATATGGCACTAGCCGAGATGGAAAATATTCTTGAGATGCCTGGTTCCAAATGATGATGTCATAACTCTTATTTGAAGAAGATGTCAAGCAACTAATGAAGGAGTCTTGCCCGAGCAAGTCCTTGAACTAACTATAATGTTTCTGAGTGCCAATCATGTGCCTTGATTAGTGATATAGACCTTAGGTGCCAATATACAAGCCTTAGAAGTGGAGGACTATAATTGATGAAATCATACACATGATAATGTCATACTCTTTAAATAATGACCACACTTTGACATAATTGGAAGACTACTTTGGTGTTTTTGACAAATTAATGAAGGTTGCACTATGAAATAATACTTCATTATCATTGAATACATGATGCTATACCTTCATCATGATGTTGGATACTATCATTATGACATTGTTGGTGTAAAACAATGGAGAAGCCACGCTGTCCCAAAACATCCCTCATATTGTTCCAAATATTTTATGCACATAAATTTAAGGACAGTCACAAAGAAAATTAATTTTATCTACCTTAGAGGCAGAATATCACCATGAGACCTACACCATCTTGAAGAGAATAATTTTAGCTTTCCAATGAGCTATTATTCAGCCCAAATCTCCAAGCAGTTTGAAAGTTATTATTTTTTTAAGTTAAAATTAACTTTCTGCCAGTAAGTCGACCTATGCCTAAACAAAATTCATGTAGGATTAAACTAAAAGACATATATGTTAATTTCATGCACAAAAACTATATATATAGGCCCTCGTTGGCTTTAGAAGGCAGAACAGTTCAGATAAAGAAAGGAAGACAAGGTACAGAAAGTTCACACCTCGTGAACTGAGCAGCAGAAGAAAAAAATTTCATGTACAAAGTGCGGAATATCTCTATGGAGAATGAGGACTTCTATGGACAGCTTAGGGCTTCTCCAACTCGGAATTATTGATGATTATTTATAATTGTCACAATCCCTTTCCTTATCATTATATAATTGCGGATTAGGGCATGTGGATTGGGTTATAACTTAATTTTAAAGATCTTTCTTTCTGCTGCACTGCGGATCTGTTTTATACCAATTTTGGAGGAGTAAAAGACTGCAAATTGGGGCTTGGGCTCTCTGAACTATGTTGGAGCGTTAAAGCCTCAGACTGTGTTGAAGTATTGGATATGGATTGTGGATAATTTTGGAGAATCATCCGTCAGACTGTGTTGGATTGCAGATTGTGTATAATCTTTTTTATGCCTATTGTGTGTTAGATACACTTGGAAATGAAACCTGGAAGATTGAGATCTCTCCATGACAACAGCAACAAACATCCTATGCACAGTGAAGTCAAGCAACCCTGAACTGAAGATAACACAGTGGAGTATAGTGAAGCATTGAGCAGTGGCATATTAATTTAGACCTGAGGTATCATATTTGGGCCTGTAGTAGCATATCAAAATTTGGATCAGTAAATTGGTGCAGCATGGTGCCAGAATATTATTGTTGAAGTCTTGGTGTATCATGGTGCGTTAGACAGTGGTGTAGCATGGTGCAATGATTTTCATTGTTGAAGTCTTGGTGCAACATGGTGCGTTGGAAAGTGTTCTAGTGTGGTGCAAGGATTGTCATTGTTGAAGTCTTGGTGCAACATGGTTCGTTAGACAGTGGTGTAGTGTGGTGTAAGGATTGTCATTGTTGAAGTCTTGGTGCAGCATGGTGCATTGGGAAATGTGATATTTTGAACTATGGTCTGATGCAGTGAAGGAATATTTTTCATAGGAAGATTGAAGCTTGGGTTTGAAGTTTATTGACCGGTGAAAATAACAGTCGCCTGGAACCTGTGATGTGTGGATAAGTAAGACTTGAAGAAGCCTTGTAAACATCCTTGGAGACATGATGTTGTGTTGAAGTCATCATGAAGTAAACTTGGAGGATTTGATTGGGTACCATGAAGAACAATGGTGACACCTTCTATATAACAATGTTGTCATTGATGATATAAAGTGGAAGACTACAGTGACGATGAAGATTGACAGGGCTTGGTGAAGATGAGTTTTGGGGCCATGAGTTACTACCAAACATATCTTGATGAAGTATTGCAATTGGTTGGAGCCCAAGAGGTTGGAGCCTCGAAAAGAAAAGGTTGGTTCCTTGGAGGATAGGATTGGAGCCCTAGAGCTTGGTGTCCTCAAGAAACCAAGTTGGATCATGTACCAGAGAAGGGTTGGTGCCCTAGGGGTTGGAGCCTCTAATTGCAAGGTTGGTGCCTTGAGAATATAGGGTTGGTGCCCTAGAGGTAGGAGCCTCACTAAAGTTCAAGTTGGCGCTTGGCAATAGGTCAGAGCCTGGGAGATTGAAGATCGGTGTCTTCTTCTAGGGTTGGAGCCCTACCTATATTGTACTTGATTCATTGTAAAGATTATATTAATAAAAGCATTTATTTCTATTGTTAATTTTGTGTTCCAAATATAAGTGATCTAACTGGTAAAAGTAACAATTGAAAATAAATATTGATTCACCCCCCTCTCAATATTTCCAACATTGTTTTGAGCAATCAAAGCACAAATCTGAGACTAAACAGGACTGGAAAGGTAATGATGAGAGTAATTGAAAATGGGACAAGAAGTGAGCTAGACGTCAGGACACAAGCAAAAAGAGGATGCATCCCCACATAATAATTTCAATGCATATAATAGAGGATAGGGATTTAGGTATGAAGAATAGAACAAGGGTGATGGTTGGAAGCCCTTGCAATGTTGGACTTGTGGAGGAGAAAATCTCGTGAGAGATTTTCCACAGCATCCAGGTGGTAGGCCTCAGATTTACAATTCAACATGGATGGTAATATTTTTTATCAATTTGTTTCTATTTTGATTGACCCTGGATCTAATTATAGTTATGTTAGTTCTAACCTGGTGGATAAGTGTGGTTTGAATAAAGAAGTGCATGTAGAATCTTGGTTAGTGCAGTTGGCTACAAGTACAAAGAAGAGAGTTCATCATTGGGTAAGATTTTGTGCATTTAAATTGAATGGTATGCCTACATTAGCACATTTGAATGTACTTCCATTGGGATCATATAGTATGTTGTTGGGTATGGATTGGTTGTATCTTCATAGAATTAATGTGCAACAAGTTTTGTGCAGTTAAAGCAATTGTTGACGAATGCTCCCATGTTAAAGATGGCAGACTTGGACAAAGAATCTGTGGTATGTATAGATGTTTGCAAGAGAGGACTTGGTGGAGTCCTTATGTAGAAAGGATAGGTAGAGTGCTATGAATCAAAGAAATTGAATGAGCACAAGCAGAACTATCCGACACATGATCTTGAGTTGCCAGCGATCGTCCATGCTTTGAAGATGTGGAGGCATTATCTTCTTATCAGGTGGTTCATCTTGATGAGTGATCACAGTGGATTGAGGTATGTATTTGACCAACCGAATTTGAATGCTAGGAAATCTATATGGTTAGCCAAGATTAGTGAGTTCAACTTCAAGATTAGATACGTTAAAGGTAAAGAGAATATGGTTGCAAATTATCTTAGTAGACGGATACAAGTAAATCACATAATAGCTATGAGTTCTTATGGGATAGATTTACCGGATCATATCTTGCAGGCAAGTCAGCAGGATGACAAGTACAGGGAGCTTATGCATATGTTACATCAACGTATAGGTACACGTGTAGGTACCAGTATACAGGATGTAGACTATCGTCTCACAGCAGATGGTTTGGTCAGATTTAGGGACAGGATATGTGTGTCATGCAACAGTGAGCTCAAGAATATTATCTTGAGGGAATTTCATGCTAAACCATATTTAGGTCACCTGGAATATCATAATACATTGACAACGATGAAGGAGTTATATTATTGGTCGAACTTGAAGAATGACATGGCAGAGTTTGTGGTCATATGCTTGGATTGTCAGCAGGTAAAAGCAGACCTTAAGCATCCAAGTTGATTACTTCAGCCTATTATGATTCCAAAGTGGAAGTGGGAGGTCATTTCTATGGACTTCATTACAGGTTTTACGAGGATATTTAGACAGCATGATTCTATTATGGTTGTTGTGGACAGGTTGACTAAGGTAGCGCATTTCATTCCAGTGAAGTCTACTTCTTTAGCTAATGATGTAGCACAGGTATTCACGAGGGAGATAATGAGGTTGCATGATCTACCAAAGAATATCATATCAAACAGGGATGCCAAGCTCAATTCTAGGTTCTGGAAAGAGATATCTGTAGGTTTGGGTACAGAGTTGGCCTTTAGCACAACTTATCATCCGTAGAAAGATGGACAGATAGAGAGGGTCAATAGAATATTGGAGGATATGTTGAGGATGTATGTGATGCATCAGCAACAAAGGTGGGAAGAGTATCTTCCACTAGTTGAGTTCGCTTACAACAATGGGTACCAAGAATATTTGAGGATGAGTCTATTTGAGGCATTGTATGGGAGGATTTGTAATACTCCCAGGAAGAATTATGAGGAATTTCTTTCTCGACCATCGAGAGAGGATGCATAAGCATGGCTCGACTCATTTGGAGTGGTCTAATGAACAAGGTATTAACTGGGTTGGACATGTTGGGAACAATGGAACAGGAAATGCAGGTAATCAAGAAGAATCTAAAGGTAGCACAGGATAGACAGAAGAGTTATGCATATCAAAACAGGTTGTTTAAGGAGCTCCAGGTTGGGTAACAAGTGTACTTGCACATCAAGCCCAAGAAGAGCTCCTTGAGGATTGGATCATGTGCCAAGTTGGCACCTCCGTTCTGTGGACCTTTTAGGATTCTTGAGAGGATTGGACCAGTAGCCTATCGACTTGCACTACCTCTGACAATGAAATTTCATGATGTTTTCCATGTGTCATTACTTAAGAAGTATGTTAAATATATTGGTCATTTCATTGACTGGTTTGTATTTCAGGTGGATCTAAAAGGAGAATTTGAGCCAAAACCTCAGTGCATTTTGCAGAGAAATATGCTCATGCTATAGAATTGAGCAATCAAGTAGGTTAAAGTGCAGTGGAAGCACTTTGGGCCCGATGAAGCTACATGGGAGATGGCAGATCATATGCGAGCTATGTATCCTTCTCTATTTGCTAGTTGAGTGAATGTTTTGGCATATGTCTTGGTATATGTTTTGGTATATGTGTATATGTATATGAATCTAAATATTGCCATGTGTTGTGTTATAAAGCTCCAATAAGCAGTATGGGTGTCATGTCATTACAGTTGTCATGTTGCTATGTTGTCATGTTGGTTTGTTTTTCAGCAGGATGATCATTGTAAATACTACAACGAGCTAAGATATAAAGTTCCATGTGAAATATGTTTTTCTTACAGTAGTTTTGTTAGTTGTAGGTATCGTTGAACATCGAGGTTGGTGTTCCCCCAAGGGGGAGGGTTCTATAACAACCTTGATGAAAATTCCATGTAATAAAGTTAATAAAGGAAAAATAATAACCATGGTGATGGACACACATTCCAAGCTAAATTTTGGGAAAAAACATAATGATGGGGATCACTTGTGATTAATTAATGGCTATGGAAATTGGCAAAGGCAATGGAAAAGGCTTTGGAAAGGCATGAGGCATTAATTGGCATTTTATTTATGAAAATAAAGGAAATTAGGAAAAAAGGAAGGTGAAAGGTCACAAGTTGCATGTGAGGAGGAAAATGAAAGAAAATAATGGAAAATTGAAGAAAATGGAGGCCTCATTAATAAAAAGGCTTCTGAGGATCAGTTGATAGACTTTTCTCATTTCAATTTTGGAGCTCTCTCTATATTATCTCTCTCTCATACTCTTGGACACTTAGATTTTTCTTGGTTCACTCCTAGAGGAGTGTGGCATACTTGGAGTTTTGGAACAAGAAGTAAAAGGAAGATTAGGAAAGTGCAATAGGACATCGGGATCATCAGCTACATCGGGTTTTTCTTGAAGGTACCAAGTTTCATGTATGATTTCATTGCTAGTTTTGGCATGCATGGCATATGCATGTGGTTTCTTGGTTATGATCTGTCATTGGCACGGAGGAATGCCTAGATTGACAGTGGATTTTCTTAGCCTTGCCATTTCCTGTATAGCATGGTGTTGCGGGCTTCTTTCCTTTTGTTTTCTGGTTGGTTCTCATGTTCCTTTGGTTGTGGGTTGAGTTACTAGTTCCTGGAATCCTTGGTTGGACAAACGCTCTGGAAGCCCTGTAACAACTTGGGTTGAGTTACTAGTCTTGGAAGCCTTGGTTGGAAAAACACTGTAGAATCCATTAGTGGGTTGATTTACTAGTCCTAGAAGCCATGGTTCGAAAAACGCTCTAGAAGCCCAATGAAAGCTATGGGTTCAGTTACTAATCATGGAATCCCTGGTTGGAACAAATGCTCTGGAGCCCTGGACAGCTTGGGTAGATACCAATATGGTGATCGTTAGTGATGTATGGTTGTGAGGTGGAATCATTGGTTGATGGTTGGGTGGTTTGGCCTCTGGAAGCCTTAGTTTGGTTTTGGTTGGTTTATTCTATGAGATCCCACATTCATTCTTAGAATAATGCACAGGGGTGACTGGATGAAAGAGAGGTTTGGTTCAACCTTGTCTTTGGTTGGGTGGTTCGTGGAAGCCACAGACTTGGTTACACTTTTCATATGTTAATAAGAATTTTTTTCCTCTTGTATTTAATGGGTAAATATACTTGTTTGTATGTGGCATTTATGGTTGTTATATCCTTGTTATTTTTGTTGGTTATATGCTGGTTTTGAGCATGTTTTATGATAGTGATTATGTATGGCTCTCTTTTGACTTGTAAATGAATGAACAATGAATATATGACCTAATAGATGATAATGTAGCTAATTTATTAAGGCACCAATGTTTCTTAACGATTCTTAGATAAGTATGAGACCCCTATGCTCAGATTTGTTGTTATGGCCTATAAAATGCATATTTGTGACATGTTTGATGAAATGTATGTGATGGCTAGCAGGGGTCCAGTCAAGTCCATGTTCAAGTTCTTGCATTTGTATCATTTCTTTGGTTTTACTATTCATTTTTTAAAGTTCCATGAATTTCTGGGCAATGGCATGAGATCTGGCCCTAAAAAAGCACAGAATATGGGGTCATTCGCTCTGAACTAGCTGACAAATGTTGAAGAAAGTGTAACTAGGATTGATCTTCATAACAACTTGTAATTATGATTTTATGTAAAGAAGAAACAAATATATCTATTGAATTCCTTTCATCATGGGTTTCAAGAGAAAAAAAGTGTTTTTCATAGGTCAAAGACTTCTTCTTGATGTCTTTAGAGATTTATCATCTTGTCATAAATATATAATTTAGAGTCTTTTAAGTGTTGTTACACTTGTAAGATTCCTCCAGAATAGGCAAGCACAGTCATCCTCACATCATCAATATATATATGCTCAAACTTCATGTCGGCTTCAATAAATGGAGACGCAACCTTTGGAGAACGTCATATATATATATATATATATATATATATATATATATATATATATATATATATATATATATATATATATATATATATATATATATATATATATATATATATATATATTGATATGACATGTCAGCTCAACAAAATATGACACGTCGGTTCATAAGGATAGGTCGGCTTAAATGTATGACCCAACAACTAAAAACAGAAGCTTGTACATTCTCATTTCCACATCAGATAGACTTGACATATCTCTGAAATTTCGGATGGGTACAGGACAGAAAAAAGTGGATTATACACAGAAACGTTCTCGACATAGTCTCTAAGTTTATCGGTGATCTAGGCAGCAAGAATATTCGTTATTGCAGTGACCACAGTACGGATTAGTTTGGGTGATATTACAGTAATATTCTCCTCGTTGTCTCAGGCTTATGCTCACTAGAATGTGGATGGACAATTGGGCTCAATAATGCTCGATGATATAAGGTGTTGTAGTAATATGATCAATGATGAAAAATGTTACATGATGAAGAAATGGTGAGGCCAAAGTTCAAGGATAGATCACAACATTGGAATCTTGCAGTGATCATGTTTTGGTGCCATGAAGAAATTGAAGAATCGCGAGAAGAAGGATGATTGTATCTTGGTCTAGGAATGGAAGTATAGGTCAAAGGCCTTGGCTCTGGTCTTCGTCAATTGGAATCTCTATAAAAAGAATTTTTTCGGGTTTTCCTCTCAAAGTGTGATAGGTTTTGGCCTTGGAATAAATTCAATGTCTTGTGTCCTTGTCTCTTTTGTTTTGGTAACTATTTGATGAACTGAAAAGACACACTCTAATAATAACAAGTGAAGGTTTGTGCTAATAAGAAAAGTTGAAAACACCTCACAAATAGTTATCATGACTAGAAGAATCTCAATTGCCCTAGATTCTTCAAAATGGTATCAGAGATATGGTTACAATCCAGGAAGGGAATCAAATCACTATGATTGATTATAGTTCATAATCAACAATTCAAAGCAGTAATCAAGATCAGAAGCAATGAAATTATATCTCATTTTTGGCACAGTCTTGGATAAATTCAAGATCACAGCTACAGTTCGGATCTTGCCCCTGAAGACTTGGTGTATAATCACATAAGAGTTCTAGATTATATAATAATACTATAGTTTTCAGTTGGGTCATCTACACTGCACTTTCGGATAAGTCTACAAATATTGTAGCATGAATAGTATACCTCATGACATGAAGGGTAATGCTCAGTGCAAGGTTTCATTAAAGTTACATAATGATAAGTCCAGTATTAATCAATGCTACACGATGATATCACATAACCTTAGCATTCCCCTTGATATTTTCGATAAGAGAAACTTGGATCTCTTTCACAACTTGGACCACAGTCACAATTTTAGATTATAGCCTTCCACAATATGATGACCTATACCTTAGGAAGCTCGGACAAAAGATGCAAACAGTCACATGCAAAAGATTCAGTTAGGAGAGCTCATACAGCAGTTCAGTTCAAATATACATTTCAATACCACCCACAGTCAGATGACATTCATTTCATAGTCTCGACGGTCACAGTGCTACAAGTAACCACAATGCTTTTAAGGTGTTGAACAGGCATTACAATAAAGCAATAACCTAAAAATCCTGGAAGATTTCATCCTTACCCTTGGAGAATGTCACCCGGAGAAAGCATCAGTGCATCTTCAACCTGATCAAGGTGAATATTTTATCTTCACATGTCAAGTAATTATTTTCATTAATCAATTTGGTAAAATGAATTCATGATTGCAAGGAAATCTATAGTTTGGATGGGTCATCAAAGGTCCTTTCATGAAATAATGAGGATTTTCATAATGCTCATAGAAAAGAGAAGTCGGTGATATCTATGGAAAAGTCTCTAAAGGTCAAACATTGTTTGAATAAAGGGATTCATTTTATTCTTATGAAATCAGTCCTAGGTCATCTCTATGCAGCAGGAAAGGAGACAAATGACATACTAGAAGATATATTCTCTGAAAAATGTAGTAAAGAAGGTCACATCACTTAGACCTAATCTACACAAAATTGAAGATATCAAAGAATGAAGAAATATCTTCATGAGATCTCAATTGGGAGATCTGGAAAAGATGATAATAAGAGAATCATCATTTCTCTAACTGATAGGAAAAGCAAAAAGTGTCCATGAACAAGAAGGATACCTCATTCAACAATTTTTGGTCTCTATACTAGATAGAGAAAGACAAGTTGAGGGAAAAAGTATTGAAGGATAAAGGACTTAAAAATGTGCAGAAAGGAAAGAGAAGTTTGGTCCTCAAACAAGACAGAATAGTATAGCTAGGATTATGAAAAGACTATGGAAGCTCATATCACCAGATAGATGGAGGAAGCTGAAGAAAAGGGCCAAGAAAAGAGGGAGTAACAAATCTCTCCTATGAGTAAGATGGTATCCCTCACAAAAGGGTCCTATCATAAGCTTCTTCTATAAGATATGACAATAAGATGCATCATGGCATCATGGAAGCATTAAAAACAAGAGCTCGTGACATCACCATGGGAATCATGAAGGAAAAAATCCATGGCAGACAAACATGTAGGATATAGCTCTTGGGAACCTCAGTGGACATTGAAGGAAAGGAAGGAGTCATCTAAGACAAGACTCATCATACATCAAGTCAAAAAGGAAACATCTTCCATTTGGGGATATACAAGATCCTCAAAATTATTTGATGGAATCCTCATCGTAGGGTTCACTAATCTAGAGAAGAAGCAAGTGTTTCAACAAGAACTCCAACTTATGGAATCCATGAGATGATGATATGATGACATGAAGCAAATCAAGGGATTGAAAATCTTTTCAATCAAGAAAGTTGTTGGAAGAAGCCTCGATGACATGAAAGTAAAATAAGGTACGAATGCCTATGTTTAACATTATAATGTCATTTCATATGGTTGTAGGTAACATGGGTCATTGCTTCTATCTTAAGAAGCACGGTCAAGAGAAAAAGATATCCTCATTTGAAAGGATGCAGGAAGGCATACTAGATGAATTCAACACAATATGTCCTCATATAAAGTATGAGGTGGTTGACTACAATTAAGAAACTCTGATTGAAAGCTCCTGGGAATGGAATGTGCGAGGAAGGAAGAGATCGTGAGATATGCAATCAACATCAAAAATACCAAGAAGATTTGACTAGGAAATCTCTCGGAAATATATGAAGACTCTGATGAAAGTCTGAAAAAGATGAAGACCCTTGACAATTGATATTTTGGAAGATAAGTCAATATGTGTGTAGGATTTTGATACCTACAAGAAGATTTCATGATGAAGATCAATCTCATAAGTTATGATTTTATTTAATATGATGTTTTAATTTCTTGAATAATATATGGATAATGCAGGGTTACTCAAACAAGAGTTGTAAATACAAGTAAAACTAGCATTCATGTGGTAGATGGAAGAAGCATGATGAGAAAGAAGTAGTCATATAACGAAGGTTCCAGATATGAAGAAGGCTACTTTCCATTAATAAAGGAATGACATGATGAACTAAGGAGGAAAGTGATCAATGGATGTTTCCCAAGAAGGAATAAGCTTAACTAATTTTCATGACATCAAGGAGAGAAGTTGATCAAGTAGATGAAGGACCCACGAAGAAGAAGTTGTTGATAGAAGAGTCCCTAGCTAAGAGGGAGCTATGACAGATCCCTAATTAAGAGGGATCCTCGATTGAGTCTCTCCTAATTAAAAGGGATTGATAGATGTGTTTTTCCATTTCATGTGCCATGCACTATACCAGGACTAACAGTTGTAAGTATTAGTGAAGGCCATGAATGGAAATGTAGACACATGGTAGACACAACATTCTTGTCCTCACCTGGGGAGAAATAATGGATGATTGGGTAATCATCTGGCATTTGATGCTCTTTGAGGATGTGTAGAGCATCCAAGACAAGAGTAGGTAAGAGGATTGATATTCTTTGAGGGTTAGAAACTGAAGATAAGAATATTCCTAGAAGGTCATACTCAATGAACAACCGGGTGGGTATGTACCATGAGAGACAATGATGAAGGTGTCTATAATCATTGGTCTTGCAAATTTTGTGCTCTAATCTAATGAGAAATAGAGTTGCCAGTCAAGGCCTTGCTGTGAAAACAATGTTGGTTACTATGATGATATACAGATAAGTTACCAATCTGACTCTTCTTATGAGAACTTCTTCAGATTGAGAATGACCAAGTACCATTACCTCCCTAGTTAAGAGGGAATGTTGAAGAAAGTCTAACTAGGTTTGGTCTTCAAACAACTTGTAATTATGATTTTATGTAAAGAAGAAACAAATATATTTATTTTATTCCTTGCACCATGGGTTTCATGAGCAAGAAGTGTTTTTCATAGGTCAAAGACTTCTTCTTGATGTCTTTAGGGATTTGTGATCTTGTCATAAATATATAATTCACAGTCTATGAAGTGTTGTTACACTTGTAAGAGTCCTCCATAATAGATAACCACAGTCATCCTCACAACATCAATATATATATGTTGAAACTTCATGTCGGCTTCAATAAATGGAGACACAACCTTTCGAGAATGTCATATATATATATATATATATATATATATGACATGTCGTCTCAGCAAAAATGACACGTCAGTTCATAAGGACAGGTCGACTTAAATGTATGACCCAACAACTATAAATAGGAGCATGTACATTTGTATTTCCACGGTGGACAGACTCGACATATCTCTGAAATTTCGGATGGGTATAGGACAGAAAAATGTTGATTATACATAGAAACGTTCTCGACATATTCTCTAAGTTTCTTGACGATCTAGGCAGCAACAAGATCGATTATTACAGTGACCACAGTGCGGATTAGTTTGGGTGATATTACAGTAATATTCTCCTCATTGTCTAATCTGAAATGGGGCAGATTAGTAATGTTGTGCTAATTCCCCATTTAGAATATAAAAATGTGCTTGAGGTTTGTACTCCAAAATAACAAGTAAAAACATGAATTTTGTGTGTTTACTTAAGTTAGTTTCATGAAGAAAAATTAAAACATGAAACCAAAACACTGAATGAAAGAATGCATCAAACAGTAATACACCAGAAATTGTTAAAGGAGTTCACCCCTCCTGGGCTACATTTCCTTGGATCAGCTATAAAGGCATGACCCCTTCTCATTATGCTCAATATCTAGGAAAGAAGAGTACATAAACTGTTGAAATCGAATGGCTAGTTTCTCCTTCAAAGAAACAACTTCTGTAAAAGTTCTCACTCCATACACATTTTAACCTACAGTCAAACATGTAAACCTTCATAAAACACAGGCATCTTACACCAAGACCCCATATTCCAACTTCCAAGAGCATAAACAATACTACAATTTTCTTGAAGTACATAAATAAGTCTCTTTCTCCAAACACATATAGAGAAAATAATAAATAAAGCTACATTACTAATGTAATGGCTGCTACAGAAAGCACATGGATGTTGGAAGACCCCTACAAGGTCATCTCCATCTTCAAACTCCTCCTTAAATCGAATCAACACTTTAGTTGACCAGGGCACCCATAGGCTTCACTTTGCAAAAATCCTATCCAAAAGTGGTCCTTTGATCCTAAAACTTGTTCCAATCAATTCAGAATGTCCAAAAATGGCTATCTAGCCTCTTTTTGCATACGATTTGGTCAAAAATTGCCTTAGTTATGACCTCTGCTAGTCTTTCCACAATGTTCTCCTCCAAATCTGGCTCACTGCGAGTTAAATTCATTATATGGAGTTACATATGGCAGTTCCACTCAAATTGGCAATCCTGCGAACTTTCTTGCCTATCTCGCAGTTAAGCCGAGTGTTCACATGCAAAGTGGTCGTCCGGCGAAAAAGGCGATGATTTCGTAGCCCTGTCGAATATCACAATCAGCGGAAAAACCTGTGGTCAAGGTCTGTGATAAAAACAGGCAATGTGCAATGCAATATCGGTGGACCTGACGGGAGTATTAACTGCATCCTATAGTCGCACCGCATCCGAGATATCCTATCACATTTTGCATCGGCGAAGAACTGACAGTAATATAATTCAGGACTTTTATGCAATCGCAAGATGCGATAAATAGCATTAAAACAATGATTTTACCGAGGGCTAATTCGTATCCACTTGTGATATGCGATTTGAGATCACATCGCAACCTGCCTGCATCGGGGTCGATTCTGTAATACTCTTCCACCTTCGTCGATCTACGATTGCGATATATCGTATTGCAGCTCTGACTGCTCCAGGGGCCAAATACCTTAACTCCTCTAATATGATATATGTGGGACCCAATGGAAACCTACCACTTGGCGCTTCCCAATTCGTTGGGACCCTTGCCATGTCATCCAATCCTACCATGTGTCCAAGTCAAACCTGAACTTTGACTTGCTCTAAATTTTGCATACGAGCTTGGATTTGAGTGTTGTTTGCACCTTTGGATTCAGAACGACGAGCTCTTTGATTTGAAGATAAGATTATCAAGATTCTGACACTTTGATTTTTGTGGCAAATTTTGAGCTCCTAATCACTCTTCCCACTGAAAAACTTTTGGTCTCCAAAAGTTTACTTTCAATTGTTCAGCATTTTTCCAAACTCGATTCAATCGGTGTTTGAAGTGCCCAGACTTGTACTTGTCTTTGCTTTTTCTCAAGCTGAACTTAAAATATAACTTGACCAAAGAATTCAAGTTCAATGTTCTTATTGGCTTGTCCATGTCTCTATGGACATCCACAGCAACATCCTTCCCAAGAAGAATTCCAAGACGCTCATCTACAAAATCCTTATCGAGGATAAGCTCCTAAAAAGACTTTTCCAAATGAACCAAAACAAGCCTAACAGAGTGAATACTTGTATAACTTGAGTGCTAAACACATTTGAAACATACTAAATGTACTGAAACTACTCATACAATAGTTTTAAAATTCTTTCTCAAACTACGAATAGAAATGCATTTTACAAAATGGAATAAACTTGACTCCCAAATTTTCAATTCAAATTGACTATCAACAAGCCAAACTAGCATTGTAATGCTTAAAGAAAACATTGTTTCATATAAGTGATTTATTTATGAATATCACTTTTACAAATTACCCAACTATGGGGATATGCAACTAGTGCAAAACAAAAATTTGTAAACTTCAGCTGGACAAATAGTCCACCCATTTCTTACCCAACCAGGTAAATGAACCCTCTATTTAAACTTTCTCTTCTTCTGAAGTTGCTTTAGGGATGTTCGCATATTGCGCCACTTTTTCTTTGTCGCTTCCTCTTCCAGTGCTTGCATGATTTTCTTGCCCTTACCAGGATGAAGTTGAGGAAACAATTTCCAACATTTCTCGACCCAATGCCCACTAATATTGCAGTGAGTACAAAAGTTCTTTTGAGCTCCTCTCTTCTCACTTGCCTTTAACCTTGGATGAGATTTTCTCCTTTCGGTCTCAATTCCAGTAGACATAAACATCTTCTCGATGATTTCTTTCCTTTTATCGCACTTATCTACACAATGGTTAGATGAAAGGAAAAAGGTGCATGGAAACATTCTCCTCAACATGTTATTCAAATCTATGTGTTGTTTTCCATTATAAAAAGCATTTGAATTAATAGAACAGTTATACCTATTTCTTTTGTCGTTTGGCTTACATTGCTTATGTGAGGAACTTGCATGGCAAGAAGAATTTAGCTTCCCTTCTTCTTCAACATTTTCATCTCTCTTTGGAGACGTTTTTCACTTCAAGTCCTCCTTACGCTTGAGGAACCAAGCGGGAACCAATTCTGGATGAAAATCCCAACATCTTGCCTCCTCATGTCCTCTCTTACAGCAAAAGGAACACAATACCCATGAGCTATCGCTAGAAGACCATTCTTCTTTTGCAACATAGCCTAAGCCTTCATATTTAGGCCTCTCCTTGGCCTCAATTGGATTTTTAATGCCTTGCTAGTTTACTCCAAGGCCTCCTCCCTTGTAACCCATCTTGGTCAAGAGCTTGGATCCAATGCCTTTACTATGTTTTTCAAAGGCTACAAATGAATTTACGTCAACACTTTCACATAAGGAAGAAGCATGTAAATTCTTACCATTTGCCGCATCTTTTGATTGACATACGAAGATGTTTTCAAACTCCCTTTTGATTCT
Organism: Pinus tabuliformis; assembly: GCA_031772625.1. Taxonomy (NCBI): domain Eukaryota; kingdom Viridiplantae; phylum Streptophyta; class Pinopsida; order Pinales; family Pinaceae; genus Pinus; species Pinus tabuliformis. The sequence continues at coordinate 979,639,740 of CM062816.1, read as the reverse complement.
GGATGTGTCCTCTTGGACTCTTTGGCTCTCTTCTTTCAGCTCCTCGAATTTGGGTGCTGATAGAACCTCATCTTCCACATCATGTGTACAAAAGGAAAAAACTTGTCCATCTACCTTCTCTAAGGGACTTTCTACACTAGCATCTTGCATAAGAGTTATAGAAAAACATGAATATTGTGGAGAAGATGGTGGTTTCTCACCATTCTTGTTACCTTCTTCCCTTGGGGAACATTATCCTCTTGGAGGTCTAGAGTTTTCAGATTGCAATTTGGTATTCCTCTCTTCATAGAGGACTTTCACCATTTCTACCATGTCTAAGAAAGCCTTTCTGAAAGCCTTCATATCCTCTGACATTCTTGTAGGCTCTCCTCGATGGGACATGCTTTGCTTGAAGCTTCTACTGCAATTTGAGGTAGAACGTGGTGGTAGAGATTGTAACAATCTTGCTCTCCTTTCCAAAACCTTCTCCTCAATGAGCTTCAAAACACATTCAGTTTAAAACAATTGCCAATTCCTCCTTTCACAAAGAAAACCAAAGGTCTGATACCAACTTGATCTGAAATGGAGCAAATTAGTAATGTTGTGCTAATTCCCCATTTGGAATATAAAAATGTGCTTGAGGTTAGTTTCATGAAGAAAACTTAAAACATGAAACCAAAACACTGAATGGAAGCATGCATCAAACAGTAATACACCATTCATTGTTAAAGGAGTTCACCCCTCCTGGGCTACATCTCCTTGGACCATCTCTAAAGGCATGACCCCTTCTCATTATGCTCAATCTCTAGAAAAGAAGAGTACATAAATTGTTGAAATGGAATGGCTAGTTTCTCCTTCAAAGAAACAACTTCTGTAAAATTTCTCACTCCATACACATGTTAACCTACAGTCAAACATGTAAACCTTCAGCAAACACAGGCATCTTACACCAAGACCCCATACTCCAACTTCCAAGAGCATAAACAGTACTACAATCCACTTGAAGTACTTAAACAAGTCTCTTTCTCCAAACACATATAGAGAAAATAAGAAATAAAGATACAGCACTGATGTAATGGTTGTTGTAGAAAGCACATGGAGGTTGTAAGACCCTTGCAAGGTCATATCCATCTTCAAAATCCCCCTTAAACTGAATCAACACTCTAGTTGACCAGGGCACCCATAGGCTTCACTTTACAAAAATCCTATCCAAAAGTGCTTCTTTGATCCTAAAACATGTTCCAATCATATCATAATGTCCAAAAATGGCTATCTAGCCCCATTTGGTCGAAAATTGCCTTAGTTATGACTTCTGTCAATCTTTCCATAATTTTATCCTCCAACTCTGGCTCACTTGTAGTTAAATTCATTATCTCAAGTTAAATCTGGCAGTTCTGCCGAAATTGGCAATCCTGCCAACTTTCCCTCCTATCTCGCAGTTAAGGCCGAGTGTTAACATGAAAAGTGGTCGTCTAACGGAAAAGGCGACAGTTTCACAGCCCTATCAGATATCGCAATCGGCAGAAAACCAGTGGTCAAGGTCTATGAACAAAACTGACGGAAAAGGCGACAGTTTCATAGCCCTATCGGATATCGCAATCGGCAAAAAACTAGTGGTCAAGGTCTGTGAACAAAAATGGGTGATGTGCAATGCGATATCAGCGGACCTGAAAGGAGTATTAACCGCATCCTATAGCTGCATCACATATAGATATCCTATCGCATTTTGCATCGGCGAAGAACTGGCAGTAATATAATGCGGGACTTTTCTGCGATTGCATATGCGATAAACCGCATTGCAACCGTGATTTTACCGGGGGTTGATCCTTATCCACTTACGATATGTGATTTGTGATCTCCTCGCAACCTGTCTGCATCTAGGCCGATTCTGTAATACTCGTTCACCTTTGCCAATCTACAATTGTGATATATCGCATCGCAACTCTGACTGCTCCCGGGCTGATTACCTTAACTCCTTTGATATGCGATATGCGGGACCCAATGGAAACCTGTCACTTGGTGCTTCCCCATTCGTTGGGACCTTTTCCATGTCATCCAATCCTACCACATGTCCAATTCAAACCTGAACTTTGATTTGCTCTAACTTCTGCATACGAGCTCGAATTTGAGTGTCTTTCACACCATTGGATTCAGAATGACAAGCTCTTTGATCTGAAGCTAAGCTTATCAAGATTCTAACACTTTTAATTTTTTTGGAAAATTTTGATCTCATCATTGTCTCAAACTTATAATCACTAGAATGCGGATGGACAGTGGGGCTCAATAATGCTCGATGATAGCAGGTGTTGTAGTAATACAATAAATGATGCAAAATGTTACATGATGAAGGAATGATGAGGCCAAATTTCAGGGATAGATCACAACGTTGGAATGTTGTAGTGATCACATTTTAGTGCCATGAAGAAATCGAAGAATCAAGAGAAGAAGGATGACTGTGTCTTGGTCTAGGAATGGAAATATAGGTCAAGGGTCTTGGTTCTAGTCTTCATTAATTGGAATCCCTATAAGAAGAATTTGTGCGGGTTTTCCTCTCAAAATGTGAGAGGTTTTGGCCTTGGTAGAAATCCAATGTCTTGTGTTCTTATCTCTTTTATTTTGGTAACTATTTGATGAATTGAAAAGAAACACTCTAATAATAACAAGTGGATAATTGTGCTAATAATAAAAGTTGAAAACACCTCGCAAATAGTTATCATGACTAGAAGAATATTAATTTCCCTAGATTCTTCAACAGAAAAGACCTCAATCGCTCACATACCCTTGTTGTGAGAGCGTCAAGAGGGCTCCAATCGCACACATGTCCATGTCATGGAAGTGACTGAGGCTCTAAGGAAGAGAAGTTTCAAGTTGTCTCATGGGTTGATCACCTGGAAGGGTTGTTTGGCTCCTTTAGGTTCTGTCACCTGTGTAGAGGGTCAAATTGGTTGTGTTTTTGTCTGTTCCACTTCCTTAATTGTACATAGGGAGTTGAATCATATTGTAGTAGCCTCTTGTTGCATGTTTACCCCAGTGGATCGGTTAACTTGGGTAAAACTGGGAGGAGGGTGTTACATAATGTACATTTGTTTGAAATAAACTGCATTCACTAAGCTTGGCATACAATGATGCTCTCTCAAAAATCTCAATATTGTTTCTAAGTGTTAGGGATACTCTTCTTCATTTTTATAATACATCAAGGTGTCATCAATGGATACGATAAAAGAAATTTTCCAGATAAGGACGCAATACATTATTCATAAATCACGTGAAAGTAGCTAGAGAGGTAGTCAAACCAAATGGAACTGCAACAAACTCATCATGCCCATACCTGGTCCTGAAAGCAATCTTGTATATGTCATCTTCCTTGATGCGTACTTGATGATATGCTAATCTCAAATCAATCTTCGAGAACACTTTTTCTCCCTTAAATTGATCAAACAAATCATAAATCCTAGGCAACAGGTACATGTTCTTGATGGTTGCCTTGTTCAACTACCTGTAATCAATTCATAGTTTGAGGGTACCATCCTTCTTCTTCATAAAAAACATTGGTGTGCCCCATGGTAACACACTTGGCCTAATGTATCCCTTGTCAATCATTTCATTCAATTGAAACTTCAACTCCACCAACTCTAGTGTACTCATCCTGTAAGGTTCCTTTTATGTTGTGTTACACCAGACAAATCCCTCTTGCAGACAAGAGAAATCTCCCTAGATCCTTGATGGAAACTAGAAACAAGCAAGAGAATTAAATTGACTCTTTCCCTAAGTTGGACTTGTTTGAATTATAAGAATTAGGGCTGATGGATAAGCCTCTTACATATTTCACTAAGTGCTCAATGGAGATCCCTTATTATGATTTGATGCATCTCCTCTATGCTTTATAAGACCTGCAATCATAGACCATAAAAGGATCAAAAGCACATGTGATATAATAATCCAATCAAAACTTAGCCTAGTGATCAAGGAAATTAAGAATTGAATCTTCCTTAATAAACATTATAAACAATTATAAACCATTCATCATTCCAATAAGACAAATCAATGGGAGAAAGTTTTCATTTGTATTGATCAAAGATAAAGAGGAGCCTTACAACCTTCTCCTTGATGTCATGAGGTCCCTCCCAAATTCCTTCAATCTCCTCCTTAGATGACAATCTTTCCAATCTCAAACTAACATCATAAGTTTATCTTCTCTCAGTTCTGACCCCTTCAATCCCTCTACCCTCTAGTCATTTTATAGGCCAAGAGGAAGAAGTTTCAGATCCAAAAGAGGAGGATGAGACTCCTTAATTGATGGATTAGGTTTCCATCAAAAAAGGGATTAAGATGCATCATCTAAGGGTTATAGTTCCAATGGTCATCACCTAGAAGCTTTCAGTTGCGAAATATTCGACCAACTATGTTTCTAGAATGTACTTTTTGTTTTTACTTTCTTGAATTCACCTACGCAGGTTTATATTGGCAGATAGAGTGCAGCTTTGCATTGTTCTCAGAGTTAATTCTAGCGAATGTGCAGGAAAAGCTATAAAAATTAGCGCAGATGAAACTTAATAAGGTGTGACGACTATTTCCCCAAATTTCTAATTTACTTCAAGATATTTTTGGTTGTTTTCCTTCTAAGGGAGTTCATTCAAACATGTTCATAGATGGTAAAAACACCCATAAATTGGTCAGGTTTCATGGTGACAAATTGATATGTAACAAATTTCCCCCTAAAGTGTGAAGGCTGAAAAATAAGTTTAAAATATTGAAGCGCTTTATCATTCCAAGAATCAGATCAGAGACAATGTTCAGAAACCTGCAGGTAACATTCAAGGATTACAATGCAAATGTATATCAATAATCATCATTGAGGTAGGCATTGCCATGCCCAGAGTAAAGTGAACTCAATGAAAAAGCATGGAAAAACCAAAATCATATAGATAGTAGACACAGCATGGACGCAGCCATCTGTCATAAATGGGTCAACATAATCATGAATATAAAATCTCATTGCAACCTAGATTGATGAAACTAGATCCAGGGTCTTTCTCTCCATCTCTCGATCCACAGTACAAATCTAACCATGTGAGTGAATGTTGCGAAGTCGAACATGTAGAAACCACTTGATTACCGGTGAACAATGTGAACTATTTACAAGTGCAAGAGAAACCACCAATAATGACAATGGTTCTCAAGGTACTTCCAGTACAATATATGAAGTGTGAATAGGTGATCTGAAGTTGAACACTCATAGAATCATTCGATCAAAGGCCAATTATGAGAGATTTTCATCGAAGGCGAGAAACCTGCCATTAAGGCATGCAGGTCTCAAGGTACTAAAGTCTTCTAGATCAGCTTCCTAGATAATGAGTTGAAGTCGATAGGAAGCGACCTGTTGTAGGAAAGCCTACGGCATGAAACATAATGTCAAGTTTTGAAAATAGTTTGTAAGGACTGAATCAAGGATGACCAACGTGATTGAAGGCTAGAATTTGCAATGGAACTTTGAACTAAGGTTGAACTTCTCTTGAACACATAATGACATGACAATTGACTTGGAAGGATTTGACTTAATGATAATAGCAAAAACCATGAATACTTTCAATGAGGTTCTATTAATTGTAAGGAAAATGGATTTCCCAACCCAGACATGAATGTAACAAAGTGTCGTGTTCAAGAGCAACATTATACCTTTAGAAATGAAAATGTTAAATGGACACCTTTTCCCAATTTTGCCCCACCATTATTGGCAAGTACCTCTTTATTTTTTACAAGCTTGAGGAGGATAACATATGCTTGGACTATAATCTCGTCCTTTGGATGATTCCATCGAAGTATTTTCTATTCCTTTGCAATAAGCCAACCAACCTACCATGCTTAAATCATCTGTAGAGGTCCATGTGCTTTCTCATTATTATACCATTATGACTCCTACTATTACTTGTCCAACCTATACCATTAGGTATTTAACGAACCCTATGAAGGAATGGTCCAGTCCCATTATGCTTAACGGGTCCTATACTATTTAGTTTTTATGAGTCTAGTAGAGTAACTCGATGTTGTTTTCTTTTAAAGAGTTTGAAAAAGACACAAAAGAGTTTGAAAAAGACACAAAAAGGAAACTCAATCAGTTCTTTTACCGCAAAATTTTAACGAGCCCGGAGAAAGTAAAGCTTGACGTTTTTCAGTTCTTAGAGAGTCAGGAGAAAAACATAAGTAGAATCCATCGGGTTCTTTTTCGAAAGTTTAAGTCCCTCAGGTCCAAAAAAGGATAAAATAATACAAGAGAGGACTCTATTGACTATGTTCGGTCAACGTATACCTTTTTCATAAATAATCCTAACTCAGTCTCTAAAAGGGGTAAAATTATACTCAGTGGAAGGCTGTTCATTTACTTGTACGAGTCCAAACAAGCAATTACTCAGCAATCTTTTCATTTTTAAAAGAGTCTGAAAAGGGCTTAAAAGAGGACTCTATGATTTTCACTTTTCGCAATTTTTTAAGAGCATGAAAAGTGATAAAAGTCTGTTAAATAGCCAAAATTATTTATCCTCTCTTTGTAACCTATCCTGCACATTTAAACTCAATAAATCATCATCACTGCTTGAAAAATATAAGATTTTCCCTCCTAAAAGGTTTTAAATATAAAAAATAATATTTTTTAGCTTAAAAACCCTGTAAAAGTGGGAAAAGTAAATTATTTTTCACCATTTGCATTTTTACCATTTGAGAGCACAGAGAGGAGTTTTTACCACCAAACTTTCGGGACTGATTCCAAGCTAACCAGTGGAAGAAATCACAAACTACTTCTTCTAGGTAGAAGATCTCTCCTTAACTTAGTTTTTCATCTGTTCAAATTTCCATTTTAGGCTTTCAGTTAATTTTTTGGGGCAAATGTTATGTCAAAAAATGCGCCCTCGGCCCTGCGCTAATATCCTTCAGTCAGGCCCGCGGAGTTGGGTAAAAATTTCCACATGGAAAATCATGGCCTAAAAATCTACATATCTATGCCTTGTCTGCAAAACGACGGCAGCGTAGGTGACGAGGGCTTTTTTTGAAAGATTGGGGCCCCAAAAACATGAGATTGATTTCAAAAATGATTCTAATCCTTTTAAAATATTCTTTTCAGGCTAATTGATTTTTCAAAATGGAGTGGAGGGAAAGAGAGCATGAAGCCAATGATTTGGTAGCTTTGGCAGATCTAGCTACCATGCAGGCTCTAAGAACTTGTGGCCTCCTGAAATACTGGCTCATTCTTGGGATGAAATATCAGGTAGATCTGATGACATGGCTGGTAATAACCTAGAATGTCAAGGAACAATGTTTTGTGATCGAATATCATCGCATTACCATTGATGTCAATGACATCTATTTGTTTACGTCAGGGAGCTGACATTTCATTATTTGGATAGAGGACAGGAGGAGATACTGTTGATGGGTATCTATGATTCTTTTGCAAGGGTGCACCACTCAAGGATGGCATAATTGATATTCATGCCATCGATCTCTTTTCCCTGAGGACCATTACTTTCACTGTTAGCAAGTTGTGTGGCAGCGTTGCCCTTCATTTATCCACACGGACGCAAATGCAGACTATCGTGGAATGTTGGGAATCCACAGTGTTCAACTGTTGCCATGCAATGGTGGTAAACATGAAGGGGCAGTTCAATAGAATGGGAAACTAAATAATTTTTGTTATGGCACCATTCTTATTGCTTTCACCCTAGAAAGGATTCCTCTTCTTCATCCATAGCAGATTCTAGAAGATGAGGGGGAACCTAGGGATTTGTGAATGATGAGGTGGGTTTCACTTATGGTCCGTCATGGAGGCGATGGACCAGTAGTGAGGTATACTCCTGAGTTTTTTGACTGGTTAGTCCAACAAATCATTTTGGTCGAGAACTTCCCATATGCCAGGATGGATTACAAAGGTGATCCCGATATCCCACTTCCATCTGGAACTCAGTGGGGTGATCTAGGTGAGAGTTTCTCATTTTCACATGTTTTCATTTTTTTTTAATTTGTGTTTTTGTCTTCAAAGGCTGATTATCTGAAATGCATGTGCAGATGTGGGCCAAAAACAACTAGCATGGCTGAGGGAATTTGACATACGAGGCGAGCAGCATATAGCAACTGTGGCAGCTAACCCGAAGGCAAAAGAGATTTTGACAGAGCTGGAACACAACCTCGACAAGTTGACTTTGGATATCCGAGAGACTGGGATGGATGACATTCCTCGCCCTTATCAGAGACATGTAGTTTGGATTCCAGGGCCACTTAGATGATTACTGCATCAATTTTCTCGTGCTTCATTTTCTATCATAAGCATCATCATGCTTAGTTGTTCTAGTTTCTAGGACCAAATTTTTTTATTTTTGGTGTCAACATATTCGGAAAATAAAAGGCCGCGAGGCCTTACATCCTCGGATGACATATTATGTAGACATACTTTTATACAAACTCTATTTTAATGAAAAAAATATTACTTTTGCCTCCATATCATCTTGATCAATGTATGAAAGGATATTGTTTTTAATTTACAAATGTTGCAAATGTTTATTTAACACATGGTTAGCCAATGCATCTATCAATGTGTTTAAATATCTTGGAATGTGTTGATATTCGATATAATCAAATTGCCTTTCCAAAAAGCGGACCCGTAAAAACATTCTTAACATTGTTGGACTCATTACTGTATAGACATTGTTTAAATGTAATACTACGAGCTGCAAATCTAACCTAATGATCAAACCTTGGATACCAAATGTGATGGCATCAGCTAATAGCTCAATGAATGTGCTGTATTTTGCTATGTTTTTTTTTGTTTGACCAAGGCATATTTTATGAATAGATACTACCTCATCACTGGGTGAATAAATAACCCAAGCTACGGAAGATAAATTCTAAGTACTACAACTAGTGCCATCAGCAAAGCCAATGTAAGTCTGAGGAAATGTCGACATCTACAAATCAAGTGCAAAACAAGATAAGCAAGAGAAGTAGTAGAAAATGTGAAAAACATTAACTATCACACATACCTAAAAAAGGGTAAAAAATGTACAAATCTCCACCAAAATTTTATGCACAATATTTCTTTAGGTAAAGGTCATTTCTAGGCTTTCCTAAAGGAATGCCATCATAATCAATCGGCTCATAGGCTCCTTTAGCTAATATGCTTTTTATGATGTAAGGGCCATGCCACATGGGTTCGAACTTTCCCACACCTAACTTGTCATGAGCTTGATCATAAACCAAGACTAGGTCACCTTCTCAATATAAACGAGGATTGAGGTTTTGATCAAATTGAGCTTTGAAATGTTTTTTGTGAGCTTCGCTATCCAGTGAGGCATCACGGCGATTTTCATCTAAACTTGCTAAATATACAAAACGTTCTTCGTCTATAGAGGTAGCAGGCAGTGATTCGATAGCTAGTTTTAAGGATGGGATTTCACATTCAATTGGTAATACTGCTTTCAAACCATAAACAAGTTGGAAAGGAGTAAAACATGTCGATGTTTTTGCAGTAGTATGGTAAGCCCACAGTGCTGAAAAGAGAATGGAATGCCAGTTTCCTTTATGAATACCAACTATCTGTTTAATCATATTGGTTAAAACTTTATTGACGGATTCAACTTGACCATTAGCTTGTGGATAGTAAGGAGTAGAGCTATCATGGCGTAGGCCGAGCTGTGCGGATAGTTCAACCATCATAAAGTTACGAAAATGACTACCATGGTCTATAACAATAGCTTGCGGGACACCAAACCGAACAATCACATGATTGAAAATGAAAATTGTTGTAGTTTTGTCATCGTCTCTAGATGTAGGCATCGCCTCGGCCCATTTTGTAAAGTAATCAACTACAAGGATAATAACCCATGCCCCCCCTATCGAGTGAGGGTTATATGTAATGAAATCGATGCCCCATTTGGCAAAAGGACTAAAAGCTATGATAGGGTGAAGAGGAGTTCAAGGTGCTCTCATTTTGCAATCGTAGATTTGGCAATTATGGCATTTGCGGACTGCAGTAATGCGATCTTTAAACATTGAAGACCAAAAATAATCGACACGTAATATCTTTTGGGCAGTAGAATACCCATACATATGGCTGCCACATGCTTCTGAATGGCAGTCATTTAATGTTTTTTCGACCTCTTGGGGAGTCAAACAACGTCGAAATATAGAATTAGTACCGCGATGGTAAAGAGTGTCACCAATAATATTGTATTGTTGGGATTCATATCGGATCCGACAACGATCATTTTTAGATAACTCGGGCCTAAAGGTTTGTGTTTGGAGATATATAATGATATCTCCATACCATGGATCTGACATACTAATAACAAAGAGAGATTCATCAGCAAAGGAATCTTTTGCTACAATTTCTATATCAATATGAGGAAAGTCACATAATAGTTCGGCGAAAACCAAATATTTCTTTGATTTTGATTTTTCAAATTCTAAATAAAACTCTTGTAATATAACTATCCATATGGAGTACTTTCCCCCTAGAAATTGGTTAGTGAGAATGTACATCATACGGTTACAATCTAAAGTGACGTTGTTTTTCAGAGAAGTATATAGTGACGGAATCATTGAACAGCTTGAACAGCTGCCAAGGCTAGCTTCTTTACATGTGCGTATTTAATCTCGGTTTTAGTGAGATTTCTACTCAAATAATAAATCACATGTTCCCTGCTAGAATCATCCTCTTGGAATAACACCATTCCAATAGTGGCATTGGACGCAGCTAAGTACAGAAAGTAGTCTCGATGATAATCAGGTGGATGCAGTAATGGTGCATTAGTTAGTGTAGGTTTTAATGCATCAAAATCTTGATCCACAAGCTCATCCCAGAAAAAAGGAATGCCCTTTTTCAAAAATCGAGTAAAACCCTAGGTTAGTTCAGCATAATTGTGGATGAATCTACACAAAAATTTTGCTTTCCCTTACAAATTTTGGAGTTGTGTAAGGCTAGAAGGAGCACGCAAATTCAGAATTGCCTCCACCTTGAGGGGCTCAACACAAATGCCATCTTTCGAAATGATGAAACCTATAAGTCGACCTGATTGTACACAAAAGACACATTTGTGCGAATTCAAGTGAATATTGTAATGCCTGCACCTAATGAAAATTGCTTTTAAGTGCAATGGTGATCCTGCATTTTCATTGAATGAGCCGGAAGGTCATCTAAACAAGGCTGAACAATATGCTTTATATCATGGAATGCATAAGACATTGCTCGTTGAAAAGTTGCGCCAACATTTTTCAGGCCAAATGGGATTTTGCAATAATAAAATGTCCCCCATGGGCATATAAACGCGGTTTTGTACTGATCTGTAGGGAGTATGTTTATCTAATTATAGCCAAAAAATCCATCCATGAATGAAATTTTTTCATTCCTGGCACAGTCATCAACAATTTGGTCGATATACGAAGTTGGATAATTGTCCTTGGGACAAGATTTATTAATATCTCTGTAATCAACACATACTCGAATAGTTCCTTTTTTTAATTAACGAGTACAATGTTTGATACCCAATCAGTCAAAGGAATGGGGTAAATAAATCATTCTTTCAACAATTTTTCAACTTTAGTTTTGATAGCGGCAGCTTTTCGTGGATGTATAGGACGTAATTGTTGTCTAACAGGCTTAGCATCCAGATAAGTTTTTATCTCATTTACAACTATGCTAGGGTCGATTCCTGGCATTTCTTTGTATGACCAGGCAAAGATGTTGCGGAATTCCTGAAATAGGGCTTTATAGGTTTGGATCTCTTCTAAAGAACAAAAAACTCCTATATGAATATTTTCAGTTATCCCAGGTTTCATTGAGATACCTATGGGTATCATTGCTGATATGTTCCTTAAATTTTGTTCAGAATTGGAAGAAAGGGTAGTTATGGGACATTGAGGATCACTAAGAGCCTCAGATGAAAACAGAGATGAGAAATTATTGTCAATTTTGTCAAAGGATGGCAAGAAGGTTGAACGATGAAGAGTATCATTCCATGGCATTTCATTCCATAATCCCTTCATCAGCTAAGAAATATTTGTTAAAAGGATCAGGCATATATATTGGTTCCAAGCGTGACAAATGAGAATATTCATCAATAATCGTATTCATTCGATTGTTTTTAGATGTTGATAAGTTGGAAAAGGACTGAATTTCCTCATAAGCCAACTCAAAAGGGCTACGAGGCATCTCACTGCCATATAAGACTATTTCTGACTCTAAAGGTACTTTCCACGGATCTCTCAATTTGAAAGTACTTGATGTAATCATATTAATCTGGGCATCATTATGAGGGAAATTGGGTGGAGGGAACGCGAAAGTTCCCATCAAAGATGAGTCTTTGAGAAGACCAACACCAACTTCTTCATATGGAGTCGTTAATTTTCTGACAAAAGGCACACTACCAGTGGAATTAGGGTTTGAGGTATAGTAAGGTAATTGGTCTACCTTCACAATTCTTCCTTTGCGAAGAAACATGATCATCCTTGATCCAAGTGGATCTTCAAAAACCAATGGCATGGTAAAAGGCTCAAAACTCAGAGTGGCATAATTTGGATAAAATTAGCATCGAATCAAAGTGTTTGTCATCCTAATTCCAATGGTACGAACGGAACTCAAATCTGAGTTTATATGAAGAATATAGAGCAAGTCAAAGTTTATGTTTGACTTGTTTAGGTGGCAAGAGGACATGACGTGGAAAACACTCTCAGCGAATGGAGAAGCGCCAAGTGGAAGGCTTCCATTGGTCTCACATATCGCAGATTGCAGAAGAAAGAGGTCGCGGTTTAAGTAAAATCGGCCATTGTTGCGATGCGATCAAATCACAATCGCATTTCGCAAGGGTTAAAAAATTGGCCCCCAGAGCAATCCAAGTTGCAATGCGATCGCAATCGCAAAATCATGTTGTGATTTGCGATATCGCAATCACATTTCACAAGGGGAAGTAGGCGCATGTTGTATCAAACTTGGGTTTCGCCGATTGAGATTTTCTATATGAACCCCCAAACCCGATATATTATATATTATGGTTAATAAGTTTGTCAGGTCCACAGTTATCGTAGGGTGATTGTTGTATGGGCTTTGGGTCTACCCGCCTATTGGAAACGTTGATAGGGGGAAATGCCGATAGTAAAAGGTCGTCGATTTAAAAGCACATTTAAAGAGTTTTTTCGTGTTAAGTAAGGGTTGTTGCCACAAACCGAGATTCTTGATATTAAATCAAACCGCTTCCTAACTTTGTCGTTTGTTTGGAACTGCCCGGGTATTGAGGGATTTTATCGCCAGCATATATAAAGGTATGTCCGTGTCGAAGAAATGCAGAGAGGACTGGCATATTAGTTCAGAAGCCATTGTGTGCAGCAAACCCTGACCTGGCAACAAGCTAGGACCTTTCCTTGAGCAGTAGGGAGGTTCCCAGAAGGTGCAGAAGACCTGATTAACCGAATTGGGTGTTCGGATAGGCGTTTTTGCACGATTTTTTGCCAAGATTTCAATGGTACTGTCAGTTTCTAAATATAGGCTCTCCATTCTTCTTCCATCTTCCAGCTTGGAGGTATAATGATTGTAAAGAATGTTGCTTGTACTTTTATCTCTTTTTATGCCACTTAATGAAAGAAGGCCTCCCCACTATTAAGCAGGGCCCAGAGACGTAGTCCAAATTGGACGAACTTCGTAATCAAATCTTTGTGTCATGGTTTCTTGCTTATCGTGTTATTTCCACATTGTTTTATGTGTTTTTAAGTTCCATGGTTAATAAGCTCTGTTTCATGTAATTCTGATGCATCTATAAGTAAAAGATCTTGGATCAAGTTTGGTATCAGAGCAGGTCTTTGTTGATGCAAATTGCATGAGTATATGCTAACTCAAAACAAGCTGCGAAAAGGAGAAGGAATGTTTAAGTCCTTTGATCCTAAAGCAGGACGTACACAACGAAGAAGAAACATGACAAATGAGCAAGCATGTTGGGAAGAGGAACATAATTTCCATAAGGTATTCTACAATATGGCAGAGGAAGTGGACAAGTTGTTTTCAGAGTATGAGAAGGCATTTCGGCACAATAAGGAAGGTGTTGATGATAATAGATCAGAAAATCATGAAGGTGGTGGAGAAGAGCCTCCTCCCTCTCCTTCTTCAAGTGATAGTTCTCATCACTCTAATCGTGATTCCAAACATACATCTAAGAAATTGTTCTTCAAGCTAGATGTAAAGTTTGACCTGCCCATGTATAATGGAGAGTGTAGTGCAGAAAAACTTAACAATTGGATAATACATATAGGGGTCTACCTCCGGATTCAGAATATCAAAGAAGATGAGGCAAAGGTCCAGTTAGCATCTCTTCGGCTGAGTGGCACTACTCTCGTTTGGTGGGAGAGCAAGTTGCAGAAGGGCAGCAAAAATTCGGGTAACCTTCTTTCCTCTTGGTCCAGTTTTATTTCTGCATTGAAAGACCAATTTTACCCTTTGGGTTATAAACAAAAGGCACTAATGGAATGGAAATATCTAAGGCAAGGTAAAGGCAAAAATGTGCAAAGCTTCACTGAAGAATTTCATAAACAAGCATTGAATTTTGGCATCTCATTAGATTCACCTGAGACTGTAACTAAGTATGTTGGTGCGCTACATAGTTACATAAGACACTCACTGTTATTATTTGATCCTACTACGATTGATGCGGCTAACGTAAAGGTGATTCATCTTGAAATTCAAGGCAATAATGACAGAGATGATCAAACCAAGAAAAAACCATTCAACCCTTAGCATGGAAAATTCTAGAAGAACGGCAAGGGGAAGGCTAAGAAGACCATCGCATCCAAGAAAGAGGACAGAGAAACACCATCTTGCACGCATTGCAAGAGATAGTTTCATGACGAGGACCACTGTTGGAAAATACATTCGGAGTTGAGACCAAAGAGATTCAGGGGAAAGGGCAAGCAGAAGATAGTGGCAATGGCGCAACAGGACCTTGGATCAGATTCTGGCGATGAGACATTCATCACAACCATGGGCACAAAAGGTACTCCCTTTTTTAGTAATAATTTTGATTCAATGGAAAGTACTAGTTATTTGAATGAGCCTGTAAGTAATGAGCGAAAGAGAATTAAATTATTCGACAGTAGAGTTATTATAAAACACACAAAGGTGGAAACTCTGTTTGATTCAGGTTCCCAAGCAAACTTAATCTCAGAGTCCTTAGAGAAAAAGTTAGGCCTCGAAACTAAGCCTCATCTGAGTCCAAACCTGCTTGTTTGGGTAAGCGATAAAGCAAAATTACAAGTCACCAAGAAGTGTAGGGCCATATTTTTTATTGCTTCCAGATTAGTTGATGAGGTAGAGTTAGATGTTGTGCCTTTGGATATCTATGGAATTCTCTTGGGAAGTTCGTATCTATATGACAGAAAGGAAGTTTTCTTTCGGCACAAAAATAAATACACCTGACGAAGGATGGGGTGGAATATATAGTTATAGGTCATCATACAAAAGTTAGTGCTAGTCTTGTCAGTGCAGGATAGATTAAACGACTGGTTAATTCCAATAAAGGGTGCACGCTCATGGTAGTGAGAGCGAAAGAGGCCAAGACGACTGACACTTTCAAAGGTTGTGATCCTAATCATAAGAAAGAATTGTTTGAAATTATTTATGACTATGATGGATTGTTTCAGGAACCGAGAGGATTTCCCCCAAAACGGGAAATCCAACATGAGATCCATTTATAATAGGATGTTCCTTTAATGAATATTGGCATGTACAAGATGGCTTCTATCGAGATGGAGGAGATCAAGAAACAGTTGCAGGAATTGCTAAATCAAGGGGTCATCAGACCAAGTTCTCCGTGCGGCTCACCAATCATGTTGATGCCAAAGAAAGACGGCACATGGAGAATGCACATAGACTACAGGGAGCTAAACAAAATTAAAATGAAGAATCGATGCCCTCTCCCTCACATTGATGAATTATTAGATCAGTTGAAAAATGTTTTCTATTTTACAAAACTGGATTTGCGTAGTGGATATCACCAGGTTAGAATTGTAGAGAAAGACGTCTGGGAGACTGCATTCAAAACCAAACAGAGGTTGTTCAAATTGATGGTGATTTCATTCAGATTGTGCAATGCTCTAGCCACGTTTATGAGGGTAATGAATGATCTGTTTAGGCCATTTCTTGATTTTTTTTTTTGTTTGTATATCTTGACGATATTCTTGTTTATAGTAGGACATGGGATGAACATGTATTTCATGTGAATAAAGTGCTTGATGTTCTTAAAAATGAAAAATTGTATGTGAAACTATCAAAGTGTGAGTTTGGGAATACCTCTCTGGTTTATGTAGGCCACATAGTCAGTAATGGGCAATTGAGGATAGATCCCCCTAAAGTAGATGCAATTATGAAATGGCCTGAGCCCAAATGTTATAGAGGTTTTGAAGCTTTTTGGGCATGGTACAGTATTGAAGAAGGTTCATTGCGAACTTCTCTGTTATCACAACTCCCTTACACGCATTGCCCAGTGCAAAGTAGACCTTTCAGTGGGGAGGAAAGCAAAAGAAGTCCTTTGACACGCTAAAAGAGAAGATCAGCACAGCACCCATGCTATCCTTACTATACCTTCAGTATCCTTTTGATATTGAAACAGATTCTAGTGGATATGCCATAGGTGCTTTATTGATGCAGCAAAGGAAGCCTCTATGTTACCATTCGGAGACTTTCTCCTAGGATATTGTGAATTATCCCACGTATGACAGGGAGTTGTACGCCTTGGTTCAGAGTGGAAAGAAGTGGAAACACTACATGATCAGTAAGGAGACCATCATTCATACGGATCATCAGCCCTTGCAGTACCTTCAGTCACAAACCAAGCTTCAACAAGCCCGTCATTTTAGATGGATGGGATTCCTCTAGCAGTTTCATCTGGTAATAAAATACAAGAAGGGCACCAACAACAAAGTAGCATATCTGTTTTTCTTTCCCTCCTATTTTTGCATCTGTAGTTTTGCAAAATTCTAGTTTATCGTTAGAAGGTTATGCTGAACAATATGCTAATGATAATGATTTTAAAGAGATTTATGCAAAATTGACTTGGATTGTAGGTGGAGAATTATTACTTGAAGGGAAAACTATTGTATCACCTTGGAAAACTGTGCATGCCCATAGATGAAAGGGTACATGTAGTCCGAGAGGTTCATACCTCTCTTGTGTCTAGTCATTTTGGGGTTGAAAAAACTTTATGTCATTTATAGACATTTTGTTTTTGGCTTCATATTGAAAACATTTGAATCGCTTTGAAAAGGGTTGTGTGTTGTGTTCTGTTTCAAAACCCTCTAATAGAAAACTTGGGATCTACACACCACTCCCTATTCTGATTCAACCATGGGAAAGTGTGTCCATGGAATTTCTAGGTGGTTTGCCTATGTCTAGGAAAGGTCACGACCATTTGTATGTTGTCATGGATCGTTTTAGTAAAATGTGTATTTTAATGCCTTGTAAAAAGCAGGTCACTGCTAAGCAGACTGCTTATCTTTTCTTTCAACATGTTTGGGTCCATTTTGGGTTGCCCACATCTATTGTGTCAGATCGAGACTCTCGCTTTCTTGGGGAGTTTTGGACCATCTTGTGGAGAATGATGGACACTAAGCTGAAAAGAAGTACAGAATTTCATCCACAAATTGATGGGCAGACAGAGGTCGTCAACCGCACCGTGGTACACTTGTTATGAGGCTATTGTGGAAAACATCCCAAGTTGTGGGATGAACAACTTCCTTATGTGCAGCATGCATACAATCGAGCAGCACATTCATCCACACATAGCTCACCATTCGAGACATGTTTTGGCTATCTACCAAGGGATCCCTTAGACATGGTCTTTAAGAAATATGAGGATGGAAATGGATGAGATGATAGGGACAAATCATGGAATTTTATTCAGTGGATACAAGTGATTCATCAGGAAATACAGGAGTAGTTGGAGAAAAGTCAGGCTCGGTATAAAGCTAGACATGATAAGCACCGAGTTGACCATCAGTTTCAAGTTGGGGACAAGATATGGCTCCACATCAACAAGGATAGAATGAAGGGAGAAGGGAAGAAATTGAGACCCATTTGATATTTTCCCTTCACCATATTGGCAAAGATTGGAGACAATGCTTTTCATCTTGACTTGCCCGCTTATATGCAAATGTACTCAGCGGTAAATGTTGAAAACCTGAAGCTTTATGAACCTCCATTGATTATGGATACCGAAGAGGTTGCACATATTCCTACAGTGGATGATTTTGCACCAGAGTATCTAGAAAAGTTGCCCGAAGATATCATACTCGATAGGAAAACCAGAACTTCACGACGGGGACATGTGGAGTGCATTTGTGTTGGCTTCAAAGGAATGAAGGATGGAGAAATAAAAAGTGAGGGAGCAATTTCCTCACTTTCTAATTGACTAAAAATTCTTTTGGCGGTGCAAAAGCTCTTAGTGGGGAGGATTGATCCAGGTGGATCTTCAAAAAGTACTAGTGGCATCGTAAAAGGCTCAAAACTCGTAGTGGTAGAATTTGGATAAACTTAGCATCAGATCAAAGTGTTCGTCAACCTGATTCCAACGGTGTGAATGGCACTCAAATTCGAGTTCATATGAAGAAGATAGATCAAGTCAGATTTTATGTTTGACTTATGCAGATGGCAGGAGGAGATGACATGGAAGACACTCTCAGTGAATGGGGAAGCGCCAAGTGGAAGGATGCCATTGGTCCCACATATCATAGATTGTAGAAGAAAGAGGTAGTGGCTTAAGGAAAATCATCCATCGTCACGATGTGATCAAATCGCAATCGCATTTTGCAAGGGTTAAAGAATCGACCCCCAAGGCAAGCCAAGTTGCGATGCAATCGCAATTGCAAAATCACGTTGCGATTTGCGATATCACAATCGCATTTCACAAGGGGAAACAGTCGCATATTATATCAAACTTGGGTTTCCACCAATTGTGATTTGTGATATGGACCCCCAGACCCGATATATTATATATTGTGGTTAATAAGTTTGTCGGGTCTGTAGTTATTGTAGGGTGATTATTGTATGGGCTTTGGGTCTACCTACCAATTGGTAACATCGATAGGGGGAAATGTTGATGGTAAAAGACCGTCAGGTTAAATGCATAGTTAAAAAGTTTTGTTGTGTTAAGTAAGGGTTGTTGCCGCAACCCACAATTCTTGATATTAAATCAAACCTACCTGATAACTTTGTCGTTTGTTTGGAACTGTCGAGGTATTGAGGGATTTTACCACCAACATATATAAAGAATTGTATGTGTCGGAGAAATGCAGAGAGGACTGGAAGATTGGTTCAGAAGCCATTGTGCGTAGTAGACCCTGACCTGGCAGCAAGTCGAGACCTCGCCTTGAGCAGTAGGGAGGTTCTGAGAAGGTGCAGAAGGCCCAATTATCTGAATTGGGTGTTCGGATAGGCATTTTTGCACGATTTTTCGCCAAGATTTCAGTGGTACTGTCTGTTTTTGAAGTTGGGCTCTCCATTCTTCATCCATATTCTAGATTGGAGGTATAAGGATTGTAAAGAATGTTGCTTGTACTTTTATCTCTTTTTATGCCACTTAATAAAAGAAGGTCTCCCCACTATTGAGCAGGGCCTAGAGACATAGTCCAAATTGGACGAACTCCATAATCAAATCTTTGTGTCATGGTTTCTTGCTTATCATGTTATTTCCGCATTGTTTTATGTGCTTTTTAAGTTCCATGGTTAATAAGCTTTGTTTCATGTAATTCTAATGTATCTATAAGTAAAATATCTTGGATCAATCCTAAAATATGACGAGACTACTGCCGACATGGCATAAGTCTAGCTCCAACCAAGCAAAAGGTTATAGTCAAGTTAATAATCAAAAACCTCAACGTCTATTGAAATTGTTTTACCCTCTAATTCGATTAGTAAATCATTTAAAAGACCATAAGGACAAAAACCTCTTCCATCAAAGGCTTTCAAAGTTGTGGGAGATTGATTGGTTGTTGGAGAACCTAAATATTTCCAACAAGCAATGGACATAATACATGTTGATTCTCCTTTGTCAATCAATTTTCGAAAAAATCGTCGAGTTTTGACATGAACTGGTATCTGAAAAGTCAATTAGTGTGGGAGACGCGGAACATGATTTTCGAGATCGAAAACAATCAAATTGGAGTCATAAGGATCTACTACTCCAATGGCTTATAATAATAACTTCCTTTGTGTTGGACAAGTCTGCAGCACTTCACAAGCCGACATTGTTGAAGGTGACATAGCCAAATCTTTGACGATGTTATAGTTCTAAGCAGCCCTAACTTGAGGGTTAAAGGCTAACTTTTGAAGCATACCCTTAGGGGGCGGACGAATTATCATATTAGGGTTTAGTTTTTCAATATGTAATGGTTCAGAAGAAGGAGGAGTAGATGTGGAAGTTTGACCAGTTGGACTGGAGTCATCTCCATCTTCAACAGGACTCTTTGATGTGTAATCTTTGGATCTCGTTGCTACTGTAACTTTGGAAGACATCATCATGATATTTTCCAATGCGGATGAGGAGTATTGGTCATGAGAGACCATTTTGTTGTCTTAGGGAGGAAAGGGGTCCTTCAAAACAGTAGGAGTGGGTGAAACTTTGACAAATTTAGAAACTTCAGCACGATGTGGGCATTCCTTGGTGTAATGATCTTCATCACAAATTAGGATAACGAGGCTTCTTCTTTTCATCATACGGTTCGTTCTTGTTTGATTTCTCCTTAGAACGAGTGTGTTGTTTATCTTTCCCTTTCCCTTTTTCTTATTTCCGGATTGCTTACCTTTGTCGGTAGATGATTCTACGACATTAATTTCCAAAGTAATTTCGAGAGAGGGATCTTCTTCAAGTGAATTAGATAAAGCTTAAATCTGAGTTTTCTTAGAATTTTTCTTTTTACTCTTATATTTTTGGCTCACATAACCAATCATACCATCAATGGCATGTGATCCTATAAGGGTTCGATTAGTTTGACCAGGGCAGGGTAAATCTGGGATCTTTTCATACAAAGTACCGGACTGAGCATAAACAAGATCAAGGTATTGAGCATGAGAAATTACTTGCTCCTTAGTTACAACACCTCATTTGGAAACAGCTTCAATTATCACTGGTAAAAGAGACTTTATGAACCATTCGGCCAAAATCTGGTCTCGAATGTAACTTTAACTAGGCGATGTCTTCGTCTCCATTCATGAATGTGATCTGATGTATGGGTTGATGTTCACTGTTTTAAAGAGGTCAAAAGTTTAGTTCCATTACAATAACGAATGGGCAACTAGAAATGAGTCAAAAAGTCTGTAGCAAGGGTGTTAAATGTACTAAAGGAAGCTCGGGGAAATTCTACATACCATTTGGTTGTCGAAACAATTAATATTCATTGAAAATGTCGTATTCTAATAGAATCGTCGATTAATGAGTTGGACGCGCACCAAATATGATAGATCATAACATAGTTTGATGGGTCTTCATCCCACTTACCTTCAAACTTAGGGATGTCACTGGGCAACTTAGTAGGAATAGATGTCCAAAACGGTAAATAAAGAAGAGGGTCATTAGTTAACTAAGCGAGGTCAGGAAAATCCAAAGGTTCAATGAAAGGAAACTAGTGGTTAAGATCCTAAGATGGATATTGGTAACCCTGGGGGACGAGTCCTGTACTAAGAGGAGGATACCCAGGATATCCTGGAATAGCGTGAGTAGTTGGAATCTACATAACTCCTGGATATCTAGGATGATCCATACCATATTGTGGTTGCATAGGTACTTGAAATGTATGACCTAGGTATGGTTGATTATGAAAGAGAAGACACTAACCCATTTACCTTGAATGAACTGTCCTTGAAAGGGTTGATTTTGCAAAGGTTGAACTTGGAGAAATTGAGTTTGAAAAGGTGGACCTTGAACAAACTGACTCTGGGGTTGACCTTAGAAAGGTTTCCCTTGAAATGGAACTTGCATATATGGGACATTAGGTTGTACAAAAGGTATTTGGGGCATGGACGAAATTGTAGGAATAGATTGAACCCTAGATACCTGAGGGATAGACTGAACAAGGGGTTGCACCGTTACTTGTGATGTAAGTGGGATAGTTACCTGTGATACTCTTGGAATTGGGGTTTGAGGCAAACCTAAACCTAGATTCTGAACAATCGTTGGTACAATAGACTAAACCAAGGTTTGAGGAGTACTCAGGACGGGATGCTGGAGTGGTTGTTGGGTAGGTGTCGATGGATTAACTAGGGAAATCGGTTGGACTTGAAAAGGTAATTGTTGTGTAGGTTGTCCAATAGGTTGAACAGGTTGATACACTGGCACTTAAGAAGTAAATGGAATTGGTGGTTGATTTAACGAAGGGTTCCAGATTGTATTCATTTTAGGGTAAGACATTCCAATGGTGGGTTGAGGCATAACAGGTTGACCAAAACAGGTTTGAGACATTTGAGCATAATTAAGATAATTTCTGTCAGGGGGTTGTCCCCCGCACCCCCGTTGTAGGGTAAGATCCACCTAAAGGTTGTCCTCTGGGTGGAGGATACGATGGTTTCCCCCCAAGCATGTAATAACCACCTGTCGAGTTGATTTGAGGATTACCAACATTTCCGGAAATCATATTAATAAATTGTTCAGATGTCAAAACTTCATTGGTAGGCTTAATTACACCAATTGACATGTTTGAAGATGAATTTTAGGAAGAAGCTCCTGAATAAGATCCAGCGAGAGAGTGATATCCAAGCGGTAGAAAACCACCATATAATGTTGACTTCGGAGAAGTAGAAAACATAGATGTGTCTGATGGGGTACTTCTAGAAGCCATCATAGACCAGTCAAAACCTGGTACGGTAGAGTAAGGAGTCATGTATCGCAGAATCCCTTGTCCTAAAAAGTTCAAGGGTGTGAAATACCAAGAGTCAGGGTGAAGAGATCTAAACAAAAGATTCAAGATATCGATGGTTCACTGGTAGAAACTATTGGTTCTTCCTCTTCGTGTAAAACAAGTTCTTCGATGCTAATGAGACCAGGAGGGATACTATCAGTAATAATAAGTTTAACACACGGTGAATGTGGAGGATCTGGAATATGCTTTGTAGTAGGTGTATAAGTCTTACGTTCATAAATATCATACTCAGGTTCGTCAATATATGGTTCAGAAATGGGTTTTGTATATCAAAAGCCTCCAGTATCATATTCAGTTCGAATGACTTCAGTAATTTGTAAATCAGTTCCTCTTGAATGTGATACTAATTCTTGAGTTTGATCTAGTTTGATTTTTGTCACTTCAAGGCCTAAGATAGTAGATGTTTCTGATTGATTAACCTCAGTTCCTTTTACATCAAAATCTATAATAGTATAAGTTTTAGTTTCTGTTGTAGTTCTGGATCCTGATGATTTAGATTTTTCAGCTTTTATCTTTTCTAAATGACTCAGTGTATGTAGAAATTTTGAATAATATGACACTTATTCACAGAGATTATCCTGATTATACACTATTGTGGAATGCATGCATAATACATAACCTCCTCTACGTTGATCATCAATTTTGCAGAATTAAAAACAATGAAACATCAATCGCATGCGCACATTAACACAGTATGTAATCGGGGAAAGCATACAGTGGAAAACCCCCAACTATATGTATATTATAATGATAGAGAACATGTAACAATACATAGTACAATACTCCTCACAAGTACTCAGTACTATCTCCACCTGCTACACACAAACTAGCTCAGATCTGAATCAAGTCACAGGTTCAAATCTCCTCTGTTGTCTGCCTGCCTCTACTGCGCAATCCAAAGCAAGAATGGTGTATGATCCAAGCTCGGTTTCCTTGGCTTGTACTGCAAAATCCTCATTGGTAATCTCCATCAATGCATGTGCAAATCTCATGCACATCTATAGTCACAACTGATAGCAGTCTCACTCTTTCACCCACCTCTAACACTTGTCTCCACTGAACTCTCCATGCACTGAGTTAACTGATGTATTCTTTAGTTGCTTTATGAGTTAATAATTAGTGAATTAATTAATAATTAATTCACATCACTCATCACTAGTGTATTCTGCAGTTAGACTAAATACAACTAGTTCAACCAAGTCAAACTGAACACAACTCCATTAACTCCTCAATCAACTCCACCAAACTCAACCACTTGAGTTCTAACTGAAGTCCATCATGCAATAGCTCAACTGACCCATAAGAAAAGCATATTTCCTTCTGACAGTTGCATGTGCCACATCCGTAGCTCGAACTGAAGTGCTCCAAGAGGATAAGATAATGTTTATAGTCCAAATATTATTAAGAGCTAATAATATTCGACTGTTCTATTTTTAGCCTGGCAGTCTAAAAATAGACTCCACCCATATGTCTAAAAATAGAAGTACATCTATTTTTACCAACATGACCACTCATCCACAAATAGCATCCTGCAACTCATAGACCATGATCCATATGTCTAAAAATAGACATTGCGCCAAAAATAGCCTGCGGGCCCACTTAGTGAAGGCGACTCCTTTCCACTAAGCTCCATCATCTTGTTGCATTTTCAACACTCCCTCTCAACAAGATATGGATTATTTGCAACCCCTATCCTGCCTTGGTGGTATTCGAATTTGCTCCTGGTGAGCGCCTTCATCAAGATATCAGCATCCTGATCCTCCGTTGGAATGTATGAAAGCAACATGATTCTCCGCTGCACACAATCTCCGATATGATGGTACCTGATGTCAATGTGCTTAGATCTATCATGAAATACTGGATTAGCCGAGAGTTTAATGCAACTCTAGTTATCACAATAAATCACAGTAGGCTCCAAGTATGACCCAAACAACCCGACTAGGATCTTCCTCATCCATATAGCCTCCCATGCAGCCAAACTTGCTGCCATATACTCGGCCTCTGCTGAACTGGGTGCCACGGATCTCTGCTTCCTGCTGTACCAAGAAACTGTTGTCGACCCGATATTGAAGATCCCTCCAGATGTGCTCTTTCTATCCGTTGGGCTCCCTGCCCAATCTGCATCCGTGAAGCCACATAGCTTCACCTCATCCTCCTGTCTGTACCACAATCCATATCCCGATGTGCCTCTGAGATAACGCAATACATGCTTGCCTGCCTTCCAAAAGAGCTTGGTTGGCTTAACCATAGCTTGTGAAACCTGGTTAACAGCATAGCATATATTGGGTCGTGTATTGACCAGATACATAAGCGACCCCACCAACTGTCGATAAACAATGGCATCCACTACCTCCGCTGAAGTAGCATCCTCCTTCCTCCAACCTCCAGGAAGAGAAGTATTAACAGGGTTGCAGCCATGCATGTTGAACTTCTCCAGTATCTCCCGAGCATACTTACCCTAAGAAACAAATAGTCCATCACTGTGCTGCCCAATTTCCAATCCCAGGAAATAATGAAGGAGGCCCAAGTCCTTCATCTCAAACTCCCTAGCAAGATCCTCCTTGCATGAAAGTATCAACAGCTCATCACCTGTCAAAATCAAATCATCTACATAAAGTACAATGATAAGCAACTTACCCTCCACCACAATCTAGTATAGGTTAGGATCCGCCTCTCTCTTGGAGAATCCAAGTCCGGTGAAATAACTGTCTATCCGTGTGTACCAAGCACGTGGTGCTTGTTTCAACCCATACAGCGCTCTCTTGAGCCTACACACATGCGACTCGCTGTTGAAGATCTCGAAACCTTCGGGCTGCTCTATGTACACCTCCTCCTCAATGAGTACATTGAGGAACGCAGTCTTCACATCCATCTGATGAATGTGCCATCCCATCTACGCTGAGAGAGCAAGAATCGTCCGTATGGAAGAATACCTTGTGACAGGTGCAAAGGTTTCCTCACAATCGATCCCCTCTATCTGTGAAAAGCCTCGAGCAACAAATCTTTCCTTGTATTTCTCCACACTCCCGTCAGCTGCCTGCTTCACTTTGTAGATCCATCTCGAACCCACCACTGATTTCCCTTCCGGTCTTGGGACAATCTCCCATGCACTGTTTCTGACAATCGAATCATACTCTTCCACCATGGCATCTACCCATGCGGGATCCTCCACAGCTTCCTCGAAAGACGATGGCTCAGTCACAACACATTTGCTCACAAGAGCCATGTATCCAGTGTACCGATCAGGTGACTGTCTCTGTCTGCATTGTCCTGTAGGTGGTCCTACAACCTTCTCTGCATCTTGAGCCAATCGCTCAGCTTCTGTAGTGCGCTTTTGCCCTCTGATGATTGGCGTTGCATGAGTGGTCTCTTCCACTCCATGAACTTCATCTTGTGGCTGATCCACGTCCTGAAGCTCATCCTTATGAACTAATAGCTCCTCATCTGCATGCAAGTGTGGCTCCCTCTCAAGCGAACACTTCATGGCTTTCTCCTCCTGAAATTTGATATCTCGTCGCACAACAGTCTTGCGACTGTCCGGCAAATACACACAATCGTTGTGGGGCGTATCAGTGTACCCCACAAATATCCCAGCCTTTGCGGTTGGCTCCAGTTTCTTCCTAGCATCCTTCGTCACATTCATGTAAACGTTAGAACCAAAAATCCTCAAATGAGAAATATCAGGCCTCTTACCAGAATAAGCCTCCTCGGGTGTCCTCATGCCAAATATCCTGTGAGGACAACGGTTCTGCACATATACTGCAGTATTGCATGCTTCCGCCCACAAGTGAAGGGATAGGCCCTGATCATGCAACATCACCCATGCAGCACCCACAATCGTTCTATTCTTCCGCTCAATAACCCCGTTCTGTTTTGGGTTATGGGGAGCTATGAGCTCTCTTCGAATCCCTTCTGCGCTGCAGAAGTACTTGAACTCGCCAGAGATGAATTCACCACCATTGTCTCTCCTAAGAGCCTTCACCTTCTTCCTCGATTCCTTCTCGACCAGTGCTTTGAACTCACAGAACTTTGAGTATGTCTCGCTCTTCTTCTGCATGAAGAAGATCCAGCACTTTCGAGAGAAATCATCAACAAAGATCACGTAGTACCTGTGCTTTGCTGTCGAAGCTACTGAGAAAGGTCCACACACGTCTGTGTGAATTCTCTCAAGGATCATCATGGCACGACTATCCTTCTCGTGAAAGGTGGCTTTCACAAATTTTCCCAAAGTACACCCCTTGCACTGATCTGACTGGGCAAGAGTGCCTTTAGGAAGCCCAGTAGTAATATGCTGCAGTATCTTCAAGGCTCCATGGTGAAGGTGGCCCAATCTCCTGTGCCACATCTCGCCCTCATCTCGGCTCACCAATCCTTCTGCCTTGCATGCCATTGTTGCGCAGCCATCTACATGCAACTGATAAAGGTTCCTGACTCGAACCCCTATCTTCCGGGTTTCTCTAGTTGTCTTACTGCATAGGAAAGCCTTTCCCTCGCTGAAAACAACATCATATCCCTTGTCTTCTAACATCGCCACGGAGATAAGATTCTTCTTCAATCCTAGAACATGCATCACTTCCTTCAATACGAAGGGTTTACCAGACTCCCTCTCAAAGGAAATGGTACCAATATCGGTCGCACTGTATCTACCATCATCGCCCATCTCGATGTGCACTCCAAGATCTTTCTCATCAGGATCAGAAAACAAATCTCGATCTCCTATCATGTGAAAAGACGCAGCACTGTCCAAGAACCATACCGATCCCATCACACTTGATACCAAGCATGTGATCAACAAAAAATCAAGCTCAAACTGTGAGGCTAAGGCCTCTCCCGCTGCAGATCCAGTAGCTTGCTTATTTTTCTTCTTCTGCGGACAATTTGTGGCATAATGTCCGTGTTGGTGACAATGAAAGCACTTCACCTTGGACATGTCCTGCTTCTTGCCTTTCGCACCGGAATGCGAAGCTTTCTTGTTCTTCCCCTTCTTTGCTTTGGTAGCCAAAGCGCAATTTTCTTCATTAGATGCCTTTGATGAAGATCTGTCCCTGGTATTCCGCCTGATCTCCTCCTGCAGAAGATCTAACCAAAGTCTCTCCCATCTTGGTAATTTCTCCCGACCATTGACAGAGTCCTGATAGGAATGCCAACTCTTCGGAAGACCAAGGAGAGCCAAGCTCACCAAGTCCTCATCATCGACAGTCACCCCCACACTTCCCAGCTCATCCCGACATTGAGTGAACTTCGTGAGATACTTGGGCATACTGTCTCCATTCTCACACTTAATGTTTCTGAGTTTATCCTTGAGCGCAAACTTCCTCTGGTCGCTCTTGCTTTGGAATAAATCTGTCAATGCTTTCCACATCAAGTATGGAGAAGCCTTTCCATGCAGGCTGGATACAATGTGATCCTTCACGCCCTCCAACAGAATCCTTCGACACTTTGCTGTCATCTTTTGCCAAGCCTTAACGTGAGCAGCATCAATAGGCTTTGGGACCTCAGCCTCTATGAAATCCTTCAACCCATTGTCATCTAACACCGCCTCCATCTTGTTTTTCCATGCAATATAATTCGAGCTTCCTTCAAGAGCATACTCCAATCGCAATCCGTTGAAAGACATTTCAACTTTGACACCAAGAAAACACTGCTGCAAATTCGAATTCCACCAGCTCAAAACTCAACCGCTTCTGATCTAAAATTCGTGAGAACAAGGTATTTCTCGTACAGAGATTGACTGTATGGGCTTTTACCGGATATCTCACCTTCCAAAAGAAGGATGAATCCAGAGGCTACCTGGCCCGATTACAGACTCTGCCTGAAGAAATAAAATGTAATCACTTTCTGAATAATTGATCTGATGATCAACTCTGCTCTGATACCATGTATAAATTTTGAATAATATGACACTTATTCACAGATATTATCCTGATTATACACTATTGCGGAATGCATGCATAATACATAACCTCCTCTACGTTGATCATCAATTTTGCAGAATTAAAAACAATGAAACATCAATCGCATGCACACATTAACACAGTATGTAACCGGGGAAAGCATACAGCTGAAAACCCCCAACTATCTGTATATTATAATGATAAATAACATGTAACAATACATAGTACAATACTCCTCACAAGTACTCAGTACTATCTCCACCTACTACACACAAACTAGCTCAGATCTGAATCAAGTCACAGGTTCAAATCTCCTCCGTTGTCTGCCTGCCTCTACTGCGCAATCCAAAGCAAGAATGGTGTATGATCCAAGTTCGTTTTCCTTGGCTTGTACTGCGCAATACTCATTGGCAATCTCCATCAATGCATGTGCAAATCTCATGCACATCTATAGTCACAACTGATAGCAGTTTCACTCTTTCACCCACCTCTAACACTTGTCTCCACTGAACTCTCTATGCACTGAGTTAACTGATGTATTCTTTAGTTGCTTTATGAGTTTATGATTAGTGATTAATTAATAATTAATTCACATCACTCATCACTAGTGTATTCTGCAGTTAGACTAAATACAACTAGTTCAACCAAGTCAAACTGAACACAACTCCATTAACTCCTCAATCAATTCCACCAAACTCAACCACTTGAGTTCTAACTGAAGTCCATCATGCAATAGCTCAATTAACCCATAAGAAAAGCGTATTTCCTTCTGACAGTTGCATGTGCCACATCCGTAGCTCGAACTGAAGTGCTCCAAGAGGATAAGATAATGTTTATAGTCCAAATATTATTAAGAGCTAATAATATTCGATTGTTCTATTTTTAGCCTGGCAGTCTAAAAGTAGACTCCGCCCATATGTCTAAAAATAGAAGTCCATCTATTTTTACCAACATGACCAATCATCCACAAATAGCATCCCCCAACTCATAGACCATGATCCATATGTCTAAAAATAGACATTGCGCCAAAAATAGCCTGCGGGCCCACTTAGTGAAGGCAACTCCTTTCCACTAAGCTCCATCATCTTGTTGCATTTTCAACAGTGTATACTTAGGGGGGTCCCCGAGTATCCTACGTGATTGTCTTGGTAATTCCGCCACAATGAAAAATTTTCAATTAATAAATCACACAATATCTAAATTACACCTAAAGTCTCTAAAAAGTAAAAACAACACAGAAAGTAACACGTGCTAAAAATATAGGAGTTCAAACCATACAAACTGACTCTTCACAGAGATCAATAATTACTAGTTGGTGATGAAATCCAACATCGCAGTGACCAAGGTGAAAATCTTTATAGAAATGAGTGTTTGGAACCAGTTACCCTGACAACCTGCTTAATGAAACAATCTGGTGCAAGTAACTTTGTTATAAACCATCTCGAGCAAATATTACCCTCCAAAAAGTCCAAGTGAGTCTAGTCAACGTCTATTCCAGGTACAGCAAGACATTCCCTTTGTCTTCACCTCAGGTAGAGACCTAGGATTATAGCCACTAAGTTTACCAAATACAACAATTTTACCTGGGGGGAGAGTCACAGATCGGACGTACACGCAAGGGCAAAGTAACAAGTTCAATCCCCTAGAAGGCTCCTCCACATGATCAGTTGGAGGTTTACTTTCAAGTGACCCCAAGTACCTTTTAGTACCGTTGTAATACCTGCAAATCACTATATCTAGGCTGATGAAGTGGGTACGATCACTTCACCATATTCAACATGATCTCATGGTTAACTCGTACAATAAGAGCTTCCCAAAGAAAAATGGAAATAATTGGATTTTCTCTCCCTAACTCAAGATTCTATTGTTTGTTTGTAGCTTTGGAAATTTTACCTCCTTCCCCATTCCAAAGCCCTACACTTAAGCTATTGTAGGTGGCAAGAGACCTAAAACGTGTAAAATTCTAGATGAATTTTAATTAACGATGTATTATTAACTTGGTCTTTACTCAATAGGTAATGAAGCTGAAACACATGATGTTATGACACGACTCAAAATCTTAACGCACTCAAAAATGCAATGAAAACTTTCAAATTCGATGAAATCCTATTTAGAGGAAAGAAAGAGTCTTTGATTTTTCCGAAATGAAAAGAAAAACTCACAACTTTCCAACTTTCCTAAAACAACCAATTTCATCTTAAGGCAATGAAAACGCATAAAACAAACCAAATTCCACATTTCCCTAAATATCAAATAAACCAAAAATACTCTTTATCTTTTATCACTCAAAACTTTCAAGTACACAGAAATCAATCAAGAGAGTTGGAGAAAAACACATTTTCCCTATGAATGCTTTGATTTAATGATAACAACAGTGTAATTGTGAGAAATTCCCAAAATTGAAAGCAACAATTTTCCTTTATCAAACAAAAATGACCACAATTTCTTCACAAAAGCACTAGATCTCAAGAAACCCTAATTTGCAATTCAAAATGAGTTTGATCACAAATAAGCAAAAAATTAAGGTTAACTGGTGTATTTGACATAACAAAATAAGAATATCACAAGCAAAAGGACAACCTATCTTGTTTTCATCAATTAGTAAACCAACCAGACAAAACCCTAACTA
The DNA here is from genome assembly GCA_031772625.1 of Pinus tabuliformis. Lineage (NCBI taxonomy): Eukaryota > Viridiplantae > Streptophyta > Pinopsida > Pinales > Pinaceae > Pinus > Pinus tabuliformis. Next base: position 979,608,312 of record CM062816.1, on the reverse strand, counting down.
GTTTCGTTAAAGAGACCTAATTCTCAAAAAATATTAACAAAGCACCAAAATGAGTTCAAAAGAGACATAACACAGTCCAAACAAAGATAATGATGCTTCCAGAAAAACAAACTCAAGTCTGGGTTAAAGCAAAATCCAAATTTTCAAAAATCCTCAAGGCCTATGCAGGTAAGCAATACAAAATAGAGTGCATGCGCCCAGTTGCTAAGGCGAAATTGGCACAGAACTATGCTCTGTTAGTGAACGAAAATAGCACAGGTGTCATAAACCCAAGACAAAACAAAAATTCAAGGAATCAACCACACATATCTGAAAGGTCATTAATTCATAAAGTCTCGGGTCAAGATAAATCAGAAGAATCAGAAAGAAAAACTAAGGAAAAGAAAGAGAATAGAGACGTTCCCCAGTATGGTCGCCAATTTGTTACACCAGACAAATCCCTCTTGCGAACAAGAGCGATCTCCCTAGATCCTTGATGGAAACTAGAAACAAGCAAGACAATTGAACTGACTCTTTCCCTAAGTTGGACTTGTTTGAATGATAATAATTAAGGCTAATGGATGAGCCTCTTACCTATTTCACGAAATGATCGACGGAGATCCCTTATTGTGATTTGATGCATCTCCTCAATGCTTGATAAGACCTGCAATCATATACCATAAAAGGATCAAAAGCATATGCGATATAATAATCCAAACAAAACTTAGCCTAATGATCAAGGAAATTAGGAATTGAATTTGCCTTAATAAACATTATAAACAATTATAAACCATTCATCATTCCAATAAGACAAATCAATGGGAGAAAGTGTTCATTTGTATTGATCAAAGATAAAGAGGAGCCTTACAACCTTTGCCTTGATGTCATGAGGTACCTCCCAAATGCCTACAATCTCGTCCTGAGATGAAAAGCTTTCCAATCTCAAACTAACAGCATAAGTTTATCTTCTCTGATTTCTGACCCCTTCGATCCATCTACCCTCTAGTCATTTTATAGGCTAATAGGAAGAAGTTTCAGATCCAAAAGAGGAGGATGAGACTCCTTAATTGAGGGATTAGGTTTCCATGAAAAAATGGATTAAGATGCATCATCTGAGGGTTATAGTTCGAATAGTCATCACCTGGAAGCTTTCAGTTGGGAAATATTCGACCAACTATGTTTCTAGAATGTACTTTTTATTTTTACTTTCTTGAATTCACCTGCACGGGTTTATAGTGGCAGACAGAGTGCAGCTCTACGCTGTTCTCAGAGTTAATTCCAGTGAATGCGCAGGAAAAGCTAGAAAAATCAGTGCAGGTGAAACTTAACAAGGTGTGATAGTTATTTTCCCAAAATTTCTCATCTGCTTCAAGATATTTTTGGTTGTTTGACTTCTAAGGGAGTTCATTCAAACATGTTCACGGATGGTAAAAAGACCCATAAACTGATCAAGTGTCATGGCAACAAATCGATATGTAACATGTTGGTGTTGCCCCTAGTACCAACTCAATAGAAAATTCCACTTCTCTGTGAGGCGGAAACTCTGAAATCTTTGTTGGAAACACTTCGTGAAACTGCTACAAGATTGGGTACCTACTCAATACTTCTGCATCCTCAACATCCTTACATTTATCACTAAAAATATGCACTGCAAATAACACACACCCTTTTCTGCGACTACGCTTTGCCTGCATAGTTGTCACCATTCTAACTGATGTTGCCTTCTTCTTACCCCACAAGATCCTTTGTTCTCCATTGTCATCCAAGCGCTCAATAGCCTCGTCATAACAATCCACCTTGGTCGTGTGAAGATACAACCAGTCCATGCCCAAAATCATATTATATAATCCCAACAGAAATACATTCAAATGTGTTGAGGTAGGCATACCATTCAACTCAATTGCACAAGCTCTTACCCAGTGATACACTCTCTTATTTATACATGTATTCAACTACACTAAATGGGATTCTACATGCACTTGTTTATTAAAACCACACTTATCCACTAGGTCAAGACTAACATAACTATAATTAGATTCAAGGTCAATCAAAATGGAAACAACTTGATCACAAATTTTACCATCCATCTCAATAACATTTTCTTGGTGATCTGCCTGCTTGTTATCCAACGCTGCATAAATCTGTGGAATGCTCTGCCCAACATCCCCAATTGTCTGTGCTTCCTCTGCACTATAAATTTGAGGCCTACCACCCTGATTTTGTGGAAAATCCCTCTTAATATGCTCCTTACCACATGTCCAACACCGCAACTGTCTTGTACCATCAACTTTATTTTTCTTCCCTCCATGTTGTGACCCATTAAACTTCTTGTAAGGTGCGACATTTTCTTTCTCGCTTGCATCCTAAGGCATTGTTCCTTTTAGTTGTGATTTACTTTTAACTTTATCTATCCCTTTCTAACCTTGTTGAGATTGTCTTCCGCTTTGACTGCTCATAACAATACTTTAATTTCCCAATAACTTCCTCAAGTGACCAGGGCTCATCATACTCAATCCAATCTCTAAATGCTAATGGGAATCCACTGGCAAATCTCTAAACTTTGGCCTTCTGATGCTTAAGATATAGACATACCTGATTAACTCTAAGAACTTGGTCGTATACTCCTCATCTGTCATCGACCCCATCTTTGGCTCATAGAATTCATTGGCTTTGATGTCGTAGTACAACTCTGACAAATACTTCTTGCTAAAACTTCTCTTCAATTCATGTCAACTCAAGTCTTTTGTCCTAATGTCTCTAACCCGCTTCACATCTTCCCACCAGATGTCAGCTTTCCCTTTGAGGTTGAAGATTGCTATCATATCCTTCATATTTTTTATGTAATCATGTAGCTCAAAGAACTTCTTCATCCCAAGTAGCCATGCCTCTGCATCCTCCAGCTTCTTCAAATCCCCATCAAAGGTAGGTGGTTTTGCTTTCTTGAACTCATCTAGAAAATATCCCCTGTCACTCCTCTTGTAAGGATGATAACGATGATGATCATAGTGTTGATCAGAACCAGAACTAGAATAGAACTTGTGTCCATCACCTCTCCTATCTGGAGTATCCAAGAGCCTGCCATCTCTGATCGTTTCATATCTATCTGACCTGTGCCCACCATGAGATCTATTGCCATATGCCCCATTTGTCTTGTCCTCCTACCCATGGTTGATCTGAAGTGGTACCTACCTATGCAATTCTGATAAACTTTGAAGGAAAATTGCATTGACTTCTGCTTGTTTCTCCTATGCCTGAATGATCATGCCATTATCTACCTTGCAACTCCTTATTTTTGCCTTCAAGCTTCTCAGTGTGTCTACTAAGTCAGAAGAATGTCCACCACCACGCTGCTCTGACCCATAGGGAGAATATTGTGAACTGTAGTCTACCATCTTACTAGTCATCTTTTATCTCTTTCCGGAAAGTACATTATGTCAGTTAAAACCAAAACATGACATAATCAGCGTACCTCAATATAGTTCAGGGGAGGATATCTCATTTGCAAGATCAACTAGATTTGCATGATACATGTATAATCATAATCATAATAGCATATAAACACCATTTCAAATATTAGCCAATTACTAAGGTCTGATCATACCAACCACATACCATGACCTCATGCATGTCAACTACAACCATAACAAGATATAAGCATTGACATGCATAACCAATGCATAATCGACATACACTCATGACGACCACATCCACAACACATTATCCACTTTCACATGTTGACACTGATGCAACCATGAACAACACCATGCATACACCACAAGCGTGAAGAACACATGCAACTGATATGTATGCATGACCAACACACCACCCATCCATTCCAAAGTGTGAACCATGCTCTAATACCACTCTGTAACACCCTCCTCCCACATTTACCCAAGTTAACCAGTCTGTTGGGGTAAACATGTGACAAGAGGCTACTATGATGTGATTCAACTCCCCATGTACAGTTAAGGAAGTGGAACCGACAAAACAAAACCATTCTGACCTTCCACACATGCTACAGAACCTTCAAGAGCCAACCAACCTTTCCAGGTGACCAACCCCTGAGACAAATTGACATTTCACTTATCTAGACCTTCAGTCGCTCCCATGACAAGCCATACATGCAACTGAGGTCTTCCGGTCACTCCCCTAGCAAGGCATGCCAACCACTGTGGACTTTTTCAGCTAGTTCTGAGCCAGCGACCCCAAATTGTGTGTCACTTTTTCAGGGCCAGGACTCAGGCCATTGCCCAGAACTTGATGAAACTTTAAGAATGATAAATAGCAATGGAATAAGGATACTAATGCAATCATTGGTACAAGTACTTGATCTGACCCCTACTAGCCATGACAAACATTTCGTCAAATATGTCACAAATATGTAATATATATGGTCATAACAACATATTTGAGCATAAGGGTCTCATAGTTATCTAAGATTCATCAAGAAGCATTGTTGCTCTATCACAATAGTTGCATTATCATCTATTAGGTCATATAGTCATTGTACATTCATTTGCAAATCAAAACATGATAAGAGCCATACATCAAGTCTATCATAAAACATACTCAACCAGAATATAACCAACAAAAATGACAAGGATATAACAACCATAAGAATCACATGTGAACCAATATATTTACACATGAAATACCAAAGAGAAGAAGATATTATTAGTGAATGCAAAAGCCAACCAAGTATGAGACTTCCACGAACCACCTGACCATAGATTTGTTGAACCAAATCTTTCTTTTAGCCAATCACCCCCCATGCCATATTTCAAGCATAAATGTGGGACTCACAACAAAACCAATCCAGGTTTCTTCAGGCTTTACCGCAATCCCCACTGAACCATTAGGCCCTAAACAAGCATGGATGCCACCAGATTTCTCCAACTACACCGTGAGGAATTTTCCTATCTCCTAGTCTCTAAGCTTTACCATATATCCCGACATACAACGGTCAAGGATTCTTGGCCTAATCAAGACTTCACCCCCTAGGCTTTACCGTATATCCCGCCATTCACTGGTCAAGGATTCTTAGGCCTTATCGAGGGCACACACCTCTAGGCTTTACCATATATCCTACCATTCATCAGTCGAGGATTCCTAGGCCCACTGAGGCACATAAAATCCAATTTTACTGCAATCCCACCTTCTCCAGTCCAAGGATTCCTAGGCCTTATGTTATTTCTTTCAGATACCACCTCACTCAGTTTTGAAACCATTCGACAATCCAACTCAATCAAATACAAGAGAACCCATCACACCATGGTTATCCGGAAATGGCAAGGCAAAGATGAAGAACATTGTCACAGCTGGCAAAACCGTGTCAATGACAAGAAGAGAACCAAATACACACATGCATGTACCATGCATGCCAAATCTAGAAAGGAAATCTAGTTACTAGATGTTTCTCTTCATTGCTTGATCTATGCTTTCCTTCGCCTTCTTTGTCCTTCCTTTACTTTCATTGATCCAATGCTAGAATGCTCCAATAATGCTTTAAGTGTCTAAGAGTGAATGAGAGAGAGAGAGGGAGAGAGAATAGAGAGAGCTCCAAAACTGAACTGACAAGAAGGTACCAACTGATCCTCATAAGCCTTTTTATTAATGAGGCCTCTATTTTCTTCAATTTTTCATTATTTTCCTTCATTTTCCTCCTCACATGCAACCTGTGACCTTTCACCTTATTTTTCTCCTAATTGCCATTAATTTCATAAATAAAATGTCAATTAATGTCTCATGTCTTTCCAAAGCCTTTGTCTTTGCCTTTGCCAATTTCCCTTAGCCATAATAAACCAAATGAACACCCACATTAGGATGTTTTTCCCAACATTCCACTTGGAATATGTCTCATGACCTTGGTTATTATTTTGCCTTTATTAACTTTATTACATGGAATTTTGACTAGGGTTGTTACATTATTAAATTGTTTGTTGACTTCCATCAAGGATGGAAAACTTGAAAGCGTCAATCAAGGGTTCATTGCAGTCAAGCAATCAAAGAGGATCTCCATGACCAATCCAGTCAAATGGCCTCAAATTATGTTGAAAACATCTATACATTGAAAAAATTCTCAAAATATTTCCAATGCAATTTGAACAGGGTCAATCGGACACCATATTAAAACATACGACCTAATGAAGTTGAAACTAAATAGGAAAAAAAATTGGAAACAAGGTACAATGCTTAAGTTACCCCGCTGACTAGATTTGCAAGGAATTTCTAGGTTACCTAATCATATTTTGATATGTAAACCAATCAAAAAGCAACACATGCTAAATAACAATAAATGGGTTTGTTTAGTCTTCGTGGTAATTTTGTAATTTGTGCAAAGGAACAACACCCATCATACTCTCTATACTCAACTTTGATTGTTTGGATATTGCACTTTAAATGTCATTGGTTTCCAAGTCCCAACCAATGCGGTATAAGTCTAAAGGTCAATTCTAGAACATAGAGATTTAGAAAGCTATTTTAAAACCTTTAATATATCATTTGCCTTTAATTTAATCAAGAAGTTGCTATTAAGAGCATGAAATCATTGGTAAATGCTATGTATGGGATATTCTCTGATTGAGGAGGATTTGAATCCCATCTCTTGTTCAAAAAGGTAGTGTCATAGACACTATACTATGTGCCTTAGAAACATTATAAAATGTTGAATATTGTATTTTAAGATAGTGGAAGACTCTTTATTGGAAACTAGGCAAGTTTGTCTTCATTATTGCAATAAGAGTCCATTGAAGGTTAGAAGACCTACACTATTGTTTTTCTAGATAAATGCTAATAATTGTTTTGCAAATTGAAGGTCATTTTTTAATGTAAAGAGGCGCAATGGTGTACTTTACACCATTAATAGATTGGCTCATCTTTTGAAACAGATTCAGAAACATAGCTCATCTAGAGTGAACTCCATTATCAATTTGTTGAGTATCGTTTATGTGATTGTTTATATTTTATTGTCAATTTTAGTTGATTGTTTTTATTTTGTTGTTGATTTTAATTATTAAAAATTGATTTTAAATTATTTAAACCAAATTTTAATGGAATTGTAAAAAAAAAAAAACTTTATATAAAAGTTCAAACTAATATAACAATTTAAAACTAATTTTGAAAATTGTTTATATGACATTTTTTCCCAACTCAATATTAATATCCAACTTTTTACATCATTACAAATAATTTTATCAATATCTAAACCAGAATGTTATTTTCTTAAAATGTTATTTTCTTAAAACTGTCAACTTGCCTTTCACCGCCACATTGTCACAGCCCCATCTAAATTTCTAAATTATATAACCAACATTTTGATCAAGATTTAAGCCATAAAATTATTTTCCTAAAATTAAATCAACATTTTAATTTCCTAAAATTATGTCAACATTTTGATCAAGATTTAAGCCATAAAATTATTTTCCTAAAATTATGTCAACTTGACTTTAAGCCATAAAATTATTTTCCTAAAATTATGTCAACTTGACTTGCACCCCACACTTTCTAAATTATGTCAATGCTTGACACTGTGGTCAACTAACAATATAGCCAATTAATTCCCATTCATAATATATTTTATAAGATTTAACCTTATTCGACTATAGGCATGATAGAAATGTGGCCATACATGGCATAACAACGCGTAGTGGTCACATGTGATTGATTTTGGCAGAGCATAGTCTACTTAAATTATCTAGTTCAAATTGCAGTTGATTAGTTATTTGTATGGTGCCTAGATATAATAGGCAAGCTGTAAAATGTGGAGGAATGCATAAATTAGTAAAAAGCAAAAGTAAAAGCAAGTCCAAAATGCCACGTATTTAAGCACAACTCCTTTGCGTAGGGAGTAGAACGTTAAGAAAAGGTTTATCTATTGAAACTGAAAAGGTTTATCTATAGATACGTTAACGTGAATTTACAACCATTATTTGAGAGTTATTTTTAATATTATCTGAATATTCTTGAAGTTCTTATTTATATTTATTAGACGGAAGAAACTTGGGCAAACATTTGACGATAGCAAAACATAGCAGAAAATTTGCAGAGCATTTTTTTAATGCTTTGCTTTTACTAAAACAAAGCTTATAGACAATACGGTAACCCATAATATAGAACAAACAATTTTTGCTCCATGTAAAATTGTGGAGAATATATTTGATACAATGGTATACAAACCATAAAACTTCAAAAAAGAACTGTTATCCAATGCATTGACCTTGTCCATTGAAAAACACTTAACAATTAATGTACAATATAGTCCAAATCACGCACTTCTTGCACTATGATTTCTGTATATGAAAGAAGCCATGGTTTTGCAATTGAATAATCTTGACTGGAGCAGATTCCTTCCATATGGTGATGCTTCATGGAAATAGTTACGGATGAGGAGTCATTCCACTCGGAATGACCATGCTGAACAAAGTGTTATGCAGTTGAAAGAGCATACATCCACGAGAATTGCTGATCAGCCAGCAACAGTGGAAAATTCTTACTCCCCCAGCAACATGGGTTTATCGCTTAAAACTTTCATAAATTTGCAGGGTAACTTCAATCCATCACATTTGTAATAATTTGTTGCCAATTTCTCGTAAATCCATTAATGCACTAAATGCTGCAGCATCCTTCTCCAACATCAGATCTCCTAAGAGAGCTGATTCAAGGACCTGAAAAAGAAACAATACAACTAAGTTACATTTGCAGCTAGCATTCAGTTAGAACTTAGCACAGAACATGATATGAAATTTTCAATAAAAAAGGATCACAGAATCTTGTATCATATCCTGATTCCCCTGCTCAGTTTGAGCTGAGAAAAGTATTTTACGATGGTGAAGAGGTGCCTTCCCCATTATTCAGAGAATAAATATCTATTGTCAAGGGGAAAGGCCTACTTGAATTTTTTCAAGCATAGATTGTCCAATAATTCTCAAATTGACTGATGGGCTGTCTCCAATCAAATAACTTGCTGATTCTTTTGGGCAACAGGGAGCGTCTGAAACAGCTGATCTATTAACCATATGTGTACCCTTATCATATGCATTACAACAGGCATCAGCATCATCCTTCCGACTAGCTAGTTGCATAGAAGGCAAGGCAGACTCTGCTATATTTGAGAGTGCATCGCTTTCCTTCAGTGGCCCCCTACCATCAGAATCAGTACTATTTGCTGGATTTTCATCCTTAAGTTCACTATTAGCTTTCTTCTCAGGAGAAGAGATTTCAGGAGAAAATTTCTTCTCACCATCCCAATCAATGTTATTTTTTGTCAATTCATCTGTAGAACATTCTTCAGTAGCCTTTCCCCCGGGAGAAAGATTATTTTCTTCGGACTTCCTCCCATCTGAATCAACATTTTCTGTTGTGCATTCATCCTTGGGAACTTCAACATCTGTTTTTCTGGCACAATTAACATTGTTTTCTTCAGATAGTCTGTTCTTCCAGGAAGAATCAATCTGATTTGCTGACAATTCACCCTTGGGAACCTCACTGTTAATCTTTGCCCCAGGAATAATCCGACCAAAATTCCACATCCAGCGAAATCTACCATTATTGGCTGCTGATGAAGCCTTTTGTTTCTTCCAGAATGCTGAAACTCCCCCGGTCTGTGAAGCATTGTCTGTGACAGCTTTCCCTGATGATCCCTTCAGTGCACAATCAAGTGATTGTACACAATATTTTTCTTCACTTAATCCATTATTCCGGTCAACACTCTCATTTGGCATTTTTACTTGATCTTGAGCTCCAACTTCTGTTTTATTTACACCATTAGCATCCCATTCTGAAACCCTTTCAGCTTCAGATTTAGTCACCGAGAGTGTTTGAGAAGCAGACACCAATTGACCTGAATTTTGTTGCTTTATCCTAATATTAGTTGATACACTAAAATTATCTGCCTCTTGTCCCAATATATTCTCAGGATTTACGCCTTCAATGGATTTACTACATATTGGATGACCCATTAATTGATCTTCAGACTGAATCCCTTCACATTGGTTTTCATCTGTAAGTCCAGTGACATTCTTTTCATTTGATTGAACATCCTTGGCATCTAAAAGTTGTTTTTCTACATCACTCTGAATTGGTGGTCCAAGCATCTTGTCCATAGAGGCAGTATCACTTTCATTTTGATTAGCCACTAGCAAATTCTTAACATTAGATTTAATTTGTGTGTCTAAGCATTTGATTTGATCATCCAACAATTTGCAACTAACTGCTTTCCCACTAGTCCCACTTTTTTGATCATCCATTCTATTTGGAACGGACTCAGACTCGCTTTTCAACAATCTTCCACAGTTTTTCTTTCTTGATTTCTTTTTCTCTTTTCCACTATCTGAACCCGACCCATGGTGTTGTTGACTCGAGCTATTTGTTGGAATATTTTCAGAGACTTCCCCACTTGAGCTCTTACCAAGCCTATCCACAACTTCTTGATTAGATGACTCTTGAGGCACCACTTTCTCCAATACAGAAGTCATCCATTTTTCTTCCCAATAGCTCTCTGGCAATGGTACCCTTATGCCATCAGGTGAACATGAACCAGGCTTTTGGTGTTGCAACACACATCCTCTACAAGACATTGCGGATCGAATAGGAGAGGCACTTGCACTTCTAACAAGTTTACCTGTCCTTGTGTAGTCTAAATTCCAGGTCATTTTTGTCGAAGGCGGAGTGGTGCTTTCTGTAATCATAGGTTGAAGTGACATAGCATTTTTTATCAACTTTCTGACATCTGTGTTGCGTGGAAAATTAAGCAATCTCTGAAGGCATGTTGTGGCATCTGGACTTGCAAGCAATGTTGATCTTAATTCCAGGAGCATTGAAACCGCCATTGCTGAAATAAAGGCACTGCAAGGAGAGTGCACAATATTATTTGCAGGGTTATCATCTTCAGCCAAAGATGTCTGGCTGCTGGGTGCTGAGAATATTGCATCCCACACAAGCAAAAGATCCCGCAGCACAAATTCTCGACCAAAGAGCACACGTAACCACCGCAAAGCAAAAAACTGTGGCTCAACATGGAGCTCAACTAGATGACTGTATAAAGAGATATCAGTGACAGCAAGCAAATTATACAAACCAGAAGATGCTTCAATAACAGGAGGCAACCCTGATAAAGAGCCAACCCCAGGATGGTTCATGAAAAAGTCTGCCATGGCAACTAGTCCACCTTGTCCACCTAACAATGCATCAAACATGCAATATGCATCATGTTCAATGAATCTTCCAGATAGAAGAGCCCCTAGCTCCCCTTCCACCCCATAAGCATCACTTCCTAAAAATATGGCCCTGACATTTGGGTCGAGTTCGTCAATGCTATTAACTTTAACCATACTTGTTTGGCATTTGAGGATTTCCTCCTCTGAACAGTCAGTCAATCTTCTATCCTCTTCTGCAATACTGGACACCTTTCTACAAACTGGGGACATTTTTATTTGTTTCTCAAGGTTCCCATTTAAATTATGTTCTTGGAATGGTAGACCATCAAACCTTTCGTCAGACAGATCTTCAAATAGGTGTTTCACATGAGAGAGGTGTGTGACATCAACATGAAGAACATACAAAAGAGGAGCAAGTAGCTCATGCATCCCTGGGAAGCAACCAAACATGCAATATCACCACATAAAGTCCTTCCAAAGATAATAGAATATAATTTGCACATCCACTATTAAATGTTTATAGAAAATCTGCTATTATATTTACTTGTAATATAAAAAAAATAAAAAATAAAAAGAGAAGGTCCAAGAAACACTTCACTAAGCAACATTTTTAAGATCCGTTAAAAACAATGTACCTTGTTGATAACTATGTTCTGAATGTGCCAGAGACCATACAAGCAAGATACGCCTCAACATAGCCTGACATGAAGGTGTTTGAAAATAACTCCCGTGCTCTGGATACAATCGTGTCAGATCTTTGTCTATATTTCTTTCCAATTCAGCATTTCTGAAGAAACGTCCCCATATGCTTTCTGTGGTACAGCAGTGTATATTCAGCTGTTCAGGAAGGGGACAAAATGTCCTCATAAAACATTCAATCTCCTATGTCGAATGCATCATCCCCATTCCAATTTAAATATTTACCCACCTGGATCTTGAGACAATGGATTGTCCATGTTCAAATGAGCTGTCTTCTGCCCGTCCTCCATTATGTGCGGGTCAACAAGAAACCGCCTTCTCAAGTCTGCATACCTGCCAATGAGATAATGCACAATTTTTAAATGCATTAAGTGCTATAGCTCAGTAATTTTACATTTTGCTTCTTTTACATCAACATGCGCCTAGCAATAGACAAAACTGAAAAGCATTGTAGACCAATGTTTGTATTGTTCTGGAAATCAATAAGAATAGATATTATGTAAACTGATTGTAAAATACCTGCACTAGCACTAAACTGCCAACCGGGAAATCTAAATTTCAAAATAAGCAAAACATATGGCACATTGGGCTGTAGATATACCTAACATAAAGAATCAGAAATGATATAATGTTGTACAAAATTGATCTGCAAAAATGTATTTCTTAAAAGAAAATCCTTCTATTCTTGATAAAGATCACATCCCTCTTATCAACCACTGTGCATTCTCCCAAAACTTGTCTGCCATCTAATGAAGAGTTTGTTACCATGGGGTTGTCTTTGACAATCCTTGATGGTTCCTTACTAGCTCTGAATTAAAAACAACATTTTCCCCTAGCATGGGAGCGTTAAATTTCCATGAAATCTCTGCAACTACTTAGATGAATAACTGATCACTGAAACTAATTAACTCTCACCAAGATACAAAGCCTCTTAACGACTTATAAGCAGTGGAATAAAAACACAGATAAAAACACATCACACAAATTGACACACTTTTCTCAGGAAACCCAACAGGGAAAACCTGCTTGCTTGATGTGGCTATTTTTTTAATTGTCCTTGGAGCAATTGAATCTATTACAAATCAATCTGTCTCTCTTGAGAAAGTGTTCTGCTTCTCACACAAATCTCAGCAAATACAATTGATCTTGGTTCTTGGTGCACAATTGATCCTCTGCTGCCTCCTTGACTTGCTCTGCAAACCCTGTTGTCTTGCTTCAATTCTTCTCTCCTTCATTGCACACTTGAGCCTCCCTAATCCTTGCGCTAATCTCCTATTCTCTAGCGCACTTATGGCACTATTTCTTAGGGCACTTGGACCTATCTCCTTGCGCACAAAATCTCTTATTTTGTAGTGCACTTGGCCCCTATTAGGCTATTTCTATGCACACTTCAACCCCTATTATTTAGGACCCCAGCTCCATACACCGGCGCACAATCAATGCCCTTAAATTCTAGGGAACGTGTACTCCTATTCTTTAGGACACAATTCCTATGCTCAACAATCAGGTTTTCTCTCACAATATCGTGAACTTTCTTTGTCTCACAAACTCGTGCACAAAACAATTTAATTTAATTGTGCCTCCGTCCTTCTTTATAGACACGATCCATGCCAAATTAGGCTAGTTCAAATTTAGAACTCGAGTTGTGATAGCAAGTTAACTGAGAGTGTTACTCAGTGTCCTTCCAATCATCATTGGAGTTGTTAACTCGTGCTCTCTCCAATCAACACTGGAGATCTAACTCACTCTTCCTTCAATCAAGACTGAAGACTAACTCGCTCTAACTGAACTGTTGACTGCCAAACAATCTTGTAGTCAAACTGATGAAGGCTTCCACTTAACTAGACCTCCAACACTACGCATGAACTCTTGATGATTATTCCCGTAAACTAGAAATAAACTCACCATCACTGAAGTCTAACTTATGAGGGCAATTTGAGGTCTTCACCGACAAATGCACAAGCCAAAAGACCTCGCTCGCTACATTTTCAACAGGGAACTCAACTTTTCCTCTAAACCAGGGAGGCTCATTTGTCTAAGTGTGTTAAAATTGGCAACTAGGGCCAAATTCCACCTTGGGACAGCTCATTTGATGGAGATGATGATTGCATTGGATTCCTCTTTTCGAGAGGTCCAGGATTGATATAAAGATCATCTCACTCAGTCAATGTGATTTTGAATTTATGCCCACACATGCGCAAATTGTTCAAGTCGGGTTCATCATTATGTAGGCTCAAGAAGCGCAATGGATGTGTCTCTTCACCCACAACGAATTGTATAAATACAAGAGACCTCACTCCTCATTTGGCACATTCATCACTCACACATTTCTCTCTCTTCATCAGATTGGTTCGTACAGCTATTGGGCAGCCTCTCTCTCTCTCACACGTGTGGCTAGGAGGACAGATTTTCTGGGCAGAATTACAGGCCGAATTTCAGACTTCAGGGACAGGTTTGACCAGCGTTGACCAAGGTGTTTTTGACTGAGTTTGACTTTGGTTTTTGGGTCAAAAGTTTGATTTTCTCAGGCCGCATTGCTGGGCACAAAAACCGAGAATTTCTGGGCTGGTTGACCTGCGTTGACTTCAGGGTTGATTGCTGTTTGACTGCAGAAAATTACAGCAGTTTTCTCTCTCCTTTGACCGAGCTGTTTTGGGCTGAAATTGACCTCCTGATCAGGCCGAGTTTGACCAAGGAAGACCGAGCTGCTTCAAGGAAGAATTGCTGTTGTTTTGACCAGCGTTGACTTTCTGGTTAGGGCTGAAGTTTGACTGCAGTTGACTGCAGAAATTTACAGGGCTGTTTTGACTTTGTATTGGGCAAGTCAATTTGACTTTTGTACTCTCTCTCTGCTGAACTTTTGATTTAATAATAAGAAGAATTGATCAAAGGGTTTTCCCCACATTGGGGTTTTTCCCTGGCATCCGCCAAATCTGGTGTCCTCTTGTCTTGGCTTGTCTTTTGCAGTTTGTTTTATGTTCTATCTGCTTTTACTGTCAATGTGATTATTGTGATTGCTATTGGAAATTGTTATTGGGCTGCTAAGGAACATTGAAGTAAATTGTGTTAAGCATAGAACATACCATTGTTAACTAAAATTAACAGAGTGCCACCACAGTTTTTAAGTGCACAACCTCATGCCCGCCAAAAAGCACCCATCCTTCGTGCTAACCTTCTCCAACCAAGACTAACTTTGCACCCCCACCACTGCATTTTTCAAAACCCATTGCATGGTCCAATGGGCATCACCACTAGTGGACTCCCGTCACCATTGATGGGTGGGATCGAGGGGGCATTGACCTTTAAGCCAACTCCCCTAGAGACACAC
The DNA here is from genome assembly GCA_031772625.1 of Pinus tabuliformis. Classification (NCBI taxonomy): domain Eukaryota; kingdom Viridiplantae; phylum Streptophyta; class Pinopsida; order Pinales; family Pinaceae; genus Pinus; species Pinus tabuliformis. The sequence goes on along the minus strand of CM062816.1, from coordinate 979,593,153 downwards.
TCAATTGGTGTGACTAGTTGTTTCTGTGATGAGATTATTGCTTATTAGCCTGGACCTGCTATTCTCCATTAATCAGTTGCATTCCTATGCTCATCAGTCATTTACATATAGTGGTGTATCACTTCCCATGCCTTTGATCTCAGATGTGCTAGATGTGTTGAAATTTGTAGCTAGGGCAGGTACTTCTACACAGGCCTAAGGGTATACTTGTGCAAAAGTTGCACACATTCTCCTTAGAGCACTTGCTCTAGTGTGAGCAAGTTGTTGATGTAACTTATCCTAAGTTTAATTTAGGAAAAAGCACATATTAATATGTTAGTTTATTGAGCTAAAAGAAACTTAAGAAAAGTAAATAATTTACTTTAGTAAGTTTTAATCTTAGCCATTGATCTCAAGGGAGGCGAGATCTAATATCGGCCATCAATCACTTTGAGATTAGAGTTAGCATTAGGGTTTTGGCTCAATGTAAAGTTATAAAAAAAGGCTAGTGAGAGAGAGAAAGACACATTATACAACAACACTAGCCTCAAAAGGAGGAGTGTGATACTCTATTGTGTCGGGTCCAAGGAAGGTGCAAGGAGAAGCAAAAGAGATAGATCCAAATCAGTCAAGGAAGATCAAAGGACAAATCTAGGGTTTGATCAAGTGGATAACTCCAGGGTTATCGTTGTATATATAATTCCTCAATTGGGCTATTATCCCAGGATGGGAGCCTAATTATGTTCAGTTTAATTTATTAATGAAGAACTATGATTGGGCAAAAATATGTGGCATATGTGATTGAGAATGATTGTGTGATTGTGCTTCTGTTGAATATTTTGTTCAGAACCTAGTTGTGTTTATTCAGTAAGTTTTATGCTAGGAATTAAATGTCAAATGCTAGGTTTAGAATAAAAACTAACATGGTACAAGAGTTAGTATTCTAAAGAAAACCGATCTCAGAATCGCAGGTGTCATGTTCGTACCGGATCATCAAGGCCAAGTTTGGCCACAATCATACAAGCAAAAACAAAAATTGGGGCCGAAGTAAATCGTCCAAACAGCCGAAGAGAACTTTTTTAAAGGGCCAATTTATTTAAGGGCGCATTTAAAAAAAACAAAAAACAAAAACACAGCAAGGAATGATAGACCTAGCAGCCCACCCAACCGCCACAGCAGCCAACAAGTCGACCAGCCTACAAGACAACCATCCGCGCAAACAAGTGGTTGGACGGAGCAAGCTACTCAGGGGACCAACGACAAAAGAAGTTGTAGGGGCCAGGAGCCATGGCCAACAAGGAGCAGCTCGAGCTTCCATATTTCACTGATCAAGACACAGGGCCAACGCGCAGAGAAAACCTTTTCAAGGGTTGAGTTGGGTCACACAAGTGACAGGAGCTCGCAGCCAAAGGGAACCAGTCGAGGCAGAGAATGTAGTGGCTCAACAAATCATTCTGCAAATCAAACTGAAAACCAAGCCCCGAAAACAAGTAACTACGCACGGGAGTTGAGGGGCCATTGTGGGCGAAAAACATTGCAGAAGCACTGAGACGATCAATTGGTGAGCTTGTCGAAAGGAGGATGGAGGAGCCTAATGAAGCATTGAATCGAGCTGACTGGCTACAAAAGAACACTAGCAGCGGTTGTAGGTGGTAGATTGCAAGCGGGACACAACACTGCAAGCGTGGAAAAGTCAACAGTCAAGTCATTGGATAGGCCATCAGCATGAAAAATCCAGCCATCGGATCAAGGATGAGGAGGCTCCTAGGGACAACAGCACCAGGGAAGAAGGTCAGATCTATTGAAGAATCTAGCGCAAAGTAGTGTAGTGTGATTCTTCGTTACTTGATAACAATTTGTGTAGTCTTTTTACTTTTCTTATTAGCTTATGCTTCTTCTTATTATTATTAGTGCATATGTGTGTACTTCATCAAACTGCTACTAAAACAAAATAACAAGAACACAAAATTTGGCTCTCTACCAAGGACAAAACCTCTCCACTCTTGAGATGAAAACCCCTGGTAAGTTTTCTCTTATTGAAGCTTCTTATTTGAACCGCTGCCAAACCCTAGACCCTTGATTAGGATATCCTCCAAGCATAAGTCAAATCCTTCCTCTTTCTGCACTATAACTTCCAGCACATGGACTTCTGTCTTCTGGCACTTTGTTCTTCCTTCTATAGTAAGTAGATCTTCTAGGAGAGATACTTTTACTTAGTGATATCCTTCCCCTAAGGATACTCACTCCTTCTCTAGATCATCCGAGTTCCTTTTGATGTATGGTAGTAGGTTGAGTGTGACAGCACTGCAACCCGAGTTTTCGCACGTGGGAGGGTCCTAGTTGTAGGTATATGGCTCCTTCTAACTTCGCTTGAGGTCCTTCTCTCTTCGCTTGGATAGGAGGCCTAGTAAGCCTATTTAGAAGCCCAAACAATGATAAATTTGAGACTGTTATATTACTGTTGTTGTGACCGCAAAGGTGACTATGTTTCTCGCACATGTGACTGTTTTTCACCCTAAAAACAGTCCCTTTGACTTCGGCTTTGACTTCTTCTCCTTCGCTGCACTAGAGGCTCCTCAAACTTGTCTTCTCTCCACCTTTACTCGGTTATCCTTCTTCGCTAATTTCAGAGCTTGATGATGCGTTGTATGAGGAGTGGACAACCTCTATAAATAGAGGTTTGTCCCTCCTCTTTAGGCCGACTTGACTGTCCTTTAGGCCAACTTGACAGTTACACTATAATTCATCTTTTATTCATTATTTTGCTGCTTGGAGACTTCGTTGATGCTAGGAGAGGATTTGACTTTGCTTGGAGGTGTTCCCATGACCTTGTACATTGACATACATGATGTAACATGCCCTCAAAGGGTCTCATCATAATTACATTTTGACTTTGACTTTCTAGAAGCACTTTAAAATGTGCTTGACCTATTTTCAATGAGCAAGAAACTCATTGACAAATACTATAAAAATAATTTCTCTTTTCTTGAATAAATACAAATATCAAAATTACATTTATGAAGACCGAACCTAGTTACATTTCCTTCAACACTCCCTCTTAACGAGGGAGGTATTCATACAACTTTACAAGGTGTTTAGCTATTATCAATCTTGAAGAATTCACATAAGAGAAATCGGATTTGCAATCCATCTGTTATAGCATCATATTCATCAACATTGTCATAGTGCAAGGCCTTGACTAATAGCTCCATCTCTTTACGAAACCATGAGCTACAATGTTGGCAAGACCAATGATTTATAGACACCTTCATCATTGTCTCTCAAGGTACATACCCACTCGAGGGTTCATCGAGTATGACCTTCTAAGACTATTCTTATCTTGGGTTCCCAGCCCTCAAAGAATATTGGTCCTCTTGCCTACTCTTATCTTGGATGCCCTACACATCCTCAAAGAGTATCAAATGCTAAATGATTACCCAATCCTCCCATTCTTTCTTCTTGAGTGAAGACAAGAATGTTGTGTCTAACTTGTGTCTACATTTCCATTCATGGCCTTCATCTAGACTTACGATTGTTAGTCCTGGTCTAGTGCATGACCCGTGAAATGGAAAACACAATTGTCACTCCTTTGTAATCAAGGGTGATCCAAAACTCCCTCTTGATCAAGGACCTGTTAAAGCTCCCTCTTAACTGGGGACTCTTTCCTTCATTAGCAGCTTCTTCTTCGTGGGTTCTTTGGCTACTTGATCTCCTTGCTTTCTTGATGTCATGAAGTCTTTGTTCGAACTTCTTCTAGGTAGGGCACCATCCATCGATCACTTTCCTTCTTGGTTTGTCATGCCATTGCTTCGTGGAAAGTGACTATCAGGTTTTTCTTGTCATCTTGGCTACTCCTTTGTCATCTTGTCCATGCTTCGGAATACTCTTCTCATGGATGCTTCATTGTACTTGCTTGATTACAAGTTTTGACCTAGTAGCCCATCATGACTTCATCCTGATATTGCTCCAACATTGCCTTTTCTTTTGTTGGTTGGCTTCTTTGTCACGACATCTTTGTGGAGTAGGATCAGTTATCTGCACTTTTTACATCTCCAAGTGTTAATTTTAGGTATGTTCTATGCTTAGAGCAATTTATTTCAATTTTCACAGCTAACTCAATATCTTTTCCAGATTAGCAATCGCATCAGCATTAAAGTAAACTGCAAATAGAACATAAACATAAATCACTGAATACAAGCCAAGACAAGAGGACACAAGATGTGGCGCTAGCCAAGGAGAAGCCCCAGTGTGGGGAAACCCTTGATCAATTCTTCTTATATGTTCTTCAATAGTTCAGCAGAGAGAGAGAGAGAGAGAGAGAGAGTACATTTACAACAAAAGACAACACTTTGACTTATCTAGATAAGAGCATAGATCATCTCTAAGAAGATGTTACATGAGATCAGTTGAAGACATGCTGCTTCAACTGATTCTCCAAGGTGACTCCACCTATCATTGTGTTGCATCTCGTCATCATCTTGCACCTCATCGTGTTGCACCATGCTACACCCTATGTTGCACTGTTGTCCTACGTGCCATTGTTGAATCATGTTGTCATACAACATGTCTCATGTGCTTGCCACAGCTATCCATGTTGTCCATACTTGCCATGTTGTCCATGCTTGTTGTCCCATTGTGCCACTACTGCACAATGTCATGGTTATCCCAATGTGCCACTGCCTCATCATTGTGTTGTCCCATGGAACATTGTGGCACAATATCATTGCTGCTAGTATTGTTGTCCCATCACAACTTGTTATCCCAGCAATCCAACATTGTTGTTGTACCAACATACTTAGGTTGCTCTAAATATGTATGTACCATTACCTAGTTGTCCTAGTTTTACTGCTATAACAGCTGTACCTAACAATCATGCCCAAAACACTGTTGTTTTGGGCATATGGCAGCCCTTAACACTTTCTTCAGCTCACAGTTCTAGGGTCCTTGACTGCAGCAATCTTGGACTGGTTAGGGTACTTCCAACAACCCTTCAATCTGCCCAGAAGTGCCCTCCTTTACTGCGGTTTCCCTTCTAAGAGAGGAGACCCTATACTGCATTTTTTGGGCAGTCTATCCCTCATCAACAACTTCGGCCTTCCTCTGTTTGTTGTGGCTTGCTATATCAAGTCTCCTCTTTACTGTGGCAGCCCAGCACTCTTCCAAATGATCCTAAAACAGTCCTTATTGTTGCGACATAAGGCCTGCGGTTAGGGCACACCTGGACAGTGACTAGGGCACAAACTAAACTACAGATTTAGCCTCATACATTAGCGTTTAGGGCCTGTCTTCCACGTATAATTAGTCCTCATCCTTGGTTGTGGCTAGGGCACGTTGAGGCCTCCTTTATACATCATTCATCTGCGTCTATAGTGTTGCGTTAGTCCTCCTATTCTTTGCAGCTAGGGCACAACATGACCCTCATTTCTCTGCGGTTAGATGTCTTTTCCTAGGATAGCGTTTAGGGCTTTTACGGACAGTTGCTTGGTGTCTCTTCTAGACCTGCGTTTAGGGCAGTTAGAACTTATCCTTGCTGCGCTATAGAAATCTCCTCCATGACTGCGTTAAAGGCTTCTTCATTGATTGCATTAAGGCTTCTTCATTAGGGCAGCATTTAGCCTAGGGCACTCCCTCTAGATCTCTCCTTCATCAAAACCCAAAACAAAATGAAGAGAGAGATCACAAGAGTGTGAGTGTGTCAAAATGACTTAAAGGCCACCTCTGTTTATACTAAAACATTGAGCACAAGTGGGGGCCGTTTGGTTGCTAGCAGACCTTGACGAATTGTCTTATAACACAATTAAATTCATAACTCCATGAATACTTATCGGAGCCAGATGATCTTTAGATCAATCCTACACCTCTCGATGAGAGGGATCCAAGAAAAATATCAACTGCCATAAATAAGATGACCCACATGGATTTTGGCCCTAGTTGCCAATTTTAACACCAAGGCCTTCATAGATGTCAAGGGCCCTTCCTTTATCAGAGTTGTCCTGCCTTCTTTTGGGAGATATCTTTTAAGGCATTTCGTCAGTAAGTGATTCTTGGTGATAATGGTGTTCTTCACATGCTTGATCTCTTTCTACATTAGCCTCTTCTCAGATAGATAGGTCAACCATCTAATGCTTCTTTGTGAGAGCATTCCTTCATTGCTTGCTTTATGGACTTGTCAACATTTCTTCTTGCTTCTTAGTCAGCAATCTTATGCTCCTTATGTGAGCATATTCTTTTGTTGACCTTCATTGCATTGGTACATGCCTTCAAGCATATTCTTGGTGAAAGAGATTCTTTCATGCTTGATCATGTTATAGAACTATACCCATGACTCAATAACATATAAATGAAAACATGACTTAAACTTTGATGCATACATACCTCATCTTGATTCTCCTTTGATCATCCTTTGGTGTGACCCTTCTTGCTTCATCTTAGCTTGTCTGCATACCATTCTTTTCTTGAAACCCATGAATGGGATTCCCAATGAGACATTTTCTTTGGTCCATGAACCTTCTTTTGAAGATTCCATCATAGGATCTTAAAGATCATTGCCTTGCAAACGTTTCCTTTCTTTTGATGATGTAGGTCTTCTAAGATTCTTATCATGATCAATTTTCTTTCATCATGTATGAGGTCCATACTAAGTATGCTTCTTCTACATGAATATCTTGAGCTATATCTTCCATGCTCCTATATTCTAGAAGATATTTTCACCCATGCATGATTTATTCTTATTCTAAATGCTACATCTTCATGAGTATCTAGAATTCCATGTACATCATGCTTCTAGATTCTAGAGGATGATTCTAGCCATGCAATTTTAATTTATTCCTACACGCACCTATCCTACTCAAAACTTTGAAAGAAGTCTAGAAGTAAAGAGTTTGACCTAGTCATAGTAGAGATCCGGAGGATCTTACTTCTTTTGCCTCTTTCCTTCTTCTTTCATCTCTTGCATTATGTGAGTTTCTTCCCTCTTCCTTTTGTTGTTGTCCTTCTTAAGCTTAGGACAATTCCTTTTCTAGTGTCCATATTCTTGGCATCCAAAACATTGGATCTTGGACATGTCTCTGTTCTTCGTTCTTCGTGGACCAAACTTGCCAAATTTATCCTTTCTCTTGGCCATGGTAGCAAATGCTTGCTCCTTTGATCTCACATCTTCTTTTGCCTTAAGTCTGGTTTCCTCTGTTCTACATAGAGACCACATTTCACTGAGAGTGGTTGCTTCCTTCTTGACATATATGCTTGATGGGAAGTTTCCCCACTCCTCAAGTAGAGCATTGAGTACTACAGTTGTCATCTCTCTATCAGACATGCTTCCCCAAGCTCTTGAAGTTGATCTCTCATTTCAGAGATTTTGCATGAAGTAGGGAGCTATTCCTTCCTTTGTTATCTTCATCTTGTATAATTTATTTCTCACTGATATAACTTCTCCGGATGTGGATACCAAGAATAGCTCTACTAGTTTATCATAAATTTCTTTTGATGTCTCACACTAGGAGACATAAGGAATGAGAGAGTCTTTGATTGATTCTATCATAGTCCTTTGAGCTCTTGTCTCATCCTTATTGTACTTGGCTAAAGCTTGAGTCTATTCCTTAGCAAGGATAGTGATATTCCCTTTAACATGCTCTAGGATTTCATTCTCCTTGAGTAGTAGATCAGTCTACTTCTTCCATGCAAGAAAGTTATTGGTACCTACCAAATTATTGCTTTCCTTGCAAAAAGACATTCATATATATTCAGAAGGGCACATGTACTTACTTGATATATTTTGAGATGTAATGGATTTGCTTCCTCCTGGAAGGCTTGATGGCTTGTCTTCCCTAGATCTTGATGTTCTTCAAGTTGCCTTCTCTAAGTGGACTTGCTTGGTGATGAGGTTTTTTTGAAGACTTGTAGCTTGATGTAGGTCCTGCTTCAATCTGCTCTTCTTTGAGGTTGCCTTTATATAAGGCTCTTCTTCTAGCTTTGTAGACCTCCTTGATGAATGATGGATTGAATCCCTTCTTGACCTTGAAGTGACTGAGACTTCTAGGCTTGATGCTTCAATCTTGTAGATGCTTCTCCTTGATGAGTGTTCTTGAGTTGCCCTTTCCTTGATGTGTCACCTTAGCTCTGACACCATGTTGAAGAATCTAGGGCAAAGTAGTGTAGTGTGATTCTTCATTACTTGATAACAATTTGTGGAGTCTTTTTACTTTTCTTGTTAGCTTATGCTTCTTCTTCTTATTATTAGTGCATATGTGTGTACTTCATCAAACTGCTAACAAAACAAAATAACAATAACACAAAGCTTGGCTCTCTGCTAGGGACAAAACCTCTCCACTCTTGAGACGAAAACACTTGGTAAGTTTTCTCTTATTGAAGCTTCTTATTTGAACAGCTGCCAAATGCTAGACCCTTGATTAGGTTATCCTCCAAGCATAAGTCAAATCCTTCCTGTTTCTGCACTATAACTTCCGGTACATGGACTTTTATCTTCCGGCACTTTGTTCTATGGTAAGTAGATCTTCTAGGAGAGATACTTTTACTTGGTGATATCCTTCACCTAAGGATACTCACTCCTTCTCTAGATCATACGAGTTCCTTTTGATGTATGGTAGTAGGCTGAGTGTGATAGCACTGTAGCCCTAGTCTTCGCACGTGGGAGGGTCCGAGCTGTAGGTTTATGGCTCCTTCTAACTTCGCTTGAGGTCCTCCCTTCACTTGGATAGGAGGCCTAGTAAGCCTATTTAGAAGCCCAAACAATGATAAATTTGAGACTATTATATTATTGTTGTTGTGACCGCAAAGGTGACTCTGTTTCTCACACATGTGACTGTTTTTCACCCTAAAAACAGTCCCTTTGACTTCGGCTTTGACTTCTTATCCTTCGCTGCACTAGAAGCTCCTCAAACTTGTCTTCTCTCCACCTTTACTCAGCTATCCTTCTTTGCTAATTTCAAAGCTTGATGATGCCTTGTATGAGGAGTGGGCAGCTTCTATAAATAGAGGTTTGTCCCTCCTCTTTAGGCCAACTTGATTGTCCTTTAGGCCGACTTGACAGTTACATTGTAATTCTTCTTTTATTCATTATTTTGCTGCTTGGAGACTTCGTTGATGCTAGGAGAGGATTTGACTTTGCTTGGAGGTGTTCCCATGACCTTGTACATTGACATACATGATGTAACATGCCCTCAAAGGGTCTCATCACAATTACATTTTGACTTTAACTTTCTAGAAGCACTTTAAAACGTGCTTGACCTATTTTCAATGAGCAGGAAACTCATTGACAAATACTATAAAAACATTTCTCGTTTTTTGAATAAATACAAATATCAAAATTTCATTTATGAAGACCAAAATTAGTTACATTTCCTTCAACGAGATCCAGGAAGAAGCAGCAGCAAGTGCAGATGTGATGGGCCGAACAAGCGCGTGGGAGGAAGAGACAGCGTAAGGGGTACTAAAACAGCGGTGGTTGTCGCCCGTTTGGAGCCGACTGTAGTCGTCTGGGAGACAGTTGGAGGTAGAGGCTAATAGGGCCATGCGCACTACAGAAAAAAGCCGAGTAGGTTGTGTAGCTGTGAGGTAGTTAACGAGCAAAGTGCAGGGTTGTGTAGGGTGAGTCAGCCACCAAGGCACTATGGCTGAGTTGATAAGGCTGCAAAGAATTGTGCCAAGAATGTTGCAAGGAGACAACACAAAGTATTGTGTTGTAGGCAGCATGCCATGCAGGGCATGATCAAGGAGTTGCAAGATGTTGTGGCCAGCAAGTAGTCGCTAGCAAAATTATTAGATAGGGTGTAGAGTTGTTGAGCAGGGGATCTGCCGTGACAGGCGCAAGTTGGCAGTTCAGCCTACAAAGTATAGTATGAAGGACAGTACCAATAGTGCAGTCAGCAGGATTGGTAGAGGTCAACCCTCAAAGGAAGAGAAGGAGACCATAACAGTTAAGGGATTGGCAGCAAAATTTGTTGGTGTCTGAAAGGACCGAGACAGGCCCATAATCATGCCAAAAGGACTTAACACAATAGCGATGACAGAGAACAGGGAGCAGGTATCTCTGAAAGTTGAGCAACTCAGAGGGAATCAGCCTTCAACTTCAAGTAGGGAGGAGCAACCAACGAATTCCTCCAAGTCTGTCAAGAAGGTTGTTCAGGAGCAGGAGGCTTCCAGGAACAATGCCAAGGGAAGTTGGACTTCGAGGATCTTTCCATAGCAGGTGGCAGAGAAGGCTTCGGATTCAGAGGGAGCATCCAAGGCAACGGAAACAAGTCCAAGAACGAAGACAGTTGTAGGGGGCAGAAGTATCTCCCTCGCTAAGAGGGAGAGTTGAAGTTTGTAGCTTGGGCAAGTACTTCTGCACAGGCCTAAGTGTCTAAGAATGCAGAAGTTGCCCGCATTGTCCTTAGAACACTTGCTCTAGTGTGAGCATGTTGTTGATGTAACTTAGCCTAAGTTTAACTTAGGAAAAAGAACATATTAATATGTTGGCTTATTGAACTAAAAGAAACGTATGAAAAGTAAATAATTTACTTTAGTAAGTTCTAATCTTAGCCATTAATCTCAAGTGCGGCGAGATCTAATCTTGAAAGTCAATCAATTTGAGATTAGGGTTAAGGTTAGGATTTTGGATCAATGTAAAGTTATAAAAGCAAGGTTAGAGAGAGGAAGAAAGACATTATACAGCGACACTAGCCTCAGGAGGAGGAGGAGTATGATACTCCAGTATGTCGGGTCCGAGGAAGGTGTAAGGAGCAGCAAGGGAGACAAATCCAAATTAGTTGAGGAAGATCGAAGGACGGATCTAGGATTTGATCAAGTGGATAACTCCAAGTTTATCGTTGTATATGTAATTCCTTAGTTGGGCTATTTTCCCAAGACGAGAGCCCAAGTGTTAGAAAAAGTGTACCGAGGACAATTTTTCCCCAAGGCATGGTGTCTTGCATAGGAAAGTGTCCAACATGACCCCTTGACTTAACTTTATGAGAAATAAAATTAAAATGACTTTATAAGTATTAAAGTCATAAAGTGACATTTTGGTCTAACTAATGAAAAAGGTGATGAAAGGATAAATTGATTTTGAGTATTAAAGTCTAAGTGACTTAAGTGGGTCAATGAGAGATTATATCTCCACCCTTGATCTCAATGGCTAAGATCAAATCTTAGCCATTGGATCTTAGGGTTTCCATATGAGAAGACAAAAGGTCCAGAAAGGGTAAGAGACACCAATTTATTTTTCTTCCTGAGTTTTAGAGAAAAGGAGAGAGTAAAAAAGAGGAGTTGAGCTGAAGAGAAAGGAAATAGTTTGTACAGTTGAAGAAAAAAAGAACAGTCTGTACAGTGGGCCAAGAGAGGGCATGAATCCAAAGGAGTTGGCACAAAAATCAAGGCAAGGTACAGCACGAATTTCGAGGAGTTGTTTAGCATTTATTGCACAGCATGCAACACAATTTTCAAGGGTTGGTACAACGAATTTAATGCACAAACCATACAACAGGTCCGCATGATTTTCAAGGGCGAACATTGTTGATTTTTTAAGCTTGGGAGGTACTCGACAACCCTAGGTACTAGGCGTGTGTGAGTTGGCACCACAAAAGCTCTTTGTGGGCAACGTACCCAAGCAGTGGACTTTTCACCCAAGGTTGTGGGTGCGAAACCAATAGCTATTTTTGATGATTTGACGATGCAGAGCGTGTGGGGCACCCTTGGAGGAATAAGGGGCACCAAAGGCATCGATATGGTAGCATTGGGTGGATGAAAAGATTTTTTTTTAAGTAGTTTTTATGGAGATTTAACATTTGGTTAAGGTCGGCCTTGTGATTATGGGGTGACCCTCGATGGCACTAGACACCCACCAAGATCTCTATAAATATAAGACAGATGAGACCTCATTCACTCATCCAATCACAGGTGTGATACATCAAAGAGGAGGATGTCTGATCCGAGGAGCTGCAGCCTATGTTGAAGAATCTAGGGCAAGTGCAATTAATGAGATTCTTCTTGCATGATAACTATTTGTGATGTATTTAACTTTACTTCTTAGCACAATCTTCACTTGTTTTTATTATTAGAGTGTCTTCCTAGTTCATCAAATAGCTACCAAAAACAAAGAGACAAGAACACATGATGTTGCCTTTCTGCCAGGGCCAAAACCTCTCCCTTTTGGAGAGGAAAACCCGCACAAAATTTTTCTTATAGAGATTCCAATTGACGAATACCAAGACCATGACACTTGACCTATTATGTCACTCCAAGACCAAGACACCAATCCTCTTCTTTGTCACTACTAAGATCATCATCATTGCTGCATCATTGAGGCCATCACTACTGCACTATCGAGATCTTCATTGCTGCAACATCATTGTTGCACTTTCACCGAGGTCTTCACCATACCACTGAGATCTCTGTGAGGTCTGCTCCTAGACTCACCGAGATCATGACTGTCTCACCATAGTTGTGCCTTCACCAAAATCATAACTGCACTCTTACTAAGGTTATCACCATGTCAATGAGGTCTCTACCTTGTCTTTGTCATGACTTTGATAACATGTCTTCATCAATGCACCAAGATCTACATCATGACCTTATCTTCACTAGGATTATAACCGAGATCTTCATCTTCATTAGGATCATGATTGATATCATGATTACAGTGATGATTGTGTCTATGATATATACTTCACCGAGATCCTTCCTCATGAATGTCGAGACTATTACTGTGACCCTGTAACTAGGCTGAGACAGCAGAGAGATATGCAAGGACTTCACTGTAACTACCACCGAGACTTCACCTTATTGTACCATCCAAAATCACAAAGGAATCTGAGATTATGTCCTGCACCCATCCGAGATTTCAAAGATTTGTCCGAGATTCTGTTATTCTTCTTTCGTGCAGACCCTAATGGGGTATATATAGTGGTTTTGTCTCCATAAATAAGCTGACATGTCACAGTGAAAGGATGTGTCTATTATTTGAGCCGACTTGACATTAATATATATTTTGAGGCTGACATAGTTGCTCTTCTTCATCGTTTTGTTTGCAGACTTCTTCTTGTGCTTGTCTTGGAGGATTGTGCTGGTCTTGGAGGGCTACTTGACCTTTCTATAGACTTGTATACATTACACATAGGCTCAAGAAGAGCTCTTTAATTATGACAAATCCTAAAGACATCAAGAAGAAGTTTTTGACCTATGAATGACACTTCTTGCTCATGAAACCCATGATGCAAGGAATACAATAAATATATATTTTTACATAAGGACATAATTACAATGTCATGAAGACCGAACCTAGTTACACTTTATTCAATAGCCTATAGGAGCATCTCTCAAGAGAAGGAAGGACGGATTTGGGGTCTATCTTTTATGTGCGTGAAGGTTGATTTTAGGCAGAGTTGGCCAAGTGGATAAGGAGTTATGTGCATCCGTAAGGGTTTTTTCACTATGAACAGGGGCAGCATTCTCTGTGCTATTTCAAGTAGGGTCGAGCCCTAGTATAGTTGTTGGACAGAGCTTCTGTGGAGCAAAGGTTGGGAAGCATATCAAGGTCGAGTTACTTAATGAATAGCTTAAGGATAGAGGGCTTCTAGTTGAGGATCATCGCAGCTGTTGTGGAGGTTTTGGACCAAAATTGGAGGATCGTCTGTATGCCCTAACCAAGCCAAAATCTCAAGAGTATATGCATAGGACCGTGACCTAGAAGTGGGCAAAAGAAGTTTGCTAAAGAGGTATGTATTGTGTCTTTCATGCTTGATGTATTGCTAGGTGTTTGGTGGTCCAGTTTGGGACCGTTTGGTTGGCAGTTCATGTACAAGTGGAGGGTTGTTAGGTATCTGCTAAAAGAGCCCTAAGATCAGCGTCTTGCGAAGGAATATAAGAGTTGTTAGAAGGGAAGAAGTTTTGGGGCCTAAGGATTGATCTTTGAAGGACTAAAGGGCAGCCAAGAGGGCTTATTGTTCATCCCTAGTTCACTATGATTGCATAGGTCATCTTCAGTGGAAAGAGGGCAGCCTCCATTGCCCTAAGGTCTGTCATCAAGGAGTAGCAGTGTGACAAAAGTGGGCATCGTTGTTGAATACCTTATGTGTTGGAGTACTTGAAGGAAGGAGCAACTAGAGGGCAGAGTTGTTTGGGCTTGAGTTCAGTGACCTAAAGGAGTTGTGTTGACTGATAGAGGCAGATTGAGGAGCTGCAAATTGGAAGGCAAAGGGCTGCCAGGAGTGTTCAAGGTATGTGCATTGTGGACGGGAAGGAGTTGTGGAGCGCGCTACATCAACAAGTAGGTCAGTTGTACTTTGTTCAAGGCAAATTGGTTATCATAGTTGTTGTTGATACCAAGCCCTAGTTGTCTTGTGTCAGGGTAGATTATAAAGGGTCGTGATCTCTTGTACGGGAGCCCTAGACTGTTGTATTAAAGATTGTTAATATAACGAAGTTGGGTTGAGAAATTGTGTCTTGTGTACGAAATAATTCACTGCTATTGTTTTCCGTTGTGCAAAGTAGAAGTGTTGTGGCATTTGAATGTGTTTTTGTTTGAGATTCTAAGACCCAAACCAGATTCTTGAGTGTGGTGGAAATTCAACACGGTATCAGAGCTACATTGAAGGGCTAGTAAATCAAAGGTTGCACAACGCAGCGTACAACTCAACAGGGAGATGGTTTCATTGTTGTTGAAGGACTAATAGCAATGGCGAAGTTGTCGTTTGGTTTGTGAGATGAGGACAAGTTGGATGGTTTGTCTAACTATAGTCCATGGAAGGAAAGGATCAAGTTGGTCTTAATGGTGAACAAGATATATGACTTTGCCAACAAGGAGATTAAGAAACCAACTGACCCTAAGGAGTTGGAGGTGTATGCCAAGCTAATAATCCTAGATGGTGTCAATGATCTGAAAATGGGGCTCTTAGGCTTCTTGTCTAACTTACAAGAACCTCTCCCACTTCCAAAGCTTTAAATATTCCCAAGTCTTATTGATTAACCAATGCGGAATTAAAATGTGTGCTTGAAATAGGTGTATGCTTGTGTTTATTTTTTACTGTTAAGTGTTGTAATTACTGTTGCTTATGCTGATATTTTAAATACAAAGAACAGTAAATAATGCAGCAAGTAAAACACACAGAGAAATAGCAATTTAATTAGGAGTTCACCCACAACTCTTGGGCTACGTCTCTGTGAGCTCTAGTTAATTCAACTAGGCTCTCTGGGATTATGGCAGCAGTTCTTTTACAAGTCTTTGACTCAACTCCATCGGTTTACACAGAACACGATGGGCTTACTTTACCATCTCATCCCTGGCTCTAAAGCTCTCGGCTTTCTGGCTCTAGCTCTCACTCTGGCTCTTGGCTCTCGCTCTGACTCTCGCTCGGCTCTTTGGCTCTGGCTCCGGTTCTGGCTCTCGCTCCGGCTCTTCAGCTCTGGCTGGGCTCGTGGCTCTCTGCTCTGGCTTCTTTGAGCTCTTTCTCTCGGCCTCTGCATGCCTCTGTGAGTCGCTCGACCTCCAAGCAACTCCAGCAACCTTCAGCAACAATACGTTGTTGTCAATTGAGCTCTCTAGCTTTTCACTCGACCTCTGAGTGACTCCAAAGACTCTCTGCGCGCTCAGCTCTTGCTCGTTGTTCCCTCAGCCTGCTCTCTCTCTCTCTCTCTCTCTCTCTCTCTCTCACAATTGAGCTCTCTGGCTTATTTGAGGCAATCTTTCGGCTTTGCGGCTTCCACAACCGTTTTCTCTGTGCATAATCATTCTCTGCGGCCCTCTGTTTTCTTGCCACGATCCGCTCAAATCCCTTCTCTAAGCGTTAGCAATCATTGTTAAACGCCCTTGGGGATGGATGCCACCTATTCTGTAACGGAAGGGTCATCGGCGCTTGAAATCCCTCAATATAGCCATTCTCGGCTTACACAGGAAAACATACCAAACACAAGAAAAATCCGCAGAGAACACAGTTCACCGGACTTCAGATTTCCATAATTGCGCACTATATTCCTATCGGGTCCGAAAAATTGCATCGCATATATATATAACATATAGCCACTCCTCTGTAATGCGCCGATGCGATATTGCGATATCGCAATCGCAAGTCGCCCAGTCTCCGGTCTCCATAAGCCTTCCCCTTGCTGTTTCACTGATGCGATATTGCGATGCAACTTGTCGCAGTCGCACATCGCACATACCCTGGCCGTTTAATATGCGCTCCACTGTAACTGCCGATTGCGATATCGTAATCGCACTAAACATATACCATGTGTCAATATCTGCCGACTGCCACCGTCAATTGCGATTACCGATCGGATTTGGACCATTGATCGGCCAGATCCGACGGCTCCTATGCAGATTTGGTTTAAGCCTCCGATAGGGGCTCATTTTACTGTTTTCTTCAGGTTTTTGCCTCTTTCCCAAAGAACAAAAAGGGAACTTCTTTTTATGATAACTCCTCCATCTAAAGTCCGTTTTCGCCCATTCAAGTTGCGTTGGATTCAGAATGAGGAGATCTTTGAAATGAGACTATTTCTGAGAGCAACCTGCGATTGTCATTTTCCTCTGATTTACAAAGGATTTGTGCCATTTGGCACCTTTTACCTCTTATATGAAGTCTTTTAGACTTAGATCACGCCTTTCCACTAAGAGAACTTTTGGTCTCCAAAAGACTAATATACTGATATGAGCAGCAAATGAGAGTGACTCACCCTCTTCTTTCAGCCTCCCTACACTTGCCTTTACATAGTGCCTCTGAACCAAGGTTTCCGACCACTTCCCTTCTTGGATGGGCTGGTCTTCCTAGGAAGAACTGTCTTCCTCCTTGCCTTTTTGCAGAACTTCTGCTGAACTGGTCATAGAAGGTGGTTTGAACTTCTTTGCCTTGATCATTGATCCAAGGTGGCTCAAACAAATGTGAAGAACACCTACTCCACAAAACTTTCATTTGTCCCTGTTTGAAAAGCTGCCAACAACAACTGTTAACAACAATAGGCATACAGACAACCACTGGATGGACTAGCTCCTGCTTCAACAAAAGAAACAGATTTTCACATTTTGTGAACACCTCCATGTCTTACATCTGCATACAAATGATGGACTAGATAACAAGCCCACAAAACATGCCTTTAAAGTTTAAACAAATGACCCTTCAAGTCAAGCATGTAGAAAAAGACCATTAGGACTCTTTTTCCAAAGATGAAATGCTTCATCATTATCTCCATTTGGAGACCAAGTTAACTTCTCCCAAGTCAACATGGCATCACATGCATGTCAAAGCAATCAACCCTGCAAGTTAATTACACATACATGTTCAAAAACAAGGAAATCGTCAACATCCATGTGTTCATGCATCTCATGCTCATGCATGCATTTCATCCTTCAACTTTCACTTAAGCACATTGTACTTTCGAAGCTGAAATGAAATATAACGTAGATGCATCAATAGACATGCAATCTTAATCGGATAAGAACTCTAACCGTTCCTTACCAATCCCTTCCAAAGGTACTACCTTTGTCTACACATTAGCATCATCATGTGAATCATTCTGAGACACATCATTCATGGAATCTTCACTTCCATTTCTGCCATCTTCTCTTTCCACTTTCTTTAGCTTTTGTGGAAGCATTGTTGGATTCAGAGTCCAACATTTTGCAACAAGATGTCCTTGCTTATGGCAGTAAGTGCACTGCATGTGCATCCTCTTGACAACATGATCTGCCTTGTCCAATGGACCGTTGGCTTCTTGCTTCTTTTCCTTCTTTCGCTTCTTGTATGTGGTCATTCTCTTCCAACATCTAGAAACATTATGGTTATCCAAACCACAAAAGGAACAAGCAATTCTTTTCCCATACATATGTGGAAATGTATCATGCTTTGCACAATCAAAAGGAAAATGTTTAGAACCAGATTTATACACCTTTATTGCCTTCATGAGGAGGTGAAGAAAATGAAAAAGTGGCTCCCTTTGGAACACCATCAATCTCTTCAAGGTTGTTAGAGTCTCCCCAACTCTCTGGTTCAAGTGTGTGCCTCTAAACCCCTGCATCTTGCAATTGATGTTTCAAGCTATTGCATTCCTCCTGAATACAATCTTCACACTCTGTAATACAACCCCTCCTTGGAGCTGTTTCGATGGCCTTCATGGTAGCTTTGGAACTTTCTCCATAAGCTTGTCCATAGCCAAGACCCAAATACTTAGGCCTTTCCTCAATCATTATTGGCTCAACAATACCTTGTGCATGTCTACCCAAGCCTTTTCCTTCATAGCCCATCTTGGACATTAGCTTGGAACCTATGCCTTTGGTATGTTTTTCAAAAGAACCAATATAAGCATTCTCAGAGGAATTTGAAGACAAACTGGAATGGTTTACCTCTTCTTCAAGCTGATACTTGACTAAGGCTTCTTGGGCAACAAAGAGCTGTGTCTCCAACTCATGCATCCTTTTCAGGTTCATATTTGCAATATGAAGTTGCCTCTCCATTTCCTGCAATTTGTCAGAAAGCAACTGCTTCTCTTCCTTCATGGAATTCAACTGCTCTCTAAGCATGCTGCTCTTCCTTCCATCCTCATACATTTCTCTCACCATATCCATCATGGTGGACAATTCTTGCTTCATTTCTTCATCAAAGAATTTTGTGAAGAGGGCAGAATTTGAGGACCCACTTGTAGAAGTTGTCATTATGCCAATGAACAAAAAAAACTTCAACAAGATAAATAAAGAGCTTATTCAGCAATCTTTTGCAACAAACCTCTTGTGCTTCAGGGATTGCTTTGAGGTCCTTTGGGATAGAAGAATACCTTCAGCCCTTCTTCCTATTTGTCCTTCCTGGACTGAGCTAGCAACAGTTTTCCCTTTACCTCTGCAAACTCAGAAAATAGTCAATCTACAAAACAAGCATACAATCAGCCTCTTACTGTTCAAACACCTTTCAGACAAGCAGTCTTTGCTCTGTTAGTCAAGCATTCTGATATAACCTTCTTTGAAGGTGGGGTTAATCAATCTTAAGCTCTGATACCACCTGATCTAAAAATGGGGCTCTTAGGCTTTTCACTCGACCTCCGAGTGACTCCAAAGACTCTTTGCGCGCTCAGCTCTTGCTCGTTGTTCCCTCAACCTGCTCTCTCTCTCTCTCTCTCTCTCTCTCAATTGAGCTCTATGGCTTCTTTGAGGCAGTCTTCCGGCTCTGCGGCTTCCACAACCGTTTTCTTTGCACATAATCATTCTCTGCGGCCCTCTGTCTTCTAGCCACAGTCCGCTCAAATCCCTTCTCTGAGCGTTAGCAATCATTGCTAAACGCCCTCGGGGATGGATGCCACCTATTCTGTAACGGAAGGGTCATCGGCTTTTGAAATCCCTCAATATAGCCATTCTCGGCTTACACAGGAAAACATACCAAACACGGGAAAAATCCGCAGAGAACACTATTCAACGGATTTCAGGTTTCCATAATTATGCACTATATTCCTATCGGGTCCGAAAAATCGCATCGCATATATATATAACATATAACCGCTCCTCTGTAATGTGCCGATGCAATATTGCGATATCGCAATCGCAAGTGGCCTGGTCTCCGGTCTCCGTAAGCCTTCCCTTTGGTGTTTCACCAATGCGAAATTGTGATGCAACTTGTCACAGTCACACATCGCACATACCCACGCTGTTTAATATGCGCTCCACTGTAACCGCCGATTGTGATATCTTAATCGCACTAAACATATACCATGTGCCGATATCCGCTGACTGCCACTGCCGATTGTGATTGTCGATCGGATCTGAACCGTTGATCGGCCAGATTCGACGGCTTCGGTGCAAATTTGGTTTAAGCCTCTGATAGGCCTCATTTTACTGTTTTCTTCAGGTTTTTTCCTCTTTCCCAAAGAACAAAAAGGGAACTTCTTTTTATGATAACTCCTTCATCTGAAGTCTGTTTTCACCCATTCAAGTTGCATTGGATTCAGAATGAGGAGATCTTTGAAATGAGATTATTTCCAAAAGCAGCTTGCGATTTTCATTTTCCTCTAATTTACAAAATATTTGTGCCATTTGGCACCTTTTACCTCTTATATGAAGTCTTTTAGACTTAGAGGTTTATTCAGGATCCCTTTTTGGATCAGTCAAGGATCATTTGATACCTCAGTTGTCGGGGAAGAGCAGTGCCCGTGAAAAAGTTTGACATGATGGATTGCAAACCTATGACAACGCCTATGATCACAAACTTGAAGAGGCAAAGAAGTTTTGAATCGAGCCTTGTGGATCTGACAAGGTATAGACAATTGGTTGGCTCACTGATGTATTTGGTAAATACTCGACCAGACATTTGTTTTGCAATGAATATTCCCAGCCAGTTCCAGATAGAGCCCAAGCATGATTATTGGATAGCAGCCAAGCATATACCGAGATAGCTGCAAGGAAAAATCCACTACTGCGTGATAAAAGGAATGATGTCCACTTGATTGGATATACAAATTTTGACTGGGGAGGCAGTGAGATGGATGGGAGAAGCACTACTGGAGGATGTTTTAGTTTGGGATCCTCCATGATATCCTGGATAAGTAGAAAGCAAGAATCAATTGCCTTGAGTAGTGCTGACGCAGAATACATTGCAGCCTATGAAGTAAGTAGAGAAGTTGTCTAGTTGAGGAAGTTGTTGTCCGACCTGTTTGAAGGACCGATGGACCCTACAGTGATACATTGTGACAACACCAGCTGTATAAGGTTGTCTGAAGACCCAATGTTCCATGGAAAGACAAAGCACATAAATAACAAGTATCACTATATATGAAAGTTGGTGCAAGATGGAGTGTTGCAGCTACAATATATCTCCATTGATGAACAAGTAGCTAACATCTTGACAAAATCTCTTCCTAATAAGAAGCTTGTGTATTTGAGAGACAAGCTTGGGCTAGTTGATATATCCTCCCTAGTTGAGAGGGAGAGATAGACAAATCATTCTTGTCTTCACTTTCTGAAGAAAGAATGGAGGATTGGGTAAGCATCTAGTTTCTGATACACTTTGAGGATGAGGTAGGGCGTCCAAGATAAGAGTAGTCGAAGAGGAAATTCCTTGAGAATGTGTTATTCCAAGATAGGAATTGTCTTAAAAAGACATACCATGTGAACAACCAGGTGGAGTATGTGCCTTGAGAGACAATGATGATGGTGTCAATCAGTCATTAGTCTTGCCAACATTGTGCTCTGATCTTGTGTAGAGATAGAGCTATTAGTCAAGGCCTTGCTATGTAACAATGTTGGTTGGTATGATGCAAAGAGATAAGCTGAAATGATAGCTTATGAGATGGCTTACTAATCTGACTTTTCTTATGAGATCTCTTCATTTTGAGAATGTCCATGTACCATTATGAATACCTCCCTAGTTAAGAGGGAGTGTTGAAATGTGTAACTAGGTTCGGTCTTCATAAATATGAAATGTACTTTTGATTCTTGTATATTGTAAAAAGAAAGAAAATTTATTATTGTTATTTTTGTAGCATGGGTTTTATGCTCAGATCTTTTATTTAGAGGTCAAGCACCCATTGAATGCTTCTAGGGTTTGTCCTAGGGTCAAGAAGTCAAAAGAGTTATTGTCATATGAAGAATACTCCATCGGGCACATTTTAACTTGTAAAAATAATTATTTTTGAATTTAAAAGCGTCAAAATACCCTACAAGGCCAAGTCGGTTTGGAAGCTAGGAAGCCAGTATCATTAGGGCATGTCATCCTCCTTGGAAGCCTATATATAGGAGGGAACTCGACCTCCTATGAAAACTCACTCATCTTCTCATCATCTAAGCAAAGGAGAAGCAAAAGAAGGCTGGCGAAGAAGGAAGACGGACAAAGGACGAAAGTTTGGGTTGTTTATCTCTCTCTCTCTCACACACATGCAAAGAAGAAAGGCTAGTGTTTCGATGCTGCAATGTCGAACTTGAGAAAATTGCAGGAAGAAGGTCGAAGATAGGTCTATTAAGTCACCTACAAGCGCTAGAAGAAGGAGAAACCCAAGTGAAGGTCAAAGGAAGCCTTGGAAGCCTTGAAACTGCTCACACGTGTGGAAGCAGCAACTGTTGCAGGGACCGAAAATTTCAGACCTGCAGCGGTGGCCGAAATTCTGTAGCAGCTAGAAGAGATTTTACCAAGTTTGACTTGGACAAGGGAAGCACATCATCAAGAAGGTCTGACTTGGTCTTGGAAGGGTATTGGTCTTGATCTAGAGGTCTTGGAATTCGTCATTTGAAGAATCTATAAGAGAAGAGATTTGTGGGTTTTCCTCTCAAGTGGAGAGGTTTTGGCCCTAGCTTGCATCCTACATCCTGTGTTCTTGTGTATTGTTGATCTTCTTGTTTTTGGTAGCTATTTGATGATAAGAACAACATAATAATAAAAGAAAAAGCTAACAATCAAGAAAAATAAGAATACATCACAAGCAGTTATCAAGTTTAAGAGAAATCATCCTAGTTGCAGCCCTATAGATTTCTCAACACAAGCTACAAATTCAACAATAAGATTTATGACAGTGCAAGAAATCATGAAAGCTTTAAAGCAGTGAGAGCAAAAAGAAGGTCGCAGATCTACAGATGATAGAACAACAGTTGAAGACCAAGAAATCAGTGTAACTATTGAACATAATCCTAGCAATAAAGATGCTATTCGAGGCAAAACAAGTGGGGTGCATCCAATGTCCAATTCCTGTCAAATTTCACCAGAAAAAGGAGTTCATTCCACAGCCCTTAATTCAGGCTCACAGCAACAATTAGAAGAGCAGCAAGTCTTTTTAGGCAGTTGCAAAGAGGATTTTCTAGGTACTGCATGCTGGGTCAATGTCCATGTTCAATCATGGGTATACACACCCTGTAGAAATGTTGGTAAGCAGTGGCACCTGTTTGATGAGATTGTTGACAAAGGGATAGTCAAATTCATTTTCAGACCAACAACAGAGGAGGCTCCAACATGCAAGCATAGGGATTTTAACATACAACTTTTTTTATGGCAATCAAGCACAGAGGTAAAGAGCATTGTACAGAAGAGCTGATGAAGATGGATGAAGGGGATTATATGAGGCATGAACAGGAAATGGAGGTTGAAGCAGAGGCAGAAGTATCCAGTCTTCCTTTAGAGCAAGATCCTGAGGGAAAAGTATGAGGCTTTGGACAAATATGGGAAATATTTGACAGAGATGACTAGGCAAGGAAAACTTGATCCTGTCATCGGAAAGGATGATGAAATCCGTAGATGCATTCAGAATCCTTCAAGAAATAAATCTGTGAATCTGCCAATGGAGTATGATGACATTAATTTCCTAAACAGAGATTCTCAAGTGGTGGCTAAAGACAAGTATCACTCAAATGCAGAAAAGGATCAAGTTTGTCGTCCCAGTTTTGATCTAGTTGAACATTTAGGAGTGCAGCTGGGGTTTGATAGTCTTGACGAAGCTAGGATTCTACTTCAGCATCAAAGTCAGAGAGAGGAAAACTGGGGTGCACACTTTTCCAGGGAGGAGAATGGTGTTCTTGACCTCGAGGCTGGTTCACAGAAAATAGAGTTCAGTTCGACTGCCACACAAACTTGCACCATTTAGAGACATGTTAATTTTTGGTCAGAGGCAACATCTTCAAAGTCTGTACAAATGCTTTTAAATTCAGTTGGACAGGATGAAGAGAACCTTTTTGAGGGACCAGACACATTGCGAGTCATTGCAAACCCCAAAGAATGACAAGCAATGACTTCCGTATTTGTCTGAACCTACTGCAGATAACAGCTTGGAGATGAAGTCTGTTTCAGACCTTGACAGCAGACCCGTACATAAGAGACATTTCCCAACCGAAGAGGATGCTTCCAAAAAAATTGGGGGTGAAAGAGAGTTCTTCAATACAAGATTTGAATGCTAGATCACCAACCCCAATTGAAATTCATAGAAACACTGAATCACATGGTCTGGAATCACAATTCATGACAATCAATTATCTGGATTCATCGCTTCTCCTGAGACTGGCAGTCTGAAAGTTCTGCATTACAAGGTGCACCATTACTAGAGGTGAATGCTAGATCATCAGTCATAATTGACAGCCAAAGAGATGTTAAATCTCACAGTCTACAAACACAACTTAATGAAGATCATTTGGCTGATTTTATCCCTTCAGAGAGATTGGTAGTCTGACAGAGATGGAGGATACAAGACAAGGTGGTATGAATGAAAATCCAAGGAACATGGTGATGTCAGACAATGATGCTGGACAGCACACAACTGTTACTGCATCTTCTCAAGAAACACATGCTGATTCTGGACAGACAAAATTGCAGTCTATTTCAAACCCAATATTGGGAGAATCAAATGAAGACCATGCAGGAAAATGTGCAACAGAGGCTACTCAGCAGGATGCTTTCTTGTTAGAAATGTAAGGACCATCAACATCCTCATTGGATGAGAACTGCAATGAAAACACGGGAACCTATGCTGCTGGGAAGGATGTTGTGATGGCTAACTTGCAAGGATGTCCATGACCATTGGTGGATGAACGTATTGAGAATAGTAGTTTTGCGGATTTGTCACAGGCTTCTCAGAAGTCACATGAATCAATAGAAGCACAAGGGATCCCAGAATAACTAATGGATAAAAGCACCGAGACTACATGGGTTCAACATGTAGAGGTTCCACCAGGGACTTTCAGGGAATGCCAGAATTTATATTAGCTACAATTAAAGTTGAAAAGAAAGAACAGTGTGCTGCAAACACTTCAATGGAAGTTGACATTCAGAGAATGCCGGAATTTGTATCAAATAAAATCAGTAATGAAAAGACACAACAGCATGTTGTAGACACTTCGATGGAAGTCGACATTCAGGGAATGGCAGAAATTGCATCAGATGAAGTCAGCGACAAAAAGACGGAACAGCTTGCCACAGACACTTTGATGGAAGCTGATGTTCAGGGTGTGTGTCATGTCCCCATTTTTATTCTTCTTCATAGTACAGTCAGGGTGGATTTCCAGAATAGGGGATTGGCCAGGTCAATGGAGCAGGTTATGTCATCAGGGGTTCCGATGGAGTTTTGAGGAGTTTTTATGGGATTTAATGCCATTTGCTTGACATATTCTATCATCAGCACAGCTTGCCTTTCATTCTGTTGCATTCCAACAACTTTCAAAAAATCAGCATTTTTATTGGGCATAACTTAATTAATTATGCTCGAGGTGGCATTCCGGGAAGATTAATTGATGGCACACCTCAGTGTAATAGCTTGTTGGAACCAGAACAAGAATATCTACATGATGGGACTTTTGGATGGGAGTTTCAATGAGACCTGAGGAGACATGGTGGCCAATTTACCTTTTTCCCGCATTAAAAAGAATATTTTAATTAAAATAAAAGAGGGAAAAGTGCTCCATGATTAAGATAATAATAAAATAGAAGATTCTAGAGGGGTCCATCAGATCTATAAAAGAGGAGGAGGAGGCCATTGGAGGACATCTTGGTTTTGACATTGTTTCTTGTATGTGAGGTTGAGAACCCAGTTCTCTACTCCAGCAGTAGCCCCAGGACGGAAACCCTCGGGTGATTCAGTGAGAGTGGGTGAGCACCCATCTCCTCCCTTGGTGAATCCATTCAAGGTTCATAGGTTGCAATGTATTGTTTTTCAGTTGTTTGGAGGCTGATTTGTGGCATTGTTGTAGATCTGTTTGAGGCCAGATTATCTCAATTGTATGGTTTGTATGTGCATGTAAAACCCTGGTTTATCCAATATAATAAAGTTGAGTATTTTTTTGTTCATGGTGTTATGGGATTGCAATGCTTCCTTTGCTTAATTTTACATGGCAATCTTCTGTTAAATGCATGATTAGTTTTATGTGAAGTTCCTGTTCCAAATTTTCTGCATTTGGAACATTACAGTGGTATCAGAGCTGGTTTTCCTGCCAGCTTGAGGGTGCTTGGTAAATTTGTCATATCAGATTTATCAGTTGTTGTTAAAGTCAAAAATTGCCACCAGAGTGAAAGGGATCAAAAGTTTATTTTTTGCCTGAAGGCAGGTCGAGGGTCTTTCCTTGTTCCAGTTTGAAGACATCGTTTTTTCTTTTTTTTAAGGGATAAAATTGTGTGTTGGAACCAGAATTCAACCACATTGGGAAATCTGCTATTGGAGATAAAATTTCCAGATGCATTTTTCAGTGAGTTGTTTAGTAGATAGACTGTGTACTATGTGTTCGAAGGCTGATGCGTTTCTGTGGCATGTTCAGTTGTAAGGGCATTAAACAAGATCTATGCGTCGAATCCAGGCAAGGACAAAGATCATTTCAAGGAGCGTTGACATTCTCATCAAAGTGCGTATGCGAGTAACCTGAATGTAGGCTACGTGAGTTATTCGCATGGGTATGGGACCCAAGTTACTATGGTGACCACGTTGATCCAAGGGTCGAATCTGTTCATTGGGATGCATCCAGAATCACGTCCAAAATCTGATGGTGATCGTGATCAAATTCCTACCACGTCAATCCGAACATCTACAACTGCAAGCATGGCCAAGGTCGCTCTAGTTCTTGTTCTCCACTCAACTAGTCATTGTAGTTGATCGGGGATGACCGATTTGAATTGCCTGCAAAGTCGAATCTATCGAAAACAAATTTGTGGCGGCTTGACAAGTTACACGGTCAATTTGCATGGAGGTACTCGATGATCAGAGATGGATGACAGACAAACCCACACTTGAGGTTAGAGAGACGATTCTGAGCATTGCTGCAAAGTAGGGCCGAACCAAAGCTTGTGAAGGCGGGCCATGTCGAAACAAATCGTGTGCCCACATGGATAAATGATCTGAAAATCACCTGTGAGTGATCTCAGTTAATTAATTAATGAACGTATTACAGACTCATGTGCTGGTGTGTGACTATGTTATCTTAGGCAACGGATCGATCAGATTGCAAAATACACAGACACTAGAAAATGGAAAACAGTAAGAGAAACACAGTAAGCAAATGCAAGAACACAACAAATTAATAAGGAGTTCACCCAATCCTCCTGGGCTACATCTCCGGTCCAGCTTTCAATGGTGGCCTTCTTTTTATTGTGTCTTTAAACAGAGTTTTTACAATGAGGAACTCAATTTGAGTCTCCTGAAACAGATGATGCTTAGTAGAGTGGTTCTTAGATTCCCCAAGCCACTAGAGTGCACAGACTCCCCCCTTACCAAGTCTCGACCTCAACTGGTCTTAATGGGATGAGTCCAGTTTGGTACTCAGTTCCCCGATAGATATCCTCACCGAGATTGCTTGAACCTCTCAAGCCTATTGTCTGCTCGATGTTGCCTTAGCTCCGCGGGTCAACTCGGTTCTATGTTCTCTGCTTCACTTTCTGTCCGGTTTCTCTGGCTCACTGTCTCCTTCTCTTCTCACTGTCTCCTTCTTCCTTGTTTTTTTTGTTCCCTGTCTTTCCATGGCTTAAAGCCAATCCATCCCTTGACTGTTCGCTTCCTCTTCCGCCTCTTCAAATCACCTGCTACTGTTCGCTTGGAATTCCCTGCCTCTACGTCTTCACCACTGTGTAACGTCTCCCAAGGAAGTGGCCACTTGTCCTTTCACAAACTGCGCCAACTCTTGCTCAAACGGTTTGGTATTTCGGTTACTCTGTGTAATGATTCATCCGCCAACTCAATGATCAAATCAGACTTCAGACTTTTATATGCCGCAGCTTAATTCTCCCTGCAGATCCGGTCATTCATCAAGTGCAATCTCCGTCATTAGATCTGGAGCCCCCACATCATACGGTGTTCGCTCTTATTGCGCAGTTGACTTGCTCGGACGTTAGCCCGCAATGAGAGCAGTTTTCTCTCTCATCCGTCGGACACACGTCATCCAACGTATGGAATCGCTGGGTCCTCTGACAATTCCACTTACCACCCAAAATGCCTCCGATATTCCGCCGGTTTTGGAGCCCAAAATGCCTCCGATATTTTGCCGGTTTTGGAGCGCGGGACCCGCCTTTCGCTTTAGCGCTTTTCCCACAGTTTCTTGACTTTCCTTGTGACCGAGCGCTCGGGGTTGTTCCTTATCGAGGGGTTTTTCCTAGCGATGCATCAAAAACGACCTCCATTTTCTGATCTGGACTTCCTAACTGCTAGTTTGCGTCCTGCGCGGTCTCCATGGGCCTCGGTCAGCACACTTTGACCAAGGTCCTCGTCGTTCCTTACTCGCTACAAACTGCCACTATCCAGAGGTCCTTCCTGATAGCTCTTTGTTCACAAGTTTTTGAAGTCTGTCATGATTTGATACAGTCATAGAACTCTGATAATTTTCCATGGATCCAATTCGGATCATGGCCTTCCCACTGAAAAAGCTTTTGGACCACCAAAAGTTGGTTTTCAAGCATCGATTAAGTGAGGGTACAATTGTCTCACTTGTCCAATCTCTATCCACTTTGCACTGCTCGGCTTTGAACCCTTAAGCCCAACTCTGAGGTACTCAACATCTCCCCTGCGTGTCGTTCTTACCTTTCTGTCCAGAACTGTGTCTTCCTACAATTCATTAAGATATTCAAGTAACAGGTCATCAATAGAAGGCAATTGACTCTGCTCTTCGGGATCCTCAATTAGTGAAGGTTCGAATAATCTCAAGTAATCTGCATTCACGACTCAGTAGATGTGCATGTACGCTGGTAGATCAAGGCGAAAAGCATTCTCACCAATTTTCTCAAGTATCTTGAAAGGTCCATACCTGATAGGCTTTAGCTTTTTACCTTCACCTTGCATCCTGTCCTTGCTGATATACAGCCAGACTTGGTCACCAACTTGGAAACTATGCTCCATCCGATGCTTGTCATGCCTTGCCTTGTACTTGGCTTGGCTCTTTTCCAGCTGTTCCTGTACTGCCTGGTGGATCTCTTGGATTTGTTCAATGAACCTAGTTGCCCTGTCCACATCACTATGTCCCTCAACTGTGGTGTCTTTACCAAAGACAAAATCCAAAGGAGACCTTGGTGTGAAACCAAAACAGGTCTCAAAAGGAGATCTCTGTGTAGAAGAATGTTTTGCTCGGTTGTAAGCATGCTGCACATAACACAAATGTTCATCCCAAAGCTTAGAATGTTTGCTAAAATATCCCGTCAGTAACTGGATCACCATCCTGTTGAGTACTTCTGTCTGGCCATCAGTTTATGGATGGAAAGCTGTGATTTTCTTCAGTTTGGTGTCCATCAGTTCCCAGAGACTTGACCAAAACTTTCTCACAAATCGGGTGTCTCGATCAGATACAATGGAAGTGGGTAATCCAAAATGAACCCATACATGTTGAAAGAACAGTTTTGCAGTTTGTTCAACTGTAATCTGTTTATTACAAGGTATCAAAATACACATTTTGCTAAACCTATCCACAACAACATACAGATAATCATGACCTTTCCTAGATTTAGCCGGTCCTCCAACAAAATCCATGGAAACACTTTCCCAAGGGTGAGAAGGAACTAGTAATGGAGTGTACAAGCCTAGTTTTCTATTGTTGGGCTTACTTTTAGCACACATAGTACACCCTCTTACATATCTAGAAATTGTCTCGTTCATTTTCGGCCAATAACAAAATCTTTGAGTTGTGCAACTATTTTACTTACCTCAAAGTGACCTAATATTAGAGAAGTGTGTGCTTCTCGAATTATCTTTACTCTTTCAGTTTGTGGAATGCATAGCTTCTCACAATGATATAGGAGTCTGTCCTTTACATGATAACCCAATTCTTCTACTCGTTTGCCTTGACTTGAAGTTGCATATACATCCTTTGAAATCTATATCTTGAGCATATTGTTCAATGTAGCTCTCATGTAACACAGAATTATGCTTAAGTATAGTAGATGCATTTATAATGGATCTAGATAACATATCTGCAACTTTATTGTGTATGCCCTTTTTATATCTGATGACTAAATGAAACTGTTGTAGAAAACCCATCCACCTATAGTGTCTTGATTGCTGCAACTTAGTTTGGGAGTGTAGATATTGAAGTGGTTGATGATCAGTATGTATTACTGTCTCTTTGCCCATTAAGTAATGTTTCCACTTTTTCACACTCTGTACTAATGCATACAATTATTTATCATATGTAGAATAGTTAACTACTGCAGAATTAAATGTCTCAGAATGATAACATATGGGTTTACCGTGCTATGTCAACACTGCTCCCATGGCATAGTCACTGGCATCCGTTTGGATCTCAAATGGTCTTTGAAGATGAGGCAATGCTAGTATAGGTGTTGTATTAATCTTTTCTTTCAAGGTGTCGAAGGCTTTCAGTTGTTTGCCTCCCCACTGAAACACCTTGTTCAATCCTGTTAAAGCATTTTAGGAAGCTGCAATTAAAGAAAAGTTAGAAATGAACTTTCTCCAATATTGTGCTGCTCCTAAGAAGCTCCTAACTTCTGTAGCAGATTTGGGCTTAGGCCAGTTTACAGTGACTGCCACCTTAGAGGGATCTATCTTCAATTCAGCACCCCCTACTATATGTCCCAAATAATTCAAAGATGTTTTGCCAAATTCACATTTTGAGAGTTTAACATAAAAAATTTCTCTTTTTAAAACATCTAGTGTCTGCTTAACATGCTTTAAATGTTCTTCCCATGTTTTGTTAAATATCATAATGTCATCCAAATACACAATAACAAAATCATCAAGAAAAGGTCTGAGTACATCATTCATTAATCTCATGAAAGTAGCAGGAGCATTAGTTAAGCCAAAAGGCATAACCAGCCACTCATACAATCCCTGCTTTTTTTTTTAAAGCAGTCTTCCATGCATCTTGTTTTGCAACTCTGACCTGATGATATCCACTATGCAAGTCTAGCTTGGAAAAATAAACAGCTTCTTTTAATTGATCTAACAGATCATCTATGCGAGGAAGGGGATAACGATTTTTGATTGTTATCTTATTCAATGCTCGGTAATCAATGCACATTCTCCACAAGCCATCTTTCTTTCTCACCAAAACGATTGGTGACCCACATGGTGATGTGCTAGGTCTGATGAACCCCTTCTCAAGCAACTCCTGCAACTACTTCTTGATTTCTGCGTTCTCTAAAGCGGACAACCTTTTATACTTGTGGCTGCAATAGTTGTTTCATCTCCTGAGTCTGACCCCAAATCTTTCTGAATAGCTGCAGCAGCCTTCTTCTTCTTGCCCTCAAACTTCTTAGGTCTCAGTGCCGGATGCAAAATCCAACAGTGCTCATCATCATGTCCATCCTTCTTACAGTGAGTGCATGAAGCCTTGTTTTTCTATGCAGTGTTAGCCTTCCTTGCTTTCCATTTCTGTTTTCTTTCTCCTTATTCTTGCTTGCAGTGGGTTGAAATGGTCCCCAACTTCTGGACTTCCATTCTTTCCTCTAGCTTCTAGATTTGTAGCTTGAACAGATACCTCATCTATACTAGTGGGATTAAACATGAGGATAGTGTGCCTCATGTAGCTGTGTAGACCACCAATGTACTTCAATAGAGTCTCGGGTGACTCTAATGAGATTCCTAGAATCAATGCTCTCTTTCTAAATTCTTGGGTGTATCCTTGTACACTTTGCCCTTTCAACTGTCGAAGAGTTTGCCAGCTCATCACCGCTTGCTGCATGTAGGCCAATGGATAGAACTGTTTTTTTATTGCAGAAACAAATTCACTCCAAACGGAGATAGTCTTACCATGTCTTTTCATGTCAGCTTGGGTCCTGCCTTCCCACCAAACCAAGGCAGTGCCTCCAAGGCGTAGGCTTGCTAGCTGAATCTTGCTCTTGTCTAAATCGATACTCTGCACTCTGCAATAAACATCAATTTGTCTAATCCAATTATCCAGCTTTTCTGTGTTCAACTCTCCATCATATACAGGTAAATTAAATTTAACATCTAGTTTAATCAAAGATGCCTTCTTTTTATATTCAAGGCTATTAGGAGGTGTGAAAAAAATTTCCTCTTTCCCTTTGCCTTTTGAGTCGTCATGGAAGTGAGACTCTTCTTCTCCTTTATCGTGTTTGGAGCCTGATGATTCTTCATCTTTATGTTTTCTAAAGTCCTTATACATTTCCTCTACCATGGACCTTATGGCTAGGAAACTATCTATGAATTGAGGGTCTAGCCCCATAGAACCTTCCTCTGACATTGTCTTCTGAGGATAGACTCTTCCAATCTCAGGATTAGTTTCGACCAACTCTCCTTCTCCTAATTTAAGCTTTGATCTAGTTAGCATTCAACAGCTAAATCCAACACAAGCTTGTCTAACCTTAACAACCTAAAGCTTTGATACCACTTGATCTGAAAATCACCTGTGAGTGATCTCAGTTAATTAATTAATGAACGTATTACAGACTCATGTGCTGGTGTGTGTCTATGTTATCTTAGGCAACGGATCGATCAAATTGCAAAATACACAAACACTGGAAAATGGAAAACAATAAGAGAAACACAGTAAGCAAATGCAAGAACACAACAAATTAATAAGGAGTTCACTCAATCCTCCTGGACTACGTCTCTGGTCCAGCTTTCAATGGTGGCCTTCTTTTTATTTTCTTTAAACAGAGTTTTTACAATGAGGAACTCAATTTGAGTCTCCTGAAACAGATGATGCTTAGTAGAGTGGTTCTTGGATTCCCCAAGCCACTAGAGTGCACAGACTCCCCCCTTACCAAGTCTCGACCTCAACTGGTCTTAATGGGATGAATCCAGTTTGGTACTCAGTTCCTCGACAGATATCCTCACCGAGATTGCTTGAACCTCTCAAGCCTATTGTCTGCTCGATGTTGCCTTAGCTCCGTGGGTCAGCTCAGCTCTCTGTTCTCTGCCTCACTTTCTGTTTGGTTTCTCTGGCTCACTGTCTCCTTCTTCTCACTGTCTCCTTCTTCCTTGTTTTTTTTTGTTCTCTGTCTGTCTGTGGCTTAAAGCCAATCCATCCCTTGATTGTTCGCTTCCTCTTCCGCCTCTGCGGATCGCCTGCTATTGTTCGCTTGGAATTCCTTGCCTCTGCATCTTCACCACTGTGTAACGTCTCCCAGGGAAGTGGCCTATGCTATTTCGATTACTCTGTGTAATGATACATCCGCCAACTCAACGATCAAATCGGACTTTAGACTTTTATATGTCGCAGCTTAATTCTCCCTCCAGATCCAGTCATTCATCAGGTGCAATCTCCGTCGTTAGATCTGGCGCCCCCAGATCCTACGGTGTTCGCTCTTATCGCGCAGTTGACTTGCTCGAACGTTAGCCCGCGATGAGAGCGGTTTTCTCTCTCATCAATCGGACACGCGTCATCTAACCTATGGAATCGCTAGGTCCTCTGACAATTCTGCTTACCGCCCAAAACGCCTCCGATATTCCGCCGGTTTTGGAGCGCGGGACCCGCCTTTCGCTTTAGCACTTTTCCCACGGTTTCTTGGCTTTCCTTGTGACCAAGCACTCGAGGTCGTTCCTTCTCGAGGGGTTTTACCCAACGATGCATTAGAAACGGCCTCCGTTTTCTGATCCGGACTTCCTAACTGCTAGTTTGTGTCCTGCGCAGTCTCCATGGGCCTCGGTCAGTGCGCTTTGACCGAGGTCCTCGTCGTTCCTTGCTGGCTACAAACTACCACTATCCAGAGGTCCTTCCTGATAGCTCTTTGTTCACAAGTTTTTGAAGTCTGTCATGATTTGATACAGTCATAGAACTCTGATAATTTTCCATGGATCCAATTCGGATCACGGCCTTCCCACTGAAAAAGCTTTTGGACCACCAAAAGTTGGTTTTCAAGCATTGACTAAGTGAGGGTACAATTGTCTCACTTGTCCAATCTCTATCCACTTTGCACTGCTCGGCTTTGAACCCTTGAGCCCAACTCTGAGGTACTCAACATCTCCCCTGCGTGTCGTTCTTACCTTCCTATCCAGAACTGTGTCTTCCTGCAATTCATTAAGATATTCAGGTAACAGGTCATCAATAGAAGGCAATTGACTCTGCTCTTCAGGATCCTCAATTAGTGAAGGTTCAAATAATCTCAAGCAATTTGCATTCACGACTCAGTAGATGTGCATGTAAGCTGGTAGATCAAGGCGAAAAGCATTCTCACCAATTTTCTCAAATATCTTGAAAGGTCCATACCTGATAGGCTTTAGCTTTTTACCTTCACCTTGCATCCTGTCCTTACTGATATATAGCCAGACTTGGTCACCAACTTGGAAACTATGCTCCATCTCATGCTTGTCATGCCTTGCTTTGTACTTGGCTTGGCTCTTTTTCAGCTGTTCCTGTACTCCCTGGTGGATCTCTTGGATTTGTTCAATGAACCTAGTTGCCCTGTCCACATCACTATGTCCCTCAACTGTGGTGTCTTTACCAAAGACAAAATCCAAAGGAGACCTTGGTGTGAAACCAAAATAGGTCTCAAAAGGAGATCTATGTATAGAAGAATGTTTTGCTCGGTTG
Source organism: Pinus tabuliformis (assembly GCA_031772625.1). Lineage (NCBI taxonomy): Eukaryota > Viridiplantae > Streptophyta > Pinopsida > Pinales > Pinaceae > Pinus > Pinus tabuliformis. The sequence goes on along the minus strand of CM062816.1, from coordinate 979,558,817 downwards.
TAAGCATGCTGCACATAACACAAATGTTCATCCCAAAGCTTAGGATGTTTGTTGCAATATCCCCCGAGTAACTGGATCACCGTCATGTTGACTACATCTGTCTGGCCATCAGTTTACGGATGGAAAGCTGTGCTTTTCTTCAGTTTGGTGTCCATCAGTTCCCACAGACTTGACCAAAACTTTCCCACAAATCGGGTGTCTCGATCAAATACAATGGAAGTGGGTAATCCAAAATGAACCCATACATGTTGAAAGAACAGTTTTGCAATTTGTTCAGTTGTAATCTATTTATTACAAGGTATCAAAATACACATTTTGCTAAACCTATCCACAACAACATACAGATAATCATGAACTTTCCTAGATTTAGGCAGGTCTCCAACAAAATCCATGGAAACACTTTCCCAAGGGTGAGAAGGAACTGGTAATGGAGTGTACAAGCCTAGTTTTCTATTGCTAGGCTTGCTTTTAGCACACATAGTACACCCTCTTACATATCTAGAAACTGTCTCATTCATTTTCGGCCAATAAAAAAATCTTTGCAGTTGTGCAACTGTTTTACTTACCCCAAAGTGACCTGATATTAGAGAAGTGTGTGCTTCTCGAATTATCTTTACTCCTTCAGTTTGTGGAATGCATAGCTTCCCACAATGATATAGGAGTCTGTCCTTTACATGATAATCCAATTCTTCTACTCGTTTGCCTTGACTTAAAGTTGCATACACATCTTTGAAATCTATATCTTGAGCATATTGTTCAATGTAGCTCTCATGTAACACAGAATTATGCTTAAGTATAGTAGATGCATTTATAATGGATCTAGATAACATATCTGCAACTTTATTGTGTATGCCCTTTTTATATCTGATGACTAAATGAAATTGTTGTAGAAAACCCATCCACCTATAGTGTCTTGATTGCTGCAACTTAGTTTGGGAGTGTAGATATTGTAGTGGTTGATGATCAGTATGTATTACTGTCTCTTTGCCCATTAAGTAATGTTTCCACTTTTTCACACTCTATACTAATGCATACAATTATTTATCATATGTAGAATAGTTAACAACTGCATAATTAAATGTCTCAGAATGATAACATATGGGTTTACCGTGTTGTGTCAACACTGCTCCCATGGCATAGTCACTGGCATCCGTTTAGATCTCAAATGGTCTTTGAAGATCAGGCAATGCTAGTATAGGTGTTGTACTAATCTTTTCTTTCAAGGTGTCAAAGGCTTTCTATTGTTTGCCTCCCCACTGAAACACCTTGTTCAATCCTGTTAAAACATGTTAGGGAGCTGCAATTAAGGAAAAGTTAGAAATGAACTTTCTCCAATATTGTGCTGCTCCTAAGAAGCTGCTAACTTCTATAGCAGATTTGGGCTTAGGCCAGTTTACAATGACTGTCACCTTAGAGGGATCTATCTTCAATTCACCACCCCCTACTATATGTCCCAAATAATTCAAAGGTGTTTTGCCAAATTCACATTTTGAGAGTTTAACATAAAGTTTTTCTTTTCAAAACATCTAGTGTCTGCTTAACATGCTTTAAATGTTCTTCCCATGTTTTGCTAAATATCATAATGTCATCCAGATACACAATAACAAAATCATCAAGAAAAGGTCTGAGTATATCATTCATTAATCTCATGAAAGTAGCAGGAGCATTAGTTAAACCAAAAGGCATAACCAGCCACTCATACAATCCCTGCTTTGCTTTGAAAGCAGTGTTCCATGCATCTTGTTCTGCAATTCTGACCTAATAATATCCACTATGCAAGTCTAGCTTGGAAAAATAAACAGCTTCTTTTAATGATCTAACAGATCATCTATGCGAACAAGGGGATAACGATTTTTTATTGTTATCTTATTCAGTGCTCGGTAATCAATGCACATTCTCCACGAGCCATCTTTCTTTCTCACCAAAACGATTGGTGACCCACATGGTGATGTGCTAGATCTGATGAACCCCTTCTCAAGAAACTCCTGCACCTGCTTCTTGATTTCTGCGTTCTCTAAAGCGGACAACCTTTTATACCTGTGGCTGCAATAGTTGTTTCATCTCCTGAGTCTGACCCCAAATCTTTCTGAATAGCTACAACAGTCTTCTTCTTCTTGCCCTCGAACTTCTTAGGTCTTAGCTCCGGATGCAGAATCCAACAGTGCTCATCATCATGCCCATTCTTCTTACAGTGAGTGCATAAAGCCTTGCTTTTCTGTGCAGTGTTAGCCTTCCTTGCTTTCCATTTATGTTTTCTTTTCTCCTTATTCTTGCTTGCAGTGGGTTGAAATGGTCCCCCAACTTCTGGACTTCCATTCTTTCCTCTAGCTTCTAGATGTGTAGCTTGAACAGATACCTCATCTATATTAGTGGGATTAAACATGAGGATAGTGTGCCTCATGTAGCTGTGTAGACCACCAATGTACTTCAACAGAGTCTCGAGTGACTCTAATGAGATTCCTATAATCAATGCTCTCTTTCTAAATTCTTGGGTGTATCCTTGCACACTTTTCCCTTTCAACTATCGAAGATTTTGCGAGCTCATCATGGCTTGCTGCATGTAGGCCAATGGATAGAACTGTTTTTTAATTGCAGAAACAAATTCACTCCAAACAGAGATAGTCTTACCATGTCTTTTCATGTGAGCTTGGGTCCTACCTTCCCACCAAACCAAGGCAGTGCCTCCAAGGTGTAGGCTTGCTAGCTGAATCTTGCTCTTGTCTGAATCAATACTCTGCACTCTGCAATAAACATCAATTTGTCTAATCCAATTGTCCAGCTTTTCTGCGTTCAACTCTCCATCATATATAGGTAAATTAAATTTAACATCTAGTTTAATCAAAGATGCCTTCTTTTTATGTTCAGGGCTATTAGGAGGTGTGAGAAAGCTTTCCTCTTTCCCTTTGCCTTTTAAGTGGTCATGGAAGTGAGACTCTTCTTCTCCTTTATCTCTTTTGGAGCCTGATGAGTCTTCATCTTTATGTTTTCTAAAGTCCTTATACATTTCCTCTACCATGGACCTTATAGCTAGGAAACTATCTATGAATTGAGGGTCTAGCCCCATAGAGCCTTCCTCTGACATTGTCTTCTGAGGATAGACTCTTCCAATCTCAAGATTAGTTTCGACCAACTCTCCTTCTCCTAATTTGAGCTTTGATCTAGTTAGCATTCAACAGCTAAATCCAACACAAGTTTGTCTAACCTTAACAGCCTAAAGCTCTGATACCACTTGATTTGAAAATCACCTGTGAGTGATCTCAGTTAATTAATTAATGAACGTATTACAAACTCATGTGCTGGTGTGTGTCTATGTTATCTTAGGCAACGGATCGATCAGATTGCAAAATACACAAACACTGGGAAATGGAAAACAGTAAGAGAAACACAGTAAGCAAATGCAAGAACACAACAAATTAATAAGGAGTTCACCCAATCCTCCTGGGCTACGTCTCCGGTCCAGCTTTCAGTGGTGGCCTTCTTTTTATTGTGTCTTTAAACAGAGTTTTTACAATGAGGAACTCAATTTGAGTCTCCTGAAACAGATGATGCTTATTAGAGTGGTTCTTGGATTCCCCAAGCCACTAGAGTGCACAGACTCCCCCCTTACCAAGTCTCGACCTCAACTGGTCTTAATGGGATGAGTCCAGTTTGGTACTCAGTTCCCCAACAGATATCCTCACTGGGATTGCTTGAACCTCTCCAGCCTATTGTCTGCTCGATGCTGCCTTAGCTTCGCGGGTCAACTCGACTCTCTGTTCTCTGCTTCACTTTCTGTTCGATTTCTCTGGCTCACTGTCTCCTTTTCTTCTCACTGTCTCCTTCTTCCTTGTTTTTTTTGTTCTCTATTTGTACGTGGCTTAAAGCCAATCCATCCCTTGACTGTTCGCTTCCTCTTCTGCCTCTTCGAATCGCCTGCTACTGTTCGCTTGGAATTCCCTACCTCTGCGTCTTCACCACTGTGTAACGTCTCCCAAGGAAGTGGCCACTTGTCCTTTCACGAATTGCACTAGCTCTTCCTCAAATGGTTCGGTATTTTGGTTACTCTGTGTAATGATTCATCCGTCAACTCAGTGGTCAAATCGGACTTCAGACTTTTATATGCCGCAGCTTAATTCTCCCTCCAGATCCGGTCATTCATCGGGTGCAATCTCCGTCGTTAGATCTTGTTAAAATTGGCAACCAGGGCAAAACTTCATGTGGGTCATCTTATTCATGGCTAATAATATTTTTATTAGATTCCTCTCGTCGAGAGGTGTAGGATTGATATAAAGATCATCCAATTCCGATAAGTATTCATGGAGATATGAATTTATTTTGATTATGGAATTATTATCAAGCCGACCTACAACTCATGTAGGCTCAGAAGCCCAACAATCGCATCTATTCACCCACCAACGTTGTGTATAAATATAAGAGGACTTTTCCTCATTTGGACTCACTCATCTCATCACATCTCTCTCTCTCTACTGCGCAGATATGAGTCTCTTCTCTACTGCGCTGAAATGGGTCTCTCTCTCTCACACATGTGAAGCCGAAAGCTGTTGAATTTGAAGTTGCAACTGCAGAAGTAAAGATTGACTTGTGTGGCCTAGAAGATCTCCTCTTTGGAACTGCGTTGTAGCTTCATCTGAACCTCCTTTGAAAGCCGCAACTTTTGGTGGTGGAATGAAGTCAATCCGACGAACGGTTTGCAAGATATCGACTGCCCTAGTTTGAAGCCGGAAACTGCTGAAACTGAAGCTGCAACTGCAGAAGTAAAGATTGACTTGCGTGGCCTAGAAGATCTCCTCATATGAACTGCGTTGTAGGTTCATCTGAACCTCCTCTGGAAGCCGAAACTTTTGGTGGTGGAATGAAGTCAATCCGACGGTCGGTTTGTGAGATATGGTCTGCCCTAGTTTGATAATGAAGTCGCTAATGCTAATGTTGCTGATCTAGAGTTTGCTACTGCTGATATGAATCAGATTTATTGTACTATTTCTCTCTGCTGAATTATTGAAGATAAAAGAAGATTTGATCAAAGGGTTTCCCCACACATTGTGGGGTTTGTCCCTGGCTAGCCGCCACATCTTGTGTCTCTTGTCTTGGCTTGTTTTCTGTCGATCGTTTAATGTTCTATCTGCACTTTACTTTATGTACATGTGATTGCTAATCGGTGGAATATAATAAGAAAAAGAAGTAAACTGTTATAAGCATAGAACATAACATAACTTAACAGATCTGGAGCCCCCAGATCCTACGGTGTTCGCTCTTATCGCGCGGTTGACTTGCTCGAACGTTAGCCCGAGATGATAGCGGTTTTCTCTCTCATCCGCCGGACACGTGTCATCCAACCTATGGAATCGTTGCATCCTCTGACAATTCCGCTTACCGCCCAAAACGCCTCCGATAGTCCACCGGTTTTGGAGCGCGGGACCCGCCTTTCGCTTTAGCGCTTTTCCCACAGTTTCTTGGCTTTCCTTGTGACCGAGCGATCGGGACTGTTCCTTCTCGAGGGGTTTTGCCCAGCGATGCATCAAAAACGACCTCCGTTTTCTGATCCGGACTTCCTAACCGCTAGTTTGCGTCCTGCGCGGTCTCCATGGGCCTCGGTCAGCGCGCTATGACCGAGGTCCTCGTCGTTCCTTGCTGGCTACAAATTGCCACTATCCAGAGGTCCTTCCTGATAGCTCTTTGTTCACAAGTTTCTGAAGTATGTCATGATTTGATACAATCATAGAACTCTGATAATTTTCCATGGATCCAATTCGGATCAATAGACGTTGTCAGCAGCGAAATTGCAGAACAATGTCTCGACGTGGATATCGTTGATTAAGGTCGAGCAAGCATCAGAAAGCAGGTCGCTAACAGGCCTAAGTTACGTAGAGAGACAGTTCGCAAAATTCAGAGGCAAAACAAACGAACGAAGAGGTTGGGGAGATCATGGAAAAAAAAGGTCGTGGAATATTATTTGAGGACCGACGTTGTTTAAAGTGTGAACTGATAAATTCACTAGGCAAGTTGTCATGCGTGCGATATTTACCGATGGACTTCTCATTTGTGCGACAGCGTCGTATTCCATTAGCAAACTCAAGGAATCTTTGCTAAGACCATTCACATGGAGGCTAGTCCACTCGGATGTTTTGGCGGCAGTAAATCCATATGCTGGGAGCGGGATCCGATCCTTTTTGCATAAAAAATTGTTGGCCGCAGTCGTGACGACAAAGTCTCTCTCTGCAGGCGAGATCTTGAAGTTGGCCAACCGTGCTTGGGGAAATTTTGAGGGGCTATTATTCGTAACAGAAAATCAGACCCTGTTGCGAACAGAATACTAATTTGTGGCTTAGCAAAGACGAGTCTAAGCTTAATAAATGTGGTCGTAACGCTGATAGGAGATGGGTAGAATCAGTCTCTGTGTGTTATTTTCCTCCACAATGGCATCAGTTGAAAGGAGTTGAAGACATTCTCTCAGTAGTTGTGCGTATAGCTGAAGGATACACCCTACATAGACCTCAATTCCACCCATTTTGAGCTGCTAATATCTAACACAAGATGCTAAGAAAAAAAACGTTGTCAACTAAGCCATCCAAGCCACCAAGTTCCATCGTATATTTTCTGTTGTGTATTTTTCTTAATGTGATAAGGAAAAATGCAATGTCTTGTTCAAAATATCACTGATGCAAGGTTTTACGAATGGTTGTGTTAACTTCCTAAGATTAGAAATTAAGACATTGTTGTTGGATAAAGATTGATTGTATGCTATAGTGAGCTCATATTGATGTCCTGTACAGTGACCTAAGCCGTGTGATGTTTGAGAGTGAGTGTGAGGTTGTCAGTTTGTTGGCATAGCTGCTAGCATGGCAGGGCTTATGTGGTGTTCTCTGCACATGCTATCATTAGAATCTCATGTCTGATGATGAGTTTGAGTCTTGATTATGTTGTTGCTATTGTTGTTGTAAGAGCAGAAAGAGGGGGCTATGTATAGCTAAGTGCTTTAGATGACATGAATTTGCAAAGATCCATATTGATGCCTCAATGTCTTGTTCTATAAGTTAGTTAGGGTTGATGCTTGAAAAGACAGAGATGTATTATCACTGTTGTGTGAGTTTGAGTTTATAGCTATTGTAACACTGTATATAGGGTGCTAGTAGAGCTACTATCTGATGGAGATTTTAAGACACCTCATAAACCAGCACAACAGTACAACAGTTGATGCCTTAAGTCACAATGTTTCTATAGACTAGAAAACCAGGCAAAACAACAAAACCTTCTCAAAGGGAGTCTATGTCATTCTTCAGAGAGAGCAACCAAAGGATGTGCAGAAGGGGCAAGAAATAGGGAAGAAAATTTTTGAACTTGGGACACATTTAAAGCACATGAGGGTCGCATGGAAGATTCTCTTCAAACTTGAAGAACTAGATGCCCTCCTTTCCAAAGTGAGCCAACTAGAAGGGAAGAAATTAATTTGAGCGCTCAGCTATGCTTGCTCTCATACAAAACAGGTTCTTGGAGGAACCTTGTGAAGGGGTTAGACTTCCAGTTGCATCTTGTCTCAGTAACATCATGAGGCTGACCACCCCCATAGCTCCTTCCAATAATGATGTTATGAAGAAAGTTTTCAGACTACTAATAGAAACCTTCCGAGACTTGGACAACAGTGTAGACTCTACCTTTGGGAAGAAGCTTGAGATCTTAGAAGGCATGGCCATGACTAGGACTTATGAGATCATGTTTGATCTGGAGTGTGACGGTTTGATCCTATGGATGTTCCAATGCTTCTTCAACATTAGGAAACATCATTCTGACACAATCGTAGCATACATGCAGTCCATCCTGTCTTCATGTATGAGAGGTCGTGATGCCATTTGCCGGGAGTTGCAGTCTCGATTATTGTCTGTTTGGAGGAGAGAGCAGTTGGTCTCATTTGTTGCTTATGGTCTAGCTAAGAGGTTGGTTGAGCAAAACATTGGACTATTCGGGAGACAATTGAACAAGGAGGAGGAGCTCAGGTTTGGGGGCTCATGCAACCAGAATGAGATGAGGAGGAAGGGACTTTGCTTCAACTGCAAAGGACCTTGGGGACCTGACCACTCATGCTTGAGAGACACTGAGGAGATGACAGCGATAGAGCAAGGAGATATTCTTTATGTCTGTCAAGATGAGGACTCTTTGTTGGACGAGTCCATGGGTTCATACGATGATACCTTAGAGGAGCACGAGCAATCATATGGAGTTAATGACAATAGCCCAGATATGCATCCATGTGTGGTAGAGGAGTATGAGAAGCAGCTGATTGTTCCCATGTGGGAAAGAGATCCAGGAGCAGATGAGTCGCTGATGATTCAGCATAGAGAGCACATAGAGGAGCATGAGTCCTGGCAAGTCGTTGACATCAGGCCAGACTCATATGATGAAGAGTCTGTGGGTCTTAGGAGAGACGTTCAAGATAGTGTGTCACCAGTGATGAGTCACCGTGAGCAACATATGATGTAGCATGAGTCAGCTAAGGAGGATGAGGTGCACAGTATGCATTATAAGCCTTTTTGAGAGAGGCAATTGGAGGTTCATATTGAACTCGTGATGATGGAGGATGAGCAGCCACCATTGGGGTCAGTCGTTGATGAGGAGCAAACAAATGTACAAACAGCTCGCAGGGAGACGATGTTCGCTGACACTTGTCCTCGGGAGATGATGGAGTATGACAGGACAGTTTGGCAGGAGATTGGTGGATTGGAAGAGCGTAGAGTTTCCTATCAGGCGAGGGAGATGCCAGTGCATCCATCTTTGGGTCTACCCATGATCCGAATTTAAACAAGAACGCAACAAATTACAGATATAACCATAAATACAGAGATGTAGCAGAAATAACATTTCATTTCATTAATATCAAATACTGAAATATGCTTACAAACAGCATGGAAATAAGACTAGCTGGGGCGATGGTAGCTTATCTTTGAAAAGAGATGTGGCGGCTACATGCCTCTGAACTATGTTACAATGAGGCTCAAAGGCCTATTTATTATTGAGAAACAATGGAAAACCCTAAACATCCAAAAACCTAACCCTAGGAGATGAAGAGCCAAACTATGGGCCCCGTTTGGGTAAATTGGTACATCAACTTCCCGGGGTCGTAACTTTGGCATACAATCTCCGTTTGACACGCACAATACCTCGTTAGAAAGATCTAGCTGAGGACTACAACTTTTGACTGGCCAACAACAGTCTATGACCCATGTGGGCCATAGTTTTCCCAAAAAAACGTCGTTTAGGGCCTTAAAACGGCTCCAGAAGTTTAGGACCCGAAAAACTATCAAAAATAGTGAATTGTGCTACAAATAAGGAAACTGAAAAACTGAAAGAAACAATGGTAGGGGTCCAGGTGGAATATGCGGGTGGCCACCAATATCCACCTCAATCATTCCTCCCCCTTAGGAAGTAATGGTCCACATTGCGTTGAGTTCCTCCATGAGATGAGAAAACTTCTGCTGAACTTGGTCCCTGGTGAGCCACTTGCCCCGGTGAAGGAGTTGGCCTACTTTGACAACTCGATATAGTTGGATCCTTTGATGTTGGGTGTTCTTGATCTGCATTTCCATGATCCAATCAGTTGTGGCTTGTTCCATGCAATCTGGATTTAACTCTGTAGGTGTGAGTTGTTCTGCAATGTCTGATGTGTCCAGCAATGGTGGGAAGTATGGTCGAAGGCGGTCCATGTTGAACACTGGGTGCAAGCCAAGGAATGGGGGAATGTTGAGCTCAAATGCATTGTCTCCCACAGCCTTGGTAATGGTGTAAGGACCATATCAGAGCGGTCTAAGTTTCTGATAGGCTCCGGTAAGGCGTTCCTTCTGCAAATGCAACCAGACTTTGTTGCCCACCTGAAACTTGTGTCGCACCCGATGTTGATCATGTCGCTGCTTGTACTTGGCATTTGATTTCTCCAGAATGTCGTGGACATGTTGGCGAATGTGTTGGATGTGCTCAATGAAATTGTTTGCCTTATCAGCTTCGGACTGGGCATGAGCCGAATCTGCCTGAGTAACTGCAAATGGTATGGCCACATCAATGGGACATAGTGGCTAGAATCCCAAGCCCACCTGAAAAGGGTTGTGGCCAGTCGAGCTGTGGAGAGCCCGGTTATAGCTGTGCTGGACATAGGGGAGGCTCTCATCCCATGTGCGTGGATGCTTTGACTTGTATATGTGTAGAATGTGTACTAACATCCTGTTGACGACCTCTGTCTGGCCATCAGTTTGGGGATGCAAAGTTGTGAGCTTAGTGAGCTTGGTGTCCAGCATCGACCAGAGACTAGACCAAAATGTACTGAGGAACCTGATGTCTCGATCTGAGACGATAGACTGTTGGATCCCAAAATGTACCCACACTCGTTCAAAGAAGAGTTTAGCAGTGGCTTCTGCTGTGATATTCTTCTTGCAGGCCGCCATAATGGCCATCTTCAAGAATCTGTTAACGACCACAAAAACACAATCATTGCCATGCTTAGTAGAAGGAAGGCCCGACATGTAATCCATGGAGATAGATTCCCAAGGTCGATTAGGGGTAGGCAGCGGAGTATAGAGGCCTTGCTTCTTGATGGTCGGTTTGGCAATGGCGCAAGCAGTGCAGGATCTGATGTACTTCTTGACATCCTGTCGAAGATTCAACCAAAAGAAATACTTCTGCAGTACAGCCACCGTTTTTTTGACCCCAAAATGCCCAGTGGCCCAACTGTAATGCGCTTTCCAAATCATCTTGGCACGCTCACTTGAAGGAACACAAAGGTGTCTTGGGTGGCATAACAGGGCAGCCTGGAGGTGAAAATTTGGAACTTGCTGACCCTCCAAGAGCGTCTCGTATGTGTGGTCGAATTCTAGGTCGCTTTTGTAGAGAAGTGGCTAATCAGAAGTCTCGTGCCCACAAGAGTTGAGCACGGTGGTTAACGCCACGACCAGTGGTCGGCTGAAGCAGTCTACAACATTATTGGTGTCGCACTTTTTGTACTTGATATTCAAATGGAACTGTTGCAGGTATGTGGCCCACTTTTGATGGGGATCATTCTGCAACTTCCCTTGTGTCTGTATGAACTGCAGGGGTCGGTGGTCTATGTGGATGACCGTTTCCTTCCCCAAAATGTAATGCTTCCATTGTCGACAGGCCTGCACAATGGAATACATCTATTTGTCATAACTGGGATACTTCCAGACTGTGTCTGAAAGTGTCTCACTATGATAGGCCACTGGATGCCCCTGTTGAGTAAGGACTGCCCCAATAGCATAGTCAAAGGCATCTTTCTTGATCTCAAATGGTTGTTGCAAGTCTAGTAATGTGAGCACTGGTGTGGAGCAGAGGCAATGTTTCAACTCTGCGAATGCCTTCTGTTGAGATTCAAACCAAAATAATTTTGCTTTCACTCCTCCCTTGGTGACTTGACTTAAGGGCCAAGTGATGTGAGAGAACCCCAACACGAACCTGTGGTAGAAATTGGCAAGACCCAGAAAGCTGCGAAACTTTGTCAAAGTGGTTGGGGCTAGCCAATCCCAAATGACTTGGATCTTGGTTGGATCCACATGCACCCCCCGTTTATCAATAATGTATCACAGATACTGAACCTGGGTCATGCCAAAAGTGCATTTCTCCAAATTGGCACACAACTTGTGTTATCGCAGTGTTTGGAGAACCTATCGGATGTGGTGGAGGTGCTCTTCCCAACTCTGGCTGAAGATCAAGGTGTCATCCAATTATACCACTACAAATGAGTTGGTGGACGGTTGCAAGATGTCATCCATCAGCCTCGTGAAGGTTGCAGGAGCATTCGTCAACCCGAAAGGCATAACCAACCATTTGAAAAGGCCCTCCTTGGCTTTGAAGGCAGTCTTCCATACATCGGAGTGTTCGATTAGTACTTGGTGATATCCGCACTTCAAGTCAATCTTGCTGAAGTATTTTGCCCCTTTGAGTTGGTCCAGAAGGTCATCAATCTATGGGATCGGGTACCTATTCCGAACAATGATCTTGTTCAATACCCGATAGTCAATACAGAGTCTCCAAGTCCCATCCTTCTTTTGTACCAAAACGATCGGGCTCCCACAGGGCGATGAACTCGGCCAGATGTGACCTTTCTGCAACAGTTGTTGAATCTGCCTCTTAATTTCGTCATTCTCCAGAACGAAGCGCCGATAGATTGGTCCATTGGGCAACGACGCACCCGGGGTCAAATCGATAGAGTGCTTGACCTAATAGTGCAGAGGCACCCCTACGGGGGAGGTGAAGATGTCCTCGTACTCCTTCGCGACCTTGTCCATCTGTTGTTGTCGTGCGAAGGGGCCCTGTCTAGAGGTCGTGGCCACCGTCTTCTTCTTTCCCTGAGGACATATCATCAGGAAAACAAATTTCTCAGTTTTGGAAATGAGCTTACTGCATTGTTTTGCAGTAACCAAAGATATGGCGACAGGCGATGCTATCTCTGGTATCTTGTACAACTTATTTCCCAAGGTAACAATAACAGCGCGAGGTCTTGACTCATACACGACATGTCGCTTCCACAAGTATGGTTGGCCTAATAATACATCACAAACATCAAGGGGAGCAACGTCACATAATACCTCATCCGTGAAGGGCTTGATGCTATATGGAAGGCGGCACTGTTGGCTCACGGGAAGATCCCGTCCTTGGTGAAGCCACTCGATGGTGTACGATTATGGGTGTGTTGTGGTCGGTAAGCCCAGTCACTTCACGACCTCTACTAAAATGAGGTTCTTTTGGCTCTCGCTGTGGACAATGAATTGTAGCGAGGAACCCTTTACCCACATCTGGGAGTGGAAGAGGCGCTCCTCCTCTGGATTTTCGAGTTCCTCCTTCTGAATCTTCGTGGAGGCAACAGTGGCGTTGGGCTCCGCATTGATAATCTGCTTCCCTTTGTCATTCCCCTTGTCAGGCCTTGACTCAGAGTCGAAACACGCATCTGATTCTGAAGCCTTTAACTCGGCCACCAGTGACTGCTTAGCCCGACACTCACTTGTGTTGTGAGTGGAGCTCTTATGGAACTCACACCACTTTCCCATGTCCTTCGACTTTGCGGTGTTGTTCTTTGCTTGCAGCTTTGGCAAGTTGTCCTGGGCAGCCCCGCCTTGGCTTTGTCCTTTGTTCTGCGGTTTGGGAGCACGTTTCCTTTTCTTCGGATTCGCAGATCCAAAGTCTCGCTTCTTCTATTTAAACTTTTGCTCAATTTTGACGGCATATCGGTACGCCGTGCCGAGCGAGGAGATGTCCAGGAATTCCATCTCGTCTTGGATGTACCTGTGTAGGCAGTCGCAGTACTTGAATACCAAATGTTTCTTAGAATCCTTGATACCCAACTTCGTGCGAAGGGTATGAAAAACATTGGTAAACTCTGGCACATCTTGGTCCCTTCCTTGCCACAGCGTGGTCCACTTTATGTATTTATCCTCATAGCTCCCGACAGGGTAGTACTGCTCTTTGATGGTCCCAGAACGAATTCCAAGTGGGTGCGACTGAAAACAGCGAGGTCGTACTTTCATCCTTCTACTCACAGTAGGTTTCCCACCAGTCCTTGATGTGGGGGGCGGCTTTGAGAAGAGAAAAAGTAATCTTTTCCCAACTAGAAAAATCATGAACATAAAAATATCCTTCTAGCAGATTTAACCATTTATCTACGGCGTCTGCATCTATTTGGCCCTCAAATATGGGAATGTCAAAATTTACTTGTACCTTAAAAGGAGTGGAGCCTCCAGAGTGGCTGTTGGATGTGGATGCGCTGCCGGTGGGCAACCGTTGAAGGATCTAGGCAAAGTTATCCATCATCGCATTCCTTTGTTTCTCAAGGGCCTCCTCGAGCAATATTTTGATAGGATCTCCTACTCCCTCGTCTTTCTTTTCTTCCCCCATGGGCAGTCGTCGAGGTTTGCGAGGCTGATCTTGCAAAGGTTCAACCAGATCGAGCCCTAACTCCTTATATCCCGACCTCGTTGGGGACATGCAAAGAAAAACAAAGAAAGAGCAGACCGCTCTGATACCACTGATCCAGATTTAAACAAGAATGAAACAAATTACAGATATAACCATAAATACAGAGATGCAGCAAAAATAACACTTCATTTCATTAATATCAAATACTGAAATATGCTTACAAACAGAATGGAAATAAGACTAGCTCGGGCGATGGTAGCTTATCTCTAAGAAGAGATGTGGCAGCTACATGCCTCTGAACTGTGTTACAATGAGGCTCGAAGGCTTATTTATTATTGAATAACAATGGAAAACCCTAAACATCCAAAAACCTAACCCTAGGAGAAGAAGCGCCAAACTATGGACCTCATTTGGGTAAATTGGTACATCAACTTCTTGGGGTCGTAACTTTGGCATGCGATCTCCGTTTGACATGCACAATACCTCGTTAGAAAGATCTAGCCGAGGACTACAACTTTTGAATGGCCAACATCGGTCTACGACCCATATTGGCCGCAGTTTTCCCAAAAAAAAACGTCATTTAGGGTCTCAAAACAGCTCTGGAAGTTCAAGACCCGAAAAACTGCCAAAAATAGTAAATTGTGCTACAAATAAGGAAACTGAAAAACCAAAAGAAACAATGGTGGGGGTCCAAGTGGAATAGGCAGGTGGCCACCAATATCCACCTGGATCAACCCATTGATGAGGTGCAAATAGGTGTAGTGGCAGCTAGCCGAGCTGCAACATTTTCAAGCAGCAGCGCTCTCCAGGGGTATGTAGACAAGGCTTGCAACACAGTTTGGCTACTTGTACCCATTACAGGGAGAGAGGCAGGACTTTCTCGATGGATATTGCTGACCAACCAGATAGGGAAGCATGAGTTGAGCATGGACCAGCATCAGCATAGTAGACTTGTTCCTTACACAGGAGTCCATGACTTAGATTGGCGGGAGATCATGAGTTGGTATCCTATTGATGGAGTATCATTCTTAGTCGGGAGCAGTGTACTATAGGAGCCCTTAGAGGTGGGGGATATTACATGCTCCAGTCGGCAGTAGAATGTGGGTTGGCCACTCATCAGTATCTCAGCGCAGCATCAGTATGGTGAGACTGACCTTGGGGTATGCTAAGGATTGGATTGGAGAGAGGTGATGAGCTGGTACACAGTTGGTAGGCAGCATTCACAGCCGGAGCTACAGCACAGCAAGAACCATGTAGCATTAACACTCCTTGGTGACATTGGTATCCAGGTGGATCTACTGACAGCAGGTTGAGTAAGAGATGGACATGGGATCCAGGTATTGGTGGATCTAGTCGTGTTTCGATAGCTTGGAGACGTGACGTGGACCAGTGGTTCGTATGGGATCCGGGCATTAGGTCTCAATGACATTGGGCCACCAGATTGGTCCACAGATTTGGATTGCTTGAGGGCAAGCAATCTTGGGGTAGGAGGATTGTCATGTCCCCGTTTTTTTTCTTCTTCATAGTACAGTCAGGGTGGAATTCCAGGACAGGGGATGGTCAAGACAGGGGATGGCCAGGTCAGTGGAGCAGGTTTATGTCATCAAGGGTCCCGATCGAGTTTTGGGGAGTTTTTATGGGATTTAATGGCGTTTGCTTAGCATATTCCATCATCAACACAATTTGCCTTTCGTTCCGTTGCATTCCGACAACTTTCAAAAATCAACATTTTTATTGGGCATAACTTAATTAATTATGCTCGAGGTGGAATTCCGAGGAGATTAATTGATGGCAAACCTCAGTGTAATAGCTCGTTGGAACCTGAACGAGAAGATCTACATGATGGGAGTTTTGGATGGGAGTTTCAGTGACCTGAGAAGACATGGGGGGCAATTTACCCTTTTCCCGCATTAAAAAAGAATATTTTAATTAAAATAAAAGAGGGAAAAGTGCTCCATGATTAAGATAATAATAAAATAGAAGATTCTAGAGGGGTCCATCAAATCTATAAAAGAGGAGGAGGAGGCCATTGCAGGACATCTTGGTTTTGACATTGTTTCTTGTATGTGAGGTTGAGAACCCAGTTCTCTACTCCAGCAATAGCCCCAGGACAGAAACACTCGGGTGATTCAGTGAGAGTGGGCGAGCACCCATCTGTTCCCTTGGTGAATCCATTCAGGGTTCACAGGTTGCAGTGTATTGTTTTTCAGTTGTTTGGAGGCCGATTTGTGGCATTGTTGTAGATCTGTTTGAGGCCAAATTATCTCAGTTGTATGGGTTGTATGTGCATGTAAAACCCTGGTTTATCCAATATAAGAAAGCTGAGTATTTTTTTGTTCATGGTGTTATAGGATTGCAATGCTTCCAAGTTCCTTTGCTTAATTTTACATGGAAATCTTCTGTTAAATGGATGATTAGTTTTATGTGAAGTACCTATTCCAAATTTTCTGCATTTGGGACATCACAATGTGCCAGAATTTGTATCAAATAAAAACAATGATGAAAAGACAGAACAGCATGCCACAAACACTTCAATTGAGCTTGGTATTCAGCAAATGCCAGGATTTGTATCTGGTAAAATCAACTATGAAAAGACAAAAGAACATGTTGTAGACACTTCAATGGAGGTTGATATGCCAAACAAAATCCAAGACATGCCAGATCCATTGCAGAGTACAAAAAACAGTAAGTTTGGGGATCATAATGATATTGAAATAGTTAACCAAAAGAATATTGGGAAACTAGAACACATATTGGATTTGATGAGGGATGAAATTAGACAGTGTAATGCAAAGAAGCATACCAAATATGTTTCTTGCAAGGACATTATTGTGAAAATTTCTAACACAAAATTCTACTGTAGTAACTGATTTATTTCTCCTACTTATTTTCCACAATAAGTTATTTACAAAACCCTTCAGTAAACATCAAAGTAAATTCTACTGCAGTTGTCACATAATAGCATAGAGAAAAGAACAGTGAAATACAAGCACAAGAATCAATCACATCAACACAGTTATTTTTGGACAATAGTCCCCAAAAAAACCCAATGTGGGAAAACCGGTGCAGCAGATGAGGGTTTATTTATTATTCTTCAGCAACAATCTCTTTACAAGGAATGATTTGCAGAACATAGAGAAACCTCTGAGAAAACACCTAAGATAATTTTCCTCCACCCTTTGGAGAAATTCTGACACCCAAGAGACCCTCCAGCCTTCACTGCGTCACCTCTGCATCATCTCTGCGTGAGGACTGCATCCCTTGTTGCACTACCTCTCTGAGTTGTCCCTTTATGTTGTCCCTCTAATGCACTGCGTCCCCTCCTCCTCAGTCTCCGACTGATGTTGATACCCTCCTCTTCCTTCACCCTGCAACTCTCCCTCTGAAATCGAACTCTTACTCCTTGAGAATCAATTTCCCTTGGGTTATTGAGTATTTGCCCGGTGTGTCTCCAAATGACTCTCAAGTCTTCCTTTACACTTTTCTTGTTGAGATATCAACAGTTGTGATCTAATCTCTAATCAACGGCTTAGATTAAATTAGACTTGATCCTCGTCTCTTAGAATCTTCTCACCCATATTTTCATTAATACCCATTAATATTTTGATTTTCCTAAGTTTAGACTTAGGAACCCCATTAAAAATATTAATTATTTTAATAAAATACACTCCGGGTGGAATTTCACCAAACGATTTATGAGTCTTGGAGATCTCATGTGTTCGAGCCCCTCCACAAAATTTTGGAACTAGAGCACATCCGATGCTACCCAAAAATAATCAATTATGTCAGTAGAAAAGCAAGGAATTCTAGATTCCTCATTGCAGGAAGGTAATGAGCACAGTGGAGGGAAACATTTCATTGAGGCATCACTTGAGAGTCTTTCATAAGCCTCTGATGATGAGCAAGCAAAGAATGGAGGTGTGGAAAGTATGCTAGGAAGTGATAAACATCTAAAGGAAACTAGTGTGTCTTTACAAGAAAAGACCCATGAGCAGAAAGAAAATGGCCCAAAGACTGAAGAAAAGTGTTCAGGTGAGAACTTAATTATAACTTGTAGCAAAGATTTAACAACTGTATATATCTTCACATAGGGTGATGTAACTAACAATTTTGGGCTTCTAGGACATGGGAATGAAGTGAGTCATTCGGTGCCCAAAAGGTAAAAGCCCTTTGAAGGGAATACATGTCTCTTCAATATCTTGTGGTCCTTGGCATACCATTGTTGTAACCTCAGCAGGTCAATTGTTTACATTTGGTAATGGAACATTTGGTGTGTTGAGGCATGGGGATCGAAAAAGTGCGGCTTCACTTAGGGTAGTTGAATCCTTGAATGGATTGAGGACTGTAAAAGCAGCTTGTGGGGTGTGGCATACTGCTACTATAGGGGAGGTTATGGTGGACGTAGGGTTCAAATCAGAAAAGGGTGATGAACTATGAGGATGATTAGTTACACCACTTCACCAATCTCTTCTATAGGGCTTTCAAATGATAGTCACCATGAACATACTCGAGAAGAGATTAAATATCTTACAAAAGGGCTTTTAGGCTTTTAGCAATGAAGGAGAGAACCAAGATGCTAAAGGACACAATATTACAGCAAGACATTGAGCTTAAGACCTTTGGAGTTAGGTGTGCTAGAGCAGCTGCCAAACTTGCCACTGTTGAGGAACATCTAGAGTTTCTAATAAGGATGCAACAAAAACCTGTCATTGAGTTTCATTTAGCAAGATCAAGGAGTGGGAGTGCAAGCAATCTACCAAGCATTCCTCTTGGTAGATGTCACGTGGAAATCAGAGTAGCACGGAATTAGCAATGGCAGAGTTGGTCTTTGTGTTGGTATTTATACACAAGGTCTTTTTCAGGGGTTGTTGATGACTGATGATGATGGAAGAGTCAAGACACATTCCATGGGAGGTTATGGACTCTAAAAATAATATAGTTGTTGTTGATACCTCCCATTTCATAATTCCATTTCAGCTGGATTGGAGTGAGATTATGAGTTGGCATCCTACTAAGTTGGTGATTTTTGGAAAGATACTTCTAGCCGAAGGTATAGTGTGGCTGCTTGGCAGGATTATCCAGATGTTTGGGATGACAAAACCCCATTTGGTCAATGGGATCCAAGTGGAGTAAACCCATGGGAGGAAGACTTCAACACCATGAAGATACTTCCCTTGGTTGACTTATTCAAATATCTACCACCATCAGGATCTATGATGATACCAAGGTTTGGGATCCAGGGATTTCTATGATGGATGGATTGCTTAACCTTGTGACAGAGTTTGGAGTTACCTGGATTGATAATACCCTCTTGATGCAATATAGTGGAGCATTCATCAAATTTGTTTGGGATCCAGGAATTGTTATGAGGAATGGGTTACATTGCAGTGGATTGCTTCGTAGTATAGCAAAGTGTGACAGTGATGCGGGGTGCAGTTGTGTTAAGACTATACAGAAGATATATGTTGGAACATTCTACAGGCATATATGGGATCCCGGTATTGATCTGCAGGTTCTGGATTACTTGGGGGCAAGCAATCTCAAGATGTCCCTTTTCAAATGATCAATTAATTTAATTATTTAATATCAATTGGTTGGAAAAGCAATATTTCTAAGGTGATGTAATTAAATAAATAAAAAAGGTGTTATTAAGTGACTATGGAGAAATAAGGAGAAAACTTTAAAAAGTCACTTTATATTATTATTGAGTGGGAAGAAGGTAAAAACGGGAAATCCATGGTATTTTGATGGCTCATGGTATTGACCCATGCTATTGGCCCATGGTATTCTAAAGATAAAAGTTATAAAAGGAGAAATGGAGGTCACTTTTGAGGATGTATTGGATATTTTTGAAATTGATTTGGTGGACTCTGAGAGCTTGTGTAAAGGGTGTGACCCTCGTGGAGATTAGTTTCAATGGTGAGACCATCCACCCTAGCTAATCAACATTGCTTTCGGAGGTGAAACTATCCACCCTATCCGGTCAAAAATGAGGGATCATCCAGATTCCTCGCAGGTGCCCAAAAAGTTTTTTCACCAGAAATCGTGGGAGCTGGAAGAAGCAATGATTTATTTAATGCAGCAGCCCATAACTTCATCTTCAGAGACCAAATTATATCTGAGAGGCAGAATTCATTTAAGGAGAGGCCAAATTGAACTCAAGGTGGCAACATCCTTTTGGAGGATCAAGTTGGTTGAGGCAGATTGCTTTTATCCTTTGGAGGTCGAATTCTTCTTGGAGATAGCCATTCTTTTCTTTAGGTTATTGTAGCCAAATTGTGCCACTTGCTGAAGCATACTCCAGGTTCAAGAAATAAATCTATTTATGTAATTTACATGATCTAGTTTAATAAAAATTCACTGAATTGTTTGTTGTTTATCTGAAGAATTTTATTGGGCAAAAATATTGGGTTCTAATCTATCTAAACTATTGAGGTTCCTTATTATTCATGAAAAATGTTTGAACAAATAATTGTCAAACTGTTTGTAGAAAGGCCTAAATGAAAATTTGTAATGTCCCAAATGAGAAAAAATTGGAACAAACACTTTCCATAAAATTACCATTCACTTAATTTCATGTGGGTTTTAACTCTGCACAATTTTGCCAAGAAACATAAACAAAACACCAAAAATTGATAGAAACAATGGACCCATAAATTATATGGCAATCTCACTAAAAATAACACAACATGGGGAACAATGACAAATGCGGCAACAACAACAAAATCCAGCTTTATTATATATAGAGAAATATATGCCAATACAATAGCTGGAAACAACCCTCCAATATATGCTATAATGTTGATGTCGGCCTCCAAACTAAAACAAGAAATCAATCACTACACCTATGGATTCTAAATGAATCCACCAAGGGGAGAGATGGCTTTTTGCCCAACTCTCACTGAATCACCCGAGAGTTTCCGTAGAAAACCGGGTTCTCAAACCTCTCAACAAGAAGAAAATACAAACCCCAGACGTCTCCAAATGACCTCCTCCTCTTTTATAGATCTGATGGATAGATCTCCAAGCCTCTAGAAGCATCTTATTTTATTATTTTATTATTATTCTAGTCTCTAGAAGCTCCTCCATTGACTTTATTTTAAGTGACTTTTTAATTTTATTTTATTTCACTTAAGTCACTTTTGGCCCATTTCCTCTAATTAATTATTTTTCCTTAATTAAATGACTAATTATAGTCATTTTTAATTAAGGAAAATGGTAAATCACCCACCATGCTCTCTTTGGCCACTAGAAGTCACTTCTCATCATCCCATCTTGTAGATCTTCTTGTTCCGGTTCCAAAGAGCTATTACGCTGAGGTGTTCCATCAATTAATCTCCCCAGAATGCCACCTCGAGCATAATTAATTAAGTTAGGCTTAATGCTCATTTTTGCAAGTTGTCGGAATGCGACGGAACGAAAGGCAAACTGTGTAGATGATGAAATATGCCAAGCGAATGCCATCAGATCCTAGAAAAGCTCCTCAAAACTCCATCGGAACCCCTGATGACATAAACCTGCTCCACTGACCTGGCCATCCCCTACCCTAGAAATCCACCCTGGCTATACTATGGAGGAAAACAAAAATGGGGACATTACAGTCCTCCCGCCCCAAGATTGCTTACCCTCAAGCAATCCAAATCTGTGGACCAATCTGGTGGCCCAACGCCCAAATCCCATACGAACCATTGGATGATGTTTTTCTCTTGTGTCAACCCACCATGAACAGACCCCTCAATGCCCAGATCCTAGACTAATCTCTGACTGATCCTATCATCAACAAATCCTCCTGGATCCAAATGCCACCAAGAACAAGTATCAAGGCTCCAAGGCTCCTATTGTGCTATAACTCCAACCATGAATGTTGCTCCATCCCCCATGTACCAACTCATCATCTCTCTCCAACCCAACCCTTGGCATTGACCAAGGTCAATCTCATCATGCTGATGTTGTGCTGAAATACTGATGAGTGGCCAACCTACATTCTGCTGCCAACTAAAATATGTAATATCCCTCACCTCTAAGGGCTCCTGCAATACAATGCTACTGACTAAATATGATACTCCATCAATAGAGTACCAGCTCACGATCTCTCGCCAATCTATGCATGGACACCTATGTAAGGAACAAGTCTATTGGGTTTATATGGGTCCCTTCTCAACCGATGATGCTCTATGTGGTCAATCAACCAGATTTCTCTAAGGAAACCTGCCCCTCTCTCTATAATAGGCAAAAATGGGCAAGATGTGTTACAAGCCCTATTTATGTACTCCTGGAGAGGATTGCTCCCTGAAAGTCCTGCAGCTCTACCAGCTGCCTGTGCATCTACCCGCACCTCATCAGTGGGTCGGCCCAAAGATGGATGCACCACCATCTCCAACAACTCTTGTCGTCTACTAACCTCTTGCAAAACTACCCTATCAATCTCCAACACCTTCTGAGGACAAGTGTCTATAAATACTGCCTCTCTAGACACTGCATGCACATCTGTCTGCTCCACTCCAATGGTTGGCCCCAAGGATGTCTGCTCATCCACCATCATGGGCTCAACATGAGTCACTAGCTGACTCTCCAAAAATAGCTCATCCCGCACACTATGTGTATCATCTGTCTCATGCTCCTCTATGTGGTCTCTATGTTGAATCACCACAGGTGACTCATCATCTTGAATGTCTCTCCTAGGGCCCACTCACTGCTCATCGTATGAATCTAGCCTGCTGTCAACGACTCTACATGACTCATGCTCCTCGAAGGCGTCCTCGTATGAACCCATGGACTCGTCCAAAGAAAAATCCTCACCATGATGGTCAGAAGGAATCTCCATTTGCTCTACCTTTGTCATCTCCTTAGTGTCACTCAAGCATGCGTGGTCAGGTCCCTTGCAGATGAAGCAAAGTCCCTTCCTCCTTAGCTCGTTCTTATTGCATGATCCCCCAAACCTGAGTAGCTCCTCCCTGATCATCTGTCACCTGAACAGCCCAATGTTCTGCTCAACCAACCTTTCGACTAGCTCATAAGCAGTAGGTGAGACCAACTATTCTCTCCTCCAGATGGACAGCAATCGAGACTGCAACTCCCGGCAAATGGCATCACGACCTCTCATACATGATGACAAGATGGTTTGCATGTGTGTTATCACTGTGTCAGAATAATGTTTCCTAATGCTGAAGAAGCATTGGAACATCTACAAGATAAGGTCATCACACTCAAGATCAAACATGACTTCGTAAGTCCTAGTCATGGCCATAACTCCTAAAATCTCAAGCTTCTTCCCAAGGGTAGAGCCTGCACTGTTGTCCAAGTCTCAAAAAGTTACTATCAGCAGTCTGAAAATTCTCCTCATAACATCATCATTGTAAGGAGCTATAGGGGTGGTCAGTGTCATGATGTTACTAAGACAATATGCAACTAGAAGTCTAAACCCTTCACAAGGTTCCTCCAAGAACTTGTGTTGTATGAGAGCAAGTATAGCTAGTTTTATAGCCCAAATTAGTTTCTTCCCTTCTAACTAGCTCACTTTGGAAAGGAGTGCATCTAGTTCATCAAGTTTGAAAAGAACTTTCCAAGTGACCTTCATGGGTTTTAGATCTGTCCCAAGTGCAAGGATTTTGTGTCATATTTCCTGCCCCTTCTATGAATCTTTTGGCGGTTCTTGCTGGAGAAGGGTGTGGATCCCTTTTGAGAATGGTTTGTTGTTCTACTTGGGTTTTTGGTCCACAGAAGCATCATGGTTTAAGGTATCAACTATTGTACTGTTGTGCGGGTTTTTGAGGTATTTTAAAAATTCCATCATACAACAACTCTATTAGCACCCTGTTAGCCACATATAATGGACTATGGAAGCAATATTAAACAGCAAATATGGACTCAATTCTCACTATAGTGACAATACAACATCAGCCCCTATGTCATGTTCCTAAACAAGGATATAAGTGATATACAAAGCATGCAACTAGCCATCAATCAGAAAAACGAAATATACATCAAGCACCCATGAAAACACTGGAAATAGAGAACTGCTGAGCCATTTTATTACTTCTTCAGGAGAAAATTCAATAGTAAAATAGAATGGTGCACCTGGGCTTGTCTCAATGGACAAGCATGACAAAACCCAGGTGAGAAAATGTTGTACTGAAGGTTGCTACAACTGCTACACCAAACTGAACTGCGCTACCCTAGAAAATTGTTCTGTCTACTGACTTCAAAGGGCTAGAATCACTACTTCCCATGCTCAGAAAACTACAGAAAATTAACCCCGACCTCTCCACCAAATACCTAGAATAACCCACAAAGGAATTGAACAAATGTTGACCTCGGAAATTTGGCCCAAATTCCCCTTAGCTCCTCTAGTTGTTGCCTCAATTGGGACCCCTATTTGACCCCTTAGATATGCCCAGAAAATTCTATAAAATTAGGAGTGTGATCCTTGCCCAAAACCCAGAAAGGAATTTTGTTGGTTTAGACTTCTGAAATTCGACCCCCTTGGAGCCCAGCTTTAGCTGCAACTGCAAAACTCGGCTTGCTGGAATCTACCTATAAATCCTCTCGAAAATGGACCCAAAGTGTTGGGCTGACCTCTGCTCAATCCCCTGACTTCCCGGATGGGCTTCCGGCCTATGGCACCTGTTCCTTAGCTCCACGAAATTGTTGGATTGGCCCTCTACACTGTCCCCAAGCCCAGTAATTCGAACTGCTGGTATGCTGGCTCCAAAACTCACAAGAAAGGCTGGCCCTTTGCTGCTCTCCCAATCCTTTAACTCTCTCGACAAATGCTTGATCATTGATAGCTCCAAACTCCCCTTGCGTATTCTCCAGCTAGCCAGAAATACGCACTCCCTGTTGTGGCTGAATGGTAGTGTTGTAACACACTCCCGAAACTCCTGAAATACTTATGGAACTGCCTCTCTAGGGCGGGCACGGATGGTCCCTCGAAGTAGAGGTTGAATCTCTCACTTGAGAGATTCGTGGTTAAACATCCGATTGACTCAGCTAAACAGCAGAGCAAACAGTCAAGTAATTTTTTATTGCAAGGTGTAAGAATGAATCCAAAATGAGAGTTGCTCTCTCCTTATAACTCCTTGGGCCTCCCTAGCCTCATGTGGAACCCTCCATCCACCTATTCGACTTTCCCTCCAAGCTATTCGAATGGGCCAATTCGAACTCCCATGTGGGTTGCCCCCACATTCTACTAGCAACCAAATGAAGTCAAATTGCCTCCTAAGTCTCTAAGTCAAAAATTATGGGTTCTCTTCCTTAGCCAAAATTTGCAAAATTGTGTAGCAGCACCCTGTTACAAATGTGTTTGAGAAGGGACATGACAGTCCTCCCCTCCCAAATGTTGCTTGCCCTCAAGCAACCTCACAGTTGGGTGCTCCAAAATGTGCTCACCCTCCCAGGTGGCATCCTCGTCCAGCAAGCTCTTCCAATGCACCAAAAATCGTTTGTCCTCAAGCAATGCCTGAGCAAGCAACCTCTCTAACTGTTGCTCTCTACTGTCACTGCAAAATGTGCTAGGGTCCTAGATGTGCCACTGGATCGTGCCTGACCTCTGTACTGTCCTAATATGGAAGAATCCTTCAATACCAAGATCCCAGGCAATCTTGTCGAACATGAAGCTCCCCTCGCTCCACTCACTATCATGCCCAATTAAAGTACCAAAAGTCCCCTGCTCCATCAATGACTCTCTAAAGCCTAATGGAAGATCTATATGATCTCCCCTTGCAGTAATCGGTGCATCCCTAAAGGTTATTAAGCTGTGAAGAGCTGTGATACCCTAGTTCCCTACTAGTCCCAGAGTGGTGCCACCATGCTGACACTGCCCTACTCTGACTATGTCATACTCCCCATCATGCGTAGTCAGTATCCTCCTCTCCTGGAACTCGATGGTGGAATACTGAAAGAGGTGAGACACATCCTGCCTGGGCATCTCCATGGCACCCAGGCCTACCCATCCAAATCTAACTCCGAACATGTGCAGCAACAGAGAATGTTTGCCTCCCCATATGATGAAACCCTCTGTGAACCCCCATATGTCATCCCAAGAGCGAACTATATCACTCTCTGCCACAACTCCACTCATTACGAGTGATCTATCGATCAATTGAATCCCTGCATCCCATAGCCAGACTTGTTGCGGCATAGCCTTATCAACCGATGGAATCCCTCTGGCCCTCGTCTCTAGTCCCTGCATGTGATCACTATATAGGCTCCATATATCGTGGGCTAATCTAATGCATGTTAATCTACCCTGTGCCTACCATTGTGTAGTACAGATGATCATTGGAAGCCACGTGTGCCAAAGAGCTACCCCCTGAATGCAACCAAAAGATGGGTATCTGATACTCGTAATCAACTCAGGGTATGTGGATCCCTCCTGTCCCTGCCAACCATCTCCCCTGGGTCTGCCATCTGCCCTCTCGATAACGTGCCAATATAAGGTTTGGAGCCCGAACACATTTTGGGAAACTACCTTAGTCGTAATTGTTATCCTCTGCGCATGCTCGGTCCCGACATGCCCTGAGAAAAGAGTGACACATGTCTCCCTCGGGACTATATCCCTAGACGTAGGCTCGATGATGAACGATATGCCACCCCTGCAGATGATCACCTCATCCCCCAACCTATGGCTATCAGCTGACGTACCAACCCAACACCACTACTGAAAAGTCTCCCCCCTAATGCGCTGAGTCTCACCCAAATATTTCGGGTGAGCTCCTCATCCCCCGTGGCTCATGCCCAAAGTGCAGAAAGTCGACAGCAAAATCGACTGCGTTCCGTGAGGGATGTAGAAGAGGGTCAGGCGTGTGAGTCCCCGCGGATACCATCAAGTATCGCTCATCTGTGTCCCCGTCAATCTTGGGTGAACTATGCCCAAAGGTATGCCCGGTGTTTCTGTCCAAGGGTCTCCCTGGAGGCAACACTCCATGACCTCGTTGTGCAGCACTATACACCCCTGCATGCCACCGATCATCCCAGTACTCCTGGACATGCCACTATACACCATGGCCTACCCTTGTACACCGCTGGATACCCTCGGCTACGACTATGCCATCCTATACTAACCTGGGTCCTACATGTGTCATTGTACCTGTCACTCCTCGCATGTACTCAATGCGATGTGAGGCACTCCCACTCCACAACGCAGTCCAACATACTATGACACACCACCCTGCATCTCCATGCTCCTCTGCAGGCCCCTGCTCCTCGCTCCATAGCCCCACACACCACTAGATGCTATGGCCTAACGTTGGGTCTGTATGCATTAGACTGCATCCCTCTACATAACATTGGACGCTATGACATAACTCTATGTAGCCCTGTGTACCACTGCCCACTGTCGTACCACCCTGTAACATACAGTATCCTGCATGGGCCAAAATATCGACCTCTCTACTAGTACGCCCTCCATGATGTGGACCACATCCCCCCATTTGCTTTGAAAGACCTAAGCGGCCTGACTCCCCACATGCTAACAAAAATGACACTACTGTGCCTATCCTCAATAGTCCTTACATCCCATATGCTAGTAAGAGAGCACTCTCTCCATACAATGCCCTGTCTGATAGCCTGTCGATGCCACCTCCTCCTACCAACTCCTGCCAAAGTAAGCTAGTCACCCTATGACTCCACGCACTGTCAATATGCCAAGACAACTCATGAAATCTGTCTGCTCACCTGTCAAACCATCTTGTCACTAGTGCTGACTGGGGCTCTGATGGAGATCTGAAAATGTGGGTGCGCTCAAGCGTCAAACCCATCCCGTAGCTACTACCATCACCTACCAGCTCTATGATGTGATGGAAAATCCCACCTGGATCCCAAAAATAGTCTTTCCCTCGAGTCCCTCTGGTAATCCATGGCCTCTGCTGACATGTGGCCATGGATGTATCCAACCACCTAACCTGCTCCATCAAATACCAGCTCATTACCTCTCGCCATCCAATCCCAAAGGAGAGATCAAATGTGTAATCCTCTGTGGAAGGAACAATCCCTCCAAGCTGATGTGGTATCATGCTCAGCTCAATCTTGCTAACCTGTCCACCCCCTCGGGTACGTCTAGACAACTCGGCCTCCCTCAATCCAACGCATAAGGGTGGTTTGATAATGCTATAGACCCCGCCAGTGGGCCTCTGAAGTGAATTGTGCTAAAAATCCAATGCGTGACCTCTATGTTGCTCCTCATCAATGGCTAACCCAAGGGATGGCTGCACATCCTCCTCCATCATGGGCTCGACATGAGCCTTCGACTACTCCATAGACAACCCAATATGCACGATATGCTCACTAGTCAGTTGTAGGCGACTGTCGTCTGGCAACTCCATCATAGATCTGGAGGCCTTTGTACCTATCGGCTCCTCAACAACAGTGGAGCTGTCTTCCGACACCTCACCAACCTGTGGTGCATTGTTATCACCTGAGAACTCGGTCACAACCCCAAATACCTCATCAATGGGTGTATGCTCAACTATCTCTTTGCCAACCATGGCCCCTTCAACTACTCTTTCATCTTTTTTCTTAATACTTCTCATCATCCCTGCAAAATCCCACTGAATCTCCATTGGTTTGTGCATACCCCTTAGTTCACAGAATTCCCAAAAAGAGAGGGACGCCTGAATGCCATGACCCAATGATTGGTATGCCCTCCAGTTTTCCCCCAATAACTCCACATCAGTTGCAATCATGTCCGGATTCCCAACTGAGTAATGAATCAACTTCTTTCCCACATCAATCATCATTTGTTGTATCCTCGCCACCTCATTCCACGTGACCGCCATGTTGTTTGATTCTAATCTTTCCCACAGGCTGAGCCAAGATTATGGCTCTGATACCACTATCATATTCCTAAACAGGAATATAAGTGATATACAAAGCATGCAAACTATCCAGCAATCAGAAAAACGAAATATACATTAAGCACCCATGAAAACACTGGAAATAGAGAACTGTTGAACCATTTTATTACTTCTTCAAGAGAAAATACAATAGTAAAATAGAATGGTGCACCTGGGCTCATCTCAATGGACAAGCATGACAAAACCAAAGTGAGAAAATGTTGAACTGAAGGTTCTTACAACTGTTGCACCAAACTGAACTGCGTTGCCCTAGAAAACTGTTCTATGTGCTAACTTCGAAGGGCTAGAATCACTGCTTCCCGTGCTAAAAAAATTACGGAAAATTAACCCCGACCTCTCCACCAAATACCCAGAATAACCCACGAAGGAATTGGCCAAATGTTGACCTCGGAATTTTGGCCCAAATTCCCCTTAGCTCCTCTAGTTGCTGGCTCAGTTGGGACCCCTGTTTGACCCCTTAGATCTGCCCAGAAAATTCTATAAAATTAGGAGTGTGATCCTTGCCCAAAACCCAGAAAAACCCAGAAAGGAATTTGGTTGGTTTAGACTTTTGAAATTTGACCCCCTTGGAGCCCAGCTTCAGCTACAACTACAAAACTCGGCCTGCTGGAATCTGCCTGTAAATCCTCCCGGAAATGGACCCAAAGTGCTGGGCTGACCTCTACTATCAATCCCCTGACTTCCCGGATGGGCTTTCGGCCTATGGCACCTGCTCCTTAGCTCCACGAAATTGTTGGATTAGCCCTCTACGCTGTCCCCAAGCCCAGTAATTTGAACTGTTGGGATGTTGGCTCCGAAACTCACAAGAAAGGTTGGCCCTTTGTTGCTCTCCCAATCCTCTAACTCTCTCGGCAAATGCTTGATCATTGATAGCTCCAAACTCCCCCTGCGTATTCTCCAACTAGCCAGAAATACGGCCTCCCTTTTGTGGTTGAATGGTAGTGTTGTAACACACTCCCGGAACTCCTAAAATACTTATGGAACTGCGCCTCTAGGACGGGCACGGATGGTCCCCCGAAGTAGAGTTTGAATCTCCTGCTTGAGAGATTCGTGGCTAAACAGCCGGTTGACTCATCTAAACAATAGAGTGAACAGTCAAGTAATTTTTTATTGCAAAGGTGTAAGAATGAATCCAAAATGAGAGTTGCTCCCTCCTTATAACTCCTTGGGCCTCCCTAGCCTCATGTGGGCCCCTCCATCCACCTATTCGACTTTCCCTCCAAGCTATTCAAATGGGCCAATTCGAACTCCCATGTGGGTGGCCCCCACATTCCGCTAGCAACCAAATAAAGTTGAGTTGCCTCCTAAGTCTCTAAGTCGAAAATTATGGGTTCTCTTCCTTAGCCAAAATTGTGCAAAATTGTGTAGCAGCACCCTATTACAAATGTGTTTGAGAAGGGACATGACACCCTACAAACTTATAGATCAAGACATACATATATGCAAACTACAGTAATAGTAGTACAAGACTCATTTCAGCGAACATGACATGGCCAACTGATTCATCGATTTAAGGCTTGTGGTAATGGCAGTTATAGATTTCCTACCATATAGGCCCTTTCATCAAATGACTTAGAAAGCAACAACAAAGACAATCTTACCACAACTAATTTTGCATCTGATGCAGTAGCACAATCTTCGCCCTTCTGTTTGTATCACACGCACTTATCCTCCGGAATTACAACTCCTTAGCTATGCACTTCTTTAAATCATAAATGGTCTTCTACCAATATATACCTCTGATGTATCAGTAAACATATGCTTTGCTTCTAAGTTCAGTGATTAATTCCTTTTGCACCGGTCAACCTGGCAATGTACTTCTCTTACGCAGATCAACCTCATGCATTATTGGCTCTGTCTCTGCTTATAATACTTGAACAGCCATGATCAAAGCTCATCTTTGGACATACCCACACATTGTCTATGTGCACAGGTACATAAGTTTCTCAATCGTGGCACCAGCACACACTCCAACAAGTCTCACTTGATTCTAGCACAATGATCGGTCCATACGTCACTGGGACAATACCCGCTTGACAATCCAACCTTTTTCCATAACTCGCACAGGATAAATAATTTTATTTTTATGTGCACTCCTCTGTCAAGCTTCAGATTGATCTTGCTTCAGATGCACTAGCTAAAATTCCCGCAACCAAGAATACTAATGAGAATATGAGATTCAGCACTTGATCGATCACACGTCGACCCCACTAATCTGGTCTGCGCAGGCACAACTAAAAAGAAACAATGATCTCGGTTTTGGGAGCAACCTTCACGTGAAACGACTCAGTTCGATTTCCCACAAGTCGGCTAGCTGGATTAGCTGATTTCTGCCCAATCTATGCACATGATGAGAACCCATAACTTTATCAATGGCTACCCTGGCTTGAATTCCTAAAATTACTCCACGCCACAATAATAACCAGCTCAGCCCACAAACTCTCTTACTTGATTTCACACCCACAGGTAGTTTATGTGGAGTCTTCCCATTCAACCTTAATCAAACGGTGAATTTGACCCATCGGAATTGATGGATGCGTCATCGACCATAACAGCCTCCCTTTGGCACCGAGATGGAATACTCTACCTCAACAAATTTTTACCTTTGTCTATCCTTCTACCTCAAATAATCACATTGAATGCCTACAACCAGTCAACAAAGGTGAAGCTCGATCTTTCTTGGTTCGTGAACTTGGATGCTTTGTTCTTCAACTCTCGGCTCCTTCAGTGATCTTCGATCTAAGGAAATAATGGATTTGTCCAGATTGGCGCCAGCTAGCTTGGCCTCAGCTCCTAGTGTATTCACAAATTCAGCTTCAACCAATGGTCAGAGCTAACATTTACCACGTGCTCCAAAAACACACATCTAGCACCCACGAGATGGGATTCCGATGTAGACTTGGCAATTGGAGCTTTGGGAATTTTAATAGAAATGTCTCAACAAGATTTCAGCTCCTGTGGCTCCCATTTAGCAAGGAATTTGATCATAAAGACAACCCTTCAACAAATTCGATATTTCTACAGCCAAAATCTCCTGCGATTAACAAAACCCTGAATGATGATTCGTTGCCCTCATTAAAATTTTAACTCAGCTCTTGAATTTCAAAATCAGGTAATTGCAGCTCGAGTTCCCAAATTATTTTCATGGCTCCACATAAAATTTTCACGCCGCCAATAATAATCTACAACCCAGATAATAATTCGACTATGCAAAGCCACTCCTTTGAAAGTTATTCACTGCCTTGCAATTTAAGAATGGGCCTAGTGATACATATTTGCTTTCCGCCTTCTAAAATTTGACCTGCATCAAGAAATCAACAACAACACTTTGGCCAACAATATTTTGGCCCTTTGAGCGTAGATTTGGCCTTCTCAGAATTTGACTCCAACCCGATAACTCGTTCTGCATAAAACCCTCAGGTTGAGCCAAGACCAAGGCTCTGATACCACTATAATGTCCCAAATGAGAAAAAAGTGGAACAAACATTTCACATAAAATTACCATTCACTTAATTTCATGTGGGTTTAACTCTGCACAATTTTACCAAGAAACATAACCAAAACACCAGAAATTGATAGAAACAATGAACCCATAAATTATATGGCAATCTCACCAAAAATAACACAACATGGGTACAATGAGAAATGCGGCAACAATAACAAAATCCATATTTATTATATATAGAGAAATATGTGCCAATACAGGAGCTGGAAACAACCCTCCAATATATGTTATAATGTTGATGTCGGCCTCCAAACTGAAACAAGAAATCAATCACTACACCTGTGGATTCTGAATTAATCCACCAAGGTGAGAGATGGCTTTTCACCCAACTCTCACTAAATCACCCGAGGGTTTCCGTCTTGGGGCTACTGCTGAAGTAGAGAATCGGGTTCTTAATCACCCGAGGGAGAATTGGGTTCTCAATTACCCGAGGGTTTCCATCCTGGGGCTACTGTTGAAGTAGAGAATCGGATTCTCAAACCTCTCCACAAGAAGAAAATACAAACCACAGATGTCTCCAAATGACCTCCTCCTCCTCTTTTATAGATCTGATGGATAGATCTCCAAGCCTCTAGAAGCATCTTATTTTATTATTTTATTATTATTCTAGAAGCTCCTCCATTGACTTTATCTTAAGTGACTTTTTAATTTTATTTTATTTCACTTAAGTCACTTTTGGCCCATTTCCTCTAATTAATTATTTTTCCTTAATTAAATGACTAATTAAAGTCATTTTTAATTAAGGAAAATGGTAAATCGCCCACCATACTCTCTTCGGCCACTGGAAGTCACTTCTCAACATCCCATCCTATAGATCTTCTCGTTCCAGTTCCAACGAGCTATTACATTGAGGTGTTCCATCAATTAATCTCCCCGGAATGCCACCTCAAGCATACTTAATTAATTTAGGCTCCATAATAATGCTAATTTTGCAATTTGTCAAAATGCGATGGAACGAAAGGCAAACTGTGCAGATGATGAAATATGCCGAGCGAATACCATCAGATCCCAGAAAAGCTCCTCAAAACTCCATCGGAACCCCTGATGACATAAACCCGCTCCACTGACCTGGCCATCCCCTGCCCTAGAAATCCACTCTCGATGTACTATGTGGAGGAAAACAAAAATGGGGACATTACAAAATTTTTAAAGAAATTAAATTTTCTAAGAGGAATAGGCATATTTTAGCAAAAGGGGACATTACATGTTCAATCCTTGCAACAAAACTATCAATGCCTCTAAAGCTCTAGAATATTTTCTAGCATGTTTCGAGCCATTCTGGCTTACCACTCGATTGTACTGTCTTTTAAAACCAAGGATAAATCCATCTCTATGGAATTCATCAAAATTTTGTCAGACTTTGTCCACCACTCAATGGAAACATTAGTGTATCTTTGCAATTCTCTATCCACTCTCATAGACCATAGAATTCATTCCCTGCAATAAGACTATCGATGCCCCTAAAGCTCTAGAACTCTTTTTCAAACATGTTTGGAGCCATTTTGGCTTACCATTGATCATCAGTGTTTATTGTGACTTCACCTTTGTCAATCATTTTTGGAAATCACTATGGAGGCTTTTGTGTTGTCAAATGCAGTTTTCTACTTCGATTCATCCACAAATTAATGGCCAAACAGAGGTAGTCAACAGAGACTTGGTTCATGCTATTTGCATATATGCCACCAACAAAAATAATAATGGAACTAGTACTTGCATATTTTGCAAGACAACTACAACAAGGCCACTCATGTATCTATAGAGCATTCACCATTTGACATATGTTTTGGCTTTCAACCTCTTGCTCCTTACGAGATTCCAATTGTTTTCTCAGCATCATCCACGTCCCACTACCAAGAGGAGCAAGAATAATGTTGCCAAGGAGTGGTCCACAAGATCCCACTCCCAATCGAGAACATTTCCAGAGCACACTACCAACCTACTTGATCGCATTCCCCAAAGCATTCATGGGCACTCTAGGGTGTGCTCCAAGGGATTAAGGACTGCTCCCACTTTGTAATTTGCTCTAGGCCTCTAGAAACACTAAGCAGGAAAAAGTTTCTTCTTTTGTGCAGAACTTGGCCATGATTCACTAAAGGGTCCAAGACATCCTTCAACAAGCATGGGCCAAATACAAGGCATTGCACAATCTATATCGAGTTTCTCCAAAGTTTTAAGTTGTTGACAGAATTTGGCTTCACATAGAGAAGCAACACATCCTTTGTTCATTTTTATACCTCTCACAGTATTCGTGAAGCCCTTGAAATTGAGAAGAACCCTAATAATTTTAATAAAGAAGATGGATACAGGCCAAGCCAATCCTAGAAGCCCATCATCTACCAGATCTCCCATTGATTCCCGCCCTTCATCCTCCTCTCTTTCCTTTTTATCATTCCCTAGAATGGTTGTGTTTCATCTCTTCCTCTTCATTTCCTTAAGATTTATTATCTATCCTTCTTTCTTCTAATAAAACTCTCTAATTTATTAAATTTATTCTTCATTTTCATCTAGCCCGCATTATCTTTAGTTTTCTATTGCCTTGTATTTTCTTTGTTCTTGCCTGTTCTCGAAATTTATAGACTTCCTAATATCATTTGTTCAAAAATTTCTAAGTTACTCCAAAAGAAATTCTACATTTTTCTGAAATTATCTCAAAAATGTCTAATTAATAATGTCTTATGTTTAATTGTGTATTAATTTAGTTTTCTTTGTCTCTCAATCTTTCAATTCCCTATTAGGAATTTAGGCAAATTTGACTAATTTTTAATCCATTTAATTATTAATTTAAAATTTAAAAAATTTTCCAACTTATTACATTATTCTTATTTGTAATCTTTTAAATTAATTTATTTGAATTCTTTTTATAATTATCTTTTGATTTATAATTATAAAATTTGTTTGATTATAAATTCTTAATTGAAGAATAAAAAAATGATTATCAGTAATAATTTAATTATTTCTTATTCTTCAAAATTTAATTAATTCTCATTTGTGATTTTGGTCAAAATTCTAACTTAAACTGCCAATTTAATTTATTCCTTTAGTTTCTTAAATATCAATTAAGTCAAAATATCATTTAATTATCCCTCTTAATTCAATTTTAAAATTATTCAATCAATATAAATATTCTTGATTATTCCTTAAATTATTATAATTATTTTATTTAATTTTTATTTCACAATTTTCAATATTAATTTATTCTCGTTTGTGAATTTGGTCATATTCAACCTTAATCTGTCATGTTAATTTAATCCTTCAATTATTTAAATATCAATTAAGTTAAAAATCCATTTTCTGATCAATTATTAATTTTACTAATTTGTTACCATTTTGACTATGTTTATTCTCTAACGGTTACCTGGCTCTCCATCTCCTATAAAAAGGCTCCTCAGCACTCGTTCACTCACAAGCTCTTTCGTCCCTGATGATGGATGGAGTAACCATCCGAAATGTTGGACCAAAAAGTTGGATGGACTAAATCATTACACAGTTCTCTTCCGGAAATCTCCAACAACATCCAATGCTTTCAAGTTGGACCTACCACCTCAGCTTGGTATCTAGATGTGGTGAACGCTAGCCAGCTGAGAGCTCAAACTGTGTAAGCCCCCTTGACTTGAAAGGATCGATTCCAGTGACACATCTGGAAGCCACAATTCCATATTTTCAGCCTCCTCCTCCTGAGAATACCCTTCTTGATGTCTGTACCAAATCCACTAGGCCGCTCTAAATCACCACCCACTTGTGGACTGAAAAAGCACTTTGCTCACTCAAACCCAAGTGGTTGTCAGAGTCAGTATTTTAGCAGCAGTTTCCACATCTTCAGCAGAAATCAAGGATGACCTCCTCTAAGTGGGGAGGAATTGATGAAACTTAGTTTAGAGAACATGTGAACGTGTATTATGTAGTTTATATGATTTTTACTTTAACATTCTTTTGTCCTTTTTGGTGATTTTGTCCAAACTGAGCACTGACCTACTTGACTATAATTTATTGGAGTCTTGGTCAAAGATGATCGCTCCACTACAGTTTCATAATCCTGTATATATCTAATACAAATGAGTGTACAGCATGTGTACAGTTCCAGCAATCTCCTATCTCATAATTGCATATTCATCTCTTTGTTTATGTACGTGTATGTCAGTATCATTGCATTGTTGTAACAGAGATCATATCCTTAACGGCAGTCTGCTATTATAACTGAAAAAACTTACAATAGCAATCTGGAAATCTGAAATCTGGACCTATGGAGTAGAAGTTACAAACAGCGGTAAACCTAACAGCTGTAAATCTCAGCATTAACACCAACAATTCCACCACTAACAGCAGAAGATTCAGTGCTAATCATTCATACTTTAGCAGCAGATTATTAGGGAACAACAATAGCAGATTTTTATGGTACTAACAGAGAGTTCATCAACTATACCAACAACTAAATACTGAAGATGTAGCACAAAGAACCCATACAACATCATATAGTCAGATAAATCAGAAGATAGACCGGAAACTCTCCGGAGAAGGTATGTTCACCAACTCAAGCCCAGAATTATCAAGGCATCATGGACACAACTCTTGACCCAGCTCAATCTCCTATTCTATACCTGCGAGATCAAACTCTACACACCTTCATTCTCATTGTACAGGCCTATAAATAAGCGAAGGAGTACAATAAATCATTCATGCAAAATCCACGGTTTGCTCTAAAGAAAAGGCACATAACCATATCCTCGGACAACAAAATTATATAAAATATCTGCTTCTAAAGGATAGTTGCCACTCTTTATATGGGTATTAATTTTAACGAAGCTATCCTATTCTAACAGCTAAATTGCCCTTAATCTATACCTAGCCCATTTAAAACAAAACCGGGGGTTCAAACTTAAATTTTACAATGCTGAGCATGATGATGGCATTTATTCTAGGCTGGAGAACAGTGCATATTCTGAGGTAACATAATAAGGACATATTTTAACTTCTCAGGAAGTGGGAGGAAGAATTATAGGAAGGACTGGAAGATTTGGAGGAATGGCTGCAACCCTCTATTATTCTGAAGAATGTTATAGTTAACTTCAAGGCTGTAAGTGACTTAAATTCTCACAGTTTGAGGGAAGTAGAGGAAGAATGCAATAAAGTTGATAGGAAGAATGCAATAAGAATGATGATGGTTTAGAAAAGCAGAATTCAGACCCTTCATACTTGTAGGCCATTCAGATCAGTATCTTTAATGAACGGCATTGGTCAGTGAGACAGAATGATTAGACATTATATCCCCTGAATCTGTCTAGTGATGTGGAGAGCTAATCGCTTCCTTTTTCTAGGTTTTTGATGTTCCCAGTTCTCTACTTTTTCTAAATGAGAAAGGCAACGTATTCAGATTATATGCATAATCTGTATGTGACAAAATCTCTATGGATCGTGCACAGTTTTGGAGAATATAAATATTGGCAAGTATGGAATCTCAGTTTAAAGCCTTGATATGTATCTGCATCTGCCATTGTGCAGAATAGTTTACAGATCACAGACTTTGTATTATAATATTAAATCATAGCTTCCTAATGATACAAATCCTTGTTCCATTCCCACATACCATAAAACAGGAAAGAAAGAAAGACAAGGTCACCTAAAAGTCACCTCAGATGAGTAAACATAATTAGAAAAAGTTTATAATCAGATATTTCCACGTGACACAGCATTCTTTGAGGTTTATGTTAATGATAAAGTCAAAATTGGGACACTTATGCACAGGCTGATCTCTAAATTTCAATTACAGTAAAATAGATAGAACACGATAAATGAAAGTGAAAATAACTTTACTAACAAACCTTGGATGCTACATTATGAGACCACTGAAATCTACAGGGTATAGTAAACTTAATTGAGTAAAATACATTAACAAAATGTATTAGCGAAATTTTGTGCCAAATGGGCATCACAATAAGTAGCCTGTTTGATTTATCCACCTTTGCAGAACAACCTGTGTTTGACTAAATCCACACAAATTTTAAAGCTCTAAAATAGCTGTAAAGAAACTTTAAGAAATCTATTCTGATTTCCTTTGATCCAATCTAGAAAAAAAATCCTTTACAAAATGGCTCCACCATAAATCAAACGCCACATAATTTAGTGCTATGCTTAAGGTAGTTAAATAAATTCATTTCGATTTAGTTTAAGATTATTCTCCTTCATCTATTTCACTCCATTTTAAACTAAAACATATATCTATGCCAACTGACTAATACATTGCAAAACAATCACTTCCCCTTTGACTGTTATGTTGACGTAAATTCCCATAAAATTTATTTGGAAATGCAGTAAGAGAACTAATCATGTCCGCAGATTCCCAGCAACTGTAATGTTGAGACAAATACTATGTAGAGTAAAAGTGTGTTCACTGATTTTAGTTTTTAAATTTCATTTTGGCTGACAGAATCTTCACATTTGGTTGCCATCATAATCAGAAAGTGAATGAATGAACTATGTGCCAAAACTGACCGAGTTGATCATACTAAAATTAGCAAGAGGGTTTCTTGGTAAAAGTTAAGATGGAAATGTTGGAGGCTGATGCAACCTGACAGTTTCATCATTCTACTCCCTTAATGTCAAGACCTCAGTTGTTAAATGGTAAAACTGTTAACATTGGCAACTTAGGCCAAACTCCATGTGGGTCACCTTATTTATGGCAGCTGATATTTTTCTTGGATTCCTCTCTCCGAGAGGTGTAGGATTGATCTAAATATCATCCGATTCCGACATGTATTTATGGAGATATGAATTTGTTCATATTATTGACAATTTGTCAAGGTCGGCCAGCAAGCTAAACAAACACTTTTACCCCCAGCTCAACCTCAACGTTGCATTTAAATAGAGGAGACCTCAAGTCATTTGAGGAGCAAATCATCTCATGATCTCTCTCTACATTTGTTTGGGTATTTCTTCTCACAAGGAGAACGTGGCAGAAAGAGAGATCTAACGAGCCCTAGCCGCAGTCAAAAAAGAGCCCTAGCTGCAGCAAGAGAAGGTCCTAGGTGCAGTCAAAAAAGAGCCCTAGCCGCAGCAAGAGAAGGCCCTAGCCGCAGCAAGAGGAGGCCCTAATCCGCAGCAAGAAAAGGCCCTAATCCGCAGCAAGAAAAGAAGCCCTAGCCGCATCAGGAGCCTTAAGGCAAGGAGAAGGGTTTCTGTTTTAGGGCCGCAGGTTAGGGCAACTTCAGAGAGGAAGGGAAGGACGTTAGGGTCATTCTCACGACTGTTTTGAAGTGCAAGTGATCCAGCATTAAGGCCACATTACAGGAGACTACTTCTGGGCTGTTTGTAAGGGAATTTGTGGCAAGGTTCAACTCTCTCTTGGGCAGCGGATTGCACAGAAGACATTGCAGGTAGACTAAGCCCCTATAGTGGGCTGTTGGGTGAGTATAGGGGCTGGTTCTAGCCTTATATTCCAGCGTTTGACAGCAGCTAGGAATGGAGGCAATAGCGCAGTCTGCTATGCCCGATCAAGAGGCTGTGTGGTTTGTTTTTGAAGCCTAGGAGAAGGTTAAAGGGCAGCGAATAGTTGGAGGGACTGTTTGAAGGAAAGCCGCAGTTAATAGAAGGTCTGATGGGTGTGAATAGGGTGCTGTAGCAGATGGAGTTTGCGCCCTAACCAGTGACCAGGTTTGCGAGAAAAGACACCAGTCCTTGGAGTATGTAAAGGGTACCAGATTTGCAGCTTTGATATAACCAGTGATGCAGCGAAGGAAGGAGAGTCTTGTGGAAGGAAACTCACAGTACTCTAGGTGATTGGTGGAGCAGTTTTAGGGCTAGCATCTGCTGTATAGAAATCTTCAGCCCTTGGTGCCAGAACTGTAATTTCATTGAGTCATCTTCATGGTTAAGATCTCTGATGTCAGATCTCCTATTTGGCAAGTCAGTATTGACTTTAAATCATTGTACTCTATCTCTCTCTCTCTGCTGAACTATTGAAGACTAAAGAAGATTTGATCAAGGGTTTCCCCACATTGGGGTTTGTCCCTGGCTGGTGCCACATCTTGTGTCCTCTTGTCTTGGCTTGTCTTCTACTATTTATGTTTATGTTCTATCTGCATTTTACTATCATGCTAATGTGATTGCTAAACTGGATATTGATATTGGGCTAACAAGAAAATTGAAGTAAATTGTTCTTAAGCATAGAACATACCAAAAATTAACATGGTATCAGAGGTGAGGTGAAGACAAAGCCCAAGCAAGAGTGAAAGAACAATCACCGAAGACAATTGGACAAGGACAAAAGGTTCAATGGGTTCCTCATCCCACTTCCCGGTTGAAGACAAGCTCCGTGAAAAGTCTGACTATCACGCATGGAAGATGTCTCTTGATCTAACATTGGAAGAATAAGAAGTGTTGGATTATGTGAAGGGTAAAATCCCTGAGCCTCCATCAAATGCACCGGC
Organism: Pinus tabuliformis; assembly: GCA_031772625.1. Lineage (NCBI taxonomy): Eukaryota > Viridiplantae > Streptophyta > Pinopsida > Pinales > Pinaceae > Pinus > Pinus tabuliformis. Next base: position 979,518,135 of record CM062816.1, on the reverse strand, counting down.
TGCTACAAAGAGCAAGTACAGCAAGGAGGAAGTCAAAGCAAAGAAGATTATCAGAGATTCCATTGAAAAGCATTTGGTAGCCTACATCTCCGATTTGAACACCTCCAAGGAGATCTACGACAGATTGGTAACCATGTCCAAGGTTAGTGATGCAAATCAAATTTTATTTCTCAAAAATAAGCTGAAGGATATTAAGGGCAAAGACGAGGATATTCAATCCTACTTCTTAAGAATCACCGAGATCAAGAATGATCTTCTTGCGATTGGAGGAATCATATCTAGCAGGGAACTAACTATCACTACTCTTGGAGGGCTCCCTCAGGAGGTATATATTTAGAACCACTATTCTCAATAATGATCGAATTCCAGGGTTTGAAGAATTGATGTCGAGATGCATTCAAGAAGAAACAAGAATGGTGGAGCAAGAAATGCCTTCTATTAAAGGCAACCCTATTGCATTCTCTGCTCATGCCAAAAGGAGAAACAATGCAGGGACTAAAGGTCATTTCCATGGAAAGCCTAGATCTAAGGGAGGAAGGAAAGGCAAATGCTTTGCTTGCAATAAGTTTGACCACTATGCAAGGAAGTGTCCAAATAGAAGGGACACATCACATGATGATGATCACAATCATTCCAGGGGAAACTTCAACTACAACGATCGAAGGAATGACAAGTACAATGGCAAAGGAAAAAGTAATGCGAGACATCAAGGAAATGGTCAACCCTCCAAAAAAGCAACGAACTCCAAGAATGAAGAATCAAATGTTGTTAACAATAAGCAAAAGGAGTATTATCTTATACCGAGCCTCTCCACTACCTCTCCTTCGGACACTTTGGGGAATTGGCTTATTGATAGTGGTGCTTCAAGGCACTTCATTGGATACAAGGAAGCTCTCTCTAATTTGATAGAGAAGGAAACAAACTTGGAGATTATTCTTGGAGACGATGCCACCTATCCCATAAAGGGTGTAGGGAATGTTACTCTTCAATTGAATCAAGGTAACACGATTCATTTACAAGTTTTGTATGTACCTGATCTCAAGAAGAACCTGGTGTCCATTTCGACAATGGAAGACAAAAGTTACAAGGTGGCATTCATCGATGGAAAGGTACGTGTTTAGAAAAGAAATTTTAAAGATGCTTTTACTCTTGGATTCAAGGTTGGCACTTTGTATCAAGTTGGAGGAAGTCCATTGGGGGCCATGTTTTGCGACACATCTCTACAATCTGAACTATGGCACCGAAGGTTTGCCCATCTTCATTATAAGGCCCTACCCGATGTGAGACAAATGGTGACAAAGATGCTCGAGTTCAAAGAAGAGCATGAAGGTATATGTTTGGGATGTACCAAGGGAAAACTTACAAGTAATAGCAAGACCACAGATGTGGAACAACCCGAGGGGTTTGAGGTTCATGACCGGGACTCTCATATATGCAGGTTGAAGAAAGCTCTCTATGGATTAAAGCAAGCACTCGAGGCTTGGTATGAGAGGATTGATAATTATCTGATGAAGTTGAGATTCACTAGGAGTGAATCCAATCCAACCTTTACTTTAAGGTCGAGGATGATAAACCTCTCATACTGGTACTTTATATGGATGACCTCTTTCTGACAGGTGCAAACCCTCTCATTCACAAATATAAGAGGGAGTTGGATTTCAAATTTGAGATGAAGGACCTAGGACTGATGCACTACTTCCTATGGTTAGAGGTCTGGCAAAAGCAAGGAGAAATTTTCCTATCTCAAGGAAAATATGTTGTGAAGATATTGGAAAGATTTGGGATGGTGGACTACAAGCTTGTGACTACCCTGATGGAGCTTAACTTCAAGAAGCTATGCAGTAGTGTTGCCGGACCCGAATTGGGAAATGCTTCTGAGTGTCGTCAACTCATAGGAGCATTGATGTTCTTGGTGAACTCCCGTCCGAATATATGTTTTGCAGTTAACACGTTGAACCAATATATGGTTGAGCCTCATCACTCACATTGGATTGGTGCCAAGAATCTTTTGAGATATCTTCGGAGCACAATCACTGTCGAAGATGTGAGGCTACATGGTTATTCTGACGCTGATTGGGCAAGCAGTGTGGTGGATCACAAGAGCACTTCTGGGTGTTGTTTCTCTTTGGGTTCTGCATCGATATCCTGGATGAGCAAGAAGCAAAGTCGAACGCTTTGAGCATCGTTGAGGCCAAATACATAGCTGCGAGGATGGCCTCCTATGAAGCTGTCTGGTCGAGGAAGCTCTTCAATGAGTTTTTGGACATGTGTTGGATACCACCGTGATCCTCTGCGACAACCAGAGTGGGATTCGATTATCAGAGAATCCTGTATTTCATGATCGCTCCAAGCACATAGACATCAGGTACCACTTTATCCAGGATATGGTACAACGAGGAGCAATAAGGCTCCATCACATTGGGACTGATGAGCAGGTCACTGATATTCTGACGAAGCCCCTGGGAAAGGTCAAATTCTTGACTTTCCAAGAACGACTAGGAGTCGTGGAGAGACCCTCTTATGAGGGTCCTGTATGATATATTGAGCTTTGGGAGCTCTAGGGGGCTTGGGGTACTTCTTAGAGCGATGAGCAACCATAGGGTGAGTGGTTCAGCCTTCCCCTAGTGGTTTGCTATGTAGGCAGGATGAGTGGTTCATCCTTCTCCTGCTGAGACACAATCATAGGGTGAGTGATTCAGCGTTCCCCTAGTGATTTGTTGTGTACGTGTGAGTGGTTCAACATTCCCCTGGGATACCCCATGGCAACATGTAGGCAAGATAAGTGGTTCATCCTTCTCCTACTGAGACATCCTACCCATACAATTTGGGACTCATGGGAAGTACCTCTCATTTGGCCAATGAGTAGGGAAATGAAGATAGGGACCATAGTACTATCAATGGACGCATCGTGCACTACCGTACTCCCTATGCTAGGATGATATTGATCTAGGATCAATTGGAACTCACTTCGGGTCAGTAAGAGTGGTATGACACACTCTCTTATTGGAACTGACTTCGGGTCAGTAAGAGTGATATGACACACTCTATCTTATCTGGAACTCATTTCGGGTTAGTAAAGACACCAGAAATGAGTTCCAGATAAGATAGAGTGTGTATGGGTATGTCTTCTCACAAGGAGGACGTGGTGGAAAGAGAGATCTAAGGAGCCCTAGCCGCAGCAAGAGAAGGCCCTAGCCGCAGCAAGACAAGGCCCTAATCCGCAGCAAGAAAAGGAGCCCTAGCCGCAGCAGAAGGAGCCTTAAGGCAAGGAGAAGGGTCTCTGTTTTAGGGCCACAGGTTAGGGCAACTTCAGCGAGGAAGGGAAGGACGTTAGGGTCATTCTCATGACTGTTTTGAAGCGCAAATGAACCAGCATTAAGGCCATATTACAGGAGACTACTTCTGGTTTGTTTGTAAGGGCATTTGTGGCAAGGTTCAACTCTGTCTTGCACAGCGGATTGCACAGAAGGCATTGCAGGTAGACTAAGCCCCTATAGTGGGTTGTTGGGTGAGTATAGGGGCTGGTTCTAGCCTTATATTCCAGCATTTGACAGTAGCTAGGAAGGGAGACAATACCGCAGTCTGTTATGCCTGATCAAGAGGCTGTGTGGTTTGTTTTTGAAGCCTAGGAGAAGGTTAAAGAGCAGCGAATAGTTGGAGGGACTGTTTGAAGGAAAGCACGGTCAATAGGAGGTCTGATGGGTGTGAATAGGGTGCTGTAGCAGACGGAGTTTGTGCCCTAACCAGTGACCAGGTTTGCCGAGAAAAGACACCAGTCCTTGGAGCATGTAAAGGGTGCCAGATTTGCAGCTTTGATATAACCAATGATGCAGCGAAGGAAGGAGGGTCTTGTGGAAGGAAAGCCGCAGTACTCTAGGTGATTGGTGGAGCAGTTTTAGGGCTAACATCTGCTGTATAGAAATCTTCAGCCCTTGGTGCCAGAACTGTAATTTCATTGAGTCATCTTCATGGTTAAGATCTCTGATGTCAGATCTCCTATTTGGCAAGTCAGTATTGACTTTAAATCATTGTAGTCTATCTCTCTCTCTGCTGAACTATTGAAGACTAAAGAAAATTTGATGAAGGGTTTCCCCACATTGGGGTTTGTCCTTGGCTGGTGCCACATCTTGTGTCCTCTTGTCCTGGCTTGTCTTCTACTGTTTATGTTTATGTTCTATCTGCATTTTACTATCATGCTAATGTGATTGCTCAACTGGATTGATATTGGGCTAACAAAAAAATTGAAGTAAATTGCTCTTAAGCATAGAACATACCAAAAATTAACAAAAACACAGTCACCGGCACTCATATCCTCATCTACAAATGCTTGATTGAGATAAATTACAAGATAAGAGGTAAATAGAGAGTTGCAAAAGAGGTAAGAAATGAAGATGGGAAAGACATCAAAGATACACTTGATAAGATGCTGCAAATGCACTGCTACCGGATTACATTGGTCGTGGTAATGGTGGTAATGGTAGATAACATAAGGGGTGGTAATAAGGACACTGACATGGTCGGTTCAAGTTCACAAGCAACTATCTCAACAAACACTTATGAAGCCTTGGAATGCAGGCTTGCTATGCTGGAGAACAATGTGTTCTCTTTAACAAAGTCTGCCCACATCTTCTTCTCATTGCTTTCTGTCAGGCATGCTTTCCAAACAAGAAGCCCAACAATTCTGACAATGAGTAAGCAGCCCCTATGTTTTAGTCATCTTCTCTCAGAGGATGAGCAGGTACACATATTCATAGGACCTGTCTTATATCCCAGCTATGCTGAGGTAAACTGATGGGCTTTTACCCATAGTTGCGGGGGAGTGCCCCCCCCCCCCCCCGAACCCGCTCCCGAATCACGCTCCGGGCGGGAGCGGCTCGGGAGCGCACTCCCAAAATCACTCCCGGACGGGAGCGCGCTCCCGAAAAAAAATTGCGCTCCCTGCCATTTTCAAGAACGTTGCAAGGAACAATCGCTCCGGGAGCGTTTCAACGAGCGCCGGGAGCGATCCGGCGGAAAAAATTTCCGCAGACGCCAAAAAAAAAAAAAATGTTTTAAAAGCCCAATGACCTAAAAAAATTTCATTATCACTTCATTGAGCAAGAGCTTGGAGCAAGAGCAAGAGCGAAGGAGCGAGGAGCAAGTGCTGAGGAGCGAGGAGCGAGGAGCAAGCCTGCAGAGGTAAGTAACTTAGTAATTTAGTTAGTTTAATTTAGTTAGGTAGTAATTTAGTTAATTTAATTTAGTTAATTTAATCACAAAGAACTCCTTCAGCATCCTCCCAAGGCAGTGGATATGGAGGCACAGGGTCATCATCTTTAAGGCGTAGAACCATATCAGATTTCCTTGATGAGGGGTGTAGGAATGATGTGGATTCAAAGGTTTACAGGTTTCTCTATGCATGTGGGATACCATTCAATGTTCTTCGCTCACCTTATTGGCACAAAATGGTTTCTGCCATAAATGATGCCCCTAAAGGATACAAGAGCCCTGGGTATGACAAGGCAAGAACCGTTGGCCTTGATCATGAAAAAGCAAAAATATCACATTCTTTGAATAGAATGACAAGTTCTTGGACTGACCATGGGGTGTCCATTGTATCTGATGGATGGACAAATGTAAAAGGCAAGCCATTGATAAGTGTTCTTGCTGTGTCTGTTAGTGGTCCCATCTTTCTAGCTGCACATGATTACTTAGACAAGTTCAAGACCGCCATCAACATTGCAGAAGCATTACTTGAAACAATTGAGCATATTGGCCCATACAATGTCATCCAAGTCATCACTGATAATGCTCCTAATTGTAAGGCAGCGGGAGCAATTATTGAGGATAAATACCCCAACATATTTTGGTCTGGATGTTTGGTTCACACATTGAACCTTCTGTTGCATGATATTGTCAAGAACAAAAATGAACAATACCAATGGATTGGTGATTTGTACAAGAAAGGCAAACAAATGATAAAATTTATTAAAAATCATAGCAATACCCATGGCCTTTTCCGCAGTCACTCAAGATTGGAGTTGTTGAAGATTGCGAAGCCCAGATTTGGTAGCTATTACCTCACCTTCAGGCGCCTTTTGAAGGTAAGAGAGGCATTAGCTAGCATGGTATCAAGTCCACATTGGCAGGTATTAAAGGAAAGGGCTACAAATGTAACTGACATGGGAGGTTTTGAAATGGTGGAGGAGGCCGCTCTTGATGGGCAGTTTTGGACAAGTGTGAGGCAGGTATTGGATTTCACCAAGCCAATTTATCACATGATTCGGTTTGCAGATACAGACAAACCAGCGATTGGCGAGGTGTATGAGAAAATGGATACCATATTGGGGGAAATAAAAGATATTGTTCATAATAGAGATCCCAACTTGTACAAACTGATTCATGATTGTGTGTGTGAATGGTGGAATAGGCTTAATCTTCCACTACATTGCTTGGCATATATCCATACGCCAAAATACTACTCTACATCTTGGTTGGGCCAACCTGCAGCAGGGGGTGGGGTTAGGACCAAACCCCATTTAGATCCAGAGGTAACTAAAGGATATGGAAGCATTAGAAAAGTTGGTACCTGACAGGGAGGAATGTGCCACTGTGCGCTTTGAAATAGGTAGATACTTCAGTGGCACTGGTTTGTATGGTAACTTCCATGCAATGGACAACAGAGATAGATTTGATACTCTCACATGGTGGGAAACATATGGCGGGCATGGACTTTTGCCAAAATTGGCAAAAAAAGTTCTTTCACAGGTTGTAAATACTTCTTCTGCAGAGAGGTGTTGGAGCACCTACAGCTACATACATAATGTGAAAAGAAACAGACTCAATGAAAACCGAGCAGAAAGCTTGGTTTATGTGCACTACAACTTGAGGTTGTTGAGTCATTACTGTGATCGGGCTTATGAGGATCCCACATATAAAATTTGGGACAATCACCCAGAGGATGACAATTTGGAGGATGGCATTGTACATATTGAAGAACTAGAAAAGGAACTTGTAAGGGATGAAGATGAAGCAGCTGCAGCAGCCATGCCACCTCCACCTCCACCTCCACCATCCAGTAGCAGTGCTCGAGGTCCGAGTCTTGTTCCTTTGTTGTCGCCACCTCCATCTACACCCTCATGTGGAGGTTCTAGTTCTGGTCGTCGGTCTGTGTGGGAGACTCCTAGAAGACCACCATGACCTGCTTATACTCCGGAGACTCTCGTGGCAAGGGCCACATGTAGATTTACAGTTTACTTGTCTTTTTTAGTTTCTATTAGACTTTAGTTTTCATAACTATTGAGTTTTGAGTCCTTGACTCTTGACTCTTGACTCTTTCATATCATAATGATATTTTTTGTAAACAATATATCACTGTGACAATGAAAATTTGAAGTTTGAAGTTGGGCCTTGGCAATTATAACTCATTGGTAATGATTGTGAATTATGAATATGATGCTTCGTGAAAGACTAAAGTTGTTTCATTTCATTTCATTATTCATGTTTCATTTTATAAATTTATAACATTTCATATCATGTTAACAGTTAGAAGTTAGGACTTAGAAATATCTTAGATATTACTTCTTGTAATGGTTAAACTTAGCTTACAAGTACAACTTTGGTGATCAATGATGATAAATGTTATTGAATTTTCAATTTTGAAAGCTTGAAGTTGAAACTTTAAGATTGAATTTGATGAATCATGATTCATGAGACTCAATATGTTGCAGTTGTAATATGTATTTTACTAACTTGTGGACATGGTTGATGACGATTATAATTTCTAGATGATTGATGTGATATGGTTCAATGATCAATCTATGTTTTTTTATGTTTTTAATGTCTAATTCATCATTCTACATGTTTTTGTTGACATATCTGTATCAAAAATTAAAAAATATAAAAAATATATATATTTTTAAAAAATTACTCCCGGATTCGCTCCCAAACCAGGAGCTTTTGTAAATGGTCGCTCCCGCTCCCAAGCAACATGGCTTTTACCATTCACATCCCACTTAGTAGTGAGGTGATTCAAAGATCATCCAAGCCTTTGGGATTACTATGAATGAAACAGTAAACAAGCTAACAAAGATGGGCAAAAATAACAAATGTTGAACTAAGATGTGCAAAAATGATTAGTGGTCAATGCAAACCTCTCAAACAACAGCCAGAATGTGGATACCTAATAGGCCTGGAATTGAGTTTGATACCTGATCTTTGCCAGCTCAAAATCCAAAAACAACAAGATCTATGCATCTCTTTATGTTAGCCTTGAAAAATAATCGTTTGAACTGTGATTTGATTTTGCTCGAGTCATTTTTGTAACAAGGGGGATGTCTCTCTGCTCAAAATATGATATTCGCCAATTGGTACTAAGAGACATTGGATTTTCTTTAGAATTCTGTTTTGGCCTTAATCTTGGGATCCTGGATTGAACATAAGCTTATTATTTCAACCCATCTTTTCTGTAAATGCAGTATTTTTTTGTTTTTTGGACATAAATAAATAATTTCCATAAAAAGGTGTGTTCTCAGTAAATTTCATGCATATCACCAATCTGAACCAAATCTCCGACAACCTCACATACCGGTGACTTTCTTTAATGGAAAATAGTCAAATCCGATTAATTGAACAGCATAGGCATTGGGATAAAATATATAAATGAATTAAGCGAGATTAAATTTAACGAAAAACAAAACAAAACTCACTTTCGCCGCCCATCTGCGGCAGCTCGACGGAGTTCGTCAATAGACGATTTGTTAGACCGCAAAACGCCAAGCTTAATCCGCCATTGTATTCCTCTCAAGCTGCAGCAACCCCTGTCACTGTTTCCACTCTCCAACTTCGATTCCCCCTCTGTCTCAGCTGAGCCCCCATGAATCTCTTCCTCCACTTTTGCCATCATCTGACGCATTTCTCCCCAACCATAACAAGAAATGAAGATGTCAACATAAATAGAAATACACCCTTCAGCAGATGATCTCCCGCATTACCTGAACCCAAATACACACTTCAACAGATGATCTCCCGCATTACTTGAACCCACCTCGTGGAAATCGAATGCTATGGACAATGATTTATGAAAAGTAAAATAAAGGTTTTGTCCAAGTTATCGGTTTCGATATACGGTGGTCTAATAAGGAAAAACAGACAGAGGGTAATAAGGAAAAACAGACAGAGGGCAAGAGGACAGATGGAAGATGATGATGCTGCGTGCCACTTCAATTGCATTCAAAGTGTTTCGTAATGCATTTGCCTTTCTCCTTCGTAATTCGAAATTTCACGGGTTGCTTTCATGTATCAGTGGAAAAAGGAACCCAAAAAGGGACAATTGTGGCTGTACAATTTTTCTCAGTTTTACAAAGAGTGCAATTGTCATAAGGCCAATGAGGGGTTTGAAGGTGTTTGTTTTCTGTGCAAGGTTTAAATTTCAATTTGGGGAAAGGTGGGAACCAGGATATGAGAAGTAAAAGCACTGCCACCAAAGCGTGAATGGGCTCCTCCTCTTCTGCCCCTTCTTTTAGTCCATATGATTCCCTATGTTTTTGTCAATCGCTGTCAGATCCGAGAGCGTGTAGCCAACTAAGTGATGAAGAGACATATGGGAATCTTGAATTCCAACCTTAGTGGTGATTATTATAAGATAATTGTGATTATCTAGACCAGTTAATTTTGGAATTCTCAAAGAGACCCGAATAAGATAGTTAAATTGAAAACACGCTCAACTATGTGATGAAGAGACATATGGGGATGTTGAATTCCAACTTGAGTGGTGATTATTATAAGATAATTGTGATTATCTAGACCAATTAATTTTGGAATTCTCAAAGAGACCCGGATAAGATACGGATAAGATAGTTAAATTGAAAAAGGCTTTGATAAGATAGTTAAATTGAAAAAGTTGTACTTTGAATTTGATAAATCGAAAAGTATAAATTTATTGGTTAAAGAAAAAGATCATGTGAAATAAAAAATTTGAATTTAGTGGGAAGTTAATCTCAAGCGGATAAATGCTTTAATAGGGTAGTCTAAAATGCCTAGAGGTGTTATCCTCCAATGCCAACCATAATAAAGTGTTTATAGTCCATTAGATTTGTTGAGGCATTAGTGAGTTGTTTTCTTAACCCATAACTCCATAACTGTTTTTTAGTCCATAACACCATAATTGCTTTTTTAATCCATAATGCCATAAGCCAGAAATAAGTAGATGATGTAATGGAGAATGATCAACAGTAACAGTAGGCTAAGGTTATAATGATGTAACAACGCATAATAAGAGTGTCTTCAAGTCTTCTAAGACATGTTTTTCCATGGGTTATTTGGGATCAGTGGCACTTTCAAGTTAATTGATGCATTGTTTCTGTCTGCGAGCAACATCACACAAAATGTTAGTGTATTGAAAATGTGTAGTAAATTGAATAGGAAGAACAATAAAAGAGCAACATCACACAAAATGTTAGTGTATTGAAAATGTGTAGTAAATTGAATAGGAAGAACAATAAATTGATCAACAAGCAACAAAAATATGGTTGCAACAAACCTATACTCAAGGGTTTGTGTAAAAGAATTGCACTGAGACTGTAGGATCTACTTTCAGAAAGTTTTTCCTTCTAAACCCATCGGAGCATAGTTCAAAATATCAAGATCTACTTCCTGCTATAGATTGCATTTTCTATGATGGTTTATCCAACTCTAGTTCTCACATATGCTAGCCAAATAGCTTGGTTGATTGAGAATCCAAAATATACAAGTGATACATTCTACAAGTCAATACTAAATGTTATGTTTTGGCCAATGTTTATCATTGTCACTTTAGCAAATGTGATGGATAAATTGGCGTAGAGATGCCTTGTTCACACAAATTTGATCAACTTTCTAATTTGGATATCCCCAACTTGCAAGATACAATCCACATTAGTTAGTGTGTGTGTGTGTATAGATGGATAGATATAATACACCACAAAAAAACCTAAATTTAATATATCAACTATTATTTGCTTCTTCGATTTTTATTATTTTTAGTGTGACCCGGTCATCCAATATAGATGGAATGTTTAACAACGCTGTCGGTCAAAACTAATGAAAGCATTATTTTTAACTTAATTACAGATACTTTTCTAAAAAAAATAACACTTAATTACAAACACAGAAACAATTAAATCAATAGGTAAAATTGTTGAATTGTTTATATGTAACAACCTATGTTATTTATTAACAGAGAAGAAAGAGAAGAAATAATAGCTTAACTTCTAGCATGATGTGGTAATGTATAAAATCTGAAATGAGTGAGCGAGAGTAACAATATACTTGGACTTGAGATTTTTCCCAATAGTAATAAAATGATAATTAACAGAGCACAACATGCACATAGTAGTACAAGTATTAATGTAGAAAATACCATCTTGGTTTCTATAATCAAATTCTTAGAACTAAGAATATTGAATTCTCTACCATCCACTTCAATAACATTCTCAGATTTTCAAAATTATCATATTGTCATTCATAACAATTATATAAAAAAGTATTCATAACAATTTCATAAAAAAAATATTCATAACAATTTCATAAAAAAAAAATTAACAAGTGATGGATAAATCACTAAAGCTTAACCCTTTTTTTGTGTAAATGGATTAAACATATATATATAACTTAAACAATGACAATTTAGTGTTTTGTTTCTATTGGTATAATAATTCATAATTTAAGTTTTTTGTTTTTATAATTTTTGGAGTTAATTTTATTTGAAATTTTGTAAAAAACTATAAAATAATGCATTATTTCTTATGAGATTTATTTTAAATAATAAAATATAAAAAATCTAATTTTTCAAAATAATTAATTTATTTATATATTTAAAAATAATTTAAATAACAAAAATGTTTTGGGTAAAAATTATTATATAGTCTAATTTCTAGATGAATGACTTTTTCACGACATTTTTTTTGGTTAATTTTAATCAAAATCCATAGAAATTTTTAAGAACTTGAGTTTAAATTGTTTAACTGCATAAGTGACCCAAGGGTTTTTCATGGTGTTGAATCCATTTATCCATTCAAAAATGCGTTTTAAACAACAAAAATTCTTGAAATTGTATTGCCGGATTTTGGTGAATTCCCATGAAAAAGACTATTTAGTCTATAAGTTAAACTATATATATATATATATAGTCTAACTTATATATATAACAAATGACTCCAAATTAAATGATTAAAAAAGTTATTTAAATCCCTCCTAATAACTTCATCTATAGGGTGATTAGTAATTTTGCAAGTTTCTCGCCAAGTGAAACAATGATATAACTATTTATCTTACAGCAGTGCACTAATGTGAAAAAATGATGCATTATTTTAATGATGTTCATTTTCATAAGTTAATGATATTCTAGGAACAATTGACGAAAGTGCTATAAATCACATGTGTGAGACGTTACAATCCTCCTCGAACCTTGAAAATTATTGTAACTAGTAATTGCACCAGATGTTGCAAAGGAAATGTCGTAAGGCATAAATTCGAGAAGCATTACAACATAAAAAAGCATTGAAGATAAAAATTAGTAAACAAAATTCCATTCGAAGGTAGAAGATAAAGAGAAATCACTTACATTATGCCCAATAGCAAATATTTGATAAATTTTGAAAAAATACAAGTAGTAGATGACATCAAATAAGCTAAATAAAATAATATTAATTCATGAACAATATGATGACTATCTTTCCAAATCTAAATTTGCATCACAACCTCACAACTTGCAGACATCATCACGTATTAGATGAAAATGAGTCACACATCAGCTCCCAATTATTCATAACTTTTGGTGTAAAATCTACAACTTCGATGGGTTTCCATCAGTAATCGAGCTCAGATAATTTTCCAAAATACAGTTTTCATGAATGGCAGGGAAAATGTCTGAATTATTTTTAAAATCATTTATTTGTTCACTTTTTGGAATCAACTTGTTATTCTCCAACAGATAACCTGCAGGTTGGCATGCAAAAGGTTTCAGGGATTAAAGACCATCCCCAACCAATGATTAGGGGAGCTCAATAAATGAATATGGTTGTGTCAAATGCTAATGGTAACCTACTGCATCTGAACCTCGTGAATCCACCATCAAGCATATGAAAACTGGAATATGGAGAAGGTTGAGAAGGCTAAGTAGTAGCTGGTGATGATAACCCCAAAGATAAATATTTTTTCCTTCCCACCTCATCCCCCGCAGCCAATGCAGTACGAGTCATTACTTTCTTAAGTTCCACTCTTTTTCCATTGAATGGAATGTAGTGCCTCCTTAAAACTTTAACTGTATCTTTATGCTTTTCAAATACAACAAAACCAAAACCCCTCATCTTCATCATTCCCATAAATCATAGTAGAATCAATAAATTTCCCAAATTCTCCTTCCATAAACTCCTGAAGCTCCCTACCATTGACATAAGGTGGAAAACTTCCAACAAAGACCTTTAGAGAATTCACATCATCAAATTCCTCACTAGAATAAGATCCTAGAGAAGATGTAGTGGAAGGTCAAGTTCTAACTCTTGCATCTGATAGAAGACTTGATGGAGCTAATAAAGGCCTAAGCTCATTGTGTCCATGGGAAAATTTGCACTTCAACCCATTTGGGAAATTTCCATTTTTCTCATAATGCATGCACAACTTGATTTTATAATTCTTTACACCGTCAAAAATGTTGGAACTTATTGTATTGCCATGAACTGTTTCTAATTTTTGGCCAAAAAGAGCCAATACTTGTTGAACCTTCCGAAGTTCTTTTTTTGAGTGAGAAAAGTGACAATCAGTTCCCCACTCACACTTCTTGTTAGTCCCATAAAATGGAAAAGAATAGATTTGTATGGAGGCAATGTAACTATCTTAGTAACATGTATCTCCTTCACATTCGAAGCTTAATCTAAACTATTTATATGCTTGCAAGACTTTTTCTGGACCATTTCCCAAGTCAAATTTGTGGCCTGCTCAGATTCTTGTCCACTAGAAGAAGGGAATTGTGAGGAAGACTCTACCTAGAACTTTTATGGAGCCTCTGCAACAATTTGTGAGAAAGATTTAGCCATTGGAGGATTTCCAAGATGAGCAACATGTTGCAAAGAAGATACTTGTTTGGAAGTAGACAAACTGCTTGGAAGCATTGAATCAGTCCCACATGATTTCTGGGAATGTGAATACTTGAACCCTGTTAAAGATTACTTAATGGAAGACAAAATGCAACTTTGAGAAGTTATAATATTATCACATGCTTCATCAAGGAATTATTTATCATATAGACTCAACAACGCACTCATCTCAGATGAATGTGCAAGCTGAATAGGCTTTTGATTTCTCAAACCTTTTACATCTCTATTGGCTCCATGTTTGAGCATGAGAGCAACACATGCAAGATGGTTATTCTTCACAACATAATGTACAGGGGTCTCTCTTGTTCCTGTGAGTATGTTTATACTTCCCCCATGCTTCTTTATTATTAATAGGAGTGCCTCAAGGTGGCCATGACCTATAGTTGTGTGAACAAGAGTTGGTCTTGTATTGTTTCCAAATGTTACAGTAGCACCAACATCTAAAAGTTTTTCCACAACCGAACAATTTACACTGCATCCATTGAGAGGAGTGTCCTATTTCAAAGCCCAATGCAGAACTTTATTTCCATCTTGATATGTGTCATTGACTGGAGCAACAAATGCTAACAAAACATCTAGAAGTGCATCATCATTTTCCTAGACAACTCGAATCAAAGGAGGCAAATAATTTTTTTAATGAGCATTCCAACTCTAGATAAACTAGAGAATAAATTCTATGTGACTTGTCACATATACAAAATTACATTACATGTAACAATGAGCCTAAGAAATAATACGACTTAAGACATCCGCCATCTTGCAAGAATGGAAACTATCTACATTAGTACTGTAAGTGAAAAGGAAACAATTTCACATTTATATCTCACAAACAACACACTTGAAACAAAAATAATATATTAAGTGGAGAGATTAACCATAAATTATCAATCTAACAAATAAGAAATATGACAAAATATGACAAAATAGTTCCTCAGGTTGAATTTCAAGGCTAAATTTGCATTCATATATACATTATTAACACTATAACATTACAAACATTGTATCGGATAATTATACGAATATTCTATGTTCATTCAACATATATTTATGACTTTAAGTAGTATGCAGCAATCAATGAACCAATGTTTACATACCATGCTTGGTAATAATCACTGAGTGCAACACAACTCAACAAAATGTAACTATAATTTCTATCATCTATGACTCTAACATATTATTATTTCTATCTTCTCTAAACAAGTATTCACAAATCCATTTTTTAATTAGAATTTTCAATTCTAAATAATAAAAAGCAATAATTTATCCCTTTTTTTATGTGTAAATAATGTCTGAAATCAAATATACTCCCAAACTGTGTAAATAATGTTTGTGAATGCTTCATGAATGGTGATATTCACAGAGTGCAACACATCTTAAAAATAATCTCCTAAATAAAAATATAACTATTATCTTCCTCAACAAAAATATAATTATTATCTTTATCATTGTTTACCCTAACATATTGTTATTATATCTTCTCTACATGTAGGGTAGCTTGATTTGTCCATATAGTCCTTCCTCCTTCCATTCATTTACAAGAAATTCAATCATTTCCTGTGACATAGCACACTATGTCACACATCTATACCCCTTCAAACACCTTTGAATTGCATGCTTCCAAAAACAAAAATGATAATTTGAGTAGACTTACAGTTTAAGAGATGTGTTGAGAAAATGGCCTTTTGGTTCTAAGCAAGCTCTCATAAATTGTATTAGATCTGGAGACATCATAACATTGAGAAACACATTTTTAAAAAAATAATATTAATACCAACCTGGAAAAATGAATTAATTCCACTGAATGAACCATAAAAATATACCCTAGAACAGGCTCAGCAAGCTGCTTAGCTTTTTTCGGAGGTCTATTTCCAACCCATTGCTGCCTCATTTCAGTCCACAAAATAAAGGCTGCAATACGAACATAAATTTCAGAGGCTAAAACCCAAATAAAAAGATTCATTCTAGTTTTATATTTAGTTTGACCTGGCCTGTTATTATCAATCATCTTCCTAAAGATGGCCCTACATTTTTTTTTCCCATAGAAAAAAGTCGTAATTTTATTCATATTGATAAAATTACATTTTGTAGATGCCTGAGGCATATGCAGATGGCTGTTCCTGTAATGACAGGCAGCAAACAAAGAAATAACACAAAATAGCAGATGATTGTTCCTGTAATGACAGGAAACAACTGAAATAGAATAACAGAAAATAATAAGTTCTAGCAAGCCTAAACTTTCCTTCCCTTCTTCTTCTCCACCCGTTGCCATCCTCCATAGTCAAGTGTGGGTGTAATAATAGCTTGCTGATTTTCCATTGGGATCAATTGAAGTTCTTTGTCAGATTCCAAGCCCTCTGAGCCATTGGTTCATTTGATGCCACTTACTTCCATTTGTAACTCTTGGTGTGGCTCTGAAATGTGTGGCCCCAAATGAGTAGATTGGGCATTACCTTCCAGAGTTTGTTTCTGTCTCATTTGAGAGTCAGGTTCTGTCTGGTTCTCTGTAGGCTTCACATTTATGTCTTCTTCTTCCAATGGGTCGGTGTGCTGCCAGCCTTTGGGCTTTTTTTGTTGTTTCTTGGTTCTCCTTGGGTCCTTTCGAGCAAAAGGGCAGTCATATTGAAGGTGCCATGTTTGCATGCAGCCCCTGCACCGGAACACTGTGTTCGCATAGTCAAGCTGCTGTATCCATTGAGTATTATTGAAGTTCGGCGTGGTGTGGTCAGGTAGCCCCTGACTCAAGTCCACTTCTACACATATTCTGGCAAATGTAAATATTCCCCTGATAGCTTTGTCTTCATCCATTTTTAGGAATTTCCCAAGGGAGTTCCCAATGGCTATTAATACTTTGTGATGCCAAAAGTGTAGTGGGAGCCCATGTAGCCTTACCCATACAGGCATCGTTGAGACTATCATTGTATTGGCGTCGAAATTAGAAAACCAGGGGGTGGTGAAGAGGCCAGCACTGCCCCAGAACCAAGGCCCCTAATTGATAATGCCGTCTCTTTCTTGTTCTGTGTTAAATCTAACTATGAAAAACCCTTTGGGGCATAAGTAAATTTCACAGTTAGATGTCCATGTTGAGAAGATCCATTGGTGCAGGGCATCTGATTTTGGCCAGAAACCATTAAATCTACAAATAACTGCATTATTAGATAAATCAGTGTGTAAACTAGTTACCTCTGGCATGGATACTTGTAGAGTTGGTGATTCTGGCTTTTGTTCAACAATGTAGGGTCCTGGTAGCTCTGATGGTGGTGCTGCTTTATTTTTCATTTTTTCCTTCCCTTTCACTGCATCCCGAAAGGAACCTGCATTTTTGGAACTGGTTCCAGTGCTTCCGCCACACAGTCGAAGATTTAGGATAATGGTTGAATCTTTGGCAATGCCATAGTACTGGAGGGTTTGGTTGTCCTGCATACTATACCCTGAGTATATGAGGTTTTGAAGTTGTGCTGAGGTTCCAAGGTGGCCCTGGATTTCATTTTTTAAAGCATGGATGCTCATTTCCTTACTGACCCGCATGCAAAAGTGTTTGCCCTCAATCAATTTGATGAAGATCTGAACCAGATCTGCGTCCGTGCGGAGTAGATCGGTCTTGTGGAGCCCTCGTTGAACCAGATCTGCATCCATGCCAAGTGGATCGGTCTTGTGGAGCCCTCGCTTTGCTGGATCTGGCCGACTGGGAGGTAGTGGCGCGTCATTCTGTTCAGCCCTTATTTGTGTAGTCGTTCCTGTCCTGAACATTTCTCCCTTGTCTTTAAGCATAACTGAATCAGGGTGGGTTTGCAGATCTGGTCGGTGACGGGCTGCATCATCCACGCCATGTCGAATTATAATGGGTTCTGACAGCACACGGTAGGATAAACCCTGAGACAGTGAATGCGTCCGTGACCTGTATGAAGATCGACCTGCCGCAGGGGACCGATCAGCCACATGGGTTTTGTTATCCGGCCCGCCGCGGAGCCAAATCCTTGTCCGTGTATTCGATTTTGGTAGCCCTGCAACCGATTTCCTGTGGGGGCTAGCTGCTAACACACCCCCATCCTTGATCTGCAGCGTAGCGACGACGCTCAGGCATCCAGAAACCCTAGCCATCTCCTCCTCGAGATGGTCCTACATTATTTCTATTTAAATATGATTAATAAAAAGGAATAGGTGAGAGATTTAAGATTAGTAAGTTATGTTCAAATGGATAAAATGAAGACAAAGAAATAAGTTATATTCATAAGTGGTGTTTTGTCATTCATATTTCCATATAAAAAAGTCCTATATACATTAATCCTATACTTGTATATATACAACTGTGCGCCACCATCGTCGAACTATGGTAATCTAAGTCTTAGGAGATGCATTTATTGTACTACAACAACTTTGGGTAATATAAATAAATGTATTTTAACAACACTCAATACTTCGGCTGGAGCTAATCAGCCATATATTGGGTATTTAATGCCTTCAGAGTAGCACGCCATTTAGCCAGATAACACGGGAGCGGGCAAATATTATTTAATGGCGAATTTGCCCGCTCTCGTGTTATCACGTTAAGTCGCATGCTACTCTGAGGGCATTAAATACCCAATATATGGCTGGTTAGCTCTTTCCCAATACTTCGACCTAGTTGTCAGTACTTAGTCGAACTATCCAAAGAGTGTTTTTTGGTTGTCCACTTGGCAATCGTTCTCAGGATGTGTTGTGAAATCCATGGTTAACCGTGGTCAAGCTCATCAAACGGTTTAGATTGATTAGGGTAGTTTGTATAGTAACTAACGTACCACCCGCTCTCCACTGCTAGATCTCATTTGCACGTTCTGCACTTCTGGTTTCCGCTCTCAGTTGTCAGTTACGGTTTGTTGCAATGATGGTTCCTTCTGCAAGTTTTACTTCGGCCCTATGTTCTTCTACATGAGGGCAGGCATCGACCCCAAAGTAGGTAAGGTTGAACCCAGTCCCTTATTTTTTTTTTTTGTGTTGGAGGTTTTTGCTTATTATTCCTTATGTTCTCACATTTTTACCGGAACGGTTCGTTTTACAAGTTACCCATTTCAAGTTCTGCTACCCCCATAGATTCATGGCATCTTGGATGTGTTCTTGCAAGTAAGTTGTATTACTTACCCGGTAACCGGTTAGGTTCTATCATTAAACATGATTTCCTAACTTACATTCCAATGGGTGGGGTTCGTTTTGTTACTATAGTTGTGTTCTTCAACCTGGGTTTTCGTCCATAGACGTGTAAGTATGCCAGGTGAGCATACCCTCCTGATTAATAAGCATCAACAACAATTTTCCAATTTTTTGTTAGGGTTATCAAAATTATTCATTAAAATTTTGTTTCTTTTGTAAATCATGTGTAGATACTTTTCGTTTAGCCTTAATTCAGTTCTTGGCAGGTGATTACATCCTCCTTTGAAATGACAGGTAGCTTCTCGACTGTAACAGGTGCGGATAATTCTCTTGGTCCTCCGGCCAGATTCTGAAAGAAAAAAGCCAACAGGGTTAGACTTTGTGTTTGTTTATATTAATCTTTCTTTTTCGAAAGGGTTTCGACTGCTGGAGTTAAGGAAATTAAGGGTTTTAAAGTTCTGTTGTAGTAAACAATTTATGTTATTAAGAACCACCCCAATGTACTTATTTTACTACGGTTATTGAATTTTGTCACTCAGGGCACAATTCCCTTACAGGCATCCTATTCTCGTGATTTGGTTCGCTGCTGGTTTAGACTACATTTGATATATTTTCTTAATTTGGAAAATTCATATGTGCAAATACTTTTCGTTCAACCTTAATTCAGTTCTTGGCCGGTGATTACATCCTCCTTTGAAACAATAGGTAACTTCTTGACTGTAATAGGTGTGGATAATTCTATTGGGCTTCCTACCATACTTTGAAAAAAAAAACCCAACAGGGCTAGACTTTGTGTCTGTCTGTATTAATATTTCTTTTTCGAAAGGGTTTCAACTGTTGGAGTGAAGGAAATCGAGGGTTTTCTGTTGTAATAAACATTTTATGCTATTAAGAACCGCCCCAATGTACTTATTTTACTACAGTTATTGAATTTTGTCACTTGGGACTTAATTCCCTTATAAAGATCCTATTCTCATGAGTTGGTCCACCGCTGGTTTAGACTGCATTTGATATATTTTCTTAATTTGGAAAATTTAGAACCGATATTAAATATAAATGGCTTACGGTTCTTTTTGAGGACCATTCGAGTGTTTTTAAAGTAAATGGCTTTGTTTCTAAATTATATACTAGGTGGTTATTTCTTTAATATTAGAATGTGAACATCGATTATAAGTTTATGATAGCTAATAGTTTGGAAAGAGCTGGACTCAAACCCTAGACCTATGACGTGGCTTGAAAACCCTAGGGTTTTGAGGAAAATGGCGGACATGGACGAAAATCTCGAGCATAAGCCATTTGAAGTTGGCAAGCGGCTGGAACACCTGCCTCAGTCTAAGGATGATCTCGTTCAGGCTTTGGAGGAGGGCTGACAAAGGTGTCGGGAGACATGGGTTGCATTATTTGTGCACAAAGGAAGAGATCAGGCTTCGTGTACAAATCCCACACCCATCACAGGAAGGGACCTGCACGTTTCTGGAGCCTCGACTACGGTAAGCGCAATGGATACCTCAGGGGTTCTCTCACGGACGTCATACACTATCTTGGACACAACGCTCCCCTCTACCAGGCGACGTTCTGGCTCCCAATCTGTTATAAGCACGAGAAGGAGCTCTTCGTAGTGGCCAAAGACATGTACTCGGGACAATTCGGTTATTGCAGAAAGAGGGCCAATCTGTGTATGGGTTACATGTTGCCCTTGAGGTCTATTCCAGAGGGAGCCACTATCTGGAACATGGAACAAAATGTTGGTGAACGGGGTTTATTTGCTAGGGCTTCTGGAGACTACGCCATTGGCAACAGCCACACGACCATTTACCCCCTGAGCTTTGGGGACAGAAAAAGGAACCCACAGAAACCAGTAAGAGGAAAGAAGCACGACAAACAGGTAGATATGCAACCTCAAATGAAGATCTACAAACAATAACTTGGGGTTTGAAGGACAATGTGGTGATTTGGGCAACTTTGGGACCCTGCGACCTCCATTCTAGGTCATGCCCAACAGAGCAACAGAAGCAGCTTAGCCGAGACCAGATCTCGGCCCTTCAGCATTTCCTCAGCATGCCCGAAAGGAAAACTCTGGGCATATGAAGTTGTGCGACGAATGTGATGCGGATGGACAAATTTACCCTCAGACAACACCAGAACCCAAACCGCTGGTAAACCCTCTTCTCTTTCAAGTTTTTATAAAAACCCCTTCTGGGAGGACACCTCTGGCTTGGGTACAGATAACCAAATCAGTGCTGCTTTTGAAGAACAACACCTTCCAACATACCGGTTACCCTACAGGATCACAAGTTTTGATATTTGGAGGCAGAGTACTCCAAGACAACAAATCTCTTATGGATTACAAAATCTTACCTGACTCTACCATCACTCTCAACCTAAGGCTGAGGGGAGGCGTGGCAGATCATAGCAAAACAAAGCCCTTAGGCAGCAGTATAGGAAGCAGCACAACAAAAATCCCAGAAACACATCAAAAGCAAAAAAGTTTAGGGTTATCCTTCAAAGACATTCTTGAAGGAAATAAACCAGCTGCAACAACAACAAAACAAGCTGGCACAACAACCGCCCCATACATTGTGGAACAACTGAGTTACACCCCAGAATTAAATATGGATATACCAGAAACAGACGAGTATTGTTCTACATTTGAAAAACAAGCATTAATTTGTAGATTCAACTGTTTTTGGCCCAAACCTATGGACCTTTTCCTTTGGGTCTTCAGAACCTAGACCAATACATGTGACATTCATCTCTGTTCCAAAGGTTTCTTCATTGTTAAATTTCGTATAGCAGAGGAAAGGGACATCATTATGAGGGAAGGACCATGGTTCATGGGATCCACGGGTCTCTTCATTACCCCATGGTTCCCAGAATTTGATCCAAATACAATGATTGTATCTCGGATGTCGGTTTGGGTTCATCTTCACAACCTACCACTACATTTCTAGAGCCCTCAAGTCCTGTCAAGTATAGGCAACACCATTGGGCGTTTCATTAAAATGGACACAAAAAGAACGGAGGAAGGAATTTACACATTTGCACGCATGTGTGTGGAAGTAGATCTCAGCAAAGGACTGCCAGACCAAATACAACTAAAGTATAAACAGAAATGCTGGACACAGATACTAGATTATGAAAATACTGCATTCAGATGCAGAATTTGCCGTCAAACAGGGCATCTTCAAAACACATGCCCAGAAGCCAAGAAAGATACGCGTAGGAAGAAGAAAGTAGGAAAACAGCCCAAGGGATGACAATTTCACCCTGATGATGTCCATGCTGAGGAGGAAGATACGGGAAAGGAACACCCCATTCCCATGGAAAACAATCAGACACACAAGGAGCTAGAAAATGAGGAATTTGTACCACATGATCTGATGGACTCTTTACCGGAGAAGATACCAGACACAATGGATACCAGTGGAGCGAAAAGACAGCATTCCTCAGACCATTCCGATTCTGACAAGGATAATCCTCGCGCTGTGGAGGACACTTCTCTCGTACTGTTTTCATCCTTATCGACCCAAGGGGAGTGGCGAAAGGTTGAGAAGAAAAAAGGGAGAAAAGTATAATTTTCTCCCCAAATGTACATTATTTTTCTTTCCAGTTATTTTTTCTTTCTGGTCTTTTTCTTTGAACAACAATTTTTGCTTGCTAATGGATATGCGCTTCAACATCTACAAAATGTAATTTTGTTATTATTAATAAAATTACGATTTTTCCTAGGGGAAAAATATCAAAATGTATGATATATGTTTTCTTTAGTTCTGTTAAATATTTCCAATCATTTTCTTATGGTAGTTATGAAGACTATACCTCTATTTTTTTAATTGATTAAGTTACAAATGCTAGTCAATCTTTTATTTTAATTCTTGTACCAGTTTCCATCATGTTTCGTATGGGAATAGTTTTTGGTAAACTTCCTTTCCAGCTTCGGCTCTAGCAAGCCAAGGATTGTTTCCGGGTTACCAAATCTTTGGTCATACCCGGAAGCTAACCTTCCCTTTGCTAGAGTCCCAAGTTCACTAAGTCTGTTTCACTTCACGCTACATGTTTAATAGTTTCTTGGTGGTTATCCTTACAAAGATAGGTTTGTTTTAATTATTGTCTTAACAATAGTAGGTCATAGACAAACCCGCCTTCCCTGAAACTGTTCACACAATTTCCTGCAACATGCACAGGTTGTTTATTCTTATAACATGATCCTAATTCGGTCTGTTGTCCAAATTATTTACTTGAACCATCTTTAATATGTTCAAATCTTCTTTCTTAGTGTAATATTCTTGCTACGCATTATTCTATAAATATTTATACTTATACCATTCTAAGAACAATTACAAAACTATTAAAAAGTACTTATATGAAATTTTGGTATGTTCCGTCAGTCAGGAACCCCAACCACAGGTGAATGATGCTCCACCCAACCTTGAGATAGATTTTTCGAGGTTGTATATCATAGCGAGGTGGAAGAGAGATTCGTAGGGCTTAGAGAGTTAGTTAGGTAGTTAGCTTAAATGAAGGAGGCAATTGATCGAATGGCCTAAAACATTTCAATCGTCTAACATTCGATCTAATGGTGCAGACGGTACACAATGGCAGCTAGGGGAGTTCTTTTCAAAGGGGAATGCCTTACGACGTAATTAATCAAGTTTTACAACATTTGTCGTTGCACTATCAACAAAAGTATATTTTTATGTATACATAATATCTATGAGATTATATATATATATATTCCTGAACCAAAGGAAAAATATTATAAATTGATAATTGTGATAAAGTGATAATGATAGACGATAGCTTATAGAAAGGAATAACTAGTCTTGATGACTACATGCGTTCAAAGATGATGGGTACCTTGTGCTTCGGTTTAAGGGTGAGCACACAGATGGGAGCATGTCGATAATTAGGAGAGAGGGTCAATTTAAAGTGGGATAGGATCACTGTTACCACCCCTTTTGCTTCCATTATAGTGAATCTTTGTCCCACGCACACTCTCAGTCCATAAGAGAAGGGTATGAATCCCATCTGGATTAGATTATGATTATGTGGATAACAAGAATTTGAGATGGGTTGTTACTTGTACTATTTTGAGTTTGTGGAGATCAACTATACATGGATGGTTTCCCTGACAAACTTCAAGAACTTTGATTTGTGTCTTGTCTTATAGGTAAATATTCACCTTATCTAGTATAGTTATGGATCGAGTAAGCTCTGCAATACATAGCCCTGAGGATGTGGTCTATCGGTTAGGTGGGGAGGTTTGAACTCCATAGGTCTTCTTGTCCAATCCCGTACAAGACTATGTGTGTCTGAGAGCTACTCTCAATTTCTTTGGTTGAAAAAAAAACCTTTGCAAAACATAAACGTCAAAACATTGGGCACTTAGGATCACCGAATTCATGAAAGCCTAATACGTCAAAACATTGGGCACTTAGGATCACCAAATTCATGAAAGCCTAATGAAGGAAACTTTAAGAACAAAATTAAAAATGAAAAGCACCCAATCCAATTCTTAATATAAGAATTTTTTATCTTGCCATAAGAATTTTTTTATCTTGCGCGTGTCAATAACTCCCACCAAATGCTAAAAGAGCCACCTCACTCTTCTTCTATAACTCACACCAGATGCTAAAAGAGCCACCTCACTCTTCTTCTAGAATCTCAAAAGGTCTTCTTCCTCTATATGCCTATAAGATATGCAATCCTAATTGAATAAAAAAGTATACCGAGAGTCGAAAGAGGAAAGCAACGCATGCATCAATGATGGGTATGCAAAATGGATAGCAATGTATCCTTACTTGGCCCCTGCCTTACCAACAATTTTAAGACCGTATTTTGCTGCAACTTTTGTTTACAATTCATTTACAACGTCAATGTATGTATTATGATGGTTCATGTTTTGCAGTGATTCAATGTTAATGACATTGAAGCTTAGTTATTATAGTTAGAGAAAATCAAGCAATAAAGAGCTAAAGCACAACACATAGGTTTATCCTAAATAAACTATATTGACAAATGATTTAAGTGCTTACATAGGACGCTGCCAAAAACCATGAATGGATGCCAAAGACTACCGTGACAAGGCTGGAGGTTTTTCTTGATAAGATCAAGAAATTTGTGGTGTATGGAATTGCCACTACAAAATCGAGCTACCTTTTGTCTTTGACTCATCACTCCCACTCTAATTCGCTCGATAGATGTCACTCTAATTCACTCAACAGATGTCAGACGAATTGCATGCAGTACAACTCATACATGGGTTTGAAGAATATGAACGTCTCAGAGTAGTGGGCGAAAACGGTGGTGAATGGCGCGTGTATGGTTGCTAATGATGCAGAAACGACCCTGAACAGATAAATTGCGTAGAGTACTTGGACGGTGGATAGATGTCACATTTGGACAGTGTGGAAAGATGTCACGCTGAGAGGAAAAGGGTAGACAAAAGCTTGGCCTGACCATTTTAAAAAGGAAATGCCTATTGGTGTAATTTAAAGGAAATGCCTATTGGCGTAATTATTAGCCAATAATTATTATTTAGCTAGTGCAGATATTATTAATAATGTTCAATATTATTAATAATGTATTTTGAACAATGATCAAACAAAATGCAAAAACAAACTAAAATATATTGTCTATTTATTTAGTTTTGGACTATCATAACAATATAACTTAAAGTTAGTTTCTAATTGTTTTATGTTTAAATGCCTAAAATTTATAGAAGTTTGTTGGTGATCTGTGAACCCTGTATAATTTGGGTGGTTCAAACATTTTTCATAGCACCAAATTTATTTATATATTTAAAAATGGATTTTAAAGAATAACAAAAAAATATTTGACCAAAAATGTTTTTTCTCATGATTCTGACCAAAAACTCTAACATGTATAATAGTTAATCAATGTCTAAATTAAATGGTTAGGAAACACAATGAGCATGAATAAACATCAAAATATTACTTCATCATGCATTTTTTATGATTCTAACCAAAAACTCCAACATGTATAATAGTTAATCGATGTCTAAATTAAATGGTTAGGAAACACAATGAGCATGAATCTGTAATAAACATCAAAATACTTACTTCATCATGTATCTCATGTTGCTAAAATTTTAAATTATTATTATTATTAATGATAAAAAAATTAATATATAAATTATACATATGCATTAAAAATACATATATCAAGATTCTTATTCACCCCACTATATCATGAAGATTCTTTATCTATGAATAGGCTTTGTTACAGTACTATGACTTATCAATACTACATGCCCAAAAAACCATAACTCGGTCTCACATGGTATTTTTTTAATTAATTAATTTAATTAAAAGAGCAAAAAAGGCTTAGCTACTTTAAAATAAATCTTAATTTTTTATTTGTGAATACTATTTAGAATATTCTAAAATATCATGTAAAGGTTGAATCTTTCCCATCTACCTAATAATTATTCATAATTAAATTAAATTTCTCAAAACTTGTTTCAAAATAAACATGTAATTAAATTATAATTATAAAAATACGTTTCAAAATAAACATAACTACAAGCATAATTATCAAATGAAATTTTTTCCTATGGATAAACTTAAAAGATTTTGAGATATTTTTTATGTAATAAATATTTTGTTTCTTCAATTTGTAGAAAACAGAAAGATATATTTTTAAGATTTAAAGCCATTTAATAACAAGGTTCAAAACCATTACACATTACAAATTCCTCCTATTACTTAGAGCATTGAACCATTACAACAATATATTTGATACGAAATAATATTTCATACAAAAGAGATAAGACCCAAAATAAAGCCAATTAACAATAAACTTAATCTTAAATAAATAATCTAAATTATAACTTCGTATTCCTTCTTCATATTTCCAATTATTAAATTTTATTTTAAAAAAAACCTACATTTTGACAATTAGGAAAAGCATTATTTATGAAAATCATAAATAAAATAATATTCTAATGGTATAATTTTAAATTTCTCTTTGTTTTTTGTGACGTTGTCTAATAAGGTGATGATTTCGTTGGTACAAAAAATTTCTCATCGGAATCTCATATTTCTTTTTCAAAAAATCTGACTGTGAGATTGTTTGAATCAATTTTTTAATGGTAGAAATGGATTTAACACCATCAAAAACCCTTGAACACCAAAATTATCAAATTTAATAGCTTTAATCTAGATGTCTAAAATTTCTGCTAAATTTTATCATAATCATACCCAATTTTCCATTCTTTTCCGAGCGAAAAGAAATCACCTCTGCTTGCGCTACTTTGATAGCTTGAAGAGGGATACGACTCTTTGTAATGTGAGAATTCAATATGCAGTTGTTATGGCTGTATTTTTGGTTTTTTATATTCAACATTAATGTGCCAGTCCAATTCTAATTAATAACATGTTAGTAGTTTATTGGTTCAACATGTTGACATAAAATATGGTTAATATGTTTATATGTTAATTGAGAATTACGCTATACCTATATATATATATATATATATATATATATATATATATATATATATTTATATATTCAACTTTGTTAAGTAAGTCATTCATCTACGACCATTTCCATGAGAGGTAGTCGTAACTAACTAATTTCTCATGATTTTTGAATAGTCCACTTAGCACTCATTGCATCAAGGGATGTCCACAGGGGTGAAGAAGTGGGATTGAAACTAGTGAAATAAATCACATAGCGTCAATCATCACTTCTGGGGCTTGCACCCGATAACCAAGACTTCCCGGGAGGTCACCCATCCCAGATTGCCTCTGGATCAAGTGTGCTTAACTGTGGAGTTTTCCCCACAATCAAGTCCACTTAGCTTGCTACCCCATTTGCAAAACCTTAGCAAGTATTGTGATTTACGAACTGATCACATTTCTGCCATAGTGTTGGGCTCGATAAGGGAGATTGTGAAAAAATTTGATAGACAATCTTAAGACCTATGACCCTACATAATTTGGCTTGGTTCCAAAATCATCTATAAGAAAGCTTGCTGCTCCCCAGCCGAGAGGGCGCTATAATTGTAAAACTGGTTTATTTCAATAAATTTTGTTGGCTTAGGAGAAACTAGGTATACTAGAGCCTTTTGAATCAGCTATGGAGTTATCTCTGGAATTGTTACTCCGATGGATGATATAAAACAAATTTTCTCTTCTATATAAGATGAGGAAAGCCACGAAATGAACTTTGAAAAGTGATAGACAAATGGCATGACTTGGTAGTATAACCCTGATTCCACTACTCTAAAAGGATCCTCTGCCATGACATAGCGGTCATACATGTCCAATTGGAGGTTCGACAAGTGGTAGGGGCATAGTGGGTCGAATATTTGTGACTCTCTATCCATGAGCAACTCAATGTTGGATGAGGGTTTTACTTCCCACACTTTGGGAGTTTTAAGGGTTGGTTTCCTCATTTTGAGCATGAGGACAAAATTTATAGGTAGAAGGCTTGCGGGGTACCTAGTTGACCAGGTGAGAATCGAAGAATGATGTTGGTGGGGGCTCTGAAGCAGTTTTATAGGTGAACAATGTCGTAGACTAGTGAAACGGTGGGAGAGCTTGATTGCAAGAAGTATGAATTTGAATTTGAATGGCTAACAGTTCAGGCCTTTATAGGCAAAAGGAAATGGTCATATGACGTCAGGGGAAGTCATGAGAGGGAGGACACGTGGTGGAAAGTGATTGGAAGTGTGATAGTTGGACACTGGTGGGGATAGTTTTCCATTTCCTCTACGCTTGCTTATGGCGTTGTCGGCGACTCAATGTGTGGTGGGTGTGGTCCCTACCTCTCTCTAGCGGGTGAATGAGCGAGAGGCAGGATCAAGTCGAGACCCCCCGGAGTTAATCTAGGTTGCCAATAAGCGTATCTCGCCTTGTTGACTTTTCAACTCCGGGAGGTGGCGCCAACGTATCATCGCGCTAGTTTCCCCCCTGCAATGCCTTCGAGGGTCAGTCAGGCCATGATGAACATTGATTCACTCCGACATCTACTCGACCTTTAACGTTGGCCACCTTCCTTTAGTCTTCATAGTTTCCATTTACTGCACTTGCCAAACGAAATACATTTTCTGATGTGGTCTCTTGCCCGAGGGAATTTTAATGCACTACCAACACCAAATATTGTTCCCTTTGGCCAACCTAGACTGTATATGTCCATCTCTGCACCAGGGTGATAAATAGGACCATTCGTGATCAGGGGCTCAGGACCAAGTGTCGTAAAATGGTCAAAAATGAAAGTGCTCAGAACTGATTGGAACCTGAACGACTGGAAAGTGCTCGTCTTCCCGATTCCGGTGCCGCAAACGGTTCGAAAAACGGTCGCCGTATGAGGAAGTTATGGCAAAAAGAAGAATTTGTCCATAACATTAGAAATTTGAATTTTAAAAAAGAAAATTAAAAAAAGAATATTCCATGGAATATTCTTTAAAATATTCCAAAGAATATTCTTTAAAATATTCCGAAGAATTTTTTTTCGACAGCCAATCAAAAATTGCCACGTGGCAGGCCTGAAGGGCGCCACGTGGCCTGGGTGGCGTCAGCGAATACATGCGCATATGTTAAAACATTTTGAAGGTCCGGCGGTTTGAACCCGCAACATTCTCCGAGTTAACCCAACGGCTTACCAACACGCTACCAAACATACATGTGTTCTTCAAGTGGCAGAAATTTTTATAAAGTTCGATTTTGGTTTGCACGGAAAACAAAGGGGGCCAGCTCCTAAGCGCCAGCCCCCCACCATATGACCACAACCCGAAAACCGTGGGCTTAACCCAACCGCCAGCACTAACCGCCGGGCACGCAATCCAAGGAAACGGTCACATGAACATTAAATGTAACTGCAGTCTTGGCGGAAATTTTGGCAGGAATTGGCGGAGCTAACTGGGGTTAACTAAAGTTAGCTGGAGTTTTTCTAGGGGAAAACTGGAGAAACTTTAAATGGCCATAACTTTGGCTAGGAAAGTCGGTTTTGGACGATTTTTTTTTTTATTTTGGGTATTTTCGATCTTCTGAAGCCATTGGCACAGGTTTGACAGCCATCTGAGGTCATTTGCAGGTGTTTTTGCTTCGTGGAAGTTCCAGGAGCCACTAGGGCCAAATCAGTTTGGGAGCTGCATTGGGAATTGTGCAGCCATTGGAAGTGGAACGAAGGTCATTCCTGAAGTTTTCCAGCCTTCTGAATCCATTTCTACAGCTCGTTTTTCCTTCTGAGGCATTCTTCTCATTGTTTAGCTTCAGGGAAGCTTTTAGGGCCACTAGGGCCATTTCAGGGATTGCACTGTTTGGGGGCTCTGTTCATCCGTTTTTGGTGATTCAAAAGCCTATGTCTGCTATTTTCG
Organism: Pinus tabuliformis; assembly: GCA_031772625.1. NCBI lineage: Eukaryota > Viridiplantae > Streptophyta > Pinopsida > Pinales > Pinaceae > Pinus > Pinus tabuliformis. The sequence continues at coordinate 979,487,556 of CM062816.1, read as the reverse complement.
ACCTTCTGAGTCTGATGGCAGAAGTTTCAGAACCAATTGAGGTCATCTTCACCTCGAAATTCTCCATGCAAGCTTAAAGGGCCACTAGGGCCAATTGGGGAAAGTACTGTATAAGGTACAAAATTCACTGTTTAGTGTTTGGGAAAGAGCATGTTTGGCTAATTCCTATCCTCTGATTCTGTATTTACAGTCAAATCTATCCTTTGAGACACCCATATTCTTGTATTATCCTTTGTAGCAATTTTAATACAAGAGGACAAGCCTAGTTGGAGAGGCTTGGTCCAGCAGATGTAGCCCAGGAGGGGGTGAACTGCTTTATCATTTTGATGTCTTTATTTGCTGAAGATGATATGCTAAACAAAACTGATATAAAGTATTAAACAATAAATAAATATAACTTGCATACACACATAATCACTTATTCAGCTACAGAAAGTTACTTGTCTTATTCTGCAAGACCTTAACCTTCAAGTATGTGTATGTCAAAGACTTCTAAGTGTTTACTTTGTTATTTCTTTAGGCAGAGCCTGTAGAGGGCCAGGTAGCCTCTCGAACTCATCCTCTTTTTAGAGGTGACATGTCCGGTAAATGCCCCTACAGTCTATCTCTGTATAAGAAATAAGAAGTTTATACATTTTTAGAGGTCATTTGGAGTGTCTAGCTCACAGTTGAAATTATTGGAAATGGATACCTTGCACCCTTAAACAAGTACATTCCATTTTCAGATCAGATGGTATCAGAGCACTAGGTTTTCTTGACTGACATCACTAGCTTGATTGTGTAGCTTGAAAGGTGTCTTAAGCAGTGTTGAAGATTGACTGCTTTACTACTTGTTGTTTGAGTTGCTGAAGCTCTTTTGTTCATTTTTACAATGACAATTTCCATAAGTGAGTTCTCAAAATCGTCCTCCTTCACAAGATTCTTTGATGAAGGCTTGAAGCAAGAATTTTTCATCATGATGAATATGGCGAGAGAAATGTATGAGGATGAAAGAAAGAGCTCTAGACTTCAAGAGCAGTTGAATTCCATGAGGGAAGAGAAGCAGTTGCTTTCTGATCAATTGCAGGAAATGGAAGGCCAACTTCATATTGCAAACATGAAGCTGGAAAAGATGCATGAGTTGGAGACACAACTCCTTGTTGCCAAAGAAGCCTTAGCCAAGTATCAGCTTGAAGAAGAGGTAAACAATTCTAGTTTGTCTTCAAATTCTGATAAGAATGTTTATGTTGGTTCTTTTGAGAAACATACCAGAGGCATAGGGTCCAAGTTGATGTCCAAAATGGGATATAAAGGAAAAGGATTGGGCAAACATGCACAGGGTATAGTTGAGCCAATAATGGTTGAGGTAGGGCCTAAGAATTTGGGTCTTGGCTATGGACAATCTTATGGAGAATGTTCTAAAGCAGCCATGAAGGCAATTGAAACAGTTCCTAGAAGGAGTTTCATTTCAGGTTCTCTATCTCAAGGTTGTAAAGGTTGTATCCTTGAGGAATGCAATAGTTTGAAACATGCGTTGCAGGAAGAAGGTGTGCATAAGCATGCACTTGAACAAGGAAGTGGTGAACGCTCTAAAACCATTGAAGGGATTGATGGTGTTCCAAAAGGAGCTTCTTCTTCGTTTGATTCACCTCCTCATGAAGGTAATGAAGGTGAAAGGGAAAGGTATAAATCTGATTTCAATCATATTTCCTTTGATCATGTAAAGCATGGAAAATTTCCACACAAGCATTGGAAAAGAATTGCATGTTCTTTTTGTGGTTTGTTTAACCATAGTGTTTCTAGATGTTGGAAAAGAATGGCAACATGCAGGAAACTTTTGAAGGAAAGGAGGCAAGAAGCCAAAGTTCCATTGAACAATGTAAATCATGCTATCAAGAAGGTGAACATGTGTTGCACTCACTGCCATAAGCATGGACATACTGTTGAAAAGTGTTGGACTCTGAATCCAACAATGCTTCCACGAAAATTGAAGAAATTGGAGAAAGAGTATGGCAAGAATGGGAAGGAAGTTTCCATCATTGATATGTGTCAGGATGATACACATGTTGATGTTGATGTGCAGTTAAAGGAAGTGCCTTTGAAATGGATTGGTAAGAAATGGTTAGAATTCTTATCCAATTAAAGTTGCATGTCTTTTGATTGAATGCATTTCTTTGTTAAGGGAATGCAAGTTGCAGGATGGAAAAGCTGAGTATGAGACTCACTCTATTGCAGCGAAAGTTATATTCATTTCAGCTTTGAAAGTACATGTACATGTGATCGAGGATCTTGTACTTATGATTGTACTTAAGAGAAAGTTGAAGGATAAACTGCATGCATGAGAATGATATGCATGTGCACAGGGAACATGATGATTTCCTTGTTTTTTTTAAACATGTATGTGTGATTAACTTGAAGGGTTGATTACTTTGTTTTTGACCATGCATGTAATGTAATCTTGACTTGGAAAAAGTTAATTTGATCTCCAAGATTGTAACGTGGAGAGATGATGAAGTATTTCATCTTTGTAAGAGCCTTTTCATTTGGGAGGCAGCTCTTCTTCTGGAGCGGAGGTGCCGTGGATGGGCATCGTGACAACTGGCAAACCCACATGTTCAGGAGAATATTTCAGCTCATATATCAGCAAGTTTCATTGCTGGTTTCTGCAAATTTTCAGTTTGTTTGGCGAACAAGGTTGGTCGGGATTCCACGAGTACTTGGTTTATGCAGCAACATTCGCCATGGCGACAGTTGATAAGGCAGGACATTTTGGCATCAGTATGCTCTTTTGGCTGAAAGGGGGAGGATATTTCTGTTCCTCAAGTGTTGTACAGTTCAGTTCAGAAATTTAGTGAGCTTTTGGGGTCCAAAAGCCTTCTCATTTGGGAGGTGTGATCAGGGGCTCAGGACCAAGTGTTGTAAAATGGTAAAAAATGAAAGTGATCAGAACTAATTGGAACCTGAACGACTGGAAAGTGCTCATCTTCCCGATTCCGACGCCGCAAACGGTTCGAAAAACGGTCGCCGTATGAGGAAGTTATGGCAAAAAGAAGAATTTGTCCATAACATTAGAAATTTGAATTAAAAAAAAAAAAATTAAAAAAAGAATATTCCACGAAATATTCCTTGAAATAGCCAATCAAAAATTGCCACGTGGCAGGCCCGGAGGGCACCACGTGGCCTGGGTGACGTCAGCGAATACATGCGCATATGTTAAAACATTTTGAAGGTTCGGCGGTTTGAACCCACAACCTTCTCCGAGTTAACCCAACGGCTTACCAACGCGCCACCAAACATACATGTGTTCTTCAAGTGGCAGAAATTTTTATAAAGTTCGATTTTGGTTTGGGCAGAAAACAAAGGGGGCCAGCCCCTAAGCGCCAGCCCCCCACCATATGACCACAACCCGAAAACCGTGGGCTTAACCCAACCGCCAGCACTAACCACCGGGCACGCAATCCAAGGAAACAATCACATGAACATTAAATGTAACTGCAGTCTTGGCGGAAATTTTGGCAGGAGCGCCAAATTTGGCGGACCCGCCATAATTGGCGGAGCTAACTGGAGTTAACTAAAGTTAGGTGGAGTTTTTCTAGGGGAAAACTGGAGAAACTTTAAATGGCCATAACTTTAGCTAGGAAAGTCGGTTTTGGACGATTTTTTTTTTTGATTTTGGGTATTTTCGACCTTATGAAGCCATTGGCATAGGTTTGACAGCCATCTAAGGTCATTTGCAGGTGTTTTTGCTTCGTGGAAGTTCCAGGAGCCACTAGGGCCAAATCAGTTTGGGAGCTGCATTGGGAATTGTGCAGCCATTGGAAGTGGAACGAAGGTCATTCCTAAAGTTTTCCAGCCTTCTGAATCCATTTCTATAGCTAGTTTTGCCTTCTGAGGCATTCTTCTCACTGTTTAGCTTCAGGGAAGCTTTCAGGGCCACCAGGGCCATTTCAGGGATTGAGCTGTTTGGGGGCTCTGTTCATCCGTTTTTGGTGATTCAAAAGCCTATGTCTGCTATTTTCGACCTTCTGAATCTGATGGCAGAGGTTTCAGAACCAATTGAGGTCATATTCACCACGAAATTCTCCATGCAAGCTTAAAGGGCCACCGGGGCCAATTGGGGAAAGTACTGTATAAGGTACAAAATTCACTGTTTGGTGTTTGGGAAAGAGCATGTTTGGCTAATTCCTATCTTCTGATTCTGTATTTACAGTCAGATCTTTCCTTTGAGACACCCATATTCTTGTATTAGTCTTTGTAGCAATTTTAATACAAGAGGACAAGCCTAGTTGGAGAGGCTTGGTCCAACAGATGTAGCCCAGGAGGGGGTGAACTGCTTTATCATTTTGATGTCTTTATTTGCTGAAGATGATATGCTAAACAAAATTGATATAAAGTATTAAACAACAAATAAATATAACTTGCATACACACATAATCACTTATTCAGCTACAGAAAGTTACTTGTCTTATTCTGCAAGACCTTAACCTTCAAGTATGTGTATGTCAAAGACTTCTAAGTGTTTACTTTGTTATTTCTTTAGGCAGAGCCTGTAGAGGGCCAGGTAGCCTCTCGAACTCATCCTCTTTTTAGAGGTGACATGTCCGGTGAATGCCCCTACAGTCTATCTCTGTATAAGAAATAAGAAGTTTATACATTTTTAGAGGTCATTTGGAGTGTCTAGCTCACAGTTGAAATTATTGGAAATGGATACCTTGCACCCTTAAACAAGTACATTCCATTTTCAGATCAATTCGACAGAAATACCAAAGGGTATGACAAATAACAACAAAATGTTTCTTTTTTCCACTTTGTTATGGTTGTAACCCTAGCTATATGAAGAAATTCCATAAATAGAACTAGCGGCTCCACTCGAGAGGAACTTATATAAGTTTATCTCTTAGGGTTTGTTTAGTTGCATAGGATCAATTTAGACTTTGTTTTTCCCTTTTTCTAGTTAGTTATTGCTAAATTCAATCTTATTTTTTGTGCTCTTGTTTTGTTGTGTTGGCATATATTTTATGTTTTTATCTGAATTCCTTCCATACACCTGTTTCTTCAAGAACAATAGCATAAATATGTGTTATCCCTAAATAACATTGATAATCTATGCATGTGTGTTGCTTCAACGATAGTCACATGTGTCCTATAGGTGGAAAATTTTCCACCTCCTTAACTTTAGAAGGAATTTATAAAAAAAAATTGAATCATTTTCTGTGTGTTTACCATGAGATTGGTCTATAAACTAGTTTATGGAAGCATTAGTAAGTATTTTGAATTGAATTTTTATTTTATATAAAAAAAATCTTCATTTATAAGGTTATGTTCTTTTGGGTCTAAAAAGTGCAATTTGCTTGGAAAGGTTCATTACTCTTATGCCTATTGATTCTTGATCTATGCTTTTGTTTTTCTAGAAGTATTGTATTTCTCTTTGTGAGCTTGGTTCCTCTTTTCCTTACACCTCTTACCTTGGAAAGAAATTGGGGAAGGAAATTTTTCATGCTTCACGTTAGGGCTTGTAATTCTTTTTCTCCTTTTATTTCTTTTACAAAAGAAAAAAGAGAAATTTATTTTTATCTTGTTACTTCATTCATATTTGAAAAGAAAAAGGATATAGTGAGAATTTACATCTTCATATTCTTCTTTGCGTTTGTAGTATTCTGATTGCATGGCAGACAAGTCTTGTAAAACAAAGTTCAATTTTTTTTGGAAAATTAGGTATTTGTATTTGACATTTTGAAATAAAAGGACAGATTTTCATTTGTTAAATTTTTTGTAGAAATCACACAAACACAATCTCAACTCTTTGCAATACAAAACTACCACATACCCTACCATGAAAAAACTCTTACTCTCACCTCAAGCATGGTGGGTGCACAAATGGTTGTTGGTTCCTATGGTTCTATCTGAGCCAGTGCTCTCGACCTCCTACTGAGGGCCCTCCCCCCCCTCTCACTTCCCTGGATCTTGTGCCCGGTTTTTCCTGTGCCCGTCTTTTGGCCCATTGCTGAGAGTCTCCCGGTTCAGCATGTGCTTGTATCTCAACCCCATACAACGAGACTCCCTCTTAGCTTGTTTCGATCCCTCAGCCCCTACTGTCGGACCCTAATCCCCTTCCCCTTCCCCCACTTCCCTATTGCTTAGGCCTCTTGTTGGGGCTGTTGTTTTGGTCGGGGCCCTTGATGGCTCCTTGGTTTCTAAGATAACATTGTTTAACTCCATGCTGGCCTCTACCCCAAAGTTTCAGAAACAAGGTCCATCATTTTTTGTGAAGAAGGTTGATCATATCCATAGGATGGAGATTAACGCCCCTCAAGCTCGCTCTCAGGCTTTGCAAATCCTTGACAGAGGGCTCATTGGCCAGTTTATGGGCCTTTGACCATCTCCACAGACTGTTAAATCCTGGATTGAGAAGAACTAGAAACCTCTCAAGAAGGGTAAGGTTATATAATCTTTCTGTGGTAAGGGCTTCTACAATTTCTACTTTAAGAATAGACTCAACAGAGATTTAGTATTCAGGAGTGGCCCATACTTCATGGGTTCTCAAGGGTTGTATTTAGATAGATGGAGTCCTAGATTTAACCCTGAATGTGATGTTCCCACTTCAGTCCCAGTCTGAGTGAAGTTGTCTTACCTTCCTCTTCACTGCTAGAATGATGCAACATTTAAATTGATTGGAAACTCCCTTGGAAAGTATATAGATTGTTTTGAGCCAAAGGATGGGATATTCTCCTATGCAAGGATCTATGTGGAAGTATACCTAGAAAAAGGTCTCCCAACAACAATAAATGAATGTATGGATAGTTGGTATCATGTGTAGGAAGTGGACTATGACCAACTCCCATTCAAATGTAAATTATGCCATGAATACGGGAACTTTGCAAAAAGCTGCCCAAAACATCAGGACACTCCAGAAAATCATCCAATAGAAACAAATGAGAATTGTCAGCAAGTAAAAATAAAAAAGGGAAACTCAAACCAAAATAATGGGCCAACAACAAATCATAAATCTGCTCCCATGAATGTTGGTCCAAGTAATAGTGGACCTGGCCCTCCTACGGGTGCTACAACGGAAGGTGGCGTAGGCCATGAATAAGATAAGAGGTTTGATGTTCTGGCTTCAGTCCAAGAGGATGGTGGCTCTACCCCCCCCCCTCAAGAGCATTTTGGGGCTCAATGTCCTTAAGGCCGCAATTCTCTCCCCAGACTAAAAAAACAATAAGAAATAACCGCTAGTCCAAAAACTTGTAGTAGCACAGAAGGATCTTCGGACGAAGAGAAGGAAGATGAAGGTTTCTTGTCCTCTAAGGAAGCTTCGAAAACAACAAGAACAATGAGTTCAACAGATGAGAAATCAGAAGGCACAAGAGCCAATGAAATGGATAGAAAGGTCAGAAGACCAGGGAGGAAACCAAACAAAGAAATAAGGTAAGAAAAATAGAAAAAATAAAGAGTTGGGTTTCCAACACACAATACTTAGCCATCTTGGCAGTTCGGGGAACAAAGGAGGAAAGAAAGGAAGTATAGTAGGCCCTGGGAAGGGGGATGCTTCCATAAAGAAGTAAATTATGAATATGAAAAATAATATCAGAAATGAAATCTCTAATTCAAAAGGAAAGACTAGTGGTTACTCTCCTTCAGGAGACGAAGTTGGGTGAGATAGACCTTCACTCACTACACCCAAAAATTTTGGGTCGCAACAACCTGGTAGCAGAAAGCTTGAGGGGAACCTATAGAGGCCTATGAAAATTATGGAACCTTGGAAAATTACGACTGGTAAGTATGAAAAAAACCACCCATTGGATTGCAACTACTTTTAGAATTTTATAAATGCAACAAAACTTCATTGTGATCAATGTTTATATGCATGTTCAGTTTCAAGAGAAGCAGGAATGTTGGAAAACATTGACTGAGCTAAAAAGTACTGAGTTTGGTCGAAACTACATATTTGGAGGGGATTTTAATACCACAATGGGTAATAATGAGAAAAGGGGAGGCTCAACAATCAAAGATGCCTTCTAGGAGAATATGGAAGACCTTATTCTTAACCTAAACCTATTTGATGTCAAGCCTTTGAAATTTCTCTACACTTGGAATAATAAACGAGCAAGCCTGGGCCATATTGCTGCTAGGTTGGATCGTTGTTTAGCCTATGATAGTATGCTTATATTAAATGTTTGCCTAAAATCCTTTATTTTGTTGTGGTGTGGCTCAAACCATCACTTGATTAGCCTTCTTCTTTCCACATCCCTCAATCTCAGCCTCATCCCCTTATAGTTCTCCCGTTTATGGATAGATTCTCATGGGTTCCTTGATTTGGTCTCCCTCTCTTGGTCAGTTTGGGTTGAGGGTAGCCCAATTAACATCTGGGAAACAAAAATCAAAAGGTTAAAAGGAGATATTAAAAAATAACTTAAAGAAAATAAGCCTAGAAGGCAATATGACATAAGGGAAATGGAGGAAAACTTAGCCTCATTGTAGGGGAAAATGGAGAATACTCAGGTTAATATATCAGACTTCCAAAAATAAGTTGAAACCTTCAAGGCCCTTCACGCTAACCTCAAAAGAGAAGAAGAGTACTGGAGATTAAAATCGAGAAACAATTCGCTCTTGGCCAGTGATAAAAACTCTTAGTTCTTCCATAAGCAAGTAAAGTTCAGAGAGATAAAAAACAATATTTCGTAGATCAATTATGAGGGGCAGACTATAAAGAATTTTGAAGAAATAAAGAAAGCAACGGTGGATCACTTCACGAGTCTTTAACATGGATACCCTCTGTTAGATACATAGAGTGAGGATTTCCTCTTGGAGTGTGTCCCCCCAATGGTTTCTTTGGAAATGAACATGGCTTTGATCTTCGCACCATTGCCATATGAGATAAAGTTTGTAGTTTTCTCCTTCTCCTCGAATAAAGCCCTTGGTCCGGATGGGTTCTCCGGTTTGCTTCTATCAAAATTTCTAGGAGGTGATAAAGAAATACCTTTGTAGAATGGTGGGATACTCCTTCAAGAGTTTTATAATGGGCAGGGGAATTAACACCTCCTTCTTAGCGTTGATTCCTAAGGAGTCAAATCCCTCCTCCTTCTCTAGATTTTGTCCTATCTCTCTATGCAATGTATCTTATAAGATCTTCTCAAAGTTGCTTGCCTCTAGACTCAAACCTCTTCTGCCCCTTCTGATCTCGGACAACCAAGGGGGATTTATTTCTGGGAGGCAAAATTTTCATAATATAATCCTGCGCCAGGAGGAAATTGTCTCAAGATAGAGAAGAGGATATCAAGGAATGATAATAAAATTGGATATGGAAAATTCATTTGACAGAGTCAAGCATAGTTTTTTGTTGAAATTTTTTTAAAAAATGGGGTTCGACAAAACCTTCATAAGGTGGATTTCCCTTTGTATTTCTTCTCCTTGGATTGCTCCTTTGGATAATGGAAGAGTACATGGATTCTTTAAAGCCTCCAGGGGGTTGCACCAAGGCTTCCCTCTCTCTCCTTTTCTCTATATAATGATGGCAAACACGATGAGTAGAATATTTGAGAAAGATCGGGACTCACACCTCCTCCACGGGATTAGATATAAAGAATAAATTAGAAGTATTAACCATGGACAGTTCGCATATGATACAATTTTGCTTGAAGGAGCCTATGCAGTGATCACAACATGATTCAAAGGGAATCTTGACAGGTTCCTCAGTGCCTCGGGAGGATCCATAAATGATAGTAAAATTCATATTTACAGTTGGAATATGTCCCCCAAGAAAGAAATAAAAAATAGAAGATATCTTGCGCTTCAAAACTGTTAGGGATTGGAGATAATTTAACTACTTAGGAGTCCCTATATTCCTGAAAAGAGATTCTCCCTATGCTTGGAAAAAAATCCTGGACAAAATTAAATCCAAAATCGTGAAATGGGGAGGAATATGGCTTAATAATGCAAGGAGGAAAATTCTTGTGAAATCAGTTCTATTAGCTATCCCTCTGTATCATTTCTCTGCTCTCCAAGCCCCAAAGTATATTTTGCATCAACTCGGGATTTATGTTAGAAAATTTCTTTGGGAAGGAGGAAAGACAGAAAATAAGAAATTCCATTTGGTAAATTGGAAAACCATCAGAGCGCAAAAACAACATGGAGTACTAGACATAAGAGACCCAGCTATTGTCAATATTGTAATGGGGGCCAAGCTCTTATGGGCCATGACCGTGAAGCCTGATCTTTGGTGGGTGCAAGTAATGAGAGAAAAATATTTAAATCAGCGTAACAATAAAGAGGTGTGAATTGAGGTGACTCAAGGTTCTCCAGTCTGGAAACTCATGAGAGAATCCTTGGACATAATATTGAATAATTTATGTAAAATTCTGGGTAACAGAGCCTCAACTAATATTTGGTCCAACTCTATCCTGGGTTTTCTTTCCCTGTGTTCAGATCCCTCTCTCATCCCCCTTATGCATTTCATGATGCAGAATTGGGTGACACATTTGGCTCAAATATCAATTTGGGATCAATAGGGAGTATGGAAGGGGTGAAAATTGGAAAATATCTTTGAAAATATGCTCTCATCAAGAGAACTTCTAATTAAAAATATAAGTGGATGCACCCTCATTGAGTGAACTAAGGTGGACAGGTGGGGATGGAAGAACTCCATTTTCACAGTCAAAGAAGGATACTCCCATATGTTTTTCAATTCCAAAATCCCCCCAAAGTCCTCAATATGGAAAAAAAGTGGAAAACTAATGTTATCCGCAAAGTGAACTTCTTATGCTATCTGTTAGCTCATAAAAAATTCTAACGGTAGAGAACATACATAAAAGAGGTTTTGGTGGACCCTCCAGATGCCCCCTATGCAAAAATTCTGAGGAAAGCATCCCTCATCTCTTCCTTCAATGTATGTTTTCAAAAGAAGTTTGGTCTATGGCCCTTTGTCCACTTTTCCTTAGAACAAGATGGCCCAATGAGCTCCTTTTGTTCTTCAACTCCTGGCCCACATTTTATGTAGGCTCCCTTTAGCACAAAAGTACCTTCAAGGAACTATGGATCACTCTTCCCAAGTACGTTTTCTATCATATATGGTTATCAAGGAATAAAGCGATATTCAGAGAGACTTGCTCGACTGCCAGAATCATAGCAATTAAATCCTTTTCATCTTGTATGGAATTTCACAGACCGATTATGGATCTCTCTATGCATCATGAAGAATTTGCATGTATCTCTCCATGGGTTTTCCCCTGGGTCTCCTTACCCTCCTCAAATTATCCCCCTCTGGCTTCCCCTGAATCCTTAGGATGTCTCTTGAGGGGCTTGTGGATTGGATGCAAGATTTGAAAAAGTGGGTTCTCCAATTTGATGGAGCTTTGAAAAGAAATCCTGGGGTGGCAAGAGGGGGATGGATTCTCATTAATCCTGAAGGAATCATAGAAGATAGATACACCTGGGGGTTTGGAAAGAAGACAACTAATCAAGTTGAGGCTTATGGCTTGCTTCTTGGTCTCACCTTGGCTAAAAAAAAATGAATCAGGGATATTAATATTCTAGGGGAATCCCTTCTGATCATAAAGCAAATTAACTACAACTCGACATATCAGAACAATAAGCTAAATCAAATCCTTAGAAGAGCCCAAGGAAGTCTTCCTCACTTTGGATAATTAAAGTTTTTCCACATCCTAAGGGGGAAAAATAAGGAAGCTGATAGGAAAGCCAACTTAGCATGCCAGAAAGAAAGAAGAAAGTGGTGAAGTGAACAGGGTAATAGTTCATTTTCCTCTTCCCTAGTTCCTTATATGAAAATCCAAATCTTGAGAGTTATTTTTGATTTCTACTTTAAAAATGGAAATAATCAGTTGGAAAGGAGGGAGTTCATGTGGTTTTTTTCTCCCTTCATACCCTGAATTTCTCCCATTTAGCTCCCCTGGGCCCTTCCCTCTGCCTCCTCTCGTGTTTCTTCCCCCTCCTTCCCCTCTTCCACCTCCTCTGCCACATCACCCGCCTCTCCTGGTTGCCTCAGACACCTATGCTACTAATTCCTCTTCACCCCCTGCCTCCCCTCCCCTCCCACATCACATATACCCTCTCATCTCATGCCCCTCCTCCTTTCCCCGTGGGGGCTCTTCTCAGCATGAAGAGCTTTATCCATTGTCGTGTGCTCATTGTCTTTAAAATGTGACAACGCGTGGAGTTGTCTTGTGCTCAAGTGTGGGAGATATGGTATTCAATTCTCGTATCAGGTTATGTAGCAGCCACATTTAAGGTGGTAACAAGCAAATTCAATTAGAACGAGACTAACATTTAATCCATCTGGCCTGGTGCAGACTATTCGCGATGGGGATGATGAATTCAAACTAGATGCAATTAATTTCTAGACTTAAGATAAAAATGGAGGATCATTACAATGCAGGAGGTAAGTGCATAGTCTATCATTTCTATATTTGGAGAAGGCTTGAGAATTTCTATTTAAGGAGGAATAACAGATCAAACCTTTACCATAAGAATGAGTTTGTGTTTGTCTCGGTCATGGCGATAATCATCTCTGGGAACTTGTGGCAGGGGCTTGGAATGCTGGGTATCGAGGGGTTTTCCATGACTGAGGGTTTAGAGGGTAGAAACACTCAGGAGTGTAAGCTTTTATTAGCAGAGGAGGGCTATATAGCATTTGATAAGAGTGAGGCATTTGAGAAGATCTTTGTTTTTCCTCTCGGTGTGGTCATTGCTGGGCTCTGGTTTTTTTACTAGCTGTGGTCTTCGTAAGGAAATTGAGAGGCTCTGGGTTTATCCTATTTGCGTTTATCATTTTGGGAATTTGGCAGGATCTATCTTTGCCAGGTTCTGTGTCCATCACTATGTTCTTCACTGGGATATTAAGAGGCTTAGTGATTATACTTTTGGTTTGGGTAATTTTTTTAGAATAATCCTAGTTGTTATCATGGAGGCTTTGATTCACTCTCACGAGGGGTCTTAGTTTCATGTTCCTGAGGTCGTCATTGCCTCGTTATAGAAGAATGATGGGGTTCTTGATGAAGGAATGGGGGAGGTGCACTCCGCATACAGAGTTCCCTACTTTTGATTGTGGTAGATGTGTCAAAGAACATGTTGAATTTAGGGAGGGGTTGGCAGTGATGAAAATGTGTCTCCAGCAGCAGTAGAAGGAGGCATACGAAATGCAGGAGAGGTTGTTGGAAAAGAATCTGAAAATTCATCAGTTAGAGGATGAATTGGATGTCATGAGAAGGAAAATTGAAGAACTCCAACTCAAGCTGGAAGAAAATAATGCTCGATCTGAGGATGACACAATTGGAATTGATCTCAATTATCCTTTGGCAATGGAGGATTAGCCAGTCCCCTATATTTTTGTTTTTTGATGTAAAAATATAAATGTATTTTGTTGTTGAATCAATACTTATCAAATATGTAGCGGGATTCAGGTAGATAGGCATTTTTTTTTTAGTAAAGAAGTGGGGTTTGGATGAACAACTTGAAAATATGGATGCCATGAATGACATTGTAAACAATCTGTAATTATCCCGGTTTTTGGCCACGTAGGGCACAAATTAATATAATATATATACCTTTCACTGTTAAAAAAAAAGTTTTGTAGATTTATTTTACAAAAAAAAAGGAAACAATTTTATCATCAAAGAATGAGTACTTGCATTTTTAGTCAATATATTTATAGTTCATTTTGTTGATTCTATCTAACACCATCAATTGAACCTACATAATCTTGATTAAATATATTTCCTTAAAAAGAATGCTTAAATATAAAATATATTATACTTTTTATTTTTATCTTGGAACACAAACAAGTCCAGGGTTTTTAGGGCCTTGGATTAGGTTTGGAGTATTAGCTCTCCAAGGCCATAACTAAACATAAAATGCTATTAACAAGTGGAAAATGTCCAACATTGTATAAATGTTGTCGAGGAAGCTCCTCTAACAAAGGATAAAAGCATTAGGTTTCATTCTGATAAGTGAAGAGAGATAACCCCTCTCTAGATTATCTTAACGTTTTTGGATTACTATATGTATGGGGACTCATGCTAGGAATGGTCTACTTTGAATTTTTCCTTAATGAAGTTGCAGGTGAAGATACCATGTTCATGTGTATGGTTTTGACCAAAGACTATCCCCTTAGTCGATGATTACGAGTTTGTAGCTTAGTTCCATGTCCTAGGTTCCTACTAGGTGACTACAAGGGGTAATACGTATGGTACTTGAGACAATCATTGTATCATTGCTACAAAGCTACCAAAGATCACCCGACAAAGCAAGCATACTTGTACTAATAAATTCCATGTGAAGATTTTAGAGTAACTGCTTCTCACACGTTTTTTTTTAAGAATAGAGCCCTATTGTCCCAAGCTTTCCTATGTAAGGCTACTTGTCCACTCTTCTTTATTCTACTATCATGCCCTAATTACCTTGAGCGATAATTTTGGAGAGTATTTTTCCTATTGTTGCTTTAGTTCCTTTATATAGGTGTTCTCTATACACTGTGTTTTCCGCAAGGAGTATTTTGATTGCCTTCAAACTCATTGATTCAAAGTGGTCGAAAAATTGCTCAATAGTCTAGAAGGGTCCATGGAATTTATTTTGAAATGGTGGAGATGTATTTGCAAAGGAATAAACTAGATGATACTAGTTCATAAAAGATAGTGGACTAGATTCTTCATAATTGAACCCTCCTAAAGAGGGGACATAGGTTGAGGAAGAGCTTGAATCTTAAGGTATTCTTCATGACTTAAATGAGAGAGTTATTGTTTCAATTTTAATTCTGTCTAGTCCTCAAGATACTCTTGATATTTTTGAAATCGAAGATATACTTGTGTTGTTACTGCACCAACGACCCTCCAATTTTTTTCCTAACTCAATTTTGGAGCCTACATAAATTGGTGTTCCAAGATATCTAGTATCGTCACATTGTTTTCTTGACTCTCCCAGTGTTTTCCATAAGTGTTTCTTCCTCTTAAGTTGGTGTTTCTAAGTGTCATCACCTTGTATTTAAGAGCACTTATGTTATCTTATCCAAACATATGTGAAGACATAGTTTTTCTTGACTTATTAACTAAATTTGTTCGCCATGCAACAAAAACAAAGGCAAGAAAAAACACTTTCCTTGGATAAAAGTGTACTACAATATGACGAAGAGTTGCACCCTTATTGAGTGCACTCCTTCGGGTTGAACAATTGTGCCCTAGTGGAGTGAACCCCTTCATGCTCAGTGAATGTTCCCTCCACTTTAGCACACTCCTTCAACACGAATAATTGTGCCCTCTTCAACTCATGCATGCACTTTTCTTGTTGCATGTGGGCGCACTCCTAGAAAATAGGAGCCCACTTCACTTCACTTAACTAATTCATTCACCTGTCGACAAGTGGTGAGCATGCATGGAATGGATTTGCGTGTAATCTCTTTATAAAAAATCTTGCTAATCATTCTCTCACATCATCACTCTCATCTGGTCTAAGCTCACTTCTTTGGATCAAGGAGATCTTTGTCAACTTTCATTCCAAGTAGGTTTTGCATATCGATTCTATTGCTTGCCTTTAATATTTTTCTATCATTTTTTCTTTTCTTGCTATCATTCCACTTCTTTTTAGTTTCTTCATTGGCATATTAGTTCATTATTTCTACCAAAAGTGTCAATTTGTTGTCACAAGTTGTGACTCTTCACATTTTGTAACTCTTCATATTCTAGTCATGATTGCGACAGAGTTTATAAGAACTTGTAGATCCTTCCTCTCATCATTTAAATAATTTTAACTCACTTCTGGACTTGTTCTTGAGCCATCCCAAGCTAGAGCACACTTCTGGAAGTGAAGGACTGACTGTCTTAGAAAATTGTGCCTAGAAAGATATTTTTTCCTCTTGAGCACACCACTTTGGCACGAAGAAATGCACCTTCCTTGAGGGCACCTTGAACCCATGAATGTTTTCTCCTTCTTGCTTCAATTGTGCTCCCCATGTCCTCCCTATTCCTTGAGCACACTGGGAAGGCCTAACCCCTTTGTCCCTTTGGTGTGTGCCCTTGCACCCTCTTAGCCTCCTTGAGCACAAAAGTGCATCCCGAACCAATGAATGAACTTACTTCATGCTTCAACATTTTCCCTGCACCCTTGATGACCTCTCTCTCTTGATTGAGTGTGTGAGAGTAAATCAAATGCCTCTTGTGAGATTTGAACTTCCCTTTGTGCTCTGAAAATGTGCCCTCTTTCTTTTGATGCATATTTCTTACCTGTAAAAGTAACCATGTCCCGTCTTTGATAGGCTTACACTCTTAGCTAATCATGATGGATTTCTGAATGTGATTTGGAAAGTTATTTCTCATAATAGGTATAATATTTCATTAATTTAATCTTTGTTGCCATGAGTGTGCTTCCACGTACAGGTGTTCCAGCTACTAGCCTCATTATTCATTCATCATCTGTTGGAATGATGCCTCCCACTACACATTGAGTGGCCTCAAAATAAGCTTCATAAGCAAGCACTGAAGAAGTAGTATAAGTTACAAAGCCTACCATTCTTACTCTTACAGATATGCAGTATTTCATAGAAAAATATACTGAGGTCACTTCGAAAGATATTAAAGACACATTCAAGAAAAAGTAGTTCCCTGAATATTTGGAAGATAAGGAAGTATACATCAACATAAAATGGTCCAGGAAACACAGGATTTCATGTAGGTTCTCAATCATACCTTGTACATAGGTAATTGAATGGATTCAATCAAACATGGATGATTCATATCTAGTGCTTCGTAGTGAAAGTGGAGGTCAGCTTGCCACCAACTATGGAGAGGACATGCAAAATTATTACAAGATGCTAAATCCCATAGAATATGACAAAAACAAATTTTATATTAGATGTCCCAATCTCGACACAGGAGATATCGTCAATTCTTTGTGTCGAGAGCCCGCCAGATTCCAACACTGCCCATCTGCAATTTACCCAACTAGGATTTTAAGAGAAGAGTACTAGTACCTTATTGTTATGTGTTGTAGGTTGCATGGGTGGAGGAATGATAAATTATTTGAAGAGAATTGGATATTTATTCTCAACTTGGTGGTTACCTATGGAAAAATCTTCAATTGGATAGACATACTTTCTTTTAAGTTGCAGCATCATGTTGGGTAGGTTAAATCATCTCTAAGGAAAAACCAAGCCCCAAAGTTCTATATGTTAGCATTTATATTGGATGGGATATGTGCACAATATGCATTCCCAAGGATGTATTGGAACTAGAACCCATAAGATAAGTTTCTAGTTTATTTCCATTGTAGGGTGTTGTCAGATTTGAGTTTCAGAGGGGCATATGACAAATTGCCAAAACATTTTTTTGTAGTCATAATTTAGATGATATATGAGATTGATCCTCCTTTCACGACCGACTAGGTGAAGGATTCAATACATGATATCACAGATTTGTTTGCTGCGCTAGAATGTACATATATCATATGCTTTAGATGTCATATTTCTCCTTATATTATGTGACAATATGTGACTAACAAGGTGGTCTTGCAAGAAGTTACTTATCAGTTGAATAAATGGTTTTCAGGAGTTCTTCACAAAAGGAAGAAATCCTCTTGGCCCACTATCCCTTTGAGGATCAAAATTTATGCATTTGAAGAGCCACAAGGTGGCAAATGCATAAATACAAGAGCTAGATCGCCTACACTTTGCAGTCAAGGACTTTCATGGGTATGACCCCAAATGAGTGTGCAAGCAACATTGTGACAATTATTGTCTTTACTTGGGGATATACATCAATGACTACTATAGAGGACGAAAAAGTGAAGAAGTGGTACAATGCATTAATAAAGACACACCCAGGAATTGAAGTCAATTCCCCCAAAGTTCCACCAACTCAAAATGTACAGGTACAAGAGGCACCACAAAAAACTGCTCAAGAAAGGACCGTAGCTCCCCGGAAAAGGATCAAACATGTTCCAATGACAGAAAGTAGCAGGAAACAGAAATTTGATCCATTGAATAAGGGAGACATTGAATCTAAATAGGAAAAGAGAGAATTAGAGGCAAAGGCGCAACAAGAAGAAGAGGAGAAGGGAAAGCAAGATGAATTGCTTAGAAAGAAATAAGAAGAAGAGGAAAGAAGGAGAGTAGAAGAAGAAAAAAGAAGGAAGTAATAGGAGGAGGAATAGCAGAGGCTGGAGGAAGAACAAATGACTCAAGAAATAAATGAAGAATTAGAGGAATATGATTCCATCCATCCCATAGATGATGAGCCAAATTCTTCGGCAGAACCTCCACTTATGGGTGTCCATCTCCCATTTGATGAGATAAGAATCACACCTCCACCAAAAGACAGAGTCGTGGACACATGTAATGTCACATTTGATAAGTTGAAGAAAAGTATCATGCAACAAATGCAAAGATTCTTCCCAAATTATTCTTAGAATCTAGTCTCTGTATCCACAGAAAGTGGTAATAATTATAAACACTAGGAGGAATCCCAAGGCGATCATGGAATTTAATGTTTCTTTTGCTACAACAACATAGGATAACTCCAAGTATATTTTGAATGAGAATGCATGATTGAGGAAAGACTTAGTTGCAGTCAAGCAACAAGTGGAACATCTCGCTACACAAAACCAGTGACTATCTTCCCACAACTTTAACACAACAAAATGGCAGTCGGTCATACAGGTGGAATTGGGGTAAATGGAGGATACCATGGTGCAGTTGTATAATGAAATGATACTTCTCCATGAAATATTGGTGCCCCTTATTGGTATACAAAATAAAGTACAATAATTCTTAAAGCTCCTAAAGGTGGAAAACATGGTTGTTGATCAAATCCAGTAATGGGTTTCCAAGTATCTAGATGTTTTACAACAATTATTTAGGAAGGACGAGATTACTGTTGAAGTGGACAAAGTAAAATTGAGACTCCACCATCACAATTATATTTGTCTTGGAGAACAGTCGACTAACACTATTGCTGCCTATAATCGATTGCACAATCATTTAGAGTCTCTAGCACAGAAACACGGGATGCCTTCAGTGGGATCACTTGGAGATATAAGAGGTTGGGAAATAATCTTACAGGAAGTGAGGCAGTACATCCATAAAATAAAGAAAACACCATAACAAGAAGGCTTGACTATCACTAAAGACATTATTTTACAGTATTCCATTGCACCAGCTAAAGCTCACATGAAACTGTCACGACTATGGAATAGTGTACAATCAAACTTCAAATCCATATTGACAAAATCACTGGAGGCGAAGATGTGGTTTGTAGTAGACTTGTCAGTTCGGATCAAAATCATTGCTACAGAATTCAGAGCGTGGCATACATATATTACCAATGAGCTCCATGAAGAAGAAAATGACTGATCTATTTGAAAGTGTTTTTTCCTATTATAAGTTTTGTCCCATATAGCCACAGTCTTATATATATCTTATCTTTTGTAATGAGTTTAATGTAATTAAGTCCAAGAGACACATGTGAAATGTAAAAGGTCATTTATAGAATGTGAAAGGTCGTATGGAATCCCATAGGTCATAGAATTTAAATTGTCATGAGGAAAATCAAAATTCATTGTCATTTGTTATAAATAGCTCCTCATAAATCAAGTAAAGGGCTTGGATTCTTAGAGCTTGGCCTTGGCTTCTCTTGTATTATTGATTCGAACTTAAACAAGAACACAACAACTTATAGATATAATCACAAACATAGAGATGCAGCAGAAAAACACTTCATTTCATTAATAGAAAAATATTGAACTATGATTGAACAGAATGGAAATAAGATAGCTCGGGCGATGGTAGCTTATCTCTGAGAAGAGATGTGGAAGCTACATGCCTCTAAAATGTATTACAATGAGGCTCAAGGGCCTATTTATTATTGGAAAACATGAGAAAACCATAAACAACCGAAAACTAACCCCAGGAGATGTAACACCAAGAGTTTGTGGGCCCCATTGGGGTTAGTTGGGCAGCTAACTTCTTGGGGTCGTAACTTGGTCATATTATCTCTGTTTGGCACACAAAATACCTTGTTGGAAAGGTTTCTCCAAGTACTACAGGTTTCTCGTAGGCCCCTACCTTTGGCTATGGGCCTGCGCGGATCCCAAAAAAATGTCGTTAATGGGGTCAAAACGGCTTTGGAAGTTCAGGACCTAAAAAATTGATAAAAATAGTAAATGCTAAAATGAACAAGGAAACAGATGAAATTGACTGGGGAGTCCTGGGGGGTCTAGGTGGAATAGGTGGGTGGCTACCAATATCCACCTAGATTATTCCTCCCCCCTTAGGAAGCAATGGTCCCCATTACGTGCAGAGCCTCCATGAGGTGAGGAAATTTCTGTTGAACCTAGTCCCTGATGAACCACTTTCCTTGGTGAAGGAGTTGGCATGATTTGACAATTCGATATAGATGTATCCTCTATTGGCGAGTGTTCTTGATCTGTGTGTCCATGATATGATCAGTTGTGGCATGTTCCATGTAGTCCGAGTTGAGCTTTGTTGGTGTGAGTTGTTCTGCAATGCCAAATGTGTCCAACAATGGTGGAAAGTATGGTCGAAGGCGATCTACATTGAACATGGGTGCAAACCAAGGAACGATGGGATACTGAGCTCGAAGGCATTGTCACTGACAGCCTTGGTGATGGTGTATGGCCCATATCAGAGCGGGCAAAGCTTGCAGTGGGGTCTAGCAAGGCGCTCCTTTTACAAATGTAGCCAAACTTTGTCACCCACTTGGAACATGTACGACACTCGGTGTTGATCATGGAACTACTTGTACTTAGAATTGGCTCTGTCCAATATATCATGGACCTACTGGCAGATGTGTTGAATGCACTCAATGAAGCTATTAGCCCTTTTATATTCGGATTGAACGTGAGCCGAATCTATCTGAGTGCATGCAAATGGTATGGCCACATCAATGGGGCATAATGACTAAAATCCCAGCCCTATCTGAAAGGGGCTATGGCCTTTTGAGTTGTGGAGAGATTTTTTGTAGCTCTGTTGGACATAGGGGAGACTTTCATCCCACGTGCATGGATTCTTCGAGTTGTACATGTGCAGAATGTGTACGATCATCCTCTTGACAACCTATTTTTGGCCATCGGGTTGGGGATGGAAAGTCGTGGACTTAGTAAGTTTTATATCCAGTGTCTACTAGAGACTTGACCAAACTACACTCAGGAATATGTTGTCCCGATTTGAGACAATGGACTGTGGGATCCAAAAGTGTACCCACACTCGCTCAAAGAAGATCTTAACAGTCTCCTCTGCTATCATACTCTTCTTGCAGGCCGTCATGATGGTTATCTTAGAGAATTTGTCGATGACCACGAAACACAATCATTGGTGTGCTTAGTAGAAGGAAAGCCTAACATGTAATCCATGGAGACAGATTCCCAAGGCCAGCTAGGATTACGTAGAGTATACATGCCTTGCTTCTTGATGGTTGGTTTAGCAATGGCATAGGTGGTGTAAGATCTAATGTACTTCCCAACATTCTGACGAAGTTTCGGCCATAAAAATACTTCTACTATACCGCCATTGTTTTCTATACTCCGAAATGTCCAGTGACCTGACTGTAGTGCTCCTCCCAAATCATCTTGGCACACTCACTTGAAGGAACACAGATGTGTCTCAGGTGGCATAACAATGCATCCTGAAGGTGAAAATTTGGAACTTGCTTCGCTTCCAGGAGTGTTTGGTATATGCTGCCGAATTCTAGATTGCTCTTGTAATGTGGCCACCCAAATGTCTCGTGCCCATAGGAGTCGAGCACAGTGATCAGCGCCATGATCGATGGTCGGCTGAGGAAATCAACGACATTATTGGTGATTCCCTTCTTATACTTAATGTTCAAATGGAAATTTTGCAATTAAGTGGACCATTTTTATGGTGATCATTCTGCAACTTCCCTTGTGTTTGTATGAACTGTAGAGGTTGGTGGTCTATTTGGATGACAATTTCCTTCCCCATAGTGTAATGCTTCCATTGACGGCAGACCTGCATAATGGTTGTTGTAAGTGGGTTACTTTACGAATGTGTCTGAAAGTGTCTCACTATGGTAAGCCACTAGATTCCCATGCTGAGTAAGAATCTCACCAATATCATCGTCGGAGGCATCTGTCTCAATCTCAAATGGTTGTTGCAGGTCTGGTAATGTGAGAACTGGTGCAGAACAGAGGCAATTCTTCAACTCGGAGAATTATTGTTGTTGGGTTTCCAACCAAAAAAACTTTTCTTTCGCTCCACCCTTGGTGACTTGACTTAAAGGCCAAGTGACATAAGAGAACCCAAACACGAACCTACAGTAGAAATTGGCAAGACCGAAAAAGTTGAGGAGATTTGTTAGAGTGGTTGGGGCTAGCCAATCCCGAATGACTTGTATCTTGGATGGGTCCACATGAACACGCTGCTCATTAATGATGTACCCCAGATATTGAACCTGGGTCAGGCCAAAGGTGCATTTCTCCAAGTTCGTACACAATTTGTGTTGTCGCGAGGTTTGAAGGACCTGTTGAATATGATGGAGGTGCTCTTCCTAACTCTGGCTAAAGATCAAGATCTCATCTAAATACACCATCACTAATTCATTGGTGAAGGGTCGCAAGATGCCGTCCATCAGTCTCATGAAGGTTGCAGGGGTATTCATCAATTCGAGCGGAATGAACAACCATTCGAAAAGGCCCTCCTTAGATTTGAATGCAGTCTGCCACACATCAGAGGATTCAATAGGCACCTGGTGATAACCTGACTTCAAGTCAATCTTGCTGAAATATTTGGTCCCCTTGAGCTGGTCTAGAAGGTCATCAATTCATGAGATTGGGTACCTATTCCGGACAGTGATCTTGTTCAACACCCGATAGACAATAAAGAGCCTCCAGGTCCCATCCTTCTTCTGTACCAATACAATCGGGCCCCCACAAGGTGATGAGATTGGCCTGATGTGCCCTTTTTGCAATAGTTCCTAAATCTTCCTCTTGATCTCATCATTCTCTAGAACAGAGCGTCGATAAATCAGTCCATTGGGTAGCGGTGCTCCCGGGGTCAGATCGATGGAGTGCTTGACCTAACAGTGTAGGGGTACCCCTGTGGGTGAGGCACAAATATCCCTATACTCGTCCATGACGCTGTCCATCTGCTGCTTTTGTGCAAAGGAGCCTTGCCTGGAAGTCATGGCCACAAAATTCTTCTTTCCCTGGGGGCAAATCACAAGGAAAACAAATTTCCTAGTCTGGGAAATGATCTTACAGCATTACTTTGCAATGATAAAAAAGATGGTGGTATGTGGGGCTACCTTTGGTATCCTGTACAACTTATTAGCCAAATTAATAATCACATAGCGAGGTCTAGACTCATATACAACATGTCGCTTCCACAAGTATGGTTGTCCTAACAATACATCACAAACTTCAAGAGGAGCAACATCACATAGTACCTCATCCGTGAAGGGCTTGATGCTGTAGGGAAGGCAACACTGCTGACTGGCACGAAGATCTCACCCTTGGTGAAGCTACCCAATGGTGTATGACTATGGATGTGTTGTAGTATTTAGGCCAAGCCGCTTCACGACCTCTGCTGAAATGAGGTTCTTTTGGCTCCCGCTGTCAACAATGAACTACAGCGGAGAACCCTTCACCCACATCTGTGAGTGGAAGAGGTGTTCCCCCTCCTCTAGATCTTCAGGCTCAATCTTCTGGATCTTGGTGGTGGCCACGGTGGCATTGGGCTCTAATTAAATGATTTGCTTCCCTTTTTCAGTTCCCTTATCAGATTTGATTCAAAGTCAGAACCCGCATCTGATTCATAAGCCTTCATCTCGGCCACTAGTGACTGCTTGGCCTGACACTCACTTGTATTGTGAGTGGAGATCTTATGGAACTCACACCATTTTCCTGTGTCCTTCTCTGTTTTCGTGGTGTTGTTATTTGCTTGCGGCTTTAGTGGGCTATCTTGGGTAGCCCCGCCTTGTCTTGGTCCTTTTTCTGTGGTTTGGGGGCACATTTTCCTTGCTTTGGATTCGCAGATCCAAAGTCCCGCTTCTTCTATTTAAACTTCTGCTCAATCTTGATAACATACCAATACACTGTGCTGAGCGAGGAAATGTCCAGGAAATCCATCTCATCCTGGATGTACTTGTGTAGACAGTCATGGTACTTGAGCACCAAATTCCGCTCAGTATCCTTGATACCCAGCTTCGTGCGAAGGGTATGGAAAATATTTGTGAACTCTGGCACATCTTGGTCCCTTCCCTATCGTAGCATGGTCCACTTTATGTATTTGTATTCATAGGTCCTGATAGGGTAATATTGTTCCTTAATGGCATCTTAGAAATAATTCCAAGTGGGTGTGACTAAAGAGGGTTCACTCTCATCCTTTTGTTCACAGTAGGTTTCCCACCAGTCCTTGACGTGTGGGGTGGCTTTGAGAAGTGAAAAAGTAATATTTTCCCAATTGGAAAAGTCATGAACTAAAAAATATCCTTCCAACAGATTTAACCATTTATCTATGGCATCTGCATCTATCAGGCCTTCGAATACGGGAATATTGAAGTTAACTTGTACCTTAAAAGGAGTGGCGTGTCCAAAGTGGTCGCTGGATGAAGATGCATTGTCCGTGGGTAGTCGTCGAAGGATATGGGCAAAGTTATCCATCATCGCGTCCCTCTGTCGCTCTAGGGCTCCCTTAAGCAACATTTTGAAAGGATCTCCTACCCCCTCGTCCTTCTTTTCTTCTGCCATGGGAGGTCGTGAGGTTTTACGAGGATGATCTTGCAATGGTTCAACCAGATCAAGCCCTAACTCCTTATACCCTGATCTCGTTGAGGACATGCAAAGAAAAACAAAGAAAGAGCAGACTGCTCTGATACCACTGATTTGAACTTAAAAATGAACAAAACAACTTACAAATATAATCATAAACACACAGATGCGGCAAAAAAACACTTCATTTCATTAAAAGAAAAATACTGAACTATGCTTACAAACATAATGGAAATAAGATAGCTCGGGCGATGGTAGCTTATCTCTGAGAAGATATGTGGCGGCTACAAGCCTTTGAACTGTGTTACAATGAGGCTCAAGGGCCTATTTATTATTGTAAAACATGAGAAAACCCTAAACAACTAAAACCCTAACCCAAGGAGATGTAACACCAAGAGTTTGTGGGCTTCGTTGGGGTTAGTTGGGCAGCCCACTTCCCGGGGTCGTAACTTGGTCATATTATCTATGTTTGGTGCATACAATACCTTGTTGGAAATTTTTCTCCGAGTACTACAGGTTTCGCCACAGGCCCCTACCTATTGCTATGGGCCTGCCTTAGACCCCAAAAAACACCGTTTAGGGGGTCAGAACTGTGCCGAAAGTTCAAGACTCGAAAAACTGCTAAAAATAGTAAATGCTGAAATGAACAAGGAAATAGATGAAACTGACTATGGGGTCTAGGTGGAATATGCAGGTGGCCACCAATATTCATCTGGATCAATTACATAAGAGGTAAATCATTCTTTAGAGAAGAAAGTTGTGGCTTCATGTTCTACTACTGGATCTATTATTTCACCTATGTAACAGTGTACTTGGAACCTTTCATTAATAATCGGAAGCTCCTTCAACCAACACTTCTTCATGCATGTAGCATGAACGTAGTAAGACTACAATTGATATGTTTGTGGTATATGTTGGAGAAATACATACTAAGGCTAATGAACTATTTCATTGCTTAGATATGGATGTTGTTAAATGCATGTTGTTATGCTTTTATGATTGTTGTTTATCTTGTGAACTAATTTTCAAGTAAATCACAAACTCTTTCTCTTCCTCTCATGGGTCTCCCTTAGGATAGTACTATTACTTCCCTAACTAGAGGCTTATTTTCCCTTTACTATTCGTGGAAGTTTCCTACGCATTCTACATTCAGTGTCACACAAAGCTTACATACTTGCTCCCCTAAAGTAGTGTTTGTGATCTCTTGTGTATGTGTTGTAACCAATGCGTACCTCTAAAACCTTTTCAATGGTGGTTGGAACATATAGCCAGATATGACTCCTACACCAAATAATATGAGGTCTAATTGTTACTTCATATCGAGGAGATCCCCTGCATGTTGGCGGTATCCAAAACCATCAAAATTTTGGCACTAGAAGGAGGGCAATATGACAAGTTGAGCACATGAATTATGTTTGCTTACCTTTAAATGGCTTCATCCCAGATCATAATCTCAAGGATTTTTTTGAGACTTTAGGTCTTTCAAGCCTCGTGGAATTTGTACATAACTTGTCACATTTAAAATTTGATGGCAAGGGCACAACAACCATTCTTGATTACATGATCGTGTTTGTTCATCTTTTTTTTTCAAGTGGTGTTTATTATGAATATATCCTCGCAAGGTTGTTTACCCTTACATTGGATGGTCATGTTAAGTAATGGTGTTATTCTTTACCCACTGCTTCCATCTCTTCTTTTAAGAAATTGGTTAATGATATTTGTCATGTTTTCAACAAGTATGAATATCAAGATGTTCTTAATGAAACCAATTAGCTTAGAATGGAATAGAATGAATATCTTGAACATTTTGTTGATCAATTCCTTCATCTTTGCATATGAATTTCTGGATGAGGATGTGGATTGGTAATCCTTGGCTGAAAAGTTTCCTCTCTTAGTCAGGATTTCAATAAAATCATTTGAATCAGATTCATCATGCACTCTCTTTCAAAAGGAATTTCAACATCTTGAGGAAGAATTTGACGTTCCTTTTATTTCTTGTCCCCGTCCTTTTGATGTTCCATTTTTTGAGCCTATGCTGATCAATAAGCTAGAAGATCAACTTGTTGATGAGGAATTAGATTTTCTATCACTTCTTTCCCTAGATGATAATTTTCTTGATTCTATTAATCAATCATCTTCGAATATTGCTAATTGCCTTGTCAATCATGATCTTGTTAATCAAGTTGAATCCTTGAACAACCATGATCCCAATCATTTTCTTTTTTTCTGAATTATATGGTGATGATTTTTCAAGTTTCAGGAATGAATATTTGTTCCCGCAAGAAGATTCATATTTGCATAAGTTTCAAATCGAGTCTAATGCCTCTTAGGTATATCTTCTTTTGTTCAAGAATATAGCATGCTTATTATTGAGGATTTATGTCGTAATCTTGAAAATATATATCATGAACCTCAATTTCCTTATGAATCTTGTGATTTGAATGATGATTGGTGTTCATACAAGCAATTGAACGTGATTTCTAAGTCTAACTTTCAATCTTTTCAGGATTCAAAGTCAAGTCAAGTGAATACGACACTTCAACCTACGCTAATGGTTATGTCAGGTTCCTGTCACCAGATGATACTTGTGATTTTGGTCAGTTTAATATTTCCTCGCATAATCTCATCATTAATGTCATCTCATGGGATGTTGATTCTCTCTTGAGGTATTCTCACTTTTTACATGTCCAATTTTTAAACCCTCAAGGTAGAAAGTTTAGTCATATTTTTAAACATCAATTGCTACATCCCTCTTCATGCAAATATTTGATCTGTGATGTGAAAACAAAGAATAATCTTAACGATTGTCAAGTCCTTCAATCTAACATCTCTTTTACATCATCCATTGAAAAGTTCAAATCACATGACAACATGGATTGTGGTCAATATGTCGATATTGCTTATAATATGGATTTTTATTTGGTTAATATTTATTGTCAATTTTTTCCTAAAGGTTGTTTCCATGATCCTATTGCAGATTGACTTGAAAAGTCTTATCGACTAGGACCCATGTCTCATAGCCGATTCTTTCATGCCTTTAATCGAATCTTGTTTGGTTGTGAAACTGGGAAATGTTGTTGTTGTGGAGTTTTTCATTCGATAGAGAAATTAAGTGTGTCACATCGTTGTGCCTACACTTTTTTCTTTTACATGTTAGTGTGGATGCTTTGGTTGTTTATCCTTCTCACTGCATTGCATCCCACATGGATTTTACATGCACACATCTTTCGACTAAAAATTCGGGAGCAGCTTCTGTGGCTACATTGGAAGTTCCATTTCACTTAACCAAAACTTGTACCTATTAGCTTAGTGTAGGGTAGGTTGCATTTAGTTAGATTCATTGCATTCTTGTTTTTCATTTTCATTGTTTTTTCAATTCTAATAGTTCTTGAATAAAGTTGTTTTTGAGCTTCAAGACGATGCAGTTATTCATTTGTGAAGGGAAATTTGTGCTAACATGAAACCCTTGGCCGATTTATTACCCTATTCTTTGATTTGGTTTATACATCTATAAATCCAATGATTTTTGGATGGAAAATACGATCCTTCAGTTGGAAACCTATAAGCAGAACCATGATGCCCATATCTATTTAATATTCTCATTCCCACATTTGGTTTTTTTATTAATAGTGTTTTATTTCCTATCCATTTCAGTAAAAAATGATAAGGGTAAAATCTTTAGCGGATTAACGATCAGAGGTTTATAAACCTATATCTGAAGGAGCAACCTCTTCTGCTCTCAATATGTTAGGATACCTCTTCCACCCTATTTAAAAAAATAGTAATAAGTGCCTAAGAACAAATCTATTAAATGAAGAAATAAAGGGTGAAAGAAGAGAAATGCTTCATGCGTAGGGAGGTGGAGCAAGAAACTTTGTAGGGGTATTTTCTAGGCTCACTAGCAGCGAAGAAATGCTAGTGTTAATGAAGTAACTCCATCGGGGTATTGTCCAATCTTGGTGGCAACGGAGCAACACCAGAGATGTAAACTCATACTCTAATTAGTTTTGACTTGTGGTTCTACATTACCCTTATTCCTTATCAAAATGATACATCTTGCTTTATTTTGTGCTATGTCAAGAAATAGAACAAGGAAAACTATATCTTTAACTGAGTAAAATGGGGAGTTGAGGTGACTCATTGATTGAATCAATACTTCCTGTAAAATTTACACTGCATGCATAAATGAAACCAAAATATAGAAGTTTGGGTTCTCACAGTGTGTCGCCAAGTGGTGTCACTTCGACAACAACTCTCCAAATTTTTTTCCTAACTCAATCTTGGAGCCTACATGAACTATTGTTCTAAGCTATCTAGTGTCATCACATTGTTTTCCCTAAGTGTTGTTTCCTCCTAAGTCAATGTTTCTAAGTGTCGTTACCTTGCCTTTAAGAGTGCTTGCATTATCTTATCCAAAGACAGGTGAAGAAATAGATTTTTTGACTTAGTAACTAACTTTGTTCGCCATGCAACACACACAAAAGCAAAAAAAATCACATTCCTTGGACACAATCGCACTCCAAGATGACAAATAGTTGTTCCCTTGTTGAGTACACTCCTTCGGGCTGAACAATTGTGCCCTAGTGGAGCACACCCCTTCATGCTTAGTGAATGCACCCTTCACTTGAGCGTACTCCTTTGACAGAAAGACTTGCGCCCTCTTCAACTCATGCATGTGATTTTCTTGTTGCATGTGGGCGCACTCCTAGAAAATAGGATCCAACTTCGCTTCACTTAACTAATTCATTCACCCATCGACAAGTGGCAAGTATGTATGGAATGGATTTGCATGTAATCTCTTTAAAATCAATCTTACTAATCATTATATCACAACTCTTATCAGGGTTGAGCCTACTTCTTTGGATCAAGGATCTCTTTGTCAACTTTCATTCCAATTAATTTTTGCATGTTGATACTATTTCTTGCCTTTAATATTTTTGTTGTAGGTATTACTTTTCATGTTGGAATTTCACTTCTTTTTAGTTTCTTTGTTGGTGTTTTGGTTCATTCTTTCTACTACAAGTGTCAATTTGTTATCACAGGTTGTTACTCTTCACATTAAGTAACTCTTCATATTCTAGTCATGATTATGACAAAGTCTATAAGAACTTGTAAATCCATCCTCTCATCATTTCAATCATTTTATCTCATTGTTGGACTTTCTCTTGAGCCATCCCAAGCTAGAGCACACTTCTGGAATCAAAGTACTAATTGTCTAAGGAAAAATGCACCTAGAAAGATAAGTTTTCCTGTTGAGCGTACTCCTTCAGTATGAAGAAAAGTGACCTCCTTGAGCGCATGAATGCACCTTGAACCTGCGAATTTTTTCTCCTCACACTTCAACTGTGCACCCTACGCCCTCCCTAGTACTTGAGTGCATGAGCACACTTGGAAATCCTAAATCTTGACCCCTTCATTCCTTCGGTGTGAACCTTCCACCCTCTTAGTCTCCTAGATTGTATGAGTGCATCCCAAACCCATGAATGAACTTCCTTCATGCTTCGACAATGCACCCTGCGCACGTGATGATCTCTCTCTTTGTTGAGCACATCAACGCACCTCAAAGGCACCTTGTGAGCCTTAAACTTCCGTTCGTGCTCCAACAATGCACCCTCCTTGTTTTGATGCAGATTTCTCACCTGTACAAGTAACCATGTCCCCTCTTTGATAGGCTTACACTCTTAGCTAATCCTATTTCTAAATGTGAATTGCAAATTTGTTTCTCATAATAGGTGGAATATTTCATTAATCTAATCTTTGTCGCCATGAGTGTGCTTCCATGTATAGGTGGTCTAGCTACTAGACTCATTACTCTTTAATAATTTGTTGGAACGATGCATCCTACTACATGTCGAGTTTCCTCAAAAGAAGCTTCAGAAGCAATCACTGAAGAAGTTGTAGAAGTTACAAAGCCTACCATTCCTATTCTTGCAGATACATAGTGTTTCATAGACAAATCTTCTGAGGTCACATAGAAATATATTAAAGACACATTCATGTAGAAGAAATTCCCTGAAAATTTGGAAGATAAGGAAGTATACATAAACACGAAACTATCTAGGATACACAACATTGCATTCAATTTCCCAATCATACCTTGTGTAGAGGTAATTGAATGGATTCTATCACACATGGATGATTTATATCTAGTGCTTCACAGTGAAATTGGTGGTCATCTTGCCACCTACTATGGAGAGGACATGCAAACTTATTACAAGATGTTAAAGCCCACAAAATATTCCAACAAAATATTTTATACTAGATGGGTTGATCTCAACATAGGTGATATCATCAAGTCTTAGTGTCGAGAGCCTGCCAAATTCTGACACCACCCATCTACAGTTTACTTGACTAGGATTTTGAGACAAGTGTACCAGTATCTTATTGTTATGTGTTGTAGGTTACATGAGTGGAAAAAAACTAAAGTATTTGAAGAGATTTGGATATTTATGCTCAACTTGGTGGTTACTCGTGGAAAAATATTCAATTGGGCAGACATCTCTACGAACAAACCAGGCACCAGATTTCTATATGTCAACATTTCTATTGGATGGGATTTGTGGATGGTATGCATTCCCAAGGATGTATTTGAACTGGACCCCACAAGATAATTTTCCATTTTACTTCCATTGCAGGATGTTGCCAAGTTTGGTTTCAGAGGGGCATACGATAGATTGGAAGAACATTTTTTCACAATTATATTTCACCTGATATATGAGATTGATCCTCCTTGCATGACCAACTAGGTGAAGGAGTCATTACATGATATCATGGATTGGTTTTTTGCGCCAGAAGGTACATATATAAGATGCTTTGGATGTCATATTTCTCCTCATATTATGTCGCGATATGTGACTAACAAGGTGGTCTTGCAAGAAGTTGCTTATTAGTTGAATAAAGGGTTGTCAGGAGTTATTCACAGAAGGAAGAAATCCCCTTGGCCAACTTTCCCTTTGAGGATTGGAATGTATGAGATGAAGAGCCACAAGGCGGTAAATGCATAAATACAAGAGCTAAATTGTTTGTACTTTGTAGTCACAGAATTTCATGAGAATAACCCCAGAAGAGTGTGCAACCAACATTTTGATAGGATTGGCTTGACTTGGGGATATACATCAATGACTACTGCAGAGGATGAAAATTTGAAGAATTGTTACAATGCATTAAGAAATATACACCCTAGGAATTGAAGTCAGTCCCCCCCAAGTTCCATTAGCTCAAGATGTACACGTATAAGAGGAAACACAAACAACTGCTCAAGCAAGGGTTGTAGCTCCCAAGAAAAGGATCAAACATGATCCAATGGAAAAAAAGTAGCAGGAAATGGAGAGTTGGTCCATTGAATAAGGGATCTATTGAAGTTGAACATGGAAAGAGAGAATTAGAGGTAAATATGCAATAGGAATAACAGGAGAAGAGGAAGCAAGATGAATTTCTTAGAAAGAAATGGGAAGAAAAAGAGGAAAGAAGGAGAGTAGAAGAAGAACAACAAAGGCAGTCATAGGAGGAGGAAGCAACTCAGAGGTTGGAGGAAGAAAATATGAATCAATAAATATAAGAATAATTGGAGGAAGATTATGCCATCTAACCAATAGATGATGGATCAGGTTCTCTGGTAGAACCTCCTCTTATGGTTGGCCATCTCCCATTTGATGAGATGGGATTCACACCTCCACCAGAAAATAGTGTCATAGACGTATGTAATTTCACCTTTGATCATCTCAAGAAAAGGATCATGCAAAAAAGGAAAATATTCTCCCCAAATGATCCTCAGAATCCAGTCTCTATATCCACAGAAAAGGTAATAACTACAAAAACTAGGAGGAATCCCTGGGCAATAAGGGCATTTAATGTTTCTTTTGCTACAATAGCATAGGATAACTTAGAGTATATTTTGAATGAGAATGCATGATTAAGGAAAGATTTATTTGTAGTAAAGCAACAAGCGGAACATCTCGCTACTGAAAAATGAGGACTATCTTTCCACAACTTTAACACAACAAAATGGCAGTGAACCATATGGGAGGAATTGGGGCCAATGGAGGATACCATGGTGTAGTTGTATAATGAAATGATACCTCTCCATGAAGTAGCGACACCCCTTTTTGGTATACAAAAGAAAGCACAAGAAGTCTTAAAGCTCCTAAAGGTGGAAAATGGGGTTGTTGATCAAATCCAGGAATGGGTTTCCAAGTATCCAGATGTTCCACAACAATTAGTTAGAAAGGAAAACATTTCTACTGAAGTAGACGGAGTACAATTGAGACTTCGCCATCAGAATTTTATTTGTCTTGGAGAACAATCAACTAACACTATTGTTGTGTATAGTTGACTGCACAATGGTTTAGAGTCTCTAACTTAGAAACACTGGATGCCTTTAGTGGGATCACTTGGAGAAATAAGAGGTAGGGAAATCATCTTATAGGAAGTGAGGTAGTACATTCAACAAATCAAGAAAACATCAAAACAAGAAGGCTTGTATATCACTAAAGAAATATTTATACAATATTCCATTGCACCAGCTAAAGCTCACATGAAATTGTCATGACCATGGAATAGTGTACAATCAAGCTCCAAATCCATATTGATAGAAGCACTGGAGGTGAAGATGCGGTTTGCAGTTGACTTGTTGGTCCAGATCAAAGTCATTGATACAGAATTTAGAGCATGGCATACATATATTACCAATCAGATCCATGAAGAAGAAATGACTTATCTATTTGAAAGCATTTTGTCCTATTAGAATTTTTTCCCCTATATCCATCATCTTATACGTATCTTGTCTTTTGTAATGAGTTTAATGTAATGAAGTCCAAGAGACACGCGTGGAATGTAAAAGGTCATGTATAGAATGTGAAAAGTTGTGTGGAAGCCCATAGGTCATAGAAGTTGAATAGTCACGAGGAAACTCAAAATTCATTGTCATTTGTTATAAATGTCTCTTCATAACTCAAGTAAAGGGATTGGGTTCTTAGAGCTTGGCCTTGGCTTCTCTTGTATTACATAGGAGGTAAATCATTCTTTCGAGAAGCAACTTGTGGCTTCATGTTCCACTACCTATGTAATAGTGTACTTGGAACCTTTCATTAATAATCATCAGCTCCTCAAGCCAACACTTCTTCATGTATGTATCGTGAATGTAGTAATACTACCCTTGATATGTTTTCGATATATTTTGGTCTAATACATACTATTGATACAAAATTATTTCGTTGCTTAGATATGGATGTTGTTGAATGAGTGTTGTTATGCTTTTACAGTTGTTGTTTATCTTGTGAACTAATTTGAAGGTAAATCAACAACTCTTTCTCTTTTGGTCATGGATCTCCCATAGAATAGTACTATTACTTCCCTAACAGGAGGCTCGTTTTCCCTTTACCAATCATGGAAGTTTCCTATGCATTCTACATTCGGTGTCACACAAATCTTACATACTTGCTGCCCCAAAGAGGTGTTTGTGATATCTTGTGTATGTGTTGTAACCAAGGCATACCTCTAAAACCTTTACAATGGTGTACATACCATATAGCCAGATGGGACTCCTACACCAAAC
Organism: Pinus tabuliformis; assembly: GCA_031772625.1. Taxonomy (NCBI): domain Eukaryota; kingdom Viridiplantae; phylum Streptophyta; class Pinopsida; order Pinales; family Pinaceae; genus Pinus; species Pinus tabuliformis. The sequence continues at coordinate 979,453,286 of CM062816.1, read as the reverse complement.
AATGTGAGGTATAATTGGGACTTCACATCGAGGAGAACCCCTGCATGTTGGTGGTATCCAACACTGTCTACATTTTGGTGGTAGAAGGAGCGCCAGATGACAAGTGTATGATATGTGTCCAGCTCACAAAATATAAGAAAAGATAGATCAACGACTTCAAAATCAGCCTCTTCAAGGGGGCAACCTCCTTTACATTACACAAATGAAAAATTTTTGGATGATACAAATGGAAAGACCTCCTTTCTATATATAGGAGTCTAAGGGGTGAAAATATAATCAGAGTCGACATAACAATAATAATGTAAGGGCACAAAAATAACAATAGTGGGCTTCAATGGGGCACAATAATAACAATATGGGGACAACATGGGCACAACAATAACAATAAAGGGCTACAATGACAATAATAAAAAGGGAATACACTAGTATTATAGGGACCTAACGTGCCCCTCTCCTTCAGAAAAGTGTTGTCCTCAATGCTTGAGTGTTTTTGGATGCTTCTGTATAAAATTCTCATCCTCCCATGTGGAATCTTCAGCGAGTAAGTTCTTCCACTTGATGAGATACTCTGAAATTGATTGATTTCGTAGATGTCAAGTTCTTGTTTCTGTGACTGCTTCAGGTTCCAATATGATTTTTCCTTCCTAGTCAAGTTTTGGCAATATTGTTTGAACTGGGAGCTTGTCACCTATAACCTTCTTTAAGCATGAAACATGGAAAACTGGGTGCACTTGGTAAGCTGTAGGAAGCTCCAATTTGTATGCCATAGTACCAATCTTTTGCAACACCTTGTACAAACCATAAGACTTTGGCGATAATTTATTATCCTTCTTAGCTTGCTTGAGGGATATTTGTTTGTATGGTTGTAGCCATAGAAATACCCAGTCACCTACATCAAAACTTCTTTCATTGCGATGTTGATCTGTCTATTGTTTCTTTCTATTATGTGCCAAAGTGAGGTTATCCTTTAAGAGTTGGAGAACTTTTTGTTGATGCTCGATGTGATCTTCCACTGCTTGAACCTTAGAATTTTCGCTTAAAAATGACGTGACGAATGGTGGATGATATCCATAAAGTACCATAAATGAGGTCATTTTTTCTGTAGTTTGGAAGGAAGTGTTATACCGCCATTAAGCCAGAGGCAACCATTTGACCCATTGTGTCTGTTTATCAGATATAAAGCAACAAAGATATCCTTCCAAACATTTTGTCACTATCTCAGTGTGCCCATCAGATTGAGGATGATAAGATGAGCTATGAGCTAACTGAGTACCCATATAAGAAAATAATTTTGTCCAAAAATTTCCAGTGAAATGGGATCTCTGTCGCTTACAGTAATCTTTGGGTTTCCATGTGGCTTTTGAATTGTTTCCATAAATGTAGTAGAAACTGTATTGGCTTCAAAGGGATGAGATAATGCACAAAAGTGTGCATACTTGATAAGTCTATCAAATACCACCATGATGACACTCTTTCCTTCGAACTTGGGTAAACCTGTGATAAAATCCATTTAAAGCTCCTCCCAACATTGAATTGGAATGGATAAAGGTTGTAATAGACCTGGGGTCTTAATTGTTTCAACTTTATTTTGTTGGAAAACCAAACACTCCACCACAAAATTTTGAATATCAGATTTAAGGCCATCCCAAAAAAATTCCTTCTTAACCTTGTGGTAAGTTTTTAAAAATCCCGAGTGCCCTCCTAAGAGAGAGGTGTGCAATTTCATAATAATCTTTTGTTTGAGTTGGGAATTCTTACAGAGGTATAAGCGATTTTTGTACCACAACGAATCATATTTCCAGCTAAATGTATCAGATGTACTAGGATCTTGTTGTAACTTTTGAATGAGTGCCCACGCTTCTTCATCATTCTTCCATTCATTCCTTGATTCATTTATCCAATCTAGTTGGATAATAGAAATGGCCCAAAGCAATGCTTCAACATCCTCATCCTTTCTTGAGAGTGCATCTGCAACAACATTTTTCTTCCCTTTTTTGTAGATGATTTCAAAGTCATAACCCAACATCTTTGTGACCCATTTTTGCTACTCTTCTGAAGATAATATTTGTTCTAAAAATTGTTTAAGACTATCATGATCCATTTTTACCTTGAAGTGTCTTCCCATTATGTAAGGTCGCCATTTCTTAAGTGCATGTAGTATTTCCAACATTTCCTTCTCATAAATAGATTTGTGTAAATACTTTCCTTTGATTGGATGACTTTCGAAAGCAATGGGTATTTCTTCTTACATTAAAACAACACCAATTCTAATTCCTGAGGCATCACATTCCATAATAAAGGTTTTTGTGAAGTCTGGCATAGCTAAGACCGGTGCTTGGCATATTGCCTCTTTAAGATGTCCAAAGGCCTTTGTTGCTTCTGGAGTCCAAGAAAATGCATATTTCTTCAATAATGTTATTAGAGGTGCTTCTACTCTCCCATTGTTTTTAACAAACTTGTGAGAATATCCTGTCAACCCAAGAAATCCTCACAGATGGCTTATGGATGTGGGGATTTTCCATTCCTTAATGGCTTTAATTTTTCTAGGGTCTACCTTAACACCTTAATGAGATGCAATATGACCCAGATATTCCACCTCTTGTACTCCAAAGAAACATTTGGAGGTTTTTGCATATAATTAATTCTCCTCCAATAGTTTGAGCACCCTGTCAACATGTTGAACATGTTCCTTCCAAGACTTGTTGTAGATTAGTATATCATCAACAAATACTAACACAATTTTTCTAAGGAAAGGTTTGAAAATGGAATCCATCAAACCTTGAACTGTAGAAGGTGCATTAGTAATGCCAAAAGGCATGACCAAAAATTCATAATGACCCTCATGAGTTCTAAATGTTGTTTTCAGAATCTCTTCAGTATTCATTCTGATTTGATAATATCCTGAATGGAGATCCAACTTGGTGAAGTAAATTTATCCATGCAATTCATCCAATAATTCATCAATGAAAGGAATGGGAAATTTATCTTTAATAGTGAGCTTGTTGAGCTCCCAATAATCCTGACACATGCGCCATGGTCCATCCTTCTTGTGCACCAATACTACTGGAGCAGAGAAAGAACTTTGACTAGGTTGAATTATACCAGCCTCTAGCATTTCTACAACCATACATTCAATTTCACTCTTTTGGGCATAGGTATATCTGTAAGGCCTAATGTTTGGAGGAACACTTCCTAGAATCAAATGAATAGCATGATCATGATCACGAATAGGTGGGATGCCTTTGGGAGTCTCAAATACCTTGGAACTATTGTCCAAGACTTTTTGGAGATTTGGAGAAATAGATGATTTCGATGTGGAAACCTCTAGCGAACATAATTGTGCAATTATGCCCCGTTGTTCTTTCTTTAGAAGCTTTGCCATGCCGTTAGAGATGATTATATTTTTCGGTTTCCCTGCGATACCCCTTAATTCAAAATCCATTCCTTCTGAAAAAAATTTCAAGAAAATTTCTTGAAAATTAAAAGCTATCATACCCAAATATTGTAGTCATTGGGCTCCTAGTACAACATCAACACCACCCATTGGAATGGAAAGCATTGGACTATTCAATACATATTCTCCCATGGATAGCTTGATATTATGGAACTTTCCAGAGCAATTTATGGTTCCTCCATTTGCAACCATCACTTGACACTCTAGTGTTGGATATAGGAAACAATTCAATTTCTTGGCTATCTTACAATGGATAAAATTATGGTTATTACCTGAATCAACCAACACTTTTCTTCTTGATATGTCCTTCTATCTTGAGAGTTTGAGGAGTGGTAATTCTAGCCAATGAATTACAAGATATGGTTGGATTCATTTCTTCTTTCTCTAGGGTTTGTTCCTGGTGTATATCCTCTTCTTTTGACGTTTCTTGTTCCTTTTCTTCCTCTCCTCACAATCTATGTAAAATAATTTCTTCTTGGCACACTTACGACCTTTAGTGTATTTTCTATCACAAATGTAACAAAGCCCTTTTGATTTTTTTTCTTCCAATTGTTGTGGTGTCAACCTTGTAGGTTGTGGAAGGCTAGGGGCAACACCACTTTTATCTTTATAGTTGTGAGTGGTAGGCTTCCTTGTTTCCATAATTTTTCTTTTAATTTTTCTTGCCGACCTGAATGCCTTCTCAAATGAATCAGGTTCCCAAAGGAGAACCTCATGTTGTATGTTATCCTTTAATGTCCCTATGAACAAATCAATCATATGCTCCTTTGGAATATCTTTTACCCTTATATTCAATTTTTGGAAGTCCTCAATGTGCTCCACCATTGAACCCTTTTGTTTGAGATTTATCAATTGGCTAAAAAAAGTGTTGCTTTTTGTATCCTCATAATGTGCTATAATTTCTTCTATAAAAATTGCCCAAGTGAATTTTCTTTTACGAGAGCAAAGCCATCGATACCATACAAACTAGTTGGGTTCCAAATATAAAGTTGCAATGCGTACCTTTTGTGTGTTTTGCACATTATGGAGATCGAAATATTGCTCCATCTTGTATTATCCATGTTACAGGATCTTTGCCATCAAAATTCCTCATGTCGGTCTTTGGAACATGGTGGGTGTTCAATCCAATGTTAGAGTCTATGAAATCACGATTAACATTTATTTTGTTCTCATCATGAGTTTCCTTTACTACCCTTTCGTCATTAGTAAGCATTTCTTGTAGCAACTTTGTCAAATCTATCTTCAGATCTTCCATGTTGCCTTTAAGTTTTGCTTATATACCATCCATCTTAGCTTCCATACCATCCATATTAGATTCCACGTCATTCATCTTAGCTTCCTTGCATTTCTTTAAACCATCCATCTTATCTACTACTACTTTTTGTGAGAGTGAAAATTGTTGCATTTGATCTCGTAATTTTGATATATCATGTTGTGTTTCTTCCTCTTCTTCATGAGTCTTGTCAAAACTTTCAGGTTGTTTATTAGGTGTTTCCATTTTCTTTCTTCAGGGAATCAATTAATGATAATTATGCTTCTCTATGTTCTTTGAATTCTTTCAGACTAATTTTTCAAACCAAACTTATGCAAAATTTTAAAAAGACTACACATCTTTTTTCGCTTTGTAGGAGCTCAATATTGAATCTGTTGTATCTTTGTAATTTTGGATCTCCAAGGTCTAAAATTATGTCTTGTGGTATCTATCTGAGCATTGTTCTAAACCCACAAGTCTGATCAAGATTGGATTCTCTAATAAAGAGTTATTCCAAATCTCCCACGATGACCTAATTATAAACTAGTTCAGTAAAGTGAACTTGTACAAAGTACCACGTGTCACAGTTTCAACCTTCAGATCTCAAAAAAATATAGAAAACTACAATCCTTCCTTGTTCTGTACCTTTTTATGAAATTTCAATCAGATGCTCAGAGAGAAAGTTGTGACGATTTTCCCCAGGTCACCTGTTTGAGATATAATCCGGGAGCCTGCAAAAACCCTAACTTCCTTAGATCATATCTCGAGAAATATAGCAAGACAAGATCTAAAATTCGTACCCGAGGTTCATTATGATTTCTTCTCAAATGGGGTTTAATGTTAGCTTCTGAAACGTTTTAGAAAAAATTTTATAGTGAAAATTCCACCATGACCTGTTTGAAGCAGCGAAACCCTAGAATCCAAAGCTCTAATACCAATTGCTATGCAACCATCTCACAAAATAGAAGAAAAGGTAGATCAACGAATTTGAAATCAGCCTCTTCAAGGGGGAAACCTCCTTTACATTACACAAATGAACAATTTTTGGATGATACAAATGACAAGACCTCCTTTCTATATATAGGAGTCTAAGGGGTCACAATATAATCAAAGTTGACATAACAATAATAATGCAAGGTCACAACAATAACAATAGTGGGCTTCTATGGGGAAAAATAATAACAATATGGGGACAACATGGGCACAACAATAACAATAAGGGGCTAAAATGACAATAATAATAAGGGAATACACTAGTATTACAGGGACCTAACAGTTGAGCCCACGAAGTCTATTTGAATCTCTTACCTTTAAATGGCTTCATCCCAAATCATAATCCCAAGGTGTTTTTCTGAAGCCCATGAAATTTCTACATAACTTGTCACATTTGAAATTTAATGGCAAGGGTGCAACAACCGTTCTTGATTACATAATTGATTTTGTTTTTCAAGTGGTGTTTATTCTGAAGATATCCTCGCAAGGTTGTTTATCCTTACAATGGATGGTCGTGTTAAGAAATGGTGTTATTCTTTACCCGTTGCTTCCATCTCTTCTTTTAAGCAATTGGTTAATGAGCTTCATCATGTTTTCGACAAGTATGAATATCAATATTTTATTGATGAAATAAATTAGCTTAGAATGGAATCAAATGAATCTCTTGAAAATTTTGTTGATTGATTCCTTCATCTTTGCTATGAATTTATGGATGAGTATGTGGATTAGAAATTCTTGGATGAAAATTTTCATTTCTTAGTCAGGATTTCAAGAAAATATTTTGAATTAGATTCATCATGCACTCTCGTTCAAAAGGAATTTCAACATCCTGAAGAAGAATCTGATGTTCCTTTTATTCCTTGTCCCCCTCCTTTTGATGTTTCATTTTTTTATCCTATGCTGAACAATAAGCTGGAAGATCAATTTGTTGATGAGGAATTAACTTTTCTATCACATATTTCCCTATATGATGATTTGTCTGATTCTATTAATCAATCATCTTTGAATCTTGATAATCCCATTGTCGATCTTGAACCCTTTAATCAAGTTGAATCCTTGAAAAACCATGATCTCGATCATTTCTTTTTTCTGGAATTGTATGGTGATGATTGCTCAAGTTTCACAGATGAATCTTTGTTCCCTCAAGAAGATTCATATTTGTAGAAGTTTCAAATGGATTTTGATGCAATTATTGAATATTTCCTCTCAGATATATCTCCTTTATTCAAGAAGATGACATGCTTATTATTGAGGATTTTTTTTGTAATCTTGAATATCTATCTCATGAACCTCAATTGGATTATGAATCTTGTGATTTGAATGATAACTATTGTTCACAGAAGCGGATGGCTATGCTTTCTCAATCTAACTTTCAATCTTTTCAAGATTCAAACTCAAGTCAAGTGAATAGGAAACTTCAGCCTACGCTGATGGTTATGTCAGGTTCCTGTCACCCAGACAATATTTGTGATTTTCGTTAGTTTAATATTTTCTCGCAGAATCTCGTCATTAATTTCATCCCATGGGATGTTGATTCTCTCTTAAGGGATTCTCACTTTTTAAATGTTCAATTTTTAAACCCTCAAGGTAGAAAGTTTAGTCATATTTTTAAAATTCAATTGCTACATCCCTCTTCACACAAATCTTTGATCCATGATGTGAAAACAAATAATGATCTTAACAATTATCAAGTCCTTCGATCTAACATATCTTCTACATCATCCATCGAAAAGTTCAACTCTCACGACAACATGAATTGTGCTCAATTTGTCGATTTTGCTTATAATATAGATTTGTATTTGGTTAATCTTACTTGTCAAAGTTTTCCTAATGGTTTTTTCCATGATCCTATTGTAGATTCTCTTGAAGATTCTTATCAACTAGGAAACATGTCTCATAGCGTGTTCTTTGATGCTTTCAATCAAATCTTGTTTGGTTGTGAAACTAGGAAATGATGTTACTACAGAGTTTTGCATTCGATAAAGTAGTTAAGTGTGTCATATTGTTGTGCTTGTACTTTTTTGTTTTACCCATCAGTGAATATTTTTTTGTTGTTTATCCAACTCACTGCACTACATCTCACATGGATTTTACACGCACACATATTTTGACTCAAAAGTCGGGAGCAGCTTCTATGGCTGCATTGGAAGTTCTATTTCACTCAACTTGACCTTGTACATGTTAGCTTAGTGTAGGATATGTTACATTTAGTTAGATGCATTTCATTCTTGTTTTGTGTTTTCATTATATTTTTAGTTCTAATAGTTCCTGCATAAATATGGTTTTGAGCTTCAAGATGATACGACTAATATTTTGTGAAAGGTAAGTTGTGGTAATGTGCAGCCCTTGTCTAATCTATTACCCTCTTCTTTGATTTGGTTTATACATTTGTAAAGTAAAAGATTTTTGGATGGAAAATAAGATCCTTTAGCTGAGAAACCGTAATTAGAACCATGATACCTGTATCTATTTAGGACTTCCATTCCTACACTTGACTTTTTTTATTGATAGTCTTTTATTGCTTATCTATTTGAGTAGAGAAATATAAGGCAAAAATATTTAGTGGATTAACAATCATAGGTTTATAAACCTGTCTCTGAAGGAGAAACCTCCTTTGCTCTCAATAAGTCGGGATCCCTTTTCCACCCCATTTAAAAATAAAATTAGAAAGTTCCTAAGGACAATTCTATTATGAAGAAATAAGGGGTCAAATAATAGAAAGGATTCATGTGTAGGGAGGTGAAGAAAGCAAATTCACTGAGGTACTATCCAGACTCGCTAGCAGTGAAGCAACACTTGTGTTCCTAAAGTGACTCCGTCGAGGTACTGTCCAGACCTACTGGCAGCAGAGAAACACCCAAGATGTAAACTCATACTCTAATTAGTTTTGAATCATGGTTCTACATTACCCTTATTCTCATTGAAATGATATGGCTTGATTTACATTGTGTTATTCTGAGTAATGGAACAGGGAAAACTATATCTTTAACCAGGTAAAATGGGGAGCTGAGGTGACTCACTGATTGAATCAATACTTCCTAGAAAATTGAGACTTTGTGCATAAATGAAACCAAAACAGAGAAGTTGGGATTCTCTCATTATGTTGCCAAGTGTTGTTGTTGTGACAATGACCCTCCAAAGTTTTTTCCTAACTCAATTTTGGAGCCTATGTGAATTATTGTTCCAAGCTATCTGGTGGCGTCACGTTGTTTGCTTGATTATCCTAGTTTTTTCCCTAAGTGTCGTTTCCTCCTAAGTCAATGTTTCTAAGTGTTGTCACCTTGTCTTTAACAGAACTCGTGTTATGTTATCCAAGCATAGGTGAAGAAATAGATTTTCTTGACTTAGTAACTAACTTTATTTTCCATGAAACACACAAAAAAGAAAGAAAAATCACTTTCCTTGGACAAAAGTGCACTCCAATATGACAAAGAGTTGCGACCTTATTGAGCACACTTCTTTGGGTGAACAATTTTGCCCTCATGGAGCCCACCCCTTCATGCTTAGTGAATGCACCCTCCACTTGAGTGAACTGCTTCAACATGAAGACTTGTGCCCTATTCAACTCATGCATACACTTTTCTTGTTGCATGTGGGCACACTCCTAGAAAATAGAAGCCCACTTCACTTAACTTAACTAATTCATTTGTTTAAAAATGTGTAACTAGGTTCGATCTTCATTAGTATGAAATGTATTCTTGTATATATAAAATTAAAAAGAGATTATTATGATTATTGGAGCATGGGTTTCATGCTCAATTTCTTTTATTTTTATAGGTCAAACACCCATTGAGTGCTTCTAGAGTTTGTCCTAGGTATAAGAGGCATTGTCATATATGGAAGGCCCTATGGGAACATTGTAAATTGTAAAAGAAAATTTATTTTGTCTTGAAAGTGTCAAAATATCTCCAAGGTCAAGTCGGCCTAGTGAGCGATCAAGTCGGCCTACATTAAGAGCCACATCCACCCTTGAAGGAGCCTATATATAATAGGAAATCGTCCTCCATTTGGATCAAGCATTCACTCATATATTATGCAAAGAAGGAAAAAGAAGAAAGTCGAATAAGGAAGTATGAATAAGATAAGGATGAATAAGTCAAAGTGTTTGGGTCTCTCTCCATTCTTCTCGAAGTGCGAAATTAGGGTTTCTGCACTAGTCTAAGGTTCGATTTTGGAAGAAAAAGAGAAGGAAGGTAAGAGAAGGTCTCTTAGGGCATCTTACTAGCTTTATTACTCAAGTCAAGGCAAGAGAGGTTAAGGGGAAGGCAATTAGAGGGAGATAAAAGTCTCCTAGAGAAGTAGCAGCAGCTGCAGTAACTACTGGGGATCAGAATTTCGGATCTACTCGGAGGTCGAAGATATTTCAGCATGAGGCCGAGGAAGACTTGATCTTGGAAGGTATTTGTTTGAGTCCAGGTCATGGTATTCGTCAATTGAAAGATTTGAAATATAAGAAGATATTTTACGGGTTTTCTCCTTAAGAGGAGGGGTTTTGGACCTAGCTTGTAGCTTATATACTGTGTCATTGTTCTTACTTTTTGGTAGTTGTTAGATGTATTGCACATTGGAATAAGAAATATCAAAGCTAATAAGTAAAAAAGTAACACAAACAATTAACATATACATTGCCCTATTGAATTCTCAACATGGTATTAGAGCTTTGGTTTTCTAAGGGGATCATGAATATCTCCTCTACAATGAAGAAGGTGATCAAAAGGATTGCAAGCCATTTCAAGAAAGGTATCAAAGTAGTATGGAGTCTCATATTCTCTTCAAATAAGATATCACTCAAAGAAAGGGATGAGGGACTCTTCTCGGATCTCCCTGAGACATTCCAAGACGAATACATTGGGGTGATTGATAGGGTGCATCAAGGCACATGATTGGTCACTCCCACCAATTGAAAACCTTGTCAAAAGGAAAATCTGCATACCCTGTGGAAATTCGAGACAACAAAATCTATCTAGTGAAAGGCATTGGATCATCATCTATAAGGCTCAAGTATGGAAGCAACATCCACCTTAACAACATTCTGTTTGTTCCAGGTTTGCACAAAAATATACTTTCGATTTCAAGCTTATAATATAAAGGAGATAGAGTAGCCTTCATTGATGGTAAATTAGTTGTATGGGCAAAGGGCTCAAGAATAGAACAAGAAAAAGTGATTGGTATCCAATAAGGAAGGCTCTACAAGTTAATATATCTCGTAAACCATGCCCTAATTCACACTAAGATTAGTCCATGTGAACTTTGGCACTAAAGGTTTGGTCATCTACATTTCAAAATTCTTCCAACTCTAAATTCCATAGTAGATGGAATACCAAATCTAAAGGAGGATCATGAAGGTGTTTACAAAGGATGTGCATTGGGAAAGAATACCAAGAGACCGTTTGGAAGCAGTGCTTCACAGTCAAAAGAAATATTTGATCTCATTCACTCGATGTGTGTGGGCCCATGACTACAAAATCACTTGGAGGAAATCTTTATTATTTCATATTCATAGATGATTACTCAAGAAAGACCTTGGTTTACTTAACGAAAATCAAGGATGAAGTATTTACTAAATTTCAAGAATTCAATGATGAAGTGCAGAACCTTACAAAAAGAAAAATCAAGATACTAAGATCTGATAATAGGGGAGAATATACATCTAAAGAGATTATAGAATTCTGTAAGGAATCTGGGATTAAGAAGGAACTGATAGTTCCATTCAATCCCGAACAAAATGGAGTTGTAGAAAGAAAAAACAAATCCATTGAAGAAAGTGTAAAATCAATGTGATCAAGATCTACCTAAGTTTCTATGGGGTGAGGCAAAAAAGACAATAGTCTACATAAAAAATCGACGTCCTCACAAATATCTAGACAACAAGACTCTAGAAGAAGTATTCACTGGGAAGAATCCATCTTCCGATCATCTCTGAATATTTGGATGTCTGGTGTATATTCATATACAAAAGGAAAAAAAAAGAAAGAAGCTAGATCCTTCCAGTGTGAAAGGTATATTTGTTTGTTATAGTAACTCATCGAAAGCCTATAGAATCTATATGAAAGATGGACATCACATTGAAATTAGTTGTAATGTCATATTTGATGAGAGCATAACATTCAATAAATCAAAAGAAATTTCTATAGATTTTGGTGATGAATAACTTCCTATATTTGAGGAAGAAGTTGAAAAGGAAGGAGAAGGATTTCACAATGAGGAAGAAGAACCTAGTGACCCTGTTCAACTGGTGGTCATTCAATAAACAAGGAAAATACCTAACTAGTTGAAGTCTACACTACTTGATGGAGAAGGGCATGGGGCAGATCAAGGATCATTTAGAGAAATTAAAAGACCCAAGGGATATTATAGGTATGTTGCATACATGACTAAATTAATAGAAGCAGAACCATCCACCTCTGAAGAGGTTATAGAACATTGAGAATGGAAAGATGCCATGAATGAAGAATATCAATCTATAATAAAGAATGGAGTCTGGGAGATCGTACCTAGGCCCGAAGACAAATTTGTAGTTATTTCCAAATGGATCTATAAGATCAACAATGCAGTTGATAGAAGTATAGATAAGTATAAAGCAAGATTTGCGGCAATATGGTTCTCTCAACTTGAAGGCATCGAATATGAAGAAACATTTATTCCAACAACAAGATATACAACGATTCAATCATTAGTCCCTCTAGCAGCATCGATGGGATGGAACATCCACCAAATGGAATTTCTGAAAAGGACTATAGATGAAGAAGTCTACATAGAACCACCCTTGGGATTTGAAATCAAAGATAGGAAGGCATATGTTTGCAGATTAAAGAAATCATTATATGGCCTCAAGCAAGCACTGAGGGCATGGTATGCTAGGATGGATGCATACCTACAGAGGTAGGCTTCACGAAAAGTTCTACTAAATCAAACATCTATATTAAGGTTGTAAACAATGAACCTATAATTATTCTTCTGTATGTAGATGATCTTATCTTGACAGGTGTAGAAGGTTGAATTGAAGAATGTAAGAAACAATTGGTAGGAGAAATTGACATGAAGGATCTTGGTCTGATGCATTACTATCTGGGACTAGAAGTCTGGTAGGAACCTAATGAAATCTATTTAGGTCAAAGAAAGCATGTGATCGAGATACTAAAGAAGTTCAACATGGTGGACTATAAAACTATGACTACTCTGATGATCACAAACTTGAAAATACTAAGGAGTTTCGAATCAAACCCTGTGGATCCCTCCAGGTATAGACAATTGATTGGATCATTGATGTACTTGGTGAATACTTGACCGGACATATATTTTGTAGTAAATGTACTCAGTCAATTCCAAGTGGAGACGAAGCATGATCATTGGATAACAACAAAACATATTATGAGATATCTGCAAGGAACCATTAACCACTGCCTGAAATATGATAGAAGGAATGATGTTCAATTGAATGGTTATACAGATTCCGACTGGGGAGGTAGTGAACAAGATGGAAGAAGCCCTACAGGAGGATTTTTTAATCTAGGATACTCTATGGTCTCATGGATAAGTAGAAAGCAAGGCACCGTTGCTTTGAGTAGTGTTGAAGCTGAATATGTTGTAGCATGTGAAGTTAGCAGGGAAACAATTTGGTTAAGGAAGCTGTTATCTGACTTATTTGAAGGATTGATGAACCCTATAGTGATATGTTGTGATAACACCAATTGTATTCATTTTTCTGAGGACCCAGTGTTTCATGGGAAGACAAATCATATAAAAAACAAGTATCATTATATACGAGAGCTAGTACAAAATGGTGTGGTGAAACTACAACATATCTCCACTAATGAGAAGGTAGCTGAAACATTGATGAAATCACGTCCAAACAAGAAGCTTGTATACTTAAGGGACAATCTTGGTTTGGTCTCTTTGTCCTCCCTAATTGAGAGGGAGAGATAAACACAACATTTTTTTCTTCAATTTGGAAGAAATAATGGAGGATTGGGTAACCATCTAGCATTCGATACTCTTCGAGAATGTGGTAGGGCATTCAAGATAAGAGTAGTCATGGACCGATATTATTTGAGGATTAGCTACCCAAGATAAGAATAGTCCAATGGAAGGTCATACTCTGTGAACACCCGGGTGGGGTATGTACCTTGGAGAGACAATGATGATGGTGTCTATACATCATTGGTCTCGCCAACATTGTGCTCTAATCTTCTGGAGAGATAGATCTAATAGTGAAGGCCTTTCTATGTGACAATTCTGGATATTATGATGCTAGACAGATGGGTCACCAATCCAACTCTTCTTATGAGATCTCTTTAGATTGAGAATAACCATGTACCTCTAATGAATACATCCCTAGTTAAGAGGGACCGTTGAAAAATGTGTAACTAGGTTTGGTATTCATTAGTATGAAATGTATTATTGTATATATAAAATGAGAAATAAATTATTATTATTATTGGCACATGGGTTTCATGCTCAAGTTATTTTATTTTTATAGGTAAAGAACCCATTGAGTGCTTCTAGGGTTTGTCCTAGGTATAAGAGTCATTTTCATATATGGAATACCTTATGGGAACATTGTAAATTGTAAAAGAAATGTTATTTTATCTTGAAAGTGTCAAAATACCTCCAAGATCAAGTCAGCCTACATGAAGAGCCACGTCCACCCTTGAAGGAGCCTATATATAAGAGGAAATTGTCCTCCATATAGATAAATCATTCACTCATCTCTTATGTGAAGAAGGAAGAAGAAGAAAGTCAAAGTAGGAAGTGTGAAGAAGATAAGGATGAAGAAGTCGAAGTGTTTGGGTCTCTCTCCATTCTTCTGGAAGTGTGAAGTTAGGGTTTTGCACTGGGCTAGTCTGAGGTTCGATTTTGGAAGAAAAAGAGAAGGAAGGCAAGCGAAGGTATCTTACAGAATCTTACTAGCCCTATGACTCAAGTCAAGGCAAGAAAGGTCAAGGGGAAGGAAGTTATAGGGAGATCGAAGTCTCCTAGAGAAGCAACAACAGTTGTAGTAACTGCTAGGGAGCAGAATATCATATCTACGGGGAGGTTGAAGATATTTCAGCAGGAGGCCAAGGAAGACTTGATCTTGGAGGGTATTTGTCTAAGTCTAGGTCATGGTATTCTTCAATTGAAATATCTAAAATATAAGAAGATATTTTACGGGATTTCCCTTCAAGAGGAGGGGTTTTTGCCTTGGCTTGTATTCTATATATTGTGTCATTGTTCTTACTGTTTTGGTAGTTATTTTATGTATTGCACATTGGAATAAGAAATATCAAAGCTAATAAGTAAAAATGTAACACAAACAGTTATCAAGTTAAGAGAATTAACATATACATTTCTCTACTGAATCCTCAACATCATTCACCCGTTGACAAGTGGAAAGCATGCATGGAATCAGTTTGCATGTAATCTCTTTATAATAAATGTTGCTAATCATTCTCTCACATAATCACTCTCATCTAGGATGAGCACACTTCTTTAGATCAAGGAGCTCTTTGTCGAATTTCATTCCAAGTAAGTTTTGCATGTCGATTATATTGCTTTCCTTTAATATTTTTGTTGTTGATCTTGTTTTTCTTAATGGAGTTTCATGTCTTTTAAGTTTCTTTGCAGGTGTTTTAGTTCATTCTTTCTACTACAAGTTTCAATTTGCTATCACAGGTTGTGACTCTTCACATTTTGTAACTCTTCATATCCTATTCATGATTACAACAAAGTCTATAAGAACTTGTAGATCCTTCCTCTCAGCATTTAAATCATTTTAGCTCATTGTTAGACTTGTTCTTGAGCCATCCCAAGCTAGAGTGCACTTCTAGAAGTGAAGGAATGACCATCTCATAAAACTATGCCTATAAATATAATTTTTCCTCTTGAGCACACTCCTTTGGCACAAAGAAATGCACCCTCCTTGAGCGCATGTGCGCACCTTGAAACCATGAATGTTTTCTCCTTTGTGATTCAATTGTACGCCCCGCGTCATCCCTAGTTCATGAGCACATGAGCGCACTAGTATGGCCTGAATCTTAACCCCTTCATCCCTTCGGTGTTCATGATTGCGCCTTCTTAGCCTGCTTGAGCACATCCCAAACCTACGAATGAGCTTACTTTGTGCTTCTACAGTGCACCCTGCACCCTTGGTGATCTCTCTCTCTTGCTTGATCGCATGAGCGCACCTCGAAGGCCTATTGTGAGCCTTGAACTTCCCTTCATGATTCGAAAATGCACCCTCCTTGTTTTGATGTAGATTTATTACTTGTACAAGTAACCATGTCATGTATTTGATAGGCTTACACTCTTAGCTAATCTTGATGGATTTCTGAATGTGATTTGCAAATTTTTTACTCATAATAGGTAGAATATTTCATTAGGCTAATATTTGTCACCACGAGTGTGCTTCCACGTATAGGTGGTCTAGCTACTAGTCTCATTAATGTTTCATCGTCTATTGGAACGATGCTTCCTACTACAAGTCAAATGGCCTCAAAAGAAGATTCAGAAGCAAGCATTGAAGAAGCAGTAGAAGTTACAAAGCTCACCATTCCCATTCCTATTCTTATAGATACACAATGTTTCATAAACAATCTTCTGAAGTCACGTGGAAAGATATTAAAGACACACTCATGCACAAGTAGTTCCCTAAAGATTTAGAAGATAAGGAAGTCCACATCAACATCAAATTTTCTATGATACTTGGGATTGCATGCAGGTTATCGGTCACACCTTGTGTAGATGTAATTAAATGGATTTTATCACACATGGATGATTTATATCTAGTGATTCGTAATGAAAGTTGCGGTCATATTTCCACCTACTATCGAGAGGACATGAAAACTTATTACAAGATGTTAAATCCCATAGAATATGGAAACAAAATATTTTCTACTAGATGAGCCAATCTCAACACAAGTGATATCATCAAGTCTTGGTGTCGAGATCTTGCCAAATTTCAACACCTCCCATCTGTAGTTTACGGGACTAGGATTTTGAGAGAAGTGTATTAGTACCTTATTGCTATGTGTTGTGGTTTGCATGGGCGGAAGAACGTTGAAGTATTTGAAGAGAATTGGATATTTATTCTCAACTTAGTGGTTACCTGTGGAAAAATATTCAATTGGGCAGTCATGCTTTCTTTTGAGTTACTGTGTCATGTTGGGAAGGCTTAAGCATCTCTAAGGAAAAACTAGGAACCATAGTTCTATATGTCAACATCTCTATTTGATGGGATTTGTGCACAATATGCATTACTAGGGATGTATTGGAACTAGAGCCCAAGAGATAAGTTTCCAGTTTACTTACATTGCAGGGTGTTGTCATATTTGAGTTTTAGAGGGGCATACGACAGATTGGAAGAGCATTTTTTCACAGTAATATTTCACATGATATATGAGATTCGTCCTCCTTGCATGATCAAACAAGTGAAGGAGTCATTACATAATATCGCACATTGGTTTGTTGCGCCAGAAGGTACATATATCAAATGCTTTGGATGTCATATTTCTCATCATATTATGTCAGAATATGTGACTAACAAGGTGGTCTTGCAAGAAGTTTTGTATAAGTTGAATAAAGGGTTGTTAGGAGTTCTTCATAGAAGGAAGAAATCCCCTTGTCCCACTTCCCTTTGAGGATCATAATGTATGAGCTGAAGAGACACAAGGAGATGAATGCAGAAATACAAGAGCTAGACCACTTGCACCCTTTATTCAAGGATTTTCATGGGTATGACCCCAGGAGAGTGTGCAAGCAACATTGTGATAGGATTGGATTTACTTGGGGATATACATCAATGAATATTGTAAAGGATGAAAAAGTGAAGAACTAGTACAATTCATTAAGAACGATACACCCATGAATTTAAATAGGTTCCCCTCAAGTTCCACTAGCTCAAGATGTACAAGTACAGGAGGCACCACAAACAACTTCTCAAGCAAGGACTGCAGCTCCCAGGAAAAGGATCAAACATGATCCAATGATAGAAAGTAGAAAGAAATGGAAATTTTATCCATTGAATAAGGGAGCTATTGAATCTTAATAGGAAAAGAGAGAATTAGAGGCAAAGATGCAACAGGAAGAAGAGGAGAAGAGGAAGCAAGATGAATTGCTCAAAAATAAAAAGGAAGAATAAGAGGAAAGAAGGAGAGTAGAAGAGGAACATGAAAGGCAGTCATAGGAGGAGGGAGTAACATATAGTCTAGAGGAAGAACAAATGACTCAAGAAATAGAAGAATAATTGGAGGAAGATGATGGCATTCAACCCACCTATGATGAACTAGGTTCTCCAGTTGAACCTCATCTTACGAGTGGACATCTTCCATTTGATGAGATGGGAATCACACATCCACTAGAAGCCAGAGTCATGAACGTATGTAATGTCACATTTGATCAGTTGAAGAAAAGGATCATGAAATAAAGGAAAAGATTCTTCCCAAATGATCCTCATAATCTGGTCTTAGTATCCACAAAAAAGGTAATAACTGCACAATCTAGGAGGAATCCTCAGGCGATCATGGCAGATAATGTTGCTTTTGATACAATATCATAGGATAACTCAGAGTATCTTCTAAATGAGAATGCATGATTAAGGAAAGAGTTAGTTGTAGTAAATAAACAAGCAGAGCATCTCACTGCAGAAAACCAACAACTATATTCCCACAACTTTAACACAACAAAATGGAAGTCAACCATATAGGAGGAATTGGGTCTAATGGAGAATACCATGGCACAATTGTATGATGAAATGATACTTCGCCATGAAGTAGTGGCACCCATTTTTGGTATAAAAAATAAAGCACAAGAATTCTTAAAGCTCCTAAAGGTGGTAAACAGGGTTGTTGATCAAATCTAGGAATGGGTTGCGAAGTATCCAAATGTTCCGCAACAATTAGTTAGAAAGGACGGGATTGTAGCTGAAGTAGACATAGTACAACTGAGACTCCACCATTAGAATTAAGTCTATCTTGGAGGAAAGTCGGTTAACACTATTGCTGCCTATAGTCGATTGCACAATGGTTTAGAGTCTCTAGCACAGAAACACTGGATGATTTTAGTGGGATCACTTGGAGAGATAAGATGTAGGGAAATAATCTTACAAGAAGTGAGGCGGTACATTCATAAAATCAAGCAAACATTAGAACAAGAAGGCTTAGATATCACTAAAGACATTATTCTACAATATGCCATTGCACCAGATAAATCTCACATGAAACTGTCATGGCTATGGAATAGTGTACAATCAAGCTCCAAATCCATATTGAAAAAATCATTGGAGGTGAAGATGGTTTGCAGCAGATTTGTTGATCCAGATCAAAGTCATTGCTACAAAATTCAGAGAATGGCATACATATATTACCAATGAGCTCCATGAAGAAGAAAATGACTTATCTATTTGAAAGCATTTTGTCCTATTAGAATTTTTGTCCCATATAGCCATCATCTTATATGTATTTTGTCTTTTGTAATGAGTTTAATGTAATGAAGTCCAAGAGACACATGTGGAATGTAAAAGGTCATGTATAGAATGTGAAAGGTTGTATGGAAGCCCATAGGTCATAGAAGTTGAAAAGTCATGAGGAAACTCAAAATTCATTGTCATTTGTTATAAATAGCTCCTCATAACTCAAGTAAAGGGCTTGGATTCTTAGAGTTTGGCTTTGTCTTTTATTGTATTACATAGGAAGTAAACCATTCTTTGGAGAAGCAATTTTTGGCTTCATGTTCCACTATTGGATCTAGTGTTTCACCTATGTAACAATGTACTTGGAACCTTTATGCCAACACTTTTTCATGCATGTATCGTGAATGTAGTAAGACTTCTCTTGATAATTTTGTAGTATATGTTGGCATAATACGTATTAAGGCTAATGAACTATTTTATTGCTTAGATATGGATGTTGTTGAATGAGTGTTGTTATTCTTTTACAATTGTTGTTTATCTTGTGAACTAATTTATAGGTAATTAAAAAACTCTTTCTCTTCCACTCGTGGGTCTCCCTTAGGATAGTACTATTACTTCCATAAATGGAGGCTCTTTTCCCCTTTACCACTCATGGGAGTTTCCTGTGCATTCTACATTTGGTGTCACACAAAGCATACACACTTGTTGCCCCAAAGAGGTGTTTGGAATCTCTTGTGTATGTGTTGTAACCAAGGCGTCCTCTAAAAACTTTGCAATGTTGGTTGGAACATATAGCTATATGGGACTCCTACACCAAATGGTGTGAGGTTTAATTGGGACTACACATCGGGGAGATTCCCTACATGTTGGTGATATCCAGCACTGTCAACAACTTGATATTATTGAGTAAAATCTCAACCCTCTTACTTTGTTTGATACTCTAGTTTACTTTTTTGCTAGGTCCACTTAAGATATGACTTATCTTCCTTCTCCTTTTATTTCATTTCCTAACATGAGTGGTCCTGGTCACATTCTTGGGACTGGGGGCATCCATAGCCCCATCTTTTCCATCATTGTAAGGAGAGTTAGCACTCTTATTCCTACCACTACATGGTTAGTTTTATCCCTACAGTGAATGGTGCTAGCCCTACTCCTGGTATGTGTGGGGTAACTCAACCCATGCCTTTAGATGTTTTAAGTGATTTTTCTTTTGGAATTTCATCAATTGGAATTCCAATGACCTATTTATCTTCTTCCACCATATTTTCATCCTATGTTTATAATGTTAGGAATTCGTTGTATCCCTTTGAGGTTTTTCATTTAGGGGAGGACACATTCCTTCTTCAAATCCTTCTCTACAAAGTGGGCCTTTGCCATTTACAAACAATTCTATGGGGGGGAATCATTTCCAAGGATTTTATGGTCAAATGGGTGGTTTTTTCCATCCTTTGATGGTCCAACCAAGTAGTTCGTTTTCTTTATTTTGTCATCAAGGGTGTAATGTTTTCCCCTATTTCAATATGTCGACTAGGTCTATGCCCTTTTAAAACCTCTTTAATCCCATGCAGGGGAATTTTCCCCAATGTGGAATGTCAGCTAGGAGAAAACCCTCCCAAGCCTTTAGGAATCCCATTTGCAGAGATTTTCCTTCTTTCAATCAGGGTAATCAACATTTTAATATGAACCATGGTTGTTTAACAAACAATCCTTGACAACATAGTGCCAGTCAAAACCTAATATTTTCTTTTCCATGTTCTAGATAATGGGGGGGGCCTCTCTCTAGGATTTGGAACTTCGTGTCTCATCCTTAACTTCCATTTATTACAACTCTTGATTTTCCATATCTTTCCAAATGATCAAATGGTTTGGTATGATATAGGCCCTTGATCCCAACCAAACTTCTGTCAAAATTCTCAAGTATGAAGGGAAGTCTGGTGAGGTACCTATTGATCATATCACAACTTTCCACCTATAATTTTATTCAAGCTTCCTTATTGATGATTCCTTCAGGTTGGATATTTTTCAATGCACCCTTACTAGGGTAATAAAAAAGTGGCATATCAAGCTCAAAGGAGGCTCATTCACAGTTTAATGAATAGGTGACCATCTTCCAAAATCATTTCTAGTTTCCTATACGTTATGATGTTAAGACAACACTCTTGGAAAATTTTAAGACAATGCTACCCATATCTCTAACCACACCCATGAATGGTGAATAAGAAAGAAAATAACAAAGTTATTAATTCCCAATGAATTTCTTTTTGAATGGTTCCTGAAGTATATCTTGCCATATATTTTGAAGGATGTATCTTTTTTGGGTGTTAATATTGAGTAGTGGACCATATTTAGGGCTCAATAATTAGACCTAGTTTAATTACAATCAAGAGTCCTATTTAAAATCCTTCCCAATGTGTTGCAATTGAGAACCATTCCTACAAGTCCAAAACCAAGAACACATGCTAATCGAATAATAGGTTTTGTTGATTTTTCTAGTGTGAGTTAGATCGTGAGTTAGTTGTAGCAAATGTATCTAAATCAACATGCATTGGTTAGACTCAAATGATGACTAACCTCCCCCCTCCCAATGCAAAATTCTATAGTAAATGTTGTATGTTCTAATTCAAAAAGAAATCAACAATCTAACAAAAGGAAGAATAAAAAAATGGAACAAGAAAGAATGTGGGGGGAGTATAATACAAACAAGGCCAATGCTAATATTAGTAGTGGTCAAAAGGACCATAAGAAGAAGGTTAGGTTTCCCTATAAGATTTGCAAGGAAGACCACTTGACACATTTTTCCCAAAGATATAATATGTACTGCAACACTTATTGGCACAACAAGCCTCTTCAAGTCATCATGTTATACTCAACAACCCTTTTCCCCAACGGAAACATTTGCTATTGGAACTACAAGTAACCATGGCTCTCAATAAGGGGTTAATTAGGGTGGTTCTAATATTGGGGGAATTCCAGTGAACATATATATCTTCAAGAACAAGGTGAATATTTCAACTCAAGTTCATAATTATGAGACCCTTGAGTCTTCGAAGGTTAAATAAGCTTTCTAACCATGGAATTCTCTACAAATTCTAATTCATGTTGTTGATTTAGTGCTTTTCATGGAAAAAGGATCTCTTAAAAGTTCAACACATAATCCAAATTCCAAATCCAATCATAGTTACTCCACTATGGAGGACTTGGCCTAAGTTCTTTGTGCTATGTATGCCTTAGAGGTACTCTAGACATGTCCAACATAAAGGATCACATTGCTCACTATTATCCGGGTTTTTGACCCTAAGAATTCTTAGATGACAATGTCTGACACATCTAACATCAAGCTACATATTCCTAACTATGTAGCTCTTATTTTGGGTTACTTACTAGGAAAAATATATCTTCAAGATGGTTGTGGAAGAGGGTGCTTTGACATGCATCATGTCATTATCATGTTGGAAAGTTATAATCTTTATCGATTTGGTTCCAATGCTATTGATGACATTCCACATTCATTATCATTGGCCTCATAGGATTATTTCCTCTTTTGCTATTTGATTAGTAGGGAAAATTGTTTCTACTAAAGTGGAAGTAGTTGACACAAAGCTTGACTAGAATATTCTATTAAGCAACAATTGGGTCTATGCTACACAAGTCATGGTTTCCACACTTTTCCAGGTCCTTTTATTCCCTCAAAAAGGGAAGATGGTTAGAATCGACCAATTGACTTATTGACATGTTGACCCAACTCCTTATTCAAAATCTATAATCCCTCTAGTTGATCAGTCTTAGTAGGCCACTAAGAATTTGGGAATTCAAATGTATCTTCCTTTGATGGGAACTTTTAACTTCTCACCTTTTGTTGCATATATCATCACCATTTCTACTATCTCCACCTCATCGATAAGTTCGATGCCAATCACTCAAACACATTCTTTTCAAATGCCTTATTTTGAGGATCCTTGGTTGTTTCCCTCTCTATTCTCCTTAGTATAAGATGGTGGGCATGTGGGAATGGAGATGCCTTTTTCTATATTATAATTTGCTTATCGAGAAATTTCTAATGCCACTATATACCTTAATCCAATTCATCTCTAGTTAGAAGATTTGGATCATCTTACGACACCCATGTGAACTACTAATTCTTCCCTCTCAATGGATTTTTTGGACATGGTTCTCCCATTCTATGAATCAATCCTTGAGGTGATGAATGGTATCAATAGAATCTGGAGGATATGCACCATAGATCTTACTTTCTCCCGAATCTTAATAGGGTAGAAAGCAACAAATTTTATTTGACCATGTCAAAAAATTATTATTAACCACTAAATAAACACCCTCCATGTATGCCAATGGAAACATGGTTAATATTTTTGAAATGAGACAAATAAACAACTCTTGGAATCCTAATATCATGGAAAATTGCTTATTTTTGTGGATTGTTCCCCCAAAAAGATTTACATTTACACTAATATTTTTAATTTTGTTATGTTTTTTCTTGGTTATATAAGGAAATGCCTAGCATTGATACCAAAATTGTCCAAGATGAAATAAAAATGTATGAAAATGCAAATCCTGTTATAAAAAAACTATGTCCTATAAATCCAAGAAAAACCACAATAATCAAGGTAGATGTAGAGAAATTGCTCAAGGAAGGCTTCATCTACCTAGTTCTCCTTACTTAATGCGTTTCCAATCCTATTAAAGTGGATAAGAAGTAGGGAAAAATATAGTAGATATGTATTTTCAAGATCTAAATAAGGATTATCCAAAGAACAACTTTCTTACACCCTCAATCAATTAGATTCTCAATGAATGCGTAAGGAGAAAAATATTTTCATTCATGGATGGTTTTTTGTGTTATAATAATATTTAAATTTGACTAAAGGACCAACATATAAAGACCATATCAAACTTTTGGTCTAAAAAAACTAAGGTTACTTTCCAATGAACCATGTCGTATGCTTTTCATGACATCAAGTACATTGTGGAGGCATATCAGGATGATCTAGCTACTTGTTCTTTGAAGAGAGTTGACCATCCATCAAGTTTGAGGAAATAATACAGTTTCCTTCCCCTTGCAATATTAGAAAACCTCAGAGATTATAGGGTGAATCTAAATTATTATGGATTTTATTTATTATAAACTACACCAATATTATGATAGACTTGATGCATCTACTAAAGAAAGGGGTCCCATTCGAGTGCGATGATATTACTCGGAGATATTTTGGTGCATTAAAAAAGGTGTTGATATATGTCCCTCTACTTATCCCTATAAACTATAGTAGAGTTTTTCTTCTATATCTTGCAACAACATAATTTAGCATCAATATAGTTCTAATTCAAGAAGATGACGAACTCAAGGAGCACCTCGCCTATTACCTAAGTCATTGATTTTTTAGTAGCTTGGGAGGTACTCCAAGCCCTAGGTTTTAGGGTTTGGAGGTTGGAGAGCCACAAAAAGTCATCGTGGGCTTGGAACCCAAGGTTGGGGTTTTCCACCCATCGATTTTTGGTCAAATCCATGAGGAATTTTCTATGTGTGATGGATGGTGATGATAGAGGGCATTAAGGAGAATCCAATGCAACAAGAATCATCGAAATTTGAGTTGTATAAGATGATTTTTGAATTTTTGAAGTTGCCAATGGATTTTTGGGCATTCAACTCATGTAGGTGTGAAGTGCTTAAGCCCAAAAGACATGTCTCTTAGGCAATTTGTTGAGCCCTTCTAAAGTGTATAAATAGAAGGTGAATGTCGTTCATTTGAAGACATTCAAAAGTGCAATACAAGGGTAGAAAGAAGAGTAAATAAGGAACTCGGTTAAGGGATAAAGGGTACTTCTGTTTGGCTGCAAGATAGAAGGTACTTCAACAAAGGAGAAAATGTTGTTTGGCAGCCTTTTCACAACTGTTTGAAGGGTTGTTTCATCCTACATCAGGGCCGAAGATAAGAACACAAATTACATATCTGTTGTGACATCCATTGAGTATGGGTTCCTTTGTTTTATGTAGGTCGTAAGCATATGAAGCTGGTGTGGGAAGGCCACAGACCTTAACACCTATGAACAAGGTTGCATGGGTTGTTTGAGGTTTAATAAGTGCAAAGATCATAAACATGTAGGAAGAGGGGTCTCATAAAGGGAAGTCTTAGCTGAGAAGGGACTGTGAGGGTGTGTTGTTGGGTTAACATAGGTCATTGTTATGCCCTAAATAGGTCACAATCAAATAACAAGTTGTCAACAAACTTGGATTATGTTTGCATCCAGATTTGACTTGTATTGGGTCTAGGTTTAGACTAGTTTTGGATCATATTTATTCAACCTGTGGGATCCATGTGTTGGGGTTGTCTTGGGTGTTATGAAACCCTAACTAGGAGCAGATCTAATAGTGATTGGATTGGGAACTTAGTGTTTGGTGGAGGGCAACAAGAAAGTGTCCAAAGTAGCCCTAGATCAGCGTAACAAGAAGGACATTGAAAGTTGTATGTTGGGTGAAGGATTGAGACTAATGATTATGTCTTTGATTGATGAAAGAAACTACTTTATTGGCAGATTGGAACTTAGATATTGGCCATCCTAGACGAGCATATTGGATCAGACTGTGTTCATTGTAGCATAAGTGACTTGCAAAAGTTATAGGTGGAAATCCTCTTGGAGACTATATGTGTTGTCTCTTGATGGACTAAGGGGAACTAGAGAGCAGAACGAAAGCGAAGGACCAACAGGATGAGATACACCATAGAGGCTACATCAAGATTGTCATTGTATCTTGTATTCTTGTACTTGTGGATAATTGAGGGCCATTATCCCTTGTATGGGAGCTCTAGATAGTTGTATTATATGTTGATTAATATAACGAAGTTGGGTTGAAATTTGTAAAAAGTTGTCTAGACCTTTGCATGTGTGATTTACTGATATTTATATTTCACTGTGCAAAGTAGCTTTGTTGAGATTATTATTTTGGTAGTGTCATAGATTTTAATATTCTATCCTAGACCCAAGGTCATGGAAATTCAACATGGTATCAGAGTGTGTCCAAGCTACTTTGCGAGACAGTGAATCAGAGTGTGCATATCGAAGTACAACTTAAGAGGGAGTTGGTCAAATTGTAGGTAAAGGGCTCACTACAATGTCGAAGTTGTAGGTTAGTCTCCGGTATGAGGACAGGTTGGAGGGGTTGTCCAACTATAGTCCATGGAAGGAAAGGATCAAGTTGGTCTTGCAGGTCAACAGGATCTGGGAGTTCACTGAGAAATCCATCAAGAAGCCAACTGACCCAAAGGAGCTGGAAGTGTACAAGGATTTGGATATGAGGGCGAGATTGATCATCCTTGATGGTGTGAAGGATCCCCTAATACCTCATTTGTCTGGGAAGAACACTACAGATGAGATGTGGATGGCTCTTTAGAATTTGTTCCAGAATAAGAACGAGAATCAAGTACTAGTATTGGAAAATCAGTGGAAGTCCACCAATATGATACAGGGTGAAGGAGTGACTTTCTATCTGATGAGGTTGTCTCAGGTCAAAGATGAGATTGTTGTCTTCGGTGTGACTATTTCAAATTCTTATATGGTGAGGATTGCTTTGAAATGGTTCACTAAGGAATGGAATGCATTCATCAAGGGATCATTTCTAAAGAGATTTTTCCAGATTGGAATAGACTGTGGGATGACTTCATTCAGGAAGAGTTGTGAGACGAGGATCTTCATCCAAAGAAGATGGCTTTCAATGATGACAAGTAATTTGCAGCACGAACGAACGGTGCAGAAGAAGGACTTGAGTAAATTCAAGTGTTTCAACTATGGTAAGATGGATCATTTTTAGCCGAGATGTCCAATGAAGAATAAGACAGGAGATGATGAGAAGAAGAAAGGGAAGTAGGTCGTTGGTGTTTCCACCTCTGTTGAGATAGATGCTCTCACCAGAAGGTTGGAGGAAAGAAGGAATTTTCTATGATCTCTCATTTCTCATAGGGTACTATCAACGAGGATGGATGGTACGTGGACAATGATGCATAAAAACAGATGACAGGGTCACAAGAGGTTTTCGAGACTCTAGATGAATGGGACTTGAAGTTTCACTTGGTGTTGGGTGACAAGAGTCAGAAGGAGATATGAGGATTGAGAGTTGTGTCATTTAGGATGGAGATAGGATGGGGGATGCGGGTCTAGGATGTATTTTTTGTACTAGAACTCATATATACCATGATATATCTCTCAATGATTGAGAAGAAGGGGTCTGAGGTCTTATTCATGGATGGGAAGGCAAGACTCAAACCTAGAGGCTCTAGCTCTACAGGTATTGTGCTTGGAGTTAGAGAGCATGGTCTATACAGGCTGACGAGTAAGCCTATATATCATGAAAAGAATAAGCAGGAGGTCTAGATACAGGTTCCAGAGAAGAAGTTGCAGGTGCAGGCTTCATAGGTATTGGTACAAGTTCTAGAAAATATGGTCCAGGTTCCATAGGCTTAGAGGGAGTCGAGTTCTAGTAGGAGCTTGAAAATTCGAAGGGAGACTTTTCAACCCAAGAAGAGTGTGTGGTTAGTGGAGAGAAAGGGTGCTCCTACAACTACCAAGAAGGAATCATGGAGAGAGTGGAATAAATTTCAAGAGAAGAAAAAGAAGCAAGATGCTTCCAGTGACAACGATACTTCCGAGAGAGGCGTAATCACACTACAAGGATTGTTGCAATTTTGAGCACTAAGAGTTGGGTGAGTGTTGTGAGTAGTGATGATGAGGATGAGTTACTTTCTAGTCTTGGAAGTACCTCTCTCACTAAGAGGGAGAGTTGATTTTTGAGTAGCTTGGGAGGTACTCCAAGCCATAAGGTTTGGTGTTGGGAGGTTGGAGAGCCACAAAAAGTCTTTTGTGGGCTTGGAACCCAAGGTTGGGGTTTTTCACCCATCGATGTTTGGTTTGAAACCATGAGGAATTTTCTACATGTGATGGATGGAGATGATAGAGGGTGTTGAGGAGAATCCAATGCAACAAGAATCGTCAAAATCTGAGTTGTAGAATATGAGTTATGAATTTTTGAAGTTGAAAATGGGTTTTTGGGCATTCAAGTCATGTAGGCTTGAAGTGGTTAAGCCAAAAAGACATGTCACTTAGGCAATTCGTTGAGCACTTATAAATTGTATAAATAGAAGGTGAATGTGATTGATTTGAAGACATCGAAGAGTGCAATACAAGGGAAGCAACAAGAGTAAAGAAGGAACTCGGTTAAGGGATAAAGGATACTTCTATTTGGCTGTAGGATAGATGGTACTTTAGTTAAGGAGGAAAGGTTGTTTGGTAGCTTCTTCATGAATGTCTGAAGGGTTGTTTCATACTACAACAAGGCTGGAGATAAGAAGGTGAACTGCAGGTCTGTTGTGGCATCAATTGAGTATGGGTCCCTCTATTTTGTGTAGGTCATAAGCATAGGAGGCTGGTGTGGGTAGGCCACAGGCCTTAACACCTATGAATAGATGCGTGGGGTTGTTTGAGGGTTAATAATTGCCCAAATCACCAACATGTAGGAAGAGGGGTCTCATAAATGGAAGTCACACCTGAGAAGGGACTGTGAGGGTGTATTGTTGGGCTAACATAGGTCATTATTATGCCCTAACCAAGTCATAATCATACAACATGTTGCCACCAGACTTGGGTTATGTTTGCAGCCAGATTTGAATTGTATTGCATCTAGGTTTATACCAATTTTGGATCAGATTTATGCAGCCTATGGGAGTCATGTGTTGGGGTTGTCTTGGCTGTTAATAAACCATAACTAAGAGCAGATCCTATAGTGATTGGATTGGGAATTTAGTGGTTGGTGGAGGGAAACAAGAAAGTGTCCAAGTAGCCATAGATTGGCGTGACAAGAAGGACATTGATAGTTGTGCGTTGGGTGAAGGATTGAGCCCAATGAGTATCTCTTTGATGGATGAGATAAGCTACTATATTGGTAGGTTGGAGCTTGGTTATTGGCCAGCCTAGATGATTTGAATGGGAAAATTAGTTTTGTTGTGCTAAATTCCTCTTCAAAATATGTAAAAGTGCTTAAGGATTCATGAGATTAATGGCAAGTTTTATCATGAGTTTTTGAGTGTTTTTATGTAAATTTCATGTACAAATTAACATAAACAAATAACTAAACAACAACATACAACAGAAAAGAACATTACCAAAACAATATCATAACAATACATGATGAAGGAGTTCACCCCGCTTGGGCTACGTCTCCTTGGTCCATCTTCCAATAGCTTGGTCCTCTCGATTATGCTAAAAAGTATGAATACATTAGTTTACAATGCTCAAACAACTCTAAAAACTACGCCAATGGCTCAAGAATGCCCAAAAATTCCTGTCTAGCCTCTTCCTACTCCCAAATTGGTCAAAACTTGAAGAAGTTTTGGCTCCCCTAGCTCTTGCACTATTTGCTCTACAATTTCCCCAAAATTCGACACCATCCTACAAATTTGCCCCAATTTCTGATAACTAGGTGTTGAAGAATTTTTCGGAGCGCTTAAATGCCCTATAAGGCCTTAATGCCAAAAAACATGGTCGTGTGGAGGCCACGTGCCTGGGGGCAAGGGCTAACTGCTCGCCCACACTAATCGGGCCCCCAATACTCCGCCTGCGGTCATGTTGAGTGCATGCGACTAGGAATGACCCTCGTGGGCTGGGCCCCTTTCCTCTCCGCCCATGGTCATGTGGGATTCCATATGGCCAGGGCTAGGCCCTTACCTAAAAAAAGCACTAGACATTGTTTAAATGGTGTTTTCAACCCATATATTAATAAGAAACAAAGTATGGTGTGTTGGTTAGACTTGGTACTTAGAGTTTGGAGGTTGCGAGTTCAATCCCTGCCACTACTCCTTGGACCTTAACCCAATTTTGGTGGCCCTCGGGTTGCCACGTGGTGGCCCTTGGCCATGCCACGTTGCATCATGTGATTGGCCACCCAAAACCCAATCCAAACATGCCATATCACACAAATAAACAGATGCCACTTGTCACCACGTGATTTGACGGAGGAGCCCAATCATATGTATAGTCAATATGCCACATAGGAATCCCAGTCATATGTACAGTCAATATGCCACATATTTTTGTGGCCATACTTTGTTTCTTATTAATATATGGGTTTCCAAAGAGGCTGCTGATGTGGCATATTGACTGTACATGTTGACTGCTGACTGGGTTACCTGCATATTTTATTTTATTTTATTTTATTTATTATTTATTTATTTTAATTTTTAATTTTTAATTAATTAATTTATTTTATTATTTATTTATTTATTTAATTATTTTTTTAATTCGCCTGTTTGGAAAAGTGAACAGAACATGTTTGTGGGAGCATATAGAGTCTATTTCATGCGAAACAAGTTGTGTCGGATACAGGATGATGAGCACTATGTGTTCATTCAGGTTCCACACTGATTTGACAACCTTGAATTTTGAGCAAATTTTTGGGCACTTGATCACTAGGAGAGTAGATCGGATCTGCTCATGTTCATTGTAGCAAAAACAACTTGCAACAGTGATAGGTGGAAGCTCTCCTAGAGGCTCTATGTGTTGTCTCTTGATGGACTAAGGGGAACTAGAGAGAAGAATGGAAGTGAAGGACCGACAAGATGAGATAAGACATATAGGCTGCAGGGAGATTGTCATTGTATCTTTCGTTCTTGTACTTGCAGATAATTGAGGGCCATTATCCCTTGTATGGGATCCCTAGACAGTTGTATTATATGTTGATTAATATAACAAAGTTGGGTTGAATTTTATAAAAAGTTGTCTTGTGCATGTGTGATTTAATGTTATTTTTATTCCACTGTGAAAAGTAGCTTTGTTGATATTTTGGTTTAGTAGTGTCAAAGATTTTAGTATTTTATCCTAGACCCAACGTCGTGGAAATTCAACATGTTATGAAAGTGTGTCTCAGCTACTTTGGGAGACAATGAATCAAAGTGTGCACGATGAAGTAAAACTTAAGAGGGAGTTGGTCACATCGTAGGTAAAGGGATCACTACAATGTCAAAGTTGTAGGTTGGTCTCCGATATGAGGACAGGTTGGAGGGGTTGTCCACCTATATTCCATGGAAGGAAAGGATCAAGTTGGTCTTGCAGGTCAATAGGATCTGGGAGTTCACAGAGAAAGCCATCAAGAAGTCAACTGACCCAAAGGAGCTGGAAGTGTGTGAGGATTTGGATACGAGGGTGAGATTGATCATCCTTGATGGTGTGAAGGATCCCCTAATACCTCATTTGTCTGAGAAGAACATTGCATATCAGATGTGGATGGCTCTTCAAAATTTGTTCCAGAATAAGAACGAGAATCAGGTACTGGTATTCGAGGATAAGTTGAAGTCCACCAAGATGATATAGGGTGAAGGAGTGACCTCGTATCTGACGAGGTTGTCTCAGGTCAAATATGAGCTTGCTATCATCAGCGTGACCATTTCAGATTCTAATATGGTGAGGAATGCTTTAAGAGTGTTCATCGAGCAATGGAAGCCCTTAATCAAGGGGATTGTTTCTAGAGAGAAGTTTCCAGACTGGGAGAGAAGTTTCCAGACTGGAATAGACTGTGGGATGACTTCATTCAGGAAGATTTGTTAGACAAGGATCCTCATCCAAAAAAAAAGATTTAAATGATGATGTGGCTACTTACAGCACGAATGAAGGGTAAGAAGAAGAAGTACTTGAGTAAATTCAAGTGTTTCAACTGTAGAGAGATGGGTCATTTTTCATCGAGATGTCTAATGAAGAAGAACACATGAGATGATGATAAGAGGAAAGGGAAGCAGTTTGCTAGTGTTTCCACCTCTGCTAAGATAGATGCTCTCACCAGAAGGTTGGAGGAGGATGAATTTATTATGATCTCTACTTTCTCGCAGGGTGCTATCGATGAGGATGGATGGTACGTGGATAATGGTGCGTCGAAACATATGACAGGTTCTTAGGATGTTAGGGTCCCACGCTAACCCCCTTATTCATGTAGTAGGATCGAGTCATAGTTATAGTTAAGTAAGGAGTCAATAAATCCCATATTAATAATTGTAAGTGGTTAACCCACAATTAATGACGGGACCACAGTTAGTTGCAAATGGGCCATGGTATTAGATAGATGGTATTAATAAGAACCATGGTATTGATCCATGGTATTGCATGTATGAGTCATAAATAAAGGATAGAGACTCCCTGCGAGGAGCATCGTGTCTTATTTTCTAATCGAGCTCTGCTCTATTGGAGGTTTCCCCCTCGAAGAGGCAAGTGAACATTGCTTTCTGAATAATAAAATACTTGTTGTTGTTTCTCACTATTCTATGTTCTGGGTATATTTCTTCGCATATTCTGTATTCCAGTATCATCTTGTAGGTTAAGAGCATAACAAGTGGTATCAGAGCTCTTTCCAGGGCCGGTGGGATCTCCATTTCTTAGCAAATTTTTTTTTTTGGCTAGAGACGTGTTCTGGCGTCTTTAAACCACGGGATCTGTCGTTGAGTGCATAAACCTGCGGATTTGGGGAGGCATGCACGCGGGAAATACAAGAGGTGGTACTCCCTTGTAACCCCTTCAAGTAGTAGCACATTATATAGAACCGCGCACAGACTGTCTTCCAAGTACCCTCTGGGTATATCGGAAGCCCCCTAGCTCCTTTGAAACCTCGCCATAGATAAACCGTCGGTCGTCTTGCTGCTACAGTACATCGAGAACAGCACTCGGAGAGATTACTCTCCCGTACGATAAGGTAGTCGGGTTGTACGGCTAAGGGTACGGTTGATCCTCCTTAGCTAGAACCCTAAAACATTGGGCCGAGTACTACTGTCAAACCCTTATGTATATTGCGATCTGTAGCACCTGACACTCCTCGAGACCATAATTCCCTTTTCTATCTCGAGATCACGCATAATCTCTGTAGATCAGATCTCGCAAGTGGGGTTGCAATAGCAGCAGACATCAGTCTCGAAGTTCCGAGTTAGCAGACCAGCCTTTCCAATCCATCAGATCAGCAGCAGCAGTCGGTGCCGCCGCTCAGAGCTATCCGATCAGCCATCCAGATCTCTCAGATCCACCAGATCTGAGTAGTTGTGTGGGGTTCCTATACCAGGGCGTGATTTTCGCATTGACATTTTCGAGATTCGGCTACTGCAGTATTCCTAAGAAAGGAGTAAAACTCGGTTAGGAGTTTTTAGAAAAAAAAGAAAAAAAGAAAAAGAAAGTCTAAGACCCCCCGGGACGCTTATTGGTGATCTAGCCCATAAGAATCAAGACGACGAGCTGAGAAAGGTGGTACCATTCAATTGTCAATGAAAAAAAATTCGGGCGGTCCCAAATCTCAAGTACATAGGATCGGTGCATGGTAGAAACTAGAGCTCAAACTATGGCCAATGAGAAGATCGACAAACTTGAACAATCCTTGCAAGCCATCCAATCTCAGCTTGACAGACTAACTGACACACTCTCTAAAGGCAAGGAGGAAGCCCGCGAGGAGGTGTATATTGGCAATGGACACAGTGAGGGTGAGTCTAGTCGCTCTCTTCACCTCTGGGGCACCCACCAACAATCCCGTCCGCGACCTCCCAAGCTGGATATGCATAAATTTGATGGTACTCACCCGGCCGCATGGATAGCACAAATGGAGCAGTATTTCAATCTGAATAACATCTTAGATAATGAGACTCAGCTTATGGTGGGGAGCATGTACTTGGACAATCAAAGATGGCAATGGTGGGAATGGCATCAACGTTGCAATGGAAGTTTTCTGACTTGGGCCACCTTCAAAAAAGCTCTTACAGAGTGCTTTGACCAGGAATCTTCTTTTTTGGGTCGTCTCACTAAGCTCCGACAGACTGACACAGTGGATGAATATGTTACAGCCTTTGAAGCCTTAGCTTTCCACACTAGGGATCTCTCAGATGCGTTCTACACGGAATGTTTTATCAACGGTCTTAAAGAGGCCATACAAGCCAACGTCCGACTACACCACCCTCCCACATGGTTGGAGGCTTGCAAGGTAGCTCGTAATGTGGAACGTCTGTTAGCAGCCCAGTCCATTCGCCCAAATTTCACCGCCAAGGGTCGCCCCCCACAGGCTCACAACACGACTCAAACACTTACGGTTCAAAAGGTGTCACCTGCAGAAATGGCCGAAAGAAGAATATAGGGATTATGTTACTACTGTGATGAAAAATACTCCCCAGGTCATAAATGCAAGGAGCCTAAATTTTTTCAAATTGATGCCACTGATTACAGCTCATCAGAGGAAGCCCCACCACTTGAGGAACCGGAGGAGGTAGAAGAAGACAACCACAAGGACAATGTCCTTGACAAACCAGTTATTTCGCTGCATGCTTTGGCAGGGATTTCTTCACCTCAAACTCTCAAAATCAGAGGTTTTATTAAACATCGCCCAGTAGTAGTTTTGATTGATAGTGTAAGTACACATAATTTCATCCATCAAAAAGTCGCAGAAGCAATGAATTGTTTTGTACGAGTAGTTTCTAACTTCTAAGTCCAAATTGTAGATGGGGGAACAATGAAATGTGAAGGCTGCTGTGAAAATGTCAAACTTCAAATGGGGGATTATCAGTTGAAGACCCACATGTTTGCCATACACATGGGAGGGTGCGACATTGTCCTCGATGCTGAATGGCTTCGCACTCTTGGGCAAATCACAATGAATTTTCAGGAGTTATATATGAGCTTTAAGCAGAACAACTCCACATATACCCTCCGTGGACTCCAGGTGGGAGCTCCCTCTATCATCAGCTCACATAGGATGGAAAAATTGCTAAAAAAGGGCCATCATGGAGTTATCGCTCAATGCCAAGCCCATAAACCAAGCCGAGTAGCCGGGGATCCAAGCAGTGTAGCAAAGCCCGGCTATGACTGGCTTACAATGATTGGCTAATGCCATCCAGGCCGTCGAACCCAATTCTCTGCCGATTCATCCTGAGATGCAACAGATTTTAAATAACCATCTGCCAGTCTTTGACAAGCCTCATGAGCTTCCACCCTCGCGAGGGGAACATGATCATAGCATCACCTTGGTTCCAGGGGCCCAACCACCAAATGTGCGCCCATACAGATATCCATTCACCCAAAAGAATGAAATAGAAAAAATAATCAAGGAACTTTTGGAAGCAGGTGTCATTCGTCCTAGCATTAGTCCTTATTCATCACCGGTGGTCATGGTGCTCAAGAAAGATGGGGAATGGCGGATGTGTCCAGACTTCAGGGCCCTCAATAAGTTGACAGTCAAAGATAAATTTCCCATCCCGGTTGTTGATGATTTGTTGGATGAACTCAATGGGGCTCAATTCTTCACTAAGTTGGATCTTCGCTCAGGCTACC
The DNA here is from genome assembly GCA_031772625.1 of Pinus tabuliformis. NCBI lineage: Eukaryota > Viridiplantae > Streptophyta > Pinopsida > Pinales > Pinaceae > Pinus > Pinus tabuliformis. The sequence goes on along the minus strand of CM062816.1, from coordinate 979,417,859 downwards.
ACCAAATTCGCATGAAGGAAGTTGACATTCCAAAGACTGCTTTCAGAACTCATGAAGGCCATTATGAGTTCCTGGTCATGCCATTCGGTCTTTGTAATGCCCCATCTACTTTTCAGAGCCTTATGAACCACCTTCTCAAACCATATCTCAGGAAATTTGTCCTTGTCTTCTTCGATGACATCCTCATCTATAGTTGCACTTGGGCCGCACATCTTCAGCATGTAGATATGCTCTTGGAACTGCTCCGCAAGCATAAATTATTTGTTAAGATGTCCAAATGTTCTTTTGGCATGGAAGAAGTTGAGTATTTGGGCCACATTGTGGGGTGTGAAGGTGTCAAGGTGGACCCCAAAAAGATCCAGGCAATGCAGGATTGGCCTCAACCTAAGACCTTAAAGAGCCTGAGAGGATTTTTGGGTCTCACAGGCTATTATCGCAAATTTGTCCGTCATTATGGCCGCATTGCGAAGCCCCTCACTCAACTCCTCAAGAAAAATTCATTCTTCTGGAATGATGATGCACAACAGGCATTTACAGCTCTCAAAAATGCCATGTGTTCCACTCTAGTCTTAGCACTACCTAATTTCACCAAATCTTTTGTCATTGAATGTGATGCTTCGGGTAGGGGTATTGGGGCAGTCTTAATGCAGGAAGGTCAACCCTTGGCCTTCACAAGCCAACAACTAAGTGGGAGGAATCTGGGACAATCTACCTATGAGAAGGAAATGATGGCCATCTTACATGCAGTAGATACCTGGAAACCTTACTTACTGGGGTGACGTTTCCAAATCTGCACGGACCATCACAGTCTTAAATATTTTTAGGAGCAATGCCTATCCTCCCCACAACAAAATAAATGGCTCCCCAAAATGCTGGGATATGATTATGAGATCATTTACAAGAAAGGGCACGAAAATAGTGTAGCAGATGCATTATCTCGCTAATTTGAGGAGGAAAGTACCCTGCTCGCAATTTCCCTTCCCATTCCAGAATGGATTGAAGAGGCTCGCAGGGAATGGTTTTCACATCCCGGGCTCTCCCAACTCATTACTCAATTGCAGGAGGATCCAAATTCCTCAAGGGCTACTCGTGGCAGGATGAGATTCTTCGCTACAAGGACAGAGTCGTAATATCCCCAACATCCACCCTCAAAAGCCGCATTTTGGCAGAATTGCACTCATCCCCCACTGCAGGATATTCAGGCTTTCAGAAGACATATGCTTGCACTAGAAGATCATTTTTTTGGACAGGCATGAAAAAGGACATCCTTACTTTTGTAGCGGAATGTGATGTCTGTCAACGCCACAAAGGGGAGACAGTCAAAGCACCAGGCACATTACAACCGTTGCCCATCCCAACATCTATATGGATGGAGGTTTCTATGGATTTCATTACAGGTCTTCCAAAGTCGGGAAACAAGTCAGTCATCATGGTGGTTGTGGACCGACTTTCTAAGTATGCTCATTTCTGCGCCCTACCCCACCCGTTTACATCGAATTTGGTCGCTCAATCTTTCATGGATCAGATCTTCAAATTGTATGGCATGCCCACTTCTATTGTGTCTGATCGTGACCCGATCTTCACCAGTAAATTTTGGCAGGAACTCTTTAGGCTACAAGCCACCCAACTAAAACTCAGTACTTCCTATCATCCACAAACGGATGGTCAAACTGAGGCCGTCAACAAATGTCTGGAAACCTACCTTAGGTGTTTCACTTCAGAAAAGCAACATCTATGGGTACAGTGGTTGTCTCTAGCTGAATGGTGGTATAAAACCAACTATCATGCCACCACCAAAGTGACTCCCTATGAAGCAGTTTATGGTCAACTCCCTCCTTCCCCTACTTCTTATATCAAGGGATGCTCCAAGGTACAAGCAGTGGATCAACTCCTACAAAACCGCACAACCATGCTCGCCCATCTTAAAGAGAATCTTCATCAAGCTCAAAACTGCATGAAGCAACAGGTAGATCAACATCGCTCAGAGCGCCAATTTCAAGAAGGGGATCAGGTATTTTTGAGGTTGCAACCATATAATAAAACTTCACTCAAAGACAAGGGTTTTCATAAACTATCTCCAAAATTCTACGGACCATATCAAGTACTTCAGCGCATTGGAGAAGTGGCCTACAAGCTAGCTTTGCCACCCACTGCAAAAATCCATCCAGTTTTCCATGTCTCATGCCTCAAGAAAGTGATTGGGAACAATTGCAGAATTCAAACTAGTCTACCTGAATTGGATGAAGAAGGGTCAATCTGGCTCCAACATGAATAGGTCCTAGACACACGAGAACGGCACCTGCGTGGCCGCATTGTCAAGGAAGTCCTCGTCAAGTGGAAAGACACCTCTCCGGAAGATGCAACCTGGGAACCAGCCACTATTCTTCAGCAGTTTCCGCAGCTTCAGCCTTGAGGACAAGGCTATTATTAAGGGGGAGGGCATGTTAGGGTCCCACCCTAACCCCCTTATTCATGTAGTAGGATCGAGTCATAGTTATAGTTAAGTAAGGAGTCAATAAAGCCCATATTAATAATTGTAAGTGGTTAACCCGCAATTAATGACGGGACCACAATTAGTTGCAAATGGGCCATGGTATTAGATAGATGGTATTAATAAGAACCATGGTATTGATCCATGGTATTGCATGTATGAGTCAGATATAAAGGATAGAGACTCCCTGCGAGGAGCATCGTGTCTTATTTTGTAATCGAGCTCTTCTCTATTGGAGGTTGCCCCCTCGAATAGGCAAGTGAACATTGCTTTCTGAATAATAAAATACTTGTTGTTGTTTCTCACTATTCTATGTTCTGGGTATATTTCTTCGCATATTCTGTATTCCGGTATTGTCTTGCAGGTTAAGAGCATAACATAGGAGGTTTTCAAGACTCTAGTTGAATGAGACTCGAAGTTGCACATGGTGTTGGGCGACAAGATTCAGAAGGAGATATGAGGATCGGGAGTTGTGCCATTCAGGATGGAGACAAGACATGCGATGTGGGTCCAGGATGTACTATTTATACCAAGACTCAGATATAGCATGAAATCTGTCTTGATGATCGAGAATAAAGGGTTTGAGGTCTTATTCCAGGATGGGAAGGCGATACTTAGACCTAGAGGCTCTAGCTCCACAGGTATTGTGCTTGGAGTTGGAGCACATGGTCTATACAAGCTGACAGACTAGCCTATAGATCATGAGAAGAAGAAGTAGGAGGACCAGGTACAGGTTTTAGAGAAGCAGTTGTATGTGTGGGCTTCAAAGATATAGGTATAGGTTCCATAACAGAAGGTACAGATTCTAAAGTCTCAGAGGGAGTCGAGTTCTAGCGGGAGCTTGCAGATTCAGAGGGAGACTTTGCAGCCCAAGAAGAGCATGTGGTTACTGGGGAACAAGGGTGCTCCTAAAAATGCCAAGAAGGAATCATGGGGAGAGTGGAAGACATTTCAAGAGAAGAAAAATAAGCATAATTATTCCAATGACAATGAAACTTTTGAGAATCGTAGCTCATGCTACAAGGATTGTTGTTGTTGTGAGTGCCAAGAGTTGGGTGAGTGTTGCGAGCGGTGATGATGATGATGAGTTACTTCCTAGTCTTGGAAGTACCTCCCTCGCTAAGAGGGAGTGTTTATTTTTGAGTATCTTGGGAGGTACTCCAAGCCCTAATGTTCTACGTTTGGTGGTTGGAGAGCCACAAAAATTATTTTGTGAGCTTGGAACTCGAGGTTGGGGTTTTGCACCCATCAATTTTTGAGTCAAAACCATGAGGAAATTTCTACATGTGATAGATGGAGATGATATAGGGCGTTTAGGAGAATCAAACGCAACAAGAATCGTCAAAATATGAGTTGTAGAAGATAAGTTATGAATTTTTGAAGTTTCCAAGGGATTTTTGGGCATTCAAGTCATGTAGGCTTTAAGTGGTTAAGCCCAAAAGACCTGTCACTTAGGAAATTCGTTGAGCCCTTCTAAAGTGTATAAATAGAAGGTGAATTTGATTCATTTGAAGACATCCAAGAGTGCAATACATGGGCAGAAATAAGAGTAAAGAAGGAACTTGGTTAAGGGATAAAGGGTACTTCTGTTTGGCCACAGGATAAAGGGTACTTCAACGAAGGAGGAAAGATTGTTTGCTAGCCTTTTCATGACTGTTTGAAGGGTTGTTTCATCCTATAGTAGGATCGAAGATAAGAATTCAAAACACAAGTCTGTTGTGGCATCAATTGAGTATGGGTTCCTTTGTTTTGCGCAGGTCGTAAGCATAGGAGACTGGTGTGGGTAAGTTGCAAGCCTTAAGACCTAAGAACATGGTTGCTTAGGGTTGTTTGAGGGTTAATAAGTGCCTAGATCACCAGGTTGTAGGAGGAGGGGTATCATAAATGGAAGCTACAACTAAGAAGGGACTATGAGGGTATACTTTTTGGCTAACATAGGTCATTGTTATGCCCTAACTAGGTCACAGTCATACAACAAGTTTTCGCCAGCCTTGGGTTATGTTTGCAACCAAATTTGACTTGTATTGGGTCTACATTTAGATTAGTTTTGGATCAGATTTATGCAGCCCGTGGGAGCCATGTGTTGGGGTTGTCTTGGGTGTTAAGAAACCCTAACTAGGAGTAGATCCTATAATGATTGGATTGGACATTTAGTGGTTGGTGGAGGTAACCAAGAAAGTGTCCAAAGTAGCCCTAAATCAACGTGACAAGAAGGACATTGACAATTGTGCATTGGTTGAAGGATTGAGCCTAATGAGTAGTGCTTGGATGGATGAAAGAAGCTATTATAATTGCATATTAGAGCTTAGGTAATTGTCTGATTTGTTGTTGAATGTTAGTTTTGTTGTGCTAATTTCAACTTCAGATTTATAAACAAATGCTTGTCAATTGCTTCATGTGCATGGTTCTCTTATGGTGTTTGTGATTGGAAACAGGTAAATTTTATCAAGTTTTATGTGAAATACATGAGAAAAATAGCATTAAAAACAAGTGTTGAAAAACAACAATGAAAAGTACAACAAACCATCAACATGAACACTTAACACAGTGTTTTGATGAAGGAGTTCACCCCTCCTGGGCTACATCTCCTTGGTCCAACTTCCATGGCTTGGGCCTCTGTATTAGCTCAATATGGAAAAAATGATGTTTACAAAGCTCTACTACTCCTGAAACCTGCTTCAATGTGTTCAGAATGCTCAAATTAGCTAGGAACACCTTTTCTTGAGCTCAATTTGGTCGAATTTTGTACTAGTTGTGGTCAAACCAATTTTCCCTAGGAAAACTCCTCTAAAACTGGAGGAACTCTAGTTAACACTATTTTTGGAGTTAGGGCTGAAATTGGTGGGTTCCGCCAAAAGTCTACCAAGTTAAACTCGAGTTTAATTAATGTTAAGTGGAGTCTAATTAACAATAAACTGTGGATTAGCGCATTAAGCGCGTTTTGCAAAACTGTTAAGCATGGTTGTTAGTAGTAGTGGTTACATAGGCGATTTATTTAGTGGTTAGGCGCATTTAAGAATGCGGTTACACTTTATGCTAGCCACTGGTTGGTTTCCATGGTCACATGTCGACATTTTTTCTGCCAACTCCGCTCGGTTAACATAACAAATACATTTTCTAACCATTGTATTATAAGACCCACCCGCGTGGCACAACGATAAGGCTTGAGATTTGTATGGTGCAGGACTCGGGTTTGACCCCTCGACTTGCCACAAAATTTTGGTGTGCGTCGATTATGTGTTCCTTCGAGGAGGGACACGTGGCAGCGTCTGGGCTTGCCACTTGTCCCCTCCTCATTGGTCCTCTCTAAACTAATGAAAACACGCCACCTCACCACCTTACAAACCAACCACCATCTGACAACTAGCGAGCTATGATTGAGCGTTGACCATTCGTTGACCCTGCCCAGTCATCTTCCACGTCAGAAATACAGACTGCTGACTATGTAGTGATTGTACACATTTTTTTGCAAAATTTCTTTTGTTTGGAAAAACGAACAAAACTCAATATCTTCCTCATACGAACTTGGTTTTCAGAGAAATGAGTTGCGTTGGTATTGTTTCACTGAGACGGACGCGGTTGTTAAGGTTTTGAGCCATTATGAGAACTTTGATTTTTGAGCTAAATACTGAGAACCTGATCATTCCTCCCCACTAGAAGCCTTTTGGATCCCAAAAGATACCATCAATTGTTCAACAAGTGAGGGTACAACTCCCTCACCTTCTCGATCTTCAACCATTTGGCTTTAGAAGGATTTTGTCCCTTGAGTCCCACTCTAAGGTATTCGACATTCCCTCTCTTTGAAGTTTTGGTTCTTCTGTCAAGTATGAGATCCTGCTGAAGTTCATCAAGATATTCTAGCGAGAAATCATCTATTGATGGCAGTTGAACATGCTCTCCTTGATCATCAATCAAAGGAGGCTCAAACAATCTCAAATTCTCAACATTAACAACAGAGTATATTTGCATATAAGGAGGCAAATCAAGCTTAAATGCATTGTTACCAATCTTTTCAAGAATTTTAGAAGGACCATAACGAATTGGCTTAAGCTTTTTACCTTCCCCTTGAATTCTCTCTTTGCTAATATATAACCAAAATTCATCTCCAACTTGAAATTTATGATCAATACGGTGTTTTTCATGCTTTGCCTTGTAGCTACTTTGACTCTTTCCCAGCTATTCTTGCACTGTGTGATGTATCAACTAAATTTTCTCTATGAACTGCCTTGCCTTATTGATGTCACTGTGACCATTGATGGCGACATCTTTCTCAAAGATGAAGTCAATGGCAATCTTGGCAAGTACCCAAAACATGCCTCAAATGTTGATGTGCTTGTGGAAGAATGCTTTGCCTTGTTGTATGCATGTTGTATGTAATGCAACTGTTCATCCCACAACTTGGGATATTTGCTGCAATATCCTCCAAGAAGATGAATGGCTATCCTGTTGACCACCTTGATTTTTCCATCTATTTGTGGATGAAAGGCTGTACTCTTCTTAACATTTGTGTCCATCATGTCCCACAAATTTGACCAAAATTCCCAACAAATCGAGAATCTTGATCACTTACAATGGAAGTAGGAAGACCAAAATGAACCCAAATGTTTTAGAAAGAAAGATGAGCTGTTTTTTCAGCTGTAATTTTCTTTTTACATGGTGTTAGTATACACATTTTGCTGAACCTGTCTACAACTACATACAAGTAATCATGACCTTTCCTTGACAATGGAAGACCTCCTACAAAATCCATTGAGATACTCTCCCATGGACATGAAGGTACCGGAAGTGGAGTGTACAATCCTAGTTTCCTATTGCTAGGCTTACTTATTGCACATAAAGAACATCCTCTTATAAAATGAGATACATTATCAAACATGCATGGCCAATAAAAATACCTTTGGAGTTCTGCTACTGTCTTGTCTACACCAAAGTGTCCAACAATCAATGAAGTGTATGCCTCCCTTATGATATTGTTTCTTTCTCCCTATGGAATACATAACTTGCCCAAGTGATACAACAAACTATAATGTACATGTTAATATAACTCTTCAATTTGGTTTCCTTGACTCAAGCTTGCATACACCTCTTGAAAATCATTATCATATGCATGTTGTTCAACTTAACTTTCATGCAAAACAAAATTATGCTTGAGCATAATAGATGAATTTATAATAGGCCTAGAAAGCATATCAACTCCCTTATTGTAGATTCCCTTTTTGTACTTGATAACCAAATGAAACTGTTGTAGAAAACCCATCCATCTAAAGTGTCGTGATTGCTGCAACTTTGATTGTGACTGTAAGTACTGCAATGGTTGATGGTTGGTATGGATAATGGTCTCTTTCCCCATCAAATATTGTTTCCATTTTTTTACACTTTGTACCAATGCGTAAAGTTCTTTGTCATAAGTGGGATAGTTAGTTACGACTCCATTAAAAATTTCAGAATGAAATGAAATGGGCTTATAGTGCCGCATAAGAACTGATCCCATGGCGTAATCACTAGCATCTGTTTAAATCTCAAATGGTTATCTAAGATCTGGAAGAGCCAATACCGGTGTTGAATTGTTCTTTTTCTTTAAAGCATCAAATGCTTTCTATTGTACATCTCCCTAATGGAAGACTTTATTGACACTAGTCAATGCATGTAATGGAGTTGCAATGGAAGAAAAATTAGCAATAAATTTCCTCCAATATTGTGCTTCCCCTAGAAAGCTTCAATGAATTGGGCTTGGGAAAATTTAGAATGACCTCAACCTTAGAGGGGTATATATTCAACTCACCTCCTCCAGTAATGTGTCCCAAATACACTAAAGAAGTCTTGCCAAATTCACACTTCAACATCTTTAAAATCAATTGTTCTTTTCTAAAGACATCAAGTACTTTGTTTACATGCATGACATGTTCATCTCTGGATTTGCTGAATATGAGAATATAATCTAAGTAAACAATGACAAATTCATCTAGAAATGGTCTCAATACATCATTCATAACTCTCATGAAAGTAGCTGGAGAATTTGTAAGATTGAAAGGCATAACAAGCCACTCAAATAATCCTTGTTTAGTTTTAAATGCGATTTTACAAATGTCGTATTCAGCTATTCTAACTTGATGATAACCACTTCATAAGTCTAAATTAGTGAAATACTTTGCATACCTCAACTGATCAAGCAAACCATCAATTCTTGGGAGTGGATAACGATTCTTTACTGTGATTTTGTTCAGTTCACGAAAATCCACACACATGCACCAAGTCCCATCCTTCTTTGCACCAAGACAATGGGCGAACCACATGGCGAAGTAGATGGGATTATGATACCTTTGTTAAGAAATTCTTGAATTTTACTCTTGATTTCCATGCTCTCCATAATCGACATGCGAAACATGCCAATGTTTGGAAGTGGAACATCCTGCTGTAGTTGTATCTCATGCTGAATCCCCCTCTTGGGAGGTAACCCCTTTGGTTCTTGAAACTATTGGAAATAATACTGTGAGGGGGGGGGGGGGGGGTGAATCAGTATTATCTAATCAATAAAACTTTTCATTTTCATATTCAGATTCATATACGCTACTTCAGTTAAGTATACCCGCGTATATACGCGACTGTGTCTATTGTAACTAGTGTATAACCATTAAACTCATGATTCAGTTATGTGATCTTCAATGGATGAATCAGAACATTATTAGCCATATTAACAGTCAACAGTAGCAGTAAAACAGATAGATCAACACACATAAGCAACACACATGAACACCATGATATAAGGTGGAAACCCAATGTGGGTGAAAACCACCTGCTGCAATTCGTTTCTATCTTCCTTTATTAAGAAACTTCTTTTACAATGTACTGGTGCAGTCCTTTACCAGCACGCAGGCTACAACCTGCAGAAGGCTACAACCTTCTCTTGTTCTCCAGATTCTCCTGGAAGGGAGCTCCAACCCCCTTTGCTCTTGTACTAGCTAAGATACTAGTACGTAGGTGCCGGCCTACAATCTTTTCTCCTCCGGGTACCATGTTTCATACATTTTCAGACTGGATACTCCTGAAGCACAACGCCATAATCTGAAGGCCACGTTTCATCAAATTTTCATACTGGACCCATAACTATAATTGAAGCTCAAAACAATCACTACTAGCATCATCAATTACTGGAACCCTGTCAACAATACAGTCACCAGAACACAGAGCAGAACTCTACAATAACAATTAGAACCAACTGTACCATCAAAATCATGCATCAGAGTGCATACGCTACTTGGAAGTGCCGAACCTGCGTGTATACGCAACTTCATCAAGATGAACCAGCGTATATGTCATTAATCACTTATTCATAACTTTGCTGCACTTCCTGACTTCAGACATAACCAGATCATTACTTATACAAGGATAATATATGTGTTAGCACCCAGATCTAGTCCATCGGATCACATAAATATGAGTCATTATGATCTTGATCCATATTAGTTCTCATCCATCAATACACAATCATCCAACCAAGATATGCAGAATACTAACACCATTAAACAGTCATAAGAACTCATCAACAGTCAGAACCACCTGTAACTTCAGACATCATAGCTCAAATGATATACGCTACTATGATGAATCAAACCCGCGTACATATGCGCTTTTTCCAAGGCCAACCCACGTACAGATCTAAAAATATTTTCTTATAACTTTGCAGCTGTACCAGACATCAGTCATACTCATAACATTTATATTACATGCGTCACTATGCAGATCTAGAATAAACATAATCAATCATATAGAGATAGTTCATATCAAACCATTTGATCCCAATCTATCCTTAGATCTTGTTCTCCATCCACTGGTGAGATCCCTCCTTATCTCAGATTAAGCAATGCATCATCAACCCATAACCTGCATACTGGATCTCATACTTCTTCAAATATTCAAGACTTTTTCGATACTCTTGCCTAATGATCTTCTTCTCCTTTTATAGTCTTAGGCCTTGCTCAATACCACGGTCCAAAACCATAATAAATCAATACCAAGAGCCCAATACTTGGGATCAACACACTTGTCGAGATACCATGGTCCAAAACCATAGGTTCAAATACTAAGGACTAACTACCATGGACCAAAAGTAAGATTTCCGACATGTACGCGCTTTTCTGTGCTTGAAACTGTGTGTATACCCTAATTGGTATATAGTGAACCTGCGTATACATGACTTGGTATATAGTGAACCTGCGTGTATACCCTACTTGGTATATAGCGAACCTGCGTATACGTGACTTGGTATATAGTGAACCTGCGTGTATACCCTACTTGGTATATAATGAACTTGCGTATATGTATTTTCTCTTCATACTTGTAGTCTGATCATCAATTCCTTGCTACTAACCTTCTGCACTATGATTTGTCATCTGTGTGATTTGCCATCAAGGACAACACTTGTCTCATAATGCCAACAATCTCCCCCTTTGGACTTGATGGCAAAGCTAACTTGTCACACTTAGAACTTGATCTTCTTATTCCTTTGTGCTGTCCTGCATCCCATGCATTTAGTCACATCTGTAGATTGATCTAGTTATATGTAAGTGAGATGTTCTTCTATGAGAGGGTTGCCATCAAGTACAACACATGCATCATAATGCCAATAATCTCCCCCTTTGGACTTAATGGAAACAACACCAAATCACTCTCCCCCTTTGACATCAATGGCAAAGAGCAAACCAAGATATTCTCTTTCCAAGATAAGCATTTCGTTGTTCATACTCCCCCTGAGTACCTGCTGAACTCTTTGAATGAGCTCCCCCTTTGTATATGCCAGGGTGTACCAATCTGTCCATGCTCCCCCTGAGTATATGCCGAGTCTCTGTATTGCTGAAGTGTGCTGTTCATGCTCTTCCTGACTGTAGACAAGATCTACAAAAAGGTGTTATTCAAGAAGAACCATGACTTATACATCTTAAAAAACCTTCCGATCACCAAAATACTCAATACATACATCCATTTCCCAACCAAGTGGGGATATACTAGAATTGACTCATCCACCCAACCAAGTGGGAATACATCAAAAGTTTACACATGATAAAACAAGAACATTACATCTTCATCCCAGGCATAGTGGGGAAACCAATATAGGTCGTTACATGACCTTGACCCCATGAAAGAGATACCACAAAAGAGATATAGAGACGAAATATCTAGAGCAAGACTTATGAAAGTCACCAATAACTACTATTAGCAGCTTCTGACAATCACTCTATATATCAGCAACCATGTTCTCCTTCTGTTCTTCTTTCTGCAGCTGATCCACCTGAACCAAAACAGCTTGAGTACTTGAACCAAAAGCTTCTAAGGTAATGTCAACAATGCATTATTAGAAGATTATCTGCTCCCCCTGAACCTGTGCCAGATGGACTCTGACAGACCCATATCAGACTCTCTGCAACCAGAGTCTGTCCCTGCTGATTTCCTTCAAAACACCATATACGCGTCTGCACCTACATAAATCGGCGTATGTACGCGGATACCCCTCATCCAACTCACGTACACTAATTTCCATATCAACAACCTGTAAATGTCCTGTAACAAGGTATGTCTGAACATAGATGTCAACTCATCCTTTTAAAACATCATCATGAAATCATTCACATTATATCATATGTGAAACCACCATAGCTAATTCATCAACATCAAGCTCTACATGATCCAAGTATCATTACTTGGGAACATCTGCATCAATCAACATATGTAAGTATCAACCTACCATCATATAGATACGAACTCATCATCATGTCTCCAATGAAGCGACTTTGAGTAGTCATCCATGTATCAGCACTATGCATCTTGAGCTCAAGCTCTTTTGACAAAACTTCTTGATATCATCAACAGCAACAATCCTTATCCACATGAGTGCCTGCATCATAACTGTATGATCTTTATGCATATGACAACAACAGTATATGAGTGACTCATCATCAAGTGAGGAAGATGTGTATTCAAGCTTTGTACTTCTCCTTATCCTTATGAAGATCACCATGTAAGCACCATATATGCATCATCAAAGAATCAACCATAAATCTGATCTGAACTTATGTAACTTCAAGAATCATATGAGAGTTTATCATAGACAACTCACAACCACATCATAACAAGATATATCATTTAGCCATATAAGTATCATCACCAAGGACTATTAATCCATAATGCCAACAATGCATTATTAAAGGCATATGCTCCCCCTCAACTTGAGCCATCTGTTTACTGTTAGATCTGATCATGCACATATTAGTAATAAGCATCAAGACATCATCATCAAGTTAGGATCAAACCCTTCTAAACATCTTACAAGTATCAAGATATTTCCACACATCCTCAGCAGACTGTAAATATTATCAAACAGAGAAAATAATGGACTGAAACATAACAAATCCTTTTCCTGAACCTGTCCCTACTGCATTTCTTCAGATAATCATATACGCGACTGTGCAGCATCCAACTCACGTATATACGCGACTTCCCTTTATGGAACTTGTGTATGAGATTCAGGACAATGAAGTTTTATACTTTCAGCTCCCTCTGAGTTTGTTATGTCTGTGTTGTGCTGTGTCTGAGTACATTGTGCTGTGCCACATCTTTCTGACTGTACTTCCTTCTTCTTCCATATCTTCAAGTGTGATGTTGTTTTCTCCTTTTGGTGTGATGTCTGTACTTTGTTCCTGCATTCCTTTGCTATATGTCCAAGCTTGTTACATGCATAACATCTTACATGTTTCATATTTCTCCTGTAGCAATCAGCAACTTTGTGACCAAACACATTGCAAGCAAAGCAATATCCATTAAAGTACCTTGAATGTGATGATCTTTCTACATGATGGTCTTGAACCCTTCTTCTTCCACATCTAGCTGCAACATGTCCAAGGTTATGACATACATAACATTCAACATTATTCATAGGAGGAGTAAAATATTTTCTTTGAGGAGTCTCTTTCCTTGATTGTTGATGGGGTTGACCTTTCATCACCTTGTTGATCATTTTAGATTTCTCTTTAGAGTTCCTTGCCTCACCTTGTGAACTAGATTCACCTTCAACAAATTCATGAAAACCAAGACCAGTCTTGATAGCAGGAGACCTTTGAATACTAAGAATATCATCCAAGGCTTTAGTACTATCTTGAAATCTCAACAGTTTATCCTTTTCTTCTAATTTACCTTTCAAGATATTTACCTCAACTTGAAGTTGTTCCTCCTTTTCTAGACATTGCTTCTTCATGTTTTCTTCACCTTTCCTTCCTTCTTCCAACTGATGCCTTAGTTTGAGAATCTCCTTTTCTTGTTCTTGATTCAGATCCTGCTGCATTTGATGAATTCTGAAGGCACATTCCAGTTGATATTTTAAGCTGATATCTTCGTTTACCTGTTTTTTAATAGCTTGGAGTAGATCTTTATTCTGCTTCTTTGATTCTTCAAGATCTTCCTTTAGCGAGCGGATCGTGGCTTCAAGACTTTCATAGTAACTGGATCTATCTCTGAGTTTCTTGATGGTTGTGCTTCTTTCATTGACTTCATCTCTTAATGATGTCACTTCACCCTGCAACTTTTGACATTGATTTTCCTTGTCCTTGAGTAACTTTCTTACCTTGTTTCCTTCCTCTGATTGAGCTTTTAGTTTGGTAACTTCTTCTTTGAAAGCACATTCCCTTTTGTTCAATAGATCTTGTTGATCTTTAATTTTGTCTGTAAGCATTCTAAATACTGCCTCTATTTGATACTTTTCTTGCTCACCCATAAAAGCAAATTCAGTTGCTTCACTATCACTTTCATCTTTTCCAAATGGATAGATAGCTGTAACATCAGAAGATAGCAAATTCATACCTGATAGTTCATCTTCATTCTGAAATGATTATGAATCTGATTCTGAATCTGAAGAGCTTCTTATACCTAATCCCCAATCGTTCTCCCACTGTCATAGTTCTTCTGAGATGTCTTCTTCTTCTTAGGTGCTTTCTTCTTAAGCTTCTTTCCCATAGTTCCACGGATCTCCTTCCAGCGATCAAGCTTCTACCAAAGGACCTGCTCTGATACCAATTGTTGGAAATAATACTGAGAGGGGGGGGGTGAATCAGTATTATCTAATCAATAAAATTTTTCATTTTCATACTCAGATTCATATACGCTACTTCAGTTAAGTATACCGGCATATATACGCGACTGTGTCTATTGTAACTAGCGTATAACCATTAAACTCATGATTCAGTTATGTGATCTTCAATGGATGCATCAGAACATTATTAGCCATATTAACAGTCAACAGTAGCAGTAAAACAGATAGATCAACACACATAAGCAACACACATGAACACCATGATGTAAGGTGGAAACCCAATGTGGGTGAAAACCACCTGCTGCAATTCGTTTCTATCTTCCTTTATTAAGAAACTTCTTTTACAATGTACTGGTGCAGTCCTTTACCAGCACACAGGCTACAACCTGCAGAAGGCTACAACCTTCTGTCGTTCTCCAGATTCTCCTGGAAGGGAGCTCCAACCCCCTTTGCTCTTGTACTAGCTAAGATACTAGTACGTAGGTGCCGGCCTACAATCTTTTCTCCTCCGGGTACCACGTTTCATACATTTTCAAACTGGATACTCCTGAAGCACAATGCCATAATCTGAAGGCCACGTTTCATCAAATTTTCATACTGGACCCATAACTATAATTGAAGCTCAAAACAATCACTACTAGCATCATCAATTACTAAAACCCTGTCAACAATACAGTCACCAGAACACAGAGCAAAACTCTGCAATAACAATCAGAACCAACTGTACCATCAAAATCATGCATCAGAGTGCATACGCTACTTGGAAGTGCCGAACCTGCGTGTATACGCAACTTCATCAAGATGAACCAGCGTATATGTCATTAATCACTTATTCATAACTTTGCTGCACTTCCTGACTTCAGACATAACCAGATCATTACTTATACAAGGATAATATATGTGTTAGCACCCAGATCTAGTCCATCGGATCACATAAATATGAGTCATTATGATCTTGATCCATATTAGTTCTCATCCATCAATACACAATCATCCAATCAAGATATGCAGAATACTGACACCATTAAATAGTCATCAGAACTCATCAACAGTCAGAACCACCTGTAACTTCAGACATCATAGCTCAAATGATATACGCTACTATGATGAATCAAACCCACGTACATACGCACTTTTTCCAAGGCCAACCCGCGTACAGATCTAAAAATATTTTCTTATAACTTTGCAGCTGTACCAGACATCAGTCATACTCATAACATTTATATTACATGCGTCAGTATGCAGATCTAGAATAAACATAATCAATCATATAGATATAGTTCATATCAAACCATTTGATCCCGATCTATCCTTAGATCTTGTTCTCCATCCACTGGTGAGATCCCTCCTTAGCTCAGATTAAGCAATGCATCATCAACCCATAACCTACATACTGGATCTCATACTTCTTCAGATATTCAAGACTTTTTCGATACTCTTTCCTAATGATCTTCTTCTCCTTTTATAGTCTTAGGCCTTTCTCAATACCACGGTCCAAAACCATAATAAATCAATACCAAGAGCCCAATACTTGGGATCAACACACTTGTCAAGATACCATGGTCCAAAACCATAGGTTCAAATACCGAGGACTAACTACCATGGACCAAAAGTAAGCTTTCCGACATGTACGCACTTTTCCGTGCATGAAACTGTGTGTATACCCTACTTGGTATATAGTGAACCTGCGTATACGCGACTTGGTATATAGTGAACCTGCGTGTATACCCTACTTGGTATATAGCGAACCTGCGTATACGCGACTTGGTATATAGTGAACCTGCGTGTATACCCTACTTGGTATATAGTGAACCTGCGTATATGTATTTTCTCTTCATACTTTGATCATCAATTCCTTGCTACTAACCTTCTGCACTATGATTTGTCATCTGTGTGATTTTCCATCAAGGACAACACTTGTCTCATAATGCCAACAGAAACATCTTGCCATGATTGCTTACCACATCAAACAAATCAGATTTTAATTTGTCATCACAACCTTCAAAAGATTCATAATCAATATCATTCCTTTTCTTGATCATGAGAAGCACAAAATTTTTACTTGCATTTACTAGTCTCTTCATCTGCCCTGCATTAACCAAAGAAATGTTTATCTTTTTGCGATGGGCTCTCACAATGTACTCCACTCCATTCTTGAGCAGTAAGTATTTGTTCTCATGGCGATAAAATAATTCTTTCCTATCATACAAATATGGACTACCCAAAATGATTCTTGATATGTCAAGTGGAGCTACATCTAGCTCAACTTCATCAATGAACTTTTCAGTAATGGCAAACTTGAATAAACACTTCCTTGCAACCTGTAAATTTGCATTATTGACTATCCAACCAATGGATATGACTTATGATGAGGTACAGTTTCAAGGTTAAGATTTTTGACCAAGTCTTTTGAAATTAAGTTTGATTGTGACCCACTATCAAATAATGCATCAATCTTTGTATGATTTGAAATTACCCTTACATGGAACAATTCTATTCTTGATTCTTAATTTGGAGTGTTGTTTTGACTATGTGAGGAACTAGTGCTTGTAACAACTTCCTTCATTTTGTGACCATGGCTGAAATCTTGGTCTCATCACCAAAATCTGATCCATGATCATGTTGTGTGGTAGCGATCGTCTTTTGTTTTCCCTTATTGTTTTGTTTCTTAGGCCTTAGTTCAGGATGTAATTTCCAACAATGGGCTTCATCATGCCCAAATTTGGAACAGTGTTGGCATATAGTTTTCTCCCCTTCTCTATTCACACTTGCATTCTTCTTTCCTTTTCCTTTTCCACCCTTCTCTTTCTCCTTAATGGCTTCTTCCTACTACCCTCTTCCTGAATGTTCTTTCCTCTTGGTTCAAGGTGTGTGGCTTTCACACATACCTCATACAAATTGCTTGGATTGAACATAATGATATTATGTTTTAAGTAGGAATGTAAACCCCCAATATATTTCAACAATGTATCTTGGGAATTCAAGTTTACTCCTAACAACAAAGCCCTCTTTCTAAACTCCTGGGTATAGTCTTGAACTATTTGGCCCTTGAGCTGCCTAAAATTCTACCAACTCGTAATGGCTTTTTGCATATAGGATAAAGGATGAAACTATATTTTAATTTCAGAAACAAATTCAACCCAAGAAATGGATATCTTACCATGAATTCACATTTCCTCTTGAGTCTTTGCTTCCCACCAGAATAGGGCTGCTCCTTCTAGCCTCAATGAAGCCAACTGGATCTTTATGTGATCTTCTTGAAGGTTTTGAATTTTGTAGTAAACCTCCAATTTTTTAATCCAGTTGTCTAAATTTTTTTCATTCACCTCACCATTATACATGGGAAGTTCAAACTTAATGTCCAATTTGACTAAGGGAGTTTTTTCCTTTGGGAATTTTGAATGAGTATGAGCAGTTTTTGTGGTGGAAGTGGAAGATGTTTCTATTTGATATGGCGAGGATGATGAAGGTGATGAGGAAGATGATGAAGATGGTGGAGATGGAGGTGGATTTCCTCCACCACCCTTTGAATCCTTCTTCTCATATTTTTTCATCTCCCGAGCTTCCTTCTCCATATGGAGGCTTAGAACTCTCCCCAGCCATTCTATTGTTCCTCTCTTCATAGAGGACTCTAACCATCTTAGTTAAAGTATAGAAAGATTTCTTGAATGCTTCCTCTTATGAAGAAAGACCTCCAGTCTCTCTTTCTCCAGGCATGATGGCTGTGGATTCAAGCTTAGTTTCTGGTACTGCTTGTACCTCTTCAATCTCAATTGAAGGTAAAACTTGAGGTTCTTCAAGTGCAGCTGGAATTGGAGCTTTGGGTGGAGATTTTGGCTTTATGGCTCTTCTTCTTCTAGGCATTACCTCAGGAGTTGTAACCAACAGTTTCCCTTCTCCTCTCTACAAATTTAACCTTTTAAGCATCACAATTTTGCAACCATTAAAACCCTACTTGCACAAAACTCAAGCAATCAAGCAAATAAACCTTTGCTCTAATACCAACTTGATTTGTTGTTGAATGTTAGTTTTGCTGTGCTAATTTCAACTTCAAATTTATAAACAAATTCTTGTCAATTGCTTCATGTGCATGGTTCTCTTATGGTGTTTGTGATTGGAAACAAGTAAATTTTATCAAGTTTTATGTGAAATACATGAGAAAAATAGCATAAAAAACAAGTGTTGAACAACAACAATGAAAAGTACAACAAACCATCAACATGAACACTTAACATAATGTTTTGATGAAGGAGTTCACCCCTCCTGGGCTACATCTCCTTGGTCCAGCTTCCATGGATTGGGCCTATGTATTAGCTCAATATGGAGAAAACAATTTGTTTACAAAGATCTACTGCTCCTAAAACCTGCTTCAATCTATTCAGAATGCTCAAATTAGCTAGGAACACCTTTTCCTGAGCTCAATTTGGTTGAATTTTTCTCCAGTTGTGATCAAAATAGTTTTCCTTAGGAAAACTCCTCTAAAAATGGAGGAACTCTAGTTAATCCCGCTATTTTTGGAGTTAGGGCCAAAATTTGTGGGTTCCTCCAAAAGTCTGCCAAGTTAAACTCGAGTTTAATTAATGTTAAGTGGATTTTAATTAACAATAAATTGTGGATTAGCGCAGTAAGCGCATTTTGCAAAACCGTTAAGCATGGCGGTTAGTAGTAGTGGTTACATAGGTAGTTTATTTGGTGGTTAGGTGCATTTAAGCACACATTTACACTTTATGCTAGCCACTGGTTGGTTGTCATGGTCACATGTCGGCGGTAACCACCAATGGTTTTTCTGCCAACTCTGCCCGGTTAACATAACAAATACATTTTCAAACCATTGTATTGTAAGACCCATCCACATGGAACAATGACAAGGCTTGAGATTTGGATGGTGTAGGTCCCAGGTTCAAACCCCAGACCTACCACAAAATTTTGGTGCATGCCAATTATGTGGTCCTTTGTGGAGGCACATGTGGCGGCATCTGGGATTGCCACTTGTCTCCTCCTCATTAGGCTTCTCTAAACCAATGAAAACACGCCACATCACCACCTTACAAACCAACCACCATTTGACACTTGGAAAGCTATGATTCAACATTGACCATCCGTTGACCCTACCCAGTCAACTGCCATGTCAGAAGTATGGACTACTAACTGTGCAGTGGCTGTACACATTTTTTTGCAAAATTTCTTATGTTTGGCAAAGCAGGTAGAACTCAATATCTTCCTCATACAAACTCGGTTTTTAGTGAAATGAGTTGCGTTGGGATCCATTCACTGAGATGAACACGTTCATTTAGGTTTCAAGCCATTATGAGAACTTTGGTTTTTGAGCTAAATACTAAGCACCTGATCATGGTTAGCCTAGAAGAGTAGATTGTATCAACCCGTGTTCGTTGTAGCATAAGTGACATACAACAGTGATAGGTGGCATCCCTCTTAAAGACTCTATGTGGTGTCTCTTGATGGACTAAGGGGCACTAGAGAGTATAACAAAAGTGAAGGACCGGTAGGATGAGATGCGACATAGAGGCTACAACAAGATAGTCATTGTATCTTGTATTATTGTATTCTTGTACTTGTGGATAATTGAGGGCCATTATCCCTTGTATGGGAGCTCTAGACAGTCATATTATATGTGGATTAATATAGCGAAGTTGGACTAAAATTTTAAAAAAAATTCTATATTTGTGTATCTGTGATTTACTTTTATTTATATTCCATTGTGCAAAGTAGAATTTTTTAGATTCTTGGTTTGGTAGTGTTAGATATTTTAAGATTCTATCCTAGACCCAAGGTTGTGGAAATTCAACATAGTATCATAACATGTTTGACCTTACCTTGGGAGACAGTGAATCAAAGTGTGCACAACAAAGTACAACTTAAGAGGGAGTTGGTCACATTGTAGGTAAAGGGCTCACTACAATGTAGAAGTTGCAGGTTGGTCTCCGGTATGAGGATATGTTAAGGGGGTTGTCCAACTATAGTCCATGGAAGGAAAGGATCAAGTTCGCCTTGTAGGTCAACGAGATTTAGGATTTCATCGAGAAAGTCATCAAGAAGACAAATTACCCCAAGGAGTTGTAAGTGTGTGAGGATTTGGATAGGAGGGTGAGATTGATCATCCTTGATGGTGTGAAGGATCCCCTAATACCTCATTTCTCCGGGAAGAACACTACACACTAGATGTGGATGGCTCTTCAGAATTTATTCCAGAATAAGATCGAGAACCGTGTACTGGTATCGGAGGATAAGTTGAAGTCCACCAAGATGATACAACGTGAAGGAGTGACTTTTTATCTCATGAGGTTGTCTCAGGTGAAAGATGAGATTGTTGTCGTCGGTGTGACTATTTCATATTCTGATATGGTGTGGATTGCTTTTAAATGGTTCACTGAGGAATGGAAGCCCTCCATCAAGGGGATCGTTTCCAGAGAGAAGGTGCAAGACTGGAATAGACTTTGGGATGACTTCATTCAGGAAGAGTTGTGAGACGAGGATCTTAATCCAAAGAAGAAGGATTTCAATGATTATGTGGCACTTGCAGCAGGAATGAAGGGTAAGCAAAAGAAGCACTTGAGTAAATTTAAGTGTTTCAAGTGTGGCGAGATGGATCATTTTTCGTCGAGATGTCCATTGAAGAATAAGATGAGATATGACAAGAAGAAGAAAGGGAAGTAGGTATTCAGTGTTTCCACCTCTGTTGAGATAGAAGCTCTCACAAGAAGGTTGGAGGAGGAGGAATTTTTTATGATCTCTCATTTCTCACAGGGTATTATCGATGAGGATGGATGGTACGTGGATAGTGGTGTGTCAAAACATATGACAGGGTCATAGGAGGTTTTCAAGACTCTAGTTGAATGGGACTCGAAGTTGCACATGGTGTTTTGTGACAAGAGTCAGAAGGAGATCCAAGGATCGGGAGTTGTGCCATTCAAGATGGAGACAAGGCTGGTGATGTGGGTCCAAGATGTACTATTTGTACCAGGACTTAGATATAACATGATATCTATCTCTATGATCAAGAAGAAGGGATTTGAGGTCTTATTCTAGGATGGGAAGGGAAGAATTAGACCCAGAGGCTCTAGCTCCTGAGGTATTGTGCTTGGAGTTAGAGAGCATGGTCTATATGAGCTGGTAGATAAGCCTCTAGATCATGAGAAGAAGAAGTAGGAGGTCTAGATATAGGTTCTAGAGAAGCAGTTGCAGGTTCAGGATTTAGAGGTATAGGTACAGGTTCGAGAGGCTCAAAGGGAGTCGAGTTCTAGTGAGAACTTTCACATTCAGAGGGAGACTTTGCATCCCAAAAAGCGTGTGTTGTTAGTGGGGATCAAGGGTGCTCCTACAACTGCCAAGAAGGAATCATGGAGAAAGTGGAATACATTTCAGTAGAAGAAAAATAAGCATTATTCTTCCAGTGATAGTGGCATTTCCGAGAGAGGCGTATTTCACGCTACACGGGTTGTTGCAGTTGTGAGCACCAACAGTTGGGCAAGTGTTGTGAGCAGTGACGATGACGGTGAGTTACTTTCTATTCTTGGAAGTACCTCCCTTGCTAAGAGGGAGTGTTGATTTTTGAGTACCTTGGGAGGTACTCCAAGCCATCGGGTTCAAGGTTTGGAGGTTGGAGAGCTACAAAATGTATTTTGTGGGCTTGGAATCTAAGGTTGGGGTTTTACACCCATTGATGTTTGGTTCAAAACCATGAGTCATTTTCTACATGTGATGGATGGAGATGATAGAGGGTATTGAAGAGAATCCAACGCAACATGAATCGTCAAAATTCTAGTTGTAGAAGATGAGTTATGAATTTTTGAAGTTGACAATGGATTTTTGGGCATTCAAGTCATGTAGGCTTGAAGTGTTTAAGCCAAAAAGACATGTCACTTAGGAAATTCATTGATCCCTTCTAAAGTGTATAAATAGAAGGTGGATGTGATTCATTTGAATACATATAAGAGTCAAATACAAGGGCAATAAGAAGAGTAAAGAAGGAAATTGGTTAAGGGATAAAGGGTACTTTTGTTTGGGTGCAGCATAGAGGGTCCTTCAGTGAAGGAGGAAACTTTGTTTGGTAGCCTTTTCATGATTGTTTGAAGGGTTGTTTCATCCTACAGTAGGGTTGAAGATAAGAAGGAAAACTGTAGGTCTGTTGTGGAATCAATTGAGTATGGGTTCCTCTGTTTTGTGCAGGCCATAAGCATAGGAGGCTAGTGTGTGTAGGTCGTAAGACTTAACATTGAAGAACAAGGCTGCATGGGGATGTTTGAGGGTTAATAAGTGCCAATATCATCATCATGTAGGAAGAGGGTTTCATAAAGGGAAGACACAACTGAGAAGGGACTCTGAGGGTGTATTGTTGAGCTAACATAGGTCATTGTTATGCCCTAACTAGGTCACAGTCATACAGTAGGTTATCACCAGACTTGGGTTATGTTTGTAGCCAGAATTGACTTGTATTGGCTATAGGTTTAGACTAGTTTTGGATCATATTTATGTAGCATATGTTGGGGTTGTCTTGGGTGTTAATAAACCCTAACTAGGAGCAGATCCTACAGTGATTGGATTAGGCATTTATTGGTTGGTGGAGGGCAACAATAAAGTGTCCAAAGTATCCCTAGATCAACATGACAAGAAGGACATTGACAGTTGTGCATTGGGTGAAGGATTGAGCCTAATGAGTAGCTTTTTGATGGAAAAAATACTACTATATTGGCAGATTGGAGCTCAAGTATTGGCGAGCCTAGAGCAGCATATTGACTCAGCATGTGTTCATTGTAGCAAAAGTGACTTGCAGTCGTGATAGGTGGAAACCCTCCTGGAGACTCTATGTGTTGTCTCATGGACTAAGGGGAACTAGAGAGTGAAACGGAAGAGAAGGAATGACAGGACAAGATACAACATAGAGGCTACAATGAGATTGTCATTGTATCTTGTGTTCTTGTACTTGTAGATAATTGAGGGTCATTATCCCTTGTATGGGAGCCCTATAGGTTTTAACCCTGTACATAAATTACCTGCATACGAATTCTAAAAATAAAAACAGAAAATAAACAATGACGAGAATATAAAATAAATACACAGAAATTTCTCGTGGACCCCAAAATTGGGACTACTAGATTAATTTTTCATTATATTCCTTTCAATGTTACAACACATATATATACATGTCAAAGCATTGATAAACCCCAATCCATTAACCCTAGATTATAACATAATCATAGCTCCCTTGACTGGATATACAAAATACCATGGGCAGAAAACCATCATGCTGAAAACCATGTGCAAAATCCATGCACAAAACCATAGGTAGGTTTTCTCACCAAATATAGGGTCCAAAAAAAATTTCTCGAGGCAGCCCTAGATCCCATGTAGGTGGTCTACCGCCCCCCTATGATGTCCTTATTGTGCCCAGCACAATGAGGGGGGGTTTGTCACCCCCCATCTAACCCCCTACTTTTCACGTGCAGCTAGTCGTGGAAAGAATATAACACACACCCAACGTTCTCCCACTTGTTTTTTTCTTTCCACACAGGGGGTCACAGGAGAGCTTAGTCATTGGTCCAGCCCTAAAATGCCCATTGTTTCTCTACACCGAGAAATCTTCTTAGTGCTCACAGACTTTGTCAATGCATCTGCAACATTCTTCAAAGTGTCCACCTTTACCAGCAACACCTTTTTATCCTCAACCATATCCCTCACAAAGTGATAATGAACATCAATGTGCTTTGTCTTTGAATGATAAGCAAGGTTATTTTCCAATAAAATTTCACTTTGGTTGTCACAATCTATCCTTATAGCTTGTTGTACTAACGCCATACTTGAACACAATCTCTGCAACCAAACCATTTCCTTTCTTACATGAGTGGTGTTTCAGGAAAAACTAGTGTCGATTCGAACTGCTAGTCCCACTAAGATGGGTAGCTATCTTAGAAACAAACAATCAAATCAATTTGAGATTTCCTTTAAGTGTAATAGATAAGAGGAAAGAAAAGAGGACCAATCTGGATCTTCTGCTTTGATCCTTGCTTGATTTCTCTTTCCCTTGATAGAATTTGCCACTCTTCTCCTACTTGTCCCGCTTCAAAGAGTACCTATAGAGTTAAAGTAACATCAAACCATCAAATCATCTCTATCTAAAACATCATAAACAATGTAGAATCAGAAACACATTGACCATACAATTGCATTCATAAACAATAAGATTAAAAAATACACGATTATATGGAGGAAAAATCAAAGAAATTTATTAATAGTAGAAGAGAGGATTACAACCCAGCTGTTTGATCCAGCATCATCCTCCCAGCACAAAAGCCGTCTTCACCTCATGAAAAGTAAGATCACCCAACAATACAATGTCTCTTCTCACAGATAAACCAACAACACTTCCTTACAAATTACAAAATTCCAGCCTCAAGATCTCTCAAATGAGGGATCCATTTATAAATGTCTTGCAAGGGTGTGAGTCAGATCTGGGTTTTTGATTAGTGTCATTCCACTGATAGTTCTTGGCTCCACTTGGAGATTTCATTGATCTCTTACTCATCCCTGCGAATTCAGAGAGGCAAGTGTCACAGGAGAAGTTTCCGAAAGATTCCATGATCATCCACTTAGCAAACTGTCTCTTCCATTTGTCTATTCTCACTCATTGCACCCCACAGAAGGCCATTTCAGTATGCATCGCACCTAGCTAGTGTGGCAGCCAGTATGCATCGCACCTTAACCATGGAGCAGTCAGTATGGTCCATTTTTGGCCAATTCTGAGTAGTTTTTCAGGTGGAATTTCTGGGAAATGATGTAATCAATTGACCATGATCCTTTAGGGTATGAAACAACAATTTTAGGGACTAAAGAGCCCTTGGTTTATGGACATATGAGTTTGGGGTTGCAGTGCCCAAAGATGTCTATAACAGTTGCCCCCTAAACCATGAGGTCGTAAATCTTTTGATGTCGGGTGAAATGCTTTATCATGAGGATCCGAGGTATTTGAACGGGAAGGTAACCTGTATAAGATACAATACAATACATCATCATCATATTATTTTCATGATCTAGCTAAGACGAGCATTCCCATGCTCAACTTTATGAATTCATTTTCATGTACATAGGACAGACAATCGTCTGCTGTTGCAGATTAGCGATTCTTTGCATGAAGAGTCATCTTCTTTTGCTTTGATGACTATCTATGTAGATTCTATGCACATTTGATGTATTTATGTTCCTGAATATATCGTAGCCCGGATGGATGAAACTAGATCCGGGGTCTTCAAACTCGTTCAATCTTTGCTCGATTGTACAAGTCGATCCATGTGAAAAGATGTTCTGAAGTCAAACATGGAAAGACATCGCCTGATTACCAGCCAATAATATAAGCTGTTAACAGGCGCGAGAGGAATCACCGATAATGATAATGAACCTCAAGGTACTATAGTACAATTCACGTGGTGTGAATATATGAGCCGATGTCGAACAACACGCAAAATCTTTCGGTTGAAGGTCACTGATGTAAACCTGTCACCGGAAGTGAGAAACTTGCCATTAAGGCATGCAAGCTTCAAAGTACTGAAAGGGTTGTTTCTAATTCACTTGTCGGATAATGAGCTGGTGTCGACAGGAAGTGACTTGTCGTAGGAGGGCCTTAATGTATCCCACATCTACGACATGAAATGAACCAAATGATTTTTTCTAGAGGTGAAAACGATCTGATGATATAAGGTTCCGGAATGGCGGTCATGAAGAATGAAGGGTGTAGGTATTGCAGTGGATGAGGCGTTTGCTGGATGGTGAATTCTCTGAATGACTTCTCTTGAACATGTTGGCGACACTGATATGGACTGGTAGCGTTAACCCCATGGATGGTACGGAGGACCAATGGTGATATGGTGAATGGAAAAACCCGACCCAACTCAATCATGGTGATGGAGTGAAAGTGTCATGTTCAAGAGCGACTTGCTACCAATAAAATTCTTCAAGTTTTCTTCCCTTTTTCCCCATTCATTGCTGACGAGTACCTCTTTATTTTTGTCAAGCTTGAGGAGGATAACATATGCTTGGTCTATAAATTTCCCTTTAGGCAAACCTGTCACTCTGTTTTTAGCGAGCCTAGCGTTAGTGAGACTTGTTCTTGTCTGGGTGGACAAGTTTGTCGCTATTGTTTTAACGAGTTTAACGACAAAGATAACTCGATCCTTTTCATGTTTACAGAGTTTGAGAAGGGATGAAAAGGAAACTCCAACAGTCCTTTTTCATGGCATAATCCCTTAAGTCCGAAAAAGTATAAAATAATACGAAAGGGATGAATTTTCGATCACTTTAATGAGCTGAAAAAAGACAAGCGCTCGATATTTTTGTTTGATAATCCCTCAGGTCCAAAAATATTAAAATATATGGGAGGGATGGCGTTCCCCTTACTTTAATGAGCTGGAAAGGCCAATGGCTCGACAATCTTTTTATATTTAACGAGTCTAAAAAGAGTTTAAAAGGGACTCGTTTTTTAGGAACGAGTGGTATTTTCGGGTAGCAACTGGTTCCAGGTAAGTTTGGAACTTCTCAAAACATGGCAGTGTGAAGAGGGTGGCAATCAGAATCACTCGTCGCAGTTGTTCCTCAAAAGGGTAAACAATCAAGTGGAAGCGTATGGTCGGCCAAATGAATGGAGGTGACGGTAGGAACACAACCAAGGTTCAAAAAGGCTGATAGCAAGGCGATCACAAAGGTTATTTACCAAAGGTGGTTTCATTTTTTAATGAGCTTGAACCAGGAGAAACTATGCTTAGTGGCAGGTTTATTTTTTAACGAGCTTGAACCTTATGGGAACATTGCTCTTGATATTGGTCAATGATATTCAGTTTACCATTTAACATGTTAGATTCTTTCCTCGATCATTCAACTTGCTCAATTGCTCCATCAAATTGATTAGAAATACACATATACATGCCTGAAAAATGAATTAAAACTAACATTTTACTTGGAGTACGTGAATAGTAACATAAAAGTAGTTTTACCTCTCATTTTTACCATTTCATTTCAAATTTGGGATTTTGGAGCTCTGGAGTGGTTTTCCCCTTCAAACTTCATCAGCTGATTTTGGGAGATCTGGTGGACTATTCTTCGCGCCGTCAGGACCAGGTAGGAGCTAACCCTGAGCTCTTTAATTTCACTCCATCTTTTCTGATTTTGAGCAAGTTTTCCCTTGGTTATGGGTCCCTGGGGTTTGAAGAACTCGTTCTCTATCCATCGCACCTATTCTATATCGAAAGGTGCAACGCATACTGTGCTAGACACTGGCCAGTCAGTATGCATCTCACCTTGCTAACTAGCAGGGTGCAATGGACGCAGAAAGGAAACTTTACACAATGATTTTTCATGAAATTTTTTCCTGTTTTTGCTCAAATTTGGATCCTAATTCATATTTTGTCCGTGACTCAGATATTTATTGGATCAAGATGGTTGTTACATGGCGTGAACGCGAACATGAAGAAGAAGACATGATTGCCTTACATGATTAGGGTACTGTCACTGCATTACGAAACTGTGGTTTGCTCAAATTCTTCCATATATCTAGCATGAGGCAACAAATCAGTTTGTTGCAGTATTTTCTTAATGCTTGGCATCCAATCAACCAGGTATTCCAGATTAGAGGAAAATCTATTCCACTGACAGTCGAGGATATCTACTTTTTGACGGGGTTATCGAGGCATGATGCCCCTCTTTCACTGTCGGGATCTGCCCGTGGGGTAAATCAGTGAGAGATTATATCTACCAGCTTTGTAGAGATGGATCTTAGCCTAGCAAAGATGGCAAGATCAATATCCGGGACGTCACTGATCAGTCTCTGAGGACCATTTTATTCACCTTTACTATATTGGCTAGTAGCGCGGCTCTTCATTTGGCAAACAGATCTTATGTGTAGTATGCTTTGGAATGCCTGGAACCAAAGGTATTCAACTGGTGTGAGGCGGTATTGGAGAGGATCCCACTGATGCAACCTCAACATATTTCACTAGGATTTCCAGCACCGAGGGAACCCAGGGTGTAGAGATGGGTTGATCTCATGGCGAGACATGCTGGTCAGCCACAAATTTCTTTCTCTAATGCCTTCTTTGAGTGGTTCGACCATTAGGAGATGGTCTTCTCAGAGTATCCATATGTCAGGATGGATTTCCGAGGCGACCCGGATTTGGCGTTACCAGTTGGCAAGCAGTGGGGCGTGATAGGTAAAGATGATTTGACCATATCTTTATTTATCAGTTTTATAATATTTTTGCGATTTATCAAGACTAATTGAACCCATGTACTTGTGCAGATGTTGGGCCAGTGCAACCAGTGGCACACCCAAGGGCGACAACTAACGTTCCAGCAGGAGAGGTTGTAGGGAGGGTTGTCCTTCGCAATCTGGACATAACAGAGACCCTAGAAGTATTACAGGATCAGATCGAGGGTCTTACCCTTGGTATTCAGGATGTGAGGATCGACGAGTTACCTCTAAGGCTATAGCGCCATACTACTGGCGTGCCGAGTCGATGGACTAGGCTCTTGCATATGATCGCACAGGCGGTGACATGTTATCACCAACATCATTAGTATAGGATGCTTTTCTGCATTTACTTTTGAGTTTCTTGGTTGCATGACTGATTTTGCCTTGTATGCAAAACATTATGTGAAACTATAAACAGTTATATATTTTTGATTTTCGGAGTTTATTTTGGTTAAGTTATGTGATCCAGTTGCAAGTGTTGATATGAAATGATTTTCTTCACAAATGCAGCAAATGTCTGTCTAACACATAATTCGCTAATCAATCAGTTAATGTGTTTAAGTTTATGGAAATGTGTTGATATTGAATGGAATCAAACTACCTTTCCAAAATCCTGACCCTTAGGAACACACGATAGATAGCTGGGTTTCGAACTGAATAGATGCTAGTAAGCTGTAGAATGATGAGTTGCGAATCTAGCCTGACAACAAGTCAGCGTATGCCATGTGAAATGGCGTCAGAGAGAAGCTCCATCAATGCGTTGTACTCAACAATGTTGTTCGTTGATTGACCAATACATATCCCTATGAAACTCACTAACTCGCCGCTTGGAGCAAAGATGGCCTAGGCTGTAGAAGATAGGTTTTGCATTCTACAACTAGCTCTGTTGGCGTACCCAACGAATGTTTCCAAAAATTCCGACATCTGCAACAAATGCAAAGTGGATTACCTAACCAAAATGACAACTCTTGAAGAAAACAAAAATGAAACAAAAGCATATCTGTAAAGAGATTACTACACTTGATCAAGCATAGTACCGCTTAAGATAGAACCCGTTTGGGAGTTGCGACAGTGGAATTCCATCGTAATCTACCAGCTCATAGGTTCATTTTGCTAATACTCGCTTAACAATGTAGGGGCCCATCCATAATGATTTGAACTTACCTGCTCCCAATTTATCAGAGTCCTAATCGTAGGGTAAGACCAGGTCACCTTCTGAGAAGACACGAGGCTTGAAATTTTTGTCAAATTGCACTTTGACACGTTTCTTATGTGCTTCATTAGCTATCACGGCGTCACGACGGGTTTCATCCAAGTGGATTAGTTCCAAGAAATGGGCCTCTTCCAATGAAGTTTCGGGAAGTAGATCGATTGTGAGCTTGAGAGATGAAATTTCACATTGAATTGGTAAGACATCTTCCAAGCCATACACCAACTGAAAAGGTGTAAATCTGGTCACATTTCTCACCGAAGTCGTATATGCCCACAGAGCTGAGTATAGGATTAAATGCCAATCCCGTTTTTGGACTCCAATCATTCTCTGCAACATGCGCTTTAGGACTTTTTTGATTGCTTCAACCTGTCCATTAGCCTACGGATAATATGGAGTAGAACTATCGTGGGACAGTCCTAATTTGGTAGTCAATTCAACCATCATGTGATTGCAGAAATGCGATCCATGATCTGTGACTATAGCCTGTGGAACATTGAACCTAAAGACTACATGATTGAAAAATAAGAGAGCGGCTGTTTCGCCGCTGTTGTTTAATGTAGGCATCGCCTCGGCCCATTTTGTAAAATAGTTGACAACGACTATGATATATCCATGCCCCCAGCTGAGGTGGGGTTACATGTCATGAAATCTATGCCCCATTTGGCGAATGGCCCAATGGAAACTACTGGATGCAACGGTGCAGGTGGTAATATTGTTTTGCGATAAAAAATTTGACAAGCATGGCAACTTCTGACTGCAATTATGCAATCTTTGAAGATAGTAGGCCAGAAGTAACTAGCTCGTAAGATTTTTTGTGAAGTAGCGTAACCAGATATATGCCCCCACATGCGCCTGAATGACAGTATTTCAGGACTTTTTCGGCCTCCTCATGCGTGAGGCACCTTCGTAGAACTGTATCGACACCACGACGGTAAAGTGTATCATCGACGATCATGTAGTCTTTTGCTTGGTATCGAGTACGTCGTTGTTCCGAGCGAGAGGTGTTAGGCCTAAAGGTTTGGGTTTGGAGATAGATTAGTATATCTCTGTACCACGGGTCGCTTGATGATATCAGAAACAGAGTTTCATCCACGATTGATGCTTTAGATGTTAAATCGTTGGACGACGATGGGAGGTCACAAAGTAACTCCGCGAAGACTAGAGATTTCTTTGATTTGGATTTGGTGAATTCCAGATCAAACTCTTGAAAAATGGCTATCCATTTTGAATACTTTCCCCCTAGTAATTGACGCGACAGAATGTAGGTCATAGGGTTGCAATCTGACAAAATGGTAGTTTTGCGAAAGAGTATATAGTGTCGAAATCTCTGTACTGCTTGAACAACTACCAAAGCTAGATTTTCAACATAGGAGTACTTGCTTTCGGTATCATTTAAGTTGCGGCTTAAATAATACACAGGATGTTCTATTCCATTGTCTTCTTGTACTAAAATCATCGCGATTGTTGTATCTATAGCAATGAGATACATGTTAAAGTCTTTTTGATAGTCAGGAGAATACATTAATGATGCTTTTACTAGGGAACTTTTCAAAGCATCAAAGGAAGCTTGCGCAACCTGATCCCAGTTGAAGGGTACTTCTTTTTTCAAAATACGCGTATAACCTTTAGCAAGTTTGACGTAATTTGGAATGAACCTCCTTAGAAAGTTTTCTTTCCCTTGGAGTTTCTGAATCTGAAGCAAATTTGAAGGTGGAGGCATGTCAATGATTGCCTGAACCTTACATGGGTCAAGTCGAATTCCATCCTTAGAAACTACGAAACCAAGTAACCGACCAAAACCAACACAAAACACACACTTGTGTGGATTGAGTCATATCTTGTAGTGTCAGAAACATAGAAATATAGCTCTCAAATGTTGCGGATGATAAGTCCGCTTTTGCGAATGAGTCGGTAAATTGTCGAGATATGGTTGAACGATGTGTTTGATGTCATGGAAGGCTAGTTCATTGCCCTTTGAAATGTTGTCCCTACATTCTTCAAACCGAAAGGTAGTTTGCGGTATGCGAATGTGCCCCAAGGACATATAAATGCAGTCTTCGACTAGTCCTATGGGCGGATATTGATTTGATTGTATCGGGAAAATCCATCCATAAATGAAAAGACTTTGCATCCGGAAAATTAATCAATTTTTTGGTCGATGAAGGGTGTAGGGTAGCTGTCCTTTGGACAAGCTTGATTTACATCCCTGTAATCGACGCACACTCTAATCATTCCTTGCTTTCTCATCACAGGAACAATATTTGATAACCAATCAGTGAGAGGAAAAGGGTAAATGAAATCAGCATGTAAAAGTTTTTCAACTTCTACCTTAATGGCAGTGGCTTTCTTCTGGTGAACCGATCAAAGCTTTTGTCGTATTGGTTTCACATCTGGATACATCTTGATTTCATGTTCAACGATGCTCGAGTCAATGCGTGGCATTTCTTCATATGACCAAGCAAAGACATCTCTGAATTCATGAAAGAGAGCGCAATATATTTCCAGTTCTGAAGGACAACAAGATTTTCCAACATGTATATTCTCTACAACATTAGGTTTGGTCGAGATATTAATGGCTCAGAAAATTATACAGCTGATAGTACATTGTCCCTGAACTTTAATCTCAACTGGGTCTTTCTTTGAATTGACATGGATGAGTTCTTTATGAGTGAATCTTCAGTTAACTGGTGGATCAGTGAAGCTGCACTAGTGCTCATCCCCACTACTAGACCTCCTACTAGTTCCTCAAATAGTTGGAACTATTTTAACTGACTATAACTCAGTTAATTTGAGTTAATTAATTATACTCAAAAGAACTCAACGTGGGCCCCTAAAATTTAGGGATCACTCTACATGACTCTAGATAAACTTCCAACTCAAATTTCCTAAGCCAACTAAGTCAAATTAACTTAGTTAACTATTACAAGTTGTTATGAGAATAGAATTTCGATTTAATTCCTAATTTAATTTAAGGACAAATTAAATTAGGATTTCTTGTTGCTATTTTAACGCTCCACCTTCACCAAACCATGATCTCACCAAAATCGACACCTATATCACAAAACCAAACCGAACTTGGAATGCCTCCGGACTCCATCACTATCCTTGAATAATCTTTTGTCTCCTTGTCTCTCAGGCTTTACCGCAATCCACACCAGATCACTAGGCCCTAAACTGAGACACTAGTCTCTCAGGATTTACCGCAATCCACACTAGATCATTAGGCCCTAAATCGAGACACCACCCTCAGGCTTTATCGTGTATCCCGCCAAAACTGGTCAAGGGATTCCTAAGCCTTTGGGAATTTTCCTTAGACCACCTTCGCCTTGGATTCCGAAACCACCCGACAATTCCAAAGCTCAAAACCGAGAAAACCATCCCATCACACCATGGCTATACAGAAAAATGGCAAGGCAAGGATGAAAACCATCGTCATAACCTTGAAAAACCATGCCACCAACAAAAAGAGAACAATATACTAACATGCAAATTCGTGCATGTCAAAACTAGCTAGGACTTCACACATGCGATATGTTACCTGCAAGTATTACTGCCAAAGTTGCTTGATCCTTCTCTTCCTGGCTTGATCTTTGCTTTCCTTCCTTTTCCTTGTCCTTCTTTTTCTTGCTTTTCCCTTCCTTGCTCCAAAGCTAGAATGCTCCAAGAAAACTCTAAGTGTCCAAGAGTGTGTGAGAGAGAGAATAATGAGAGAGATCTAAAACTGAACTGACCAAAAGCCATGAAATGATCCTCAAAAGCCTTTTTATCAATGAGGCCTCTATTTTATTCATTTTCCACTATTTTCCATCAATTTCCTCCTCACATGTAACTTGTGACCTTTCACCTTCATTTTCTCCTATTTTACTTTATTTTCATAAATTAATGTGCCAAAAATACCTTTTTGCATTTTTAACGCCTTAGCCATTGCCTTAGCCAATTTTCCTTAGCCATAAACACATCCAGTGATTCCCACTAGGATATCATTGCCCAACATTGAGGTTGGAATAAGTGTCCCTTCACCGTGGTCTTATTTTTCCTTTATTAACTTTTATCACATTAACTTTTAACTAGGGGCTATTACATATTAGTTCCATCACTAGGAAAATCTATGTACTATGTCTTATTTATCGACAAATTCTCAAAGAATACATTGATTTATTTTCTCAAGAAGAAATCTAAAGTCTTTGAAAATTTCAAAGAATTTAAGGCTCTTAATGCGTTAGGTAAGGAAAGGATTTCTCAACAGAGGTAGTGGACACTGCATGCTATCTGGTAAATAGATCACCCTCATTAGCATTGGATGAAAAGAATCCACATGAGGTATGGATTGGTAAGAAACCTTATGTTAAACATCTCAGGGTATTTGGATGCGATTCATATGTGCATGTTAAAAAAAAAATAGGAGTAAGTTGGATAAGAAAGCTGAAAAGTGTATCTTTATTGGTAATATGGTCTGAAAGGCTATAAAATTTCAAACCCAAAAACTAGAAAGGTTGTGTATAGTAGAGATGTGGTATTTAGAGGAATCAAATATATTGTCAAATACGAAGTCCTACCAAGGGCGAAAGAACTAGAGAATATATATTTTTAAATAAATGGTCAAGAATTAAACTCTATGGAATAACAAGAATTAGAAGAAGAAGAACCATAAACTCCAAAATTGAGGAGATTAGTTCGAGAAAGAAGGTAGCTAGAAAGGTATAGTCCACCTACTTTCAATTTAATGTTTTCTTTTTTTTATTACTAATGATGATCCTAGAATTGTTAGGGAAGAAATGGATTTAGAGGATGGAAAACTATGAGTAAATGCCATTGTTGAAGAAATGGCAGTCTTGCACAAGAATTATGCTTGGGATCTAGTGGAGTTGTCGACTAGAAGAAAACCCATTGGAAACAAATGGGTGTTTAAGAAGAAATTGAATGCAAAAGGGAGAGTGGGAAAATACAAAGCTTAGTTAGTAATAAAAGTTATTCCTAGATCATAGAGAGAATTGAGCTTGGTGATATTTTCTCTCATGTTTCCAACTTAACTTCTATTAGATTTATTTTATATGTTGTTGCTTTTGATTTTGAAGTAGAATAGGTGGACATGAAGACAACATTCCTACATATGGTATGGAAGAAAAATTATACATTAAGCAACCAAAAAGCTTTGTTCTTAAAGGAAAGAAACAGTTGGTGTGCAGGCTGAAAGAATCATTGTACATGTTAAAGATATAACCAAGGATGTGGTATCAAAAATTTGATACTCATGTATTGGGATATGGCTTCAAAAGGAGCAAAGAAGATAACTTTGTGTATTTAAAATTAGTTGGTGATCATGTTATTTATTTGGTCTTGTATGTGGATGATATGTTGTTGATTGGAAATGACACGAAAATCATATAGGAATCGAAAACTCAGTTGTCCTCTAAATTTGACATCAAGGATTTTGGTGCTACAAATTTTATTATGGGCATGGAAATTATAAGCGATAATGAAAACATAAAACTCTAGTTAAATCTAAGTATGTCAAGAAAATATTGTAGAAAACCTACATGAAATTTAGGCACCTTCACCAATTTACATTCCTACATATTGAGTCATAGGAAGTATGTCAAGACAATATTGCAAAGATTTAACATGCAGGAATGTAAAATGGTGAAGGTGTATAAATTTCTTGGAGGTGTAAATTTATCTATATATTAGTATCCCAAGACATGGGATGAGGAAGAGGATATGTATTGTGTTCCACATGCCAGTGTGGTTAAATGTTTGACGTATCAAATGGTATATACTAGACCAAACATTGCACATGCAGTGGAAGTGTTGAGCATGTATATGTCAAAACTAAGGAAGGAGTTTGGACAAAATTAAAGAGGATTTTCAAGTATTTGTGTGGCATTATTGGTTATGAATTATGCTACCAAGGAAGACCAAGGTTGGACATAGTTTTGTAATAATATTGCATTGTTGATGTTGATTGGGCTTGAGATCTAGATCATAGAAGATCTACATGTGGGCATGTTTTTAACCTATTTGGAGCAGTAATCACTTGGATGAGCAAGAGATAGTCTATAGTGACACTCTCAACTACAAAAGATAAATACATGGTAGCCACTCATCTAAGCAAGGAAACAATATGGTTACAAATATTGTGTTCATGTATTGGGTTGGTATAGTGGGCTGTGAGGATAGATATTGATAGTCAAATTGAAATATTCCTAGTGAAGAACCCAACATACCATTCTAAAAAAAAGTATAATGATGTTTAGTACCACTTGGTGAGAGATATGGTTGAAGAAATAAAGGTGTTGATAGCGAAGGTGGATACTTTGAAGGATGTTGCAGATTTAATAACAAAATATTTAAGCATTGAGAAGTTCTTATGGTGTGGAGAAATAAAGGGTATTATTTCCCTAGATTGTTGATCATGTACCCCATGGGTGCAAAGAAAATAAAAGTGGGAGAAATTTGGGTATTTGTTTTATTATTTGCATGATCATCCCTATGCATTATACATTACCTGGGCATAGTAGTGGTATCACAGGCTGGGGTAATCACAGGAGGGGTGAAGATCCCATTGTTTAGGGGGTTCATATGGGGGGTAGAAGCACCCTTGCATGGGGGTTCAGGGGAAACAACCCCCCAAAAAAAGTGGGTGGTTATTTGCATCTGTTTTTTTTTCAACACATGATTTTGACCTTTAGTGTTGCAAGGTGATTTTTCCCATGGTTTCATAGTTTCAATTAAGGAACTATAGTTGTATTCTAATCCATTTTGACATCCATTTGATTACCCCAAATTTTGTAATTTAATTAAATACATATAATGTTGGGGTGCCAACATTGATGCTATGACGTCAAACTCTATTATATGATGTAATGTTTATTTTTATTAATAAAGAATGATAGAGTTGAAGAAAGGGTACAATCGATAAATTATGATTCCTTCGGGAAGGGGAAAACTTGACTTGAGAATAAAAATTTACCTTGGGTGAATATTTCCCTTTGATTTGATGGTTAGTATTCCCAAGAAGCTAAAAGGTTGGGATGAGGAAGGCTCAAGGTATCATGACAAAAGAGGTAGATAACTTCCCACCTACAAAGGAACACTACAAATAGGTGCAAAGGTGTCTATGGGGGGAATTCACCATATAAATTGGAGATTTATCTCAACAAGGAGCATTGATGTGGCATGGAGAATTCAAGATGACAAAAGAAGCGGTAAACATATGATAAAGCTACTATGAAGATGAGGGGAGCTTGTACTCAACTTTCCTTTGTATGTAGTGGAGGAGGTCCTCTTATAGGAACTCAAACCAACTATGTGAGCCTCCCTGCATTCAACTCTATAATCCCTTAATAGATATGTTTTCGCTGCGATAAACACCATCCAAAATTTTGCATATACTTGGATTTTATAGCCTACCATGGATCTTGTGATTGGTCATTCCGTGGTCACTTCTTGACATGCTCAGTGTGGATTTCCTTGGTTGTGATGTTGCATATGTAGTTGGTGCATAATATTGTTCATGGATAATCCTTAAGAGATTCAATTGGTTTTGTGTTTGTTGTTTAGTTTAATGCATACACAATGACTCCTCCAAATAAATTCATGAAGAAGGCATAATCAAACCCTTCTTTGGACCTGGGTTCTCCACCTCAGCAAAAAAGAATGTGGAAATTTTCAAGGAAAGAGGATTATTGGGAAAGTTTACTGACATGTGGCCAAGTTAAGAAGTTGTTGAAGATTAGGTTTTTGACAATTGGGAAAATCATGAACCCCAATGCATTCTCTATTGTGGAAATGGTTACAATGCATTTTGTTTTGAAAAACAAGAAGATAAAGACTAGAACTATAAATCGAGTCCTTATTTCATGGGTACTAGAGGCCTTTTTCTCACTCATTCATCTCTAGAATTTAATCCCATGATGAAAATTTCATCTACACGTGTGGATCAGATTTCCATTCATCCCTCTTATTTGTTGGGGTGATGTCATTTTAAGGCTATATGAGATAATCTGGGCAGATTTATTTCTAGTGATATGGAACATGGGAACATTTTTCATGTGCCAGAATTTGTGTGGAAATGGGTTTCTCAAAAGGCCTCCCGGAGCTAATTTAGCTAAATCTAGATGGATGGTCTCCCCTCTAAGCTTTGGAATATGAATAGGTTCCTTTTAAATGCAATCTATGTCATGAGTATGGACACTTTGTGAATTTTTTTGCAAAAGCTTCAGTTTCACAAAGCTCTCGTAACCCATCACCTCTAGAAAAGCAAGGCAAAAATAACCAAGGATTCACTCTAGTTAAAAGGAAACACAAGAAGCATGGAAATAAGAAGAAACAACTGTAGAAGGCTAAATCTCAGCAAAAACCCCATTCTAAAAATAACATTGAAGTTCCGAATGTTCTTGAGGCAGAAGGAGAAAATTCAGAGGAAGAAGGTAAGAATCTTGAGTTCCAAATGTATAAGCCTAATAATCATGTTCCAAAGGTCCCTCCTGATTCAATTGATGGAGAAGAATCAGATCAAGAGCCTCCAAGGAAAACTTTGACAATGGAAAAGTTATCCCCAAAGGTCTCTCCTGCATTAAAAGATGAAGAATCTAGTAAGATGGTCAAGAAGAAGTCCTCTTCTTCTCCCCATTCCTATTCAGATGTGATTAA
Source organism: Pinus tabuliformis (assembly GCA_031772625.1). NCBI lineage: Eukaryota > Viridiplantae > Streptophyta > Pinopsida > Pinales > Pinaceae > Pinus > Pinus tabuliformis. The sequence goes on along the minus strand of CM062816.1, from coordinate 979,379,176 downwards.
AAAGCAACACTCCTCCCCACCAGTAATAAGAAGCAAGAAAGATCATATTCAAAAGAAATCTAGTCCAGTCTCTTGCGGGCCAGGTTGTGGGACATCTTTTAACGATCTATAGAAATGTTCTATTTTTGCATTTTCTTGTGCAAGCAATTTGTTAAAATTTACTCCTACTCTCATGAAACAGTGGGAGTAAAAATCCAAAGTCTTAGTTTTGGAACTTTGTTCTCCTTGCTCTTATTGGAAAGAGGTTGGTATCTTAGTTTTTTTGTAAAAGTGTAATTCGTTAAGCTAGTCAAAGGGGCTCACAATAAGAATAACATATTGTAGTTCATTTCTCGAGTAACTATTGCGACCGAGCACATATTTTAATATAAAATCTTATCATTTTTGTTAAGACAAAAAGAGAGAAAAATATTTTACAAAAATCAAAATATAATAAAAGAAAGATTAAGCACTAAGTTGAGCTTAGGTTTGGGCTAACTTGTTTTTCACGTGGATTGGGGATCTTGTAGGTCATTTGAGATAGTTTAATCCGCCCAAAGTAGCTTCAATCCTCAACCTCTCCCTATGAAATTTGAACTTGTGACCTTGGGAAAGACTAAACTCCAAGCAAACCAATTATTCTACACCCTACAAGCAAAAAAAACTACTTTTCAAATAAAAGGCATCACCTCTTCTCTTTTCTAAATGAGTAATAATAAGTATGATCTTTTATTGTCTTGAGTGAAAATAATAATGAAGAAATATAATTTCAAAATGATTTTAAATAATATATTTAAAAGTAAAAAGAGTAATGAATAATGAATAAATATACATATATAAATAGGTTGGGAATAATAATGATAATATCATCTATTATTATTCAAATTTTAATTAACTATGATGAAGTTTGCAAGGGATTATACTGACATCATTGTTATGATATCTTTAGTAATATGAATGACAACATGTGTTAGTTAACAAAACGAAACATGTAATAAATTTACTTAATTAGTTGTATGGGAGGGAACTTTCATGATATTTTTCACAAAGTATAATATTAATAAATAAAGGACCATTAAACTCCGGATTAGCGACATAAATAATCACGTTTGACCCTCCTTTTTTAATGGGAATGTGTACGTCTTCTCAACATTAGAGGGGACAGAAAAATAGTATTTTATAGAAAGAGAAATGCATTAATGATTCCAGACATATATATATCTCAGTTTATTTATTAATATTTTATAAAAGAAGAAGTGCAATGTGTACGCTTCTCGACATTACAAGACATATGGGATTAATGTGAGTGATGTTAACGCTGCCTCCTACCATATTGATTGTGGAATGATAAGTAATTGTTTACATTACTTAGTTTTTACTAATGGGAAAATTTATTGATGCTTATATTTTTAAGTTTATTGATGTTGAGTTAAATTTCGATAATGAGGTTTTTGTATTTGTATTTAAATTGGTTAAGGTTTAAAATTAATAATAATTGAAATGAAATATTAAAAAAATCATCTTAAAAGTTGGTGTTATCTAAATTGGGATGTAATCTCACAGTGATTTGATGAGTTGGATACATTTAAATTATGGTTTTTTACATCCTCTTGAACACTTTAACCAAAAAAAATATTAATATTAATTTTTTTACTTTAAAAATAATGTTTTATTTTAAATGACCATAATTATCTTTTTTCTTTAACAAATGTAATAAGATTGGATATTTTATTTATTTGAATTAAAAGATATCAATTTATAAAAAGAATCTGGATGGGTTTGTTGTAAAAGATTTTTGAATTAAATTATAAATAAAAATAATTATGTTATAAGAAGAATCTAAGATGGATGGGTTTGTTGTAAAGAATTTTTGAATTAAATTATAAATAAAATAACTATGTTAAATAATTAAATATAATATTTAATTTTATATATAATTGCAATTAAAATATTAATGTGATATTAATTTTTTTTATTAATTATTAAACACATCAATATTAAAAAAAAAATTAGTAGAGAACAAAGAGTATACTTCATATAAGAAAATATTTGTTTACAGATGATTAATTCTAAAACATATAATTAATTTTTTTATATAATGAAATAATATATATTATAATAATAGGAAAATAAAATATAAATATTTTTTTTTAATAGTATAATTGAAATAAAAAAAATGTATACATTCTAATTGCTCTACCGACTCTATGATAAGGGGACTTTTAATTAAAATATATTTTACTAGCTTTAATAATAATACATTTTACCCTCTTTACCCTAAGAGAACTTTTATAAATAATTTAATATTTAATATTTAAAATAAATTTTTTAATTAAAATGAATTTTAAATTTTATATATATAAGAGAATAAAAAAGCCTATCATAGAGAATAAAAAAGCCTATCATAATTAGATAATTATTGTTAATCCTAATAGTTAATAAGAGGTAGGGCCTCCAATAATTCCTAGGAACGCTTTTTCATGGTTCCATTGTGGGGCCCACTCCACATACTTATATATTCTCTCCACAAGGTCATAGGTCATAGTGTTGATGGGGTTCTTGATTCACACCATAATAATTTAATTTAATTTTAGATGTGAGTTGAATAACGGCTTTTATGAATGAAAAATGATTAGTAAAATCATCACCAAAATCCCCCTAGGATTTCTGCAAAATTCAACGTGGATTATGTGGAGCTTCACTTCTTAAAGCCACCCGATATATATACCTTGATACCCTCGAAAGAAAAAACACGTACACAGATGGAAAATGGACCATTAAGTTGTTGTGAGAGTATATTGTAATTTATTTGGGTTAAAATGTTTTTATTTTAATTAATCTGTAAATTTATAAAAATTATTGGTAGAGTTTATTAAATTTTTTGATAAAATTAAATATTAAATTTATTTATTTTAGAAATTGAAAATTAATTTTTGAGTTTTTAAAATATGATTTTTTTTAATTGACGGATAATTAATTTTATGTCTTTTAAAATCAATTTATGATAATTAAAATTTGTTTATAAAATAAATAAAAACTTTAATTTTTATAAATTAATTATCTAAAAAAGTATCTGGATTTTTCTATAATTAATATTTTTTTCCCATTTATTATCATATTTATTTTTAACAATAAATTTTTATTAACCTATATTCATTCCTTGTTTGTTTTCTATTAATTGTTGTATTCTTTCTAATGATAATATTTGTTTTCTAATGATAATCTAATCACCACATGTACTCATAAATTCATTGTCCAAAAAAAATTTAACTTTATGGATTTTTCTATAATTAATATTTTCTTTCTATTTATTATCATACTTATTTTTAACAATAAATATTTATTAACCTATAATGATTCATTGCTTGTTTTCTATTAATTGTTGTATTCTTTCTAATAACATTTTTTTCTTCTTCTAATAACATTGTTTTTTCACCTTTTTCCATTAATATAAATTATTAATCATAATATTTTTTGATAGTTTAATTATTTAATTGTTGCCCATCTTTAATTCATAAAATTATGTTATCATGCATCATTAAATTATTAGCAATTTGATTTTCCCTCCATCAAAATTGTAATGTTTAAATCATACACTTAATATAAGTAAGTTATATGATCACATTCACCACACAAATATTCTCTACTTTTTACATAAAAATAAATCTACATTTTATTTAAAATGTATATTTAAATATATAAACAATTTTCATAAATTATATAAATTACATCATTCAAATGAATGATTTCAATAAATATTATAAAATTTCAAACAAAATTAATTAATATATCCCATAAAACTAAAATATCAAAGCATGATTTCAATAAATACTTATAAAATTTCAAACAAAATTAATTAATATATCCCATAAAACTAAAATATCAAAGCATTAGCTTAAACTCATAACTACTCTATAATTACTCTATAAATTTCATTGTTTTACAAACTCATAACTACTCTATAAATTTCATTGTTTTACAAATTTTGAAATATATTTTCATGTTTATTTATGAATTTATCATACTTCATCCCACCTTTAATACAATTCTCCTTTATTATATTTAAAGAAAAAAATTACAAAAATAATATAAAGAAAAACTATAATGTGGAAAGTAGGTCTGACATGGAGAGTTGCAACGTTCTACAAAGCGTGCAATCAAAATGATAGAGTTGATGTCCATGTGAATTAAATACTATGATAGAGACAATATTAATATGCACTAATTATTTTTAAAATTAATTATATATATATTATAAAGTTATAAATAAATAATATATGAGTTTTTAAATAATAAATATTAAAATATGTTAAGTTTTATTAGTATAATTGATTGAGGATGGGTTTTGTTCAAGGATCGAATTTTACGGCTATTGTACTAGAAGACATATTAAAATTCAGTTAGCTTAGGGTTAGTGTGACCCAAGCCAAGTGCGACCTCGATGACTTTGACGATGCACTCCCGATGACTTTGACGACTTAGATGTGCTTGGTTGCAGTTTCTCAAGCCATAAGTCAAATTTGAATAAATATAGATCACTTGACAAGCAAAAAACTTAAATATTAAAATATAATAATTAATTATACATATTGATTTTTACATTCTTTGAAAACAAATGATCAAAGAATAAATAAAAATTAATAATAAAAAAAGAAAAGATAATGCTAAATCACTAATTCTTCCTTCACATGTTTTACTTTTGTATATCTTATTCTTCATTATATATATACATTACATACATACATATACATATATATATATATATATATATATATATATATATATATATATATATATATACATTACATATATATATATATAGCTTATTCCAAGATTATATCTTATTTTTGTATCTTTTTGAATCCATATGTTAGCATTATGTATGTAAATAGAGTTTCGAGAGTTACTTCAATGGGTAGAGTTCCCACACTTAAAGTACCTTTGCTATTGAGAGGTCATCGGTTCAATTCTGTCGACACTCTTTGGGTTAGGCTCTTTGCTTGAGCCTACAGGAAGTGATCCCTTCTAAAAATATATTATGTGTAGATAGAGACATATTTTTTTCCTTTCCTACCAAAGCATTATTATTTAATATATAACAAATAAGAATAGACCTATAAAAACAAGGCTATAAATGAAAAGGAAACATTTATTTATATATATTTTTAATGTTTTTCTTCATTCCTAGCCCTCAAATATGATTTTTTTTTACTTATAAATTCAATATATTAAAAAATAATTTAATTTTAACTAAATATTAAATATTTAAAATTCTATATAAGTTATTCTATAAAATATTTTATGAGGTGGATGGTGATGTTGAGTTTCACTGCAGCAATGGCTAGGGTTTGGCCCTAGCCAACCTCTCTTCTCTTGTGTCTCCTTGAAGCTTATGGTGCATGGCTTCAAGTTGTGACTCTTTATCTTTCCTTGCTGGCTAGATTTTAATCTAGTTTTTACAATGGGAAAATATCCCCCTGTCATTCGTCTGCCTCTCCACCATTGGCATCTAGAACAAAGTCATTAGTCCCTGATGCGAGAACCCCTCCAGTTGCTCGTTTCAACTGTCCCATTTTGCCTTTTGACAACATAGGCTAGAGTCCCTCTTCTTTTTCGACGCATAACCCATCGCTTGCTTCTCCTACAGTTCGATTCTGATGCTGTCCTTGTCTTTCAACGAAATAGTTAAATCTACTTCTGGTTGTCCCTCTTAGGGGGCCACATCCCAAACACTATTCCTAACGATGGAGTCATACTTCTCAACCACGGCGTCAACCCAAATTGGTTTCTGCACTGCTTCCTCAAAAGAGGACAGCTCAATCTCTACACATCCACTCATCAGATCCATGTAACCAGTGTACCTCTTTGCTGACCTCCTCTTCCTGTGCTATGATGTGGGTGCTCCCACATTCTCTCTAGCATCATGCAATAACCTATCAACCTCTCTGGTGCACTTTCTCCCATCTCTGGAAGACTCTACATGAGTGGGTGTCTCCACTCTTTGCTCCTCTTCATGTGGCTACTCCACATCATCCTGAGGTTCCTCCTTAGGAGCTAAGAGCTCCTCAATTGCATGTAGTTGAAGTTCCCTCTCAAGAGAACATCTCATGGCCTTCTCTTCATCGAATTTTACATCTCCGCGAACCACTGCCATCCTTTTGGTTGGAAGGTACATCCGATAGTTGTGAGGTGTATCAATGTACCCCACAAATATGCCCAGCTCCACTGTTGGCTCAAGATTTTTCCATGCATCTTTGGTTACATGGAAGTAGACTGATGAACCAAAAATCTTGAAGTGTGCCACATCTAGTTTCTTCCCTAAAATAGCCTCTTTTGGTGTACTCATCCTAAGAATCCGACGAGGGCTTCTGTTCTGGAAATAAAATTTTGTGTTGAATGCTTTAACCCACAAGTGTAATGGTAGGCCCTGGTCATGCAACATCGTCCATGACTCTCCCAAAATACTCTTGTTATTTCTTTCAGTCACCCCTTTCTGCTATGGGTTATGAGGTTCTATCAACTCCCGTCGAATTCCTTCTGATGCACAAAATTTTTTGAACTCATTCGACACATACTCTCCACTGTTATCACTCCTGAGAGATTTAACTTTTCTGCCAGTATCTTTCTCGGTAAGTGCTTTAAATTCACAAAACTTAGCAAAAGTATGATCTTTCTTTTGCATGAAGAAGATCCAACACTTATAAGAAAAATCATCAAAAAATATCACATAATACCTGTGCTTGGATGTGGATGTTGTTGAGAATTATCCACACACATCTGAGTGAACTCAATCAAGGATCACCTATGCTCGACTGTCTTTGTCATGAAAGGAAGCTTTGGTGTACTTTCCCAATGTACACCCTTTGCATGTGTCTACCTACTCTAGTGTACCCTTGGGAAGACCGGTAGAAATTTTTTGCATGATCTTAAAAGTGTCATGGTGCAAGTGACCCAATCTCTTGTGCAACAACTCACCGATGTCTTAGCTCTGCACCTTCATTGCTTTCGTGCTCAAGGAAGCACAATATTCTACCTCCAACTTGTAGAGGTCATTCACTAAACCCTTATCCTCTTCACCTGTCCTATGGCTATGTGACTAAGGAATGCCTTTACCTTACTAAATATCACATCATAGCCTCTATCCTCCAACATGACAACAATTACCAAGTTCTTCTTCAAACCAAGAACATACATATCATCTCGCAAAGTGAGGGGAGAACCCGATTCCCTATGAAATGTAATTGTATCGATGCTGGTAGTGCTATACCTCCCATCATCACCCATCTCGATATGCATATGGATATCCTTCTCCTCCAAGTTACCGAATAGCTCTTTGTTACCGGTCATGTGGAAAGAAGCTCCACTTTCCAGGTACCACACACTAACCCATCATCAATGACACCATACAAGAGATGAGGGTAAAGTCTTGTTCAGATTGTGAAGCAATAGCTTCACCTGCTGCTCCTCCTAAGGGATTCTTACTGGCCTTCTTGTGCAGACACTTTGTGTCAAAGTGTCCCAGCTCGTGACGGTGAAAGTATTTGACTTTAGACACGTCCTTCTTCTTGCTGCCCTGACAAGAATCTGATATGGAATGAGATGACTTCCCCTTCAATTTCTTTGCCTTACCCACTAAGGCATAATTCTCTTCATCATCATGCTTTGATGAGGATCCGTCTCTGGTGTTCTGTTGAATCTCTTCCTGTACCAAGTCAGACCACAACCACTCCCACTCTGGTAGCTTCTCCCTCCCATTAACTAATTCCTGGTAACTGTGCCATCTCTTGGGAAGTCCTAGAAATGCTAGGATCACCAAATTGTCTTCAGCAATGGTAATCCTGACACTTCCAAGCCTATCTCGACATTGGGTGAACTTGGTCAAGTACTTCGGAATTGAGTCACCCTTCTCCATTTTGATCTTTCTGAGTTTTTCCTTCAGTGACAGCTTCTTGTGGTCACTGCTATTTTGAAACATGTCTGTCAATGCCTTCCACATTGCAAATGGATTTTCCTTACCATGGAGATTCGAGACAATGTGATCTCGAACTCCTTCTAGGATAATCCTTCTCACTTTTGCCACACACTTTCTCCATTCAGCCAGATCTTTAGCATCAAATGTTGGAGGCTTCAGAATATTATGATCTATGAATTCCTTGAGCCCATTGTCTTCCAGCATTGCCTCCATCATGTCCTTCCAAGTTATGTAATTTGAGCTACCCTCCAGGTCATACTCAAGTCTCAAACCGTAGAATGACATATTGCTGACTCTGAAGTATGAACCTGCAAATTTGATTTCACCTGCACAACAAACTCAAATTCTCCTCTTCTATACTATCTTCAGCTCTAATACCATGTATATTTTTACTGTAGATTCAACAACTTATGTGATATGCTAAAACACAAGACAAGAATCTACTCTACTCTTCAGTGGAAACCAAAATTGATCGATGAAAACCGTAAGCAAAAAAGGAAGAATTTCAATCGCACATAACTTAATATTTCTCTAGGGAAAGCAACTGCTCAAAACCCCCACTATCTATACTACATTAACTAGAAGGTCCGGGAAGAAAATACAATGCTTGTTCAACCTGAAAAATTCATGCACAAGTACAATCTATCTCCCTACCTCACAAGCCAGCTCAAGCCAACACTTAGCCAATTCTGCTGCCTTCCAAGCCCCTACTTCCTTGCGTAATTCCTGAGAGAATCAGCCCATATTTAATTGGGAAATTCTCTCTCCATAGCTACGCAATCCATCCATAGACCCTCAACTGATTGCATGCACCATCTGTACAACTCGGAAAATTATGCAGCTGGTAGTACATTGTCCCTGAACTTTAATCTCAACTGGATCTTTTTCTGAACTGACATGGATGAGTTATTTGTGAGTGAATCTTCAGTTAACTGGTGGATCAGTGAAGTTTCACTGGTGCCCATCCCCACTACTAGACCTCCTACTAGTTCCTCAAACAGTTGGAACTATTTTAACTGACTATAACTCAGTTAAACTGAGTTAATTAATTATACTCAAAAGAACTCAACCTGGGCCCCTAAAATTTAGGGGTCACTCTACATGACTCTAGATAGACTTCCAACTAGAATTTCCTAAGCCAACTAAGTCAAATTAACTTAGTTAACTATTACAAGTTGTTATGAGAATAGAATTTCGATTTAATTCCTAATTTAATCTAAGGACAAATTAAATTAGGATTTCTTGTTGCTATTTTAACACTCCACCTTCACCAAACCGTGATTTCACCAAAACTAGCACCTAGATCACAAAACCAAACCGAACTTGGAATGTCTTCGGACTCCATCACTATCCTTGAATAATTTTTTGTCTCCTTGTCTCTCAAGCTTTACCGCAATCCACACTAGATCACTAGGCCCTAAACCAAGACACTAGTCTCTCAGGATTTATTGCAATCCACACTGGATCACTATGCCCTAAACCGAGACACCACCCTCAGGCTTTATCGTGTATCCCGCCAAAACTGGTCAAGGGATTCCTAAGCCTTTGGGAATTTTCCTTAGACCACCTCTGCCCTGGATTCCGAAACCATCCGATAATTCCAAAGCTCAAAACTGAGAAAACCATCCCATCACACCATGGCTATACAGAAAAAGGCAAGGCAAGGATGAAAACCATTGTCATAACCTGGAAAAACCATGCCACCAACAAAAAGAGAACCATATACCAACATGCAAATCCGTGCATGTCAAAACTATCTAGGAAATCACACATGCGATATGTTACCTGCAAGTATTCCTGCTGAAGTTGCTTGATCCTTCTCTTCCTGGTTTGATCTTTGCTTTCCTTCCTTTTCCTTGTCCTTCCTTTGCTTCCTTTTCCCTTCCTTGCTCCAAAGCTAGAATGCTCCAAGAAAACTCTAAGTGTCCAAGATTGTGTGAGAGAGAGAATAATGAGAGAGATTTAAAACTGAACTGACCAAAAGCCATGAAATGATACTCAAAAGCCTTTTTATCAATGAGGCCTCTATTTTATTCATTTTCCACTATTTTCCTTCAATTTCGTCCTCACATGCAACCTGTGACCTTTCACATTCCTTTTCTCCTATTTCCCTTTATTTTCATAAATAAATGTGCCAAAAATACCTTTTTGCATTTTTAATGCCTTAACCATTGCCTTTGCCAATTTTCCTTAGCCATAAACACATCCAATGATTCCCACTAGGATATCGTTACCCAACATTCAGCTTAGAATAAGTGTCCCTTAACCATGGTCTTATTTTTTCTTTATTAACTTTTATTACATTAACTTTTAACTAGGGGCTATTACATATTAGTTCCATCACTAGGAAAATCTATGTACTATGCCTTATTTATAGATGAATTCTCAAAGAATACATGGATTTATTTCCTTAAGAAGAAATCTAAAGTCTTTGAAAAATTCAAAGAATTTAAGGCTCTTAATGGTGTTAGGTAAGGAAATGATTTCTGGACAAAGGTAGTGGACACTGCATGTTATCTGGTAAATAGATCACCCTCATTAGCATTGGATGAAAAGACTCTACATGAGGTATGGATTGGTAAGAAACCTTATGTTAAACATCTCAAGGTATTTGGATGTGATTCTTATGTGCATGTTCAAAGAAAAATAGGAGTAAGTTGGATAAGAAAGCTGAAAAGTATATCTTTATTGGTAATATGGTCTGAAAGGCTATAAACTTTCAAACCCAAAAACTAAGAAGGTTGTGTATAGTAGAGATGTGGTATTTAGAGGAATCAAATATATTGTCAAATAGGAAGTCCTACCAAGGGTGAAAGAACTAGAGAATATATATTTTTAAATAAATGATCAAGAATTAAACTCTATGGAATAACAAGAATTAGAAGAAGAAGAACCATAGACTCCAAAATTGAGGAGATTAGTTTGAGAAAGAAGGTAGCTAGAAAGTTATAGTCCACCTAATTTCAAATTTATTTATTTATTTTATTTTATATATTACTAATGATGATCCTAGAATTATTAGGGAAGAAATGGATTTAGAGGATGGAAAACTATGGGAAAATTCCATTGTTGAAGAAATGACAGTCTTGGACAAGAATTATGCTTGGGATCTAGTGGAGTTGTCGACTGGAAGAAAACCCATTGGAAACAAATGGGTGTCTAAGAATAAATTGAATGCAAAAGGGAGAGTGGAGAAATACAAAGCTCAGTTAGTAACAAAAGTTTATTCCTAGATCATAGAGAGAATTGAGCTTGGTGATATTTTCTCTCTTGTTTCCAAGTTAACTTATATTAGATTTATTTTATATGTTGTTGTTGCTTTTGATTTTGAAGTAGAATAGGTGGACATGAAGACAACATTCCTACATAGGGTATGGAAGAAAAAATATAAATTAAGCAACCAAAAGGCTTTGTTGTTAAAGGAAAGAAACAATTGGTGTGCAGGCTGAAAGAATCATTCTATGGGTTAAAGATATAACCAAGGATGTGGTATCAAAAATTTGATACTCATGTATTGGGATATGGCTTCAAAAGGAGCAAAGAAGATAACTTTGTGTATTTAAAATTAGTTGGTTATCATGTTATTTATTTGGTCTTATATGTGGATATGTTGTTGATTGGAAATGACACGGAAATCATATAGGAATCGAAAACTCAGTTGTCCTCTAAATTTGACATCAAGGATTTTGGTGCTACAAGTTTTATTATGGGCATGGAAATTATAAGAGATTATGCAAACATGAAACTCTAGTTAAATCTAAGTATGTCAAGAAAATATTGTAGAAAACCCACATGAAATTTAGGCACCTTCACCAATTTACATTCCTGCATATTGAATCATAGGAAGTATCTCAAGACAATATTGCAAAGATCTAACATGCAGGAATGTAAAATGGTGAAGGTGTATAAATTTCTTGGAGGTGTAAATTTATCTATATATTAGTATCCCAAGACATGGGATGAGGAAGAGGACACGTCTTGTGTTCCATATGCCAGTGTGGTTAGATGTTTGATGTATCAAATGGTATATACTAGACCAAACATTGCACATGCAGTGGAAGTGTTGAGCATGTATATGTCAAAACTAAGGAAGGAGTTTGGACAAAATTAAAGAGGGTTTTTAAGTATTTGTGTGGCGTTTTTAGTTATGAATTATGCTACCAAGGAAGACCAAGGTTGGACATAGTTTTGTAATAATATTGCATTGTTGATGTTGATTGGGCTTGAGATCTAGATTGTATAAGTGGGCATGTTTTTAACCTATTTGGAGCAGTAATCAATTGGATGAGCAAGAGATAGTCTATAGTGACACTCTCAACTGCAAAATATAAATACATGGTAATCACTCATGTAAGCAAGGAAGCAGTATGGTTACAGAGATTGTGTTCATGTATTGGGTTGGTATAGTGGGTTGTGAGGATAGATATTGATAGTCAAATTGAAATCTTCCTAGTGAAGAACCCAACATACCATTCTAAAAAAAAGTATAATGATGTTTAGTACCACTTGGTGAGAGATATGGTTGAAGAAACAAAGGTGTTGATGGTGAAGATGGATACTTTGAAGGATGTTGCAGATTTAATAAAAAAATATTTGAGCATTGAGAAGTTCTCATGGTGTGGAGAAATAAAGGGTATTATTTCCCTAGATTGTCGATCATGTACCCCATGGGTGCAAAGAAAATAAAAGTGGGAGAAATTTTGGTATTTGTTTTATTATTTGCATGACTATCCCTGTGCATTATACATTACCTGGGCATAGTAGTGGTATCACAGGGTGGGGTAATCACAGGAGGGGTGAAGACCCCATTGTTTAGGGGGTTCATATGGGGGGCAGAAGCCCCCTTGCATGGGGGTTCAGGGGAAACAACCCCCCAAAAAAGTGGGTGGTTATTTGCATCTGTTTTTTTTTCAACACATGATTTTCACCTTTAGTGTTGCATGGTGATTTTTCCTGTGGTTTCATAGTTTCAATTAAGGAACTATAATTGTATTCTTATCCATTTTGACATCCATTTGATTACCCCAAATTTTGTAATGTAATTAAATACATATAATGTTGGGGTGCCAACATTGATGCTATGATGTCAAACTCTATTATATGATGTAATGTTTATTTTCATTAATAAAAAATGATAGAGTCGAAGAAAGGGTACAACCGATAAATTATGATTCCTTAGGGAAGGGGAAAACTTGACTTGAGAATAAAAATTTACCTTGGGTGAATATTTCCCTTTGATTTGATGGTTAGTATTCCCAAGAAGCTAAAAGGTTGGGATGAGGAAGGGTCAAGGTGTCATGACAAAAGAGGTAGATAACTTCCCACCTACAAACGCGCACTACAAATAGGTGCAAAGGTGTCTATAGGGGGAATTCACCATATAAATTGGAGATTTATCTCAACAAGGAGCATTGATGTGGCATGGAGAATTCAAGATGACAAAAGAAGCGGTAAACATATGATAAAGCTACTACGAAGATGAGGGGATCCTGTACTCAACTTTCCTCTTTATGTAGTGGAGGAGGCCCTCTTATAGGAACTCAAACCAATTATGTGAGCCTCCCTGCATTCAAATCTATAATCCCTTAATAGATATGTTTTCGTTGCGACAAAAACCCTCCAAAATTTTGCCTATACTTGGATTTTAGAGCCTACCATGGATCTTGTGATTGGTCGTTCCGTGGTCACTTCTTGATCGATCTAAGTCACTTGCTCATGCATGCTCAGTGTGGATTTCCTTGGTTGTGATGTTGCATATGTAGGTGGTGCAGAATATTGTTCATGGACAATCCTTAAGAGATTCAATGGGTTTTGTGTTTGTTGTTTGGTTTAATGCATACAGAATGACTCCTCCAAATAAATTCGTGAAGAAGGCATAATCAAACCCTTCTTTGGACCTGGGTTCTCCACTTCAGCAAAAAAGAATGTGGAAATTTTCAGGGAAAAAGGGTTATTGGGAAATTTTACTGGCATATGGCCAAGTTGTGAAGTTGTTGAAGATTAGGTTTTTGACAATTGGGAAAATCATGAACCCCAACGCATTCTCTATTGTGGAAATGGTTACAATGCATTTCGTTTTGAAAAACAAGAAGATAAAGACCAGAACTACAAATCGAGTCCTTATTTCATGGGTACTAGAGGCCTTTTTCTCACTCATTCATCTCTAGAATTTAATCCCATGATGAAAATTTCATCTACACGTGTGGATCAGATTGCCATTCATCCCTCTTATTTGTTGGGGTGATGTCATTTGAAGGCTATATGAGATAATTTGGGTAGATTTATTTCTAGTGATATGGAACATGGGAACAATTTTTCGTGTGCTAGAATTTGTGTGGAAATGGGTTTCTCAAAAGGCCTCCTAGAGCTAATTTAGCTAAATCTAAATGGATGGTCTCCCCTCCAAGCTTTGGAATATGAATAGGTTCCTTTTAAATGCAATCTATGTCATGAGTATGGACACTTTGTGAATTTTTTTGCAAAAGCTTCAGTTTCCCAAAGCTCCCGTAACCCATCACCTCTAGAAAAGCAAGGCAAAAATAACCAAGGATTCACTCTAGTTAAAAGGAAATACAAGAAGCATGGAAATAAGAAGAAACAACCGTAGAAGGCTAAATCTCAACCCCATTCTAAAAATAACATTGAAGTTCTGAATGTTCTTGAGGCAGAAGGAGAAAATTCAGAGGAAGAAGGTGAGAATCTTGAGTTCCAAATGTATCAGCCTAATAATCATGTTCCATAGGTACCTCCTGATTCAATTGATGGAGAAGAATCAGATCAAGACCCTCCAAGGAAAACTTTGACGATGGAAAAGTTATCCCCAAAGGTCTCTTCTGCATGAAAAGATGAAGAATCTAGTAAGATGGTCGAGAAGAAGTCCTCCTCTTCTCCCCCTTCCTATTCAGATGTGATTAAAAAGCAACGCTCCTCCCCACCAGTAATAAGAAGCAAGAAAGATGATAGTCAAAAGAACTCTAGTCGAGTCTCTCGCAGGCCAGGTTGTGGGACATCTTTTAACAATCTATAGAAATGTTCTATTTTTGCATTTTCTTATGCAAGCAATTTGTTAAAATTTCCTCCTGCTCTCATGAAACAGTAGGAGTAAAAATCTAAAGTCTTAGTTTTGGAACTTTGTCCTCCTTGCTCTTATTGGAAAAAGGCTAGTATCTTAGTTTTTTTGTAAAAGTGTAGTTAGTTAAGCCAGTCAAAGGGGCTCACATGAAGAATAACATATTGTAATTCAATTCTTGAGTAACTATTGCGACCGGGCACATATTTTAATATAAAATCTTATCAATTTTGTTAAAAAAAAAGAGAGAAAAATATTTTACAAAAATCAAAATATAATAAAAGAAAGATTAAGCTTTTTTAACTAGGTTGAGCTTAGGTTGGGGCTAACTTGTTTTTCACATGGATTGGGGATCTTGCAAGTCTTTTGAGATAGTTTAATCCCCCCAAAGTAGCTTCAATCCTCAACCTCTCCCCGGGAGATTTGAACTTGTGACCTAGGAAAGACTAAACCCCAAACAAACCAATTATTCTACACCGTACAAGTAAAAAAAAAAACTACTTTTCAAATAAAAAGCATCATCTCTTCTCTTTTCTAAATGAGTAATAATAAGTATGATCTTTTATTGTCTTGAGTAAAAAGAGTAATGAAGAATGAATAAATATACATACATAAATAGGCTGGGAATAATAATGATAATGTCATCTATTATTAATCAAATTTTAATTAACTATGATGAAGTTTGCAAGGGATTATACTGACATCATTGTTATGATATCTCTCGTAATATGAATGACAACATGTGTTAGTTAACAAAACGAAACATGTAATAAATTTACTTAATTAATGGTATTGGAGGGAACTTTCATGATATTTTTCACTAAGTATAATATTAATAAATAAAGTATAATATTAATAAATAAAGGACCATTAAACTCCGGATTAGCAACATAAATAATCACGTTTGACCCTCCTTTTTTAATGGCAATGTGTACGTCCTCTCAACATTAGAGGGGACAGAAAAATAGTATTTTATAGAAAGAGAAATGCATTAATGATTCCATACATACATCTCTGGGATTAATGTGAGTGATGTTAACGCTGCCTCCTACCATATTGATTGTGGAATGATAAGTAATTGTTTACATTACTAAGTTTTTACTAACGGGGAAAATTTATTGATGGTTAAATTTTTAAGTTTATTGATGTTCAATTAAATTTCGATAATGAGGTTTTTGTATTTGTATTTAAAGTGGTTAAGGTTTAAAATTAATAAGAATTGAAATGAAATATTAAAAAAATCATCTTAAAAGTGGGTGGTATCTAAATTTGGATGTAATCTCATAGTGATTTGATGAGTTGGATACATTTAAATTATGGTTTCTTACACTATAAACACTTTAACCAACAAAAAAAATTAATATTAATTCTTTTAATTTAAGAACAATGCTTTATTTTAAATTTACCATAATTATCTTCTTTTTTATTTAATAAATGTGATAAGATTGGATATTTTATTTATTTGAATTAAAAGATATCAATTTATAAGAAGAATCTAGGATGGATGGTTGATTATAAAGAATTTTTGAATTAAATTATAAATAAAAATAACTATGTTATAAGAAGAATCTAAGATAGATGGGTTTGTTGTAAAGAATTTTTGAATTAAACTATAAATAAAAATAACTATGTTAAACTATTAAATATAATATTAAATTTTATATATAATTACAATTAAAATATTAATGTGATATTAATTTTTTTTATTAATTATTAATTACATCAATATTAAAAAAAGTTAGTAGAGAACAAAGACTATACTTCATATAAGAAGATATTTGTTTAAAGATGTTTAATTCTAAAACATATAATTATGTTTTTTATAATAAAAAATAAAATATATTATAATAATACAAAAATAGAATATAAATATATTATTTTTATAATAGTATAATGGAAATAAAAATTATATACATTCTACCAACTTTAAGAATAATACATTCTACCAACTCTATGATAAGAGGACTTTTATAAATAGTTTTAAATTTAATATTTAAAATAAAAGTTTTAATTAAAATATATTTTACTAATTTTAATAATAATACATTTTACCCTCTTTATGATAAGAGAGAACTTTTATAAATAATTTTAAATTTAATATTTAAAATAATTTTTTTAATTAAAATGAATTTCAAATTTTATATATATAAGAGAATAAAAAAACCTATCATAATTAGATAATTATTGTTTTTTAAAAAAAATCTAAAATACCACTTATCCGGTATATCCAACAAATATGTGTTAATCCTTATCTATGATTATGCATAAATAAGCTTTGATGAATGAGCACATAGATTGTACTTATTATTAAATTAACATAAAGTATACATGTTATTAAATTAATAAATTTGGAGACATAGGAATCCTAATCCTAATAGTTAATAAGAGGTAGGGCCTCCAATAATGCCTAGAAACGCCTTTTCATGGTTCCATTGTGGGGCCCACTCCACATACTTATATATTCTCTCCACAAGGTCATAGGTCATAGTGTTGTTGGGGTTCTTAATTCACACCATAATAAATAAATTTAATTTAATTTAATTTTAGATGTGAGTTGAATAACGGTTTTTATGAATGAAAAATGATTAATAAAATCATCACCAAAATCCCCTTAGGATTTCTGCAAAATTCAACGTGGAGTATGTGGAGCTTCGCTTCTCCTTAAAGCCACCCGTTCATAATTCTGGGTTTTAGGAATTTATTAATATATATATATATATATATAACTCGATACCCTCGAAAGAGAAAACATGTACACGGATGGAAAATGGACCATTAAGTTGTTGTAGAGTTAGGGGCGAGGCAGACGAGTTGTTTGGAAAGTTATGGAAATTTTAGTTATATTTAGTTGTTGTCATAGTTACGGCGTGACACTTTCAAATTATATGGTGTTTTTTGTGTAGTCTAACGAAGCGGAGGAGTTGTCCGGAAAGTTATAGAAATTCCGGTCATATTTAGAGAAAATCCGGCAAGGATTTTGTAAATCCAAGTTATAATTGTTAAACTTCAAAATTTTAGGTGTCATAGACATTTTTGATGGTGCTGAATCCATTTCCACAATCAAAAACACGATTCAAACACATTTTTTGAAATTTTTTTGCTTGGATTCTGACCACTTTTGGCTGTCCGGGCAATTCCCCCGCCTCGTTAGACGACTCCGATGTTTTTGGTTGGGTTGTTTTCTTTTCCCATCGCTGATATTATATTTTTATATATTTCGATAGAGTATATTGTAATTTATTTGAGTTAAAATGTTTTTATTTTTAATTAATTTGTAAATTTATAAAAATTATTTATAGAGTTTATTAAAATTTTTGGTAAAATTAAATATTAAATTTATTTATTTTAGAAATTAAAAATTAATTTTTGAATTTTTAAAATATGATTTTTTTTAATTGATGGATAACTAATTTTATGTGGTTTAGAATTAATTTATGATAAATAAAATTAATTTATAAAATAAATAAAAATTTTATTTGCTAACTGTTTTTATAAATAAATTATCTCAAAAAATATATGGATTTTTCCATAATTAATATTTTTTCCCATTCATTATCATATTTATTTTTAACAATAAATTTTTATTAACCTATATTCATTCGTGGTTTGTTTTCTATTAATTGTTGTATTCTTTCCAATGATAATATTTGTTTTTTAATAACAATCTAATCACCATATGTACTCATAAATTCATTGTCCAAAAAAATTTAACTATATAGATTTTTCTATAATTAATATTTTCTTTCTATTTATTATCATACTTATTTTTAACAATAAATATTTATTAACCTATAATGATTCATTGTTTATTTTCTATTAATTGTTGTATTCTTTCTAATAACAATGTTTTTTCACCTTTTTCCATTAATATAAATTATTGATGATAATATTTTTTGATAGTTTAATTATTTAATTGTTGCCCATCTTTAATTCATAAAATTATGTTATCATGTATCATTAAATTATTAGCAATTTAATTCTTCCTCCATCAAAATTGTGATACTTAAATCATACAATTAATATAAATTATATGATGACATTCACTACACAAATATTCTCTACTTTTTACATAAAAAAAATCTACTATTTTATTTAAAACATGTATTTAAATATATAAACAATTTTCATAAATTATATAAATTACACCAAATTGATGATTTCAATAAATACTCATAAAATTTCAAACAAAATTAATTAATATCACACAAAACTAAAATATCAAAGCATTAGCTTAAACTCATAACTACTCTATAATTGCTCTATAAATTTCATTGTTTTACAAATTTTGCAATATATTTCCATGTTTATTTATGAATTTATCATACTTCATCCCCCCTTTAATACAATTCTCCTTTATTATATTTAAAAAAAAAATACAAAAATAATATAAAGAAAAACTATAATGTGGAAAGTAGGTCTGACATGGAGAGTTGCAACGTTTTACAAAGCGTGCCATCAAAATGATAGAGTTGATGTCCATGTGAATTTATTAAGATAGAGGACAATATTAATATGTTGTAATTATTTTTAAAAGGAGTTGTCTAACGAGGCGGAACAGCTAAAAGTGCCCGAAATTTCGGCAAAAATATTTCAAAAAATCTTGTAAAGACAATGTTTGAATCATATTTTTGATGGCGGAAATGGATTCAGCACCATCAAAAACGTCTAGGACAGCGAAAATTTTGAAGTTTAACAACTATAACTTGGATTTACAAAAATCCTTGCCGGACTCCTCGGCCTTGTTAGACTACGTGTTTTTAAAATTATATATATATAAATTTATTATAAAGTTATAAATAAATAATAAATGAATTTTAAATAATAAATATTAAAATATGTTAAGTTTTATTAGCACAACTCATTGAGGATGGGTTTTGTTCAATGATCGAATTTTATGGCTGTTATGTTAGAAGACACATTAAAATTCAGTCAGCTTAGGGTTAGTGTGGCCCAAGCCACCCGGGTGACTTTGACAATGCACTCTCAATGACTTTGACGACTTAGATGTGCCTGGTCGCAATTTCTCAAGCCATAAATCAAAGTTGAATAAATATAGATCACTTGAGAAACAAAAAAAATTAAATACTAAAATATAATAATTAATTATGTTAACATATTGATTTTTACATTCTTTGACATACAGATGATTAAAGAATAAATAAAAATTAATAAAATAAAAAAAGAAAAGAAAAGATCATGCTAAATCACTAATTCTTCCTTGACATGCATGAGATAAATTTAGAAACAAAAATATAAAATATGTTTTACTTTTGTATATTTGATTCTTCATTCTATATATATATATATATATATCTTATTCCAAGATTATATCTTATTTTTGTATCTTTTTTAATCCATATGTTAGCATTATGATTGTAAATAGAGTTTCAAGAGTTACTTCAATGGGTAGAGTTCCCAGAATTAAAGCACCTTTGCTATTGAGAGGTCATCGGTTCAATTCTCTTGAAACTCTTTGGGTTAGGCTCTTTACTTGAGTGTACATGAAGTGATCCCTTTTAAAAACATATTATGTGTAGATACAGCCATATTTTTTTTCCTTTCCTACCAAAGCATTATTATTTAATATATAACAAATAAAAATGAACCTATAAAAATAAGGCTATAAATGAAAAGGAAACATTGATTTATATATATTTTTAATGTTTTTCTTCATTCCTAGCCCTTTGATATGATTTTTTTTTACTTATAAATTCAATATATTAAAAAATAATTTAACTTTAACTAAATATTAAATATTTAAAATTATATATAAGTTAGTTTATAAAATATTTTATGAGGTGGATGGTGATGTTGAGTTTCACTACACCAATGGCTAGGGTTTGGCCGAAGCCAACCTCTCTTCTCTTGTGTCTCCTTGAAGCTTATGGCGCATGGCTTCAGGTCGTGACCCTTTATCTTTCCTTGCTGGCTAGATTTTAATCTAGTTTTTACAATGGGGAAAATATCACCCTGTCATTTGTCTGCCTCTCCACCATTGACATCTAGAACAAAGTCATTAGTCCCTGATGCGAGAACCCCTCCAGTTGCTCGTTTCAATTGTCCCGTTGTGCCTTTTGACAACATAGGCTAGAGTCCCTCTTCTTCTTCGACGCCTAATCCATCGCTTGCTTCTCCTACAGTTTGATTCCGATGCCGTCCTTGTCTTTCAACAAAATAGTTAAATCTACTTCTGGTTGTCCCTCTTGGGGGTCCTCTTCTATGCTCGCTCGTGATCCTTTTAAAGCCCCTATTTATGGAACCTCCTCCTTTGGGATTCCAATATTTAATGCACCTATTATCGAGGTAGAGAGAGTGGTCGAGACATTAAGTGATGTTAATTTCTTATTTGACGATGGACTAATTTGCAAGGATCTTTAGATGTGGCCAAAGCTGGTTGATCTTCACTCTTGGATCTCAAGCATTGAAAACCACATATCTCTGACGAAGTGAACATCTACCCTTTGGAAAGAGGTTTTTTCATAGTGATTTTCGACAATGCTAATGACAGATCTTAGATCATAAACCCTAGTCCATGGTTCTGGGGAAGTGCAAGGCTTTCCATGCAGCCTTGGTTTCCCTCCTTCGATCATCCCTCAGCATCTCTCTCTTGTGCTTTGGTTTGGGTAAGGCTTCCCGACCTCCCTTTACATTAGTGAAATATTGCCTCTTTGCTTGTAATTGGTAATGCATTACTAAAATTCCACTGTTGAGGTGTAGATACTCAATTCTATCTAAATCCCACATATGTGTGGATATGGATTTCAGTAAGGGATTCCTTGCTTAAATAAAATTAACAAGCCCTAGATTCTCATGGATGCAAAAATTAGATTATGAAAACATCTCATTTTGTTACAGAGGTTGTTATGAGACTAGACACTCCTTCAATTCTTGTCCCAAAGCTAGGAAAAGTTTAGCTAAGAAAACTAATAGAAAACCACAATGGTGGGAGGAAGCCACCTATGACCATTATTCAATCTCTAAGGAGAATCCTCCTTTAACCACTTGCAATGTTCTCCAAATCGAGTCAAATAGTCTAGCAGAAAATCAAAAGGAAAAAAGTAATAATATGGATGACTCTTTCATCTCAGTTTCAAATAGCACGGATCCTACCTCTTCCCCGATGGCCGTTTCTGCCTGCAAGGAGTTGAGTGAGCACAAGGGTCCTGTAATGGCATCTCAAATTAAAGCATCTATGTTTCCTAATATTTCAACATACATGGACGTAGTGAAAAATGTCAATTCCCATCTTGATCTTTCAAGAGTTCCTTAAATGAAATAGAGTGTAGTTCAAGATATTTCCCCATTGGGCAAAGGAAAAGAAGTTGGAGAGTCAACACGATCTGCGTCCCCAAGATACAACAACAAGAAAGTATTAATGTGGTATGACTAGACGGAGGCGACCAGGGATGTCTCTTCAGACCCACCAAAAATTGGTGTTTGGACCCAAGTAAAAAGAAAGTCAAAAATATTCTCCACGAAAGATGAAATCTCAACAATTTTAATTTTTTTTTTAAGGAATGTGTTGCAAATTTGTCCTGGGTTTTAGGAGTTTTTTGGAAAGTTTTTAGGTGGAATGGTCTCAATCATCAAGTAGATTGTGATCACCACCCAAGATTTTGTGTTGCTTCTGAGTGTTCTGACACAAATCTTCAAGCTAAATTAGTTCTCTCAACACTCAGAAATGTATTTGTTTGGGCCTAATCCCATTTTTTATTAATACAAACTACTAATTGTTTCTTTAAAAAAGATATATAAAAAATAAACAAAAAATAGTTCAATGATATTAGTGACATTTTTTATTTTTATTTTTTTTAAATAATACTTAATAGATTTTATTAGCAAAATTTATGCAAAGTGTACAAGTTATATGTAGAGTTCAAATTTCAGTGATTAAGTTTGATACGTAGTTACTCTATTTTTTTTTTAACCATTATTTACTCCTCACCCCGCCCTTACCTGCACATATATATACTCTACTTTATGTTCCAAATAAATAGTTCCAACTTTTAAAATTGCAAAGTTAATTACAATATAGTATAGTCTAGTAAACCTTTAAGATAATAAAGATTTTTAATGCAAAATTTTTATTTTTCCATAAAATAACAAAAAGTTTTGATTTTTCTATAAAATAATAAGTAGTTTAATGAGAACTTTTAAATAATTAATAATGGAGAATTTGATTTTTTTTCCATGGCTAATTATTGCACTAAGGGACATTCTCCAACCCAGAATAGAAGAGAAGTTGTAATGTCTTGTTATGTTATGTAAACATTTTAACTTGGTAAAATAAAAATAAAATAAAATAATTAATAATTTATCATTGACAATTTTTTGGCTCCAGTTTTGACAACTCATGGTTTTGCTCATGGTATTTGTTATGATGAAGTCCATTTAAAGGCTTGAGGAAATCCATTACGGAATGTGAGAGTATTGTAATCTATTTCTATATATTAATCCAGTCAAGCACAAGACACCCACTTGATGCAAAATATTTAAGTTTTAATCTTTTCAACTAATTTAGAATTTATGTAAGATAATTTTGTTTTTCTAAGGATTCATTTATTTTGATTTGAATTGGTATTAATGAATTTTATTTAATGTATGCATGTTGTTCATGAGTATGGAGCTACCAAGTTGTTCAATGTGAAAGTTGTAGCCAAAGGAGAGGAGAGGTTTGAGGAGGAGTATTGTAAAATGCTTTTGTTAGTTTTTTTTTTTTTATAATTATTTATTTGTGAAGTCATGTTTATTCATAAAATTTTAATGGTTTCTTAACACTGAAAGTATGCTTTAAAATCATAGTAACCGAGTTTGAGTTTGAATTTATTTATCTCTAAAGTCATACTTTATGTTTATTATTATTGTTGTTGTTGTTATTATTAATCAAAATAATTAGCTTCTCATGTTGGGGTTATACAATGAATTTGTGATGTGTATCTCATAACTTACCTCCAAAAGATTCTACTCATAATTTGAATTTATTTATTTCGAAAGTCAAATTTATTCATAAAATTTTCATAGTTGCTTAATGCTGAAAATATACTTTAAAATCATAGTAAATAAATTTTGATTTATTTATTTCTAAATTCAAGTTTATTTAGGAAAATTAATGGTTATTTAAGGCTAAAAGATATTTTAAAATAATAGTAAAGCCCCAAAATGTTCTACTAATAATTTGAATTATTTATTTCTAAAGTCAAGTTTATTCATAAAATTTTAATAGTTGGTTAAGACTAAAAGTATGTCTTAAAATTATTGTAACTGAGTTTTAATTTGAATTTATGCTATATGTTTTGACATAATAATAAGCCCCCAAAATATTCTACTCATAATTTGAATTAATTTATTTCTAAAGTCAAGTTTATTCATGAATTTATTTATTTCTAAAGTCAAGTTTCTTCATAAAATTTTAATAGTTGCTTAATATTGAAGTATGCTTTAAAATCATTTTAAATGATTTTTAGTTTGAATTTCTATTACTCCGAGGAATCAAGGTAGATAATCTTGTTACATAGACAAGCATGTCATAACATGAGATTTGAACCCTAGTGAGGAGGAAGACAACAAACTATCCCCACCACACAACCTTCAACTCTGTCTCAATAAGATAAAAGATTATTATTCAATAATTCTAATAATCTAATAAGAAAAGGATGATAATTCAATAATGAGCGCTAAATCACAATTTTAGTTTATATTTTTATTATTATTTAATTAATCTAAATAATTAGTCTCTCATATGGAATTCTATTTTTCTCCTCCTCATGCAGGTAAGAGAATTTTCTTGCCTTGAGGAAAAGAAAAAGAGAAGAGAGCTCCTCACATTTTATGAAATTAAACACCTATTAAAATAAATAACTTTCTCAAAACATTTATTATTTTTATAAGATTAAAATTATATTATATAACAAGAATTAATAGTAATTTTGTTTTATTTCTACATGTTGTTGATTCATGTTTTAAGTAGGAATTATAAATTTTATGGCATGTTTATGCAACATCTAATTACTTTCATTTTTTTATTATATAGGTATCATATAAAAAATGTCTCAAACAAAAAAGAGCCAACATTCTATCAAAAAGTTTTTTGGATGGACTACTACATCACAAATTTCATCATCTAATAATTGTGTCTTAATTTTGATCGAAATGAACACTTAGATATATTGTGATATAATGAAGAATGCGTTGAAGAAATTCAAGGTCAAGAACCTAGTACTCAAAAAAAAATGAAAGTGAAAAGAGAGTTTCATGAGGAATGGGAAACTAAGTACAAGTGGTTGAGAGAGAAAATACATGAAGGAAAAGTAGTTATGAAATGCATGTATTGTGAAGCACATAAGGCAACTGGACCATGGGTGATAAGCATTGGTCGCTCCACCATGCAACATGATTTAGTCATTGTTCATGCAAATTCAAGCATCCATAAACTTTCACAATCTAAATGGATATGCGGAAATGAAAAGAGTGCAAAATCTATTCCAAAACACAAAGCATGCATTGATGACAAAAACAAGCAAACCGTAATCACAACTATGAAATTAGTTTATGAGGTTGTGCAAGAATATTTACTTTTCTCAAAATATGAATCCCTTTTCTTGATTGATATGTATTTACATACACCCAACATGCCAATGAATAAAGACTACACATCATATACAAATCACATCACTACAAAATAATTCCTTTTTGCTATATATGAGTATCTTGAAGAGGTACAAACAATAAGAATGTTGGATAGTCTTTTTTATTCATTGATGCTAGATGAAAGTATTTATCATAGTTTAGAGAAACATCTCATGGTTTATGCCACATTTCTAGGCTCACAAGGGTTGGGGCCTCCAATTTTTATAGTTTTTAAAACTCATAATTATTTTTTATGGAATAGGAAAAACACCATATGATGCAGTAAATGATTTAAAGGAAGCAAGGGGGATTTAAAATAAAGGATTGATAGTAGTTTCCACATATGGTGTATCATTGATGGTTGGAAATAAAAATGACTTATTACTTTTTTTTTTTTAAAACGATGTGCCTAATCTTTTAGGTATTCAACGTTGACTTTTGTAGCTATGGCCGGTCTTCATAATCAAGATTTATCCCTTCAAATATATATGAAATGATAAATATATATGTGAATTCCAAGTCAACTTCAAAAGAAGAAAAAATGAATTTTGAATTTTGAATTTTTCCTCCAAATGTAAGGTCAAATTCAAGTTGGCCCCAAGGAAGGGACACACCCATTTGTCTCATTCAACATCAATATATTAGCATTCATCCTCTACGTCTGGGAATCTAATTCTGATCACCTTATTTCAAACATGGGAGTTATTTGAGGCATGAATAAGGTCGAATATGAGGCAGAAAATAAGGATGAATTCTCTAAGCTAGCAGACCAAATCTGAGGCATGATCTGAGGCATAAAAGAAGGATGAACTCTTTGAGAAAGCTATATTTATGTTAAAAATGGTTTTTTTGTCAATTGTTAAAAATTATTGTTTTTTAGAGACAATTATTTCATTTGGATTGAAATATTAATTAATGATGTATAAATATGTAGAATATCAAAAATTCAAAATATCGACCTTCTTCTTTAAATATGCAAAACAATAAAAACCTCACTACAAAAAAAATAAAAATAAGAATACAAACAAGAAAATATGAAGAAGAAGACCACTTCAAAAATTATTAAATTTAGAAAATAATTATTTACATTTCATATATTAGAAAATTAAAGTAAAAAAATAGGTCGTTTAAAAAAATAGTCTGATGCAGAATTACCACTTTTTAAAATCAGCATAAAAATCACTACCATTCTAAAATGTAATGTACATAAAAAAATTTAAAGTGCCAAAAACTATGCTCTAAAAAAGACGTGTGTTCTGCATCACCTATTTTCAAAATTGGGTCACTTTTTTGTTATCTCTACAAAACGGGTAACAATATCAGTTCTCGTTTCAAAGTTTACATTGTTAAATCCAAAATCTTTTATTATTTCAAAAATGCTCCAGCTTAGTACAAATCTGTTTGATAGCTTGTTCAAGGGTTCAACTCATAATAACTCAAAGGAGGAGTTATTTATACAAAATTTACAAAAGATCTACAATCTGTTTGGAATGGAATACCAAAATAGTACAAAATTACAAAAATAGAACAATATAATAGGAACCAAAAAATTGTTGAAGAGGTGGATCTATCCTTTGGGAATTTGTTGATGATCTAGCATGAAAACACTGGTGAGCTGTCATGTTGTTAGAATGAGAAATTACTCAATTGTTTCACACAATATATCCCATCTTTCTTCATTTGGAATTTCCACATTCAACATCTTTCTAAATGTTTCATCCACCTCTGTGTATCTCTCAAAATTAGGCTTGGTGAGAAATAAATGTTTAATTTCATGCAAGATGGTTAAATCAAACTCCAAGGCTTCCAGAAAATCCCTCCCTATTATTTGTCCTTTAACTCCTACAAATTTGGTTCTGTCTACTGCAATAGCATATAACTCCTTGCAATAATCTTCTAATTTGATCAATTTATCATTCAAATCTACTAATCCTAGCAACCCTTTCTGATTTAAAACATTAAACTTTGAATGAAATCTTTTGATAGAAATATCCAGGGTTTGATATTTAGTTTCTAATTGATTGATCAAATTCCTTTTTTGTAATACCTTCTTAATATCTAAGATGGTAGTTGTTCTATCATAGATGTTTATTTCTTCTAATTCTTCTCTGCTCTTTGAATTTAAAACCTTGATCATATCTGTGGCTTCTGTTGGCTTGGTCTTCAAGGCTACTTTTTGTTCTTCTATCACTGCTCTGCATCTAGTGATGAGTTCTTGTTGCTCAAAAATAATATGTATGGATGGCCATACCTCTATCATGGATTGGTTGATTTTTGTCCAAATATTTTCCTTGGCATGAGACAAAGTGTCGTCCATCAGGGAATCACTCTCTAATTTCTGAATTTTAAGTTCCAATTTGTTGGACTTCTACATCTCCTGCACATACAAAGAGTCATTCTTGATTTTCTGCAACTTTGGATTTTGAAAATTCTGCAGTAATTTTTCGTTTTCCTATTTTTGTATGGAAAATTCCTGTGATAATCTGGTTGGATCAGTTGTTGTTGATATAGAATCAATGAATGTTGATGATGAACTAGGCTTTGTACCTGCAACTGTTATTGGGACTGTTGTGATTGGAACCATGGAAAACTATGTTGCTTCCTTCTCTTTTAATAACTCTTCAATCTGCTCTTCCATTTTCCTCAATTGTATATTCTGCTCAATGATAAGCTTGAGCATATCCTCCTTTTGTTATTCATTCTCTGTTATATCCTTGGTCAGAGGTTCCTCTGTTGAAGGCAACTTTAATTGTTTCTTCAATGCAACAATGTCTGCATCTTTCTTTTTAAGGAGTAGCTCTGCAGCTTTTACATCTTTGGGATCATATCCCACTTTAATCACAAAATCCTCTAATGATTTTATTACGTTGTCTTTGGCTAAAGAAGAAATCTTTTGTAACTTGAGTTGGGATTGAACATTGGATAGGCAGTCCTAAGTTTAGAAAGAGACATGGTTAGACTCTAACAACCATCAAGTTATTTTCTTATTGGCCTAATTTGAAAATAGAGGTGATTTATTTTATTTCGAAGTGCATGGAATGCCAAGAAGTCAAAGTCAAATGCAAGCACCCAGCCAGTTTATTGCATCCTATCCCCATTCCAGAATGGAAATGGAAAGTGATCCTTGTGGATTTTATTACAAGGTTGCCAAGAATTTCCAGACATATTGGACAGATTTCGCTCTGAATCCACCGTATTTATAGTATTCGATAGAAAATAAAAAACTAAAGGATGATTAAGGTCACTAGAATAATCCTCGTTGTTATCTTGAGGTCGGGAACGATGGTGGTGATCTTCCCATGGTGCCTCTCCTATCATCATTGACTGAATGATTCCTTCGTCTGTAGAATGTACATGAGACCAAGGATCAGAAGAGGTGCCATACTCTATAGACCTATCTATCCAAATGCTTGCCGAGCATTGATTTGGGTTTGCTGCCCATGCCTAGAATATTGATTGCTACAACAATTCTATAGGGCTTGGGGGCAACACTTGGCGATGATCCATGCTAACAAAATGTTTAGAATTCTTCTTAATCTTTGACGATGTAGAAGATATCATGTGACAGGTTTCCACTATGGCCACTTCCGCCAGATTACTCGGGGGCAGAAGGGAAAAAGTACCCATTAAGGGAGGGTATTTTAGGAGACCTACTCTGATATTTTGAAGTGATTGAGAGCTCCCATGGATCAATGGAATGCTTCCGGTAACTTGTGAACTATTGGGGAGGAAGGTTAGTTGGTCAATGATTGTAATTCTACCTTGAAAGGGGAATGCAATCCTTTTAAAATATGTTGACACAACTGCAGCCATAGCATAAATCTAGGGCCTACCCAATAGGATATTGTAGTCAAGGTTTCCATCAATGACCTTGACTTCAATTTCTACTGTCTTGCCCCCCAGTTCGATTTGAAAGTTACTTAATATCCCATATGGCATGTCTGTTCTTCCATCGAACGATTTTAATGTTGTTGATGATCGTGATAAGGGTGGAGAGCCTAAAATTTTCCAGCAACTCATTGACATAATACAGGTAGATGCCTCCTCATCAATGATTGTTCGATGAACAGTTTTGTTGAGGGATTTTACCTGTATGAGGAAAGCGAGTTAGGTTGGTAACTGAGGTTCGTACCCTTTATGATTAAAGACCACTAGATTGGAATCTGTTGGATCAATCCCACCTATCGTTGATAATAAAACCTGCTTTTGGGAGGGGCAATTCTGCAGTACTTCAAGTGTCGACATAGCGGATGGCGATTGGGCCAGATCCTCCACTATATTATAATTCTGTGCTGCTTGAGCACGAGGATTAAACGTCGATTTATGTACTACTCCCTTAGGCAGTTTTATTGTTAATTCAAGAATGATTGGTGGAACAACTTCTGGTGAAGTTGTTGTCGAACTACTGGGTTGATCTGTAGCCTTGCTGTTCGACGACTGTGGATTTCCATAATATTTATTCCTTGTTGATATCAAAGCATCATTTTTCTATTTTGAGATGGATAACATAAGCACTTGGGATGGGGAAGCACGATCACTAGCAACCAGATTAGTTTCTGGGTTTGGAAACAGATCAGTCAATACTGCTGAGGTATTTGAAGTCTTTTTGAAAAACTTTGTGACCTCAGCTCGATGTGGACAATCTTTCGTGTAATGGTCCTCATCACATATGAAACATGGCTGACTAGGTTTCTTCTGTCCAGTAGGGTTTCCAGAAGATTTCTCAGGAGTTGAATCTTCCTGTTTCTTCTTTTTGTTTGTCCCTTTCTTCTTGCCCCCTGGTTGCTTAGGATTTTTTCCCTTGTCGGTTGACACGGCATTAATCTCCGAGGCAAGAGGTTCTTCATTTTCTTTTTGACTAGAAACTGCATGGGTTTTTTTAGATGTAGCCTTTGCAGTTTTCGTGCTTGTGGTACTGATCATGCCATCGCCGACATGAGAGTCCTTGTTTGATTTAGGAGGGGGAGGAATGGAAAATTCTAGTCTAGGAGCGTCAGGAATTTTGTCGTAGAGTGTGCCAGACTGAGTATAGATCAAGTCTAAATATTGTGTGTTAGGGTCCCACCCTAACCCCCTTATTTATGTCATGGGATCACGTCATAGTCAAGAGTCAATAAAGCCCATATTAATATTTGTAAGTGGTTAACCCGCAATTAATGACGGGACCACAGTTAGTTGCAAATGGGCGGTAATATTAGATAGATGGTAAATGGGCGGTAGTATTAGATAGATGGTATTAATAAAACCACGGTATTGGCCCGTGGTATTGCATGTATGAGTCATATATAAAGGATAGAGACTCCCTGCGAGGAGTATTGTGTCTTGTTTTGTAATCGAGCTCTGCTCTATTGGAGGTTGCCCCCTCGAAGAGGCCTGTGAACATTTCTCTCTGAGTAATAAAATCATTGCTATTCTGTGTTCTGGGTATATTTTCTTCACATATTCTGTGTTCTGGGTATCTTTTCTTCGCATATTCTATGTTCGGTATTACTTTGCAGGTTAAGAGCATAACAAGTGGTATCAGAGCACTTTCCAGGGCTCGGTGGGATCTCCAAATTTTAGCAAATTTTTTTTTGGCTAGAGACGTGTTCCGGCGTCTTTAAACCACGGGATCTGTCATTAAGCGCATAAACTTGCGGATTTGGGGAGGCATGCACGCAGGAAATACAAGAGGTGGTCACGTCTGTTGGACTCCCTTGTAACCTCTGTGGGTACCCCTTCGAGTAGTAGCGCATTAGACAGAACCGCGCACGGACTGTCTTCCACGTACCCTCTGGGTATATAGGAAGCCCCCTAGCTCCCTTGAAGCCTCGCCATAGATAAACCTTCGGCCTTCTTGTGGCTAGAGTACATCGAGAACAGCACTCGGAGAGATTACTCGCCCGTACGATAGGGTAGTCGGGTTGTACGGCTAAGGGTACGGTCGATCCTCCTTAGTTAGAGCCCTGAAACATTGGGCCGAGTACTACTGTCAGACCCTTATGTATATTGCGATCTGTAGCACCTGACACTCCTCAAGACCATAGTTCCCTTTCTATCGGGGGATCACACATCACCTATTCTAGATCAGCAAGTGTAGCAGCAGCCGACATCAGTCCCGTAGCTCCATCAGATCAACAGCATCAGTTGTTCCACCATTCAGATCTCTCAGATCCACCATATCGGAGTAGTTGTGAAGGGTTCCTATCCCTGGATATAATTTTCGCAGGACTTTTGGCGGCATTGACATTCTGAGGATTTGGCAATTGCAGTATTGATCAGGAAGGAGTAAAACTCTGTTAGGAGTTTTCCAAAAAAAAAAAAAAAAAAAAAAAGTCTGAGATCTTCCGGGGCGCTTATTGGTGACCTAGCCCATCAGAATCAGGACGACGAGCTGAGCAAGGTGGTACCATTCAATTTCTTAGTAAAAATTTTTTAGGCGGTCCCAATTTTTTCATCAGGTTGGTGTATGGTAGAAACTCGCGCTCAAACGATGGCCAATGAAAGGATAGACAAAATTGAAGACCATGTGAACTCCCTCCAAACTGCGGTGAAGAATATCGAACTTGAGCTTAAAGGAATAAGTCTCCAGATACATGATGCACTCCCAAAGGGCAAGGAGCCAGCCCACGAGGAGGCGTATAATGGCCATGAATACCATGAGGGTGAGTCTAGCCGCTCTCATCACGTCTGGCACACCCATCCACCACCCAGTCAGCGACCTCCCAAGTTGGATATGCATAAATTTGACGGTTCTCACACGTCCGCATGGCTAGCACAAATGGAGCAGTATTTCCAATTGAATCATATCATAGATGAGGGGACTAAGCTTATGGTGGGCACCATGTACTTGGACAATGAACGATGGCAATGGAAGGAATGGCATCAGCGTTGCAATGGACATTTTCAGAATTGGGCCCAATTTGCCAAAGCTCTTCGAAGTCGCTTTGAACAGGAAGACTCTTTTTTGGGGCGTCTCACTAAGCTCCGACAGACGGGTACAGTGGAGGAATATATTACTACTTTTGAAGCCTTAGCCTTCCACACTAGGGGTCTCACAGATGAGTTCTACATGGAATGCTTTATCAGCGGTCTTAAAGAATCCATCAAAGCTCAGGTTCTACTCCACCACCCTCCCACATGGACAGAGGCTTGCCAGGTAGCTCATACGGTGGAACGTGCATTAACAGCCCAATCCAGCCACCCCAACTTCCCCGCTAAAGGTCGTCCCTCACAGGCTCCCAATACGACTCAGACACTTAAGATTCAAAAGGTGTCACCTGCGGAAATGGCCGAAAGAAGGAAGCAAGGACTATGTTACTACTGTGATGAAAAATATTCCCTGGGTCATAAATGCAAAGAGCCCAAGTTTTTTCAAATAGATGCCACTGACTACAGCTCCACCGAGGAAGATCCACCACTTGAGGAACCAGAGGCGATCGAAGAAGATAACCAAAAGGAGATTGTATCTGATGAACCAATTATTTCGCTAAATGCATTGGCAGGAATTTCTTCCCCTGAAACTCTCAAAATCAGGGGTTTTCTTAAACATCGCCCAGTAGTAGTCTTGATTGATAGTGGAAGTACCCATAATTTCATCCATCAAAAGATCGCTGAAGCAGCACATTGTTTCGTCAGGGCAGTTTCTAACTTCCAAGTCCAGATTGTAGATGGGGGCACAATGAAATGTGAAGGTCGCTGTGAAAATGTCAAACTTCAAATGGGGGATTATCAATTGAAAACCCACATGTTTGCAATACACATGGGGGGTTGCGACATTGTCCTAGGCGCGGAATGGCTCCGCACTCTTGGGCCAATCACAATGGATTTCCAGGAGTTATATATGAGTTTTAAGCAGAACAACTCCACACATACCCTCCGTGGACTACAGGCGGGAGCCCCCTCTATCATCAGCTCGCATAGGATGGAAAAATTGTTAAAAAAGGGCCATCATGGAGTGGTAGCTCAATTTAATGCCATCCAGGTAGTCGACACCATATCTCTGCCCATTCATCCTGAGATGCAACTGATTTTAAATAAACATCGGACGGTCTTTGACAAGCCTCATGAGCTTCCACCCTCGCGAGGGGAACATGATCATAGCATCACATTGGTTCCAGGGGCCCAACCCCCAAATGTGCGGCCATACAGATATCCGTTCACCCAAAAGAATGAAATAGAAAAAATCATCAAGGAATTGTTGGAAGCAGGTGTCATTCGTCCCAGCATTAGTCCTTATTCATCCCCAGCGGTCATGGTCCTCAAGAAAGATGTGGAGTGGCGGATGTGTCCCGACTTCAGGGCCCTCAATAAGTTAACAGTCAAAGATAAATTTCCCATCCCGGTGGTTGACGATTTGTTGGACGAACTCAATGGGGCTCAATTCTTCACTAAGTTGGATCTTCGCTCAGGCTACCACCAAATTCGCATGAAGGAAGTCGACATTCCCAAGACGGCTTTCAGAACTCATGAAGGCCATTATGAGTTCCTGGTCATGCCATTTGGTCTCTGTAATGCCCCCTCTACTTTTCAGAGCCTTATGAATCACCTCCTCAAACCATATCTCAGAAAATTTGTCCTTGTCTTCTTCGATGACATCCTCATCTATAGTGGCACTTGGGCGGCACATCTTCAGCATGTAGATCTACTCTTGCAACTGCTTTGCACGCATAAATTATTTGTCAAGATGTCTAAGTGTTCGTTTGGCATGGAAGAAGTTGAGTATTTGGGCCACATTGTGGGGCGTGAAGGTGTCAAGGTGGACCCCAAAAAGATCCAGGCAATGCAAGAATGGCCTCAACCTAAGACCTTGAAAAGCTTGAGAGGATTTTTGGGTCTCACAGGCTATTATCGTAAATTTGTCCGCAACTATGGCCGCATAACGAAGCCCCTAACGCAACTCCTAAAGAAAAATTCCTTCTTCTGGAACGAGGAAGCACAACAGGCATTTACCGCTCTCAAAACCGCCATGTGTTCCACTCCCGTCTTAGCCCTACCGGACTTCACCAAATCATTTGTCATTGAATGTGATGCTTCGGGAAGTGATGCTTCGGGAACAGGTATTGGAGCGGTCTTAATGCAGGAAGGGCGACCATTGGCCTTCACCAGCCAACAAATAAGTGGGAGGAATCTGGGCCAATCTACCTACGAGAAGGAAATGATGGCCATCTTACATGCAGTCGAGACCTGGCGACCTTACTTGTTGGGGCGACGTTTCCAAATCCGCACAGATCATCACAGTCTTAAATATTTTTTGGAGCAACGCCTATCTTCCCCACAACAAAATAAATGGTTAGCCAAAATGCTGGGATATGATTATGAGATCATTTACAAGAAAGGGAAAGACAACAGTGTAGCAGATGCATTGTCGCGCCAATTTGAGGAGGAAAGTACTTTGCTCACAATTTCCCTCCCCATTCCAGACTGGATTGAAGAGGCTCGCAGGGAATGGTTTTCACATCCCGGGCTCTCCCAACTCATTTCTCAATTGCAGGTAGATCCTAATTCCAGCAAGGGCTACTCGTGGCAGAATGATATTCTTCGCTACAAGGACAGAGTCGTAATATCACCAACATCCACCCTCAAAAGTCGCATTTTGGCAGAATTGCACTCATCTCCCATTGCAGGACATTTGGGCTTTCAGAAGACGTATGCTCGCACCAGAAGATCATTTTTTTGGACCGGCATGAAACAGGACATCCTTACTTTCGTAGCAGAATGTGATGTCTGTCAACGCCACAAAGGGGAAACCGTCAACACACCAGGCACATTACAACCATTGCCCATTCCGGCGTCAATTTGGACGGAGGTCTCCATGGATTTCATTACAGGTCTTCCAAAGTCTGGGAACAAATCAGTCATCATGGTGGTTGTGGACCGACTGTCGAAGTATGCTCATTTCTGCGCCCTACCCCAACCATTTACACCAACTTTGGTTGCTCAAACTTTCATGGATCAGATCTTCAAATTGCATGGCATGCCCACTTCTATTGTGTCAGACCGCGACCCAATCTTCACCAGTAATTTTTGGCAGGAGCTCTTCAGAATACAAGGCACTCAACTCAAACTCAATACTTCATATCATCCGCAAACAGATGGTCAAACCGAAGCCGTCAACAAATGTCTAGAAACCTACCTTAGGTGTTTCACTTCAGAAAAGCAACACCTTTGGGTACAGTGGTTACCTCTGGCGGAATGGTGGTATAACACCAACTATCATGCCACCACCAAAATGACTCCCTATGAAGCAGTCTATGGTCAACTTCCGCCTTCCCCTACTTCTTATCTCACGGGGTGCTCCAAAGTACAAGCCGTGGATCAACTCCTACAACACCGCGCAACCATGCTCGCCCATCTGCGCGAGAATCTTCATCAAGCTCAGAACCGTATGAAGCAACAGGCTGACCAACATCGCTCAGAGCGCCAATTTCAAGAAGGGGATCAGGTCTTTTTGAGGTTGCAACCATATAAGCAAACATCACTCAAAGACAAGGGTTGTCAAAAGCTCTCTCCAAAATTCTACGGACCATACCAAGTACTTCAGCACATTGGAGAAGTGGCTTACAAGTTGGCTTTGCCACCTACAACAAAAATCCACCCAGTTTTCCATGTATCGTGCCTCAAGAAAGTGATTGGGAACAATTGCCAAGTTCAAACTAGTCTACCTGAATTGGACGAAGAAGGGTCAATCTGGCTTCAACCTGAATAGGTTCTAGACACACGAGACAAGCACCTGCGCGGCCGCATGATCAAGGAGGTCCTCGTCAAATGGAAAGAAACCTCTCCGGAAGATGCAACTTGGGAACCAGCCACTATTCTTCAGCAGTTTCTGCAGCTTCAGCCTTGAGGACAAGGCTAGTCTTAAGGGGGAGGGCATGTTAGGGTCCCACCCTAACCCCCTTATTTATGTCATGGGATCACGTCATAGTCAAGAGTCAATAAAGCCCATATTAATATTTGTAAGTGGTTAACCCGCAATTAATGACGGGACCACAGTTAGTTGCAAATGGGCGGTAATATTAGATAGATGGTAAATGGGCGGTAGTATTAGATAGATGGTATTAATAAAACCCACGGTATTGGCCCATGGTATTGCATGTATGAGTCATATATAAAGGATAGAGACTCCCTGCGAGGAGTATCGTGTCTTGTTTTGTAATCGAGCTCTGCTCTATTGGAGGTTGCCCCCTCGAAGAGGCCTGTGAACATTTCTCTCTGAGTAATAAAATCATTGCTATTCTGTGTTCTGGGTATATTTTCTTCGCATATTCTGTGTTCTGGGTATCTTTTCTTCGCATATTCTATGTTTAGTATTACTTTGCAGGTTAAGAGCATAACATTGTGCACAAGCAATGACTTGCTCTTTAGTGACAACTCCTCCTTTAGCCACATCCTCTATAATAGAGGGTATTAATGACTTTATAAACCATTCAGCTAAAAGCTGATCAGGAACATACATCTTCACCATTCTTCGACGACGTCGCCACTCATGAATATGATCAGATATGTGAGTGGCTGTCGTTTGTTTAAAGTTGGTAAGGAGTTGTGTCCCTGTTTCATACCTTATGGGTAACTGAAAATGGCTCAAAAAGGTAGTGGCAAGGGTGCTGAAGTTATCAAATGAAGCTCTAGGCAATTTAATATACCATTTTTCTGCCAGACTAGTTAGCGTTCGTTGAAAAAGGTGAAGCCTAATCGAATCATCATTCAGGATGTTGGATGAGCACCATAAATGGAATGTCATTACATGATTCGATGGATCTTCACCTGGATTTCCATTGAATTTAGGAATATCGAAGGGAAGTTGATGAGGAATCGCTGGCCACCAAGGGGCGTAAGCAATTGGATCATTCGTCTACTGGTTTATATATGGTAATTCTAGAGTTGCTACAAAAAGCAACTGTTGATTCAGGTTAGGCGAAGCATACCCAGGATAAGATGGAATCGCCTGAGTAGTAGGTCTTTGCATACCCGGATAATGTATCTGATGTTGGTAACTTTGATAAGGTTGATGGGCATAACCATTATGGTATGGTTGTTGATAACCGTTTTGGAAATGTGGTTGCCCGTCACTTACAAAGCCTTGTTGCTCAGGTCCTTGGTATGATTGCTGGAATTACGGTTTTTGATATTGTACCAGCCATGGTTTTTGGACCATTTGCTGTTGTCCAATACTAGATGATTGACCAAGATGCAGAGTGATAGTACTTGTTTGAGCCTGAGTCGCTCCATGTAAGGAGGCACTAACCTGAGGTTGTGATTGAATCGCGGAGAAGAGAGGCCGTTGTATTGCAACCTAAGAAACCTGAGGTTGACATACAACAGGTAGTGCTTGTATTTGCGATACTGTCACGATAGCAGGTGTAGTGGGAATATTCGACACAGGTTGGATTGGTGGCATTGAATATACAAACCTTGGTTGTTGAGGTAGTATTGGTACCCAACCGCTGGATGTAATTCCAGTTTGACCTGAATTTTGTTGTAAACTCCCATATGGTTGTTCTCCAGGAGGGAACAATGAAAAGGCATACTACCCCCCATATGGTGGCAATCCTATGCTTAAAGGGTAGATCGGCCTTTGAAGACATATTGGATCAACTTGTTGAGTTTCAATATAAGAAATACTAGATGATAATTGGGATGAAGAAATAGGAACAGACCATGTCATCGAAATAGTTCCTGAGTGGACTTCGGCTTGTTGTTGATAACTAGTCGGGACAAATGGTATACTATCAAACATTGTAGGAACGGCAGCAGGAAGTTCTGCCATAGCCATGTGACACAGTCCTAGATGTTGATGGTTGTTCAGACATATTTAGTCTATCCAAAAGATTTCCTAGCGATTTGACAGGAATTTGCGATGAAGGATGATTAAAATAACTAACTTCTATAGTAGAAGGATATAAGTGGATCCCAGTTCCAAAATGCACTGGAGTATTGGGCGGAAGATCCTCTACTATCTCTTCTATGGCAATCAATCCAGGTGGAAGAGGTAGACCGTTAGGTCCGTGAAATATTTCTGGAGCCGAAGAAAGTGTAGCTTTTGCAGTAACAGATATTGGAGGGGTGACACCTTCTGAATTCTGGAACTCAACTTCGAGGCGTTCAGGTAAGTGAACTTCAGTTTCTGGCTCAGCCCTAGATGGAGCTGTTTCAGGAATAGAAGTGTCTACCGTTACACTAGGATCAGTTCTAATGTCCTCTTGTAACTGCGGAACTTTTTCTGTAAAGGCAGATGTACCAGAAATGATTGGAGTAACTGTAGCCTCTAACGATGTTGAAACACAAGTTTCAAATAAATCAGGTGAATTGGACTCAGTTAAACGAGACTGTTTTGCCCGGGATGGTTTCATCTCTGGGGTCAAAGACGGTTGACTCGCTAGTCTCCGCGAACGACGGGGTTTTGATTGAATTTCTTCCATGATTGCGGATTACTTGATCAACTCAAAATTAAAGGGGAAAAAGTTATTCCGATTTAAATAAATTTTAAGACACTTTGATGCAACTTGCTTTTTCAATTTTTAAGAGTTGAGAAAAAGCTAAAGGTGACTCTAGTCGCCTTCGATTTTTAATGAGCCTGAAGTGACAAGTGCTCAGATGGACCTTTTCTTTTAAGGAGTCGAAAAGGAACAAAAGTGACTAGTTTGGAAATCTAGACAGAGGGATTACCAAATCGATCGCAAAACTGCAAAATACACCTTGATGATAAATGATAGAGAAATTACCAAGGACTTATGTACGGTATTCAATCTTCCCAAATGCTGTGTTCAATGCATTGCGATTGATAGGGCGATAGACATAGCTTCCTAAGGATAAAGGATATCAGCCTATTGTGGTATCCCAATATATACTCGACGGTACAGGGAGCACAAGTTCGTACTGGCACTTGTCATATCAAAGAGGAGGAATCATCCAACCTTTGATGAAAATGATAGTTACCAAGTTTTACGATGCAGGAACACGTCTCTAGCCTAGACTTCTAGATGTGTTTCGTTAGGTTCCAAAGCGTTTTTATGTTCATTGAGATTTATTTTAGAGTTTATCTTGCTTAGAAGTTTGTCTTTCAAGGTTCACCGCATGATGTAGATGTAAAATTCCTAAACGTGCAATCTAAAATTATAAACAGTCGTTTATTTTATTTTAGCAATGAAAATCCTAGCTACAAAGGAAAGAAGATTATGATTTTTTTTTCTTTCAGCAGAGAGCATAGAGCACACACTAAATGCACTTTCCTAAATCATATTCCGCATGTAGTCAAAATGCAAATGCACATGCATGTATTTGTTTTCCACTTCCTTAATGTGTGAATGCCAAAAAGGAAAGCTAAGTACAGATTTGAACTATTTTCTTTTAAAGCGACATTTCTAACAATTTCTTTTCAAAACGAAAGGAAGACTAAGACGACACTTTTCGATTTCGAATTGAAAACTGTTTTCGACACTTCAAATACTAATAACTCAAATCAAGTACAATGACAAAAGTACAATCAACTATCTAGAAGAGGAAGACTTTACGACACTCTTCTTTTGATTCAAAATGATAATTACGACACTTGCAAAAAAAACGACAGTTCGATTGAGCTACTTTCGACAAAGGAAAACTGTAAATGATTCACAAATACACAAAAACATTTACAATTCCTAACTGATGGAGGCTGAAATATGTGAAGGAAGAAGGTTTCAGCAAGAAGATACTGATCATGAACAACAAAACTACTGAATAGAGCTGAAAACAAGGAGGAAAAACCAACTTTCAGAGAGAAAAACAATATCACTCAATCATCGCACCTGCAACACAGGGAAATAGGGATGCATCTCACCTGCAACACATGGGAGGTGTGATGCATACAGGCTACCCAGTTATAGACAATGTGATGGACCAGGGAGCGAAACTGAGCTTGGTTTTTGCTCAAAATTTGTAACTAAGTTCAGTGATTTAGGCTGAGTTATGATGGACAGTAAAAACAAAGTATAGGGGTATGATCTTATGAGGTTGTTGAGATACCACAAGGGCACTTAGAATGCTTGTAAGTCAGATGTTCAGTTCATAAACCAACCCGGAGATTGACTGAAGTAGAATTCATCTACTTCGCAATTGCATAGCAAAGGTGTTTCGAAGGCTAGTTGGCTAACTTCAGGCTCCGTCTGTAGTTTATAAAGCAAACAATAAACAAACAAAACAAACTATTCATTCCCCAGTGGAGTCGCCATTTTGTTTCAGGGAAAACTAGTGTCGATTCAAACTGTTAGTCCCACTAAGATGGGTAGCTATCTTAGAAACAAACAATCAAAGCAATTCAAGATTTCCTTTAAGTGTAATAGATAAGAGGAAAGAAAAGAGGACCAACTTGGATCTTCCGCTTTGATCCTTGCTTGATTTCTCTTTCCCTTGATAGAATTTGCCACTCTTCTCCTACTTGTCCCGCTTCAAAGAGTACCTGTAGAGTCAAAGTAACAACAAACCATCAAATCATCTCTATCTAAAACATCATAAACAATGCAGAATTAGAAACACATTGACCATACAACTGCATTCATAAACAATAAGATTCACAAATATAGGATTATATGGAGGAAAACTCAAAGAACTTTATTAATAGTAGAAGAGAGGATTACAACCCAGCAGTCTATTCCAGCATCATCCTCCCAACACAGAATCCCTCTTCACCTCATGAAAAGCAAGATCACCCAACAATACAATGTCTCTTCTCATAGATAAACCAACAACACTTCCTTACAAATTACAAAATTCCAGCCTCTAGATCTCTCAGATGAGGGATCCATTTATAGATGTCTTGCAAGGGTGTGAGTCAGCTCTGGGTTTTTGATTAGTGTCATTCCACTGATAGTTCTTGGTTCCACTTGGAGATTTCATTGATCTCTTACTCATCCCTGGGCGAATTCAGAGAGGCAAGTGT
The DNA here is from genome assembly GCA_031772625.1 of Pinus tabuliformis. Classification (NCBI taxonomy): domain Eukaryota; kingdom Viridiplantae; phylum Streptophyta; class Pinopsida; order Pinales; family Pinaceae; genus Pinus; species Pinus tabuliformis. Next base: position 979,337,635 of record CM062816.1, on the reverse strand, counting down.
CACAGGAGAAGTTTCTGGAAGATTCCATGATCATCCACTTAGCAAACTGTCTCTGCCATTTGTCTATTCTCGCTCATCGCACCCCACAAAAGGCCATTTCAGTATGCATCGCACCTGGCTAGTGTGGCAGCTAGTATGCATCGCACCTTGACCATGGAGCAGTCAATATGGTCCATTTTTGGCCAGTTCTGAGTAGTTTTTCAGGTGGAACTTCTGGGAAATGATGTAATCAGTTGACCATGATCCTTTAGGGTATGAAACAAAACTTTTAGGGACTAAATAGCCCTTGGTTTATAGACATATGAGTTTGGGGTTGCAGTGCCCAAATATGTCTATAACAAGTGGCTGCAATGTATTCTGCCTCTATAGTTGAAAGTGCCACTACGGACTGTTTCTTTCTCATCCAATTGAATGCACCTGAAAATAGTTTAAACACATACCCACTTGTAGATCTTTTTTGATCCATATCTCCAGCCCAAATTGCATCAAAAAAGCCACAGATGTGCAAAACTCTATCCAATCCTGTTCTTCCTTGGTAGCACAGACCATAATCACTAGTGCTCCTTCCCAGGTTTTGACATAAACCTTCTCAATACTCCCACTACATGTGCAATGTCTGGTTTCGTACAAAACATTGCATACATCAAGCTACCGACTGCACTTGCATATGGAACACGGGACATGTCCTCTTCCTCTTCTTGTGTCTTGGGACACCGTTCAACAACTAACTTTACACCTACAGGAATAAGAACCTTCACCGGTTTACTATCCTGCATATTAAACCTCTGTAGTATTGTCTTGACATACTTCCTCTGGTTTAACCAGAGCTTCCTCTTTGCCCGATATAATTTGAATTTCCATGCCCAAAATATAGTTTGTAGCACCAATATCCTTCATGTCGAATTTGGAGGACAATTGGGTCTTCAAATCCTGGATAATTTCTTTGTCATTTCCAATCAGCAACATATCATCCACATACAAGACCAGATAAATAACATGGTCACTTTAAAATACACGCAGTGATCCACTTTGTTTCTGGTGAAGCTAATTCCCCATATAAATGTATCAAATTTCTGATACCACATCCTTGGTGACTATTTTAACCCATATAGAGACTTTTTTAACCTACATATTAGTTCTTTCTTTCCCTTCACCACAAATCCTTCAAGTTGCTTCATGTATATATCTTCTTCTAGATCCCCGTGAAGAAATGTTGTCTTCACATATCTCAAAATCAAAAGCAGCAACAACAGATAAAAGTAATCTAATAGAAGCTACATTGGCAACATGAGAAAAAATATCACCAAAATCAATTCCTGGCACCTCAGAATAACCTTTTTCTACCAAACGAGTTTTGTATTTCTCCACCTTGCCTTACGCATTCATATTCTTCTTAAACACCCATTTTCTTTCAATGGGTTTCCTTCCATCCGACAATTCTACCAAATCCCAAGCCTCATTTTTGTCCAAAGATACCATTTCATCAACCATGGCCTCTTTCTAGAGTTTTCCATCCTATGAATCTACTACTTCCCTAACAGTTCTGAGAACATCATCAATGATAGATAAAGAAAAATTTGAATACAAAGCATATGGACTATATCTTTTTGGATGCCTTGTTTCTCGAACTGATCTTCTCACAGTTGGAGTTTGTGGCTCTTCATATTCTGATACCTCTTCGGATGTAGAGTCTGATTATTCCTCCTCTAGCTCAAACTTCATCTGCTTAGGTTCCTTTGGTATGACTTCATCTTTAATAACATATTTCACCTCTCTAAAAACCATGTCATGGATGTACACAACCTTCCTTGTTTCTGGATTCCAAATCTTATAATCTTTTAAACTATCCTTATACCCAATAAAGATGCACCTTTCAGATTTACTATTCAACTTGGTTCTTTTCCCCTTTGGAACATGTACATATACATCACAACCAAATGCCCACAGATGTTAAAGAGAGGGTTTCTTACCAGTCCATACCTCATGTGGAGACTTATCCTTCAATGTTGATGAAGGTGATTTATTAACCAGGTAATATGCAGTCTCCACCACCTCTGCCCAGAATTCCTGTCCTAACCTGACACCACTAAGCATGCTTCTTTCTTTTTCCATCAACGTCTTGTTCATTCTTTCTGTAACTTTGTTTTGCTGGGGTGTGTATGGAGTAGTCTTATGTCATGCTATACCACACTTCTTACATAACTATTCAAATTCCTTCTTGCAGAATTCTCTGCCATTATTTGTCCTCAACACCTTTATCTTCTTCTCTGTCTAGTTTTCCACCAGAGCCTTAAATTCTTTAAACTTCTCAAAGACTTCAGATTTCTTCCTAAGGAAATATATCCATGTATTCCTTAATAATTTATTTATAAATGATACATAGTACACAAACTTACTCAATTATGGAACCAACACATGTCCAAACACATCACTGTGCACAAGCTCTAATATCCCTTTCGCCCTCTTAGCACTAGAGGGGAAACTCACCCGATTATGCTTCCCATATACACAATGTTCACAAAAATCGAAATCCAGAGAGAAATTAGACATACCTTCTACCATACCATTACCATGAAGTATTCGAAGGCCCTTCTCTCCAATATGTCCAAGCCTTCGATGCAAAAGCATTGTCTTTTCTCCAGAGACCACTAGATTTTCTGTTCCACTTTCAGGAACCATAGAACTGTTGCACCCATCAATAAAATTACTACCCAAAATATTGTACATAGTTCCAATCCGAGCTCCTTGCATCAATCTTAGTGCTCCCCGAACCATCTTGCAGATATCTTTCTCGAACACTGATTTTACACCTGCATCATCCATCTTACTTACAATAAATCAGATTTATGGCCAATGCAGGAATATGCAGAACACCTGGAAGTGTTCTAATCCTTCCACCTTCAAATTCAACTTGATTTTCCATGTCTGACAATTCTATCCTTCTTTTCATCCCCCAAGAAGGCATCACCACCATCATATTTCTTATATTCTCAAAATCACTCCCTATGGGGAGTCAAGTGAAAGGATGCACCTGAGTAAATCAACCATGCCTCATGATCTACATGTGTACTTGAAGAAGAAGCCAAGTACACATCCCCACCTTCATATAAGGTGTTTTTCACCTCTGTAGAAGGAGAATCATCAGATTTGTTATCACTCAGGTTGTTCCCAAAAGTTGTAAGAAAGGGAATACGACCGAGGTAATCACAGACCAATCTTTTAGATACAGATTCTAGCCAATTTGTATCCAGATAGGGCTCTCTCTTTATGATTTAGCTTTGTTTTTTAAAGGTGTTAGGCTAGTTATGAAGTTCAAGAGTTTTGTTTTGAGTTTGGGTGGTGAGATTCAATAGAACAGTTAGGCAAAACTGAAGAGTTCAGTCCATTGGGCATGATGGAGTCAAAGAAGGATGGCTTTTTGGATTTGGTTTCTAACAAAGAATGGCATCACAGAGCAAGGTACTCAAACATGGAACAATTAAAGAGATGAAATCAGATAGAATGGACTCAAATGGGTGAAGGGCAGTTAAGAATCCTTCAACATATTGAAAGAGGGAAAATGGATGCGTACCGACAAAGAGCAGTTAAGAATTCTTTATCAAATAATCAATGTGAGAGAATCAGGAAACAAGAGCAATTAAGAATTCACTGTTTATACTAATTATGAAGAAAACACAGAGAATAATAAAGACTGAAGACAAAGTGCAGTCAAGCAAATTCTGAATTAATCTTTCTCTTTATCATTTAGATCATGGAAACATATGATATAGTAAACATGAAAACTGTAAAAACACAAGTTATAAGGGACTTATTGATCCGGAGTTTGATTCAAGAATTCTGTGACAGGTCCTCTGCTTCAATTCCTCATCCAGTAGGCTAGACAACAGTTTGATTCCAATAGCTTTTTTATTCCAAAGTTCAGTATTACAACAAAGTCTAGAGAAATCTACACATACCCAACCTCTTCAAAACTTTGATGAAAGGGCTATTTATACAACAAAAATATGTACAACAGGATGTCTCATCAAAGCTATGAGATAATATCTAAGTTTAACCTAAAGTAATTTACAAGCAAAGTAGAAACAACCAACTTATGCTGTGCTGGAAGCTGGCTCTTTAGGGTTCGGCTTGCAGGTGTTCGAAGTAGCTGTGCGCCGACCCTTTGTCTTAACTGATGCATTAATTCTGATCTGCTTTCCTTAGTCAGCTCGGATACTCTTTAATTCTGATTTGATTTGTCTTTAATCCTCCACTGATACACTTTATGGCTCCTCTGATACTCTTTGACCTTAATCATCTTCTTTAATGCTGAACCGACCCTGCTCACCGCCTTTCCTCTGTGATTGATGTCTCTGCCGGTTCCCACTAGCTAGGGTAGAAAAATATCTCTGTTTATCTCTGTTTCCCTCTTCTGCAGGCATAGAAAGTCCCTTGGTGCTGGTTCAACTGTGTTAAAACAGGAAGAAAATGTACTGTGCATGTTGAATAGCAGGTTGCTGAGCTGGTGCTGGAGCTTTCCCGATGAAGAGGCGGTCGGAAAACTGGAGCTGAGTTGGTCATTTGTTGTGCTCGGAACACAGTTTTGCAACGAAAAACATAACAAAATTACTTTTTTACCCTTTATTGAAAAAAAGAATTTTTGGCAGGAAAATTTGATTCAAAGGACAGATGACGTCAGTGGGGGGGGGGTATGGGACAGATGATGTGGCAGTACAGATGGTGACATGGCAGGGTGACATCAGCAGAGGACAGCTGACATCAGCGGATGACGTTAACAAAGGGTCAGCGGGAGGGCGGTAAGCTGTTTTGTCCGCACCGCCTTTGGGCTTGGGTGGTCTCGGGCGGAGGGGCATTGAACATGCTGGGTGGTCGACGCGTGGCAAAGGTACGGGACCAAGACCACAAATTTCCCACGGCCTAACTTGTAGCAGATGGAGGGCTAGCGAAATGCATATCGGCCGTTGGATGTGAGGATAGAGATCTGACGGTGGATAGTTTATGAACAAGGCAGAGGTTTAATGCGTGGGGCTGATCAATTAATCATGTTTTTAATTGCATTGAGCACATTTTGATTGGTTGCGGGGTGAGTTTAGGTTATGTTATTAATTAACCAAAAGTTAATTAATCCTCAAGCATGCTGCGGGTTATTAATAAATCCCAAATGAATCCATTAATTCCCAAAAATAGTGATATGGCTGTATTCAACTGGGGGGGCGGAGATATTAATACATGGGGTTTTTTTTTATTATATTTATACAATACGAGGATTGGTAAATGATTTTATCTGAGAGCTAATATAATAAATTTAATGGTTAATATGAATTCGAAAATAGAAAAGTGCCAAGTTATAATGTTACAAAACTTTAGGAAAAAGGGGAAAAACCAGGGTTTATACAAGAAATGTGGCCACTTCCCTAAGTAAAAAATGGGGTTTTACTTAGGCTTTTGATAAAAAATGGAATGAGTGATTTTAAGGATATTAAGTGGTGGGCTCCAGTATTGCAGCAATAATGCTACAACTCCTAGGGCTCCCTTCTTTACTTTTATCAACCTGGTAGGTCGTAACAAACTTGGAAGCGACGGTGCTATATGCACAAGTACTAGCTCTTGCTGCGGCTGTCACTTGATCAGCTGGCACAAGTCCACTAGGAGCTTAAGCCAACTTTTATGAGCTCTTATAAGAAGATTTTAACTATGATGGATGAAAGCTAACTCAAAAGAGGCTAATATATTTACAGAAAGAAGCTGAAAGCTGAAAGGAAACGCAAACCCTAACAAACCCTAGTTTTTACCAACTAGCCCTACTGGTGCAAGAAAAGATATGAGAGTGGTGGAAATGGATGCCATTGACTCCTAGAAAGGTAAAATGCATGTGACTAAGCTACTTCTGATGTAAAACCTGGAAAAAAACATTTTTTTGTATTTTTGAGTAAGTTGGCATAATTATTATGCATGTGCTTTAACTAGGTTTAACTGTGCAGGGATTTATTGGCGGAAGGAAGTGGAGTGGGTGCTTGCAGGAGGTTGGGAAGGTGAGAAGAGGGCCTAAGGGATCCCTAGCACCCTTCTAGAGAGTTTCACATCGATCAGATCTCAAGAAATTGCTCACGTGATCTTCTACAGGAAGTTTGCAGGGGTTCTACAGGATGTTTTACAGGAAGAGCCGAGAGAGGATTTTGGAGGGTTAATGGTGGAAAAATGGCGGGAAAGTGGAAATGGAGGATGGATGAGGATGTGAAAGGGTCTAAGACCTGGTAGATGAAGCTAAGACGTGATTAAGGTGGTTGGATTCATTCAAGGATGGAAGGAGAAAGGTTGCACAAAGATATGGAAATTAGGTCAAGTTGGAAAAGGGTGGCGAATGAAGGGAAGGAATATGGAATTAGAGGTTGGAGCAGGTGGGATGATGGAGGAAGGATAGACATGGGAGTATTACAGGTGTTCTACACATTACTCTCTGAAAACTGATCCAAACAAAGACAAAAAACAGAGATCTATTTACATTGACCTAATTTGACCTAAATACCAGAAATCATGATGGACATAAGTTTATTGGTAGGAAATCATGTAAGATAACTATGAAAACTAAGCAAGAACAGATCTACGCATGTAATCACAACTGGTATCAACTTTTACAACTGAGAATCTAACACTAGCAATTGCATGAAGAAGCAAGAACAACGTTTTTGTGGCAGCAAGGACACCTTGGTCTCAGCTCATGGTCCCGAGGAGGGAGAGGTGAGATCAAGGGTTGCTTGATGGCCTTTTTTGAAGATCTTTTCTGTTACCAACCTATCAAATCAACTTGAACATGAAAATCCATTTCAATCATCAAAAGCAACCTAAATAACAAAGCAATATGGTAATCTAAATAACATAAATTATTGTAGGAATGCAGCAAAGACACATAAAAGTACACAAAGGAGGTACTGGGCACTTGGGTTGGGCCCAACCCCAAGAGCTACAACCTCCTAAGAAATATTAGAGCTGGTGCAAAGCTGGATTCATCTTTATTGATCAAGAAATAATAGTTACATCCGAAAAACTGTTTATAAGAAAAGCTCGAAAATGTGCTGAAATGCAGAGCTAACCTAAAATCTAACTACAACTGACTAACTAAAATGAGGCCCTAAGCCTTCTTGTTTATACAAATTGAGGACCCCAACAACCCTCCTAAACTTTAGGGACTCAGCTGCCAAACCTTGCAGTTAACAACAGTCCTACTTGACTTGCTTGGCTGCCCCTTGTGCTCCGAGTTTTTGATGGAGAATTCGAGGTAAGGGTTCATAAATGAAGGGGATACCTTCCTACAAATCCTCTCCCTTGTTCTTCTATGAATTTGGCTGCCAAGTGCTCATTAAACCTTTGATTTTGTCTCAAAATTGACAAAAAAACTGCATAAAGCACATATTAGACTTGTTGGCATAATGACTAACCCAATTCACTCTATTAGCATAAATATAATAAAAAACATGCAATAAACTAATGAGAATGGTGGATTAAGTCGAATTAGGAGACTGAATGATCCCATATAATTACCCATTTCTGGGGCTCATCTTCACCCCCTTACTGAAAGTGTTGCTCATCCTCTGAGCAACTAATCAATCTCTTCATCTTTGATGGCCCTGGTGGCGTCCTTATCATCCCAAGCTTCTGATGTAGTCTACTCATGTGTGCCATAAAATTCTGCCTTCTTGTCCATGTCCTTCCATTGCTCCTATTCTGCTTGTTTGAATTCTTGTGATTTTCTTGGCCTTAAAATACATGGAGGTTTGCCTTCTTCCTTTTCTTTTTTGTTTTGTAGGTGTGCTTAATGCAGCAAGCACAACTGCTGCTTCCCTTGCCATCATTTTAGGGGATTTCTCTTCCTGCTGTTCTTTTCCTTCACTTCCTGTAGAAATCTCTATGCCAACTGTTCCTGCGTGTGTTGCTGAGATCTCAGGGTGTGTCTTTTCCTTTTGTTTTTGTGTGCCTGCTTTGGCTGTGGCAGCCTTCATTTGGGATTTTTTGGCCTTCTTTGTCCTACTCTGCATCCTCTTTTCCCTTGTTGTTTTGGCTGTTGTTTCTTCCTCTGTTTTGGGCTCAACAGTCTTCCCAATTTCTCCTTTTTCTTTCTGTTCTTCCTCTGTTTTTCCCTTTTCTTGAATGTCTTGTGTTTCCTCATCATTGTTTTTCTCAATTTATTTAGTGTGCTCCCCCTCATTACTGGATGGGGTGATGTTTTCAGCCAAAGTTCCAATGTTGTCATCCCTGGACATGTTTCTGAAGATTTCCCAAGATATGGGGATAGTGTAGTTGTGCAAAGCATCTTCCACCAATAGTTTGATGAGCCCATTATGGGCCAACTGATTTGGGATCCCTTCATTTATCTTTGTACCCCATTAAATTAGTGACTAAAGAAGGAAATATGGGATGCTCAGTTTCTTGGCTGAAGGCAAGTCAATCCCATGCCTTAATTCACACAACAACCTGAAATGATATCCATAGATGATGCTAAACCTCCCTTCACATGTGATATACTTCATAATTTGAAAACTAACTTCACTCCAGAGAGGAGGCAAGCTGGCTCTTCTAACCCTGCCCCTAGCATGGTGTTGAGTGTTCTTCTTATGTATTAATCAGAAAAGAAAATGCTCAGGAAAACAACAGTCAATCACTAAAACAGAGGACAGCTGAATTTGGTGTTTTCTGAACCCAGGGAGGAGTTTCTCTTGTGTTTCTTACAATATCAAGTAGCAATAATTCTCCTGCTTTAAGACTACTATCACCCAAAATTTTAATTATCTGTTTATGAAATATATATACATACATACATACATATATATATATTTACAGAACAGAGTATAGGAGCACAGGTTCTTTTCACAGCACACAGACATATATGAAAATCCAAAATTTTCATACACAGGCTGGCCTCCACAACTGCATATATCTTCCCTACAGGAGAATTTTAAAAAGAGGAAACGTGGAGTAGAATTTTGATGCAGAAACAATTGGGACACTCAGTGCAATACACAAGAAAACATTTTACTTCCAATACACAGGCAGATTTTTCTCTGATTTTCCAATCTGATGCCGTTCAATTCACCACCTTGCACAAACACATCATGCATAGAGGAGTTTTTTTTTTTGAGCCTACCTCGTTTGGAGCTCCAAATTCGACGAAAAATCCCAGGTTTTCCCGCTCCGGAAAGCTGTGCAGTCTTTCCTGAAGAAGCCTTCATGTAGAAGGCTCTCGTTTCCTATAGAATGAAACTGTGCTTCCTGTAGAATGCCGATAAGTGGGAGATTTAAAAAAAAAAGGTAGAAATCTCGAAAAATCAAGTAGAAATCTTGCAGAGGACCATTGGTTAGCTACTCTGGAAGTGGTGGACGTGTACTCCAGTTGGGGACGTCGTGAAGGCACAGTGAACAAAGAGTGGCGAATGCATGAACTGAGCTGTCTTTTTAACTGCTGGCGTGATTTGTGGTGAGGAGATGAGGTGGCCAGGTGTACGTGGCCACATGCAAACTGTAGTGCTATTATGCAACTTCATGTTTTCTACTTGTTAATCACTTGACATCATGTGTGCTTGAGTTTAGAACATCTGCCACTACCTGTTTTTTAAATTTCACATGAGTTGAATATACACGTACACTGGGTGATCTCCAGATGAGTGCAATCGAACTAGCTGAGGGTGTCAGGTTAACTGGCTAGCTTTCTGGCTTAATCCAACCATTTCATTCATTCATGCACTTTCAAATCATACAAATGCAAATAGAGGAACTGGTTTAGACACTTACCTGTAAGTCGACGTGCTGCTTGGTTCTTTTTGCTGCTGCATGCTCATATTCCATTGCTGCATGCCTGGATCCCTTATGCTATATGCTTTTTGCTATCTGATGTGTGGCTATTTTTCTTGTGCAGGTATCCTCTGGCTGGATCTAAGCTGCAGAAGTCTGTTTCATCCTTCAGATTTGCACCCTCATGCTGCTGATGCTGGATTTCTGCAGGACAACGACTTGTTTTCTCCATAGCTCCCAAACGATAGATCGGATTGACCTGAAACTTTCTGAGCATGCTTCTATCATCGTTATGCACCTCCCATAGCAAAATTGTGGTCAATGGATGCATGAATATCAAGAAAAACTAAAAATGGCTGAAGATGACAGAGGTCAATTTCTCGAAAACCGTGCACTAGAATTGGCTGAAACTGCTTGGGCAGGTTACTATCACCTATATGCATCTCCTCATGAAATAGGTTTTGAAATGGATGCCCAGATATGGAGAAAATGCAAAAATGGCTGAAGGTGATGGAGGCTGATTTCTTGGAAACCGTGCACTGGAATTGGCTGAAATTGCTCGGGCATGTTGCCATCATCCCTATACAACTCCCCATAGAATAGTTTTTTAAATGGATGCATGGTTTTCAAGTTAGGGGAAAAACAAATTTCTGCTCTATGTATTTTTGTTTCAAAGCATTCTGCAGTTTTTTGCACAGTAAGGAAAAATGAGCTTGGGGTGTGATGCAGGCATGGAAATGATGGAAGAGGGGTTTGAAGACTGTAGGAGGATTTATAAACCCTTTATGAAGCTTCCATGTTCGCCAAACTGCTTTTTAAAATCCATTTCTAGCTTTCTGTAATTTCTATAAGAACTTCTTGTAGAAACACAATTTTCAGAAAAGAAGCACAATGAGGTGGAAAAAATGATGGAGAAGGGTGAGGGATGGAAACAGGGATGTTTACAGGCCTCATGGATAGATTCTCAACCTTCGGGTCCTCTTCTGAGATCGATTTTGGCTTGTTTATAGGCTTCTTGTAGAAGACACAGAACTTCCTGTAGAAGGTGAAATCTCAATCCAAATGGGACCAAATCTTGGGAAAGGGTAATGGTCATGGAGGAATGGATGGTGAGGGATGCTGATAGCCTGGTGTTGACCTCTGTCCTTGTTTTGTGTGATTCTCCTGACCTGCAATGTCCTTCCTGCAACCTGCAATTATTCGATAGAAATTAGGTGTATTTTTATTTTTCTTTTTTCTTCTTTCTTTTTTCTCTTTTTTTTTTTGAAAACAACTAGGGCTCCTCAAGGAGGTTTTCACCCTAATTGCTTGCCCTGGGCATCTCCAAGGGAGGTTTTCACCCAGGGATCTTATTCTCTTTTCCTTTTCTCTTCTTTCCAACCCATTGACCGCCTCATGGAGGTTTTCAATTAATGAGCCAATCTGAGGGGCCTCCGAGGAGGTTTTCACCTTAGATTTTTATTTTCATTTTTTTCTTTTTTCCTTTTTTCCTACCCTACCCTACTTGAAAAATAAAATCATTTTCAAGTATAGGAATACTTCCAATGGAGCCCTGTGCACATCGAGATTAGGGACAAAATGATGTGGAGGCTTGAAATGCATGCTTTGACAGGTATCTAGATTTCAGAGACCAAATGATTTTACTTTGAAGGGATCAAACATAGCTGAGGAAGAGAGTACTGCTGCAAATTAGTGACCGTTTGGAACCATATCTCAATATAGCTCTGATATCCTTGGTCCTTTTGCTGATCTGGATCATTCTCTATATCTTCTTCTATCATGACCTTCACATCTTCCTCTTTTTGCTGATTTTTATCTTGAATACATGGAGGATTTGATGATAACCATGAGGGAGCTCTCTCGATCTCTGATTCTGATGTCTTCTCTTCATCAAGTGCAGCCCATGGTTCTTTGATCTTCTCTTTTGAATCTTCTTTTGCTGGATGTGGTTTTTCAATGCTGTTAATATAATCTCTTTCTTACAATACTCTTCCTGAGCTATGGTGAATATCATTGAGCTCAAAAGGAGTTGTTTGGAAATGTTGTGCCTCAACATTGTAGTTGGGCTGAGTTACTCCGATGTGCGGATTTTGAAATGGTGGTACGAGTAGTTGAGTGGGGGTGTATATTTGAGATGGATGTGGATGGGGTTGTGGTTGGGTAGGCATTTGGGGTTGCCTTGGTGGATCAGGAGGCGATGGTTGCGATTGAGCAGGTGGTGGAGGCAAAGGAGCGGGAGGAGAGTTGTACTGGGGCCTCCACCCCAGATGAGGTGCATTCCACTGAGGCTGTGGCTGAGCGTAGCGGTGAAATGGATGAGCAGCTGGTTGGCCATAATATGGAGATGTGAAGGACCAAGGAGGAGGTGTGGACCAGGAAGGATGAGCAGGGGGACCCCAAGAAGGCATCGAAGTGGCTTGATAGGGGTTGTAATTGGTCTGAGATGTCCCTTCCATTCCCTGCTGGTAAGGTCTGGGTCCATGTGGCCTCCTTTGGTTCATGAAATAGAGTGGTTCAGTGGCTCCTTTGGCCCTTTGATATGCAACTTTGAGTCTGGGCAAGGAAGGGCACTGATTCGTAGGATGGTCTTTTTCACAGACAAAACGCACTTCTATGGAGTGCAATGGACATTCGTTCTTAGGATGATTTCTAGTGCACCTGGGACAAAAGATGGCTAAAGCCCTCTTGGCTTCCTCTGGATCCACAAGGTATCCATTTGCATGGCAATAGTCTACCTGATCTTCATCTTGACATCTTCCCACATGTTTCCAATTTCACCTTCAATGGATGAGTTGGAAGAAAAGGTACTGCTCCCAAAATGTCTATTTCCAGCCATTTGCTCCAGAGGAATGTTTTCTTCTTCCTCTCCCCTAGAGGTTCTTCAAATATGTTTTGCTGTCCACCTAGGGGTTCTTCTTAATCACAGCCATCGAAGAAGAAAATGTTGGTTGTGTGAAGCCGTGGGGGCGTTGTGCAAGCATTTTTCTGACTTATCTCTACTCTTACAAGGCATGAAAGGAAATATTTTTGGTTGATTTTTGTTTTTTTGTTTTGTTTTGTTTTTGTTTTTGTTGTTTTTTTTGTTTTGTTTTTGTTTTTGTTTTGTTTTGTTTTTTTGTTTTGCTTTGTTTTTTTTTGCTTGTACTTGTAAAACTAAAATAGATTGAACTGCAACTAACTAAAATCTATCTTGCTGAAATGAAAATGTGGAATTGAAATGAAAGCAGGAAAGGACTAATCTATTTTGCTGAAATTAAATTGCAGGAATAAAATGCTAGGCTACGCTTGCATGATTGAAATTGCAGAATTGAAATGCTAATCAATGCTTGCAGAATTGAAATTACGGAAGGGAAATGCTAATCTATGAAAGCAGGAAATGTCTAATCTACATTTGCGGAAATGAAATTGCAGAATGTAAATGAAACAACTACTCTACTCTTGCTGAAATAAACTACTTAGTAGAAGGTTGTAGTAGAAAATAGAAGAAAAGCAGCAATCACCAATACTCCGACGCTTCTCCGGCAATGACACCAAAAATATGGTGGGATCCAGTATTGCAAAAATAATGCTGCAACTCCTAGGGCTCCCTTCTTTACTTTTATCAACCCAGTAGTTTGTAACAAACTTGGAAGCGACGGTGCTATATGCACAAGTACTAGCTCTTGCCGTGGCTGTCACTTGATCAGTTGGCACAAGTCCTCAAGGAGCTTAAGCCAACTTCTATGAGCTCTTAGAAGAAGCTTTTAACTGTTATGGATGAAAGATAACTCAAAAGAGGCTAATCTATTTGCAGAAAGAAGCTGAAAGCTGAAAGGAAACACAAACCCTAGCAAACCCTAGTTTTTACCAACTAGCCCTACTGGTGCAAGAAAAGATATGAGAGTGGTGGAAATGGATGCCATTGACTCCTAGAAAGGTAAAATGCATGTGACTAAGCTAATTCTGAAGTAAAATCTGGAAAAAAACATTTTTTTTGTATTTTTGAGTAAGTTGGCAGAATTATTATGCATGTGCTTTAACTAGGTTTAATTGTGTAGGGATTTATTGGCGAAAGGAAGTGGAGTGGGTGCTTGCAGGAGGTTGGGAAGGTGAGAAGAGGGCATAAGGGATCCCTAGCACCCTTCCAGAGAGTTTCACAGGAATCAGATCTCAAGAAATTGCTCACGTGATCTTCTACAGGAAGTCTGCAAGGGTTCTACAGGAAGAGTCGAGAGAGGATTTTGGAGGGTTAATGGTGGAAAAATGGTGGGAAAGTGGAAATGGAAGATGGATGAGTATGTGAAGGGGTCTAAGACCTGGTAGATGAAGCTAAGAAGTGATTAAGGTGATTTGATTCATTTAAGGATAGAAGGAGCAATGTTGCACAAAGATATGGAAATTAGGTCAAGTTGGAAAAGGGTGGCGAATGAAGGGAAGGAATCTGGAATTAGAGGTCGGAGCAGGTGGGATGATGGAGGAAGGATAGACAGAGGAGTATTACAGGTGTTCTGCACATTACTCTCTGAAAATTGATCCAAACAAAGACAAAAAAAACAGAGATCTATCTACATTGACCTAATTTGACCTAAATACCAGAAATCATGATGGACAAAAGTTTATTGGTAGGAAATCATGTAAGATAACTATGAAAACTAAGCAAGAATAGATCTACGCATGTAATCACAACTGGTATCAACTTTTACAACTAAGAATCTAACACTAACAATTGCATGAAGAAGCAAGAATAGCATTTTTGTGGCAGCAATGACACCTTGGTCTCAGCTCATGGTCCTGAGGAGGGAGAGGTGAGAGCAAGGGTTGCTTGATGGCCTTTCTCGAAGATATTTTCTGTTACCAACCTATCAAATCAACCTGAACATGAAAAGCCATTTCAATCATCAAAAGCAACCTAAATAACAAAGCAATATGTTAATCTAAGTAACAGAAATTATTGTAGGAATGCAGTAAAGACACATAAAAGTACACAAAGGAGGTACTGGGCACTTGGGTTGGGCTCAACCCCAAGAGCTATAGCCTTCTAACAAAGATTAGAGCTGGTGCAAAGCTGGATTCATCTTTATTGATCAAGAAATAATAGTTACATCCCAAAAACTGTTTACAAGAAAAGCTCGAAAATGTGCTGAAATGCAGAGCTAACCTAAAATCTAACTACAACTGACTAACTCCTGCCTAAAAACTGACTAATTGAAATGAGGCCCTAAGCCTTATTATTTATACAAATTGAGGATCCCAACAGCCCTCCTAAACTTTAGGGACTCGGCTGCCAAAACTTGCAATTAACAGTAGTCCTACTTGACTTGCTTGGCTGCCCCTTGTGCTCTAAGTTTTTGATGGAGAATTCGAGGTAAGGGTTCATAAATGAAGGGGACACCTTCCCTTGTTCTTCTATGAATTTGGCTGCCAAGTGCTCATTAAACCTTTGATTTGTCTCAAAATTGACCAAAAAAAACTGCATAAAGCACACATTAGACTTGTTGGCATAATGACTAACCCAATTCACTCTATTAGCATAAATATAATAAAAAACATGCAATAATGAGAATGGTGGATTAATTCGAATTAGAACGCTGAATGAGCCCATATAATTACCCATTTCTGGGCTCATCATTAAGCAGATCTTAATATTTTTGGGGGAAATTAGTAAGTGATTGGGGAAACAGTATGAAGGGGAGATTAGTCATGCCTCGCTTGAGCTGCTCCAAGAGTATCTGCTTTACACCTGTGATGGGACTAAAAGTTAACATATTTACAATACATCACAAGTCACATTCTGCAACACCAAAACTGCCTACCCTGCCTATTTTTCCTAACATTTTTTCTTCTTTCTTTTTGGGTGCACTTGGACTGGCAAACCCTCATCAATTTTCTTTTCTTTGCATGATAAGCCTATCTAAGTTTTCAATTATTTCTTACAGGGGATCAGATTAAACTGTTGAGCTCCTTTGCTTCTCTACCTATCTATTTATTTGCCAAGATTAAACAGTTTGGACATATTTTTATTCTCTATCTCTAAAACAGGAAATTGAAACATGAACTGGCCAAGATTAAGTTGTTTGGCCATTCATCAATTATGGCAAAAGTTCACAAGCTGTACATGATGCTTTATTTACAGAAAATGAAATAGTAGTGGCATTTGGACTTGCACACTTTCCGGGTCTTTTTTATTTGGGGTTCATTTCTTTTCATTTTTTCTTTTGACCATTGTTTTTTCCTACCCTTTGATTTTTCTTTTAGGGTATACCCTCTTTACATTTTTAATTTTTTTTTATTTTTTGATAATATGGAAACCTTTACAACAATGAAAGGTATGAACATATTACAGAGCTCAACCAGTCAATCATGAAATATGACACCTATAACTATAGGAGTATAACACTGGCTCCACTTGGGGATGCCTTTCCCTGGTGGAAAGGCAAGAACAGTAGGTTAGATGGTCTTATGAATACCTTTTACTGTGCTCTGAAATCTTCCTTTGCTGAATGTAGAAACTGTACAAAAGGATGCTGTAAAATATATATACTTTTCTTGAGCTGATTCAAACAGCTGTACATTTTTTCTAGATAGCTTTCACTTGGATTATTTGTTGTTGTTCTCAAGTCTTCTTCTGCAATCCCTGATAAACTGAAACGAGGCTAAACAAAAAATAATAAAGTTATTTATCTGATTTCGGAATTTTCTGCACTTTCCTCCTCATTCTCCTTGCTGATATGAACAAACTGATTACTTCTTTCAAGCTGCCGAAACCGAATTTTCTTATGTACATGTTAGAGTCAGAATATAAAAAAAAACTGGATCAAAGTAGTGTTTCAGCATTCGACCATTCACTGGTCCTTCTTCTGTTGCTGTACCATCCAGGCTCTTTAGAAAATAAGTGTTGTTCCCTCGCAATGCCTGAATGATATATGGCCCTCTCCATAGGAAGTCAAACTTCCCATGTTTTCCTTTGTATTCTCTTCTGGAATCCCACCTTAGAACTTTGTCTCCTATGTAGAAATCTTTTGCTTTGGTCCTTTTATCAAATATTTTCTTGAGTTTTTCTTGTAACACTTGGGATCTCTGGTGCACTTCTTCTCTGGTCTGCTGCAAATGGATGGCCTGATTTATTCTTCTTTGAATGTTATTTGGTTCCACCTGAGCTTCTTGCAGCAATTTCATCACAGGAACTCCTAAAGATGAAGGAAACACAGCCTCCATGCCATAAACTAGCTCATAAGGGCTGGTTCCAATTGATCTTTTTGTAGTAAGCCTGTCTGCCCATAGTGCATTTGTAAGCTTCTTGTGCCATCTTTTCTTGTTCTCTTCCAACAGTTTCTTGATGATATTGATTAGACTTTTATTGGAGGACTCAACTAGACCATTACCTTGAGGGTAATAGGTTGTGGAATGGCCTAAAGTGATATGGTATTTGCTGCAAAAATTTATCAGTTTCTTGGATTTGAAGGTAGCGGCATTATCAATAATGATTTTTTCAAGACAACCAAATCTAGACAAGATGTTGGTCTCTAAGAATCCTATGATCACTGTGTCATTGGCTTGTCTCGCAAGAATGGCTCTATCCATTTGGTGAAATAATCAGTGGCAGTAAGGATCCATTTATGCTGGCCAGAAGAGGAAGGGTGGATTTCTCCAATGAAGTCTAAACCCCATTGTTGAAATGGTCTTTCAGTGGAAATTGGTCTCAATGGCAAGGGTAACAGTTTTCTTTTGCCTTCAAAAATTTGGCATTTGTGGTAAGCAGTGACAAAATTCTTTGTATCAACGAACAAGCTTGGCCAGTAAAATCCAGCCCTTAGGATTTTTTCTGCAGTTGATTTCCAATACAGGTTTTCACCACAGTCCCCTGCATGAAATTCTTTGAGAAATTTGTCAGCTTCTTCTTTTAATAAACAATTCAATAAAATACATTCATGATTTTTCCAAAAAAGAGCACCATCTAAAATACAAAATTTTGAAGCTTTCATCTTTAAAAATCTTTTCTTTGTTCTAGATAACCCTGTAAGAGCTTAAAGGTTTAATAATACATGAATTATATCGGCATACCAAGGTGATTTTAAGAAGGCTTGGCTGATTTGTGGAGTCGCCATCTCCTGTTCGTTATCCAGTTGATTAATATCCAAGGCTTGAAAGTTTGTTTCAGTCATGAGTTTAGCTAATCCTTGTCCTTTTATCAGCTTTGTAGGTTTTATTTCAATGTCATACTCCAATATTTTAGCAATCCATTTGACAACAACATTTGGTACGTAAGCTATTACATGTGAATACAGTATGTAGATTCTGAAGTCTTGAATGGCTTTCACGAGTGCAAAGTCCTATTTTTCCATGATTTTGTAATTCAGAGGTGCATCTCTAAGTGCTTTACTGAAAAAGGCTATGGGTTTTTCACATCCTTGATCATATTTTTGAAGTAAAATAGCTGCTATGGTGTGTTCTGATGCAAATGAGAAAATTATGAACTCTTTGTCAAACTTTGGACTTGTGAGGACTGGTGTTTTGGTCAAAGCCATTTTGATTTCTTCAAATGTTTGTTTGGCTTATGTTGTCCATTTAACCTTTGAATCATTTCTTAACATGTTGTTCAACAATCTAATTAATTCAGCCAGATTAGGTATGAATCTTCTCAAAAAGTTAATCTTCCCTAAGAAAGCTTGAAGTTCTTTGACATTTTTGGGGTGGGGTATTTGCAAAATAGCTTCAATTCTAGCAGGGTCAATTCTGATGCCATCTTTGGAGATGATATGGCCTAAGAGTTTACCTTCTTCCAGACCAAATAGAGATTTTTTAGGATTCAGTGATATACCATATTTTCTGCATGTTAGAAACACTTGTCTCAAATGATTTAAATGTTGCTGATCTGATTTGGAAAATACAGTGAGGTCATCTAGATATACAACCAGAAAATCATGTATTTCTTTTGCAAATGCTATGTCCATGGCTCGTTGAAAGGTTTCTCCTGCGTTCTTGAGTCCGAAAGACATTTTAACATATTTGAATGTACCCCATGGTGTTGTAAATGCAGTTTTGTCTTAGTCATCAGGATGAATTAGAATCTGATTAAAACCTGAAAACCCATCCAAAAGTGAAATCCTAGAAGCACTTACTACCCTTTGTAAAATATGATCCATCTTGGGTAAAGGGTAGTTGTCCTTCAAAGATACCTTGTTTAAATTTCTTAAGTCAACACATAACCTGATTTCCCCTGTTTTCTTCCTGGTAGGCACTAAATTAGACACCCACTCTAAAAATTTGATTGGGGCAATTATCCCTGCATCATGCATTCGTCTGATTTCTTTTTCAATTAAAGGAAGCAGTACAGGATTGATTCTTCTGAGTTTCTGTTTGAATGGTTTTTGATTTTCCTTAAGGGGTATTGTATGTTGAATTACAGAGGTGTCATAAGATTTCAGGTCTTCATAGCTCTAGGCAAAAACATCTTGGAATTCTTTGATCAGTTCAACATACTTCAGCTTTTGATCAGGGAGCAAAAATTTGGACAATTTTATCATTTTTGGATTCTGTTAAGTTCCTATGTTGTAGTCTTCAATGTCTACTTTTGGAGGTTCCATTTGGGGTTTCTTTGGAATATCGTTGAAATCAAAGAGATCTTCCAAAGGAGTTAATCCCTTGGGTAAATGATTGTCTCTCAAATGGATGAATTCAGATTCTTCTTCAATAATTTCATCAACATATGTTTCTTTGAGCTCTTGTACTTCCTCTTTGGTGAATTTTGTTGGATGAAGCATTTGAGTTACGTTTTCCGCTAACATATCTGTTTGTATCTAGTTTGATGGATCAATTTCACTAACTGCGTCTTCATCTATGTTAGTGCTAGAAAATTCCTCTGCTAGGGTCAAGAAATTGTTGATCTGGCTATCATTGTCAAATACTTGCCAGTTCTTTACATTATCAGGTATGGCTGGCCTATGTCTAATTTCTGCTATGAATTGATGATTTGGTTCAAATGGCAATTTACAGATGCTGGCAAACATTGCTAGGCTATGAGCTTGCAAGTTATGTTTTCTTGGGATTTTGGAAGGCTAAGTTTCCAAAAATGTGTTGAGGATTTCTATGTCTGTTCCTCTGTACTCTCTCAATATGGGATCATTTGTCAAGAATTTCCCTTTTATCTGTTGAATGATTAAGTCAAAATCTCCTATGACTGACACTCTAGTTGCTCCCAATTTCTTCAGTAGTTTCAGACCTAGCAACAGAGCTTCATATTCAACCATATTATTAGTGCATCTAAAGTTTAACCTATAGGCATGGCCTTCAGCATGATTGTTTTCAAGGTTGTGCACCCAGACCCCTACCCCTGCTCCTAATTTGTTCACTGAACCATCAAATTCTAAGTACCAAAGTATTTCATGTTTATAGTTAGTGTCTGGATTTGCAGGGATCCTTTCAGCAGGGAGATTTGGTTTTTCAGACTATTTTGGTTTATCCAACATTTCATGATTTTTGGAGATCTCTTGGATTCGGGCACTAGACTTTTCATGTGCTGTTTTTTCTATTTTATCTCGCAGAATTTTTATTCTATGTGGGGGACCAATTTTAACATTGTATAGGATAAAATAATCCATATCTGAATGTACTGAGTAGATAGGGAAATTTTGAGGTTTCTCTTGACTACTCACTACATACTTCATTAAGGTTTCTTTGTATAGTCTCTTTGGTTGACCAAACACTAAAATAGTAGCATGAGACATGTCCACCTGTAGAGATCCTTGAAACTTTGCACCCCAAGATCTAGACAATAACATACCATATTTTGGTGGAATATCAGCTACTACTATGTCCATTAGGATGGTTTTGGCAGGATACTGGACTAGTGATACACACAAATCTTTGATTAAACCCAAACATATGACCTGACTTGAATCAAAAGAGAAAAGATCTTTATATGGCCTGGTGATGTCAAGGTCAAGTTTTTCCATTACAGATTCAGGCATTAAATTATGGGAAGCACCTGAATCGAACATGGCGTTATGGAGTATCTTATCATGTATTTTTAAAGCCACATAGAAAGGAGGAACTTGCCCCTCTGTTGTTTTTCCATTTGCTTCAGGACTGAATATCAGTTCAGGCTGGTCATCAAAAACATTTATTAAATCTTCTGAATCCTCGTTCACAAAAATTTTGAGTGATCTGCTAATTTGACTTCTGTAGACATCATGTTTAGCTAATTCTGATAATGGAACAACTATCTTTAGTTTGCCTACTTTTGTTTCAAGATTGAATGGTTTTTTGGTTTGAGTTTTTGTATTTCGGAAAGTTGAATTTTCTGTGTTTTTCTCTTCTTCAGGCGTGGGATTATGTGCTGAAATGTTTTCCAAATCATGTTCTAGAGGCTTTTCTTCTTTTTCTTTAGCAAGAATAGTAGTGGAAGACTGTCTGTTAGGTGGCTGATTGTCTGATATGTCTTCCACAATTGGATTAGTTGGGTTAGGGTCTGTTTTAGAAAGAATATGTATAGGGGGGTTATTGATCTTACCTTTGTTAGGTTGCTTGGTATGTTTCTGTTTGCTAATTTCAGGGGCATATATTCTTCTGCTCCTCAGATTGTATTGTTTGTGGACCTCATAAATGGCTATATCATATCCCTCCCTAAAGTCAAATGATTCACCTGACCGAGTTTGGAATTGTTTCACAATGTTAGCCTCTTGATCCTCTTGGGTCAAGAAAACTTGTTGTTCATTGTTGAGTCCCATCAAATTAATTTGTGAGTCTTCTGTTGGTTCATCAGAGGTTGAGGCTTCAGCATAATTTTCTTGAAATAGGGGCCTGATATTTTGGTCAGGCCCTGTCTTTCCAGTGATAGGATTTTGATTCTTCCTGAAATTTGGATTTCTTCCCGCATTGCTTGGTTGACCATCCCAAGGAGATTTTCTCTCAATTGTTTCCACTCTATCTCCAACTCTGTGCATTCCATTAATGATTGCATCTAGTTTTTGTTCAACGGCAGAAGGTTCTTCTTTGAAAGGTATTCTTCTTTCAGCTCTGGCCCTAGACCGTTTAGAGATCAGATTGGCTTCAACATTGATAGCTATGCTTTGCATTTCTTCTAAATTTCGAGGAGCTCTTTCCCTAAGTTGGTATGCCATATCAGTATCAAATGCATCAGGGAATTTAATCAAGGCCAAATCTGGAGGTGGTATGAGATTATGAGGAATAGCATTGTAGATATTATTGAATCTGGTATAGTAATCTTGGGCAGTTTCTTGTGTGCCTCTTATTAGGTTGTCATACTTTGATAAAATGTGGAGAGGATCTTTTTTCTTTTCCCATCTGTTCAAGAAGGTCTGATAAAGAGCTTGAGGGTCATTGACACTGTTTGCAGGGAGGGCTATAAACCAGGTTCTAACATCCCCAGTTAAACTTTGAACAAATACTTTCATTCTGACATCATCATCATCAATCTCATAGTTTTCAAAATAGTCGGTCATTTTCTTGGTATGTTGTTGAGCTGTGTAAGTGCCAGTACCGTCAAAATAGGTGATTTTACTTTGATAATCTTGAGGCATAGCCCCTGGATTTGCAGGTAAGTTTAGGGGAGTATACCGATTTTCCATGATTGCAGAGATAAATGTGACAGCTGGAAGAGTAGGGATAACAATGGAAATGAGTGTTGAATATGGAGGAGTGGAAAATGTGGCTTGAGGTGCTGATGGTGAACTTGGAGAAGTTGTAGTAATCACAGAAAGGTTTGGTGTTTTTTCAGAGGTAAGCTCAGATTGAATGGAGTTCTACAAATGTTTGTCAAGGTGTGAACTAGCAGAATTTTCTTGGCTCTCTTGTCTTCTAACAATCCTGGAAATCAGATTAGGATTTTCGAACACAGGTGGAGTATTTGGATCAGGGGTTGATCTAGTGTAACGAATCTTTTTTGGAGCCAGTTTGTAGGTATGTTTTTGGTTTTTTCTTGGAACAATTTTTTGACAATAAAACTTTAACAATATCTTCTAGGAGGTTTTGAATGTGAGAGTTTTGAACTTTCCTAAAGATTTTATTGAAAAGAGAAACTGATCGAGGATTTGGAACCAACTGTTTAAATACATAAACTAGACGAGAGATAGACTGAAGCAACATTTATTTACTTATGCAATTGTAAAGCAAAAGCAGTTTCAAAGGCTACCTGGCTAACTTCAGGCTCCATCTGTATTTTATACAGAAAATAGTGGAAACAAACAATTATTCAGGTCCCCAGTGGAGTCGCCAATGATGTTATCACTTAGGTTGTTCCCAAAAGTTGTAAGAAAGGGAATACGGCCGAGGTAACCACAGAACAATCTTTTAGGTACAGATTCTAGCCAATCTGTATCCAAAGAGGGTTCTCTCTTTATGATTTAGCTTTATTTTTTAAAGGTGTTAGGCTAGTTATGAAGTTCAAGGGTTTTGTTTTGAGTTTGGGTGGTGAGATTCAATAGAACAGTGAGGCAAAACTGAAGAGTTCAGTCCATTGGGCATGATGGAGTCAAAGAAGGATGGCTTTCTGGATTTGGTTTCTAATAGAGAATGGAATCACAGAGCAAGGTACTCAAACATGGAACAATTAAAGAGCTGAAATCAGATGGAATGGACTCAAATGGGTGAAGGGCAGTTAAGAATCCTTCAACATATTGAAAGAGGGAAAATGGATGCTTACCGACAAAGAACAGTTAAGAATTATTTATCAAATAATCAATATGAGAGAATCAGGAAACAAGAGCAATTAAGAATTCACTGTTTATACTAATTATGAAGAAAACACAGAGAATAATAAAGACTGAAGACAGAGTGCAATCAAGCAAATTCTGAATTAATCTTTCTCTTTATCATTCAGATCATGGAAAATAGATGATATAGTAAACATGAAAATTGTAAAAACACAAGTTATAAGGGACTTATTGATCCGGAGTTTCATTCAAGAATTCTGTGACAGGTCCTCTACTTCAATTCCTCATCCAGTAGGCCAGAAAACAATTTGATTCCAACAACTTTTTTATTCCAAAGTTCAGTATTATAGCAAAGTCTAGAGAAATCTACACATACCCAACCTCTTCAAAACTCTGATGAAGGGGCTATTTATACAATAAAAATATGTACAACAGGATGTCTCATCAAAGCTATGAGATAATATCTAAGTTTAACCTAAAGTAATTTACAAGCAAAGTAGAAACAACCAACTTATGCTGTGCTAGAAGCTGGCTCTTTAGGGTTCGGCCTGCAGGTGTCCGAAGTAGTTGTGTGCCGACCCTTTGTCTTAACTGATGCATTAATTCTGATCTGCTTTCATTAGTCATATCGGATACTCTTTAATGCTGATTTGATTTGTCTTTAATCCTCCACTGATACACTTCATGGCTCCTTTGATACTCTTTGACTTTAATCATCTTCTTTAATGCTGAACCGACCCTGCTCACCACCTTTCCTCTGTGATTGATGTCTCTGCCGATTCCCACCGGCTAGGGTAGCAAAATATCTCTGTTTATCTCCGTTTCCCTCTTCTGCGGGCATAGAAAGTCCCTTGGTGCTGGTTCAACTATGTTAAAAGAGGAAGAAAATGTACTGTGCATGTTGAATAGCAGGCTGCGGAGCTGGCAATGGAGCTTTCTTGATGAAGAGGTGGTCAGAAAAATGGAGCTGATTCGGTCGTTTGTTGTTCCTGGAACACAGTTTTGCAACGAAAAACATAACAAAATGACTTTTTTACCCTTTATTGAAAAAAAGAATTTTTGGCAGGAAAATTTGATTCAAAGGACAGATGACGTCAGTGGGGGGGGTACAGGATAGATGACGTGGAAGTATGGATGGTGACGTGGTAGGGTGATGTCAGCAGAGGACAGCTGATGTCAACAGATGATGTTAGCGAAGGGTCAGCGGGAGGGCGGTAAGTTGTTTTGTCCGCACTGCCTTTGGGCTTGGGTGGTCTCGGGTGGAGGGGCAATGAACATGCCGGGCGATCGACGCGTGGCAAAGGTACGAGACCAAAACCACCAATTCCTTGCGGCTCAACTTTTGGTAGATGGAGGGCTAGTGAAATGCATATCGGCCGTTGGATGTGAGGACAGAGATCTGATGGCAGACGGTTTATGAACAAGGCGGAGGTTTAATGCGCGGGGCCGATCAATTAATCATGTTTTTAATTGCATCGGGCGCGTTTTGATTGGTTGCGGGGTGAGTTTAGGTTAAGTTATTAATTAACCAAAAGTTAATTAATCCTCGAGCACGTGGCGGGTTATTAATAAATCCCAAATGAATCCATTAATTCCCAAAAATAGTGATATGGTTGTATTCAATCGGGGGGCGGGGATATTAATACATGGGATTTTTTTATTTTTTATATTTATATAATACGGGGATTGGTAAATGATTTTATCCGGGAGCTAATATAATAAATTTAATGGTTAATATGAATTCGAAAATAGAAAAGCGCCAAGTTATAATGTTACAAAACTTTAGGCAAAAGGGGAAAAACAAGGGTTTATACAAGAAATGTGGCCACTTCCCTAAGTTAAAAACGGGGTTTTACTTAGGCTTTTGATAAAAAATGGAATGAGTGATTTTAAGGATATTAAGCAGATCTTAATACCTTTGGGGGAAATTAGTAAGTGATTGGGGAAACAATATGAAGGGGAGATTAGTCATGCCTCACTTGAGCTGCTCCAAGAGTATCTGCTTTGCACTTGTGATGGGACTGAAAGTTAACATATTTACAATACATCACAAGTCACATTCTGTAACACCAAAACTGCCTACCCTGCCTATTTTCCCTAACATTTTTTCTTCTTTCTTTTGGGTGCACTTGGACTGACAAACCCTCATCAATTTTCTTTTCTTTGCATGATAAGCCTATCTAAGTCTGCACTTATTTCTTCCAAGGGCTCAGATTAAACTGTTGAGCTCCTATGCTTCTCTACCTATCTATTTATCTACCAAGATTAAACACTTTGGACAGATTTTTATTCCCTATCTCTAAAATAGGAAATTGAAACATGAACTGGCCAAGATTAAGCTGTTTGGCCATTCATCAATTGTGGCAAAAGTTCAACAAGCTTTACATGATGCTTTATTTACAGAAATGAAATAGTAGTGGCATTTGGACTTGCACACTTTCCCGGTCTTTTTTATTTGGGGTTCATTTCTTTTCATTTTTTCTTTTGACCATTTATTTTTTCCTACCCTTTGATTTTTCTTTTAGGGTATACCCTCTTTACATTTTTTGATTTTTTTGATTTTTTGATAATATGGAAACCTTTACAGCAATGAAAGGTATGAACATATTACAGAGCTCAACCAGTCAATCATGAAATATGACACCTATAACTATAGGAGTATAACAAGATCCATTTCCTTTCTCAAGAGATTTAGATCTACAGTTATTTTTGAAGTGTCATTCCTTTTCGCATTTCCAACATACCTTTACAGGTTTTCCTAGAGATTTAGATCTCCCTCTAGATTTAGATCTCCCACTCGAGGACTTATTTTTATTTCTGTTCTGGGACTATCCTCATACAAAAAAGGCATCTCCATTCCGGCCCTCCATATTTTTCCGTCTCATCTCCTCTGACAGCAAGGATGAGACTATTTCATCAAACTTCAAAGCAATTTTATTCCTACCTATTGTAACAACCAAACTATCCCACGAATCTGGTAGAGAACACAACAAACTGATGCACTTATCTTCATCTAAAAATTCAATATCAACAAATAACAACCGACTTACCACAATATTAAAGGCATTCAGATGCTTTGTCACCAAGTCTCCATCCTTCATCCCCAGGTTATACATCTTTTTCCTTAGGAATAGTTTGTTCACCAGAGACTTAGATTGGTACAAAGTCCCTAACTTATCCCACAAATCCTTCACTGTAGCTTCCCATGATACATTCAACAATATTGAATCTGAGATACACAACCATATTGTGCTCTTTTCTTTCTTATCCAACTTCCCCCAGTCTTGATCTAACATTATTGTTGGTTTAGTACCCAGATCTACCACGATCCACTAATATTTATCCACCAGCAGATCCTTCATCTTAAGTTTCCACAACTCAAAAATTTGACCATTAAATTTCTCGATCTCTATATTTCCATCGCTCATCATCTTCTTTCACTGCAAGAATCTATTCCATAGATCTCCCACTAAACATGGTCTACCAAAGACCGGAGAAAAACCCCTCAGCTGCAAAAGCATCCCCTTGAAGTTGAAACAACTATGTTACCAAATGTAGGTTTTAACCCTGTATAGAAATTACTTGCATTCGAATTCTAAAAAAACCAGAAAATAAACAATGGCGAGAATATAAAATAAATACACAAATATTTCCCCTGGATCCCAAAACCAGGACTACCAGATTGATTTTTCATTACATTCCTTTCAATGCTACAACACATATATATACATGTCTAAGCATTCATAAACCCCAATCCATTAACCCTGGATTAGAGCATAATTGTAGTTCCCTTGACCGGATCTCCAAAATACCATGGTCAAAAAATCATCATGCCCAAAACCATGTGCGGAATCCATGCACAAAACCATAGTTAGGTCTACCCATCTAATATAGGGTCCAAATTTTTTTTCCTAGGGTGTGTGCGACTAGTAGTGGAAAGAATATAACACACACCCAACATTGGCAGATTGGAGCTCAGGTATTGGCCATCCTAGAAGAGCATATTGGATCAGCCTGTGTTCATTGTAGCAAAAGCGACTTGCAGCAGTGATAGGTGACAATCTTCTTGGAGACTCTATGTGTTGTCTCTTGATGGACTAAAGGAAACTAGAGATAAGAACGAAAGCGAAGGACTGACAGGACGAGATACGACATAGAGGCTGCAACGAGATTGTCATTATATATTTTGTTCTTGTACTTGTGGATAATTGAGGGCCATTATCCCTTGTATGGGAGCCCTAGATAGTTTTAGTATATATTGATTAATAAAACCAAATTGGGTTGAAATTTGTAAAAGTTGTCTATACTTGTGCATGTGCGATTTACTGCTATTTATATTCTGATGTGCAAAGTAGCTTTGTTTAGATTCTTGGTTTGGTAGTGTCAGAGATTTTAAGATTCTATCCTAGACCCAAGTTCGTGGAAATTCAACAAAGTCGAGGCCCCATAAGTCTTGAACTAAACTATTCGCATGTTGAAAATTTATCCTTAACAACAATTCATGATGTCCAATGATTTTTCATTATATTCTATTAAAAAAAATCATTATGGTATTTAATGTAAATCCATTCCAAATTGTCCTTTTTAGGTGAGTGGTCAAAATAAAATTCAATAAGTGGATTGTAATATTACAAAATTCAACCTCAAATTCACATCAGCTAAATCTAAAAAGTCCCTTGGTCTTTGCAAAATTATTTTCAGAATTTCATTGGGAAAATGATAACACCTATGAACAAGACTCATTTCCAGATCAACACTTATTTCACATTTCTTCCCCCAACCCTTGGTATGAACATATCCTTATATATCTCCAAACTATAAAGTTTCCTTCTTCTTTATCACATGATGTCTAATGCCATATTCAACATCTAGAAAATAGTTATCTCATAATCGGTGACACTTTATATCATAATGGGGTAGATTCCATTTTGTGATGTTTTTTAACCCATGAGAAAGTAGAGAAAGTTTTGAATGACTCCCACAAAGGATCATGTGGTGGACATATCTCTAGGTTGGATACAATCTAGAAAATTCTATGCATTGGATACTTCTAGCCTACAATCTTTAAATGTTGTATGGAAATGGTTGAGAAGTTCCATATGTGTCAATTTTTTACACAAAAAATATGTGTGCATCTTGCTTCTCTCTTTCATATCATTCTATGCATTGGATACTTCTAGCTTACAAGCTTTAAATATTGTATGGAAGTGGTTGAGAAGTTCCATATGTGTCAAATTTTTATACAAAAAATATGTGTGCATCTTGCTCCTCTATTTCATATCATCATCATTTCCCCCTTTACTAAGTGTGGGGGGTGGATTTTATGATGTTCCACCCAACTTCAGCTAGGGGGCATAAGTACACATTATTTTGGTAGTAGAATACTATGCAAAGCTGGTTGAAGTGATTCCAATGTTCTCAAATGATGGTGAGATAGTCATAATTTTCAAAATTAGTCAAGTCATTACAAGATTTAGTGTACTTGGACATAGTGTCACTAACCATGGGAACCACTTTTAAAATAAGTTGATGACTAAGTTAGCTTCAGAGTTTTAGTTTAAACAAAAACATTATTCTCCTTATTACCCATAAGTAAATGTTTAGGTGGAGGCAGTCAAAAGGTCCTTCAAAACCATTTTGCAATTCATTATCAACACAAACAAGTCTACTAGCACATCATGATGTATCCTATGCTCTGTGCATATTGAACTTTAGTTAAGACTACTACATGATTTACTCCCTTCCAACTCATTCATTGGGTGGAATCAATTCTTCCTATTGAATGTGAAATTCCTTCCCTATAGTTAGCAATCAAAGATCCTTCCTAACAAATCAAGCTTATAAGAGATCCTTGTTCATTTGGAGAACTTTGATGACTAATGTCGAGATGCTTCTATAGCTAATAGGGCACATAAAAAAACATGTTAAATTCAATACAATAATTTTTTCCATCCTCATATTTTCTCTAAGGGAGTTCTTGTTTTGGTTTATGAACAATACAAAGATGTTGTAGGGGCAAATGAGTTTAAATTTGTGTGGTATGAGTCTTACATCATAAAGCATGTAGTTAACAAAAGGAGTGTATGAACTTGAGGGATGTGATGGAAATGTGCTAAGTCAACCTAGAAATGGGCTCTAGCTCAAATATTATGCTTGAGAATCTTTGTTATAACATTTGACCTCTTGTAATTGTTGTACATTAGTAGTTATAGTATACGTTAGGTTCAATTTTAATTGGTTTTTCTTATCATGCTTTTGAAGTTCTTGACATATGTTGATGGATGATTTAGCCTTTATAGGAGTCATTGATGGTGCTAGTTGTCACACTTAGAACACAGTTTCTGCAATATGGGTGATTTTTTCTACAACTAGCTAGTTGATTACATTTGGTAGTGCTTGCATTGGTGCTACAATCAATAATATTACTATGTATAATGTAATTATAGAATTACTTTTGGAAGCCATCTCTTATGGAATTCAATGTTTTGTATTTCATCTTGATTCCCAACTAGTAGTGTTATAATTAAATAATTGATATTGATCTATGATCGTACTCTTTTACGGATATTTCTATGTGCAAGGTTACTTGAGCATTATTCTAATATTATTACATATGTCCATGTGCTTAGAAGTAGCAGTCATATTTCTAGTATGTTAGCTAATTACTGTATTGGATTGGCATATTTATCATTCTCAATATTGAAAGCATCATAATTGTACAATCACATCACACATATGTCATATATATATATCTTACTTCAATGTTCATCAAGTAAAAAAAGTGGACAAAAGTACTACAAAGTGGGGGTAGCCACCCATGATCGTACATCTACATCTCTAATTAGTGATGATACACAGTAATTAGGCTTGAAACCATATGTCCCAATGAGTGGCATGGTAGCAAACGATGGCATTTTAAACCCGTCAGAATAGGAGTACCCACTCCCATGGTACTCCTACAACAGGTGTTGGATACCCTCTGGTAGGTCTTCAATCTATGCCATTAACATCTGACAAGTTAATACCTTCGGGTTTTTCTACATATATCAAAGAACTTAGTTTTCTTCTCTATTAGGTTGGTCCTCACCTATGACATAGTTATCCCTCAGGCATAACTAGTTCACGTCTACATTATCAAATCGTTTTCTTATATTTTTGTTCACACCAAAAAGAAAGAAAAAAATTATGTTTATTGAGTTTATCTTTTCTAAAAAATAAACTCAATAAAAATTAAATGAGTTTAAAATCAAAATATCATACTTATGTCACCCCATGCAACATCAAGAAGAAATGAAAGCACTAGATCTTTTCTAAAGTCTAATCCTAAATATGGATAAAAATTGAAACATATGGTTTTTTATTCCCACCATTGAAAAAAATCCTCATCAAAAAAGGTGGTGGCAATGCACCCACATCCCAATCTAGTCATAAGGTCCACCCATTGTGCCATGCAAGGTTCCTGTGGGTGTGAGATTTAGAGATCCATTCATGGACATAGTGTTTGGACACACTCAAAGAAGAAGGAGCATGAAATTCTCCCATAATGGATGTTCTCCATCTTACCCAACTTGCAATATGTTAGTCGAGATTCATACTAGTTAACAAGGTCCTACACCAATCAAATATTGTAGGGTTTATGCACTCTACTACATGGAAAATCTAGGGCCATGATGTTTGATGTAGTGATGTCAAGCTTGCCACTCAAGCTATGGTGAATATTATGATATTAAGCCCTAGGTTTTGGATGGGAATTTTGTTCTCTACTTTTTGGGTGCCCTTGTTATGCAACCAACTCATTAAATAGAAGAAAAGATAGATCAATGACTTCAAAACCAGTCCCTTCGAGGGGGAAACCTCCTTTACTTTACACAAATGAACAATTCTTGGATGATACAGATGACAAAACCTCCTTTCTATATATAGGAGTCAAGGGGTCACAATATAATCAAATTTGACATAACAATAATAATATAAGGGAACAACACTAACAATAGTGGGCTTCTATGGGGCACAATATTAACAATATGGGGAGAATAGGGACACAACAACAATAATAAGGGCTACAATGACAATAGTAATGGGGGAATCACTAGTATTATAGGGACCTAACATACCCCTCTCCTTCAAAAAAGTGTTGTCCTCAACTTTTGAGTAGTTCTGGACGCTTCTGTATAAAATTCTCATCCTCCCATGTGCAATCTTCAGCAAGTAAGTTCTTCCACTTGATGAGATACTCCGAAATTGATTGATTTCGTAGTTGTCGAGTTCTTGTTTCTATGACTGCTTCAGGTTCCAATATGATTTTCCCTTCCTCATCAAGTTCTGGAAATATTTTTTGAACTGGGAGCTTATGACCTATAACCTTCTTTAAGCATGAAACATGGAAAACTAGGTGCACTCGGGAAGTTTTGGGAAGCTCCAATTTGTATGCCATAGTACCAATCTTTTGCAACACCTTGTACAAACCATAATACTTTGGTGATAATTTATTATCCTTCTTAACTTGCTTGAGTGAAGTTTGTTTATATGGTTGTATCCATAGAAATACTCAGTCACCTACATCAAAAATTCAATTGTTGCGATGTTGATCCTCTTGTTGTTTCATTCTATCCTGCGCCAAAGTGAGGTTATCCTTTAAGAGTTGGATAACTTGTTGTTGATGCTCGATGCGATCTTCCACTACTTGAACCTTAGAATTTTCTCTTAAATATGATGTGATGGACGGTGGATGATATCCATAAAGTGCCATAAATGGGGTCATTTTTGCTGTAGTATGGAAGGAAGTGTTATATCACCATTCAGCCAGAGGCAACCATTTGACCCATTGTGTCTATTTATCAGATACAAAGAAAGAAAGATATCCTTCCAAAAATTTGTTTACTATCTCAGTTTTCCCATCAGATTGAGGATGATAAGATGAGCTATGAGCTAACTGAGTACCAAGACAAGAAAATAATTCTGTCCAAAAATTTCCACTGAAAATGGGATCTCTGTCGCTTACAGTAATCTTTGGGTTTCCATGTAGTTTTTGAATTGTTTCCATAAATGCAGTCGAAACTGTATTGGATTTAAATGGATGAGATAATGCACAAAAGTGTGCATATTTGGTAAGTCTGTCAACTACCACCATGATGACACTCTTTCCTTCGGACTTGGGTAAACCTATGATAAAATCCATTGAAACCTCCTCCCAACATTGACTTGGAATGGATAAAGGTTGTAATAGACCTGGAGTCTTAATTGTTTCAACTTTATTTTTTTGGCAAACCAAACATTCTGCCGCAAACTTTTGAATATCAGATTTAAGGCCATCCAAAAAATATTCCTTCTTAACCCTGTGGTAAGTTTTTAAAAATCCTGAGTGCCCTTGTAAGGGAGAAGTGTGCAATTCCATAAGAATATTTTGCTTGAGTTGGGAATCTTACATATGTATAAGCGATATTTGTACCATAACTAATCATTTTTCCAGCTAAATGTATCAGATGTACTGGGATCTTGTTGTAACTTTTGAATGAGTGCCCACACTTCTTCGTCATTCTTCCATTCATCCCTTGCTTCGCTTATCCAATTTGTTTGGATAATACAAATGGCGCAAAGCAATGCTTCCACATCCTCATCCTTTCTTGAGAGTGCATATGCCACAACATTTTGCTTGCCTTTTTTGTAGATGATTTCAAAGTCATAAGCAAACATCTTTGTGACCCGTTTTTGCTGCTCTTTTGAAGATAATATTTGTTCTAAAAAGTATTTAAGACTATCATGATCCGTTTTTACCTTGAAGTGTCTTCCCATTAGGTAGGGTTGCCATTTCTTAAGTGCACGTAGTATTGCTAACTTTTCATTCTCATAAACAACTTTGTGTAAATACTTTCCCTTGATTGGATGACTTTCGAAAATAATGGGTCTTTCTTCTTGCATTAAAACGACACCAATTCCATTTATTGAGGCATCACTTTCCACAATAAAGGTTTTTGTGAAGTCTGGTGTAGCTAAGACCGGTGCTTGGCATATTGCCTCTTTAAGATGTTCCAAGGCCTTCATTACTTCTGGAGTCCATGAAAATGCATATTTCTTCAATAATGTTGTTAGAGGTGCTACTATTCTCCCATAATTCTTAACAAAATTTCAATAATACCTTGTCAACCCGGAGAAATCCTCGCAGATGTTTTATGGATGTGGGGATTTTCCATTCCTTAATGGTTTTAATTTTGTTAGGGTCTACCTTAACACCTTCATGAGATATAATATGACCCAGATATTCCACCTCTTGTAGTCCAAAGAAACATTTGGAACTTTTTTCATATAATTGTTTCTCTTCCAATAGTTTTAGAACCCTGTCAACATGTTGAAGATGATCCTTCCAATACTTGTTGTAGATTAGTATATCATCAAAAAATACTAACACAAATTTTCTAAGGAAGAGTTTGAAAATGGAATTCATTAAACCTTGAAATGTAGAAGGTGCATTGGTAAGGCCAAAAGGCATGACAAAAAATTCATAGTGACCTCATGAGTTCTAAATGCTGTTTTCAGAATGTCTTCAGTCTTCATTCTGATTTGATGATATCCTGAACAAAGATCCAACTTGGTGATGTAAATTGATCCATGCAATTCATCCAATAATTCATCAATGACAGGAACGAGAAATTTATCTTTAATAGTGAGCTTGTTGAGTTCCCTATAATCCAGACACATGCACCATGATCCATCCTTCTTGTGCACCAATACTACTGGGGTAGAGAAAGAACTTTGGCTAGGTTTAATTACACCAGCCTCTAGCATTTCTGCAACCATACGTTCAATTTAACTCTTTTGGGCATAGGGACATCTGTAAGGTTTGATGTTTGGAGGAACAATTCCTGGAATCAAATGAATAGCATGATCATGATCATGAATAGCTGGGAGGCCTTTGGGAGTCTCAAATACATTGGAATGATTTTCCAAGACTTTTTGGAGATCTGGAGAAATAGATGATTTCGATGTGGGAACCTCTAGCGAGTCATGCTAGAGCTTTCAGGTTCCTTATTAGGTGTTTGCTAGAGCTTTCAGGTTCCTTATTAGGTGTTTGCATTTTCTTTCCTTGGGGCATCAGTTACCGATAATAATGCTCTACTATGCCGTTTGAAATCCTTCAAAATAAATTTTCAAACCAAGCTTAAGCAAAAATTTAAGAAAATCTACACACCTTTTTTCACTTTGTAGGAGCTTGATATTGCCTCTGATGTATCTCTGTACTTTCCAATCATCTAGTTCTCAATTTCTGGGCTGTAGTAGCCCTCTGTGTCCTCTTTCCAATGCCACAAGTCTGACCCAAATTGGATTCTCCAAGGAAGAGTTATGTGAAATCTCCCACAGTGACTTGCTTATAGACTAGTTCAGTAGAGTGAACTTGTACGTCGTGCCACGAGTCACTGTTTCGACCTTTAGATCTGAAACATGCATACAATGTAATTCTGTACCTTCTTACGAAATTTCAATCCGATCCCCAGAGAGAAAGTTATGACGATTTTCCCTAGGTCACCTGTTTTGAATGTAATTCAGGAGTTTGCAAAAAGACCAACTTCCTCAGAGCATATCTCCGCAAATATTGCG
The DNA here is from genome assembly GCA_031772625.1 of Pinus tabuliformis. Lineage (NCBI taxonomy): Eukaryota > Viridiplantae > Streptophyta > Pinopsida > Pinales > Pinaceae > Pinus > Pinus tabuliformis. Next base: position 979,302,611 of record CM062816.1, on the reverse strand, counting down.
CGAAACGATCTGAAATTTGGACCCAAGGTTCAGCACGATTTCTTCTCAAATGGTTTTTTTTTGCGACTTCTGAAACGTCACAGAAAAAAAGTTATAGTGAAAATTCCACGATGACCTGTTTGGAGTAGCGAAACCCTAGAATCCAAAGCTCTGATACCAAATGTTATGAAACCAGCTCAAGAAAAGATAGAAAAGATAGTTCAACGCCTTAGAATTCAGCCTCTTCGAGGGGGAAACCTCCTTTACATTACATAAATGAACAATTCTTGGATGATTCAAATGACAAAACCTCCTTTCTATATATAGGAGTCTAAGGAGTCCAATATAATCCAGCCGACCTAACAATAATAATATAAAGCCACAAAAATAACAATAGAGGGATTCTATGGGGCATAGTAATAACAATATGGGGGCAATAGGGGCACAACAATATTAATAAGGGGTATAACTACAATAGTAATGGGGTAATCACTAGTATTATAGGGACCCAACACATTCCGTTAGAGCTGATTATCTTTCCCGGTTTCCCTGCGATACCCCTTAATTCAACTTCCTTTCCTTCTGATTTTTTTTCAAGAAAAGCTCTTGAAAATTAAAAGATATTGTACCCAAAGATTGTAGCCATTGGACTCCTAGTACAACATCAACACGACCCATTGGAATGGAAAACATTGGGTTATTCAAAACATATTCTCCCATGGATAGCTTGATATTATGGCACCTTCCAGAGCAATTTATGGTTCCTCCAATTGCAACCATCACTTGACTCTGGTGCTGGATATAGGAAGAAATTAAATTCCTTGGCTATCTTACAATGAATAAAATTATGGGTACTGCCCGAATAAATCAACACTATTACTCTTTTTTTCTTGATATGTCCTTCTATCTTGATAGTTTGAGGAGTGGTAATTCCGGCCAATGCAATACAAGATATGGTCGGATTCATTTCTTCTTTCTCTAGGGTTTGTTCCTGGTGTATATCCTCTTCTTTTGGTGTTTCTTGTTCCCTTTCTTCATCTTCTTCACAATCTATGTAAAATAATTTCTTCTTAGCACACTTATGACCTTTAGTGTATTTGCTATCACAACTGTAACAAATCCCTTTTTCTCTTTTTTCTTCTAATTTTTGTGGTGTCAAACTTGTAGGTTGTGGAAGGCTAGGGGCAACAACACTTCCATATTTATAGTTGTGAGTGGTAGGCTTCCTTGTTGCCATAATTTTTCTTTCCATTTTTCTTGCCAACTTGAATGCCTTCTCCAATGAATCAGGTTCCCAAAGGCGAACCTCATGTTGGATGCTATCCTTTAAATTCCCTATGAACACATCAATCCTATGCTCGTCTGGAATATCTTTTACCCTTATATTCAATTTTTGGAAGTCCTCAATGTGCTCCATCATTGAACCCTTTTGTTTGAGATTTATCAATTGGCTAAAAAAGGTGTTGCTTTTTGTATCCTCATAATGTGCTATCATTTATTCCATAAAAATTGCCCAAGTGACAATTTGTTTACGAGAGCAAAGAGATTGATACCATACAAACTGATTTGGTTCCAAATATAAAGTTGCAATGTGTACCTTTTGTGTGTTCAGCACATCATGGAGATCGAAATATTGCTCCATCTGTAGTATCCATGTTATGGGATCCTTGCCATCAAACTTCCTCATATCGATCTTTGGAACATGGTAGGTCTTAAATCTAATGTTAGAGTCTATGAAATCATGATTAACTTTTCTTTTGTTCTCATCATGTGTTTCCTTTACTACCCTTTCACCATTAGTAAGCATTTCTTGTAGCAAATTTGTCAAATCTATCTTCAAATCTTCTATGTTGTCCTTAAGTTTTTCTTCTATACCATCCATCTTAGCTTCCATGCCATCCATCTTAGCTTCCATGCCATCCATCTTAGCTTCCACGCCATTCATCTTAGCTGCCATGCCATCCATATTAGCTTTCACGGCATTCATATTATCTTCCATGCATTTCTTTAAACCATTCATCTTAGGTTCTGTTACTTTTTGTGAGAGTGAAAATTGTTGCACTTGATCTCGTAATTTTGATATATCATGTTGCATTTCTTCCTCTTATTCATAAGTCATGGTAGAGCTTTCAGGTTGCTTACTAGGTGTTTCCATTTTATTTCTTCGAGGCATCAATTAATGATAATTATGCCTCACTATGCCCTTTGAATCACTTCAAACTAATTTTTCAAACCAAACTTATGCAAATGTTTTAAAAAAACTACACACCTTTTTTCGCTTTGTAGGAGCTTGATATTGAATTTGTTGTATCTTTGTAATTTAGGATCTCTAAGGTCAGAAATTATTTCTTGTGGTAGATCTCTCAGCCCTATTTCTAACCCCACCAGTCAGATCAATATTGGATTCTTCAAAAAAGAGTTATGCCAAATCTCCTACGATGACTTGATTATAGATTGGTTCAGTAGAGTGAACTTGTACGAACTTCCACATGTCACTGTTTTGACCTTCGGACCTGAAAACGATACACAGAAAACTATAGTCCATCCTCTTTCTGCAACTTCTTACTTAATTTCAATCTGATGCTTAGAAAGAAAGTTATGACGCTTTTCCCAAGGTCAACTATTTGGGATGTAATTTAGGAGCCTGCAAAACCCTAACTTCTGTGGATCATATCTATGAAACTATAGCGAGAAAAGATATGGAATTAGGATCCGAGGTTCATCAATATTTTGACTCAAATGGGTTTTAAATTTAGCTTCTAAAACGTCGTAGAAACAAAGTTATAGGGAAAATTCCACGATGACCTATTTGGAGCAGCGAAACCCTAGAATCCAAAGCTCTAATACCAAAAGTTATGCAACCAACTCAAAAAATAGAAGAAAATATAAATAAACAACTTCAAAATCAGCCTCTTCGAGGGGGAAACCTCCTTTACATTACACAAATGAACAATTCTTGGATGATACAAATGAAAAAAACTCCTTTTTATATATAGGAGTTTAAGGGGTCACAATATAGTCAAAGCCGACATAACAATAATAATATAAGGGCATGACAATAACAATAGTGGGCTTCTACGGGGCACAATAATAACAATATGGGGACAACAGGGACATAGCAATAACAACAAGGGTTACAATGACAATAGTAATGGGGGAATCACTAGTATTATAGGGACCTAACAACCCTCAATTCAATAGACATCAATATAATCTTTAATGGTTAAACCACCCCCACTGCGAATATTCAAATTCACCACTTCTCCTTGTTAGGAGAGATTAGTAATGAAGTATATATCTTGTACCTCAAGTTTCAGTAGCTAATCATCAATCATAAAGAAATCCTAATCAAGACTTTACTAATTAATTAGCACTTTAAGTAAGCACCTTTGCTTGTGTATGTTGGGCATCATGAAAAATTTTAGGAGGCCAATTTTTTAGAGGGCATCCACGGCCTTTGGTTCATTTAGTACATCATTTTCCAATTCCTTATGGTAATGCTCTCTCCAAGTGATAGCCATTTTGCATCAAATCAATTTTTTTGGGTTAGATTATTCATTTTATCAAAGAGGGCATATGCATACACTATTTTTATTATAGAGAATTCCATGCATGTGTAAGTATCGTTAAGATATATAACATATAGGTATGTCCATGTGCTACCTATGATAAGGGGATCCATGTATGCATATACCCTCTTCAAAAAATAATTATTAACCTTCAATATTGCATCAAAAACAAAATAGATGGGATCAAATTGAAGAAATGATGAGGATTTACCTAATCAAGATGATTCATGATTTAATTGACCGAATCTCCAGCTATCATCAGTCAAAGATAATGGGTTTTTTCCTCCAAAGTGTACTAAGATTGGGTAAAAAGTAAAATTGAATGGTAAAAATGAAGTTTTTACCCATTTAATGAATTATTTAACCCACTTGTATATAGTTGGTAACCCTCTTTCGCTATTTGCATTAAAGGACTAATCTTTAACATGTATTTTTTTACCTTTATTTTCATTTTTAAGGTATAATGCAAGAACTTGTAGCTTTGTAACATTTTTTCATCACTATCATCTACTTATATCTAATATGGCAAGTAATATTTTCAATATCTGGGATATAGAGTAGATTTTTTTGCTTTGCATCCTACACTTTGATGGATTTTAAACTTTTCCATAGGATTAATCCGTCTATTTGTGACACCAACCTTACTTGCCACTTTATAAGTGTCATAGTTTGGTGGCAAAGCCTACGTTTACATGTGATCTCTAGTCAATACCTTGCTAGCCGTTTCATGCCTATGCTGTTATATATTCCTAAGCTCATGTGCCCTATTTAGTCTTGTTGTGACTCTTAATTAAGCTTCATACTTCCTCTTAAATCTTATCCATTTCCTAAATGGATCTCATTATTGGGTTTTATTATTGCATTGCATTTTCCCACTTGCAATTTGAGCCTAATGTTACCTTCAGCTCGCTTTCTTATATCACGTTGCTTGTGTATTCTCCTGAGTTTTCATCCTTTCATGTAATTTTTTGTGACTTAACACCTTTATCCTTGGGAAACTTTCCCTAAGTATCTATATCATCCATGCTTTCCTTGCATTAGGCATAGGTATTTTCCAAGTGCTAGAAATAATTTGTTTGTCCAGGACACTTGTTTCCTCCATTACATCAAATTTTTTTTTCTTTCAAGTTTGTTATAATATGAAAAAGTAAAAAATATGAAAGAAAAAGAGGGGACAAGAAGAAACAAATTTTCTATTTAATATTGGCAACAATATTATGTCTTGTCACCCTTGAACAAAGCACCAAGTTATGAGTATTTTCCTCATTTTGTTGGGTTATATTATGATCCTAATGAGCCAAACCTTGTTTTTGATTTTTTTACACCTCCGAGTGTTTTGATGCCTCTTATGTAGCAAGATTATATCATTGCTCATTTTTGAGTATATGTTTCCCAAGTCATCATTGTATCATGATTATGTTCAAGGAAAGTTAAATCTACATTGGCCATTCTACAATTGTCTCTTGAATTGTTATGTCAGTATTCCTAGTTTCCAAGTCACTTTTAGTATCAAGAAATATCATTCTCATGTATTTATGTCAATATAGAAGGTATCCATTGATTCTTGCCGACAGGTTTGCTCTTATCAACCATGATAAATTACTCTGGGTGTTAGACCTAGAGTAGCACCATATCCCTATTTTCATCATTGATTGGTGACTTTTTTCTCATTATTTGTTTTCATCATTGGTCTTTGACTGGGTTGTTTCACTTGTGTTTGATGTTAGCACACATATCCACATACTGGGATTCATGCAATACCTTGGGTTTCATTTTCCTCATTGGCATAATTCCTCACCTTCGTTGGTGTCTTTAATTACTGTCCATTGCTAATATGGTCTCCTCCACGTGCTATTTTTTTTTGCATGCAAGAGATTTATTTAGTGGTGATCCTTACAATTCTTTGTCCAAGTCCTTCCAAATTGGTCTTTTGGTTATGATCACATTGGTTGATGGGGAATGCATTAATGTTCTCCTTCTTTCGTATATTTTCCCATCAACTTAAATTCATTTTCTTTGGGAATGAGGTATATAATCCCATTCAACACCTTGGGGTTTGCAATCATCAATGGTTGATTCCCTCACTATTGATAGTAAAAATACATCAATGTCCCCTGATCGATAAATTTTACTAGTGTTCAACTTTAGCTCAACTATTTTCACTTGTTAAAGTTTATTAGGTATCTTGACTCCTAGTATCATTAATGATGGGTTGTCTCACGCTTGTTAACTATATACATCAATGAATTCATACATTAAGGGGAATTTGTTATAACATCTTGTACCTTACTTATTAAAAGATGCATGTTTTGGCCTAAAGTTATCATTCCCTTCCCCTTTTGTGGACATTTCCCTTTTGTTGAATTTTTTAAAAGATAAAATGCGAGTTCACATATGCTCCCTTTTTTGGCATAATGTGTACATACATGACAATTATAAATGTAAAGTGTGTATATATGCTAGTCTCCTTCATGCAACTAGTGTATGCCTTCATTTTTCACCCAAAAAAATAAATGTGTATATGATTGTGCATTTTGGGGTGGATTTTAAATGTTATAATGAGATTTCACCTCTTATATCCCATCCTCAATGACCCAAACTACTTTTCAAGGGTATTTAATGATGCCATGGGTGGTAGAGAGCAAAAAGTACCTTTATGCTAGCAATTCTCCCCTTATCATTTTGCCTACAATCCATTTGAGCTTTTAAGTTATCCCCTCATACTGGAAACCTTTGTTTCCTTGTTTTCCTAATGTTCTTTAGACTTTGGAAAGAAACACCTTCTCTTTCTCTCTTTTTGTCTAGAAGAAGAATACTTTGTGGTGGAGACCTTTAGTGGCCCAGGGTAGAGGGACCCGGAGGATGGTTTTGAGAAATGCCTTCATCTAAGCCTTCTATTGTTGTCAATTATTTTAATAAGAAACTCATTTATTTTTGTTCTAGTCCATTTTTAAATAATATAGCTTATGATCATGAGCTATTTTGTTGATTTATTTCATTTGATGCATCTGGGTTCTCTTTGAATATATTGTTGTCACTTGTTGGTGTGCTTTGTGAGTGAAAGTTCTTCAAGAAGTGTTTCAAGGAAGAGGAATTGGCAAATGAATCTTCATTAGACTTCAATTTTACAAGTAAATATCCTAGCCTTAGACAATAGTTAAGAAAGATTTCTTGTTTACTTATATAGTGGAATGAATCTTTATTGGTTTTTCTTTGTTATGGTTGTGACCCTAAGTATAGGAAGAATTTCCATGAACAAATTAGATACCCTGTTAATTAATTAATTTTTCCCCTGGAAAAATCATAATTTTATCATTAAAAATGAGCAAAATGATATGTTGTAGATGCTAGTGAGCATATGCAATACATGGGGGATTCACTAGGGGAGCAATACCATACCACGTGAGTTCATATTGGGGGTTATATATTGAGGAAAATATGGCATAATATATTGGGGGATATATAGGGGGAAAAGGGTTTTTATATTGGCAGGTATAGAAAATGGAACTCAAAGTTAATGAAAAAATATAAAGGGTTATAAAAATGTTAATGAAAAAATGGATACCTTCAATATCTAGCGGAAGTATGGGTCTTTCAAATTGGGAAGGTGTATTGGGTTTGTATTGGTAGGGGGTTAAATAATGTGACTTTTAAGGTTATTGTTTAATATGCCACGAACGCACACGATAGATCAGAGGTTCATTGAGTTAAGCCCCCGTGATGCAATAATAGCAGGTTCTGATTTCTCAATAACCATAAAAAACTAATCTATTATTTCCTTCCTTTCTTCTTTTCCACTTTTCGCCAACCACCAGTGTTGGGAGTGGATGTTACAATAGACAATTGATTCTCATTGGTATTATTTTGACATTCTTTGTCAAAATCAGATCCCTCAGATCCATGAATTCATTTGCTGCCACTTATTTCTTTCCCTGATGTGTGCTGCTCATACTGCTGCGAAGAGTTGTTGGGCCTCTGTGTTAATGCTGAGTTGTGATCTATCTTGTCCTTTTGTGGTTTGTTATGTACTATCTATACATTATTGTCTGTAGTGTTTTCTGTTGTCTCTTCTTCATCTGCTGCTTCTTCTATGATCTCAGTGCATTTCCACCCATTTGGATTTTGGGCTTGCTTCTTATTTATTTTGGGGTGTTTTTTTATCTTGTGGACATGCACTATGAAGGTGACCTATTTGTTGATAGCTACGACAACGGAATCCCGTATTTTCATAATCAAGTGGTTGAGTCCACTCTATATTGTTATGGACCAGTATTACGTGGTCAGTAAACCTTGACTTAGATCTACTTCGACACATATTCTGGAAAAGGTAACTATGCCTCTTGAAGCTCTATCTGCATCAATCTTAAGAAATTTTCCCATTGAATTCCCTATTCCTTCCAATACTTTGTGATGCTAGAAGTATAGTGGAAGGTTGTGTATCCTAACAGATACAGGAATTTTAGATACCACCATGGTAGCGGAATCAAAACTTGGGAAGCAAGGGATCATGAAAAGTCTTGCATTCCCCAGAACCATGGTCCCTCATTAAGGCCATAATCCGTGTCTTGGACTATGTCAAATTTGACAATAAAGTAGCCCTTGGAACATAAATGAATATCACAATTTGTTGTCCATGTAGAGAATATTCATTGGTGTAAAGCGTATGATTTAGGCCAAAAACCATTAAATGTACATACGACTGCTTTGGTATGAAATGCTGCATAAAGTTCATTTACCTTAGGTAGAGTGATTGTCATGGCTGGTATCTGGGATTTTTGCTCCACGATATAGGGTCCAGGTAGTTTTGTAGGTGATGTTGGTTTAGTTTGGGGTTCCTTCCCTTTGAACGCATCTTTGAAAGATCCTGTGCCCTTTAAGATGGTTCTGGAGTATCCCCCACGTAGACGCAGATTGAGGATGATGGTCTATTCTGAAGCAATGCCATAGTCCTGTAGTGCGCAATTATCCTGTAGGATTTGTTCTAAATAAATCAAACCTTTCAAGACTTACCGATATGCCTAGCTGATTTTGGATTTCACCCTTTAATTCTTGTATCCACCTCCCCTTCCAGATCTGCTTACAGACAGTCTAACCTTGCAGTGTTCTGATGAAAATTTGTATTAGATCCGATGCTGTGTTGGGTGGATTTGTCCTTGATGGAGCTCGATCCGCTGATAGGTACTCAAGTTCTGTTAGATCTGGTCGAAATGGACCCCCCTCTATTTCTTGTATATTTAAATTTGGGTTGGTATATCCTTCTTGTGTGATAGGCTGTGGAGGTTTCTCCTTGCTTGATCCAAAAATGCCCTCATCAAAAGCAATCCCAACGTTCTCTGCTATCGCTGTATATTGCTGCTTGTTTTTTATCTGGTGGGAGCGTGAGTACAAACTCCTTACCCTAGATCCCATTTATGCACAAAGCCCCAGATCACGGTAGATGAAGCCCGATTAGGGCATAGTGGCATCTGGAGAACAAGATCTACACCATAGCTGTTCAAAACAAAGTCCTCAACATCGGATCTCATATCTTCGTCAGTCGATCTATGCTAGTTGATGAATCTAAGGGAGGTGTGATGATAGGGTTCGGTCTGGAGAAGCAAACTTCTAGATCTGGTTGGATCGAGGGCCGATTTGCCTTCTGTGGAAGTGGATATGATAAATCTTTGTCAAATATGTATATCCCAAATCCAAACCATGATCCTACAATAACTTGGGTATCGTACCCTGGTTCATGGACAATGTGCACGGGATAAAGTCAGATCAAGACCACAACGTTGTTTATAGATCTGCTGCTTACCCAAGCGAATCTTGAGTCGAGTGTACCATTGTTGCTGAGGAGACAGGATAGGTAAGTTGCATGGAAGGTATCTGCAGAAAGCTTCTCCAACTCCAACGTGATCTCCCTATTTACTTGAAATAGTAACTAATACCATTTGGATTGTCACTTCATTCAATTTGGGTACCTATTTTTTATTTTTATTTTGGATTACATAATGTAAAACCCTATAAACTATGGCTATTCAATTATAATACAACCCCTGGAATATTAGAAAGAAAAGGAGTTCCAAACATCATCCACCCTAGCTATTAGAACTACTTTGTTTTCACATAAAATTTCACCATCCACATAATTTGGTATGACAATCTAATATTATAAGGGAATTCCATTTCTTCATATCTAAGAGTAGTCAGAGCATCAAGAGCCCCTTTGCGTGAGGATAGTGTAATATGATGCAACTCTATAAATACCACAATACCCAATAGACACGTTAATATTGAATAACATGTATAGATTAAAATTATCAAGCAAGTGATTTTGAAGGGTCTTTACAATCTTATATTTGTGTTTATATAGACATATGGCTAATATTTGTTGTTAAACTAACCATCCATGGTCATTAAATATTTAATTGAAGAAAAAGTATTGACATCATCCCTTCACAAGTAGTATTTAGTAATCTTTGCGATAGAAAAAATATAGTGCTCAGTTTGTCATCTTTTCTTTTCACTAGCATTAGTTTACAAAATATGAACCAATCACATGACACTATACATTTTTTCATTTTCAAATGTCCTAAATTTTATTCTTTCTATTTAAAATACACTTTACAACAACCAATCAATTACTAAATGTTGTTATTTGGCCTCATCCCAAGGAGATTGACTTATTTTTGAGTGAAATCCTTGATTTTGTGCTATGGGTAACAAATTTCATTTTTTGTTCGTATTGAATGGGTTAAAATAACACCATGGTTTACTTTAATATTAATTTACATTGGGTTAGATTTTAGCTAGCCTTACTATTTCATAGAATTTATTTTTTGTTAGTTGAGGAAGTTATTTCATAAGTTTACATAGTTTAAGCAATAAGAAAGAAAGGGCATGTTAATAGATATCATAAAATAAGCTATAGACATTCCATTTCACTCAATATCTAGATTGATCTAGAGAGAGATTAAAAAAACATAAGTGTAGAAGCATGTTGTTTTGAATCTTGACCATATGGAGGATAAGATAAATTGATAATTCTAGTTAATAACCTTATCCATCAATAAGAGTGATACCCATGGTTTAAAAAACATGCACTTGGGTTAGAACCAATAGCAAGGGTAGCACAGCATAGGTGAATAGCTTCTTTCATATCATCAAACGTCAAATTCAGTTACATTCTTTACCTAGTTATAGGTCCAAAGTGAAGCATAGGTATTAGTAACGAAGGCAAAGTCATTATTATCAAACCCCATTATTTTAAATCCTCTAGCCATTTGTTTTGGTGCAAATGTATCAACACGAGAGAAATAATATTGCAAAGAAAATTAATAAACCAACAATTTTAGAATATAATGTCCTTAGAGTGTGTTAGTTTTACGTGGAAATATATTTGAAAACATAATAGAGAATAATATCTTGAGTACCAGCACACTAGAAAATAGAGAAATTGTGTATTGATTGCCTTGCCTATGAAAGTTGTGTACTTTCCTTTGAAAGCTATGTCCTTCCCCTATTGATTGGATACACTTGAATGTTGAAAGTGTTTGTACTATATTACAACCTAATAAATATGTGTAACCTTTCAATTGGCATTCATGTTTTAACAAGGAATAAGAACTAATTTTCATTCAAACTATGAATAAAACCATCAATGAAGAAAAGCCAAATTGCAATATCAAAGCAAAAGCATGAAACTTAAATCAAGACTATGCACTTTAGTCTTTATCTGTCACTCGCACTAAAGATCAAAAGCTCACTTTGCAACTAGAAGAGCCAAAGGATCAACCGTTCAGGTCCTATTACAATTACTTGAAATGCATTTAGATAATATTATTTTTCAATTGGGTATGGCTCCGATATTGGGAGGTTTTTTGTGAGTAGATCAGGAATTTATACATTCACAATGAGTCCTAAGTACTCAAGTACACATGTGTAAGATAAATAGTGTACTGACCAGGTTTATTTATTCCATGAGTCAGGAGAGCGGTTGGTTGCGAGCTCCGAATTCGAGTCTCAGGTAACCCAGATCAAATTTTTGATAGGTACCTTTGTCCACTTCAGATTTTGGATCTAATCAAGTTTTTTTTTCATATTTATTTCTATTCACATGGAACAAACTATCACACTATGCCACTTTGTTTACATACTATGTAAGTATGAGAGGCACACTAAAAAGTGTGATTTTGAAAGGATATAGATAGTTCAGAAATGTTACTACCTCAAAAATACACCTATTTATATTTAAAGTAGCTCAATGGCTTAATGGCTTAGGGGCAAATTTAAACTTCAATACAAAAATTATACTAAAATACAAAATAATGTTCCATATCTTATCTTTATTATCTTATGTTAGCATCACTAGTTTATTATGTACATCATAAATTATATATAAAAAATATAATTAATAATGCTAAAGGAATGCATTAATTTTATATATCCATATAAAATCTATGACACAAAACAATAAATTATATATATATATATATATATATATATATATATATATATATATATATATTAAAATGGTTAATTAATTAATATTAATTATATATACATATTAATTAATAAATATCAATAATAATTATATTTTTATATATTTTTTATTATAATTAATTTTAAACAAAGGGAAATAATTTTGAGTGGTAGTTAGTAGGTTTAATTTTTTTTTTCATTAAAATTTTATTATCAGGGAGGAAAATTTGAATATTTTGATATTGAGGTGAATAATGACAATTGTTATGATTCAATCCTAAATTTTGCCTAAAACAATACTTTTAAATGATTAATTCATTAATTACCATTAAAAAATAAATAAATTTAAATAAATTACATATAAATATATACAAAAGTATTGACTTTGCATTATATTTATACTCAAATCTACTCTTTCTCTTTACTTATATATAAATATATACAGAAGTATTGACTTTGCATTATATTTATACTCAAATCTACTCTTTCTCTTACTATAATATAATGATTATTAAAAATACAAATTAAAAAAATTAACATAAAAAAACCAATATTATAATGCATCGTGATCAATGCTAACATTGAAGTTTGAAAGATAAATGTTGACAAAGTTGTTACATCTAAATACTTTATTGAATATAATATATTAACAATATATTGAGTTGAGTATGGTGAGGATTTACAGTTGAATTCTTCATTATTTTTTAAGAGATTTTTAACTCATTATAGACGGGCATAGAATTATTTCTAATACAAATGAAAATTAAAATTAAAAAATATTATTTCAAAATGGAAATTGTTTTTTATTTTTTCAATTGAAGAGTGAGAATTTCACCTTGTGAGTGTTTTTGTATTTTGTTTCTTTATTAATCATTTTTCTATGTGCATGAACCTTTAAAAAAACCTTTAAAAAAATAATGTTAATCATTTTTCTTTTTATTATAATATTTCAAAAAATAATTGTAATCATTTTTATATAATAAGATTTTATTATTATGGAGCTCATGCATTTATCTATTACTTATTTACTGAAATTATATTTTAGTAGTTGGGATTGAAAAATAAAAGATTTGGTTTTGGAGAATATTTTTGAGTCTCGAAGAGAAGATATAATTCCAATATGAATTATCTTATTATCTCCTCGGAGTTTGGATTTACAAATAGTACCTACTAATCCTCCTTGACTCCACATGCACATCTTCTTACTTCCTACTCTACTTGCTTGTATTTACTACCTACATAGCTTCTTGCATTTACTACTTGTGTGTATGAATATTAGCTTTATGTCTTTTTTATGCCTACTTCATATGAAAATGCAAGGATAGACACTAGGGATGAAACTTGATTCAATACACGCATGATTCCTTATTATCGAAAATTCAATGCTAAATAATAAGTAGTATTCATTCACTTTTGTTGACAAAAAAAATGTTATTTATGTGTCATTTTTTGCAAATGGTGTCATGTGCCATAATGCACATGTGCAGTAATTATTGGGCCTATAATTCTTATGGAAAAAGATTCTTAGAAGCTAAATTTCTTTTATGAAAATGTTTCTTGAAAGTTATACTTCTTTTATGGAAACTGTGTTAGTGGAGGCTTTCAATAATTCTTGTTTTTTTTTTTTTTTTTTGAGATTGCATGATAGTCATAAAATAATATTATATTTTCATTTCCTTTAAACAATCATATCAATTTTTCGAATAATTGGACCATTTATCTTGAAATAACGAAAAATAATTTCATTGTAAAACAATTTTATTGTAATTGAAGAATAATGTCTAAAAGATGAAAGAACAAAAGGTCTATTCAATTTCCTCCATATAGTTCTTATATGGATTATATGGAAATGGTCCAATTGAATTCCTTCCATAAAATTCATATATAGAGTGTAAGTAAATGGTCCTAATAAAATTTACTCCATATAATATCTATATAGATTGTAATAATGGTGAATAGTACCATCTATATATATATATAGTGTACTTAAAATTTGGTCTACAAATAAGATCTTTTATTTAGTAATTACATAATTTGAACACTATAAAAAAATGTGATCAATAAAATATATATGAAATTTAAAAAAAAATTTCATTTTAATATTAAAAAAAATAACTTATTTTAACTCACTAACATTAAAAAGTTAAAATAAAATTAACTCTTCAAATTAAAATCTAACCCTTCCCTTCAAATTTAATCCTTTATCAAAAGGGTGGCCTTATTGACAATTTGAAAATGGTGGCCTTATTATTGTCAATATCTATGGTTGGTGTGGCGAGCAACTAGAACCATCTATGGTTGGTTTAGAACTATCTATGGTTGGTCTAGCGAGCAACTAGAACTCGTGCCGATGTTATTTATTTGATTTCTCATGTGACTAGCAAGCATGAGAAGACGACAACTCTCATTATGAGTTCTAAAACTTTCATACTCATGATTATTATATTGTTTTTATTCGAAGAAATTGTATATTGCTTTTATATAAGTTTGGAATGCCATAATAACAAATAGGTAACATGTCAATTGAAGGGTCATTTTATCACCATATAATTATGAAAGTAGGATCCACATGTGAACGTTTATTATTATGTCCCCATGTCGCATGGAAAGATGTGGCTATAAAAACTACTAACCGAGTAGAAGACATTACAAAATATTTGTTCTGCAAAAATTAGAAAACACCAGGAGAATATTCGTTATGCAAAAACTATAAATATCTTTACATGAGACATTGTCATTATAGAAACAACCAGTTACTCAGCGTGATGTTTGTTTTCAACATTACTACACAACACCATATTTTAAACATTTATACTTAGACACATGAATTATATTCAACTTACACAACCAAGCTTTTAATATTTTATGTCCAAGCACATAGGTTATTTTCAATTTACAAGTTTGGGACCTAGTTACATCATGACTTTCAATCATGTTTATCATTTACAACACCCTTTTCACTATATTGGCAATGCTAACATTTACATAGATAAACTTAAATATTATGATGACTTTTTTGGAATTTCCCATCTCACTTTTTTGGAATTTTGTATCATAATGACTTCACATAAATGTGGAAGTTAAATCTTTGCATATTTGTTGATTCCCCGATGGGGTGTTTTCACGGTTTCGTGATAGAGGAACTATCGGCATGTTGGATCTCTCCAACAACGATTTTCTGAGAGATGTCATTATTCGCATGCAAAGATTTTGTAGGGAAGGGAGGTGGCAGCCCTTGGGGAAAGAGTTGGCCTCTCGACATGGCTTTGCATGGGCTGCATGCGGCATGCTCAGGATCTCACCATGGGAGCCACCAAAATGGGCTCAATCATAATAAATGTTGCATGCACAGGGTTGAGGTAGTTTTTTGGATCATTTGTTTTGTTAATAAAACCTCCCTTTCTTGTGTAAGAATGGAGCTCCTTTCCCATGACATATTGGTCATTACAGGCCTCTGTCTTGACACTAAAGGAATCTTCTTTTATGACCTCATTATGGGCCATTCTTTAAGAATGGTAAAAACATGGAGTATGCATTACACCTAGCTACGGCCAAGGAAAATGAAGAATCCATGTTTTAATAATGTTGTTGTGACCTAGCGTAGTTAGTTATTTATACGCAGCTTTGTGTTGGCTCAGGGTGGAGAAAAATTGGGTATTATAAGATTGCCATCCTTATTTGGCAAAGATTTGACTCCTATTCATGATCTCATCTTCAAGAGGTCGCAGTGGGACACCAGTTGGATAAGTTGAGTCTCTGCACCATTAGTCAACCTCATGCATCGGTTCAGAATTCTTTCATCTTTTGACCTTGGGTAATCATACTTCTCTTGACTGCTTATCGTGGGAGTCTACGTTGGTTTCACAATTTGCATTATCTATGGTGTCCATGTTTTTTGTACTATTTCTACATAATTTTGGGTCAGGTCCCTTGTTTGAACTGGTTGTATTTTTTCCTTCAACGACCTCCCAGAGTTCTGACCCAATAGGCATTTCGTTTAACTACCCAATTCTGGTTTATGGTGTATGGTATCAAGGAACTTTTTGGTCTAGTTCTGATAGGCACACTGCCCTCTCTCACCCTCTGGTCTATCCAAGCATTCTCACTTTGTTAAGTTCTGGTTACCACGTCCCCTGGGTCTTAGTGGAATTATTTGGTTGTGTGTCTTTGTCATTTTGAACTCAGTTGGTCTTTTGTGACTATAAATATTTCACCCTCCTTAAACTAGTCTGCTAGCTAGGAAGTAACCCTTTCCTAGGATAATCGTGTCTCTTATCAGTTATCATAAAGTTGGGGATTTTGTCTCTACAGAGGTATTCTTCTTCGGGGGTCTAATGTCAAAAATTCCTTAAGTCGTACTTCTTTGGTCGGCCTGGTCATTCTAGGGAGGCCAATAGTTGTGTCCTCTATCACTTGTTTCAAGTCTTGGTCTTGTGTTTTCTTGGCAGGGTAACGGCGGAGATGGCTCCAAGGTAAAGGCTCCCTTGTCGTCGGGTCAACGCTTTAGGGGGTTCCTCTTTTAGGCACCGAAGGCTATTTGGTTGGGAATCGTTAGCCACGTTTTTTTATTCAACTCCCCTGGAAGTCAGAAAGGAGATTTTGCAGTTGGAAGAAAGTGAGTTCGGAGACTGACTATATCACTCGGATTCTGAAATTGGCAACAACTCTTTGAAATGGGTTCCTGATCTTGGAAAATTCAAGAAAAGAAGATTGCATTTTCTCCATTCCATCACTACACATTGGTAGATGGAAACATTGCTTAGTATGGTAATTCAGGACAAACAAGTAGAAAATTACAAGCTTTTTGTTGGACAAGAAGATATCAAGAGAATTATGAGGGACATTAGATATAACCTTGATGATATAGTGGTCATATTAAATCGTGTGGAAAGATTCATAATTTCTGACAGGGACATAATCAAATGACCTTTAGGAGAACGATGCAGTGATCAATGCTCCTCCTCTCAATAGTGTCCCACCTCTAAACACTTAAGATGCAAACTCTCCTCCACTTTCTCTTGTCATCATTTTGGACTAACATGTCCATTATGTTTTACGTTTTATTCATATTTTTCTTATGGTGCACTTTATAGATATTGGTGGCTATCTATTGTTTTTTTGTCCACTACATACTTCTGCTCTATAACACCAACCAAAGGTCCCAAGTTGACTTTTTGGGCTTGGCAGTCATATTTTTATTTTTTCATATGTAACTCCAAGGATTCTATGTTAGTTTCTTTCTACCTCCAAGACTATTTCACAGTCTTTTGGTCAATCGGTATGGACATCATGTTTTATCTATGCAATCTCTTTTTATACTCTTAATAGAAATCTACGGTTGAAAAAAAAAAGAGAAGAAAAGAAGAAAAGAAGAAAAGAATAAAATAAGAAAAGAATAAAATAAGAAAAGAAAAAAGAAAAAAGTGCACATTTGTTGATAAAATAATAAAAAAGTATGTGTCAATGTCAATACTTATTACTTTCTTTAGTATATGTTGGAAAAAAATGGAATTAGTACATCAAGGACTATATATATTTCAAAAATAGGTGGTGTTTAAGATATGAATACATGAGTTAAGCATAAGTGAGCATTTTTCATCATATAACAAGAAACACAAAAAAAAAGATATTTTATGATGGAATTAAAAGATATTTTATGATACGCGTAGTCTAACTAATAGATAGAATGACCCCTTTCGGGGCACTTTGTCTAGTCAAGTTTGCCCAAAATCCAATAATTTTTTTTACGAATCATAAGTTTAAGTTGTTTAATCTGCAGAGTTCAAGTCTCTCGAGGGTTTTTTAGAGTGTTGAATCTATTCATGCATTCAAAAGTGCATTTTAAACAACAAGAAATCACAATCTTGATCGAAATTGTATTGCCAAATTCTGGCCAAGAAAGTCATTTTGTCTCTTAGTTAGATCATGTCTTTCATGATATACTAATCCATAAGACCATCTGTATATTGTACTAAACTATAAGCAACTCCCTTGAATCAAGGAGTACATTGTCCACTTTTATTATCTAGATGACATAATGAACTCCTTGAATTCTACCTTGACCTACACATTAGTTGACTATCATGGTCAACTTGACTAACCGATCAAATGCTCAATCAATTATTGACTAGTTCTATCTAGAAGATCCATAGGCATGGACAACCTACGTAGTTTACTATTCCAACAACCCCTGATAGCAAATTACTCTAAAGATTTAGGAGGTGAAATTATCTTCACTATACACACACCCCACATAATTGGAAAATTTCAAAGCCCAAGCATAGGGGGTGAAAAAACTTAGCTTTTTGAAAGGATTCATAAATATATCAACAATTTAATCATCTATCTTGCAATAGATAAAAGATAAAATAGCAAATCATACCATTTGCAACAAATAATGAGCATGAAGATGCTTCATCTCACTATGAGCAACTACATTCTCTCCCACCTATATGAAACTTTTATTATCACAATATACTACATGTGATTGGGGAATGAAATCTTATAAATATGAGTGAAATTGCAATATAAATCAACCACAATTTAATTACTTGAATCAATACTAAAGCTATAGTGAACAATTGAGAAAATCAAATCTAAGCAATGCAATACCTTCCCAATAAAATTTACCTAATTTTGCTCCAATTTGAGTGCTTAAAAAAAGTATGTATGTGGCTCAATATGCTTGAAAATAACTTACAACTACTTAGTTACAAAGTCACAAGATGACTTCTTAGATATGCAAAATGCCCACCCCTAGATAGTGAGACGAGGGTTGCATTTATAGGATTGTCATGCATCAATCAATGTTTGAGATTGCATGCAACATATTGAAGATCAATGGATAAGATTTAATGAGAAGATTTGATTTAAGGAAGGTTACCAATTATATGATATAGTTAATTGATTGCATGATCAGAGAACTTGAAGTGAGTTGTAGTTAAGAGGTGGAAGTGGACTAGAAAAATAGAAATCATCTAATTGTGTGCATGAGAGGATATATATATATATATATATATATATATATATATATATATATATATATATATATATATATATATATATATATATATATATATATATATATATAGAGAGAGAGAGAGAGAGAGAGAGAGAGAGAGAGAGAGAGAGAGAGAGAGAGAGAATAAATAAAATAAAGATTTTATTTATTCAATTATAAAAGACTTAGATAATTAAATAATTAAAATAATTATTTAATTATAGGAGACTATAATAAGAAGAATTAATTAAATAATAAGAATTATTTAATTGATGTTTAGAAGAATTTAAGCTAATTAAATACTTAAAAATTATTTAATTATGATGGAAGAAGGAAATAGTGTTTAGGAAAGGAAAGAAATTACATTAGTCAATTTTTGATGTCTACATTTTCCTCCTCTTTGAGACAATGCATTTGACAACACTGTTTCAAAGAAATGATGTCATATGCCCCAATATGTTGAGGGAATAGAGAAATGGGAAGTAACTACCCCCTTAAGAAATTTTGTGGGAAAACATGTGGAAAACATAAGTTTTTGAAAAATATCTCTAAAGATTGGACAAGATATGTTAAAAGAAAAATGAGGAAAAATAAAGATGGAGTTAGTTAGAAGAATAGATATTGGATGACAAAAGTGGAAGAAGGGGGTTTCAATCGACACCTAAGTGAAAGCTATAAATATGGAATGGAATGAAATGTTAAGGATGGAAAAATGATAGTGATATGATAAAATTATATGTTATGCTAGGATAGGATTAATGCATAATAAGATGGAAAAACTACTTTGTATGATCTTGCTTGTAGTTAAATTTAAAACAATATAGAGAGAAACCCTTAATTTGATATAGAAAAAGGAAACTATGCACCAAGGTATGAAGAACCAGGGTGATGATGTATCCTTTGCATAGGACTATGACTCTACAAATAAGAAGGGGTATTCTTTTTCAAACGAGACATATTATAACCCTGAAAGAACCATGATAGGAATATAGTCATTTGAACCATGATATCCCTAACGCACAAAAGGTATAAATTACTTAATATGTAAGAGGATGAATGTTATGCTAAAAGCTATTCCAACATATGCAAGGAAATTAATTGACATGGAATTATCATAAGGCCATCCACAAACACAACAAATGAAAACAAAGACCATGATCAATCCCATACTCCTCTAAGCTCACGATGATATTGAAGGATCGAGATGGATTCAAGTGAGTGTTAGAAGGAAGAAAAAGATCAATTTAACAAACAAGAAACAACCACTATATTTCTTTCCAAGATTGTTTTTTACACTGAATAATGTCTAGAGTATGCCTATTGTAGGAAGGATATAGTCATTAAGGCATGGGTGATCTAATTTATATTTGATTAGGATGTTTAGGCAATGGATATGTCGAACTTTAGATTCAATTAGTTATAATGTTTTCTTCTTTTGTGATTTTCATGACAACTCTATGCTCTACACGATGCTTATTTTGTTGTATATTTTAAGTGTCCCACTCTAAGTTATAGTGATATAGGGTGAAGTGAGATATCATATTCCATTTATTGTGGTTTGGTGAATGATGGTTTATTATGAATGAAGTGAGTGATTTGTGATATGGATCTAATCTGCTCACTAAGTATATAAATATTCTCCTATTTGGTAAGGACTATTTATTATGGGATGGTTGGATGAATTTATTGTTGAGATAATGGAATGAACCTATTATGGAATAGGCAATGATATTTTCCAAGATATGATGGGGTGATAGATTGATATTTTCTAGGTATTTATTACAAATGATATGAATGCCTATTATGGATGTATATGGAAGAGTTATTATGGAAGTCGAAAACCTGATAGATGGTGGAAGAAGCCCACTACACATGACACCTACGAACATGCTTTCACCATGTAACTTATCCAAGGCACCACAAAAGTGGTTTTCATCATAGGATATATTATTTTTCTTTACTATCTTTTTTAGTTGGGATACCTTGAGAGCTATGTACAATTGCATAAGATGGTTGTTATTGATGGGCCATGTTAAAGGCTAACCTTTAGGTGTCAAAAGTTGATATTCTCTTGTACCATAACGTGCAATGATTTTAAAGGGTTCCAATCAGTTAGGTTCAAATTTACCCATGCTATTTGTATATGATGGATGCTTTTGATTTTCCTGAAGGACTAGGTCTCCAACTCGAAAATTTCTGCTCTTAATGTTATTATTATAGCTACAATGAAGGAAATTTTGGTAATATTGTAAATGGTTCAATGCATTGAGTCATCATTCATCTAAAAATTCTAGCTCATGCAATTTGGAAACTCTATATTCTTCATTATAAACCAAGAGTTGGAAGGATATCCATAGAGATGGGATCTTGACCTCAATAAGCAGAATAGATTTAGTACCACAAAGGAGAGATTATGGGGTGGTGCCTATGGGAGTATGGATATTAGTGTGATAAGCCCATAAGGAGGGATTAAGTTGCAAGTGCCAATCAAGACTAGCTTCATTGGCCATCTTTTTGAGGATTTTTAGAATGGTTTTGTTAGACGCCTTCTTATGTCTCTATAATACTAGTGTATCCCCCTTATTGTTATTATTGTGCCCCATAAAAGCCCACTATTTTTATTGTTGTGCCCTTACATTATTATTTTTATGTAGGTTCAAATTATATTGTGACCCCTGTGACTCCTATACTTATCAAGGAGGTCTTGTCATTTGTATCATCCAAGAATTTTTCATTTATGTGATGTAAAAGAGGTTTCCCACTCAAAGAGGCTAATTTTCAAGTTGTTGATCTATTTTTTCTTCTATTTGTGATCTGGTTGCATAACATTTGGAATCAAAACTTTGGATTCTAGGGTTTCGCTGCTTCAAACAAGTAATCTTGGATTTTTCACTATAAATTTGCTTATACGAGACATCAGAAGTTGAAATTCCAACTATAGGGAGAATAAATCTTGGTGAAATGCATGTAGAAATTCCGTATCTTGGTTCGCTATATTTTCTGAGATATGGTCTGAGGAAGTTAGGGTTTTTGCAGGCTCCAGAATTCGGTCTCAAACAAGTGACCTAGGGAAAATCGTCATAAATTTATCATCGAGAATCGGATTTGAATTTCATAAAAAATGACCAAAATAAAACGAACTTTAGTTTCTTTTGTATCAATTTCAAGGTTGAATACTTAAACAGTGACATGTGGCATCCCATACAAGTTCGTTATATTGAACCAATCCATAATTAGGTCATCATGGGCGACTTGATATAATTTTATATTGAAGAACCCAATATTGGTCTAACTTGTGGCATTGGAAACAAGACTCAGAAGGATACCACAATACATAATTTTAGATCTTGGGAGGCTTAAATTATAGAGATATAATAGTTTCAAGGTCGAGCTCCTAAAAGCAAGAAAAATGTGTGTATTTTTTTAAAATTTTGCATAGATTTTATTTGAAAAATTAATTTGAAGTGCTTCAAAGGGAATCGTAAAGCACAGATATATTTGTTTGATTCCATAATACATCAAAACAAAAAAATGGATACACCTAGTAAGCAACCAAAAATCTCTACTATGCCGCATGAAGAAGAGGAAGAAATGCAACATGATATGTCAAAATTACGAGACCGAGTGCAACAAAGTTCGCTCTCGCAAAAAGTAACAAAAAATGAATTGGAAACCATGATGAATGTTAAGATAGATGGTATAAAAATAGACATGGGAGTTTTGAATGATGGTTTAAAAACAAACATGGAAGCAATGATGAATGTCAAGATAGAAGGGTTGAAGGAAGGTTTGGCAAAATTGCTAGAATAATTACTTCCTAGTGGTGACAAGGAAATGCATGAAAATCATGATGAGTTAAAAAGGAATATGAATTATGATTTTAGAGACTCTAATTTTGGGTTTAAGACCCACCACATTCCAAATATAGATATGATGAATTTTGATGGCAAGGATCCAGTAACATGGATACTACAAATAGAGGAATTCTTTGATCTCCATGATGTGTCACACATAAAAAAGGTACGCATTGCATCTTTATAATTAGAAAAAAATCAGTTTGTGTGGTATTGATAGCTTTGTTCTCACAAATCAATTGTCGCTTGGATAATTTTTGCGGAATAATTGGTAGCACATTATGAGGATAAAAAGAGCAACACCTTCTTTAGCCAATTGATAAATATCAAACGAAATGGTTCAATGGTGGAGCACATTGAGGATTTTCAAAGATTGAATATCAAGGTAAATGATATTCCATAGGAGCATAGGATTGATGTCTTCATAGGGACTTTAAAGGATAACATCTAACATGAGGTTCACCTTTGGGAACCTGATTTATTGGAGAAGGAATTCAAGGTGGAAATAAAAGTTGAAAGAAAAATTATGGCAACAAGGAAGTATACTACTCACAATTATAAATATGGAAGTGTTTTTGCTCCTATCCTCCCACAACCTACAAGGTTGACACCACAAAAACTGGAGGAAAAGAGATCAAAAGGGCATTGTCATAGTTGTGATAGAAAATACACTAAAGGGCATAAGTGTGCTGAGAAGAAATTATTTTACATAGATTATGAAGAGGAGGAAGAAAAGGAACGAGAAACATTAAAAGAGGAGGATATACACTAGGAACCAAACCCATATAAAGAAGAAATGAATATGACCATGACTTGTAATGCATTGGTGGGAATTACCACTTGTCAAACTATTAAGATAGACGGATATATCAAGAAGAAAATGGTAATAGTGTTGATTGATTTAGGTAGTACCCATAATTTTATTCATGGTAAGATAGTCAAGGAACTGAATTTCTCCTTATATCTAGCACCAGAGTGTCAAGTGATGGTTGCAAATGGAGGAACTATAAATTGCTATGGAAAGTGCCATAATATCAAGCTAACCATGGGGAAATATGTATTAAATAGTCTAATTCTTTGTATTCCAATGGGCAGTGTTGAAGTTGTTCTAACATTATTCGGTTTTTATAAGTTAGTATATTAGCCAAAAATAAATTCAAAATGTTAAGTTAGGATATGGATGAAAAAGAAAGAAAAATTAAAATGTTAGGACAATTTTATATTTTATAGGCATCCATAACAATAAAATGATAGGAGTTAGCTTCCCTAAATAAAGAAGGCAATGTAGGTTTTAACCCCGTACAGAAATTACCTGCATATGAATTCTAAAACACAGAAAATAAATAATGCGAGAGCATAACACATAAAACACATATACACAAATATTTTCCCCTGGATCCCAAAACCGAGACTACCAGCTTGATTTTTTCATTATGATCCTTTCAATGTTACAATACATATTTATACATGTCAAAGCATCCAATACCATGGACCGAAAACCTTTGTGTCCAAAACCATGGACCAAAAACCATCACGTCCAAAACCATGTGCGAAAACCATGCACAAAACCATAGGTAGGTCCGCCCAACCTAATATAGGGTCCAATTTTTTTTCCCCAGGACGCTGCCCTGGACCCCATAAAGGTGGGCTACCCACCCTCCTCAAACCCCCTAGACAAGGGGGGCTTCCACCCCCCTGTGACCCCCTCGCTGCGTAATCAGCGCAACAAAGGGGGGGCTCCGCTCCCCCTCTAACCCCCCAGTTAACTACATAGGCTAGTTGTGGAAAGAATATAACACAACCCAACATTCTCCCACTTGTTGTTTTATTTCCATAGGGGGCCACAGGAGAGCTTAGTCATTTATCGACCCTGCAACGCCCATTGTTTCTCTACACCAATAGAACTTCTCAGAGTTCACAGATTTTGTCAATGCATCTGTAGTATTCTTCAAAGTGTCCACCTTTACTAGCAACACCTTTTTGTCTTATATCATATCCCTCACAAAGTGATACTGAACATCAATGTGCTTTGTCTTTGAATGATAAGTAGAGTTCTTTTCCAAGAAAATTGCACTTTAGCTATCACAGTCTATCTATGTAGCTCCCTGTACTAACCCCATACTTGAACACAATCTCTACAACCAAAATGCTTCCTTGCTTGCATGAGTGGCTGCCATGTATTCTGCCTCTATAGTTGATAATGCCACTACATATTGTTTCTTACTCATCCAGCTGACTGCACCTCCAAATAGGTTAAACACATACCCACTTATAGATCTTGTCTGATCCAGATCTCCAACCCAGTCTGAATCAACAAAGCCACATATATCCAAAACTCTGTCCAATCCTGGTCTTCCTTGGTAGCACAAACCATAATCACTAGTGCCACGCGAATACCTGAAAACCTGCTTCACTGTTGTCCAATGCTCCTTTCCTAGTTTTTACATAAACTTGCTCAATACTCCCACTGCATGTGCAATGTCTAGTCTAGTATAGACCATTGCATAAATCAGGCTACTGACTGCACTTGCATATGGAACACGGGACATGTCCTCTTCCTCTTCTTGTGTCTTCGGATACTGTTCGACAGATAACTTTACACCTACATGAATAGGAACATTCATCGGTTTACTATCCTACATTTCAAACCTCTGCAGTATTGTCTCAACATACTTCCTCTGGTTTAACCAGAGCTTCCTCTTTGCCTGATCTCTTTTAATTTCCATGCCCAAAATATAGTTTGCAGCACCAAGATCTTTCATGTCGAATTTGGAGGACAATTGAGTCTTCAAATCCTGGATAATTTCTTTGTCATTTCCAACCAACAACATATCATCCACATACAAGACCAGATAAATAACATGATCACTAGTTAATTTAAAATACACACAGTGATCTGCTTTGCTTCTGGTGAATTCAAGTCCCCGTATAAATGTATCAAATTTCTGATACCACATCCTTGGTGACTGTTTTAACCCATACATAGACTTCTTTAACTTGCACACCAGTTCTTTCTTACCCTTCACAGCAAAACCTTTAGGTTGCTTCATGTAGATCTCCTCTTTTAGATCCCCATGAAGAAATGTTGTCTTCACATCCCTCTGTTCTACCTCAAAATCAAAAGCAGCAACAACAGATAAAAGTAATCCAATAGAAGCTACCTGGCAACAGGAGAAAAAATATCACCAAAA
This sequence comes from Pinus tabuliformis, assembly GCA_031772625.1. NCBI lineage: Eukaryota > Viridiplantae > Streptophyta > Pinopsida > Pinales > Pinaceae > Pinus > Pinus tabuliformis. The sequence continues at coordinate 979,276,555 of CM062816.1, read as the reverse complement.
TCAATTCCCGACACCTGGGAATAACCTTTTGCTACCAACCGAGCTTTGTATTTCTCCACCTTTCCTTCTGCATTTGTCTTCTTCTTGAACACCCATTTGCTGCCAATGGGTTTCCTTCCAGCCGACAACTCCACTAGATTCCATGCCTCATTTTTGTGCAAAGATTCCATTTCATCAACCATGGCCTCTTTCCAGAGTTTGCCATCCTCTGAATCTACTGCTTCCTTCATAGTTATGGGATCATCATCCGTAATAGATAAAGAAAAATTTGAACAGAAAGTAGATGGAATATACCTTTTTGGTTGCCTTATTTCTTGAACTGATCTTCTCACACCTGGAGTTTGTGGCTCTTCATCTTCTGATTCTTCTTCTGCTGTAGAGTCTGATTCTTCCTCCTTTAGCTCAAACTCTATCTTCTTAGGTTCCTTTGGTTGGACTTCATGTTTAATAACATCTTTCACCTCTCTGAACACCACATCTCGGCTGTACACAACCTTCCTTGTTACTGGGTTCCAAAGCTTATAACCCTTTAAACCATCCTTATACCCAATAAAGATGCACTTTTCAGATTTACTATCCAATTTTGTTCTTTTCTCCTTTGGAACATGTACATATGCATCACATCCAAATACCCTTAGATGTGAAAGAGAGAGTTTCTTACCAGTCCATAACTCTTGTGGAGTCTTATCCTCCAACATAGATGAAGGTGATCTGTTGACCAGGTAACATGTTGTCTCCACTGCTTCTGCCCAGAATTCCTGTCCTAACCCGACACCACTGAGCATGCTTCTTGCCATTTCCATCAATGTCTTGTTCATTCTTTCAACAACTCCATTTTGCTCAGGTGTGTATGGAGTAGTCTTCTTCCATGCTATACCACACTTCTTACAGAATTCTTCAAATTCCTTGCTGCAAAACTCTCCACCGTTATTTGACCTCAACACCTTTATCTTCTTCTCTATCTGGTTTTCCACCAGAGCCTTAAATTCTTTAAACCTGTCAAAGACTTCAGATTTATTCTTAAGGAAATATATCCATGTATTCCTTGAGAAGTCATCTATAAATGATACATAGTAGACCGACTTACCCAGTGATGGAACCTTCACAGATCCAAACACATCACTATGCACAAGCTCTAATATCTATTTCGCCCTCTTACCACCAGAGGGGAAACTCACTTGATTCTGCTTCCCATATACACAATTTTCATGAAATCAAAATCCAGAGAGCTATTACGCATACCTTCTATCATACCTTTACCATGAAGTATTCGAAGGCCCTTCTCTCCAATATGTCCAAGCCTTTGATGCCACAACATGGTCTTCTCTCCAGAGACCACTAGATTTTCTACTCCACTTTCAGGAACCACAAAACTGTTGCACCCATCAACAACAGTGCTACCTTGCAGCTTGTACAGAGTTCTAATCCGAACTCCCCGCATCAATACTAGTGCTCCCCGAACCATCTTGCAAGTATCCTTCTCGAACACTGTTTTTACACTTGCATCATCCAGCTTACTTACAGAAATCAGATTTCTGGCCAATGCAGGAATATATAGAACACCCAGAAGTGTCCTAACCCTTCCACCTTGCAACTTCAACTTTACTTTTCTGCAACCAATGATTCTAGCCTTCCTATTATCCCCTAAGAAGACATCACCACCATAGTATTTCTCATACTTGCAGAACCACTCTCTATGGGGAGTGAAGTGAAAGGATGCACCTGAGTCAATCAACCATGCCCCATGATCTACATGTGTACTTGAATAAGCCAAGTACACATCCCCACCTTCATTTTAGGTGGTTTTCACCTCTGCAGAAGGAGCACCATCAGATCCCTTTCCTTTGTCAGGAGCTTTAGATTTACAGTCCCTTTTGTAGTGCCCTTCCTTTCCGCATTTCCAGCAAACTACCTTTACAGGTTTTCTTTGAGACTTAGATCTCCCTCTAGATTTAGATCTCCCACTCAATGACTTATTTTTGTTTTTTTTCTGGGACCGTCCTCGTATAGACAAGGCATCACCATTCTAGCTCTCCATATTTTTCCGTCTCATCTCCTCCGTCAGCAAGGATGAGACTATTTCATCAAACTACAAAGTAGTTTCATTGCTACCTATTGCAATAACCAGACTATCCCATGAATCTCATAGAGAACACAACAAACTGATGCACTTATCTTCATCTAAAGTTTTAATATCAACAGATAATAACCAACTTACCACAGTATTAAATGCATTCATATGCTCTGTCACCAAGTCTCCATCTTTCATCCTCAGGTTATACAACTTTTTATGTAGGAAAAGTTTATTCACCAGAGACTTAGATTGGTACAAAGTCCCTAACTTTTCCCACAAAGTCTTAGTCGTAGCTTCCCCTGATACATTCAACAATACTAAATCTGAGACACATAATTGTAGTGTGCTCTTTGCCTTCCAATCCAACTTCTTCCATTCTTCATCGGACACTCTCGTTGGTTTAGTACCCAGATCTACCACGATCCACTGATCTTTATCCACCAATAGATCCTCCATCTTGAGTTTCCACAACTAAAAAATCCAGCCATTAAATTTCTTGATCTCTATCTTTCCACTACTCGCCATCTTCTTTCACCACTAGAATCGATACCACAGATCTCCCACTAAACAGGGTCGACCACAGGCCCGAGCGAAACCCCTCAGCAACAAAGGCATCCTCGTGAAGCCAAAACAGCTTTGATACCAAATGTAGGTTTTAACCCCATACAAAAATTACCTGCATACGAATTCTAAAACACAGAAAATAAACAATGCGAGAGCATAACACATATACACAAAGATTTTCCTCTAGATCCCAAAATTGGGACTACCAGCTTGATTTTTTCATTATGTTCATTTCAATGTTACAATACATATTTATACATGCCAAAGCATCCAATACCATGGACCGAAAACTATCACGTCCAAAACCATGGACCGAAAACCATCGTGTCCAAAACCATGTGCAAAAATCATGCACAAAACCATAGGTAGGTCCGCCCAACCTAATATAGGGTCCGCGATTCTGAGAATCACCCCGCCACCCCGCGATTCTCAGAATCGCCCCAACGATATAAATTAATTAAAATTCCTGGTTTATATCGCTGGGGCAATTCTGATAATCGCGGGGTGGCGGGGCGATTCTTAGAATCGCCTCATGTTCCCACGCTTGCATGCAATCCAATCCTTGCATTTTGACCCAACAACAACCACGACGCATTGCGCAACTTCTACCCAAGACTGCATCTCTTGATGAGAATCACCTCAATGAAGAAGCCACATGACATGCAGATCTGGTACGTGTGCATAAGCCCAAGAAAGTATATGAAAGCTCTCTCTTATTGCATATCTATCTATTAACATCATAGAACCAATGAGAGTGTTTTCAATTGCCGCATCTAAGGGACAGAGAAGAGTTACATGCAACTGCTTGAATTTTGACCATGACCAATGATTCTATGTAGAACCCTTTGAGATAACATCCAGTGAATTCTCAGAAAGACTGTAGCCTTTCAAAAGATCACCACTCCTCTCTTCCGTTTCCATTTCATCCAGTGACTTCCGGAGACATCGTGTTCCCCACTTTCCTCCAAGGAGCTATCACACTTCATTTGACTAACTTGTATGTTAGACATCAATTTTGACAAAGTGATTGTCAACATAACGCACAACTATGAAGTATTCTAGAAATAGTAAAAATAATTCCACACAAGAATTTGAAGGCCAACAACAACCCTCTTTTTGATGGAATCATTATGAAAAACTACAAGACAAAGTAGATGAAATTCCACTTGCTTCAAGAAGTAATCATTCTCTCTTGCCATCAGTGTTGCACCATAAAGATTAAAATGATTGTTAAATATAAGGAAAAAAAGGATTTCCAAAGACCAGTGGTTGGCCGCAGGAAAGAAAATCCATGAATATTGTTGTAATATAATCAAGCTTTCCATATTCAATCCCAATACTATGATTTGCAACTGCTTGTGAGAAATTCTCAGTGATCTCCAATATCTGGAGACTCACATATGCACTTATGTTCTCCTCCCAAAACTCTAACTTCCAAAATTCAAGTGATTCCATGATGTCACTGTAGTGTGAGCCATAGGAAATAATGCAAACCCTTAGAGACAGAGTGCGAGCCATAGGAACTTATGTGGGCCGAAAACAATAATGTGAGCCACATACAAGAGTGTGAGCCATTTTGCAATCCATGGAGATAAATGAATGTGAGCCATATATATTTACAAATGTGAGTCATTGTAAGTGATGTGATACATAGAAGCATATAACTGAGCCACTGTGTTATATGTGAGCAATATGAATCATAAAATAATAGAACTGAGTCATTGTGTGATGTAATTTGAACCATGAATGATCCAAAGATATATATATATATATAAAGTAAGGCACATAAGTATTAATGATACATGCTACAGAAATGATATAATGATCCAGAGTATAACCAAGCCATGAAGTATAAGTATCCAACCTCATATATGTAAATGCGAGCCATAGAAAATTGTGATCACCACTAAAGAAGAGTGTGTGCCTCAGAGTATTGTGTGAGCCACAAAATAATTCAAACAACAAAACAATGCGAGCCTCCATAGAGAATTACGATCTACTAAGATAAAGACATGTGATCCACTGAACGTGTGTCTAATGATCCTTACAATGATATTATTATATAACATTCGATGGGTGAATTCGATCCTTCAATAGTGGAGCCAACTTGTAAGATACCTCATTAATTTCCTTTTAAATAATATCAAATATATTGACCACATTTCTTAATAATCACTTACCCAAGTAAATTATCAAGTAATAATGAGAGGGATCCATGCTTATTACATCAAGGAAGAGTGCCATGAATATATTAATTGTAATTTTTCCTTCTTTCAATTGAATTATCTTTGGGGAAATTGGGCTTCCTTTGGGGCCTTTGGGTTCATATGTTTCAAATCAATTTTTTTGAAATAGCATAGAATCCAATTTTATACATTTAAGATTACACATATAGGCTTTATTAATGCATCAATTTTTAAAACACAACCTCCAAACCTAGGCTAGATTCTAGTTCATAATTACATTCCCATTGGAGATGCATAAAAGGAAATAGTTATGCTTGTATTCTCAAACATATTATCATAATTTGTAATCTTACATGTGTGTTATATATTGTGATCGTGAGTTATAATTGTGAGTTTCTAGATTACTATCTTTATCTAATCAAATCCACTTTCTTAGAGCATGAATAGGCCTAATGGTTAAGAGCATGTGTTTCCTCTTAAGAGGTCACAAGTTCAAAAACCAGAAGGGGTTAGAGTAGGTATGCCTTCGTAGACAATAATCAAATCGTTGCGTGGAGGTGGGTCTCTTGTCCCACAAACAAGGGGGTATCATACACCAATTTGGTGTTTGGCTTGGCTATGATGATAGAGATTCTGAAAAGGTTGTTGCCAAAAGGAATAGTGTTGAGATGGGAGTCTGCTGAAACCAGTTGTATATCTAGAATAATTTTGAACCCCGAAATGGTGGGCATGCATGTGGACTCAGATGGGGCACTAGTTGATGAAAAAGAAGAATATGGAACATCTTCGTCTGCATCCAGTCATTCATCTGAAGATGTGAATTCTGATGGTGTGCAAGAAAATATGAGTGATTTTGAATAGTTGTCTAAGACAGTTTATATAAGTGATGTTTGCATCGTATCTTGAAATAAAATTTTTGATTTCCATATGGTGTTAAATCAGAAGTTATGAGTCATTTTTATGTTGTTTGATTATATGTCTTAATTATGATAATTTTTATTGTTTAGAATATCTACAATGCAACATTAAATTAGAGATATAATGTATGTTTCATTCAATATACAAATAATGACATTTTGATTCATTTAGTCATGTAATTTGTTCATAATGTCATGGTTTTTTAATTTTATCGTTGAAAAAATTTCAATTTCTTTTGTATCTAGCATGTTATGGTTAAAAACATGTTGAATTTATACTTAGGAAAGAAAAATGTTATTCTACCAGAAACATTAGTACGTGTTTTTTTCCTCATAAACCACTGTTTTTTTGCACATAAAAATTCGGTTTTACTAGCATTTTTTAAAAATGTTGAAAATTGACCCTAAAAAAAAATCATCATTCTAGTATCAACATTTTTTCGTTTTCAAGGTTTTTTTTGCACAAAAATTTCATTTTCACTGCCATTTTTAAAACATGTTCAAAATTGACCCTAAAAAAAAATCATCGTTCCAGTATACACACTTTTCGTTTTTAACACTGTTTTTGATGTTTTTTCGGGGTTTTTTGGCGAGAGTTGCTGTTTCAAAGTTTACATTGTTATTTACCTCATATGGTTTGTTACTCAGTGAGTTGTATTTAATCTTGTTTATTCATTATGTTTTCTTCATATAAATTAAGTCTTTTGTAGTTATCCGATTTAAAATTTAACTGAGTTTCAGTCTCATTTTGAATCCTCTGTGAAGTTGTAATTTTAAATAAGAGAATAATTTACAGAACTGTTTGTTATTGTAAGTTCCTCTTTAAATATAAATTACACTAGATTTCTGTAACAATTTGATTATATTTTGTTGATTAAGAAAGCATTGTTTTCTTAATTTCTTCTTATAAATGGTTAAATATTCAGTTTGAATATCAAATTAGTTATACCTCTCCATGCTCTACTTCTCCATCCCATTAAAATCAAATTAACCATGTGCAGTTAAAAAACAACCTTTTATTTTACTTGAGAATCTATTTAAGTTTAAAGCACTTGTTTATAAAATAGTTCACTGGTCATCCAATCATTTAAAATAACAAAACATTATAGATGCTTTGGCTTAACTGATTGAACTTAAGTTATCTCAAAGGACAACAGAAGTTGTACTAAGAGTCCAATGGTTACAATCTTTGGGGATGAAATCTTTTAATTTTCAAGAACTTTTCTTAATTTTTTTTGGGAAGGAAATGAAATTGAATTAAGAGGTATCACAAGGAAACCAAGGAAGATAATCAACTCTAATGGCATGAAAAATATTTTGAAGGAAGAACAATGGGGTGTAATTGCACAATTATGCTCATTAGAGGTTCAAACATCAAAATCATCCATTTCTCTAGATCTACAAAAAGCGTTGGACAATAATTCCAAGGTATTTGAGACTCCCAAAGGCCTCCCGCCTATTCGTGATTATGATCATTCTATTCACTTGATTCTAGGAAGTGTTCCTCCAAACATCAGGCCTTGTAGATATCCCTATGCCCAGAAGAGTGAAATTGAACGTATGGTGGCAGAAATTCCAGATGTTGGTATTATTCAACCTAGCCAAAGTTCTTTCTTTGCTCCAGTAGTATTTGTGCACAATAAGGATGGAACATGGCATATGTGTCTAGATTATAGGGAGCTTAAAAATATCACTATTAAAGATAAATTTCCCATTCGTGTCATTGATGAATTGTTAGATGAATTACATGGAGCAATTTACTTCACCAAGTTGGATCTTTGCTCAAGATATCATCAAATTAGAATGAATGTTGAAGACATTCTGAAAATAGCATTCAGAACTCATGAAGGTCATTATGAATTTTTGGTCATGCCTTTTGGCCTTACTAATGCACCTTCCACATTTCAAGGTTTGATGATATACTAATCTACAACAAATCTTGGAAGGATCATGTTCAACATGTTGACAGGGTGCTCAAACAATTGGAGAAGAAACAATTATATGCAAAAACCTCCAAATGTTTCTTTGGAGTACAAGAGTTGGAATATTTGGGTCATATTGTATCTCATGAGGGTATTAAGGCAGGCCCTAAAAAATTAAATCCATTAATGAATGGAAAATCTCCACAACCCTAAAGTATGTTTCAGGATTTCTCAGGTTGATGTGGCATTACCATAAGTTTGTTAAGAACTATGGGACAATAGCAGTGCCTCTAACAATATTACTGAATAAATATGCATTTTATTGGACTCCAAAAGAAACTAAGGCCTTTGAACATCTTAAAGAGGCAATGTGTCAAGCACTGGTCTTAGATACACCAAACTTTACAAAAACCTTTATTGTGGAATGTGATGCCTCAGGAAATGGAATTGGTGTTGTTTTAATGCAAGAAGGAAGACCCATTGCTTTTGAAACTTGTCCATTCAAGGGAAAGTATTTACACGATCCTATTTATGAGAAGGGAATGTTGGAAATACACCATGCACTAAAGCAATGGAAACCTTACCTAATGGGAAGACACTTCAAGGTGAAAATGGATAATTATAGTCTTAAATGATTTTTTGAACAAAGATTATCTTCAGAAGAGCAGCAAAAATGGGTCATAGAGATGTTGGGTTATGAATTTGAAATCATCTACAAAAAAGGAAAGAAAAATGTTGTTGCAGATGCACTCTCAAGAATGGATGGGGATGTGGAAGCATTGCTTTGTGTCATTTCTATTATCTAACTTGATTGGATAACTGAAGAAAGGGAGGAATGGAATAATAATGAAGAGGTGTGGAAACTCATTCAAAACTTGCTGCAATATCCCAGTACATCTAGTACATTTATCTGGAAAAATGATTCATTATGGTACAAATATAACTTATATCTATGTAAAAATTCCCAACTCAAACAAAAGATTCTTTTGGAATTTCACACCTCCCCCTTAAGAGGGCACTTTGTATTTCTAAAAACTTACCATAGGGTCAAGAAGGATTTTTTTTGGGATGGCCTTAAATCTGATATTCAGAAGGTTGTGGAAGAATGTTTGGTTTTCCAACAAAATAAAGTTGAGACAATTAAGACCCCAAGTTTGTGTTGTCATTGTGACAAACACCCTGCAAAATTTGGTCTACACTTGGATTTTGGAGCCTACTGTTGATCTTGTGATTATTCATTCCATAGTCATTTGATGATCGATTGATGCTTTGCTAAGTGTTCTAGCCTTATTCTCAGATTGTAAGTGTCGAAGTCACCTGCACACACATGCTCAGTCTACAAAATTTCTTTTATGAAAGCTTGAATAGAATAACACAAGTCCATAAGACAATGCCTATGCAGTGTTCAACCTATGTCAACAGTCAATGCACACTTGCATTGAAAATCTCTCACTTTTGGTTGTGATTTTGCTTCTATTTCAGTGAGTTTTCTAAATTGTTGCTCTTGGTGCACCTTTACTTTTTCAAGTGTCGCTTCATGTTTATGATTCTCTTTTGATTTTTTTCACTTTAATAAGTGTAATTTTCATTTTATCTTCACTCTGATATGTGTCATTTTCAATTTCATTTTCACTTTCCTCTTATTGTTGCACGTGTTGTCTTTTGGGCATGGGAAGTGTCGAATGTCACATAAACAGAGCTACAGTTTGTTTCAAGGGGTAAATTTGGTGCTAATGACTCCTATTTATCATATAGATATGTATTATATTGAATCCTAAAGTTGTATGCACTGTCACACAAGTGTCGTCAATGTCGTTGCAAAGTGTACCTTAAGTGTCACACTTAGAGGAAGTTGTTGTATTATCGTCATATTGAGGGGATCATGTTCTTCTTGTCTTATAAGTGTTAAATTTTATGTTGTAGATGGTTTTGAGTATGTGATCATGTTCAATTTTTTCCCTTGCTCAATTGGACCTCACTGATCCCACACTTAGCCAAATCTTGAAAAGTTCCTACCCGAGCAACTTGGCTTCACTCAACCCTTCTAAATTGCGAACTATGCAGTCTTAGTCCTCAATCTCAGACCTTGCCTCTTGGAATTGCGCATTGTATAGTTCCTGCATCCCAGAACTTTCCATTGCATAGTCACAGTGCTCAACCTTGACCCTTGAGCTCCAAAATAGCACAAATCAACCTCCCAGTTAGGTCCTTTTGCGCATTGTGTAGTCTCAAGCCTCAAGCTTCTATCCTGATTCCTTGAACTACGTAACTACATAATCCCTAGGCCTCTCTCTCTTCAGAACTGCATAGTGGGAAAATTCAAGCCTAAAGTCTACCTCCTTGAGCCCCTCAACTATGCATTCACCCTCACTTTTCCTTCTTGAACTACGCACTATGCAGTCTCAAGCCTAAGTCTTAACCTTTGACCTATGGAACTACACATTACACAATCCCTAAGTCAATCTCTCAGTCTAGCACCCAATTCTAGCTTAGTCAGTGACATTCATGAAGCATGTTAGACTAGGATTTTTCAAACTGATTTCATATAGTCATGAGTTGTTTCCAGTTGCAGGTATTACATCATGTCATGACATGATGATGAAGAAGGAGAAGAAGAAGTAGACCATGTTGGAAGACACCCATGTAGCTGCAAAGTCAAGTTCATCATTGACTGGGAAGATGAAAGGACACCAAATCGTGATAGCAGCTGAAGATCAAGATCATGGTGGAGATTCCCTACCTTCAAGCCTTATGGAGGAGGAAGAAGAATAACATGCACCATCTTTCAAGCAGACACAAATATAGCAATAGAAAGAATGACTTGACATTGCCATATCATCATTTAGTCCATATTTAGTCCATGTCAACAATGTCATGTCATGTCTTGTCAAGGTGTCGTGTTAAGATGTTATATGAGTCACCATTTGCCACATCACTTATGGATATCATTATGTAATTTTTAATTTATGAGAAATTTAATGTAAAGTGGAAGTCTAAGAGTCATCTATAGAATGTGAAAAGTCATGAAGGAGTCAAAAGGTCATATGGAAGTCAAAGAGTCATGAGGGTAGTCCAAGAGTCACAAGGGAGGTGAAGAGTCACCCCATTTGTTATATATACCCCCTCATAGCTCATGCAAATGAATTTTCACCTTGGCTCCTCCTACTAGGCATTAGAGAGGAAGATAGTTCTTTTGGAGGAGCAAGTGGTTGCTCTAATTCTCCACTATTGGAGCTAGTGGTGTTCATTATACTGATGTATCTTGGAAATTTTTCTTAATACTTGAATCTCATTGAGCCAGCACACTTTCATGCATATGTCATAAATGTTGTAAGAATATTCTTTGAATGTTTGTGATATATGTTGTTTTCATATGTACTAAAGAAATTGAACTATTTTGGTGGCTTTGGTGCTTATCTTGTTGAAGATGTGTTGTATGTGTTTTAACAATCATTCCTTCTATGTGAACTATTTTTCTAGTTTATCAATGATTCATTCATATATATGTTTGTGTGTCTTTATTAGATCAATACTATTACTCCTCTTTTAAAGGCTCACTTTTATTTCGCCTTTGGTAGAAGAACCTCGATACATTCTGCAACTAAACATTCCACAATGAATGCTCATGTGTTCATCCAAAAGTACATGTACATTACTCTCTTGTGCTGACCATTGTAGACAAGGAAAATATCTAAGAACATATGGCAGTCAGGCCTTATTTCCATTAGGGCTCCCACACTAAAAGGTGTGAAGTTTGATTGAGACTTTTCATTGGGGAGACCCCCTTGGTTGACAGATTTCTAGCACCATCAACAAATGGCGCTAGAAGGAGGTTCAAATGACAAGGTGCACTCTTTGAGTCTGTTTTTAATCTCTTATTTTAAATGGCTCATCCCCAAATCATGCTTCCAAGTTATTTTTCCAATAGATCCAATGGTAAACTTTTTATCCCCGATGAAATTCTTGATTACTTGTCTCAATTCAAGTTTGATGGTGAGGGTGATACATCTGTAGTCGAGCATGCATCTCTGTTTCTTAAGTTTTGTGAATATTATGAGATTGAGTGTGAAGATGTGGCTTGTCTTCTTTTCTTCATCACGCTTAAAGATAGAGTTAACTGGTATCATACCTTACCGCTTGCTTCCATTCATTCTTTTAAACACCTCATCAAGGAGCTACATTTAGCATTTGATAGGTGTGATTAACAGGATGTCCTTAAATGAATTAATAAACTAATAATGAAATCTAATTAATCAATTGAGTATTTTTCTAACCGATTCACTCACCTTTGTTATGAATTTCCTGTAGAAGATACGAATTGGGATTTCTTTAAAAGAAAGTTTGAGGTCTTAGTTCACATCTCTTTTCATGGTGAATCTAAACCCCTTGATGTTTCTGCTTCCCCAACTCTTGTAAATCATGAGACACCTCTAATTTCAGAGGAGGAACCTACTATTCCTTTTGTTCCTTGTCCTCCTCCTTTTCCAGTACTGATTGGGGTGCCTCTATGCATTAATGTTGAAGTTGGGAAATATGTAAATCAGATTGTTGATCCATCTCTTCAACCTTCATCCACCTCTCATGATTCAGATCCAGTGGAGGAAACCTTGGAATGGTTCATGGAGCCTAGGGTGAAGACTAATCCTTCCATTCCTCAAGATGATACTAACATTCTTAACCTCAATCTTGAATCTGGTTCCATTGAAAGTATTACTTCTTCAAGGGACATATGTCATCCTCTATCATCTACATGTCATGACTCTTTGTATCATGATCCGCTTGATCAATCTGCTCCACCAACTAGTTCTTCACACTCTCTTGATTTCCAAGTTTTTGTTTCAAATTGAAATCAAGTACAAGGTGGTCATATTACGCAAGTATATGAGAAGATACGCAAGGATTCTTTTGATATTTATTATGTTTTTCAAAGTGGGCCATGTTAAGAAGATGCTATTCCATTCTTGATTGATTTTGAATATACTAATCTCGTTGGTGAATCAAAAGAAACTTGTTTTCTTAATCAATTTGAAGTCTTGAAAAACCACTATTCTAATGATGATGACTCTGTTGATGTATGTGATGATGGACCCCCAAGTGTGTTGGAAATACTGGGGGGGGGTGAATCAATATTCCTTTCAATTAGTAGTATTATTAATCTTTCATAGCATTAGTTAATCTTCAATTATTATCAGTGTTTGTACAATAATAGCAGTGAACACAAGGAACACAAATGCACACAATTTTTAAGGTGGAAACCCCCTCCGGACAAAAACCACTTGAACGCTTTTCTAATAATTCTTTAATATTAAACTCCAATTCAAAAGAAAGCTCCAACTTCCTAGAATCTATAAAAAAATTCTTCTCCAGCTCCCATTGGATGGACTCTCCAACGCCCGAGATTTTTCAATAGTCAACTGAATGGATGCCCCAACACCCAATGAGCTACAACTCACCCTAGCACCACCCTACCACCTTGAAGTTTTCACAGGCTTGAACCTATTGGTGACTTCATGCACCAACCTAGCACCACCCTACCACCCTATAGAGGAATAAAAGAAGAATGGACTCCCGTACCACAGAAAATAGTCCACTTTAAATGATATAGAATGATGTAGAAGAAGAAGACACACTAGACCATAACCCCAACTATGACACAACCACCTAATGATGATCCTAGACCTCCCGACACTGCCTCTTCAACTCTTGGCAGATAGACACTTGTACAACTTTTACAATGATGCTTTTACAATGACTCTGTACAATGATACTTTTACAATGACTGTATGCAGTGCTGCCCACTTGAAGACTTCATGTGGTGAACTTCTTGTTGTTGTTCTGCACCTTGATTGCTGCTCTTGTCATGCTACCCTTTCTCACTTTTCAGAACATTAGATTATGCATTGAGTCTTCTCTTGATGAATATATAATACCTACAATAATTCTTCAAGGAAATACCCATGACATGATAATAGCAAAACTTACCTCATCCTACAGAGAATATGTCAGTGCTAAACAAAAGCAACAAATTAGAATACAAATAACCTAGTGCAATTAAGAGATGAACATTCATATACAAAATATACTTACCTGGAGCTTACCTCTGCTGCATCATTTTGCTGCACCTTGCTCTTTGCTGCCCTAGAAAGTCTGGTCCTTTACACCCCTTGACAACTCTTGATCTAGTTTTTTTTCTTGCCTTCTAGGAGCATGATATTGAATCTGATGCATCTCTGTGATTTCAGATCCCCAATATGTGATCTTCAGTCCTGTAGTAGCCCTTTGAGTCTTCTTTCCAATGCCACATGTCTAACCTGATTTGGATTCTTCAAGGCAAAGTTATGCCCAATATCTCACAATGACCTAATTATGGACTAGTTCAATAGAGTGAACTTGTATGGCTTGCCACATGTCACTGTTTCCTCCTTCGGCTCTAAAATTGATACACAGAAAAATACAGTTCGTGCACTATCCACCACTTTTTCATTGAACAAAGGTACACCATTCTTGGTATGCTCCATGATCTCATTCCAGTTGTTAAACATCTATTGAAGGAACCAAGCTCTGATACCAATTGTTGGAAATACTGAGAGGGTGGGTGAATCAATATTACTTTCAATTAGTATTATTATTAATCTTTCAGGGAATTAGTTAATCTTCAATTATTATAAGTGTTTGTACAATGATAATAATAAACAAAAGGAACACAAATGCACACAGTTTTTAAGGTGGAATCCCCCTCCGAGACAAAAATCGCCTAAACGATTTTATAATAATTATTTAATCTTCAACTCCAATTGAAAAGAAAGCTCCAACTTCCTAGAATCTTGAAAAGCATTCTTCTCCATCTCCCACTGGATGGACACTCCAACGCCTGAGATTCTTCAGTAGTCAACTGAATGAATGCCCCAACACCCAATGAGATACAACTCACCCTAGCACCATACTGGTGGGCTCCAGTATTGTAGCAATAATGCTACAACTCCTGGGGCTTCCTACCTCTAATTTTATCAACCCGGTAGTTCGTACAAACTTGGAAGCGACGGTGCTGTATGCACAAGTACTAGCTCTTGTCGCAGCTGTCACTTGGTCAGCTGGCACAAGTCCGCTAGGGCTCAAGCCAACTTCTATACGTTCTCAGAAGAAGCTTTCTAAATGATGGACGAAGGCTATCTCAAAGGAAATTAATCTACTTTGCAAAAATGAACTGAAAGCCAACCAAAACATGGAAGCCCTAGTAAACCCTAATCTGACTAGTTTAACCTCTATGATGCAATAGTGAGAGTGAAAACTTCTAGAAATGATGCCATGACTGCTAGTGATATGAAATGCATGAACTTAAACTACTTCCATTGAAAAGAACATTGTTTTTGTATTTTTGCTTAAGTGGTTGGAGTGATTATGATTTTGTTTCTTATTAGGGTTTGGCTGTGCAGAGGTGGTGCGAAGGGAGAGAAAGCTTGGGAAAGGTCAGGAGGGCTAGGAGAGGTTCCAGAGGATCCAAAACATCATTCCATAGAAGTCCACAACGTTCAGGTGCTCGGCAACCGAGGTTACAGGTTTCTACAGGATGTCTGCAGGGGATCCTACAGGAAACTCAGGAATTCTACAGGAAGTCTGCTAACTTCTACAGGATGTTCTACCGTGGGAGTTTTGGGTGATGGTGAAGTGATGGAGCGGTATGGGTGGATGGGTGAGATGGAGATGGAGCTTGTGATGGCTCAGGGGTAGAGAAATCAGATGGAGAAAGAGTGCATGAAGTTGGTTGGTGGATAGCAGAATGGAAGCAACGAAAGGTCAAGAAAATGGAGCTACGTGGACAATGAAAGAGTTGGAAGGTAAACGAGCTGAACAGAGGTCGAGTAGGTGGCTTTAGGCGTGGTTAAGAAGAAGAAGAAGGAAATGGGATGATGCTGAGCAGTGTAAATAAAACAAATTGCTTATGTCTTGCACCAAAAACGAGAATTCATTAACTTGTGCTACCTGTGCTATTAAACAAATGAATAGCAATGTAAATCGTGAAGAGAAGTCGTGCATGGAGTTGGAATGAAGAAGTATGGCTCAATATTAGAGTGCATGGATGGATCTATAATTAAAATGACTGTGTTGCAGCTTGCATGAAAGTAAAAAGACTGCGTTTTTTGGTGGTTGGTACAGACTGCACCCCAATCTCTAAACAGAGATGGCAGTGAAGGCACTATCAACCTTTTCTTGGAGCTCCAATGAATTACAATCCTCCTATTATAATCTAAGCAACTGAAAGCAATTTAATCATAAGCTAATCCTACTCAATCTCATTAAAGAAATCAAATCAGCAAACTGTGTTCTCGAAATGCATGTCAAAACAAAGAAACAAAGTGCTAGAAAGAAAGGCAAATAACACTACAAAGAAGAGGAGGTCTATTGCTCTCAGGTTGGGCCCTAACCTGAGAGCTATAGCTCCCTTAAAAACTTAGAATTAGATCCAAATCTGCTTGCCTTTATTCATAATCAAGAATCTAATGTCATGCCAAAACTGGCTTACAAAAACAAACACCGAGCTGTAACTCATGCTCAGAAATTACAATAGTAATTCAAAAGTTCAAAAAGCTCCTATCAAAGGCTACGACCTTCATATTTATACACAATGAAGATCAAGCTGGCTTCCTCCATTCGTGGAGCTTGGTTGTCCAACTGAAAGTTAAACTGCTGATCCTGTAGAATCCGTTGGCTGCCTTTAAGCTCGGTGGGGAGAGCTGTTGGAGCTCGGAGTTAAGGTGAAAATCACGAGGAAGGTCATCAAGACTGTGGACAACCTCCCTATGAACCCACAATGTCACCTTTACTGTCTCCTTGTCTCCATTTGTGTGGTCTTTTGCTCTCTTTAATGCCAAAAACCTGAAATCATCATGTATTAGCCACATAGATATAATGCCTGCCCTTCTTCCTACAAATAACACGAATATACTAAGAAATGAATGCATAAGTGATAAAAGATGAATGGTTGAGCAAGGTAAGTAGGCCAAATGAGCCCAAATTGTACCAAAAATTGGGGCTCATCATCACCCCCTAGCTAAAATATTTGCTCATCCTTGAGCAACTTTGCTCCAGCTCCTTGTCCTTGGCCGAGAACTAGGGCCCGGAACATGCTCTTCCTTTCCTGTTCTTGGTGGCCCTGCCTCTTCTGCCCCTGGCAGTGACGAGGGTGGCGCTTCTTCCCTCTTTTCTGTTTCCTTGATCCAGGCTTCGGAAGCCGATTGGTCTATCCTTCGTGTCCAGGTAGTTATTTTTGGGCTTCTCCTCTCGGGGGTGGCCGATGTTTTAGAGGGGGATCTCTCACTGGGTGAAGTAGGGACACCCCCTAAAATGGTTTGGCTGCTGGGTGGAGGCTGCGGCTTGCCCGTTTTTATTCTCTTACTTCTCCTAGCTTCAAAAGGTAGAGGGATCTCCCTCTCTCTCTTCTCCTTTGGCGTTGGAGGTGTACTGAGGGCGGCCAGCGCAGCTGCTGCCTCCTTTTCGAGAATGCCAGCCTTCTCTTTCTTGCGTTTTGCTTTCCCAGGGCTCCCTATGGAGGACCCTGCCTTGACCAATTTCGGGCTTCCTGTAGGAGACCCCTTCTCTGTTTTCGGGCTTCCTGTAGAAGCCTGTTTCTGCTTTCCTGTAGACACAGGTGTCGCCACCTTGGCTTGCTTTGCTGCATGGGTTTTGCTTTTTGGTTTGGTTGCGGGTGCTGATGAGGTACTTGGGCTGATGTGGACCATCTCAGCTTTGTCCGTTCTGCTCTGCAACCTCTTCTCTCTTGCTGACAAGATGGGTGTGTCACCTTTTTCTTTGTCATCCTTTTTCTCATGCTTCTTCTTTTGTTCTTTCTTCTGCACTGTGGTCGGGGTCTTCTGGCCTGTTTCCTTCTTTCCCTCGGCCACTGATTCTTTTTCCTCACTGCTGGAGGAACCACTTTCTTCAGTCAGCATCCTTATGTCTCCGTCTCTTGTCAAATTCCTGAATGCTTCCCATGAGAGGGGAACCTTATATGAATGAAGTGCATCCTCCACAAGAAGTTTGATCAATCCATGGTGGGCTACCTGATCTGGTATGCCTTCTTTTAGCTTTGTGGCACACTCAATTAGAGACTGTAGCAGGAAATAAGGGATGCTTAGTTTCTTTTCTACAGGAAGATCAATCCGGTGCCTCAATTCAGTGAGCAACCGAAAGTGATACCCGTACACGATGCTATAACGGCCTTCACAGGTTATATACTTCATGATCTGTAGGCTAACTTCATTCCATGGTGGCAACAAGCTTGTTCTACGCACCCCATTTTTGTCCTCCGAGAATTCCTCCTCAGGTGGAAAGAATTCTTTCTTGGCCTGCTGGCTCAACTTCCTTTCTTCCTTATCCCACGGCAGACCCATTGGAAGTTCAGTAATTCGACTAATATATTGCGGGGTGAGCTTGAGGCTTAGGCCCCTGAAGTTCACTGTGGCCAGTGTCTTGGATTTCGGCCTCAGAGCCTGCAAAAATTCTTCTGCCACTTCATCGTCGTAACCCTGCAATTTGTCACAAAAAGATATCCATTGAACCCGTGTGAAGAGCTCCACCACCTCCTGGTTTTCCCTTAACTTGGTTGAATCAGTGGGTTCTCGTCCCCGTCATGATAAAACAGTTTCCTTAACCAGAGGTGGTGATTGTGGAAGAAATTTGGTCTACTGAGACAGAGCGTAGAATTACGCTTCTGTCATGCACATAATCCACAAAACTTATCCCTGAGGAACTTAACACAGTTTAATTACCCTGACATCCTGTAGAATGACAGTATAGGCACAGCAGACAACAATTTCACCAATTCTCTATGACCAGACTGTGGACGACGATTCTGCCACCTTTAAAAACCAATTGCATGAAGAGTTCAGGGTTACCTTTTTAATCTGCCACCTTTTTACGTGGGGCACCCGCCTTCCCGTAGAAACTGCGTTCCTGTAGAAACAGCGTTCCTGTAGGAGCAGCGCGCGATTTTCGGGAAAGACTGCAGTTGGTCTGCGCTCTGGGTGTGCTTCACAAGCGTTCTGATAGCCACAGGCTCAGCGTATCAAACTGCAGAAAGATCAGGATAGCCACTCGAGTTCAAAACAGTGGTTGATAAATGCATGAGGGCAATCTAGCCGATTAGATTTTGAATCGGCGGAATCCGTGGCGCGGGGGTGAGCTGTCCCCGCCGGACCGTTGGGCGACGTCATCCCATCATTTGCCCGCGAGTTCCCTTGCTGCCACATCAATTCCCGCAGATCTGTCGCCGCCTCTTCTGTTAAACTCGTTTTTTTTTCCGACGGGATTGCTCTCACGTGCGTGCTGCCCATTCTTTTTGTCATGGCCGCCACCCAAACATCCAACTAGACCATTAACTAGCCGACGTGGCCGGCCAAATGGCCATACGGCCGCTCAACCCATTCACCTTTACACTTTGCAATCAATTCAAAGTAAAATTCATGCAATCTGATGGAAGGAAGGGTCGAGACACTTACTTGCGCGGCTGCACACGATGTTTCGGTTTTTGGACGCTGGTGAGTGGATTTACCTGCTGCTGGCGAACTTACACAGGCCCGGAGGTTCATGTTTACAGGCTGCCGACGATGGATTGGATGCTTTGGCTGCATGCGTCCGCGTTCATTGCATATGGCCAGCGCTGTGAAGAGTATACACTCTAGCGGGCTCAACTGTTACAGGACTCCCGCGGGATGTCTTGTAACAGTTCTTCCTCCTTGGGTGCATGCTGCACGACGAAGGATCTGGCCTCACGATCACGCTCCCGGAGCTTCTGGATGACTGGGATGAATATGGTGTGAGATCTCCAGCGTTTTTTTCATTTGAAATTTGCTTTTTCTTGAGGACTCATCGATCTGCTTTGCTGGTGCAGGTAACTTCGTTGCATGTCGACAAGGATGGCAGGACGAGGTGACAACAATGTGCAAGGGAGATAACAATAGCTTGCATGCGTCCAAACCGATCCTTAGTCGTTAGATCTCCTCACAAAATGGATTCTGGGCCGTTCTGAGCTTCTACAGGAAGTTTCCTGTAGAAATACAGAGCTTCCTGTAGAAAGGCTGCGCTTCCTGTAGAAAGTCTGCACCTTCCTGTAGAAAATCTGCATCTTCCTGTAGAAAATCTGCGTCTTCCTGTAGAAGACTCAAGCTGTAATAAAATTGCACATACCTTGGAGAAAATGAGTATTCTTGGAGGAGGTGCTGGTGAGATGTCCTGACTGCATGATAAGGATCCTTGGCTTTGAGTTGAGAGGCTCCCTCTCCTCCATAGAACACCTGCAATCTGCATGCAATTTCACATGATAAACTTGTTGTCTTTGTCTTTCTTGTTTTTTTCTTCTTTCTTGTTTTTCTTTTTTTTTGAAAGATAACAGGGGCGCCTCAATGAGGTTTTCACCCTTGCCATCTGCCCTGAGCGCCTCAGAAAGGTTTTCACTCAAGGATCTTTTCCAAATTTTTCTCTTTTTTTTTTTTGAAAGACAATAGGGGCGCCTCAATGAGGTTTTCACCCCTACCACCTGGCTTGGGCGCCTCAGAAAGGTTTTCACCCAAGGATCTTTATTATTTATATATATATATATATTTTATTATTTTTTTTAAGATTCTTCAGGGTATGCCCAAAGCAGAGGCAGAACCCTTCTCTATGACCAACACTGCCTTCTCCATAGTTTTGATGAACTCTTGTCTTGAGAGAGGCTTCCTGTATATCTTCAATCGATGCCCATTGACAAGCATGGGGATGGCTTCCTCATCAATGGTCCAAATAAGAACAGATCCATTATCATGACATTTTTCCACTGCATATGGCCCTAGCCATCTGGTTCTCAGCTTCCCCTTGAAATCTTTGTATCTAGAGTCATACAACAAAGCCCAATCTCCCGGCTGAAATTGCTTGTCATGGAGATGTTGGTCATGCCACACCTTTCTCTGAAGTTGAACCACTTCTGAGTGAAGGAGGGCCTGCATTCGGTGCTCATCCAGTCCATTCAGCTGCAATAACCTTTCTTGTTGTGCATGGCTGAGATCTAGGTCCAGTTGAGCTGCCATCCTCAAAGTGTTGTATTCAAATTCAATGGACAACAAAGCTTTCTTCCCATAGACCAGCTCATAAGGTGTGAAGCCGGTGGTGGTCTTCCAAGTGGTGTTGTAAGCCCATGTGGCTTCAACCAGGCGATCTGCCCAATCCTTTCTGCTGCTGCTCACCACCTTAGTCAAGATCCCTTCTAATGCTCTATTGGTGACTTCCACCTGCCCATTTGCTTGAGGGTGATAGGGGGTGGAAGTCCTATGCTTGATCTTGTGATGAGCTAGTAGATCTTCAACCAGGTTGGAGGTGAACTGGCTCCCTTGATCGGTGACCAGCTCTCTTGGATAGCCAAACTTATAGAAGATGTTTTCTCTTAAGAACTCGACCACCTTTTCTTCTGTTGCTGCTTTGATTGCTTTGGTCTCTGCCCACTTTGTCAGGTAGTCAGTGCACACAATGATGTAAGACCTTTGCCTCGAAGGAGGGTTGATTGGGCCCACAAAGTCCATACCCCACTTCTCAAATGGCTCAAGAGTCACCTGAGGTTGGAGAGGCATCTCATCCCTTTGGGTCGGTTTCCCCATTCTTTGGCATTGGTCACACTGGCTGACATATCTTCTGACATCTTGATGAAGTGTGGGCCAATAGTAGCCTGCTTGCAGGATTTTGAAGGCAGTCCTCTTTGTTGCAAAGTGTCCTCCACAAGGCCCATCATGACAGGTGAGGAGGATATCAAAGACTTCCTCCTCCTTTACACAACGCCTTAAAATCTGATCGGGGCCAAGCTTGAACAGATTGCCCCCGATCCAAGTAAATGAGGCACTTTTTCTGATGATTCTGCTCTTCTCTCTTGAAGATAGGTGCGGAGGGAACTGTGCTGAAACAAGGTAGTTTGCTATATCAGCAAACCATGGAGAGAGTACTGAAATAGCAAACAGATGTTCATCGGGCATCTGGTCATCCACTGTTCCATCCTCATCTGCAGACAAATCCAATCTAGATAAAAAGTCAGCAACAACATTTTCTCTACCTGGTTTGTCAACAATGGTCAAATCAAATTGCTGCAATAAAAGTAACCATCTAATAATACGAGCATTCACATCTGGTTTCTTCATTAAATATCTAATTGCAGCATGGTCAGTATGTACAAATGTTTGATAGCCAGTGATATAATGACGGAACTTGTTTAGCGCATGGACCACAGCCAAGAATTCTTTCTCGGTTACAGTGTAATTCAACTCAGCTTTGGACAAGTTTTTGCTAACAAAGTAAATGGCATATGGAAGTTTTTGCTCAACTTGTCCTAAAGCTGCACCTATGGCTTTGTTCGAGGCATCAGTGTGGATGTGGAAAGGTAGGGCCCAGTTTGGACCTCTCAGGATTGGGGCTGACACCAACTTGTCCTTTAATTCATTCAAAGCCCTCTGACAATCATCAGTCCAGTTAAACTCCACATCTTTTGCCAACAGGCCAAACAATGGCGAGGCTAGCTTGCTGAAGTCTTTAATGAATCTCCAGTAATATCCTGCTAATCCCAAGAAACTCCGAACATCCCTTACCTTTTGAGGAGGTGGAACCTTCTTGATGAGAGCAATTTTGTTAGGATCCACCTGTAACCCTTGGCAAGAGATGGTATGGCCTAGCACGGTCCCTTCAGTCATTAGGAATTCACATTTTTCAGGACTAAGGGACAAGTTCATCTCAATGCATTTGGTTAGGAATTTTCCCAGATTGGACAACGCTTCCTGGAAGTTGGCCCCATAAGGAGTGAAGTCATCCATATAGATTTCCACTGCATCATGGACCAGCTCCGAGAAGATGCTCAAGACAGCTCTCTGGAAGGTAGCAGGAGCATTGCATAGCCCAAAGGGAAGGACACGATAGGCAAAGGTACCCCAAGGACAAGTGAAGGTGGTCTTATCTTGGTCTTCCGGGCTGATTTGAATCTGGTTGTACCCGCTAAACCCATCCAGGAAAGAGAAGAACTTCTTTCCTGCCAGTCCATCCAACACTTGATCTATGAAAGGTAGAGGGAAATGGTCTTTCTTGGTAGCTTTGTTCAGTTCTCGGTAGTCCACACAGATTCTCCATTTCCCATTTTTCTTGGGAACCAACACCAGAGGGGACACCCATTCACTATCTGAGATGGGGTAGATGAATCCGGCATCCAACAGTTTTTGCAATTCTTCCTTGACAATGTCCTTAAGGGCTAGATTCATTCTCCTCTGGGGTTGCCTAACCGGTTTACAATCCTCTTTGATGTATATATGATGGGTACAGACCGAAGGATGGACTCCTTTCATCTCCTTATAGCTCCAAGCAAAAGCATCTAGGTGACTGGCCAACAGGCTACACAACTCCTTTTCCTGGGAAGGAGATAGGGAGGAGCTGATCTTTAACGTTCTCTCAGGGCCGAACTCCACACTTTTGACTCTGGGAGTGACAGGGTTTTTTGTACAAAGATCCACTAAGGTGCTGGCTTGGGCATCCTCCACCAATTTTTCTAAGGATAGTGCACTGGAAGGTGGATTCTGGATCAAGGTCTCAATCAAGTCATCCTCGGTTGGGGGGTCTCTTCTAGTGGTATCTAGGGTGCACAAAGGTGCTGAGTACACCTCATCCTCTTCTCCTTCCTCCAACCACAATGGTAAGTCATGCTCTAAGGAGGGTTGGGCAGGAGGGTAGAGGACTAGCTGCTTGGACATAGGACCATTTTTGATGGTCATATTTCCTGCACGACAACTTATGTAAGCATCTGCAGTGGCTAACCAAGGCCTTCCCAAAATGAGAGGATATCCAGTAAGCTTTGCCTTTGGTTGCAGAACCAAGAAGTCTGCAGGGTATTCCCAAGAGTCAATAGAGACCAAGACATCCTCCACAATCCCTTCGGGAGTCATGGTGGAGCGATCTGCTAGTTGCAGTACTGTCGAGGTCTTCCTCAAGGAACCCTGAAGATTGAGTTTGAGCATGGTATCCCTGGTCATCACATTAATGGCAGCCCCCAGATCAATCAAGGTGTGAGGTATGATGGTGCCATTGATGTGGACATCTACTACAGGACTTCCAGGATCTAGGTACTTTGGGCAGATGACTTGTCCTAACATAAGGTCAGACAGTTGTCATATGACATTGATGGTTGAAGCATCTTTCTTCCGCCTGCCTGGGTGTTTGAAACACTTTTCCTTAACCAGTTTGTTGTATATTGGCACATCCTTGATGGCTTGGAGAAGTGGTATTTTCACACACAACTGCTTGAGCTCACCCAGAAGCTCATCCTCCTCTGGGTTGGGTTGTGTGGTGGCTGTTAGTCTCTCAGGAAAGGGTGGAATAGCCTTTGGTTCACTTTCCTGTTTATCTTCCTCATCCTCTGGGGGAGGAGGTTGGCGATCTGGTAGAGTCTTTCTAGATCGAAGATTGATCTCCTGGATCTCCACAGCATAGGTAGGGCATGAGGTTTCCCCAGTGTATACCTGCTGGGCCTGTCTATTGTTGGGGTTCGGGTTCGGTTGAGCAGGCATTTGAGGTTGCCTTGGAGGAGCAGGAGGTAATGGCTGAGGTTGAACTGGTGGTGGAGGCAAAATCGCAGGAGGAGTGTTGTATTGGGGCCTCCACCCCGACTGAGGTGCATTCCACTGAGGCTGTGGCTGGGCATGTGAATGATATGAATGAGAAGTAGGTTGAGTAGGGTACTGAGGTGGATAAGACCATGGAGGAGGCATGGACCAGGAAGGATGAGCAGGTGGACCCCAGGAAGGCATAGGAGTCGATTGGTTGGGGCTGTAATAAGCTTGAGGTGCCCCTTGCATCCCCTGCTGGTAAGGTCTAGGTCCTTGTGGCCTCCTTTGGTTGAGGTAGTAGAGAGGTTCAGTGGAAGCTTCTGTCCCTTGGTACATGGCTTTGAATCCAGGTAAGGTTGGACATTGGTTTGTGGGATGGTCCTCCTCACAAACAAAACACACTTCAACCGAATGCAAAGGACATTCGTTCTTAGGGTGTCTCCTTGTACATCTAGGGCAGAAGATAGCCAAGGCTCTCTCAGCTTCTTCCTTCTTCTGCTGGATCCTGAATGTGTCCAGCTGCATGGCGATGGTCTGTCTCACCTCACTCTTAAGATCTTCTAATTGGTTTGCAAACTCATGCTTGGAGAAAGGAATACCAGCTGAGGGGAGGTTTCCTCTTCCTCGTTTCCGAGCTGCCCTGGAGTGGTTTCTAAACACAGTCTTGATGTCCTCATAAGGCAGTTGGTAAATATCCCCCCCAGCTAACATGTGAAGGGTATCTAAGAGGCCTTCAGGGACTCCTCGGAGCAGAACTAACTTGAGGGATTCAGGGTCAAGTGTGCACCTGGCCCGCTTATAGCTAAGTTGGAACTTTTCCTCATAATCCTCTAAGGACTCATCATTTCCCATGGTCATCCGAAAGATTTCTCCCTTGGTTTCCTTGGACCTACAGTAATCCCGTTACTTGGTATTGAAAGCTTGCTGCATCTGAGCCCAAGTGGTGATACTATTCCCAGGTAAGCCCATGAACCAGCTTTTGCTCATCTTCAGTATAGTCATAGGTTCTACAAAGGACAGCAAACTCAAACAGGAAGGTATCAGGATCTTCAGTAGTCAGTCCATGGAAGTGAGGTAAAGCAGAGGGGCTAATGTTCTTCATTTTCATCTCTCCATTGGTCTCTCGGATGGGGAAGGCACCTTCTATTCTCTCATCTTCTCTTCCATTGTCAGCCATAGCTTCAGATGGGATGGTCTCTAATTCTTCTTTTGCTATAGGATCTTCGTATATCTCAGGAGGTTCACCTATAGGTTCTTCTGGATCACTGCCACCTAAGAAGAGAGAAGGGTGACTCAGTGA
This sequence comes from Pinus tabuliformis, assembly GCA_031772625.1. Taxonomy (NCBI): domain Eukaryota; kingdom Viridiplantae; phylum Streptophyta; class Pinopsida; order Pinales; family Pinaceae; genus Pinus; species Pinus tabuliformis. Next base: position 979,250,994 of record CM062816.1, on the reverse strand, counting down.
TGTGGTGGGGGTGTTGGGTAGGAATTTGCCTGATTTATCTCGGTTCCTACGAGGCATGAAATGGAAAAGACTTTCTTTTTTTGATTGCTTTTGCTTTTTTCTTTGGTACCTGCAAAACTGAAACAGATTGATCTACAACTAACTATCTTACTGAAGTGAAGATGCAGAATTGAATTGAAAGCAGGAAAGAACTAGTCTACTTTGCTCAAATGAAATTGCAGGAATGGAAATGCTAGTCTACGCTTGCAGAATTGAAATGCTAATCTACGCTTGCAGAATTGAAATTGCGGAATTGAAATGCTAATCCATGAAAGCAGGAAATGCTAATCTATGAAAGCAGGAAATGTCTATGCTACTTTTGCAGAATGGAAATGAAATAAACTACTGAGCAGAAGGCAAGAGTAAGAAAATAGAAGAAAAGCAACAATTACTAATACTCTGACGCTTCCCCAGCAACGGCGCCAAAAAGATGGTGGGCTCCAGTATTGTAGCAATAATGCTACAACTCTTGGGGTTTCCTACCTCTAATTTTATCAACCCGGTAGTTCGTACAAACTTGGAAGCGACGGTGCTGTATGCACAAGTACTAGCTCTTGTCGCAGCTGTCACTTGGTCAGCTGGCACAAGTCCGCTAGGGCTCAAGCCAACTTCTATACGTTTTCAGAAGAAGCTTTCTAAATGATGGACGAAGGCTATCTCAAAGGAAATTAATCTACTTTGCAAAAATGAACTGAAAGCCAACCAAAACATGGAAACCCTAGTAAACCCTAATCTGACTAGTTTAACCTCTATGATGCAATAGTGAGAGTGCAAACTTCTAGAAATGATGCCATGACTGCTAGTGATATGAAATGCATGAACTTAAACTACTTCCATTGAAAAGAACATTGTTTTTGTATTTTTGCTTAAGTGGTTGGAGTGATTATGATTTTGTTTCTTATTAGGGTTTGGCTGTGCAGAGGTGGTGCGAAGGGAAAGAAAGCTTGGGAAAGGTCAGGAGGGCTAGGAGAGGTTCCAGAGGATCCAAAACATCATTCCATAGAATTCCACAACGTTCAGGTGCTCGGCAACCGAGGTTACAGGTTTCTACAGGATGTCTGCAGGGGATCCTACAGGAAACTCAGGAATTCTACAGGAAGTTTGCTAACTTCTACAGGATGTTCTACCGTGGGAGTTTTGGGTGATGGTGAAGTGATGGAGCGGTATGGGTGGATGGGTGAGATGGAGATGGAGCTTGTGATGGCTCAGGGGCAGAGAAATCAGATGGAGAAAGAGTGCATGAAGTTGGTTGGTGGATAGCAGAATGGAAGCAACGAAAGGTCAAGAAAATGGAGCTACGTGGACAATGAAAGAGTTGGAAGGTAAACGAGCTGAACAGAGGTCGAGTAGGTGGCTTTAGGCATGGTTAAGAAGAAGAAGAAGGAAATGGGATGATGCTGAGCAGTGTAAATAAAACAAATTGCTTATGTCTTGCACCAAAAACGAGAATTCATTAACCTGTGCTAGCTGTGCTATTAAACAAATGAACAACAATGTAAATCGTGAAGAGAAGTCATGTATGGAGTTGGAATGAAGAAGTATGGCTCAAGATCAGAGTGCATGGATGGATCTATAATTAAAATGACTGTGTTGCAGCTTGCATGAAAGTAAAAAGACTGCGTTTTTTGGTGGTTGGTACAGACTGCACCCCAATCTCTAAACAGAGATGGCAGTGAAGGCGCTATCAACCTTTTCTTGGAGCTCCAATGAATTACAATCCTCCTATTCTAATCTAAGCAACTAAAAGTGATTTAATCATAAGCTAATCCTACTCAATCTCATTAAAGAAATCAAATCAGCAGACTGTGTTCTCGAAATGCATGTCAAAACAAAGAAACAAAGTGCTGAAAAGAAAGGCAAATAACACTACAAAGAAGAGGAGGTCTATTGCTCTCAGGTTGGGCCCTAACCTGAGAGCTATAGCTCCCTTAAAAACTCAGAATTAGATCCAAATCTGCTTGCCTTTATTCATAATCAAGAATCTAATGTCATGCCAAAACTGGCTTACAAAAACAAACACCGAGCTGTAACTCGTGCTCAGAAATTACAATAGTAATTCAAAAGTTCAAAAAGCTCCTATCAAAGGCTACGGCCTTCATATTTATACACAATGAAGATCAAGCTGGCTTCCTCCATTCGTGGAGCTTGGCTATCCAACTGAAAGTTAAACTGCTGATCCTGTAGAATCCGTTGGCTGCCTTTAAGCTCGGTGGGGAGAGCTGTTGGAGCTCGGAGTTAAGGTGAAAATCACGAGGAAGGTCATCAAGACTGTGGACAACCTCCCTATGAACCCGCAATGTCACCTTTGATGTCTCCTTGTCTCCATTTGCGTGGTCTTTTGCTCTCTTTAATGCCAAAAACCTGAAATCATCATGTATTAGCCACATAGATATAATGCCTGCCCTTCTTCCTACAAATAACACGAATATACTAAGAAATGAATGCATAAGTGATAAAAGATGAATGGTTGAGCAAGGTAAGTAGGCCAAATGAGCCCAAATTGTACCAAAAATTGGGGCTCATCACATACTACCACCTTAAATTTTTCACCGGCTTGAACCTGTTGGTGACTTCATGCACCAGCCTAGCACCGCCCTACCACCCTATAGAAGAATAAAAGAAGAATGGACTCTCGTACCAGGGAAAATGGTCCACTTTACAATGATATAGAATGATGTAGAAGAAGAAGACGCACTAGACCATAACCCCAACTATGACACAACCACCTAATGATGATCCTAGACCTCCTGACACTGCCTCTTCAACTCTTGGTAGATAGAAACTTGGACAACTTTTACAATGATTCTTTTACAATGACTTTGTACAAGATACCTTTACAATGATTGTATGCAGTGTTTCCCACTTGAAGACTTCATGTTGTGAACTTCTTGCTGTTGTTTTTTTCACCTTGATTGCTGCTCTTGTCATGCTATCCTTTCTCACTCTTCAGAAAATTAGATTATGCATTGAGTCTTCTCTTGATGAATATATACTACTTGCAAAAAGTCTTCAAGGAAATACCCATGACATGATAATAGCAAAACTTACCTCATCCTACAGAGCATATGTTAGTGCTAAACAAAAACAACAAATTAGAATACAAAGAACCTAATGCAATTAAGATATGAACATGCATATACAGAAGATACTTACCTGGAGCTTACCTCTACTGCATCATTTTGCTGCACCTTTCTCTTTGCTGCCCTAGAAATTTTGGTCCTTTGCACCCCTTGACAACACTTGATCTAGTTTTTTTTCTTGCCTTCTAGGAGCACGATATTGAATCTGATGTATCTCTGTGATTTCAGATCCCCAATATGTGATATTTGGTCCTGTAGTAGCCCTCTAAGTCTTCTTTCCAATGCCATATGTCTAACCTGATTTGGATTCTTCAAGGAAAAGTTATGCCCAATCTCTCACAATGACCTAATTATGGACTAGTTTAGTAGAGCGAACTTGTACAACGTGCCACATGTCACTGTTTCCTCCTTCGACTCTAAAATTGATACATAGAAAACTACAGTTCATGCACTATCCGCCACCTTTTATATAATTCCAATCTGCTTCTCAGGGAGAGAGTTATGACAATTTTCCCAAGGTCACCTCTTTGAAATGAAATTCGTGAGCCTGCAAAAACCCTAACTTCCACAGATCACATCTTTGAAAATATAGCGAACCAAGATCTGAAATTCGGTCAAGACGTTAATAAGGATTTCGGCTCAAATGGGTTTTAATTTCAACATCTAAGACTTTGAAGAAATAATTTTATAGTTAAAATTCCATGATCGCTGCTTTTGGAGGATATATGAGATTTCTTTTTATAGAGTTGAGAGGGGCTTCTATAGAGAATGTTGGAGGGATTTTAGGAGCTTAAAAAATTATTAATTATTGACTATTCAATGACCAAAATCAATGATAAATGCCATGCCACAAACCCATGGGGTTTTAGCCCACTAATTGGGGTACTTACAAACCGCGTGGAATTACGAGGAGAGCTATATACCAATATAAATATATTTTTGAGTAGAGTATTCCTATAATGGTTATGAGATGAGAAACCATGAATGATGATGCCCAATGTGCCATGGATGTTCAGGTTCATCCTTGGTGCTGCTTTGGTTGACATCAATGACAACCTCAAATCATCTTTAGATCAACAATCTCTCCCTTTGGCATTGATGGCAACACAAGTACTCCCCCTGCGATCAGGGAACCTCTTCCTACTGCCTTCTGTTATGAAACAAACTCAAAAAAAGATAGAAAAGATAGATGAATGCCTTAGAAATAAGCCTCTTCGAGGGGGCAACCTCCTTTACATTACACAAATGAACAATTCTTGGATGATACAAATGAAAAGACCTCCTTTCTATATATAGGAGTCTAAGGGGTCATAATATAATCAGAGCCGACATAACAATAATAATGTAAGGGCACAATAATAACAATAGTGGGCTTCTATGGGGCACAATAGTAACAATATGGGGACTACATGGGTACAACAATATAATAAGGGGGTTTTACTAATAACAATAAGGGGTTACACTAGTAGTATAGGGGCCTAACATGCCCCTCTCCTTCAAAAAGTGTTGTCCTCAATGCTTGAGTAGTTCTCGATGCTTCTGTATAAAATTCTTGTCCTCCCATGTGGAATCTTCAGCGGGTAATTTCTTCCACTTGATGAGATACTCTGAAATTGATCGATTTCATAGCTGTCGGGTCCTTGTTTCTGTGACTGCTCTAGGTTCTAATATGATTTTTCCTTACTCTTCAGGTTCTTGCAATATTGTTTGATTTGGGATCTTCTGCAACTTTTGAATGAGTGGCCATACTTCTTCGTCCTTCTTCCATTTATCCCTTGCTTCATTTATCCAATCTGGTTGGATAATAGAAATAACACAAAACAATGCTTCCACATCCTCATCCTTTCTTGAGAGTGCATCTGCAACAAAATTTTGCTTCCCTTTTCTATAGATGATGTCAAAGTCATAACCCAACATATTTGTGACCCATTTTTCTGTTCTTCTAAAGATAATAGTTGTTCTAAAAAGTATTTAAGACTATCATGATCCATTTTTACCTTGAAGTGTCTTCCCATTCGGTAAGGTCGCCATTTCTTAAGTGCAAGTAGTATTGCCAACATTTCCTTCTCATAAATAGCTTGCTTGAGATGTAGTAGTAAAAATACCCAATCACCTACATCAAAACATTTTTCACTACGATGTTGATCTACCTGTTGTTTCATTCGATTTTGCACCAAAGTGGCATTATCCTTTAAAAGTTGGAGAACTTGTTGTTGATGCTCGATGTGATCTTTCACTGCTTGAACCTTTTTCTTTTTGATATGTCCTTCTATCTCGACAGTTTGAGGAGTGGTAATTTCTTCCAATGCTTTACAAGATATGGTCGGATTCATTTCTTGATGCTCGATGTGATCTTTCACTTCTTGAACATTTTTTTTCTTGGTATGTCCTTCTATCTGGGTAGTTTGAGGAGTGGTAATTCCGGCCAATGCATTATAAGATATGGTTGGATTCCTTTCTTCTTTCTTGATGTGATCTTTCACTTATTGAACCTTTTTCTTCTTGATATGTCCTTCTATCTTGAGCGTTTGAGGAGTGGTAATACTTGCCAATGCTTTACAAGATATGGTTGGATTCATTTCTTCTTTCTCTGGGGTTGGGTCTTGGCGTATATCCTCTTCTTTTGATGTTTCTTGATCCTTTTCTTCTTCCTCTTCATACTCTATGTAAAATAATTTCTTCTCAGCGCACTTATGACCTTTAGTGCATTTTCTATCACAATTGTAACAAAGCTCTTTTTCTCTTTTTTCTTCCAATTGTTGTGGTGTCACCCTTTTAGGTTGCGGAAGGCTAGAAGAAACAACGCTTCCATATTTATAGTTGTGAGGGGTAGAATTCCTTGTTGCCATAATTTTTCTTTCCACTTTGTAACAAAGCTCTTTTTCTCTTTTTTCTTCCAATTGTTGTGGTGTTGCTCTAAAGAAGGTGTTGCTATTTGTATTCTCATAATGTGCTATAATTTCCTTCATGAAAATTGACCACGTAACAAGTTGTTTACGAGAACAAAGCCCTTTATACCATAAAAATTGATCTTGTTCTAAATATGAAAATGCAATACATACCTTTTGTAATAGTGGTACACCATGTAGATCAAAATATTTCTCCATCTGTAGTATCCAATTTACTGGATTCTTGCCATCAAACTTCCTCATCTCGCTTTTTCTTGATTTTAGGAGCTCGATCTTGAAACGAATGTAACTCTATACTTTTGGATCTTTAAGTTTTGAAATTGCGACGTGCAGTAGCCTCTGTGTCCTCTTTCCAATGCCACTAGTCTGATCGAATTTAGATTCTCCAAGAAATAGTTATGCACAATCTCCCAAGATGACTTGATTATATACCTTTTCAAAAGAGCAAACTTGTATGAAGTGCCACATGTCACTGTTTTGACCTTAGGATCTGAAAAATATATACAGGAAACTACAGTCTGTCCTCTTTTTGTAACTTACTAAATTTCAATCTGATGCTCAAAACAAAAGTTATGACTATTTTCCCCAGGTCACCTCTTTGGAATGTAATTCAAGAGTCTACAAAAAGACCAACTTCCTTAGACCATATCTCCGCAAATATTACGCAAAAAGCTCTGAAATTCAGACATGAGGTTCAATGAATTTTCATCTCAAATGGGTTTTTTTTTTCTTTTTCTTTTTTCGCTTTTGAAATGTCGCAGAAAAATATTTATAGTGAAAATGCCACGATGACTTATTGGAGCAGCGAAACCCTAGAATCCAAAGCTCTGATACCAAATGTCATGAAACCAGCTCACAAAAAGATAGAAAAGATAGATGAACGCCTTAGAAATAAGCCTCTTTGAGGGGGAAACCTCCTTTACATTACACAAATGAACAATTCTTGGATGATACAAATGAAAATACCTCCTTTCTATATATAGGAGTCTAAGGGGTCATAATATAATCAGAGCTGACATAACAATAATAATGTAAGGGCACAATAATAACAATAGTGGGCTTCTATGGGGCACAATAGTAACAATTTGGGTACTACATGGGTACAACAATATAATAAGGGGGTTTTACTAATAACAATAAGGGGTTACACTAGTAGTATAGGGGCCTAACACCTTCTCTCCCCCTTTGACATCAATGGCAAAGGTAACTCCCCCTGAAACACAACCATCCTGTGGACTTGTACACAGTTCCACTCCCCCTTTATTTTATGAATAAGGAAAATCTAATGAGAACTTGGGAGAATCCCAAGCTTCTTGTGAAGATATTCAAATACTTTACAAGGTAAAGGTTTAGTGAAGATATAAGCGATTTATTCTTTTGTACCAACATATTCAAGATTGATATTATTTTCAGCGACTTGTTCTCTAACAAAATGATATTTGATCGAAATGTGTTTTGTTTTTGAATGCATGATAGGATTCTTGGAGATGTTGATGGCACTGGTGTTATCATAGAAGATGGTAATAGGCTCACTAAATTGTACTTGAATATCTCGCAAAGTTTGTTTCATCCAAAGGACTTGAATACAACAAGCTTCCACTGCAATGTATTTTGCTTCCATTGTAGATAACGAGATTGAGGATTGCTTTTTTCTCAACCATGATACAAGACAACCACCTAGATAGAATGCTGCTCCACTAGTACTCTTATGATCATCAACGCTTCCTGCCCAATCTGCATATGTAAAGGCTTGAATAATGAGATTGTTTCCCTTGGGATACCACAAGCCATACTCTGTTGTGCCTTTTAGATATCAAAGAATTATTTTGACAGCAATAATATGTGATTCTTTTGGTGCTGCTTGGAATCTTGCTACTTGTCCAACTGCTTGCATAACATTTGGTTGGGAAGCTGTTACATATAGAAGACTACCAATCATAGATCTATACAACCTTTAATCCACATCCTTAGATGAGTCGTCTATTCTCAATTTGCAACTTGTTACCATCAGAGGAAAGACGGGTTTGCAATCTTCCATTTTGAATTTCTTGCGCATTTCCTTGATGTACTTGGCTTGACATATAAATATTCCTTTCTCTTGCTGATATATTTGAAGCCCTAAGAAGTATGTCAACTCACCAAGTAAAGACATCTCGAACTCACTTTGCATATTTGTAGCAAAGTTCTTACTTATTCGATCATCATTACTATCAAAGATTATATCATCCACATATACCTCAACGATTGTTAAATTATATTTATCTATTTGTACGTAAATATTTCTATCAAAAGTACCTTTCTTGAACCCTTGTTGACGTAGATATCCATTAAGACGAGCATACCATGCTCTCGGAGTCAGCTTGAGACCATATAGAGCCTTCTTTAACCTATAAACATAGTCTTCTTTTTTTGATAGTAGAAAACCTTCAGGTTGTTTGATGTAAACTTCTTCTTATAATTCGCCATTTAGAAATGTTGACTTAACATCCATTTGGTAGACTTTTATTTTTATTGAACATGCATAGGCGAGAAACATCCTAGTTCTTTCGTAGTCAATCATCATTACTACTAAAGATTATATCATCCACATATACCTCAACGATTGTTAAATTATATTTATCTATTTGTATGTAAAGATTGCTATCAGAAGTACCTTTATTGAACCCTTGTTGACGTAGATATCCATTAAGACAAGCATACCATGCTCTGGGAGTCAGCTTGAGACCATACAGAGCCTTCTTTAACCTGTAAACATAGTCTTGTTTTTTTGATAGTAGAAAACCTTCAGGTTGTTCGATGTAAACTTCTTCTTATAATTCACCATTCAGAAATGTTGACTTAACATCCATTTGGTAGACTTTTATTTTTCTTGAACATGCATAGGCGAGAAACATCCTGATAGCTTCCATTCTGGAAACGGGAGAAAATGTTTCTTCAAAATTGATTCCTTCAACCTGTGCATATCCTTTGTAGACTAATCTTGCCTTGTTCCTGGTAACCTGTAATCCTTCAACTATTTTTCTCCCCCTGAACCTTTAATGAAACTACCATCTTGTTCAAACTACCTTCCTGTCAATCGTAGACTTGTGCCATATACTGCTACATAGACTCCTCCTATACAAACATTAAGGAGTCAACAAGCCAGATTGTTCAAAATAGTGAGTCACCTAACGGGCCATCTTGACTTGAGTCATTATCTGAAGCAACTGCTAATTCCTCATGACCTTTTGCTTTTACAAATCCTGAAAACATAACTGCTGAAACCTTGTTATCTGCTTTGTCTTCCTGTACCTATTTCCTTTCCAGACCTTCTTATTCTTGCAATTTTGAGCCATGTGCCCATAGTTATGACACTTGAAGGATTCAATGTTGTCCATAGGCGATTCCATCTGATATCTGCAACTGCGAGCGCAATGGCCATAGTTATGGAATTTGAAACATTCAATATTTGGCCCACCTAGCATGTATTCTCTTCTAACAAAATCATCGTGGAACCTGTCTCGTGGTCTTGCAAACTTGCTTCTAGGGGTTTGCAGATAATGATTGTACCTGTCAAAAACTTCACAATCCCTAGCCATATGTCCATAGTTAGCACATAAAAAGAAATAACCATTAAATAAACAAACATACCTAGAATGTTTTTCATTCTTCTTTGGAGGCGGTGTTGTAGTTTGTTGTGGTCCTTTGTTCTTGATTGATTTGGTCTTGTTCTTTGAAGTTGCAACATTCTTCTTTGGCTTTTCACTTTGATCAAATTCTTTCTTAGAATCATCCTGCGAAGTTGTGGAGCTTGTACCTTCATCAACTGGAGATTTACCATCTTTAATTGCCTTCATTTTTGCTTCTTCATCTGTCTTATCTTGTAAGTGTTAGTTTTGTGATCCCTTGAGTTTTTTGATCTCATCATGGGTTGCATCAAGTTCTTCTTGCTTTTGAGAAAAATATTCTTGAAACCATCTTCTCAAGATCTTCCTTCTTTTTTCTGCCTCCTCAACTTGTAGCTTGAGAAGGGTGGTCTTCTCTACTTCTCTATTGAGAACCTGTATCTGTTCCTTCTGCTTCTCATTTTCAATCTTGAGCCTGCTTATTTCTATTGAAGATATTTCTAATTCCTTTTGCTTTTGGTCAACAATGGATATGTATATTTCATCAGATTCCTTCCTTTCAATTTCTGCTTCCTGCATCTGTTGTGTGATCCTTCTAATCTCTGCAAATGCTATGTCGAGTTCTTGTTGCTTCTGTTGGACTTCTCTCTTGAGGTCTCGTGTCGCTGTATTATTGATTTCTTCCAACTCCCTTGAGCTATTGGCATAGTTTTGGACAATGTTTCCCTTCTTCACTTCCTTATGCAATGCGACTACTTCGACTTCTAATGCTTCCCTTTCTCGGTTTCTTTCTTCCAACTTCTTTTGAAGTGACTCTTCAATACATTTGTGTTCTTCAACTTCAATTTTGAGACCTTGAACTTGTTCTTCAAGAGTATTGGAACATATCTTCTCAGCCTTGAGCTCTTTTATAAGCTTGATTTCCTCCTTAGAAAATTCTTCAATGGTCAACCCTTCTTCTTCATTGTTTGATATCTCTTGTTTATTGTGCTTGGCCATAAACAATACTCTCTCATTGACTTCTTCTCCACTGTCACTATCTTCATCAGACGATGATCTATATTCTTTAGAGGGAAAGTTCCTTTTGAATTCTTTCTTCTTGCCAATTTTTAGTTTTCTCGTAAAGTAAGCAGATTCTCCATCTGAAAAACCTTCTTCATCATCTTCCTTTTCTTCACACTTGCAGGTGCAGGTCTTTGCCTTTGAAGGTTGTTTGTCCTTATTGGTTTTCTTAGATGCAATGAACACAATTTCTAGATGCGAAGTGCCCTCTTCTTCATCAAGTCTCATTTCATATGCTATGAGATCTCCATGTAATTCCTCTTTGTTAAGTTTGGCCATATTTTCACTGTATTCTAAGAAAGATACCTTTGGGTTGAATCTTCCTAGTAACATTCTAAGAATCTTTCGTATAATAGTCTTCTCGTTAACAGTCTCTCCCAATCCTTCCAGAGTGTTGGTTATTTCATCAACGTGTTTGAAGTATGCAACAATGTTGTCATCTTCTTTCATTCTGAGTTGCTTAAATTTTTCTCTGTAGATTTGAAGCTTTACTTCTTTGACATTTGAGTCACCTGCATATATATTCTAAAGCTTTTCCCATACATTTTTGGTGGTTTTACAACCCAACACCTTATGATAAGTAGATTCAATAAGTCCACTGATAATAATATTCTTTGCTTTTGCATCATTTACCAAATTCTTCTTACCTTGTGCATCTGCGGTTGGTGTAAAGCCATTCTGAACAGTGTCCCATACTTCGTAACCTTGCACCAAGAGATAGACCTCCATTCTTCCTTTCCAGAGTGCATAATTATTTTCATTGACCAGAGGTACACTGTTCTTGGTATGCTCCATGATCTCCTTCCAGTTGTTAAACTGCTATTGAAGGAACCAGGCTCTGATACCAATTGTTGAAAATACTGGGGGGGGTGAATCAATATTCCTTTCAATTAGTATTATTATTAATTTTTTAGAGCATTAGTTAATCTTAAATTATTATCAATGTTTGTACAATGATAGCAGTAAACAAAATGAACACAAATGCACACAATTTTTAAGGTGGAAACCCCCTTCGGGACAAAAACCGCCTGAACGCTTTTCTAATAATTCTTTAATCTTCAACTCCAATTGAAAATAAATCGCCAACTTCCTAGAATCTATAAAAGCATTCTTCTCCAGCTCCCACTGGATGGACGCTCCAACACCTGAGATTCTTCAGTAGTCAACAGAACGGACGCCCCAACACCCAATGAGCTACAACTCACCCTAGCACCACCCTACCACCTTGAATTTTTCACAGATTTGAACCTGTTAGTGACTTCATGCACTAGCCTAGCACCATCCTACCACCCTATAGAATAATAAAAGAATAATGGACTCCCGTACCAAGGAAAATGGTCCACTTTACAATGATATAGAATGATGTAGAAGAAGAAGACACACTAAACCATAACCCCAACTATGACACAACCACCTAATGATGATCCTAGACCTCTTGACACTGCCTCTTCAACTCTTGGAAGATAGACAATTCTACAACTTTTACAATGATGCTTTTACAATGACTCTGTACAATGATACTTTTACAATGACTGTATGCAGTGCTGCCCACTTGAAGACTTCATGTGGTGAACTTCTTGCTGCTGTTTTGCACCTTGATTGCTGCTTTTGTCATGGTACCATTTCTCACTCTTTAGAACATTAGATTATGCATTGAGTCTTCTCTTGATGAATATATAATACCTGCAAAAAATCTTCAAGGAAATACCCATGACACGATAATAGCAAAACTTACCTCATCATGCAGAGCATATGTCAATGCTAAACAAAAACAACAAATTAGAATACAAAGAACCTAATGAAATTAAGAGATTAAAATGCATATACATAAGATACTTACCTCGATCTTACCTCTGCTGCATCATTTTGCTGCACCTTGCTCTTTGCTGCCCTAGAAAGTCTGGTTCTTTGCACCCCTTGACAACACTTGATCTAGTATTTTTCCTTTCCTTCTAAGAGCACGATATTGAATATGATGTATCTCTGTGATTTCATATCCTCAATATGTGATCTTCGGTTCTGTAGTAGCCCTTTGAGTCTTCTTTCCAATGCCATAGGTTTGACCTGATTTGGATTCTTCAAGACAAAGTTATGCCCAATCTCTCACAATGACCTAATTATGGACTAGTTCAACAGAGCGAACTTGTACACCATGCCACATGTCACTGTTTCCTCCATAGGCTCTGAAATTGATACATAGAAAACTAAATTCCGTGTGCTATCCGTCAATTTTTACAAAATTCCAATCCTCTTCTCAAAGAGAGAGTTATGACGATTTTCCCAAGATCACCTCTTTGAGATGAAATTCGAGAGCCTGCAAAAACCCTAACTTCCACAGATCATATCTCCGAAAATATAGCGAACCAAGATCTGAAATTCGGTCACGATGTTCATCATGATTTCGGCTCAAATGGGTTTTAATTTCGGCATCTAAGACTTCGCAGAAATAAAATTATAGTGAAAATTCCATGATCGCTACTTTTGGAGGATATATGAGATTTCTTTTTATAGAGTTGAGAGGGGCTTCTATAGAGAATGTTGGAGGGATTTTAGGAGCTTAAAAAATTATTAATTATTGACTATTCAACGACCAAAATCAATGATAAATTCCATGCCACAACCCCATGGGGTTTTAGCCCACTAATTGGGGTTACTAACTTCAATCATGAATAACTTACAAACTGTGAGGAATTACGAGGAGAACTATATATCGATAGAAAAATATTTTTGAGTTGAGTGTTACTATAATGGTTATGAGATGAGAAACCATGAATGATGATTCCCACTGCGCCATGGAAGTTCAGGGTCATCCTTGGTGCTGCTTGCGTTGACATCAATGACAACCTCAGATCATCTTTAGATCAACAAAGTGCACCAATTGATCTTTCGATGTCTCATCCAGAATCTGATTTAGTCAAAGAATATGTTCTTATGGAAACTTCCTCTTCATTTCACTATCCCTTGTGCTCTACTATTTGTAATGCATCAACCTGCGATGAAGATACTCCATGCTCTTCAAGTTCTTCATATGATGAGTTAACTTCTCAATTGACACAAGGTAGTGAGGTTATCCATGATGAAAAAGGAAACAATCAATCATTGAGTATCCATTCCATCCATTGTCATTTCCAATTTTTCATGAAAAAAATTATTTTGTCCAGGTAACTCATGATATTTGTCTAGTATATTCATCCTTACATGTGCATTTAGAAGAATATTTATACTTGAGTAATTTGGTTTTTGAAGTTGTAAAATCTGGTCAAATCAGTGATAGAGATGGCTACCATCTGATTAGTATTATTCCTATTGAGATTAATAGTAGTATTTATCCACACCCAATGCATGATCTGATTCAATCTTCAAAATGTGATTTTACAATCCTTGAAAGTTTTGGGACTTTTCAAGAAGTCGAGGCACTTCAACCTACGTTGATGGTTATGTCAAGATTTTGCGACTATGGTAAGATCCTTGAACTAAGTCCAATCTGGTTTTTCTTGTAAAATTGTTTTCTTTGCATGGTTTCGTTGGATGTAAATTCCTTCTTCAAAGAAGTTTGGTATTTTGAATTTAGTTTTTCTAACTTTCAAGATTTGGTTTCTGATCAGATTCAAGATCCTATTTTAGTTTATTCATCTCCATGTATGGCTCTTGTACTTAACTTGGGTTTGGAGTGTGTATCTCTAGAACTTTGAATAGGTGCCTACAACTCATCTCTTCTAGAAATCATTTAATGACTTAGGAAATTACAAATGATTACATATTAAGAATCCCACTTGTTACAAATCCATTTGGGCACATCAACCCTAACTTACAGATCAGTACTATTAGGTCCCATCAAACCCTAATTCAGTTGTTACATGCCCTAAAGAAGTCAACCATCAGAATGCCTAGCTTCCCGAGAAGTTCCATCACTGAAATCATCCAGAAACTGCCTCTAAGAAGATCAGCACAGGCAGGCCTTCATTAGGGTGCGCTACAGTGCAGCCAATACACTGTCAGTGTGCATTGCAGCGCACTTGGTCTCTCTTTGGCCTGCGCTGGGCGAATTTGAGCAAATTTCCGTGAGGGTTTGAAAGATTCCTTATCCATTGGGTGCCTCTAGAAGTTTCTCAAGGTTATCCACTCCTTTGGGTTCATATTTGGATGAGGAAGGGAGTTAAGGAACATCAATCCCTTTATCCCTTCCTCCATGGAACTAAATTCTAAGTTTGGGAGGGCATTCATTATCACCATTTATGGCATAACTTCCTTCATTCACCTATAAAAAGACCACTCATCTAAGTGATCAGGGGCTGGAAATCATTGAATTATAGGGAGATGCTGTTAGTATGAGACTTGAGTTGATTTCAAGTATTGTAATGATGTCAAAATGTCTTGCTTGTTATGAGGAGAGGATGGGATTGAACTGGAGGAGTGATGCTGAATTAGGCAAATTGGGTTGTAACTCTTCCTTTTACTAATAAAGTGTTCAAAGCTTTTTCCATATGCTTGTATTGTCCATTGATTCTTTCATATGTTTATCATGTACTTGATTCCATGCTATGTTTAATCAATAGATCATTATCATATGCTTTGATCGGTTTTTGTCTTTTGTCTGTGTGTAGGTACTCTTCAAGCGAATTAAGTACAGAAAGGAGTGACAAAATTGGTCAAGGGAGATAAGGAGTAAGTGAAAGCTACAGGTAGGCTTCTTTACCTCTTATTTAATCTATTGGTCATAGAAAAAGTAGAGAATGCTTTGAACTGTTGTTCTAGACTTAGCTACTAGTCTAGGGGTTTAAGTGTTTATCCGTAGACACTAAAACTTCCCAAAACAAATTGGCGACTCCGCTGGGGAGCGATCATCCATCTTAGTATCTTATCAGCCTCTTAAGACATTTCTACATACTGTACTTGTGGTCATTGATTGAATTTCAGTCTTCTTTCATTGAAAATTGAGTCGAAACTGTGTCAAATTGCCTTCAGAATGGCTTACTGTCACCAGCGCAGTCCAATGAAGGACACAGTGCGCTGTAGTGCACTTCCCACATAGATCCAGTGCGCTTCAGGGCACTATCTCTCACTACTAACTGCGCTGATCCCTTGAGGGTCAGTTTCTCGTCTAGGAACTGAAAGTTTTTGCAAATTTTCTCCTGTTTGAATGATTTGCTCAATGTCAATGATGCCTCTGAAAATAGTTTTTCATCTCCTTACCTAGCCCTACTTAGACTAGGATTGATAAATTTTTCTTATGTATTTTTTGTCATTTTCAATCTATAGTCGAAAGTTAGTTTTTGATCGATTGATCTTTAGCGAAAGAAAGTGTCGTAAAATCATCTTTTCCTTCGAAAATTGAATTGTCGTCAAATCTTCATTCATGAAAGATCGATTGATTGATGTGTGCATATGATTAGTCTTTTCGTTAAAATTTTCCTAATTCCTCATTTCTTTGAAAACGAAAGTGTCTTAGAGTCTTCCTTTCCTTGAAAAGAAATTGTCGCAAAATCGTCATTTTTATGAAAGGAGTTTATTGATCGATTGTGCATTAGTTTTCCTTTTTGATCATTCACATTAAGGGAAATTAAAAAGAAATACATGCATGTTGCATTGAAAAAAGTTTGTGTGTGCTGATAGGAATAGTGTAGGGAATTTGCATTTAGATTGTGCTCTTTTTTCTTTGATCAAAAGAAATTTGATTGCTCTATCCCTTGTTGAGTTGTGTTATATTCTTTCCACATAGTTAATAGGGGGTTTGAGGGGCGCCGGTAACCCCACTTTATGGGGTCTGGGGCAGCACCTCGGAAAATTTTGGTTTTAAACCCTATGTTAGGTTGGGAAGACCCGCCTATGGTTTTGTGCATGATTTTCGCACAGTTTTTTTTTTTGACGCGATGGTTTTCGGTCCATGGTATTGGATGCTTCGGCATGTATAAATAAGTATTCTAACATTGAAAGCAACATAATGAAAAATCAAGCTGGTAGTCCCGGTTTTGGGATCCAGGGGGAAATCTCTGTGCATATGTGTTTTATGTGTTCTGCTCTCGCATTATTTATTTTGTATGTTTTAGAATTCATATGCAGGTAATTTCTGTACGGGGTTAAAACCTACATTTGGTATCAGAGCTATTTTGGTTTCAAGGGGATGCCTTTGTTGTTGAGGGGTTTCACTCGGGCCTGTGGTAGACCCTGTTCAGTGGGAGATATGCAAGATCGATTCTAGTGGTGAAAGAAGATGGCGAGTAGTGGAAAAATAGAGATCAAGAAATTTAATGGTCAAAGTTTTGAGTTGTGGAAACTCAAGATGGAGGATCTGTTGGTGGATAAAGATCAGTGGATCACGGTAGATCCGGGTACTAAACCAACGAGAGTGTCCAATGAAGAATGGAAGAAGTTGGATCAGAAGGCAAAGAGCACAATACGATTGTGTGTCTCAGATTCAGTATTGCTGAATGTATCAAGGGAAGCTACAACAAAGGCTTTGTGGGACAAGTTAGGGACTTTGTACGAATCTAAGTCTCTAGTGAATAAACTGTTCCTGCGGAAAAAGCTGTATAACCTGAGGATGAAAGATGGAGACTCAGTGACAGAGCATGTGAACACATTTAATATTGTGGTAAGTCAGTTAGCATCTGTTGATATTAAAATTTCAGATGAAGATAAGTGCATCAGTTTGTTGGGTGCTCTACTAGATTCGTGGGATAGTCTCGTTATTGCAATAGGTAGCAATGCAACTGCCTTGCAGTTTGATGAAATAGTCTCAGCGTTACTGGCGGAGGAGATGAGACGGAAAAATATAGAGAGCCAAAATGGTGAATCCTTGTCTGTACGAGGCAGGTCCCAGAACAAAAAAAAAAATAAGCCATCGAGTGGGAGATCTAAATCTAGAGGGAGATCTAAATCTCCAGGAAAACCTGCAAAGATGGTGTGCTGGAAATGTGGAAAGGAAGGCCACTTCAAAAGGGACTGTAAATCTAAAGCTCTTGACAAAGGAAAGGGATTTGATGAGGCTCCTTTTGCAGAGGCGAAAACCACCTCAGATGAAGGTGGGCATGTGTACTTGGCTTCTTCAAGTACACATGTAGATCATGAGGCATGGTTGATTGACTCAGGTGCATCCTTTCACTTCACTTCCCATAGAGAGTGGTTCTGTGAGTATGAGAGATATGATGGTGGTGATGTCTTCTTGGGGGATGATAGGAAGGCTAGAATCATTGGTCGTGGAAAAGTAAAGTTGAAGCTGCAAGGTGGAAGGGTTAGAACACTCCCGAGTGTTCTACATATTCCTGCAGAAATCTGATTTTTGTTAGTAAGCTGGATGATGCAGGTGTAAAAACAGTGTTTGAGAAGGATACTTGCAAAATGGTTCGGGGAGCACTGGTATTGATGCGGGGAGTTCGAATTGGAACTCTGTACAAGCTGCAAGGTAGCATTGTTATTGATGGGTGCAATAGTTCTGTGGTTCCTGAAAGTGGAGCAGAAAATCTAGTGGTCTCTGGAGAGAAGACCATGTTGTGGCATCAAAGGCTTGGACATATTGGAGAGAAGGGCCTTCGAATACTTCATGGTAAAGGTATGGTAGAAGGTATGAGTAATAGCTCTTTGGATTTTGATTTCTGTGAAAATTGTGTATATGGGAAGCAGAATTGGGTGAGTTTCCCCTCTGGTGGTAAGAGGGCGAAACATATATTAGAAATTGTGCACAGTGATGTGTTTGGACCTGTGAAGGTTCCGTCACTGGGTAAGCCTGTGTACTATGTATCATTTATAGATGGCTTCTCAAGGAATACATGGATATATTTCCTTAAGAAGAAATATGAAGTCTTTGATAGGTTTAAAGAATTTAAGGCTTTGGTGGAAAACCAGATAGAGAAGAAGATAAAGGTGTTGAGGACAGATAACGGTGGAGAGTTTTGCAGTAAGGAATTTGAAGAATTCTGTAAGAAGTGTGGTATAGCACGGTAGAAGTCTACTCCATATACACCTCAGCAAAATGGAGTTGCAGAAAGAATGAATAAGACATTGATGGAAAGGGCAAGAAGCATGCTCAGTGGTGCTGGGTTAGGACAAGAATTCTGGGTAGAGGCTATGGATACTGCATGTTACCTGGTCAACAGGTCAGCTTCATCAGCGTTGGAGGATAAGACTCCTCAAGAGGTATGGACTGGTAAGAAACCCTCTCTTTCACATCTGAGGGTATTTGGATGTGATGCATATGTACATGTTCCAAAGGAGAAAAGAACAAAGTTGGATAGTAAATATGAAAAGTGCATCTTTATTGGGTATAAGGATGGTTTAAAGGGTTATAAGCTTTGGAACCCAGTAACAAGGAAGGTTGTGTACATCCGAGATGTGGTGTTTAGAGAGGTGAAACATGTTATTAAACATGATGTCCAACCAAAGGAACCTGAGAAGATAGAGTTTGAGCTAAAGGAGGAAGAATCAGACTCTATAGAAGAGGATGAATCAGAAGATGAAGAGCCACAAAATCTGACTGTGAGAAGATCAGTTTGAGAAAGAAGGCAGCCATAAAGGTATAGTCCATTTGCTTTCTGTTCAAATTTTTATTTTTCTATTACTGATGATGATCCCAGAACTGTGAAGGAAGCAGTGGATTCAAAGGATGGAAAACTCTGGAAAGAGGCCATGGTTGATGAAATTTCATCTTTGCACAAAAATGAGGCTTAGGATCTGGTGGAGTTGCCGGCTGGAAGGAAACCCATTGGCAGCAAATGGGTGTTCAAAAAGAAGACAAATGCAGAAGGAAAAGTGGAGAAATACAAAGCTCGGTTGGTAGAAAAAGGTTATTCCCAGGTGCTGGGAATTGATTTTGGTGATATTTTTTCTCTTGTTGCCAAGGTAACTTCTATTAGATTACTTTTATCTGTTGTTGCTGCTTTTGATTTTGAGGTAGAATAGATGGATGTGAAGACAACATTTCTTCATGGGGATCTGGAAGAGGAAATCTACATGAAGCAACCTGAAGGCTTTGCAGTGAAGGGTAAGAAAGAACTGGTATGGAAGTTAAATAAGTCTTTGTATGGGTTAAAACAGTCACCAAGGATGTGGTATCAGAAATTTGATACATTTATACAGGGACTTGGCTTCACCAGAAGCAAAGCAGATTACTGTGTGTATTTTAAATTAATTGGTAACCGTGTTATTTATCTGGTCTTGTATGTGGATGATATGTTGCTGGTTGGAAATGGCAAAGAAATTATCCAGGATTTGAAGACCCAATTGTCCTCCAAATTCGACATGAAAGATCTTGGTGCTGCAAACTATATTTTGGGCATGGAAATTAAAAGAGATCATATAAAGAGGAAGCTCTAGTTAAACCAGAGGAAGTATGTCAAGACAATACTGCAGAGGTTTAATATGCAGGATAGTAAACCAGTGAAGGTTCCTATTCCTGTAGGTGTGAGGTTATCTGCTGAACAGTGTCCCAAGACACAAGAAGAGGAAGAGGACATGTCTCGTGTTCCATATGCAAGTGCAATCGGTAGCCTGATGTATGCAATGGTCTGTACTAGACCAGACATTGCACATGCAGTGGGAGTATTGAGCAGGGTTATGTCAAAACCAGGGAAGGAGCACTGGACCGCAGTGAAGCAGGTTTTCAGGTATTTGCGTGGCATTAGTGATTATCGTTTGTGCTACCGAGGAAGACCTGGATTGGACAGAGTGTTGGATATTCTTGGCTTTGTTGATGCAGACTGGGCTGGAGATCTGGATTAGAGAAGATCTACAAGTGGATATGTGTTTAACCTATTTGGAGGAGCAGCCAGTTGGATGAGTAAGAAACAATCTGTAGTGGCACTATCAACTACAGAGGCAGAATACATGGCAGCCACCCATGCAAGCAAGGAAGTAGTTTGGTTGCAGAGATTGTGTTCAAGTATGGGGTTAGTACAAGAGGCTATAAGGATAGACTGTGACAGCCAAAGTGCAATTTTCTTGGCAAAGAACCCTGCATATCATTCAAAGACAAAGCACATAGATGTTCAGTATCACTTTGTGAGGGATATGATAGAAGACAAAAAGGTGTTGCTGGTAAAGGTGGACACTTTAAAGAATATTGCAGATGCATTGACAAAATCTGTGAGCTCTGAGAAGTTTTGTTAGTGTAGAGAGACAATGGGCATTTCATGGCTGGGAAAATGACTAAGCTCTCTTGTGCCCCCCTGTGGAAAGAAGACAACAAGTGGGAGAATGTTGGGTTGTGTTATATTCTTTCCACGTAGTTAATAGGGGGTTTGAGGGGCACCTATAACTCCACTTTATGGGGTCCGAGGCAGCGCCCCAGAAAATTTTGGTTTTGGACACTATGTTAGGTTGGGCGGACCCGCCTATGGTTTTGTGCATGATTTTCGCAAATGTTTTTTTTTTGGACGCGATGGTTTTCGGTCCATGGTACTGGATGCTTTGGCATGTATAAATATGTATTATAACATTGAAAGGAACATAATGAAAAATCAAGCTGGTAGTCTCGGTTTTGGGATCCAAGGGAAAATCTCTGTGTATATGTGTTTTATGTGTTCTGCTCTCGCATTATTTATTTTATGTGTTTTAGAATTCATATGCAGGTAATTTCTGTATGGGGTTAAAACTTACATCCCTAAGTAGCTAGGATTTTCATTGTTAAACTGAATGGAAAGAATGCTTATCATGATAGTTGTATTCCTAGGCATTTCAGAATACATCATGTGGTGAACTTGAAAGGAAAATTCCTAAGCAAGATCAACTTAAAATAAACATCAATTTACCTAATGGAGCATTGTCATTAACGAGAACATTTAGTGGTTCTAGGCTAGAGACGTGTTCTAATGTCATTAAAAAAGCAGCTGTCGCTAACTTGTTTGCAATACTTCCCAAGTGTGATACCTCATTCCATGTACATGAGTATGTCATAGCTCGTCCACGTACCTTTGGGTATATAGGGCCATGTTACAGTACGTAAAGTATATGGGAATGATCTCACTGTGCGGTTTTGCATTAGACAGCGCTTATACGAACTGGGCCTCCATGTACCTTCGGGTATATATGAGAGGACAACTCTAGGTTGCTATCCATCCTTAAGTAACCAAGTCAGCCGATTTGCAAACTTTGATACACCGAACACAACTTTCAGGGAGATTGCCTGCTCGTACTTCTTGGTTCGCCAGGAGGTATTCTGCAGTTCACAGTTGCTTGGTAAACATTTTGCCTAGTGTACCCCTTTTTGTTTATTTCTTTTTTGATAATAAAATTGATCAACAATCATGGGGGAAAATCAACCCATACCCCATCGTTCGTGGAGAACAACGAGCAAACCACCTTTGCCTCCCGAAGCGACACCAATTCGGGAAAAGCGGTCTCGCTTAACTGAGTCTAGTACATCAAGAACTCCTAGTTCTTCATCTGAGTTACCTGAATCATCTATTCTGGTAAGTACAGAGACTCCAGTTACTCCCACTATTTCTGGTACATCCGTTCCTAAAGAAGAAGTTTCACAATTACCTGAGGACATTAGCACTGATCCTAGTGAAACAGTAACCGAGGTTGTTCATCAACAAGTTGATCCTCAACTTGAAGTTGCTCAACAAGAAAGTACTTTTGTGTTACGCCCCTATACTACTAGTGTAACCCCTTATTGTTATTAGTACAACCCACTTATTATGTAGATGTACCCATGTAGTGCCCATATTGTTACTATTGTGCCACATAGAAGCCCACTATTGTCATTATTGTGCCCTTACATTATTATTCTTATGTTGGCTCTGATTATGTTATGACCCCTTAGACTCCTATATATAGAAAGGAGGTCTTTTCATTTGTATCATCCAAGAATTGTTCATTTGTGTAATGTAAAGGAGGTTGCCCCCTCGAAGAGGCTGAATTCTAAGGCGTTGATCTCTCTTTTCTATCTTTTTGTGAGCTGGTTTCATAACATTTTGAACTTGAATTAGTTCGACCAGAAGTTAATCCATAATCTACCCCACTTCAAATAGAAGTTACATCTGAACCTGAATTTGTTTAGGAACCTCTTTCTGAAATTGTTGTTCATTTACCCAAACATCTGGACTTGAAATTTGAACATTCAGAAGTTGTTACTTTACCAGGAGACGATCAACGGTTACCCCTCAGACATCAGTAACTATTGAAACTCCACCTTCATCAACACCAGAAATCTTTTACGGACCTGATGGTGAAGTTCTTCCACCAGGTTTGATTGCCATAGAGGAGGAATTAGAAGAAGATTCCACACTTGGAACCTCGTTTCACTTTGGATCTGGGATTTATCTTTACCCTAATACTCCTAATTTCTTTGCTTCATCTGATCCTACTTCATTTCAGGTACCCGTCGAATCCTTAGGACAACTTTTGGGTTAGTTAACTATGGCTGAACAACCATTAACATCTCAGACTGTATCATCTGATGTAGCTACATCAAAATCTTCTGTTGTAACTTCTTCGATGTTTTCTACCACACCTGAGTCACACCTGTATGGTGAATCGTCCATCCCGATTGGTTACCAATCATTGTTTGGAACCCACTCAAGGGTTGCTTCTACACCATGGTCATCACCCATGTCCTCAACCAGAATTTTACCTGGTTCTTCTCTAATGCGAACTCAACAGTTTAATCCTGCATATCAGTATCAAGCTAGGCAATCTGGTCAACAAAGACCTATGTATCCATTAAATAATGGATTTCCACCATATGGAGAGAAATTTTCTTATTCACCGTATCCTCGTTATTCCAGGGGACAACCATATGGTAATATCCCACAATATTCAAGTCAACCTGGAATTAGAGTTTGTCAATGGCAACCAACAATTCCAGTTCAACCAAGGCTTGTGTATCTAACACAACCAATGCAAATTGTGTCAGCTATTCCCACTACACCTGTTGTTACTACTGCACCACAGTCACAAGTTCAAATTGTTGTATCTCAACTAGTACAAATTTATCCTTCTACCTTGCAACCACAAGTTTCAAGTCAAGAAGTTCAAGTTTCTCAAGTTTTTGTACAACAACCACTTGTTTCTGCAGTTCGGCAACAACCTCGTGTTAGTGTACCCTTATCTGGACTGACCCAGGCTTACACTGGTATAGTTTATTCACAACCTGGCCAACCTTTCATTGCTGGACAACAACAACCGTTAAGTCCACAATAGTTGTACCAAAAAAAATAACAGTTGATTCAACAACCGTGGCAGTCTCAATTTCAACAACCCCAATTCTAGCAGTTCCAACCCTAGTTTGGACTTGTTTCACAAGCTCAACCTAGTTTTGGTCAATCTCAAGCTTACCAAGGTCCTGGTCAACAAAGATTTGCAGGTTATGGACAACCAAATATGCAACCTGGTTATCAACAACCACCTTATACTGGTTTTTTTCAACAACCATACAAAGGTTACCAAATGCAGATGCCCTATGTCAGTATGCAAAGACCTATTGCTCAGGAAATTCCATCATATCCTGGGTATGCTCAACCTGACTTGAATCGATAGTTTCCATTTGTTGCAACTTTAGAATTACTAGATTTAAACCGACTCACTAATGATCCAATCTTATATGCACCTTGGTGGTCGGTAATTCCGCATAAGTTACCATCTTACATTCTGAAGTTTAACGGAAATCCTAGAGAAGACCCATCAAATCATGTTATGACCTTTCATTTATGGTTTTCATCAAACACTTTGAATGACAATTTGGTCAGACTTTGTCTTTTCCAAAGAACACTTACTGGTCCAACTGCTAAATGGTACATTGAATTACCAAGAGCTTCTTTCGATAACTTCACCACTTTAGCCACTACTTTTTTGACCCACTTCCAGTTACCTATCAGATACGAGACTGGAACAGAACTCCTAACCAAATTTAAACAGACTACTGCTACCCATATATCAGATCATATTCATGAGTGGCGGCGTCGTCGTCGAATGGTTAAGACATATGTTCCCGATCAACTTTTAGCTGAGTGGTTCATAAAATCCTTGTTGCCATCAATCACCGAGGATGTGGCAAAAGGTGGAGTTGTCACAAAAGAGCAAGTAATTGCTCGTGCCCAATACTTGGATTTGATTTACACACAATCCGGCACGCTTTATGATAAAATTCCTAATGCACCTTGACCAGCTTTCACTGTTCCACCTCCTCCACAATCAAGTAAGGACTCTCATGCCGACGACGGTGTGATCGGTTCCTCAAGCACACAAACAGCTGGAAGACAATATGGTCAAACTCTTTCTGTTTCCAATCAAACTACCAATGCATCAGAAAATACTCTTGCCTTCGAGATTAATGCCATGTCATCTGACAAAGGAAAAAATCCAAAGCAACCAGGAAGTAAGAAAAAGGGGAAAAACAAAAAGATACAAGAAAATTCCTCTCTAGAGAAATCATCTGATTCCTCTACTTTAGCAAGGAAACCTCGTTATCCATGTCTGATATGTAATGACGATCATTATACAAGATATTTTCCACATCGCTCCGAGGTATCTAAACTTTTAAAGACTTCAAATACATCGGAAGTGTTGACTGATCCGTTTCCAACCCCAGAGACACATTTGGTTGCAACAGACCATGCTTCCACATCCTAAGTACTCATGTTATCCATCACAAAG
This sequence comes from Pinus tabuliformis, assembly GCA_031772625.1. NCBI lineage: Eukaryota > Viridiplantae > Streptophyta > Pinopsida > Pinales > Pinaceae > Pinus > Pinus tabuliformis. The sequence continues at coordinate 979,225,710 of CM062816.1, read as the reverse complement.
CCACAAAACAAAGTTTAGGTGTCAACAAGAAACAAAGATTATGGAAATCCGTCATCATCAAATAATCATGCCATTGATCAACTTAATCCTTCGACCTCGACTTCATCCGAAGTTGTTCCACCCATTGTACCTGAATTGACAATAAAACCACCAAAGAAAGTTGTGCACAAATTAACATTCAACCCTCGGGCTCGGGCAGCTCAGAACTATAACATAGTGGAAGATCTTGCTCAATCACCTTCTGCTATGTCGACACTCGAGGTGTTGCAAAACTGTCCCTCCCAGAAAAAAGCTTTTTTGTCAGCAATAGGCAGAATAGATCCTACGGATTCAAATCTTGTGGTTTTCAACCATGCGGGATATTCACCACAATTACCAATGAAATTAGCTTTCTTAATCCAAGTAAAAGCTCTGAATAAGAATGTTCACAGAACTATTATTGATGAGGGGGAATCTACTTGCATTATGTCCATGAGCTACTAGAAAACACTTGGTTCACCACCGTTGTCACGATCACCAACTACGTTAAAAGCCTTTGATGGAAGAACATATACACCATGTGGGATTTTGAGTAACTAGCAAATCGAACTAGGGGGCAAAACAATCACTGTTGAAGTTGAGGTAGTTGATGGACCCCTCGATTACAACATTTTACAGGGAAGGCCTTGGGTATATGCTATGGCTGCTATGATTTCCACATACTTTCATCCTATTGCATTCCCTTTTAAGGATGGAATCACAGTTATTGATCAGCTAACCTTCTTTGCCAATAGTTCATAGGCTACAGAAAGCATTCCATTGGTACATAGACCCCCACTGTCACTTCAAAGTGTTGGAGTAGGTCTATTTAAAGATCCTTCCCTAATGGGCACTTTTACCCTCCCGTCACCATCTAATTTGATGGAAGTGGCAAGAGTAGAGACTTGCAAAATGACTTCCTCCACCTCATCTAATTTAAGGAGGATTTCCAACCAAGTTGAAGTTGATAGTAATAGTGAGGTATTGTCGTTAAGCCCCATTGAATCATCATAGCAATCAATCTTTTGGGCTTGTGCGGCAAACCCAAATCTGCACTCAACAATTGTATGGATAGATAGATTGTTAGAATATGGTACCTCTTTGGATCCTTTTTCACATATACATTCTACAGATGAAGGAATCGTCCAATCAATGATAATAGGAGAGGAACCGTGGGAGGATTATCATCATCGTTCCCACCTTCCAGATGACAATGAAGATTATTCAAATGAACTAAACCACCCATCAATCGTTGATTTCTTGTTGAATTCTATTAGGATAGATGCTGTAGATTCTGAGCGTAATTTGTCAAACATAGAAGAAACAATTTCTATAAACATTTTGACCAAGCCTAACATTGTAGAGGAAATTCTTGTTGGCGAATCATGTTCTCCATTGGAACTTGATAATTACCGTGCTCTGTTTCGTGAATTTAGAGATATTTTTGCATGGTCTTACGAGGAGATGCCAGGAATTAACTCAAGCATTGTTGAACATGAAATTAAAATGTACCTTGATGTCAAACTAGTATGACAACGACTTCGACCTGTTCATCCTAAGAAAACCATTGCCATTAAAGGAGAGGTTGAAAAACTTTTGCATGTTGGCTTCATTTTCCCTGTACCTCTTACCGATTGGGTATCTAACATTGTTCCAGTTATGAAAAAACAAGGGAAAATTCGAGTGTGCGTCGATTATAGGGATGTAAATCAAACATGTCCAAAAGTCAATTATACTACACCTTTTATCGACCAAATTATTGACGAATGTGCCGGATGTGAAATCTTCTCGTTTATGGATGGATTTTTTGGCTACAATCAAATCAATATCCACCCATAGGACCAATCGAAAACCGCTTTTATTTGTCCGTGGGGCATATTCGCCTATCGAAAGTTACCTTTTGGTTTGAAGAATGTAGGGGCTACATTTCATAGGGCAATGAATTATGCCTTCCATGACATCAACCACATTGTTCAACCTTATCTTGATGATTTGCCTACTCATTCACGAAAGCGGACTGATCCCCCGCAACATTCGAGAGCAATATTTTTACGGTGTCGACACTACAAGATAAGACTCAATCCACACAAGTGTGTGTTTTGTCTTGGCTCTGGTCATTTGCTTGGATTCATGGTCTCAAAATATGGAATTCGACTCGATCCAATTATGGTTCAGGTAATCCTTGACTTGCCTCCACCTTCCAACTTGTTACAGTTATAGAGACTTCAAGGGAAGGCAAACTTTCTGAGGAGGTTCATCCCAAACTATGCTGAGTTGGTTAAAGGTTTTACGCGTCTATTGAAGAAAGAGGTACCCTTCCATTGGGACCAGGTTGCACAAGCTTCCTTTGATGCTCTTAAAGATTCCTTGATTAGAGCATCATTAATGTACGCCCCAAACTATAAAAAAAGCTATTACCTGTATCTCGCCACTGCAGATACAACCATTGGTATGGTTTTAGTCCAAAAATAAAGTGGAACTGAACATCCTATTTATTACTTGAGTCGTAATCTCAACGATACAGAAATTAAGTATTCATATGCCGAAAAGTTAGCTTTGGCAGCCATTCAAGCTATGTAGAGATTTTTTCATTACATCCTCCTCCGTAAAACTACCATTATTTCAGATTGCAACCCTATGACATACATTTTTTCACGTCAATCGTTGGTGGGCAAATATTCTAAATGGATAGTTATCTTACAGGACTTTGATTTGGAATTCATCAAATCTAAATCAAAGGAATCTCTTGTCTTCGCCGAGTTACTTTGCGATCTTCCCTCATCCTCCAATGATTTAACATCAAAAGCATCAATCTTGGATGAGTCTTTGTTTCTTATCTCGTCAAGTGATCCATGGTATGGGGATATACTGGTCTATCTCCAGACCCAAGCTTTTCGGCCTAATACCTCTCGCTCTGAACAACGACGTACTCGATACCAAGCCAAAGATTATCTGATCATTGGTGATACACTTTATCGTTGTGGTGTCAATACAATTTTACGTAGGTGCCACACTCATGAGGAAGCCGAAAAAGCTTTGAATGAGTGTCATTTAGGTGCTTGTGGTGGACATTTATCTGGTTACGCTACCGGACAGAGAATTCTCCGTGCTAGTTACTTTTGGCCAACCATATTCAAAGATTGCATTCTTGCTGTCAGAAGTTGCCATGCTTGCTAGATATTTGACCGTAAAACCATATTACCACCTGCACCACTGCATCCAGTTGTTGCTGTTGGCCCATTCGCGAAATGGGGCATTGAATTTATGACATGTAACCCCACCTCGGCCGGGGGGGTGGGGGGCATGGGTATATTATAGTTGTTGTTGACTATTTTACCAAATGGGTTGAGACGATGCCAACATTGAACAACAAAGGTGAAAATGCTGCTTTATTTTTCTTCAACCATGTGGTTGATAGGTTTGGTGTACCAAAAGCCATAGTTATAGATCATGGATCACATTTTCGCAATCACATGATGGTTGAATTGACCGCCAAGTTAGGACTATCACATGATAGTTCTACTCCATACTACCCGCAAGCTAATGGACAACTATCAACAAAGTCTTTAAGCGCATGTTGCAAAGAATGATTGGAGTTCAAAAAAAAAATTGGCATTTAATCCTATACTCGGCTCTGTGGTCATATCAAACCTCGGTGAGAAATGTGACTGGATTCACACCCTTTTAGTTGGTGTATGGTTTGTAAGCAGTCTTACCAACCCAATGTGAAATATCGTCTCTTAAAATCACGATTGACCTGCTACCTAACACTTCTGAAGAAGAAGCACGTTTCTTGGAGTTAATCCATCTAGATGAAACCCGTCGTGATGCCGCATTGGCTAATGAAGTGCATAAGAAACGTATTAAGGCGCAATATGATAAAAATGTCAAGCCTCGTGTCTTCTCAGAAGGTGACTTGGTCTTGCTTTACGATCAGGAGTCTGATAAACTTGGAGTAGGAAAATTTGAACCGCTATGGATGGGCCCTTATGTTGTTAAGCATGTTTTGACGAAAGGTGCCTACGAGTTAGTGGACTATGATGGGATTTCATTGTCGCAGCCCCGAAACAGGCTGTACCTTAAACGTTACTATACTTAGTTAAGTGTAGTAAAACTCACTGTATATATGCTTTGATTGCATATGTGTGTGTGTTTCTTTTAGAGTTCTTATTTGGTTAAGTAATCCACTTCGCATTTGTTGCAAATGTCGAACTCTTCGGAACCATTTGTGCCGATGGGGCTAGTCATAGTACGCAGAATCTATTTTCTGCAACATGGGCCATTTTCACTCCAAGCGGCGAGTTTGTGAGTTTTAGAGGGATATGTATTGGATGATCAACGAACAATATCGCTAAGTATAATGCGTTGATTGAACTCCTCTCTGATGCCATTTCACTTGGCATATGTCGAATCATCATTTTCAATATCAACGTATTTCCAGAAATCTAAACACGTTAACTGATTTTATAGCGAATTATGTGTTAAATAGACATTTGCGACATATGTAAAGTAAATATTTTCAATTACATCATCAGTTTAATAGGATTGCATCACTTAACCATAATAAAACTTTGAAAGTAAAATGGATAGTTGTTTTAAAAGTTTTTATAAACAGTTTGTGTCCAAGACAAAAAATGGTCATCTGACCCAAAAACTCAAAATGTATGCAGAAAACATCTAAGTAGACTAGTGCTGCTCATGATAACAAGTCACAGCCTATGCTATCATGCGTAAAAGTCTCATCCAATGAATCGGAACACCAATGGTGTGGCGCTGCAGTCGCATAGGCAACTCCTTGATCCAGACATCAAGAATGCCTAGGGTCAAACCCTCCATGTGATCCTATAGCTCAGCCAATGTCTTGGCTAAGTATAAGTCTCGGAGAACTACTCTCCCAACAAGTCCTTGTCCTGGCCCACCTACCTCTCGTTGGTGTCCCACAGGTCGAACAGGTCCAACGTCTGCATACATAAAAATGATTTTGTTTAGTCTTGGAAATAATAAAAAAACATAAAAGAACGTAGAAACCTTAAAATCAAAAAACACTTTGCTCAAAAAATTTACCGATAGCACCCCACTGTGCTCCAACTGGTAACATCAAGTCTAGATCTCCACGGAAATCCATTCCTGAATATGGATACTCTGCGATGGCCATATACTGTCGGTCAAACCACTCAAAGAATGTAGGGGTAAATGAGATCAATCACTGACCAGGATCTATCCATCTCTGCATCCGTGGATCCCCAGGTCCAGATACACCCAGTGAAACAAGTTGTGGCTGCATAAGTGGAATTTTCTCCAAGGCAGAAGAAATCAGGATCGACCCATAGCCAAAGTTCTTTGTTTTTCTGCTTTTCACGTTGGTCAATTGTTCTTTCGCAAATGAAAGTACTGCCTCACACCAGTTGAATACTTTTGGCTCTAAACACTCTAAAGCATACTACATGTATGATCTGTTTGCCAAGTGTAGTGTCATGCTGCCAGCCAGTTTGGCAAGGGTAAAGAGGATTGTCCTCAATGGTAAATCACTAACATCCCTGATGTTAATCTTTCTGTCTCTGCTAGGTTGAGCACCTTCTCGGCAGAACTGTCGTATATAGTCTCTCACTGATTCACCTCCTCTGGAAAATCCTGATAGTGAGATGGGGGCACCCTACCTCGACAGTCCAGTCAGAAAGTAGATGTCATCGATGGTAAATGGGATCATTTTGTCCCTAATGTGAAAGGCCTGATCAGTAGGATCCCATGAACAGACAAGGAACTGTAAAATCTCAATCTGTTGCTGCATGCTAGATAGTTGGAAATACTTGAGTAACCTGCAATTCCTTAGGGCCTCAACCGTACCCTGATTATTTAGGGCAATCATATCTTGTTCTTCGTGCTCTCATTCTCTCCATATAATCACCATTTTGATCTGATGAATGTCTGCGATGCAACCATTAGACAAATTAGGATCCATTTTTTGCAAAAAACAATGGAAAATTTGGGAGAAAATAGCCATGTAAACTTGGGTTTTGCGCCTAGCGCACCCCTGCCTTAGAGACAGTACACTGCAATGCATGCAACCTTCTATGTGTGTGAAATACAGTGCACCTTTCGACATTAAAAGGGTGCGCTGATCCCAAAGTTCAAAATTTGAAACCCTAGGGGCCTCAAAAACCCAATTTTTTTGCTTAAAACTGAAAATAAATGGAATGAAATGAAAGAGAACAAAGATAGCTCCTACCTGGTCCAGACGGCACGAGGAACAGTCTACTAAATCCTCTGCAATCAGGTAGTGAACTTTGAGGTAAAAACTGCTCCAAAGCACCAAAATCAAAGGGTAAATGTGTAATGGTAAAAACAAATGGTAAAACTTGTTTTTATGTTTATTTCTTGCACATTAATCGAGTAAACATTAGTTTTTATTCATTTTATCCATGGAATAGGTATTTTTAATCCATTTTGATGGTGTTTTGAGCAGGTTTAATAACTGAAATGTAGAATTTCACATGCTCCTCTTTAAGCTCTTTTCAGACTCTCTAAATATGAAAAGATTGTTGAGTGCTTGTCCTTTCTAGCTCGTTAAAGGATCGAAAACGATATCTCTCTTGTATTATTTTACGCTTTTTGAACTTGAGAGATTATTTTATGAAAAAGAACTTTTGGAGTTTTCTTTTCGTCCCTTTTCAAACTCTCTAAACATGAAAAGGATTGAGTTATCTTTGTCGTTAAACTCGTTAAAAACATCAAATAGCGACAAACTTGTCCATCTAGACAAGACTGAGTTTCACCTTCGCTAGACTCATTAAAACATCAAATAGCGATGGATTCACCCGAAGGGTGAAATTATACAACAAGCATATGTTATCCTCCTAAAGCTGGATTAAAAATAAAGAGGTACTGGTCAACAATGAATGTGGAAAATTGGAAAAAGGGGAAAACACTTTATGGTAGCAAGTCACTCTTGAACATGACACTTTCACCTCATCACCGTGACTATGTGGGTTGGGTCATTCAGCTTGATGGTTATCACACCGTTGGTCTATCATACCATCCATTACTTTGTTTTGGGTCAATGCTACCAATTCATCTTAGTGTCGCCAACATGTTCAAGAGAAGTCATTTAGTTTAAACTTCATCCTTTGCAATACCGTAAACCTTCATTTTCATGACCGCCATTCTTGAACCTTTTGTCGTCAGTCAATTCTCATCTCCAAAATCATTTACCTCGTTTCGTGTCGTTGATGTGGGATAAATCAAGGCCCTCCTGCGATGAGTCGCTTCTTGTCGACATCAGCACATTATCCAAGAAGTTGACTTAGAAACACCCCTTCAGTACCTTGAGGCTTGCATACATCAATGATAGGTTTCTCGCTTCCGGCAATAGGTTGACATCACTGGCCTTCGACCGAAAGACTTTGTATGGTGTTCGACATCAAATCATTTATTCATACCATGCGAAATGTACTGTAGTACCTTGAGGGTCATTATCATTATTGATGGTTCCTCTCGCATCTATTAACGGCTTACATCATTGGCTGGTAATCAGACGATGTATTCCCATGTTCGACTTCAGAACATCTATTCACATGGTTAGACTTGTACTTGAGCGAAAGGTGGAATGAGATTGAAGACCCCAGATCTAGTTTCATCTATTCGGGCTGTGATATTTTTAGGAGTACCAAATCAAATGTACAATGGCCTTACATTCATGGTCATCCATTCATGGGTCTATATCTGTAGACGACTATATTTATACATGTAATGAAAGTTTATAAGCTGAGCATGGGTATGCCTTCCCTCAGCGAGTTCATGAGAAAAATCAAATTATCATGATATATGTATTGTAATTGATGCAGGTCACCTTCTGCTTTGAAACCTCCTCTCCACATGATAAAGCATTTCACTCGACATACATATTTATGAATTCATACTTTAGGGGGCAACTGTTACAGATCAATTTGGGCACATTAACCCAAACTTATAGATCAGTACTATTAGGGCCCATCAAACCCTAATTCAGTTGTTGCATGCCCTAAAGAAGTCTACCATTAGAATGTATAGCTTCCCAAGAAGTTCCATCACTGAAATCATCCAGAAACTGCCTCTAAGAAGATTAGCGCAGGCAGGCCTTCATTAGGGTGCGCTGCAGTGCAACCAATACCCTGTCAGTGTGCATTACAGCGCATTTGGTCTCTCTTTGGCCTGCGCTGGGCGAATTTGAGCAAATTTCCATGAGGTTTTGAAAGATTCCTTATCCATTGGGTGCCTCTAGAAGTTTCTCAAGGCTATCCACTCCTTTGGGTTCATATTTGGATGAGGAAGGGAGTTAAGGAACATCAATCCCTTTATCCCTTCCTCCATGGAACTAATTTCTAAGTTTGGAAGGGCATTCATTATCACCATTTATGGCATAACTTCCTTCATTCACTTATAAAAAGACACTCATCTAAGTGATCAAGGGCTGGAAATCATTGAATTATAAGGAGATGCTATTAGTATGAGACTTGAGTTGATTTCAAGTATTGTAATGATGTCAAAATGTCTTGCTTGTTATGAGGAGAGGATGGGATTGAATTGGAGGAGTGATGTCGAATCAGTCAAATTGGGTTGTAACTCTTCCTTTTACTAATAAAGTGTTCAAATATTTTTCCATATGCTTGTATTGTCCATTGATGCTTTCATATGTGTATCATGTACTTGATTCCATGCTATGTTTAATCAATAGATCATTATCATATGCTTTGATCGGTTTTTGTCTTCTGTCTGTTTGCTGGTACTCTTCAAGTGAATTAAGTATGGAAAGGGGCGACATAATTGGTCAAGGGAGATAAGGAGTAAGCGAAAGCTACAAGTAGGCTTCTTTACCTCTTATTTAATCTATTGGTCATATAAAAAGTAGAGAATGCTTTGAACTGTTGTTCTAGACTTAGCTACTAGTCTAGGGGTTTAAGCGTTTATCTGTAGACACAAAAAATTCCCAAAACACCACAACCTGAGTAAATTTCAATACCTTCTAGTTATGGCCAACAAGATTTATTTGATAGAGTATCCTCTTGCATTAGACTCCTAAGGTAGAAAATATTCATGGTCCCTTAGTCATGTGTCTACAATGATTGAAGCCTCCATGATCCCAAAACTTTTTTTGTTGATGTCAACTCACCTTACTGTCATGAGCATCTTCAACAACCATCATTCTCATGTTGAAATTTTTCATTAATGCTTTCCTCTTCACCTCTTGTAGTTGCTGATGCATTGTTGATGTCCTCAGTCTTCTAGGTTTCCATAATTTACTTTGCAATGATCCACTTTCCCTACTAATGTACTCTCTTGTAGTCATTTGATTTCTATTGTTGCTTGTATTCTTTACTTCACTATGCATCCTCTTAATCACTTTAATAATAAACATCCATATCTCATCAATCTCTATGTCCAACTTACTCTTTTTCTAACACATGTTGTTAGCACTGCTCCATTGTAGTTTCACTTCAAAGTTTAAAAATTTTATGGCTTCAATTGCCATTTCATTATCACCAAACATCTCTTCAAAGATGTTTAAGGCACTTGAATTCCTTCCCCATGGTTGCTTTATTAAATATTGCCTTTCATATTCAAAACTCTTGTTTTTACCTGCCTCTGCACATGAAATAAATTTATTACAGTGAATATTTATCCTTTAAGACTTTTGGAAACTATCATCAATAAAAAATATCATAATCAACAGATATATCTTGTCTTCATTTCTTGTTACTAAGAATGTTGAAGACATATATTATGTTGTATCCTCTTGTACATTAGCCTTCCCTTGAACTTTTAGTTCATCTTTTGTAGCCTTCTAGTGACATTTACTCTCATTTCCCAATGAGATGTATGGCTATATCATCATCTCATTCATTGATTTAAAATGGATGTTTTGTTGTATCTAATTTACATACTTACAAAAATCAATTTCAAAAATATTAGATGCCTCATGCATCTCTTCCTCTTCATGCTCCATGTCTACAATCTCTTTGCACTCCTTCTCCATCTTCAAATTGACTAGCCACTCCTCTATCATCCTTAATTTTGCATTAAAATATGCAGTTCCAGGGTTGTCATCCTTCATTCCACATGGTGGCATATTTCAGTTTATGTCATCATCCTCCTGTTTTGAATGAAATAATTTTTTATTCTCAGGTTCTCTTATAAATTTGATTTCCTCATCAAATTTCATCAACATTGCATCTTAATGATGCTATTCTCCATCTCCTTGATCCTTCTTTTGGTTGTCTTCATGAGATATCTTAACTTAGTTCATTGTACTAACAAATTATTGCAATTTTTCTTTCATAGTTGCATTTATCCATTTCGGACGATTTCCACTTTGATTTCCTTTGTAAGGCAAATCTACCTCCTCCCTCTCTAGAAACAAAATTATAATTTTGTTCTTCCTCTATCCTTATGAAAATTTTTAGTGATTGTCCACCATCTTCAATACCTACAAACTTTGCATTCATACAAACATCATCAATTTTAAAACCATAAGGATCTTTAGCCTCCTTTGATGTCTTTGTCATCACATATTCATGTTGATCTACCAAACAATCCATAAGACTCTCATGGAGTCTCTCATCAACATCATCATCATTATCCTCAAGGAGTGATCCTTTCTCTGGTTCATAGTAGTGAAATTCTTCCTCATAATCAGTTGCTCTGAGTTCTTTTTCCTTCAATCAAACACACACCATGTGCCTCAACTTCTTCCTCAACTTTCTTACAAACAATTCCTTAACAAGCCATGTAATATTCTTCATTCTCCATCCTCATCTCTTTTATTTTTCACTTTCTTGTAGTGGCATCATCATTATACTAGTTGTTCCTTCATCTCAATCATTTCTTGGTCAAATTCCTCTTGACTCATCCTCTCTATGCCATTTTCTTTGGCATTCTCTTCCATTTTTTTGCGGCTTACACTTTAACCCTTTTCATGACTATCAGTAGTCATGTTTACTCTTCCTTTGTGAACTTTCCTCTTCCAGTTGTGAGCTACATTAATCCTCTTCATTAGCAATTTTTTTTCATTGTGCTACAAGTACCTTACCAAGATTCTTTCTTTGAACTTTGGCTTTTGGTAACATTGGTTCTCTCCTTTGGAACCTTTTAAGCTTATTTCACTCCTCTCAGGCTTCTACACTCTACTCACTCTCAAGAGCTTCACCTATTCTTTCTCTTGACAACTCTACCCACACCTATAAATGTGGAGTTTTCTTAACAACTTCTGTCCAAACTCAGTTGGAAGTTGTTCTTCTCTCTATTATGCAATCTATGTTGCAGGTTACCATAATTTTTCTTCTCTCTTTGCTACTACTTGCAATCAATACTTGTCCAATTGTCATCTGTAAATTATAAAGACTATTCATTACCTATATCAATCTCATCATATTTGCAATTTCAAGAACTTCTGATTTATTTCTTCACTCTTGTAAGTCTACTTCTGCTATCAATATTCTTGAGTTGCTTTCAATGTATTATTGACAACTCTCCCTAGCTCTACTCCTCGACTGGAATTGTCTTCTCCTTTACACTAGTTTCTTTGTGCTTTGTTTTGAAATCCAAATCTCCATTTTGCATAAATGACTCTTGCTTATAATCTTTCCAAACATACTCAAATTTTTTATCAAACAAAAATAAATATGTTACCTCTATGCTTGCATATTTCCTTCAATGATTTAGACATTCCACTGATGTCTTTTCCAACGCTGATCTCATGCGCTAATCTTCTTCCCACGTTACCATTGCTCCAATAGTTCTTGGGCATTATGTTGAACTCAATAAACTGATGTATAGATCACTATGCAAATTTCAACCTCCAATTATGACCGGTTAGTTCACTATGTAGAATCTTGCTCATAATTTCAAATGTATATATCGGCTTCGAAATCATTCAACCTCTCATTTTCATGATTAAATCCACTGTGCAATGTCTCAAATCACAACCTTTAAAACCTCTAGTGATATGTTTGTCCCAATTTGCAGTCTTTTAAGTGCTGTCGCAATTTCTTACCTCAAATCACAGCTCCACAATATCATATCTTTATTGCTTCTTTCTCATCAATTTCAAAACACCATGCTTTCTTCAATAGCGTCATCGCTGGATATATGTATGACCTCATCAAGTATGTCTATACCCAATTTACATGAATTTACATGGAATAAAAGTTGAATGAGCAGATCTTGCTATGCAATATAAATAGATCGGGTAGAATATCCAGGTAACGGCTAATAGTGGTGGAATCTCTGCACCTTTTAAGAAATGCTAGATCTGCCTTCAACTTAGAAACCCACAAGCGTGCACGTTAAAAACGATGAACCTTAGTTGCAGTGGCTCCTCCGTGCAGGGATTCAATTATTGAATTTAGGCTTCTGTGATCCATATCAATTTAGAGAAGAATCTTCAGCGAAAATCACATAGTGACAATTTTTGTCGATGCGTTTTGAACCAACCAGTGTGGTTCATCGTCAGGACAAGTTGAATGAGCAGATCTTGCTATGCAATATAAATAGATCGGGCAGAATATCCAGGTAACGACTAATAGTGGTGGAATCTCTGCACCTTTTAAGAAATGCCAGATCTGCCTTCAACTTAGAAACCCGCAAGCGTGCACGTTCAAAACGATGAACCTTCGTCGCAGTGGCTCCTCCGTGCAGGGATTCAATTATTGAATTTAGGCTTCTGTGATCCATATCAATTTAGAGAAGAATCTTCAGCGAAAATCACATATTGACAATTTTTGTCAACGTGTTTCGAACCAACCAGTGTGGTTCATCGTCAGGACAAGTTGAATGAGCAGATCTTGCTATGCCATATAAATAGATCGGGCAGAATATCCAGGTAACGCCTAATAGTGGTGGAATCTCTGCACCTTTTAAGAAATGCCAGATCTGCCTTCAACTTAGAAACCCGCAAGCGTGCACATTCAAAACGATGAACCTTAGTCGCAGTGGCTCCTCCGTGCAGGGATTCAATTATTGAATTTAGGCTTCTGTGATCCATATCAATTTAGAGAAGAATCTCCAGCGAAAATCACATAGAGACAATTTTTGTTGACGTGTTTCGAACCAACCAGTGTGGTTCATCGTCAGGACAAGTTGAATGAGCAGATCTTGCTATGCAATATAAATAGATCGGGCAGAATATCCAGGTAACGGCTAATAGTGGTGGAATCTCTGCACCTTTTAAGAAATGCCAGATCTGCCTTCAACTTAGAAACCCGCAAGCGTGCACGTTCAAAACGATGAACCTTAGTCGTAGTGGCTCCTCCGTGCAGGGATTCAATTATTGAATTTAGGCTTCTGTGATCCATATCAATTTAGAGAAGAATCTTCAGCGAAAATCACATAGAGACAATTTTTGTCGACGCGTTTCGAACCAACCAGTGTGGTTCATCGTAAGGACAAGTTGAATGAGTAGATCTTGCTATGCAATATAAATAGATCGGGCAGAATATCCAGGTAACGGTTAATAGTGGTGGAATCTCTGCACCTTTTAAGAAATGCCAGATCTGCCTTCAACCTAGAAACCCGCAAGCATGCACGTTCAAAACGATGAACCTTAGTCGCAGTGGCTCCTCCGTGCAGGGATTCAATTATTGAATTTAGGCTTCTATGATCCATATCAATTTAGAGAAGAATCTTCAGCGAAAATCACATAGAGACAATTTTTGTCGACGCGTTTCGAACCAACCAGTGTGGTTCATCGTCAGGACAAGTTGAATGAGCAGATCTTTCTATGCAATATGAATAGATCGGGCAGAATATCCAGGTAACGGCGAATAGTGGTGGAATCTCTGCACCTTTTAAGAAATGCCAGATCTGCCTTCAACTTAGAAACCCGCAATCGTGCACGTTCAAAATGATGAACCTTAGTCGCAGTGGCTCCTCCGTGCAGGGATTCAATTATTGAATTTAGGCTTCTGTGATCCATATCAATTTAGAGAAGAATCTTCAGCGAAAATCACATAGAGACAATTTTTGTCGACGCGTTTTGAACCAACCAGTGTGGTTCATCGTCAGGACAAGTTGAATGAGCAGATCTTGCTATGCAATATATATAGATTGGGCAGAATATCCAGGTAACGGCTAATAGTGGTGGAATCTCTGCACCTTTTAAGAAATGCCAGATCTGCCTTCAACTTAGAAACCCGCAAGCGTGCACGTTCAAAACGATGAACCTTAGTCGCAGTGGCTCCTCCGTGCAGGGATTCAATTATTGAATTTAGGCTTCTGTGATCCATATCAATTTAGAGAAGAATCTTCAGCGAAAATCACATAGAGACAATTTTTGTCGACGCGTTTCGAACCAACCAGACAGAAGCCTAAATTCAATAATTGAATCCCTGCACGGAGGAGCCATTGCTACTAAGGTTCATCATTTTGAACGTGCACACTTGCGGGTTTCTAAGTTGAAGGCAGATCTGGCATTTCTTAAAAGGTGCAGAGATTCCACCACTATTAGCCGTTACCTGGATATTCTGCCCGATCTATTTATATTGCATAGCAAGATCTGCTCATTCAACTTGTCCTGATGATGAACCACACTGGTTGGTTCGAAACGCGTCGACAAAAATTGTCTCTATGTGATTTTCGCTAAAGATTCTTCTCTAAATTGATATGGATCACAGAAGCCTAAATTCAATAATTGAATCCCTGCACGGAGGAGCCACTACGACTAAGGTTCATCGTTTTGAACGTGCACGCTTGCGGGTTTCTAAGTTGAAGGCAGATCTGGCATTTCTTAAAAGGTACAGAGATTCCACCACTATTAGTCGTTACCTGGATATTCTGCCCGATCTATTTATATTGCATAGCAAGATCTGCTCATTCAACTTGTCCTGACGATAAACCACACTGGTTGGTTCGAAACGCGTCGACAAAAATTGTCTCTATGTGATTTTCGCTGAAGATTCTTCTCTAAATTGATATGGATCACAGAAGCCTAAATTCAATAATTGAATCCCTGCACGGAGGAGCCACTGCGACTAAGGTTCATTGTTTTGAACGTGCGAGCTTGCGGGTTTCTAAGTTGAAGGCAGATTTGGCATTTCTTAAAAGGTGTAGAGATTCCACCACTATTAGCCGTTACCTGGATATTCTGCCCGATCTATTTATATTGCATAGCAAGATCTGCTCATTCAACTTGTCCTGACGATGAACCACACTGGTTGGTTCGAAACGCGTCGACAAAAATTGTCTCTATGTGATTTTCGCTGAAGATTCTTCTCTAAATTGATATGGATCACAGAAGCCTAAATTCAATAATTGAATCCCTGCACGGAGGAGCCACTGCGACTAAGGTTCATCGTTTTGAACGTGCACGCTTGCGGGTTTCTAGGTTGAAGGCAGATCTGGCATTTCTTAAAAGGTGCAGAGATTCCACCACTATTAGCCGTTACCTGGATATTCTGCCCGATCTATTTATATTGCATAGCAAGATCTGCTCATTCAACTTGTCCTGACGATGAACCACACTGGTTGGTTCGAAAAGCGTCGACAAAAATTGTTTCTATGTGATTTTCGCTGAAGATTCTTCTCTAAATTGATATGGATCACAGAAGCCTAAATTCAATAATTGAATCCCCGCACGGAGGAGCCACTGCGACTAAGGTTCATCGTTTTGAACGTGCACGCTTGCGAGTTTCTAGGTTGAAGGCAGATCTGGCATTTCTTAAAAGGTGCAGAGATTCCACCACTATTAGCCGTTACCTGGATATTCTGCCCGATCTATTTATATTGCATAGCAAGATCTGCTCATTCAACTTGTCCTGACGATGAACCACACTGGTTGGTTCGAAATGCGTCGACAAAAATAGTCTCTATGTGATTTTCGCTGAAGATCCTTCTCTAAATTGATATGGATCACAGAAGCCTAAATTCAATAATTGAATCCCCACACGGAGGAGCCACTGCGACTAAGGTTCATCGTTTTGAACGTGCACGCTTGCGGGTTTCTAAGTTGAAGGCTGATCTGGCATTTCTTAAAAGGTGCAGAGATTCCACCACTATTAGCCGTTACCTGGATATTTTGCCCGATCTATTTATATTGCATAACAAGTTCTGCTCATTCAACTTGTCCTGACGATGAACCACACTGGTTGGTTCGAAACGCGTCGACAAAAATTGTCTCTATGTCATTTTCACTGAAGATTCTTCTCTAAATTGATATGGATCACAGAAGCCTAAATTCAATAATGGAAGAAATCTTTTAATAATAGCACCAAATAGTTATCTAGAAAGGATGAAATGATATTTTAATCTACATGAGACTAAAAATAGTCTATGGGACCAACGATTCCTGCTTTTCGCCTTTTGCAATTCAATCATTTTCTTATACAAATTGATGATGAGCTAGCCCAACCTTCCAAGAATCTGCTCACTGAAAAGACAATGCCAAGAAACTGATGTTAACATATTCCCATAACTTTCTGTGATGTCTTTGAACATATCACATTCCAAAATGAAATGTTTTTCCTAGTGTTGACAATATCGCCGAGATATCGCTGATATTCGCAAATATCGTGATATTTTCAGGGAGACGAGATATCGCCAAGGACTATCGCGATATTTTTTCTCCTCAAAAATATCGTGATATTTTCGAAATATTGGTGATATCTCAGGAAAATATCGTGCTATGACGCAAAATATCGCCGAGGCATAGAAAAAAATTGCCGTCGCGGCTAGAAAATGCTGATTTTATTTATTTTTTCATTCATTTTCATTTCTGATTGCTGGAGAAGGAAGGGGAGAGCTATGTGCTTGCTGCCAAGGAGTATTTGATTGTTGAATAGCCATTATCGCCACCAACAACAAAGATTTTGTTGATCTAAGATTGAAGAACAGTGAGACAAATTCATTTCTTCCATTAACAGGTATGTTCAAATAAACCCCTATGTTAATGAATTTTTTGATAGTTTTAAGATTATTCTTGCTTTCCTATTTGCCTACAAACATTTTGCTTGTTTTTTTTTCCATTTGCTATGATTTTCATGCCCATGAGCAAATGCAAGGGTTTTCTCCATATTTGGACATCAAACTCCATTTTTTTTTTAACTTTCAAATGCACCCTCTTATTGTCATTTATGGTTTTTCACTGAATTCACATTGCAAATAATGTAGCAAAAAAAATATTTTGTAAAACGAGGTGGTTATTACTTATTAATTCCATTTTTTTTTTTGTTGGTGCCCTAGGTTTGAGTTAGCTCACTACAAAATTCAAATATGCCAAAAGCCTTGGACCCATTTTGGGAGTATGGGGACCTTGATGGTGGGACAAATTAGGCATATCTTACATGCAAATTGTGTGGGACCAGGATGATAGGAGGGGTTACACGATTGAAATACCATTTGGCTAGACTCACTGGACATAATGTTGGGATTTGTACAGTTTCTAGTCCAGAGCTTATATAAAAAGCTCTTGAGGCAATTGATGAAAAAGACAGAAAGAAGGAAGAGATAGAAAGAAACAAGGCTGAACGTGTAGGTAGATCTTTGGGATATCTTCTCTTGATTTTGATGCTGAGGGTAGTGGGAGGGGCTCCACATCATCACCTGCCACTGCTAGTGCAAGGTCATCATTTTTTGTTCCCAGACAGGACATGGATCAAAATGTTGGCATTATGATACAAGTGTTGTCCTTGATGGCAACTCACTGAGATGACAGTTCACAGTGCAGCAGGGTATCAACAAAGGATTACAGATCAAACTCCAAAGAATGAAGAAAGAGAGGTATATGCTGGTTCACTTTGTCCAAGAAGCATATACACGCGGGTTAACAGAACAAAAGATGCGTATAACGTATACACGCACTTTCATAGGAGGAAAAACACATACATATTGAAAACCAAGTTTTTGGTCCGAGGTATTTGGTCCAAGGTATTTGGTCTGAGGTATTGACCCTAAGTATTTGGTCCAAGGTATTGGTCTTAAGTGGTTTTGGTCCAAGGTATTGAGAAAGGACTAAGAGTATATAAGGAGGAGAAGATCATTAGGCCAGGTGTGTAAGAAATAACATTTTAAGGAATACTTCTATCTGAAGTATAATTTATGTTGCAGGGTTATGTTTGGGACTAGATTTGAAATATTCATGTGCACCTTGAGTTCAATATTGGATCAAGAATCATGAGACTTGAAATGACTTATTCTTGAATGATCTGATATTGGTTGAGACTAGATCTGATGTTTTGCTACTGTTCTATTCGTTATCTATCATGATCTGGGTTTGTCTGAAGTCTAAAACTGCAACAAAGTTTTGAATCAATATTTGTAGATCTGTACGTAGGTTCATCTCGGCCAAAGAGCGTATACACGCAGGTTTAGTTATTTCAAGTAGTGTATACAAAAGAAAAGCTTCTTTTTCAAATCTGACTGATCTATCTGATCAAATTCTATTGTTTTACTGCTATCTGTCAATGAAGTCTTCTTAGATCTGAATGTAAAATTGAATGCATAAGGAGATTGGCATTTGATTGATTGATTGTATAAGTGAGAAGAAGTAAACTCTATCCTTGCCTATGTAAAACTTTGTAAGTTGACAGTAGATATTCAGTATATTGATGGTTGGTTCAGACTTGATTCAAAAGTTTATGTTTGCAGTAGTTTTGAAGGTATACGTAGGTTTAATTCATGGAAGTAGCGTATACACGCAGGTTGGGTTCAACCAAGTAGCATATACACTCTAATGCATGATTTTTGAGGTTACAACTGGTTCTGAATGATGATGCAGGGTTCTGGGTTCAGCATAGTGTTCTGGTGTCAGTGATCTGATTGCTCAGATTAACTGAATATTGGTTGATGCAATTTAAGTTGAAAAGTTTTGATGGGTCCAATGTGAAAATTTGATGAAACGTAGCATTCAGATTGTGGTGTTGTGATCTAGGAGTATCCAGTCTGAAAATTTATGAAACGTGGTCCCTGGTGGAAGAGTGGAGTTTTCTGTAGGCTAGCACCTACGTACTAGTAAACATATTAGCTAGTACAAGAGCTAGGGGGTTGTAGCTCCCTTCCAGTAGAAGCTGGAGAACGAGAGAAGGTTGTAACCTTCTGCAGGTAGAAGCCTGCATACTGGTGTGAGTCTGCACCAGTACAAGATTGTAAACAGATTTTCTTATTATTAAAAGAAGACAGAGACAACAACAACAGGTGGTTTTTACCCATATTGGGTTTCCACCTTAAATCTTGGTGTTCATGTGTGTTTCTTATGTGTGATGCTTTATTCTGTTTTTTACTGCACTGTCTAATAAATCTCTGATAAATTGGTTTAAGCTTAACACATGATAAATCGTCTAAATCATAAGATCTTTGGATATACGCTAGTTTCTTTAATCACAGTCGCGTGTACACGCTAGTTCACTTCACTGAAGTAGCATATATAAATCTATTTGGGAAATAAAATTATTTATTAGATAATACTGATTCTCCCCCCTCTTAGTATTATTTCTAACAATTGGTATCAGAGTAGGTCCTTCAGAAGAAGCTTGATCGCTTGAAGGGAGATCCATCAACATGAATAATCAAGAAAGCATGAGATCCATCAGATTGCCGATCTTTGATGGGAGGAACTTTGTTTATTGGAAAATAAGAACCACAACCTATCTACAATCTCTTGGAACGGATGCCTGGGAAATTGTGGAAAGAGGATATACATTTCCAACAACAATTCCTATAGATGTGGCAGGTAAAAAGCAATATGAAACCAATGCCAAAACTGTCAATACTTTATTGGGAAGTCTATCACAATCAGAGTTTGTCAAAGTCATGCAGCTCAAATCAGCCAAAGAAATATGCGACAAAATCGTTCAGAGCTACGAAGGAGACTCTCAAGTAAAATGTGCTAAGTTTCAAACTTTCAAAATTCAGTATGAAACTCTTAAGATGCATAGTGATAAAAGTATAGCTAGTTACTTTTTACGTATAGATGAGATTGTTAATTGTATGAAGAATCTGGGTGAAGAAATAAAGGAAGTTACCTTAGCTGAGAAAATTTTGAGATCCTTGTCTGCTAAATTTGAATCAAAAGTGTTTGCCATAGAAGAAAAATATGATCTGCAGAATATCACTATGACATAGCTTCACGGAATCTTAACTGCTATTGAGATGAGAAAAGATGGACCATCAGATATGAGAGAAGCCACATTTAAAGCTTCAAAAAAAAGAAAAGAAGAACACAATGAACCAAGACATATTTCAGAAGATGAATATGAGGTAAACTTTGTCAAGAAGATTTAACGGGGTTTTGGAAGGTTTAGAGGTAAGCTACCTTTCAAATGCTTTGCTTGTGGCAGAGTCGGTCATTATGTTGCTAGATGTCCTTATAAAGATAAATATGAAAAATGAAAGGAATATGCAAAAGGAAATAGAAAACAAGTTGTGAATAAAAGGAGTTATTATACTCTTGAAGATAGCGATGGTTTATCTAATAGTGATGAAGATGAAACCAAACAAGATTACAGACTTCTCATGGTTTATGATAGCAATGATTTTTGGGATAGTTTAGAAGAGAATAGTGATGGTTTATCTAATAGTGATGATTATAGATTTCTCATGGCTTATGACGATGATAATTTTTGGGATGCTTTAGAAGAGGAAGACTTTCATGAAGAAATTTCTAAACTCAAAATTCGTTTAGAAGAAAAGAATATGATTATAGATACCTTGACATACCAACTTGCTGAAAAATAAAAACACAATGAAAAACTAGAATGTGAAATTGTGGGTCTAAGTAAGGATCTTGAGAAAACGAAATCTCTCAACCTTAGATTTGCTAAAGGATCAGAAACTTTAAATGAAATTATCAAAGTTTAGCGTTCTCCTCTGAAAAAGACAGGTCTTGGATATACTGAAGAAGCATCTCAATCACAGAAGCCGTCAACCTCCACCAAAATCTATCTTGATGCAGCAAAGACTAGTGAACAGTATGACAATTGTCAGCAAAGACATAAAACTGATCACCGGGTAAATCATACTCCAAAGATGAATATCAATAGAAACTACAATCACCAGGTAAATAGATGCAATAGTCGCAGAAACTTCTTTAATGGGCAATGTTTTTCATGTCATAATTTTGGGCACAAAGCTGCTCAATGCGTTGCTTACAAAACCATCATGACTAGAGAAGCACAAAATCAAAGGAATGTAACAGGGATCAAGAGAAGGTTCTATAATAACTTTTCTCCTCTTGAAAATGAAATAGAATTCTCAATCTATAACAACTTTGGTCATGAAGAATCTGAATGCAGGAGCAAATTTCGACAAACATCTCAAAAGGAGCAAATGCTATTAAATCCCAAGATATGGAGAAGGAAAGAATCTCAAACAGAAAGATGTGGTATAGCCTTGTATACAAAAGGACAATAAAATCAGTGGTACATCGAGAGTGGATGCTCCAAACACATGACAGGTGACAAAGAGAAACTTCACTCATATAATGCCTTAGAAAAGGAAAAGAATGTCTCATTTGGAAATGACACTCCAGCTGTCATAAAAGGTAAAGGTTTTGTTTTGTTGAAAGAAAAGGTTAAAGCTGGAAATGTTATGTATGTAGATGGTTTAAAGCATAACCTGTTGAGTGTCAGTCAAATGTGTGATAAAGGAAATGAAGTGGTGTTTCGATCAAACAAATGTGTTGTTCGTGAGCTTGATACAGGAGAGACCGTGATCAAAGGTACAATAACTCCAAACAACTTATACATACTCAAGGGAGGACAACAACAATGCTATCTAAGCCAAAATGATGAAAATTGGCTGTGGCATAGAAGATTGGGACATCTAAGCTTTTCTAAAATAAGAAAAGCATGTAGACTCAAGGCTGTTCATGATCTTCCAGATATCAGCATCCTAGAAAATACAATATGCAAACCATGTCAAATCGGTAAGCAAACCAGAGTTCACTTCATGGAAAAATAAGGGTTAGCTAGTAAGCCTCTTGAACTTGTCCATACTGATTTGTGTGGACCAACAAGGAAAAATTCACCTCGTGGAGAAGAATACTTTATTTTGTTCATTGATGATGTTTCTAGAATGTGTTGGATAGGTCTTCTAAAGCATAAAGATAAAGCATTTGAAAAGTCCCAAGCCTTCAAAGCTTTGGTTGAAAATGACTCAGATCGAAAAATCAAAAGCCTCAGATCTGATCGAGGAGGGGAATTTATATCGGATGAATTATTTGACTTTTGTGAACAACATGAAATAAAAGGACAATTCTCCACCGCAAGGACTCCTCAGCAAAATGGTGTAGTAGAAAGAATGAACAGAACAATTCAACAAATGGCTCGAGCTATGCTAGATGAATCTAGAACTCTTGCAACCTTTTGGGGTGAAGCTGCATTTGCTTCCATGACTATTCTCAACAAAGCAAATGTTCGGGTAAATAACACTCAAACTCCGCATAAACTTTGATATGGTAAGACTCTTACTGTAAAATACTTTAAAGTTTTTGGAAGCAAATGTTTTATCAAAAGGACTGATGAAAAACTTGGTAAGTTTGAACCCGAAGTAGATGAAGGTATTATTCTTAGGTATTCTTTCAAAAGTAAAGGATATAAATGTTATAATAAAAGACTTGGGAAAATTGTTGAACGCATTGATGTTGTAGTTGATGAAGCATGCAAAAATCCAAAACAAATAAAATCAATAGAAGATTATGACAATGAAGAAGATGGGGATTATTTTCCCACATCAAATCAAAATCATATTGAAGAAGAAACCAATGAAGCACCAGAAGAAGAGATAATGGTAGGAGAAAAGACTCCATTCAGATATGTTCAGAAAAATCATCAAGAAACTCAAATTTTAGGGGAAAAAGAGGGAGGGGTACAGACAAGAAGAACTATTACAGGGACCTCAAACTATCTAGCATTACTATTCGCCACTGAACCTCAAAATGTAAATGAAGCATGCAAAGATGAATGTTGGGTCAAGGCCATGGATGAAGAACTTGAGCAAATTGAAAAGAATGACACTTGGGAATTAGTTCCTAGACCTCATGATAAAAATATTATAGGAACTAAATGGATATTCAAAAACAAGCTGAATGAAAATGGAGAAGTCATTAGAAACAAGACCAAACTTGTTTGTAAAGGGCATTCTCAACAAGAAGGTATAGATTTTGAAGAAACTTTTGCCCCTGTTGCCAGACTTGAAGCCATAAGGATGTTTCTTACTCTTTCTGGCTTTCAGAAATTCAAAGTATACCAAATGGATGTAAAATAAGACTTCTTTAATGGAGATTTAGAAGAAGCAGTTTATATTGAATACCCAGAATGATTCATTCTTGGAAATGATGCAAAACTTGTATGCTGACTCAAAAAGGCTCTCTATGGTCTGAAACAGACTCCAAGGGCCTGGTATTACTGCCTTGACAAATATCTACACCAACAAGGTTTTACAAAAGGTTCAGCAGATAGCAATCTATATACAAAGATTGAAACTAATAAATTGCTAATTATTATTGTTTATATTGATGATATCATTTTTGGTAGCAATGAAGAATCCATGAGTCAAAATTTTGCTTCAGTAATGCAGCAAGAATTTGAAATGTCCTTGCTTGGTGAACTTACCTATTTTCTTGGTCTACAAGTTCAACAAAATAAAGATGGTATTTTTCTTTCACAGACCAAATATCTCGAACAAATCTTGAAAAGGTATGGAATGGAAGATTCTAAACTTGTATGTACCCCAATGGTAACAGGATGCAGTCTCAACTGAAATGATGAATCAGCAGCAGTACATCAACCAACTTACAGATCCATGATTGAAAGTCTGCTTTATCTAACATGTACCCGACCTAACATCATGCATGCAGTAGGAATAGTTGGAAGATTCCAAGCAAATCCAAAGGAATCACACCTTTAGGCAGTCAAAAGAAGTTTTAAATATCTTCAAGGAACTCAGGGCTTTGGACTATGGTATTCTAGAGATGCAGATCTTACTCTTCATGCATATATAGATGCAGATTGGGCAGGAAGTGTTGATGATAGAAAAAGCACTACTGGTGGTGCATTCTATATGGGTTCCAGGTTAGTGTTTTGGTTCAGCAAGAAACAAAGTTCAATTGCTTTATCTACAGTTGTAGTAGAATATGTGGTTGTTGCATCTTGTTGCACACAACTACTTTGGATGATGCAAACTTTGCAAGACATTCAGATCACATGTACTCCAACCATCTCCATTCTATGTAATAATACAAGTGCCATCAATATTTCAAAAAATCTAGTCATGCACTCCAAGACCAAACACATACTGATCAAGTACCATTTTCTACGTGAACAAGTGCTTGAACAAAAGGTCAAATTGGAGTATGTTCCCTTCAAAGAACAGGTTGCTGATATATTCACTAAACCACTGCCCAGAGAAACATTTGAATATCTCAGACAAAAGTTGGGAGTAGTTGCTGCATCATCCTGCTGTTAAATCCAGTTTTTTCAGATAAAGGTTATGATACGTGTGTTTCATGAAGTATAGTCGCGTATACACGCGGGTTTCTATGGGTGAAGGAGCGTATATGTTTTTCAATCAGGAAAAACAGTGGGGCAGACTCTGATATGGGTAGCACAAGTTCAGGGGGAGCATTAGCCTTCACACACATTCTGCATTGTTGGCATTATGGTTGCTGAGTTTAGCTATGGCTTAAGATATTTATTGCTTCAGTGATGTAAAAGTCTAGGGTCTGATATGTCTTCTCATACATTTGAATGAGTCCTATTGGAAAAATGATGTAATTTGTATCCTCACTTTGCATGGGATGGATGATGTAATATTTATTATATTTCTGTCATGTATAAACAATTGATATATCCCCACTTGGTTGGGTGGATGAGTCAAATTTGGTATATCCCCACTTAGTTGGGAAATTGATGTATGTATGAGTCATTGGTGATAGGAAGATCATACTCACATAGTTGAGTTATATAGTCATGTTATTCTTTTGGAAAATATTTTTGCAGACTGTGCATGTGCTCAAGGGGAGCAAGGACGGTTTAGTGCATCTCAGCATGTACCACAGGGGAGCTCAATCAAAGAATTCAGCATGTATTCAGCGGGAGTATGGACAACATAATGTATATCAAAGGGGGAGAATATCTTGGCCCACCCTTTGCCCTTGATGTTAAAGGGGGAGAGTGTCTTGGTGTTGTTGTTGCCATCAAGTCAAAAAACAATGTAAACTTTGAAACGAAAACTGATACTGTTACCCTTTTTGTAGAGATAGCAAAAAAGTGACCTGATTTTGAAAATGGGTGATGCAGAATATACATGTTTTTTTTAGAGCATAGTTTTTGGCACTTTAATTTTTTTTATGTACATTGCGTTTTAGAATGGTAGTGATTTTCATGCTGATTTAAAAAAGTGGTAATTCTGCATCAGACCCTTTTTTTAAAAGACCCATTTTTTGACTTTAAATCTTTTAATGTATGAAATGTAAATAATTATTTTGTAAATTTAATAATTTTTGAAGTGGTCGTTTTCTTCATATTTTCTTGTTTCTATTTTAATTTTAATTTTTTTGTAGTAAGGTTTTTATTGTTTTGCATTTTTAAATTAGAAAGTCGATATTTTGAATTTTCGATATTCTACATATTTATACATCCTTAATTAATTTTTCAATCCACATGAAATAATTGTTTCTAAAAAATAATATTTTTTAACAATGGATATAAAAATAACCTTTTTTAACATAAATATAACTAAAAAACTACACGTTTTGATAATTTTTTGCTAGAATTGAAATGTTAAAATCACAATTTTTATATGAAAATTTTAACTAAAAATGGTTAAATAATATTTTTTTTAATGAATTTCATGTCAAAATAATAATAATAATAATTTTTTTTTCAAAAAATAATGATTAACTTAAAAATTAATGTGAAAATCACATATTACAAATATTGAACACATAACAGTATCAGTTCCCATAATCGGAATCAAATAGCCATCGCCCGATTGCCCATGGGTGGGGGTGGTCAGGCGGTGGCTATCCGATTCCGAGAATCGGATAGTCACCCCCATGGGAAATCGGGCGATGGTATTTGATTCCGAGAATTGGATAGCCACCCCCACGGGCATCCGGGTGATCGCTATTTGATTCCGAGAATCGGATAGCCACCCCCAGAGGCGGTCAAGCGATGGCTATTCGATTTCGAGAATCAGATAACCACCCCCACTGGTGGTCAGGTGGTGGCTATCTGATTCTCGGAATCGGATAACCACCCCTTGATTGCCCTTGAGGTGGATATCCAATTCTCAGAATCGGATAGCCACGGGCAGCCGAGCGGTGGCTATCCGATTCTAAGAATCAAATAACCACCACGAGGGCACCCCCATAGGCGGCTGAGTGGTGGCTATCCGATTCCGAGAATTGGATAGCCACCGCCCAACCGCCCTTGGGGGTGGCCGGGAAGTGGCTATTCGATTCTCAGAATAGAATAACCGCCCGGCCGCCCGTGAGGGCGGTGGTCGATAAAATTGGTTTTTTTTTAAATAAAAAATAAATTTTGTTAAACATGTTTATTGTATATATATTTTAATTTTTTTTTCATTTTATATATATTTGTAAAATATATATATTTTAAATATTATTTTAAAAAATATAAAAAAAATATTTAGCTTTTTCTAATTTTAATGTTTTTTTGAAAATGATGTTTAATTCGAAAATATGTATTTTTTTTTAAATTTTAATTGTCTTTTGGGTTTTTATTTTATTTTTAATTTTAACATATTTTTGTTTTTTAGAGTTTTTTGAAAATGTTTTTAATCTTAATTTTTGTAGCTTTTAATATTTTCTCGTTTTTTTGGTTATTTTTCTATTTTTTTTTTAATTTAGTTTGTTTTTAATTTTATTTTATTTTTTTAGTTTTTCTTAATGCTTTTTTAAAATTTCCTATTTTTTCTTAATTTTTTAATTTAATTTAATTTAATTAATTAATTTATTTATTTTCCAAAATTTTTATGGTTTATCACATTAAAAAAAATGTTATTTTTTTGAAAATATGTTTTTATTATTATTTATTTCTTTAATTTTTAATTTTTTAATTCTTATATTTTATAGGTTAATTTTGTTTTTGTTTTGTTTTGTTTCTTTTTACATTTTTATGATTGTTTTGTTTGTTTTTTTTTTTAAATATATATTTTTATTTACGTTTTGGTGTTCTTTTTAAACTTTTTTGTGTTTTTTTCATTGTTTTTATTTTTAATTTTATGTTTTCATTATTTTTTTGAAATTTTAAAGTTTTTCGGAGTCATAACAAAATCTTTTACACCATTATTTCAAAATGTTGAAAATTTACCCAAAAAAGTGTTATTCGAGCATCAACACTTTTTGTTTTGAGGGTGTTTTTTGCACAATTTTTGCACATAAAAATTCGGTTTTACCGGCATTTTTTTAAAATGTTGAAAATTAACCCTAAAAAAAAAAATCCATCGTTCCATTATTAGCATTTTCAGGCTGGTTTTTGCACAATTTTTGCACAAAAAATTCGTTCTCACTGCCATTTTTAAAACATGTTCAAAATTGACCATAAAAAAAAACCATCGTTCTAGTATACACACTTTTCGTTTTTGGCACTAATTTTCATGTTTTTTCAGGATTTTTTGGGCAGAGTTCTCGTTTTGAGTTTATAGTTCTCGTTTCAAAGTTTACATTGTTCAAAAGGGGAGATTGTTGGAATTATGATACAAGTTTTGTCCTTGATGGCAACTCACTCAGATGACAGTTCACAGTGCAACAGATTAACAATAAAAAATTACATATCAGACTCCAAAGAATGAAGAAAGAGAGGTATAAGCTGGTTCACTTTGTCCAAGAAGCGTATACACGTGGGTTAACAGAACAAAGGAGGCGTATAACGTATACACGCACTTTCACGGGAGGAAAAGCACCTACATGTTGAAAACCAAGTTTTTGGTTCGAGGTATTTGGTCCAAGGTATTTTGATCTAAGGTATTGGTCCAAGGTATTTGGTCTAAGGTATTGACCCTAGTTATTTGGTCCAAGGTATTGGTTCTAAGTGGTTTTGGTCCAAGGTATTGAGAAAGGCCTAAGAATATATAAGGAGGAGAAGATCATTAGGTCAGGTGTGCAAGAAATAAGATTTTAAGGAATACTTTTATCTGAAGTATAATTTATGTTGCAGGGTTATGTTTGGGACTAGATCTGAAATATTCATGTGCACCTTGAGTTCAATATTGGATCAGGAATCATGAGACTTAAAATGAATTATTCTTGAATGATCTGATATTGGTTGAGACTAGATCTGATGTTTTGCGACTATTCTATTCATTATCTATCATGATCTGGGTTTGTCTGAAGTTTGAAATTGCAGCAAAGTTCTAAGTCAATATTTGCAGATCTGTAAGCAGGTTCGTCTTGGCCAAAGAGTGTATACATGCAGGTTCGGTTCTTTCAAGTAGCGTATACAAAAGAAAAGCTTCTTTTTCAGATCTGACTGATCTATCTGATCAAATTATGTTGTTTTACTGTTGTTTGTCAATGAAGTCTTCTTAGATCTGAATGTAAAATTGAATGCTTTAGGAGGCTGGCATTTGATTGATTGATTGTATAAATGAGAAGAAGTAATCTCTGTCTCTGCCTATGTAAAACTCGATAAGTTGACAGTAGATATTTAGTATATTGATGGTTGGTTCATACTTGATTCAAAAGTTTATGTTTGCAGTAGTTTTGAAGGTATACACAGGTTTAATTCATGGAAGTAGCGTATACACACAGGTTGGGTTCAACCAAGTAGCGTATATACTCTAATGCATGAATTTTGAGGTTATAGCTGGTTCTAAATGATGATGCATGGTTCTGGGTTCAACGCAATGTTCTGGTGTCAGTAATCTGATTTTAGATTAACTGAATATTGGTTGATGCAGTTTAAGTTGAAAAGTTTTGATGGGTCTAATGTGAAAATTTGATGAAACATGGCCTTCAGATTGTGGTGTTGTGATCCAGGAGTATCCAGTCTGAAAATTTATGAACGTAGTCCATGGTGGAAGAGTGGAGTTTTCTGTAGGCTGGCACCTACGTATTTGTAAACATATTGGCTAGTACAAGAGCTAGGGGGTTGTAGCTCCCTTCCAGTAGAAGCTGGAGAACGAGATAAGGTTGTAACCTTTTGCAGGTAGAAGCCTGCGTACTGGTATGAGTTTGCACCAGTACAAGATTGTAAACATATTTTCTTATTATTAAAAGAAGACAAAGACAACAACAGCAGGTGGTTTTTACCCATATTAGGTTTCCACTTTAAATCTTGGTGTTCATGTGTGTTGCTTATGTGTGATGCTTTATTATGCTTTTTACTGCACTGTCTAATAAATCTCTGATATACTGCTTTAAGCTTAACACATGATAAATTGTCTAAATCACAAGAACCCTGGATATACGCTGGTTTTTTTAATCACAGTCGTGTATACATGCTAGTTCACTTCACTGAAGTAGCATATATAAATCTGTTTGGGAAATAAAATTATTGGTCAGGTAATACTGATTCACCCCCCTCTCAGTATTATTTCCAACACACAACCTGACATAAAATCACTTGTTAAAAAAAAGGAGAAGTAAGAAGCAGATAGAGTCATGGGGAGGTGTCTTTTCTGGAGCAAATTACCTCTCAGCATCACCAAAACCAATCCATTTTGGCAGCCAATGTGTGATGCTATTGCTGTTGTGGGCCCAGGGTACAAAAGTGCTACATATGAGGAGTTGCGGGGGCCAATTCTTCAAGCAGAAAAGCAGGACATCAACTCTAGATTGGCAGAGTTGAAAAAAACATGGGAAGTTACTGGATGCATAGTGAATTCTGATGGTTGGATAGATAGGAAGGGTAGGACCCTTCTAAATTTCTTGATACATTGTCCTAAAGGTACCATGTTTATTAAATTAGTGGATGCACTAGAACATATCAAAGATGCAACAACGATATGTGAGTGTTATATGGGTTCATTTGTGAGATTGATGTGCAAAATGTGGTGCAAGTCATAGCAGACAATGCAACTAATTATGTGTCTGTCGACAAGATGCTTATGGAGAGGCATCACACATTGTTCTGGACTCCGTGTGCAACACATTGTCTCGATTTGTTGCTTGAGGATATGGGGAAACTCTCTTTCATCAAGGAGGTGGTTGATATGGCTAGGAGCGTCTCCAAGTTTATTTATAACCATGCTTTTGTTCTTAGCCTCATGAGGAAGTTCACTAGAAACAAGGAGTTGCGGTGTTCTACAATCACACATTTTTCCACAAACTTTATTACTCTTCAGTCTTTGCTTCGATGTCAGTTCGAGTTGAAGCAAATGTTTGTGTCTGATGACTAGCGTAATTGTAGATACAGTAGGAGACAGGACAGGAAAGCCATTGCAAAAAAGGTGTACTCCGAGACGTTTTTGCGTGGAGTAGAAGAAGCATGCTCAGTTAATGAACTTATAATAAAGGTTCTCAGATTGGTAGATGGGAGAAGCCTGCAATGGCTTATTTGTATGAGGCCATGGATAGGGTCAAAGAGGCCATTTGTCACGCCCCTAGGCCGACGGTAGTCTTTCAACCGCGCTTGGCGAGATGCGGCACCACCGAACACTTTCTTTTCACCAATACTTATGTTCGTCGACTACGCCTAACCACTTATCCTACTTAATTTGTGTTTCACAACCAAGTATTATTAATGTTTCCTTTATACCAATGACCACCCATACACATTCATTATCATCAGCAATTATAAACGAAGAACACAATTGCATAGTATAAAGGGAGGGGCAACTCCCTGAACAATGAGTCTACCCAAATAATATATTATACAACTTTACAACAGTTACAATGCTTTACAACTATACTTGGAAACACCAAGTTTCATACTTAGCCAATTTTACATTATCATCACACCTTCGTGTGATAGCCAAGATTTCCTTGCCCAAGTCGGGCTGGCACACCCTCACACGAGCTTAGCCAATTTTACATCATCGTCACACCCCTATTCTTCACAACCGCCTTCAAAATGCATGTTAGCCTTGCTCCAATTGTGGGTCAGCCCGTGGGCAATCTAACCATGCTCCCACACCTATAAAAAGCTCCGCTCTATCCTTCTACGCACACCATAACATGTATCCTTGCGTGCTGGTCGTAGAGCTGCCTTAACTCGTGTCACAACTTGCTCATTCAAGTCGCACTTCATGTCGGGAGCTCGTGCCAAGGACTGTAGGTCCTTACATCCTCCTCCACCTGAAGTCGTTGTCGTCCTCGACAACATACCATCCTAGTAGCCATCCACCAAGACCATCAACTGTCTCATCCTTGGTCCATGATATCAACTCCTCCACATACTGCAAACATCCCTGCAACATATGTAGAACTTCCATCTCCATCATGTGTTGTCCCATCCTGTGAACTGTCCTCCTTTTCTGCCTGATGCCAACATCTCTCCGTGCACTTCCGGACCCCATGTTTGAACTAGTTGGGTAGCTAATCCAACTGTCACACTCAAGCCATGAGAGTGAACATCCTTATGCCTTCACCAGTCTATCTCGGATTCTGCCACATCCTGGACTCACCAAGAATCTCACCCATGCTCAGGTCCATAGAAACTCCATCCCATCTACAACATGTCATGATGCTTGATGCCAATCCATCCCTGCATCATCTACCATACCTGCTCAATCTGCCTTTAAGGACTCACTGCCATGAGCAGCTAACAATGAGCCCCATCTTCTATGTCATCTAAGAAGATGTGGAGGGAGTAGAGCCTGAAGGCTCACCCTCACTAATCAACTCAATCCATCTGTCAGGATTCTCTATCTCCATCCTCTGTAGATAAGTGACCCGATCCTCCTCTCGGACATTCGACCTCACATAAGCCTCATCATCATCATCATCATCCTCAACCACTTCTAGCCTTCTTGACAAATCCAAGATACTATCAGAAAGTGTTTTGATGATCAATGACTGCTCGGTAAGCTTTGTCTCAACCATAGACAATCGCTTACTCATATTTTCCATTCACTTCTCATCCTCCATTTGCATCACTGCCAACTTACAATAAAGCTTTGTCACTCCAATGGTTGGAACACCAATGGGTACATCTTCCCTTCCATCGTAAATGTACAACTTCTTCAAATGTGGAACAATCATAGCATCAAATTGTTATAAGAATTCCATCCCCAGCACAGCTTCATAGTCATCAATTCGCACTATAGTGAAGTCGACTTTCCCTGTCCACTCACCTAGTGTTGTGTCTACTTTTTCAGCTACACCAAGAACCGAATCAGGAGGAGAATTCACCGTCTTCATTTGTGCCTTCACTGGTACAAACTTTAGCCCAATTCTTCTCGCAGTATCTTCACCCATGAAGTTGTAAGTAGCCCCACTATCCACCATACTGAGTATATCAGCGCCCCTAATCTTCATCCGAACATACTCCAAATTGTTCCTCTCAAGATCCCTCAGAGAGACCACCTCTATAGCAGCAGTAGCTCCAAGTATCTGCATCATCCCCACATAAGCTTCTTCATTCTTCGCATTAGACTATGCAATCGTAACCACTTTCAGACAATTCTTCACCGTATGTGGTTCAGCACAGATCCAACACTTCAAGGCTTTCTTCGTCTTCGACTTATCATCCGATTTCGAAGCATCATCCTTCTTCTTTTCTTTCGACTTATCGGACTTATTCTTCCTATCATCAGAAGTCTCATCATAATGCTCCACCAACCTATCCACAGTAGCAAAAGCTTCCTCAAGTGTCTTGATTTTCTGCCTCTTCACTTCATTGTGTGCCCAAGGTTTCAATCCAATAATAGAGTTGAACACCTTGTCCCTCTCCGCCATGTCAGGAAGTTCTAGAACCGCACTTGTAAACTCCTGATGATATGTCTGTAGGTTCCCTGTCTGCTTTATGAACTTTATCTTCATCCTTGCTTCCCACGTTTCATCCTAAGGATTGAAATGGGTCTGCAAAGATTTCTTCATCTCATCCCACGAAGTAATGTCACCAGCACTGCCATTGGCAATCTGATCCATCCTCCTTCGCCACCACATCTTAGCATCCTTTGTTAAGAACTGAGCAGCTACCTTCACCTTTGTCTCATCATCAGATAGACCCAAGCATTCCAAGTATTGCTCCATGTCCCATAGAAAGTTGCCAAGAGTCTTTGCACTCCTTGTACCATCATAAGATTCTGGTTCCTTGACTTTCACATGAGGCACTCCTCCACCTGAGTTATGCCTCACGGCCTTCTTCAACACCGCGATCTCATCTCTGGCTTCGTCAAGAGATTTCTGCAAGTCCACGATCTCTGCCAAGCCTCGATCTCTTGCCTCTTCAATCTCCTTGACCCTTACTTCAAGTTGTGTACACATAAGATCAGTGTACTCGTGTTGAGTCCGGAGTTCCTCGAGCTCTTCCCTCATCTTCGAATTGGCCTCTTGATCTTTCTCGACCAAGTCCATCTTCTTAGTCCAGTAAGCCTCTAAGTCTTCCATATTTTCCAACACTTTTTCAATAAATGCCATAGTAACATCCTTCGCATCGTGACTAGACCCAACCTGAGATTCAGCTACCATTGCTAATAGCTTCCTTCTTCTTTTCGATCTAGTTTCCACCATCCAACAGCTTCACCAAGTTGCCTGCAACCATGAACCAGTCCTTGTTCCACCTGTATGTGAAACAACTCCCTTCACTTGCAAGTACTTGCTTCACTGTCACCGACTTCCAAGTGTGTATACACCTGTACTTCGTCACGAGCAACCTTGCTCTGATACCAACTGTCATGCCCCCAGGCTAGTGGTAGTCTTTCAATCGCGCTTGGCGAGGTGCGGCACCACCGAACATTTTCTTTTCACCAATACTTATGTTCGTGGACTACATCTAACCACTTATCTTACTTAGTTTGTGTTTCACAACCAAGTATTATTAATGTTTCCTTTATATCAATGAACACCCATACACATTCATTATCATCAACAATTATAAACGAAAAACACAATTGCACAGTATAAAGGGAGGGGCAACTCCCTGAACAATGAGTCTACCCGAATAATATATTATACAATTTTACAACAATTACAATGCTTTACAAGTATACTTGGAAACACCAAGTTTCATACTTAGCCAATTTTACATCATCATCACACCTCCGTGTGATAGCCAGGATTCCCTTGCCCAAGTCGGGCGGACGTGCCCTCACACGAGCTGCCAACCAAACTTCACAACCGAACCTTGTCTTTGTGCACGACGGGCAGGTGACTCCACCAAGTCACCAATACACCCTTTATTTACCTCCGCACAGTGGGCAGGCGACTTCACCCAAGTCCCCTTCTCCACCTCCACATTTTCCTTCACACGACGGGCGGGCACTCACCCAAGCTGCCCAAGAACCCGTGCCAAGTCTTCGCACAACCAGGCACCTATGTCTTCACCCGTGCACGCCTTGCACAACCAGGCGCCCATGCCTTCACCCGTGCATGCCCTACTTCGACCGGCAGGTGCTCCTCGCCCTACGCCTTCGTTCAGACTTGTGCCTTCAAACGACCTACCCAAGACTTGGGCGCATAACAACCTGCGCCTTCTCCTTGCTGTAGCCCTTTTCTACGCACCTCTTCCTTGAAGACTCGCTTGTCGAATGATCATCTTTTCGCTCCAAACCATCGCTATATATATATGAGTGGAAGGGTGAGTCGAGTTGCCCAAGCCGACTCGTCCTCCACATGTTTACACACCCCTATACTTCACAACCGCCTTCAAAACGCATGTCGGCCGTGCTCCAAGTGTGGGTCGGCCCGTGGGCAATCTAACCATGCTCCCACGCCTATAAAAACCTCCGCTCTATCCTTCTACGCACACCATAACATGTCTCCTCGCACGCTGGTCGTAGAGCTGCCTTAACTCGTGTCACAACTTGCTCGTTCAAGTCGCACTTCATGTCGGGAGCTCGTGCAAAGCACTGCAGGTCCTTACACCATTCATTCTTATTATGCAGACAAGGGTTTTGTTGGCCTTGATAGGCATATGATATTATGGGATGTGATTGATAATCGGTGGATAGGGGTGCTTCATTGACCCATTCTTGCAACAACACTCTTCCTTAACCCCGCATTTTCATACAAATGCGGCTTTGATTTTGATGGCGAGGTGATAGAAGGCCTCCATTCCTATATTCATAGGTCCATGGTACCTGACTCTGAGCTTCACAACAAAATCAATCGCGAGATACAGTTTTATCGGGATTGTATTGGCCTATTTGGCTTTGATGATGCTATTAGGGAAAGGACCCTCTTCATGCCATGTAAGTGACAAGTCATCACTCATTAGAAATTATAATTTTTAATTTAGAATTTCCTTACTTATAATTCTATTTTTTTAAAATTCAATTATGTTATTTGAAAGTTTAATTATGTTTTAAGTTTTTGAATTTTTTTTATTTCTTTATTTTGTTGTAGATATTTAGTGATGAAACTATGGTGCAGGGGCACCAAATTTGCAGAAATTGGCCATAAGAATCTTGAGTCAATCCTGTAGCTCTTCAAGGTGTGAGCACAATTGGAGTGTATTTAAGAAAATACATGCAAAAAAGCGCAACAGGTATAACTTTGAGCTCTAGCCTTCAATTGAGCAATTACACTTATTGTAATTTTTAATTTTTAATTTATGATCTTCAAGAATCAAGAGTCAAGACTCATTAGTTTTTTTAACACTCTTACAGGTTGGAGTTCACACGCTTCAATGATTTAGTGCATGTGCATTACAACATCCGACTTCGAGTGAGGCAAATGCACCAATGGATCCAGATGCCATTTCCTTAGACAATATTGATGTACTGTTTTAGTGGAGGGTGGAGTCTGAGGAGCCCATCTTGGAGGAGTCACCTTCATGGTTAGAGCCAGATGATCCATTAGAATAGGAGCAGCAAGAGGAGGAGGAGGAGGAGGACACTGTGGGAGCATCAACATCAACACCATCTACTATAGATATAGGAGTGCACAGCTCCATACCTAGCACTCATTATTTGACATTAGGTGCAGAGGCAGGCCAGGCAAACAACCCACCATGTTTACCCGTAAAAGGGGGAGAGAGTAGTGATTTCAGATAGATAGCTGCTAGTTTTTTTTTTTTTGCTACATACAACTCATGATGATGAGATAATTTTATATGTGATGTTATTTTGTATTGGCTCTCCACATTTGAGTCCGTGATTGGACAATTATTAGGGATCAACAAGATTTGGTATCACCTTTGATGTATCATTTCTATTTGACATCATATATATCACTGCTTTCTTCATATTTATGTGCCAATGTATTTATTTCATGTTGTTATTGCTTTATATGTTTAAAAATATGAAAAAAAATTAATATATTATGCATTTTTTATGCTCGCCGATATTTGCTGATATTGCCGATAAAATGTTTTCTAGACCCTCGCCGATATTTTGCTGATACCGATATTTTCAACACTGGTTTTTCCGATTCCAGTGCCCTAGACATGCAAAATGTACACACTCATTCTTTCTTAACTTCTTTAGGCCTTTTCCATTGTCCTGTTTCATACCAAAATTAATGCGAATTAATTTTTAATTAAATGATCTCAACGAAATAAATTGGAGAAAATTATTCTCGTATCGAAATAAATTGGAGAAAATTATTCTCGTATCGTGCTTATTTAGACTATAAAATAAGTGCGAGTATAGTATTCAATATCTCCGTGCATCCACTCATTGTTGAACTATTAGGCCTTCCATCTTTACAACTAAAGCGAAAATATAACCCTTGTACAAAAATATAGCAATACCATCAAAGTGCATCTCGACAACGAGGAACACAATACAAGTGATATTATGCCCAAATAAAATTCCAGCAATGGTGTTCTTCCAACTCTTAAAACATATATTCAACATGTAACAACTTCATATTGACTTCAATACACAGATTAAGCAGACAGATCCCTGTGTTTTACCTGAGCACCCAACAATGCCAACCTCGATTCCCTTCGATCTGCTTGAAATTGTGAAAAGCATAGCGTGTGCCATTGTCTCGTAATTGCAGGCTCATAATACGTACAAACACCATTTAATTCAAAGTTCCATAAAACAAACATATTTCTGGAAGTGTTTGGAGTCTTGCGTGGTAAATTATTTTTATATGTTTTGAACTAATTATCACAACCCATTTTTAAGAGATCAATTCAAAATTCGTCCGTTGATTCTTCAAAATGGCCAGGATACTTAACCCGAAACATCGATAAAAATAATTTACTGCGAAAGACTCCAAACACTTTCCAATACAAACCTGCGAGAACACAAGAACACCAAACATACCTCTGTCCAAAACTGTGAAGATATATTGCTGAATCAATGTCTCTGTTTTAAGTTCTGGTCAATGAAAATTTTGTGAGATTATACTTTGCCAGCTTCGAACCAGATCCCCATTCTCTACTAGTGATTTTAATGTAGATTGATTCCTGCCATCCATTCCACAGAAACTTTGTTCTATTCACAGTAAACAATGTCTCCTCCAATAGCAATATGTTCCTCCAACAACATTCAATGACTGCAATTTCCAATGGGTAGTACAGAAAATTCTCAGCCGATTTCAACTATGCCACACAACGACTTAGATGCTTTTCAACAAGTAAAAAACACACATAGATTTACAAGAAATCATTCCTCACATATCTATAATCCACACTCTGATACCAAAAACTGATGCCAATACTCCATGGCAGGGCACGGTCATGGATGAGGGAAACCCTAATTTTACATGCTCCATCCCCAAATCCACATTGCACTCACAAAGATATTATATTCTCAACAATCGAGACACTTGCCTCACATCCAATATTTGACTTGCCTGCTACGCTGACCCTGCAACCACTTTGGCTGTTCCTCGACTCTCTGTAACGATAATTCGGCCTTTTTTTTTTCCGAATCAGTCAAATGCCGAACTCCAACGATTATCACTGATAACATAGATGAGTTTGCAGGCTCTAATCGTTGGCTAGTTCTGCAATGATGAGTCCTTTCAATTGCTTCGGTCTGCTTCGCTTCACCATTCTTCCTGCACAACTACGCAGAATGAATACACACAGAAGACCCCAAATTTTACAATATCATTTATAGAACATAAATAGAAAAACTCAACCCACAGAAATGAGGCAAAAGAGTGATGGAAGATGTTCACATGAACTATTTTCCAGTCTAGCATGATTACATGAGTTAGTATTATGGGAATTTCATTGCCTTGGCCTCTCCCTTACTATGTAGGCTTACAATGTATATATACATTCAATACTAATAATTGAGTTTGTTTCATGTCTTAAACTAACTCTTAAGATCACTTAGATCCATGAATTCTACTAACAAGGCACATTCGTTACATACCAACTCACTGAAGTGACTTTATGATCTAATGAGTCAATTTACTTATTCCAAAACTTTGAATAGGTGTCTACGACTCCTCTAGAAATCATTTAATAATTTAGGACATTACAAATGATTACATATTTATGGAACCCACTCCCTTAGTAAATGTCAAGACCTAGGTCTAGCCAACAAGATTTATTTGAGAAAACATGATTTTGCATCAGTAAACATGTGGATGCTAAGAGGAGGCCAATCATGGTTGTTACTAAAAGGCAGCAACCAATAATTTGGGAATCAACATTAAGTAGTTTCACAAGCTCCATCACCAAAAGGCTTTGGTGGTTAAGCCATTCAGAAATAACTTAGGCTAGTGTCAAGAAGTGCTCATCATTCCTAGGTTAGGATAGATAATAGTTTCTTTCTCGCTCTTGTCTCCCCTACACCTACCTATCTATCACATTAGTGGCAAGGCCTACTATCACCTTTTTGAGAACTTGTTGAAGCAAGATGTGAGGGGCCAAGGTGAGGCTAGGAAATAGCTCATTCCTTACTTTTTTCTCTCCAACACATGTCTATCAAATTAGTGGCAAGGCCTACTATCACCTTTGTGAGAACTTGTCGAAGAAAAATGTGAGGGTCTATATGGCTCTCTTCTCATGTTACAAGAGGATCCACCCCAAAATTATAGAAGTTGCTAGAGATAGTACACCTCCATTCTTAATTTTCATAGCTATACCAAAAGTTACAAGACATGCTAGCACAAGTTGGTGAGATATTCATATCATGAAAAGCTTTGAGGTGGGACTATTTAATTAATAGCAACATCACTATGTTTCTTTCATATCCAATATAAATTTTTGACACTAATACAAATCCAAGTACAATGGAACTCAATAGCCCAAGGAAATACTTTCCTAATAATGTACCTCTTTAAGAAATGAGGTAGGGAGGTATTGTTGACATAAAGACTAGTCCCATGCCTACACAAGTTTGATTAGCAGATAGAACTAAAATTTATTAGGCCCCGCACTCTTTGCTCATCCACACAAAGAATAATGTGGATTTGACACTCCAAAATAAAATAACCTCTTTACCCATAAACATACCTCCATTAAACACCATCCAATTTTTTTTTCTAAAATACTTAAATTGATCTAAATACAACAATAATGATATATATATATATGAAATTACCAATCACTAGATCTTATTTAATGAACAACTTTATATACAATCCCTTATATCTTAGATTTAGTTTGTACTTGGATAAATTCATGGGTTTCCCTCATTTCCAATCTAACCACCTGGTTGGAGGCATTGGAAGGCCTGTTAACATAATATCATCGATATCAAGCCCATGAATACGTTCCACAGTGTATTTATTAGTGCTATCCAAACTAAATATTTGGATAAGCTTAGCCCAAGGAATCCAATTTCATGACAGCTTATCACGAACAAATAACCTTTATTATAGAGCCTCAAGGCTGAGAACAAGGAATAAATAATCAAAGGCTTTCCTTCAAGCTTTAAAGGTAGTGACCACCCAATACAATGTGTGTAGTGAACATGATGCTAGTGTAAAGAGACAAAGCCCTTTAGGAAAGAAGGGATTAATAACCTCTCGAGCTTTCCAAATTCTCTATGCGACAAAAGTACCAATAACTCTAATAAGAGAAGGGACAATAAAAAGGTGGAGAGAGACTAGCCACCAATATATCTTTCCAAGTATTTTTTTGTCAAAGAGGAGCTATAATAGTATTGATTTAGAGTATTATACTCGTGTACGGATTATATAAATTTTTCCTGGTCTACAATTGAATATTTGTTTACAAATCAAAGTTAAGTTCTTCCATTTTTCGTTATTCGAAAACTAGGATTGATTTTATGTACAATTATGCACTTTCTATTATTGAGGAACATCTAAGGATGGTGGTCACTTCATGAAAATGCGCATTGGTCTCCATAGGAACATAAAGTGCTACAAGTTCTTCCTGCATTGGTCTGCATAGGAACATAAAGTGTTACAAGTTCTTCCTATTGTTGTTTACATTGTTCTATACAGGGTAATTTATTTTTTAGGAAACATTTTGAATACATTTGTTTTTATTATTTATTTCAATTTTTTTTTTATTGATTTATTATTTATTATGATTTTTTTCTAGTCACTTTAACTTGTTTATAATTCTAATTTAAGTTGTATAATAATTATTAATGATTGTTTTTATTGTTAATTAACGACTAAGTTATAATAGGTTTTTTCACTATTAAAAACTAAAAATATAATTCTAGGTTATTGACACAAGCTCTGATACAAGTACAAGTTAATGTAATATCTATGCAAGACAATTTAATCATTAATTGTGATTTTTATGGATGACTTGTTTTCAAGGTGTGTCTCTAAATTTTAATCCTTAAAAGGTAACCTCATTAGAATAGTTGCGATATATATTAAAAACATATGATTGAATATTGACATGGATAGATATTTCTTGTGAACATAATTTACATTTATTTGATTTTGGTATTTGGGCATGCTAAGAATGAGATTCTATGCAAAAGAAAAGAAAAGAAAAGAAAGAATAGGAAATAAAATTAAATAATAATAATAATAATCTCAAGATGAAAATATTATAACTAATTCAATGGATCTCTACCTTCTCTACAATTATGCAAGCTAGCAACATTTCTTTATTGAAAAAGGATTTTGGAATGGATCATGTTTACTATCCCATTTTACATACACTTTATAGAGTCCATATTTTACATTTTAATACTCGCATGCATCTACCCACCAGAAGTGTCATGGTGTGGCCTACTCTTGTATCATTTCCACGCATTACCTAGCTTATTATGACTCAATAACCTTTCATCCTTCATTATGAAGGCTCTCCTATGTTGTATCACTCTCCCTTGGGTTGACTTTCCTTAATGTATATGTACAACCTCTTGGGATGTTTAGAATTTAGGCTCTTTGCCTCTCGCCTTGGGTCATAGATTTTACCTTATTAAATCATTTGGAGTACTTTCCAGCTATTTCAATTAGTTTTAGGAATCTAAGGTCCTTATTTGGCACATAATTGATTAGGATGCCTCATCTTGGGTCCTTAAAGACCTAAGTCTAGGTTAGATCACTTAATTTGAGCTTTATTAATCCAAACATTCCTTAACCCTTACAAGTGAACTGTGACATTTTGACATCATATCATCATTGTCAGTTGCAGCATTTGAAAGAGAGTGTTAAATTAGGGGAAAATGCATATCATACATGATAAAAAAAGAATGACCTTAATTAAAACCCACTGTACAACTCTTCCATATGAAACACTTTTTCT
The DNA here is from genome assembly GCA_031772625.1 of Pinus tabuliformis. Lineage (NCBI taxonomy): Eukaryota > Viridiplantae > Streptophyta > Pinopsida > Pinales > Pinaceae > Pinus > Pinus tabuliformis. Next base: position 979,184,011 of record CM062816.1, on the reverse strand, counting down.
AACAATTAACTTAACATTCACTTATGCCTTGAATTCATTTCTTTTCATATATGTGCATTGTGTGTGTGTGTATGTGTCTGCACACCTCTTTGTAAATATAATTGGAATACTATATCTTTGAAAGCCTATCCTCAAGAACATTATGGTGTCGACTCCAATTCTTAACCTTGCTTTCTAATACTTCTTCCATGCTCTTTGGATGCTTGTTCATTTCCTCTCCACCAACTCCACATGCTTGTTTTCCTTTTGGTTTAGTTTATCCTTTGAAGACTTGTTGTTTTTTCCTAAGGTGTTCCCATTGGTTTAGTGCCTTCTAACACCATGAATAATTAAATCTTACCTCAATGGAAGTTCCCTCGTATCTAGGGAAAGATAAATACCACCTTTCTAAATTAAATTTGGGTCACCATATAACACTTATTATTTGATCATTTATATGGTAGATCTATATGTTTTTGTTATATTGTATTAGATATAGATGTGTGTGTCCGAGAGGGGGCAGGGGGCGGAGAGGGTCCACACCTCTTTGTAAATATTATTGGAATATTCTATCTTTTAAAACTTGTCCTCAAGAACATTATGGGATTGACCCCAATTCTCAATATTGCTTTCTAATACCTCTTCTATGCTCTTGGGATGCTTGCTCATTTCCTCTCTACCACCTCCATATGTGTGTTTTCCTTTTGGTTTAGTTTCTCCTTTGATGCCTTGTTGTTTTTTCCTAGGGTGTTCCCATTGGTTCAATGCCTTCTAACACCATGTAAAATTAAATCTTTCCTCAATGGAAGTTCCCTCATATCTAGGGAAAGATAGATACCACCATTCTAAATTAAATTTGGCTCACCATATAACACTCATTATTTGATCATTTATATGGTAGATCTATATGTTTTTGTTATATTTTATTAGATATAGATGCATGTGTGTGTGTGTGTTGTCCACACCACTTTGTAAATATGATTTCTATCTTTAAAAACCAATCCTCAATAACATTATAGGATTGACCCCAATTCTTGATATTTCATTCTAATACCCCTTCCACACTCTTGGGATGCTTGTTTATTTCCTCTCTACCACCTCCAAATGCTTGTTTTCCTTTTGGTTTAGTTTCTCCTTTTTGTTGCTTTTTCCTAGGTTGTTCCCATTGGTTCAATGCCTTCTAACACCATGTACAATTACACCTTACCTCAATGGAAGTTTCCTCATATCTAGGGAAAAATGGATACCACCTTTTTGAAAAACAGGGGTCACCATATAACACTCACTATTTGATCATTTATATGGTAGATCTATATGTTTTTGTTATAATGTATTAGAGATTGGAACCATGTTTGTTTTGTATAATGATGTAATAACATGTACAATTTTTTTAGAGTAGATAATCCCTCACTCAATGGTCAATAGCATTCTCTCATCTTTAACCCCAAGTAGGTTCAACTCACACAACATCATTCTTTCAAGTGAGTTCCTTCATTTTTCATGTCTCTTTCATATTCTCTAACATTTAGTTTAATTAGCTCACCAAAGGAGATCAATAAATTAACCCTAGTCTATTTGATCTACTTTATTATTTTTTTGTTATAATCTACTTGTTACAAGAACTTCATTTTTTTGTTCTAAGCTACTTGTTATAAGAAACATTCATTTCTTAGTGAAAAGACAAATAGTACATCAAATGATTTTATCATGTGTGGTTTGGTGAACAATTTGTTGCCCCAGTTGCATGGGTTCAAGTCTCCAAAGACATGTAATTGGCCCATTTGTGGCATTTATGAAATAGTTGTGTCTAATGTAATAATGACAACTAATCTGTCTAAGTTACCAATTCTCTATAAATTCTCGTTTTAGTCAAAAATAAAGAAAAAAATCACAAATAGTACAGGGATGTCAACATTAGGGAAGGTCAAGAATAATGGCTATGATTTACTATAACAATTACTAAATTCACAAGATGTTGTTGGAATGCTTCCAAAATCTATCCAAAAGAATATCCTAGATTATGAATAGGTTTCATTCAAGTGCAACATTTGTCATATTTATGGACTTTTTCCAAAATCTATCCAAAACCACAATAGGAGAAATATTCATCAAAGAAAAAGACAGGAGAATACCCCACGTTCAATATGGTATCAAACAGGGGTAATAATTCTTAGTGTCAAAGGTTGTTTTTTTAAATGGAATCCCAACAGGGCTTTCCCTCAAGAAATAATCAATTTGAAGTTCTTGGGATTCTAGAAGGTTTAGTAAATCCAAAAGATTTGGAGAAAGAACCTAAAAATGAAGAAATAGAACCCAACCTTGGATCAACATTTCATGATAATCGCATATATCCATCCTTGAGGACCTTGATACAATTGCTTGTATAGAAAAGGAAGCAAAGGATGAAAAGGAGGAAAAAGAGGATGTATAGGAAATGGAGGAGGAAGAATAGGAGGTAGAGAAAATATAGAAGGTATAAGAGGATGAAAAATATAAGAACTAGATCTAGTAACAAAGGATTAAACTAAACCTTCTAAATCCTTTGTTGAAATTCTAAAGAAAACACCAAATCCCTACCCTATCCTCATAAGGGGAAGGAAATTCAATCAGGATTGGAGAACTTACGAGGGAGAAAATAAAATCCCTTCAACATTTTATACATTTATGGAGCTTAGCTTTGGAAAGGGAGTGACTATAATTAGCAAGTTATAGCTATGTTTTGTTTTTGCAATTGATAAGAATCTACCCTTGTTTTCAAGAATTAGGAAAGAAATCCTTTGTAAGAAAATTCTCTTTCACTCTTTGAATTCCTAGAGGGGAGAAAGAAAAATGTGCAAAACTATAAGATCGATAAAATCTTAATAAGAATCGTTGTATGTTTGATGTCAGCTATGTTTCAACTTTTTTTAATATAAATGTTTCTTAGTTTTGATATTAAAAATAAACCAACCTAGATCCATCTTAACCTCAAATCTATCAAGCAACGAGAGGGATTAAATCTCTCAAGGTACAAACCTCTTTTTTTATTGCAAAACTTAAGGAAATGTTTGCACCTAGATATATTTGATCCATCTTGGCATTTGATAGATCTAGGTTAAGATGGATCTAGGCTATTTTTAGTTGTGCATAGTCACACAAAATTTGTTTAACGTCTAATTATTCTGATCATTTTAAATGTATTAAATATGTTTAAGATTAATTTGGTCATTTTGATTTTAAATTTACTAAGTTACCTCAGTATTTTGAGATGCGAGAGACTATTAATAACTTGAATGATGAAAATGATGAAATAAAAAAGTTGAAGGCAAAGTGATAATGTAATAGTGTTGAATGATAGAAAATGTGAGTAATAAGAATGTAGTCAATTACAAATGGTATTCATTTTTAAAACTATTTTCTTCTACCATTCATATTGTCACACCTGTTAGTTTTGCCATCTTTTCATATCTATCATATGAAAAAGGAAGTTGAAATCATACACCATTTAATTATTTAACTCAAACTATTGTAGTACATTCCATACATTTTCTCTCTTGCTCTCCAATATTTATAGTAGCTTTCTCCAATGTCAATAATTGTGACTTACAAAGTGTTAAACCATAAGTAATTTTCATGGTAGTTTTTTTCTATTGCCTTGTTTGAATTCAAAGTGGCTAACAATGCTGAGTGATGGAAAATGGGAATAATAAGAATGTAGTCAATTACAATTTTTTTACAATTTCAAGAAGCAAACATTTCAGGTAATTGAACATTTTATTTAAGATGAAAATTTAGGTATTTTATTTATGGTTGAATTACTGTAACAAATAAATTAATGCACGTCATCAATAATTTGTTTGTACTTACACTGAAATCAATGCACACTATTAATCTAATTACTTTGAAATTAATATACATCATAAATGTAGTTACATCAAATTAGAAATCAACATCTACACTAAAATCAATGCATCTAGTGCAAGCAATCAAATAGGATTAGAAATCATCATATACAATGAAATAAATGCATCTAATGCAAGAAATCAAATAGGATTAGAAATCAACATATACTCTCAAATCAATGCATCTAGTGCAAACAATCAAATAGGATTAGAAATCAACATCTACATTGAAATCAATGCATCTAGTGCAAGCAATGAAATAGGATTAGAAATCAACATCTACATTGAAATAAATGCATTAGTGAAAGCAACCAAATGGGATTAGTAATCAACAACTACACTGAAATCCATGCATCTAGTGCAATCAATCAAATATTATTAGGAATAAACATCTACATTGAAATCAATGCATTTACTTCAGTGAAAAACCAAAATATTCATGGCTTTCTAAATCTAACATTTTTTACCTTTTGTAAAAGCTTTACTTCCTCTTCATTGATGGTTAATAATGTTCAATATTATATAATACTATATAATATTTGTATTTTTCTTTGTGTGTCTCTTTCTTCTTCCCTTTTTCTCTCCCCTCCATATTTATGTCTATATCCCTCCCTCTCTCCTTCTCTCTCTCCCTCTCCCCTTCCCCAACCCCCCCGCCCCCTCTCTTCCTATTTACCCCTGATATCTATATGTATAACTCCCTCCATCTCTCATTCTTTGTCTCTTTATCTCACCCAAAAACATACTCTCTCTCTCTCTCTCTCTCTCTCTCTCTCGATATATATATATATATATATATATATCCCTCCCTATCTCTTTCTCTCTCTCCCATTCTCTCCCTCTTCCCCTTCTCAACCTCCCTCCCTCTCTCTCCTCTCCTTCTCTCTCTCTTCCCTCCTTCTCTCCTCTCTCACTCACACTCTCTCTATCTTTCCATTGCCATTTCCTATCTCTCCCCACCTCTCTCTCTCTCTCTCTAAGTCTTTGTTCTTACCTCTCTCTCCCTTTCTCTCCCACTTCCCTCTGCCTCTCCCCCCATCACTCTCTCTCTCTCTCTACCCCTCTATACCCTCCAAATCTATCACTATATCCCTCCCTCTCTCCTTCCCTCTCTCACCCTCTCTCCCCCATCCATCTCTATGTCTCCCTCTCCCTCTCTTCTCATTCTCTTTGTTTTCCCTCCTCTCCTCTCTCCCTAACTCTCTCTCTGCATCTCTCCTAGCTTGTCACTCTCTTTCTCTCTACCTCTATCTCTCTATGTCTTTGTTCTTACCTCCCTATCTCTCCCTCTCCAACTCCTTCTCCCCCTTCCCCCCCCTCTCTCTCTTCGCCCCTATTTCACCCTTCATCCATATGATTGAGAATTATCACTCTATGTAATCAATGATATATGTAAGATATAATATTTTTTTTTTTTTTGTTTTTTTTTTTTTAAATTGTGAAACGAGTTATGATTTTTGGGCATGCAGTATTGATAAGTCATGATATTGGCCCATGGTATTTTAGCAAAACATATTTACAAGTTAAGAATATCCATGGTAAAGTTGGAGTGAATATCCATAGTTAAGAATCTTGTTATAACTTATATTGTAGTATTAAGTTTTTTTGTGCTTATTAATTAAATTTAAATATGGTTATGGCATCATTATTTGTCCACTATGAGTTTAATATTTACCAATGTAAATTGTAATGTTTAACTTTGAAAAAAAAATCAATATTATTAAAAAACTAATTTTCAAATATTCCATTGGACCATAACAACGTCTTATTGGAGCCTTTGCACTGCCATGTGGATACTTGTCTTACATATTTTATGGATATGGTTGCAATATTAATGCATGATTTTTAGATATTTGTGTAGTGAGTTTTTATTTTTAAGTTTTGTAGGAAAATCATCCAAAAATAAAATCCTTGAAAATGGATTATACTTAGGAAAATAATATATTTACCATCAACTACTTCCCACGATAATTTAAGCAAGTCTTTGCATACAAAATGGATATGAATAAGATGTAAATAAATATACTTACCAGAGTTACTTCCCACTATTATTTATGTTTTCAACACTTATGTAGTAGTAAAACTATAAATGTGTAGACTTACTAGTGGTTACTACCCATCAAAATTTATGCAAATTCTTTTTCGAACAAACAATTTACTTATCCAATTCACATCTCAATATATTAGTCCCTCCAAAGAAAGAGTATATGATGATTTTTCTATGGATCACTATTAATTTATCATTGACCAATGTAAATTATAATCATTTATGCAATTTTTCCTAGAGCACAATTTCTAACTTGAGTTGGAGGGACTAGGCTGCCCTGCAAAACAAAATTACAATATAAATTTTTTTTTTTTTATTATTTTTAACTTTTTATTATTAATTGAGCCAACATCTCCACCATAATATGCTCTATATTACTTTTAACCTTTTATTATTTTTTAATTGAGCCACCATATAAATGTTAAATGTTAATTGTTTACAAACATTTAATCCTACACATCTCCCCTTACAAATAAATAAGTAAAAAATTAACCTCTTCTACTATGTATCATATTTGTCAATAATTCCTAATTTTATTTTGCAAAATTTAAAACAAACACAAAGGAATAATAATAATAATAATAGCATATTTTAATATATTTATAAGAGCTTTGGCAATGGTTTAAGAAACAATGAATGTAAAAGTTGGAATCAAAAGTTAAAGGGCATCTATCAAAATAAATTTTCATGTCAAAAGATTTTTTTTAGTAGAAAAATGCATCCACCACAAAATATGTACATATTCTTTAAAATGTACAAGGAAAAAGTTGTAGATATTTTCAAGACCTTTTCCACTAGTATAAATAGTGCCTAGATTCGATTTTAGAATAAGAATTTATGGCAAAAATACTAAATGATTCCCTTTTTCTCTTCTTTAAAATACATATTGAGCTTCATAATTTCTTACTATCAAATTATCCTCATTACAAATCCTAATTAAACTAATGTAAATAACTTTTTTCTTCCTTTCTCTTCCCGTCCTAGAATTTATTCAAGCCCCCCTACAACCAAATACCAGCTCCAATTTTTCATCCTTCCTTATAAGAGTATGATGCCTCTTTTTTTTTTTTTGTAAATATAACATTGTATTACTATTGAAAACCAAGGGATTAACATGGGAGCTTGCTTATGAAAATTGTCATGACTTTATGAGTCCCATTGTAACCAAAAATCCCTTTTCCGATCACCAAAAGGAGGGCCTTTTTAGACATAGATATAGACCCATAAAATAGGGTGTCACTTAAGTTAATCCATCTTCCTATCAACCTCCCTTTACAAAAATATATACTATGACTATAAACGAACATAATTATGTCACATACAACAAAATTAACAATTGAGTTATGACAACACTTAGATACTAGAACTGAAATTAAATTAGGCTAATTAAGGATAATGACTTTCTATCTTGGAGAGCCAGCATCATGGGAGTTATTTCCTAGTAAGGCTGAGTTAGCAGTGATGGTGTTGAGAGGAACTGCGTTGATGATTGTGTCCTCTTCCTCATGGCCATTGGATTCAGTATCAAAATCTGAAGCTATGTACCTTTCCACTCAAGTCGACCTTGCCATGTTGTCATCCAAGTTGTAGTGAATGTCCCTCATGATGCACTTAAGTTCTTCCTGGCCTACAAATATTTTGTAGTTATCGATTTGTTTATCCTTGATGACTATGCTTAAAAATGTCTCCATTTGTTAATGATAGGTGATGGAATGTACAAAGTGGATGCATCTCTTTCTGAATTTTCTAGGGTCCAATACCCATTTGAGACATCCTCCACTAATCTTAGAGTCAGAAAAATATTGGCGCTTACCAAATTCCTTGGCTTCCAACCTCAAGATTTCCTTACGAACCTCCAAGGGAGCAGCTTCAAAGAAGTTAAATTATGAAACTACAGTCAAATTCCACTTTGGAAATCTTATTTTATGGAGATGATGATTTCATTGAATTCTTTTTTTGGAGAGGACCAAAATCAACTAAAGATCATCAAATTTGGACAAGGGAAAGTGTACTTATGAAGAAAATCCCACATATTCACATTTGGACAGGTTGACCCTAATTGTAAATTGGTCACCCTTGGAAGCCTATAAATACAAGTGACCTCAAACTCATTTGGACATCACCAAGCATCTTCTTCCTCTCTTATTCATTGATTGGTTCGCACGGGTCTGAGGTGGGAACGACAAAATAAGTTCGCAAAGGTTTGAAATTACAGGGTATGAGGCTCGCATCAGTTTTAGGGTTTTTGTGTTACAGTCGCTAGCTTGTCACAGGAGAAATTAGACCACAGTCACTGGTTTGGAGGCTCAAGGGAGCAACTAGAAGCCTTTAGTCACTCTCATAGCTCCTCCTCCATCGACCGGGAAGTTTGACTGAAATTTACCATTGACCAAAGTTGATCGCAGTTGTCCGTAGAAAAGAAAAGTTGTCTATGATATATTATGATGCTGGAAACATATTTATAAATGTTATTGGGTTGTTTTGCTAGATGATACTGTATTGGGATCATTGTACTCTCTGGTGAACATTTTATGACAATCTAATAGAAGAGAATTTTAAAGGGTTTTCCCCCTTATGGGGTATTTCCATGGTCTTTAACCAAACCTAGTGTCTCTTGTTGATGTGTTGATTGTCTCCTTTGTCATTGTATTTATTTTTCTATATTCAATTACTATTGATGATTTAAAAGAATAATTGTTATTGGAAAATATTGCCAATTGAAACATTGAATTGGGCTAAAGTAATTGATACAACATAGAAAAATATGAAAATTTAACATCGAATCAAAGCTAAGGTGAAGGACAAGCCCAAAAGGAGACAAGAATTGAAGCAATATTCTTTGGGAAAGTTGAAGGAGCCAATCTATTGAAGTCAATATGTCTTCCTTCTTCAAGGAAAATGAGAATTTGGGTGACTCATCCAATTTTGCTGCATGGAAAGACACATTGGAAATCATAACTAATAACAATGATGTTTTGGAATACATTCAAGGAAAAGTATATGAGCCTATGGAGAATGATTCCATTGTTGCCAAGAACAAGTACAAGAAATGTGAGTTGAAAGAAAATCAAATTATAGCTGATGGTTTACCAGATAATTTACTTGCATATGTTGGAAATTTGAGGAAGTCGGACATGTATGATAAGATAGTTGGCATGTATGAAGTCAAAAATTTGAATGAAATAATCTCCTTGAAATATCAACTCAAAGACAGGAAGATGAACAAAGGAGAGTCTGTGCAATCCTACATAATGAGGATATATCATCTTAGAGATCAATCTCAAAGAGTTGGGAAATCTATGCCTGATCGGGAATTGATGATTGTGACTCTAAGAGGTCTCCCTCCTATTTGGGAAACCTTTATTACTACTATAAGAAACAACAATGTCCTCCCATCACTGGATGAAATTGTTTGAAACCTCACTAAATAAGAATCAAGGATGATATCAAGAAGAAGGATTCAAAAGCATGAAGAAGGAGATACCACTACATTCATCACTCATGACAAGAAGAAGAAGAAAGGAAAATTAGGTCCATCAAATTTAAGAAAGCCTCCTCCTCAAACTCCAAATAGAAATTAGGAATTATTGCACATTGAATCCTACAATTGTCATAATAAAGGCCACTATGCTCGAGATTGCCCTGAGAAGATAAATGGACCATGCTACAATACTAGAAGAAAAAACAACAGGTCCAATGATAGAAAAAAGAGAGATGACCGAAGGAATGATCACAATGGAAGAGATGAAAGAAGAAGAAGATATTCTCCAAGTGATCATGACGAATATCGTCATCCACAAAAGAAGTCAAGATTCGCCAGGTATGTAAGTAATGTTGCGAATTAATCTGAATATATTCTTATTTATGTCCTTACTAGTTCATCTCCTCTAGATTTGTGGGATAGTTGGTTGGTTGATAGTAGGGCCACTCATCACTTCTTTGGTTATAAGGAATTTCTCTCTAATTTGTTAGAGAGGTAGTCAAATTTGAAAATTATCCTTAGAGACAACTACACTCATCCTGTTAAAGGTTTTGGGTCTGTCAAATTTCATTTGAATTCTGGGGAATCTATTTTTCTCCATGATGTGATGTATCTTCTAGGATTGAAGAAGAATTTGGTATCAATATTCGATTTGGAAGACAAATGGATGGGGGTTTCATTCATCAAGGGAAAGGTTCTTACTTGGCTTGTTGGATCACCTATGAGAAGTGCGTTCACATTGGGATCAAGATATGAAGGACTGTATAGGCTTACTAGAAGACCTCTCCTAACATTGGTTCATGATACTAATCATCTAAGTGAGCTATGGCATCGAATATTGGCCCATCTACATTATTATGCTCTTTCTAAATTAGATAAATTGGTCTTAGGGATTCCCAAGGTTCAAGCCCATCATGATGGAGTATGTCTAGGTTGTGCCAGTGGAAAGAAGACAAGGGGACCATTCCCCTCTAGTGAGAAAAAGAGAAATGACATCCTCCATCTCCTTCATTCCGATATATGTGGTCTAATGCCTGCGCATTCTATTGGTGGCCATCTCTATTATATCACCTTCATTGATGATTTCTCAAGAAAGACATGGATATATTATTTGAAGAAAAAGGATGAAGCCTTCGCAATGTTCAAGGAGTTCAAAGTTTTGATCGAAAATAAAATAGGGAAGAAAGTCAAAATATTCAAGTCTAACAATGGTGGAGAGTACATATCAAAGAAGTTCATTTATTTTTTCAAGAAGGAAGGTATAATGAAAGAGACAATTGTGCTCTATACTCCCAAACAAAATCAAGTGGCTGAAGAAAGAGCAAATCAATTATAGAAGCTACCTGTGCCATGCTCCATGATCAAAAGTTGTCGAAGTTCCTTTGGGGAGAAGCAACAAATGTTGTTGCATATGTTCAAAATAGGGTACCTCATCAAGCATTAGACAACAATACCCCTGAAGAAGTATTCACAGGTGTCAAGCCCAATGTTTGTCATCTCTGTATCTTTGGCTGCCCCGTATACTTTCATGTGCCAAAGGACAAAAGAAACAAGTTGGAGGCCACTAGAAGAAAATGTACATTTGTTGGATATTGTGAAAATTCTAATTAATTTAGAATATATATATATTCCTATTCAAAGGAAGGTTGAAATTAGCAGGGATGTTACATTCGATGAAGATGTCACCCTTGGAAAAGCAAGGGACCTTCCTTTTCCTCCTCCTCTTAAGAAGAATGATGATATGGATATTTTAGATGGCCCTTCCATGCCTGAATCTGAGACAGATATTGTTGATGATCCTATGGAGCCCATGGATCCCTTATATCCTCCTCCATGTGATCCTCCCGCCAGGAAGGGGCCAATTTGACTTCAAGACACATTACAGGATGATGAGAGACAAGCTTTCCTTTGAAGATCATTTAGAGAAAGGAAGAATCCATGCAGGTACGAGGAATATGTTTCATCCATGAGCACTATGATTCAAGTTAAACCTCCCACATTCAAAGAAGTTGTAAAAGAATAGGTTTGGAAAGATGTTATGGCTAAAGAATATGAATCAATTATGAAGTATGATGTATGGGATGTTGTGCTGAGACTGAAGGGGAAAATGTGGTGACTTCAAAGTGTCTATTCAAGATCAAGCATGGAGTTGATGGTAGCATTGAGAAATACAAGGAAAGGTTTATGGCCTGAGGATTCTCCCAAAAATAGGGAGAAGGTTATGATGACATATTTGCACTTGTGGCTCGATATACAACCATTCATTTGATAATTTCCCTTGCTGCAAGTCAAGGATGGACCCTTCATTAGATGGACATGAAGGATGCATTACTTCATGGCATATTACAAAAGAAGTGTACGTTGAGCAGCCATAGAGATTTGAAGTAGAGGATCGAAAGACACATATTTGCAGGTTGAAGAAGACATTGTGTGGTTTGAAGCAAGCCTCCATAACATGGTACGACTGCATAAACAATAATTTGGTGAAGTTGGGATTCATAAGAAACAATGTTGATCCCAATCCCTACTTCAAGGTAGTCCAAGGTATGTCATTGATTTTGGTTTTATATGTTGACGATCTATTCTTGATAGGTCGTGAGCCCCTAATAATCGAGTGTAAGAGGGAGCTAGCCTCTGAATTCGAGATGAAGGACCTTGGACTCATGCAATACTTTCTTGTCCTTGAGGTGTGGCAAAGGCCTGGTGAGATTTTTCTTTCACAAGGAAAATATATTGTGAAGTTGTTGGAAATATTTGGAATGGAAGAATGCAAGTCACTACCCACATCGATGGAAATGAACTTCAAGAAGTTATGTGGAGAAGCTGCAGGACCCGATTTGGTGAATCCATCCAAGTATAGACAGTTGATTGGGCTATGAGGTTCCTAGTGAATACTCGTTTGGACATATGCTATGCAGTGAATACGTTGGGTCAATTCATGATCAAGCCTATCCATGCACATTGGATCGCTGCCAAACAAATTTTGAGATATTTGCATGGGACGATCACGCTTGGTCTGATATATTTTGTTGAAGATGTTTGACTTCATGGATACATCGATATTGACTGGGTAGGAAACATTGTCGATAGGAAGAGTAAATCCGGATGTTGTTTTAGCCTTGGATCTACCATGATATCTTGGATGATAAGGAAGCCTATGTACGTATCATTAAGTATCGCCGAGGAAAAATATATTGCCACTAGCATGGCTAGCTACGAAGCAATTTGGTTGAGGAAGCACTTTGGAGAGATATTTAAGTAGTTCCTAGACACTACAGTGATATATTGTGACAACATGCATGGGATCCGTCTGGTAGAGAATCTTGTATTTCATGACAAGTCCAAGCACATAGAGATTTGATATCACTTCATTTGAGACATGGTTTAGAGAGGAGCCATTATACTCCATCACATATCGACATATGAGTAGATTACATATATTCTCACCAAGGCTTTTCCGAAATGGGAGTTCTTGGTCTTCAAAGAGAAGATTGGATTGATGGATGTGACCCATCCTAATAAGGGGCATTGTTGATTGAGGACACTGAACCAACTATTCCCCCCTGTTTGAGCACCCAAGATGAGGAATTGAGATGGAGGGATCCTGGGGTTAAGGGATCTCTGGACAATAGGGTATCATCCCTCTCTATTACCTATAGGGTTGGAGATGTTTCTCCCCTATTTGGTTCTTTGTAGAGTATACCCCAATTGGAATCATACCCAGAAGTCGGGCTTGTTGGGATTGTCCCTCCCTGTCTAGCCAACGCGTTGAGGAGGCTTGGGGCATGTGATCCTTACCTTTTGGTAAGTCGGGTATCTAGCCCAAGCTCAGATTATGATGCAGGTGTTCTACCACATGACTCTTGAGGGTCATTTTTAGGAATATCAGTAGGCAATAGGATGGGTTGAGATATGCTCCCCTATATCACATATTGTTCGTTATGGGGTTAGATATATTTAGCTCCCCCATGAGATTCCGGGTTGAGATGTACTCCCCAATGTGGTTTCATACTGAGATATTCTCTCTGACGATGTAGAGGGTGGTATATTTAGATCCTCGATGATTATTCTTCTTTAGATTCGAGAATGTTTTAGTAGATAGAGTTGAGAAAAGATGGGACATGATATGATGATATGATATACATGACATATTGATTGATGGTCAAATATTGGCAGGTAAAATTCTCCCTAGTTGAGAGGGAGTGTTAAATTATGAAACTACGTTCAAATTCCACTTTGGAAAGATTATTTGATGGAGATTATGATTGCATTGAATTCACCAAAGTAAACCTAAACATCATCAAATTTGGACAAGGGAAAATGTACTTATGAAGAAACACCCACATATGCACATTTGGACAGGTCCGCTCTAATGGTAAATTGGTCACCCTTGGAAGCCTATAAATACAAGTGAACTCAAGCTCATTTGGACATCACTGGTGGGTTGTGTTATATTCTTTCCACGACTAGCCGACCCTATATTAGGTTGGGCGGACCTACCTATGGTTTTGTGCATGGTTTTCACACATGGTTTTGGATGCGATGGTTTTCAATCCATAGTTTTGGACGCGATAATTTTTGGTCCATAGTATTGAATGCTTTGGCATGTATAAATATGTATTGTAACATTGAAAGGAACATAATGAAAAATCAAGCTGGTAGTCCCGGTTTTGGGATCCAGCGGGAAATCTCTGTGTATATGTGTTTTATGTGTTATGCTCTCGCATTGCTTATTTTCTGTGTTTTAGAATTTGTATGCAGGTAATTTCTGTACGGGGTTAAAACCTACATTTGGTATCAAAGCTATTTTGGATTCAAGAGGTCACCTTTGTTACTGAGGGGTTTCACTCGGCCTTGTGGTAGACCCTGTTCAGTGGGAGATCTGCGAAATCGATTCTGGTGGTGGAAGAAGATGGCGAGCAGTGGAAATATAGAGATCGAGAAATTTAATGGTCAAAGTTTTGAGTTGTGGAAACTCAAGATGGAGGATATGTTGGTGGATAAAGATCAGTGGATCGCGGTAGATCCAGGTACTAAACCAATGAAAGTATCTGATGAAGAATGGAAGAAGTTGGACCGGAAGGCAAAGAGAAAAATACGATTGTGTGTCTCAGATTCAATATTGTTGAATGTATCAGGGGAAGATACAATGAAGGATGTGTGGGACAAGTTAGGGACTTTGTACCAATCTAAGTCTTTAGTGAATAAACTGTTCCTATGGAAAAAGCTGTATAGCCTAAGGATGAAAGATGGAGACTCAGTGACAAAGCATCTGAACGCATTTAATACTATGGTAAGTCAGTTATTATTTGTTGATATTAAAATTTCAGATGAATTTAAGTGCATCAATTTGTTGTGTTTTCTACTAGATTCGTGGGATAGTCTGGTTATTGCAATAGGTAGCAATGCAACTGCCTTGTAGTTTGATGAAATAGTCTCATCCTTGTTGACGAAGGAGATGAGATGGAAAAATATGGAGAGCTAGAATGGTGATGCCATGTATGTACGAGGACGGTCCCAGAACATAAACAAAAATAAGTCATCGAGTGGGAGATCTAAATCTAGAGGGAGATCTAAATCTCTAGGAAAACCTATAAAGGTGGTGTGCTAGAAATGTAGAAAGGAAGGGCACTACAAAAGGGACTGTAAATCTAAAGCTCCCGAGAAAGGAAAGGGATCTGATGATGCTCCTTCTGCAGAGGCGAAATCCACCTCAGATGAAGGTGGGGATGTGTACTTGGCTTCTTCAAGTACACATGTAGATCATGAGGCATGGTTGATTGACTCAGGTGCATCCTTTCACTTCACTCCCCATAGAGAGTGGTTTTGTGAATATGAGAAATATGATGGTGGTGATGTCTTCTTAGGGGATGATAGGAAGGCTAGAATCGTCGGCCGCGGAAAAGTAAAGTTGAAGTTGCAAGGTGGGAGGGTTAGAACACTTCCAAGTGTTCTGCATATTCTTGCATTGACCAGAAATCTGATTTCTGTAAGCAAGCTGGATGATGCAGGTGTAAAAACAATGTTCGAGAAAGATTCATGTAAGATGGTTTGGGGAGCACTGGTATTGATGCGAGGAGTTCGGATCAGAACTCTGTACAAGCTGCAAGGTAGCACTGTTGTTGATGGGTGCAATAGTTTTGTGGTTCTTGAAAGTGGAGTAGAAAATCTAGTGGTCTTTGGAGAGAAGACCATGTTGTGGCATCAAAGGTTTGGACATATTGGAGAGAAGGGACTTCAAATACTTCATGGTAAACGTATGGTAGAAGGTATGAGTAATAGCTCTCTGGAATTTGATTTTTATGAAAATTGTGTATATGGGAAGCAGAATTGGGTGAGTTTCCCCTTTGGTGGTAAGAGGGCGAAACAAATATTAGAGCTTGTGCATAGTGATGTGTTTGGACCTATGAAGGTTCCATCACTGGGTAAGTTTGTGTACTATGTATCGTTTATAGATGAATTCTCAAGGAATACATGGATATATTTCCTTAAGAAGAAATATGAAGTCTTTGACAGGTTTAAAGAATTTAAGGCTCTGGTGGAAAACCAGACAAAGAAGAAAATAAAGGTGTTGAGGTTAGATAACGGTGGAGAGTTTTACAACAAGGAATTTGAAGAATTCTGTAAGAAGTGTGGTATAGCACGAAAGAAGACTAATCCATACACACCTGACCAAAATGGAGTTGCAGAAAGAATGAACAAGACGTTGATGGAAAGGACAAGAAGCATGCTCAGTGGTGATGGGTTAGGACAGGAATTCTGGGTAGAGGCGGTGGAGACAACATGTTACCTGGTCAACAGATCACCTTCGTCAACGTTGGAGGATAAGACTCCACAAGAGGTATGGACTGGTAAGAAACCCTCTCTTTCACATCTGAGGGTATTTGGATGTGATGCATATGTACATGTTCCAAAGGAGAAAAGAACCAAGTTGGATAGTAAATCTGAAAAGTGCATCCTTATTGAGTATAAGGATGGTTTAAAGGGTTATAAACTTTGGAACCCAGTAACAAGGAAGGTTGTGTACGGCTGAGATGTGGTGTTTAGAGAGGTGAAAAATGTTATTAAACATGAAGTCCCATCAAAGGACCCTGAGAAGATAGAGTTTCAGCTAAAGGAGGAAGAATCAGACTCTACAGTAGAAGAGGAATCAAAATATGAAGAGCCACAAACTCCGGTTCTGATAAGATAAGTTCAAGAAAGAAGGCAGCCAGAAAGGTATATTCCATCTGCTTTCTGTTCAAATTTTGCTTTATCTATTACTGATGATGATCCTAGAACTGCGAAGGAAGCAGAAGATTCAAAGGATGGAAAACTATGGAAAGAGGCCATGGTTGATGAAATAACATCTTTTCACAAAAATGAGGCTTCGGATCTGGTGGAGTTACCGACTAGAAGGAAACCCATTGGTAGCAAATGGGTGCAATCCAAGAAGAAGACAAATGTAGAAGGAAAGGTGGAGAAATACAAGGCTCTGTTGGTAACAAAAGGTTATTCCCAGGTGCCGAGAATTGATTTTGGTCATATTTTTTCTCCTGTTGCCAAGGTAGCTTCCATTAGATTACTTTTATCTGTTGTTGTTGCGTTTTATTTTGAGATAGAACAGATGGATGTGAAGACAACATTTCTTCACGGGATCCGGAAGAGGAGATCTACATGAAGCAACCTGAAGGCTTTGCGGTTAAGGGTAAGAAAGAACTGGTATGCAAGTTAATGAAGTCTCTGTATGGGTTAAAATAGTCACCAAGGATGTGGTATCAGAAATTTGATACATTTATATGGGGACTTGGCTTTACCAGAAGCAAGGCAAATCACTGTGTGTATTTTAAATTAATTGGTGATCATGTTATTTATCTGGTCTTGTATGTGGATGATATATTGCTGGTTGGAAATGACAAAGAAATTATCTAGGTTTTGAAGACCCACTTGTCCTCTAAATTTGACATGAAAGATCTTAGTGCTACAAACTATATTTTGGGCATGGAAATTAAAAGAGATCGGGCAAAGAGGAAGCTCTGGTTAAACCAGAGGAAGTATGTCGAGACAATACTGCAGAGGTTTAATATGCAAGATAGTAAACTGGTGAAGGTTCCTATTGTTGTAGGTTTAAATTTATCTACTGAACAGTGTCCCAAGACACAAGAAGAGGAAGAGGATATGTCCCGTGTTCCATATGCAAGTGCAGTTGGGAAAATCTCTGTGTATATGTGTTTTATGTGTTATGCTCTCACATTGTTTATTTTCTGTGTTTTAGAATTCGTATGCAGGTAATTTTTGTATGGGGTTAAAACCTAAAATCACCAAGCATCTTCTTCTTCTCTTCTTCATTTATTGGTTCACACAAGTCTGAGGCTAGGACGACAAAAGAAGTTTGCAAAGGTCCGAAATTACAGGGTCTGAGGCTTGCATCTGTTTTAGGGTTTTTGGATTACAATCGTTGGCTTTTCACAGAGGAAATTAGACTATAGTCGCTTGCTTGAATGCTCAAGGGAGTGACTGGAATCATTCAGTCGCTCGCATAGCTCCTCTTCCATGCGACCAGGAAGTTTGATTGAAATTGGCCATTGACCGAAGTTGACCGCAGTTGTCTGCATATAAGAAAAGTTGTCTCTAATATATTCTGATGCTGGAAACATATTTATGAATGTTATTGGGTTGTTTTTATGAATGATATTGTATTGGGCTCATTGTACTCTCTTCTGAACATTTTATGACAATCTAATAGAAGAAGAATTTCAAAGGGTTTCCCCCCTTGTGGGGTTTTTCCCTGGTCTTCGACCCAACCTGGTGTCTCTTATTGATGTGTTGATTGTTTCCTTTGTCATTGAATTTATTGTTCTATCTTCAATTACTATTGATGATTGAAAATAATAATTGTTATTGGAAATATTGCTAATTGAAACATTGAATTGGGCTAAAGTAATTGATACAACATAGAACAATCTGAAAATTTAACAAGCTATGGACTCACATCCAAAGAGACAATGATGCATGGATGAGGAAGACCCTGCAGCCCCACCTGATGTGTCAGTTGTCGTTATCTTGGCGCCTTGTATTCACTGCAATAAACAATAACCACTACTATGATTGACCACAAGAAGGGATTTCCAGCAATATAGTTGAGGGATGAGACTTTGATGCAGGTACTAACACGATAGCAGCCCAAGGATAAGGGTAATAAAATATGGATGGTAATAGGGGTTGTGAGGATGTTATGTAACCAACTCACAAAATGATAGAAAAGAAAGATAAACACCTTAGAATTCAGCCTCTTCAAGGGGGAAATCTCCTTTACATTACACAAATGAACAATTCTTGGATGATACAAATGACGAAACCTCCTTTCTATATGTAGGAGTCTAAGGGGTCATAATATAATCAAAGCTGACATA
The DNA here is from genome assembly GCA_031772625.1 of Pinus tabuliformis. Lineage (NCBI taxonomy): Eukaryota > Viridiplantae > Streptophyta > Pinopsida > Pinales > Pinaceae > Pinus > Pinus tabuliformis. The sequence continues at coordinate 979,165,231 of CM062816.1, read as the reverse complement.
ACAATAATAATGTAAGGGCACAATAATAACGATAGTGGGCTTCTATGGGGCACAATAATAATAATATGGGGACTACATGGGCACAACAATATAATAAGGGGGTTGCACTAATAACAATAAGGGGTTACACTAATAATAATAAGGGGTTACACTAGTATTATAGGAACCTAACATGCCCCTCTCCTTCAAAAAGTGTTGTCCTCAACGCTTGAGTAGTTTTTGATGCTTCCGTATAAAATTCTTGTCCTCCCATGTGGAATCTTTAGTGGGTAAGTTCTTCCACTTGATGAGATACTCTGAAATAGATCAATTTCATAGCTGTTTGGTTCTTGTTTCTGTGACTGCTCCAGGTTCCAATATGATTTTTCATTCCTCGTGAAGTTCTCGCAATATTGTTTGAACTGGGATCTTCTCATTATGTAAGGTCACCATTTCTTAAGTGCATGTAGTCTTGCCAACATTTCCTTCTCATAAATAGCTTTGTGTAAATACTTTCCTTTGATTGGACGAATTTCGAAAGCAATGGGTCTTTCTTCTTGCATTAAAACATCACCAATTCCATTTCTTGATGCATCATATTCCACAATAAAGGTTTTTGTGAAGTATGGTGTAGCTAAGACCAGTGTTTGGCACATTTCCTCTTTAAGATGTTTAAAGGCCTTTGTTGCTTCTGGAGTCCATGAAAATGCATCTTTCTTCAATAATGTTGTTTTTAGAATGTCTTCAGTCTTCATTCTTATTTGATGATATCCTGAATGAAGATCCAACTTGGTGAAGTAAATTAATCCATGCAATTCATCCAATAATTCATCAATGACAGGAATGTGAAATTTATCTTTAATAGTGAGTTTGTTGAGCTCTCTATAATCCGGACACATGCGCCATGATCCATCCTTCTTATGCATCAATACTACTGGAGCAGAGAAAGAACTTTGACTAGGTTGAATTATACCAACCTCTAGCATTTCTGCAACCATACATTCATTTTCACTGTTTTGGGCATAGGGATATCTGTAAGGCTTGATGTTTGGAGGAACAGTTCCTGGAATCAAATGAATAGAATGCTCATGATTACGAATAGGTGGGAGGCCTTTGGGAGTCTCAAATACCTTGGAATGATTGCCCAAGACTTTTTGGAGATATGGAGAAATAGATGATTTCGATGTGGGAACCTCTAACGAACATAATTGTGAAATTACGCCTCATTTTTCTTTCTTTAGAAGCTTTGTCATTCTGTTAGAGATGATTATCTTTCTTGGTTTCCCTGTGATACCCCTTAATTCAACTTCCTTTTCGTCTGAAGAAAATTTCATGAAAAGTTCTTGAAAATTAAAAACTGTTGTACCCAAGGATTGTAGCCATTGGACTCCTAGTACAACATCAACACCATCCATTGGAATGGAAAGCATTGGGCTATTCAATACATATTCTCCCATGGATAGCTTGATATTATGGCACTTTCTAGAGAAATTTATGGTTCCTCCACTTTCAACCATCACTTGACACTTTGGTGCTGGATATAGGAATCAATTCAATTCTTTTGCTATCTTACAATGAATAAAATTATGGGTACTACCCAAATCAATCAACACTATTAACTTTTTCTTCTTGATATGTTCTCTATCTTGATAGTTTAAGGAGTGGTAATTCCATCCAATGCATTACAAGATATGGTGCGATTCATTTCTTCTTTCTCGATGTGATCTTTCACTTCTTGAACCTTTTTCTTCTTGATATGTCCTTCTATCTTGAGATTTTGAGGAGTGGTAATTCTTGCCAATGCTTTACAAGATATGGTTAGATTCATTTCTTCTTTCTCTGGGGTTGGTTCCTTGTGTATGTCCTCTTCCTTTGATGTTTCTTGATCCTTTTCTTCCTCCTCTTCACAATCTATGTAAAATAATTTCTTCTTAGCACACTTATGACCTTTAGTGTATTTTCTATCACAAATGTAACAAAGCCCTTTTTCTCTTTTTTCATCCAATTGTTGTGGTGTAAGCCTTGTAGTTTTTGGAAGGTTAGGAGCAAAAACACTTCCATATTTATATTTGTGAGTGGTGGGATTTCTTGTTTCCATTATTCGGCTTTCAATTTTTCTTTCCAACCTAAATGCCTTCTCCAATGAATTAGGTTCCCAAAGACGAACCTCATGTTGAATGTTATCCTTTAAAGTCCCCATGAAGACATCAATCCTTTGCTTCTCTGGAATATCGTTTACCCTTATATTCAATTTTTGAAAGTCCTCAATGTGCTTTGCCATTGAACCCTTTTGTTTGAGATTTATCAATTAGCTAAAGAAGGTGTTTCTCTTTGTATTCTCATAATGTGCTATCATTTCCTCGGTGAAAATTGACCACATGAAAAGTGGTTTACGAGAACAAAGCCCTTCATACCATCAAAATTGATTCAGTTATAAATATAAAGATGAAGTATGTACCTTTTTTAATAGTTTCACGTCATGTATATCAAAATATTGCTCCATCTGTAGTGTCCAATTTATAGGATCCTTGCCATCAAACTTCCTCATATCACTTTTGCTTGTTTTTAGGAGCTCTATCTTGAAATGGTTGTAACTCTGTAATTTCGGATATTTAAGTTCTGAAATTTCGGTCTGTGATAGCCTTCTCAGTCCTCTTTCTAACCCCGCAAGTCTGATCACAAGTGGATTCCCGAAGAAAGAGTTATGTCCAATCTCATGTGATGACCAAATTCTAGACTGGTTCAGTAGAGAGAATTTCTACGACATGCCACGTGTCACTGTTTCGATCTTAGGTTATGAAAATGATACCCAAAAAACTATAGTTCGTCTGATTTCTATCACATTTTATAAAATTTGAATCTGATTCTCATAGAGAGAGTTATGACGATTTTCCCAAGGTCACCTGTTTGGGGTGTAATTCGGGAGCCTGCAAAAACCCTAAATGTCGTGGACCATATATTTGAAAATATAGCGAAACAAGATTTGAAATTTGGGCCCGAGCTTCACCCAGATTTCGGCTCAAATGGGTTTTAATTTCATAATCTAAAACCTCGTAGAAACAAAATTAGAGTGAAAATTCCATGATGACCTGTTTGATAGGGAATTGTGGAGCTTCTAAAACCCAAAATTCCTCAAATCATATCTCTGAAAATATAGTGAGAAAAGATCTGAAATTAGGACTCGAGGTTAAGTGAGATTTCAGCTCAAATGGGGTTTTTTTGTTTAGCTTCTGAAACATCGTAGAAAAAAAGTTATAGTGAAAATTCCATGATGACCTGTTTGAGATGGAATTCTGGAGCTTGTAAAACCCCTAAATTCCTCAGATAATATCTCTGAAAATATAGTGAGACAAGATCTGAAATTCAGACCCAAGGTTCAGAATGATTTTGGATCAAACGGGTTTTTTTTTAGCTTTTGAAACTTCGTAGAAAAAGAGTTATATCGACAATGCCATGATTGCCTATTTGGAGTAGTGAAACCCTAGAATCCAAAGCTCTAATACCAAATGTTATGTAACCAGCTCACAAAAAGATAGAAAATAAAGATAAACGCCTTAGAATTCAACCTATTCGAGGGGGCAACCTCTTTTACATTACACAAATGAACAATTCTTGGATGATACAAATGACAAGACCTCATTTCTATATATAGGAGTCTAAGGGGTCATAATATAATCAGAGCCGACATAACAATAATAATGTAAGGGCACTATAATAACAATAGTGGGCTTCTATGGGGCACAATAATAACAATATGGGGATTACATGGGCACAAAAATATAATAATGGGGTTGCACTAATAACAATAAGGGGTTACACTAATAATAATAAGGGGTTACACTAGTATTATAGGGACCTAACAGAGGAAGACCAAACAACACAAACAAATGGTTAATTGGGTGATCCTATAGTGTAGACAAAAATATAACTAAGCCACCTTGGAGCGCTCCTTTAAACTACGAGATATGGTCTGTACCATGGGAGTTGTATGGACTGTAAGGGCATGAGAGTGCTTAAACGCAACTTCAAAACCAAAATGAAAAGGCCCCCACATACCAGACCCCACAGACGAGCACCAGACATTTGAAGGAAACCATAGTAGAGTTTGTGCTTTGCAAGGAAGCCAGGGAAAGGATGACAACGAACTCAAAATATGGGCCAAACCCCATATTGTACAATAACAACACAAAGAACATGCAGGAATACGCCCACCCAAAAACCTTGAACTCTTATAAGGTCGAAAAAAACTAAGAATATAGAGGTTGTGCAGAAGGGAAAGGGAGTTCTGGTTATGAGACATACCTCGATATTGCGGGACTATTTGGTGATGAAACCACCATTCCAGAGCTAATAACAAATCCGCAACACAGAGAGAAATAACATCATCTACAAAAAGGCCTCATGAGCACTGCTACCCTGCTAACATCATGGGATATTTATACACATTCTTACGCATGGGAAACATGGTGAGGTGAGTGAAGACAGACTTGTGGGAAATGCACAGTGAGGGCCATGTGTCCCAGGAAGATGCGGGAGTCCCAAAATCCAAACAAGAGCACATGATGAAAACATTAATGAGCCAAATTCGCCAATCAAGAAGATCTCAATCGATGTCTAATCCGCCATGAGAGGAGGTCTCCATATTTGCAGGGACAAAAGGAATGAGGTAGTGTGACAATACCGGAGTGCATGTAAAGGTAGAGCTTAGAGGTTGGGCATTTAATTGAGTGTGTTGAACCAAGTGAGTTACTATACCACATACCCACTCTTGCCATGCGAATTAGCGGAGAGGGCCCATACCGCTTAACAAGGACCATCAAAAGTCATTTCATGGGGTGGACATGCGTGTTGCGGGTTAACACAAGGATTAAATAGAAATGTGGTTTAGTGTTTCTGTCGGAGTGAGGATTACTCTGATGTTGGAATGTTTATGTCGACGATCAACCCCATTGGGGAATAATAATATGATGCCTCACTCTAACTATATATTATATCCTTTACCTTTATTATTTGGTATTGGTAATTATATTATAATTTTTTTGTTTTTGGTGTTAGAGTGGTAGTCACTAGGTTTGATATAGGGCCTTGCCCATATTACTCTAACCAATATTCACCATTAAAAAAAAAAAAAAACTTTATAATTCTTTAATTTAATATGGTTTAATTATGAGTCTTGAGGGTTGGCTTAATTGGTTGAGTTCCCGAAGTTAAATCACCTCACTAATAAGAGGTCACGGGGTCAATTCTCCTTTATGCCCTTGAGGTTAGGCTCTGATAATCTGCCAATAAGATTTTTAAGTGAATCTACCTAATTTTTTTCTAAAAAAAAAACATGATTTAATTATTATATAATTTTCATAGTTTAATTATTACTTTTAAATTAGAGAAATTATAATTGATCATTTGTAAGCAACATTCAAAATATATATGTTTACCCATGTTACTTATCTTATCCTCCTTGTTATTGATTAATGAATTAATCAACTTGATAGCAATGTCATGGGTCATTGAAAATTTAATTATTATATAATTTTCATAGTTTAATTATTACTTTTAAATTAGAGAAATTATAATTGATCATTTGTAAGCAACATTCAAAATATATATGTTTTACCAATGTTACTTATCTTATCCTCCTTGTTATTGATTAATGAATTAATCAACTTGATAGCAATGTCATGGGTCATTGCCAAATTTTTCAGGTGAATCTACCTAAATATTTTCTCAAAAAAACACATGATTTAATTATTATATAATTTTCATAGTTTAATTATTACTTTTAAATTAGAGAAATTATAATTGATCATTTGTAAGCAACATTCAAAATACATATGTTTTACCAATGTTACTTATCTTATCCTCCATGTTATTGATTAATGAATTAATCAACTTGATAGCAATGTCATGGGTCATTGCCAAAATTTTTAGGTGAATCTACCTAAATATTTTCTCCAAAAAAAACACGATTTAATTATTATATAATTTTCATAGTTTAACTATTACTTTTAGATTAGAGAAATTATAATTGATCATTTGTAAGCAACATTCAAAATACATATGTTTTACCAATGTTACTTATCTTATCCTCCTTGTTATTGATTAATGAATTAATCAACTTGATAGCAATGTCACAGGTCATTGCCAAATTTTTTAGGTGAATCTACATAAATATTTTCTCCAAAAAACACATGATATAATTATTATATAATTTTCATAGTTTAATTATTATTTTTAAATTAGAGAAATTAATTTGATCATTTGTAAGCAACATTCAAAATACATATGTTTTACCAATGTTACTTATCTTATCCTCCATGTTATTGATTAATGAATTAATCAACTTGATAGCAATGTCATGGGTCATTGCCAAAATTTTTAGGTGAATCTACCTAAATATTTTCTCCAAAAAAAACACGATTTAATTATTATATAATTTTCATAGTTTAACTATTACTTTTAAATTAGAGAAATTATAATTGATCATTTGTAAGCAACATTCAAAATACATATGTTTTACCAATGTTACTTATCTTATCCTCCTTGTTATTGATTAATGAATTAATCAACTTGATAGCAATGTCACAGGTCATTGCCAAATTTTTTAGGTGAATCTACATAAATATTTTCTCCAAAAAACACATGATATAATTATTATATAATTTTCATAGTTTAATTATTATTTTTAAATTAGAGAAATTAATTTGATCATTTGTAAGCAACATTCAAAATACATATGTTTTACCAATGTTACTTATCTTATTCTCCTTGTTATTGATTAATGAATTAATCAACTTGATAGCAATGTCATGGGTCATTGCCAAATTTTTGTAAATCTATCTAAATATTTTCTTAAAAAAAATATAATTTAATTATTATATAATTTTCGTAATTTAATTATTACTTTTAAATTAGAGAAATTATAATTGATCATTTGTAAACCAATACATATGTTTTACCAATATTACTTATCTTATCTTCCTGGTTATTGATTAATAATTTAATCAACTTGATAACAATTTCATGGTCATTGCCAAAGTCCATGTCAAACCAATGTTTGTGAAGGCTAATTTAGTTGATGCTGGTTTTTGAGAACTTGTTTTTAAGGTGTTTGCTCATTTGATTTTAGCCTTTTATTAGAATAACATACCTACTTCCATATCAATGTTTCATTCAAATTTCTTAACCAAACAATAGAACTTTTAATATTTAAAGTACTTCACTCTTCCCGAATGTTTAAAGAAGATAACCAACTCTTTGCCATGTGCCATGCACACGTTCCAAAATGATAAAGATTTGTTTCCAAAAAGTAAGAAAGATAAAGAACCAAAAGATGACAAAGTGGTATGCATTATCTTATTAAATGTCAAAGGTTGGTTGTCGATTAGATGCGACACATGAATTTGGGATAGGTTCACTTTACTATTTATAAATGAACACATTTTCAAGATCTTATCATATATATATATATATATATATTTTATAAGATCTTATCATATATATATATTTTATAAGATTTATATGATTTATGAGATTTTAAGAAAGTGAGATTATTTAAGATATTTGATTTTTTTTAATATTTTATTTTTATATTTAAAATAATGATGATGATTTTTTTTATAAAATTTATATTTCACACGGATAACAAACTCTCTTATCTCATAACATTTTAAAAATTAACCAAATAATATATATTTAATTATATATTTCTAAAATATTAATTTATATATTATTTTATATATATTTAAAATTTTATTTTAAATATAAATTTTATAATTTTATTTAAATATTTTAAATAAATAATTTATTATTAAATCTTATATTTAATAATATAATATAATTTATACTATATTCAATTCTTTATTTAATAAATTTTAATAATATTTAAATATTTTATATTTCAATTAAGTTTATAGAAGATAAACCAACCACATGCCATATCCACATCCCAAAATTAGGCAGACCAGATCGCTTTGCAATTATTACTCCTCTTCCAAAAGTTCAAAAGACACATTGTAAATTTAAAAAACACTTAACAAAATGAGAAATATGACTTCACATGATGGATTTATACTTGTCCACTGTCACCATAATCCTTATCCTAAGGAGTGCATAAGCCAAGCACGCATCATGTTTTTTATTTGCATGAATTTTGTAATTTATAACAATAATCAGGACTTTTTCACAATTGTATGTATAGAGTACAATGATGGCCTCTTCCTAATTTAAAATATGATGATACATTTAATATGATTTTTATTTAATTGTTCGTTAAATTTGATTTAGTGAAAGAGTAAAAAAAAAATTAGGTTATGGTTTAATATTACATGTAATTAAAATTTAAAAAAAATAGTCTAATATATTAGAGTTTAGCGGAGGGTTCACTCGGACGATGTTAAGTTTATTGGTAGAGTTAGGTACATTTAACTCAAAAAATAATAGATTTATTATTAGATTATTTTTTCTCTAATTAAGATTTTCCAACATAAATCATAATATATATAGTTTATGTGTTGCTTTATAAGATTAATCTTTTAACATCGTTTTAATTATAAACATAAATTAATATCTACATTAACATACAAATACAAGTTGCCCACGGGGCTTTGGATTGACGGTGAATGGGTGCGCTGTTAAGGCACTCCTTGCGATAGGTCACCGGTTCAAATCCCCCGTGGGTACTTAGGTTAGTCTAAACTAGAAAAAAAAAAAAAAAAAACATACAAATACAAGTTTAAACTAAAACCAAAATTATGTATTTAACTATAATATTCTTATATAAAAATATAAATTTTATAAATTATTTTATATTTATTTATAATTTTGTAATAATATTTAAATATAAATTTTATAAAAGATTCTATATATATTTATAATTTAGTAATAATATTTAAATAAATTTATTTTGATTTTTAAAATTTTTATTTCATATAATGTATATTTTTTAATCAATTGATATGTGTTTATCGGGATTTGACTAGATCGCAATCCAAGGGCATCTAAGTCGTCAAAATCACCTAGAATCGCACCCCGTCTAGGTCACACTCACCCTAAGCTGACTGAATTTTAGAGTGTCTCGTGCAACAACCTCCGTGAAGTTCAATCCTAAATCGCTCTGCTAACAAAGCCAATTGTATTAATAAGACTTGACAAAAATTGTATTATTTTAATTAATACATATCTACTAATTTAATTCAATTTTAAAATTATGATCAAATCACATAAATGTATCTAATTTCTTTATTTGTGAATAAGTGATTTTTTTTAATTCATTTTTTTTAAAATTTGTATTTTTTTCAACATTTTGAATAAAAAGTTTTATTTTATTTTTGTTTGTTTTGTTATAAGTCGTAAGTATTAACTAATGGAAATTATAGTGTTAATGAGAATATATATTGAAATATACCTGGTTAAATTTAAGGTATTTTATATTTAAAATTATATTTTGGTGTTTTTGTTGGTAAAGAGAAAGTAATTGATTTATTAAAATTGGAACTTAAAATGTTATTTGAAAGAATTGAATATGGGTAGAGAAGATCACTATTATTTTTTTTCTTATTTTTTTTTTAAAAGAAAGTAGCTTCTCTCTAAGCCTAAGGGCTAGAGTGGGGTTTGTACTTATGAGTTCACAAGGCAAAAAGCCAATACAACAATATTTATAGGCACTAACCATTACAACAATATTTATTAAGGCAAGTATGGTTTGCCATCTCACTTGCTGAGATTTGAACCTAGGTGAAGAAGATAACAATCATTAGTCAACCACTCGAAATAACTCCAATTGACAAATTAATATTATAAAAATAATGATATTTTATATTTATATAGATCATATAATTTATTTCATAATTAAATACTAAAACTTTTAAATTTTTATATTATATTTGTATATATTGTCTAGGAGTGGGCATTCCGTAGCAACTTGATATGATGTTAGCTCACACAAAAGGGGTTTGTGACTCCCAGTATACTTAGTGTACTGCATGTGCTCCCATCACTTCATTGATCATGGCATGAAGCCGACATAAAATTAAACATCATTTGAATATTGTAGGTGATATAAAGAGGCATAGGAGGACTCAACCGGAGAATTCTATTAGATTGGTAGAGATGGAGGAAAAAATGATAGTGTAGACCACAAGTTTCCATTCTAGCCATGGGATCAACTAACATATCCTTCTCCTTGGATAAGGTTAGTTACTTGTCAGCACAAATGCATGGAGATTTTGCCCAATAATTGTTATGACTCACTAGTTTTTTGCTTATAGCACTAATAGTCTTTCTTGTCTTCTGATATTAATGTATGTCAAAGTTTGACACAACCATCTTGTTTTTATAAGTTTATAGATACATAAATAAGATCTTAGCAATTTCTAAATTCTAAATTCATGCAAATAATTTGGTTTCCTTTTAAATAAACTAATAATATAAAATTTGTAGTATCTAATTTTAAATAATAATAACATTTTATATATATATATATATAGATATATATATATAATTACTAATCTATATCTATATATATATATATATATATATATATATATATATATATATATATATATATAATTTATTAGTAATTAAATGTTAAAAATTCCATTTTTTAATTGGAAAATAAGAATTAAACACAACTTTCACTCTTTATAATATTATATAAATATATGTATATTGTTATATTACATAAATATGTGTATCTATAATTCACATATAAATGGAACTATATTAAGGTTCTTTAGGCAAGCACAATGAGTAAAGAAATAGAGACATATGAGTAAAGAAATAGAGACATATGAAGCTTTTGTGAGTGGGAATAGTGGTGGAAGATTAGTTTCTCTAACACATTGAACGTTGAATTTTTTTGGGTTAGGAAGATTACACAGTCTGTTTCTCTAACACATTGAACATTGAATATTTTTAGGTTAGGAAGATTACACAGTCCGAGTGCAGCTGTGCGATGGTTATTAAGTCAATTATATGGACGGAGTGGTAATATATTGGTATTGCTCTATCCCACTTTTATGTTTGTTTTTGTTTTCTGGTTTATATATATATATATATATACTATTTTAGTGTTTTTTGGTTTAAATTATTAGGTGGTAAGGCTTTTTTTTGGGAAGAACTCCCCTAGTTGTTACTCTGTACTATTTTGTACCTTTAGATTCACTGTTATATGATTGAAAGTTTTTTAATCATTAGATTCCATTGCTTTAACTGTTAAGTGAATCTTGATTTGTGTCACCATTCATCTTGTTGATCTTTACCCATGAATATATTGCAGGTACTTCACCGACCTTTATTATTTGAAAAATCAAATTCAAGCTTGGTAGGCACGAGATCCATAGATTTTCCACAGAAGCCTTTGCTTTATTTCCAATAAATATTTTGTATTTCTCGGTCCAGGGCTTGCATCTAGCCCTACGAAACCTACTAGTATTGTGAGTTTTCTCTATTTGCCTACACTTTTAAATTTGCTTTCTACATATTTCAGAGAAACAAGGTGGTGTAAGATATACGTTCTCACTGCCTTTAATTTTTGGGAATCGACCTCTTTTTCTCTCAAATGGTTAGTGTTTTTCTTTTGTTTGAGATTTCCTTTAAATGCTTAAAGATCCAATGTTTTTACTCTGGTCTCCCTTAATATGGCAACAGCCACCTGTGTTGCGCTACTTCTTGTGGCAATGGCCGCACAAGACAGCCACGCCTTGCACTTCGTGGTCCACAACACCATCGAGGGTAGCGACAGTGAGACGAGATTTGACAACGAGATAGGGAGTGCCAAGGCCCGACAGATAATGAGCAACGCCACCCAATTCATCTGGCAGAGCTTCAACTTGAAATCATCCACCGACAGGAAGAACGTGGAGGGGATCACTCTGTTTGTGGACAACACGAGCCCGATTTCCTACGAGAGCAACGATGAAATCCATTTGAGCGCCGAGTACGTTGCCAGTTACCAAGGCGACGTAAAGACTGAGATCACTGGTGTTCTGTACCATGAGGTGACCCGCGTTTGGTAGTGGGATGGCATGGGCGGTGCACCGTTAGGGTTGATTGAAGGCATTGCGGATTATATTCACCTCACCGCGGGGCTTGCCCCATCGCACTAGTCTAAGATCAACAGGGGTGACACATGGGATGAGGGCATCAATGTGATTGCCTACTTTCTCCAGTACTGTGACACCGTTGCCCCTGGTTTCGTTGCCAAGATGAATTTGAAACTGTGCGATGGATGGGACCTGCGATTCTTCCATGATATCACTGGTAAATTTGTTGATAAACTTTGGAAGGATTGATAGACTAAACAATGATTCTTAATGCGGAATTAAAACTTAATGCCCAAGAAAAATACCTCCACCCATTGATGTTAAACACACTCTGATGCCTCAAACGTAGCAGTCCCTTCCCTTCTTATTTTCTGATGTGTTGGCTTGATCAAAACTGGTAGTAGCTTTCCTTTCAAATTGTTTTGAAATCTGGTTAAATTACTGACAAGAAGAGAGGCCGAGCCATCAGTTTCGTCTCGGCCTCAAACGCTAGAAAAATAGCTTGATTGAAATGCGACCAATTCCTGTATGCGTCGGTACTTTCTCAGAAGCGTCGTTGTTCTCTTATCTTGAAATACCCTTTCTCTCGAAAACAAAGATTAATGAATTTACTAATAAGAAGCCCAATTTGGAATAGCTTTACAAAAACGTTAATGTGATTGAAGTGGGTATCTAATTAGGGAAACTTTTAATAAACTGGTGGTAAACCTCCACATACGAAGCTGAACCCTGCGATCTCTTTAATAAATGAATTCCAAAAAAAATTGGGCGTTATATCTCCAAAGATGGGAGTGGAAATCCTGAACAGACTACCCGAGGCCGCAATTGCATGATAATAGAGACAACAAATGGGAAGACAATCGCAAAACTGTTATGAGGAGAGATAAATGCCCAAATAGAGAGCGCTCCCGTTCATCAAGCTGTGAAACGTAATGGAGATAGGAAAAATCACTACAGAAAATCTGAAGGCACTTCCAAGCTCTGCTCTCTCAACTTGATGGTGTAAAACTGAAGGGGATTGAGATGCAAGCTTGGGGACCAAACAGAAATATATATAGCCAAGCTTCCATCAAGCTTCTGTTGGCTATGTGTCAGGTGTTCCACATATCATGGTAGAGAACTCCAGATGAAGTAATGGACCACTTCAGAAGCTCCCAACAAGAAATTAATTAACTGGAGTTGATTTCCGTAATTTAAGGAAATTACTGCAGTTGGTTTCCAGAAATTAAGGAAATGACTGCAGTTCACTTCCGTAATTGTAGGCAGCAGTTGGGAAAAATTAAAGGAGCTTAACATTCTCCCACTTGGTCCATACTTCCAATCTTAATGTCTCATCTTAAAACCCATTGATAATCTGTATTAAGTAATAGATACATGAATCATGGCGATAAGTCCTCTAATGATGAGTATTATCTTCCATGTATTACTATGTATTTATTCTTATTATAATTTATGTGGCAACAATTTCTTAATGAATAAACCTTATGTTTATTCTTGGTCCTTCTTAAATGAATTTTCTCAAATCAACTTAAGGTGCACATAAATATGAGAAAAACATCACAATAATTAAGAATTTCATTAAAATAACATTGTCCATACAATGAGAAACTACATAATAGAACCAAGTCCCATATTCATTACATGATCCTTGAATTTAAATGGTGGCATGCCCTTAGTCAAAGGATCAGCAATCATCAACTCAGTGCTGACGTGTTCAATGACCACTTTCTTTTCTTTAACACGTTCCCTTACAGCTAAATACTTAATGTCGATGTGTTTATTTCGACTCCCACTTTTGTTGTTTTTAGCCATAAAAACAGCAGCTGAATTATCACAATATATTCTCAATGGCTTAGAGATAGAATCCATAATTCTAAGCCCAAAAATGAAACTCTTAAGCCATACACCATGTAAAGTAGCCTCAAAACAGGAGACGAACTCGGCTTCCATAGTGGAAGTGGCAATCAAGGTCTGCTTGGCACTCCTCCATGATACAGCTCCACCGACCATCATAAAAATGTATCCTGATGTTGATTTGTGTGAATCAACACATCCAGCAAAGTCAGAATCTGAGTAGCCAATTACTTCCAAAGTGTCCGTCCGTCTATACATAAGCATGTAGTCTTTGGTTCCTTGAAGGTACCTCATTACTTTCTTTGCATCTCTCCAGTGGTCTAAACCTGGATCACTCTAATATCGTCCCAACATTCCCACAATAAATGCAATGTCAGGTCTTGTGCAGACTTGAGCATACATTAGGCTTCCGACAGCAGAAGCATATGGAATGTTCTTCATTTGTTCCCTTTCAAAGTCATTCTTCGGGCATTGGTTCAAATTGAACCTATCACCCTTCACAATGGGAGCTACACTTGGTGAACAATCCTTCATCCAAAATCTCTCTAAATTTTTATTAATATAGGTTTCCTGTGACATACCCAAGATGCCTCGAAATATGTCTCTATGGATCTTAATGCCAATGACATAAGATGCCTCACCCATATCCTTCATATCAAAATTTTTAGAGAGGAATTGTTTCACCTCATGTAACAAACCCTTATCATTGGTTGCTAGCAAAATGTCATCCACATATAAAATGAGAAAACAAATTTTACTTCCACTAACTTTCAGGTATATACATTGATCCATAATGTTTTCTACAAAACCGAAAGAAGAAATTACATTATGGAATTTCAAATACCATTGGTGGGATGCTTGTTTTAAACCGTATAATGACTTCTTGAGCTTGCAAACCAATTGCTCACCATCACTAGAGGGGAATCCTTCAGGTTGTTTCATGTAAACCTCCTCCTCTAGATCTCCATTAAGAAATGTTGTTTTCACATCCATTTGTTGCAACTCCAAGTCAAAATGGGCTACTAATGCCATAATAACGCGCAAGGAATCTTTCTTAGATACAGGAGAAAAAGTCTCCGTGTAGTCGATTCCTTCTTTCTGAGTGAATCCCTTAGCAACAAGTCTTGCCTTGTATCTCTTAATGTTGCCCAATGAGTATTTCTTTGTCTTAAAGACCCATTTACATCCAATGGCTTTTGCACCATTAGGAAACTCAACAAGATCCCAGACTTCGTTACTCTTTATAGAATTCATCTCTTCCTTCATGGCATCGTACCATAATTTTGATTCTTTGCAACTCATGGCTTGTGAAAAGGACTCGGGATCATTTTCGGCTCCAATGTTGTAGTCAGATTCTTGCAGATACACAACATAATCATCAGGAATTGCTGATCTCTTTGGTCTAGTAGATCTTCTTAATGTTGTGCCATCATCTTCTTGAGAAGTATGTGGTTCAACTTGTTGTTCAAAAATTCTTGGTAACTCTTGAACTACCTGATCTACTGGAATGTCGTCAGCAACTTGTGGAACTTCAACAATTGGTTGTTCAAAACCAGTTTGTACTTGAGGGGTGCTATGAACAATAACCAATCTATCACTTGAGGTGGAAGGTTGAAACTCTGAATGATCCTTCTCAGAAACTATGTTCCTGGTTTGATCGCTCCCACTGATCAAGTCATTTTCAAGAAACTTTGCATTTCTTGATTCCACAATCCTATTGCTGTGAGATGGACAATAAAATCTGTAACCTTTAGACCTTTCAACATATCCAATGAAATACCCATTAATGGTCCCTGGGTCCAGCTTCTTCTCTTGTGGATTATAAATTCTCACTTCAAACGGGCATCCCCAAACGCCCATATGTCGCAAACTCGGTTTCCAACCTTTCCATAATTCAAATGGCGTTTTAGGAACAACCTTGGTTGGAACTCGGTTTAATATATACATTTCCATCTTAAGTGCTTCAGTCCACAAGGATTTAGGAAGATTGGAGATGCTAAGCATACTCCGCACCATGTCCAATAATGTTCGGTTTCTTCTTTTTGCTACACCATTCTGGTTGGGTGGTGTATTGGGCAACAATCCCATGCTCTTGAAGAAATTTTGCAAATGGCACAGGTTCTTGTCCATCTTCTGTGTATCTACCATAATATTCTCCACCTCTATCTGATCTCACGATCTTAATTGCTTGCCGCATTGTTTCTCTACTTCAGCCTTAAAGATCCTAAAGGCATCTAATGCTTCGCTCTTTTTATGAAGCATGTAGAGATACATATATTGTGAGTAATCATCTATAAAGGAGATGAAGTATCTCTGACCATGTGAGTCCATGTCTGAACTACATATATCAATATGTGTGATCTCTAATATGTCCAAACTCCTATTGGCACCTTTCTTTGACTCGTTGGTCTGCTTTCCCTTTATGCAGTCCACACAAGTCTCAAAATCAGTAAAATCCAGAGTATTAAGTACCCCTTCATTTACCAATATTTTAATTCTTTCTATGGAGATATGACCTAGTCTCCGGTGCCATAATTTAGAGGAATCTTCATTAATGACACATCTTTTAGTGCCAGTGTGAACATGCATTGAATCATAAGTGACATTGTTTTGTAAATTAATGCAGTAAAGACCATTAGACAAAATACCATTCCCAACATAATCAGATTTATAAAATAGACTGAAAGCTTTTTCTGAAAAGTTAATGGAATATCCAAAAGGTACAAGCCTTGAGACTGAAATCAAGTTTCTAGAAAAACTTGGAACATAAAAGGTCTTTTCTAATTCTAAAACAAAGCCACTACTTAAAGTTAAATAACATGTTCCTATAGCTTCCACATGCGAGCCCATCTTGTTTCGTGATAAGATGCTTTGCTCACTTCCCACCGGCTTCCTTAGGTTTTGCAAACCCTGCAAGGAATTCGAAATGTGAATTGTTGATCCAGAATCAATCCACCATGTGTTAATATTGATGTTAACCATATTAGATTCATAACAAACGAACGCGATTAAATTACCTTTGTCTGCAAGCCATTTCTGAAATTTGGCGCATTCCTTCTTCATGTGTCCCTTCTTTTTACAGAAGAAACACTTGGAATCCTTCTTGATATCGGCTTGGGGAGGTACTTTACCTTTCCCTTTCCAAGTGGCTTGAGATTTTCCCTTTCCACATGTTTCCAGCATTGCACTTTCTCCCAGTTCCATCACCGGTCTCTCTTCCTCTTGAACACACATGGTCATGAGTTCATTAATTGAACATTTATCCTTATGTGTGTTGTATGATATTTTGAAAGGTCCGTATTGGTGTGGAAAGGTGTTCAGGATGTAGTGCACCAGGAAAGACTCCGATATTTCAACCTCGAGTTTCTTCAATTGAGCCACAGTGTCCCTCATTTGCATGATGTGCTCGCGCACACCTTTCACACTGGTGAGCCTTAGGGATGAGAACTTCATGATTAGGGTGCTTGCTAGTGCCTTGTCTGAAGTGACGAATTGATCATCAATGGCCTTTAGCAAGTCTCAGACCTTTTCATGCTGATCAACAGAACCACGAATACCAACTGAAATTTTAGTCTTAATGAACATCATGCTTAGGCGATTAGATCGCTCCCATCGTTCATAAAGTGTGATGTCCGCTGCAGTGCTGGTATTAGTGAGTGTCGATGGTTCATCTTTCCTAATAGCATAGTCTATGTCCATCCACCCCAAATGAAGGAGAACCCTCTCCTTCAAAACCTTATAGTTATCTCCCTTAAGTTCAGGGATATCACAATGAATTTTAGAGAAATTTGCAGATTGTACAACTGCATCAAAATTAAATATCACATGCTTATGTTAAAATTGAGGCCTAAATAAAACTTCATGCTTTACCAATGTAAATCATGCTCAAAATTGAATCTAATGACATAAAAATTGCCTGTGGGTCAAATTTCTAATTCAAGCAGATTCAATTATTCAATTATTCATAGTTTTGAACTTTATGATAAAACTATTAATTCATAACTCCTGTGGGTAAGTTATGAAACTTTATCCTAATTAATTACATAAATATAATAAAAATCCCTGTAGGATAAAATTTATTATATTTAGTATAATTAATTACAATTTAATGTCTAAATAATCTTTATGTGATCCTAACCAATCATAATATATAATATTATTTAATTAGAGATGTTGTGGCTATTCTCTAATCAATCAATATTATATGGATGACTAGACATTATTTATTATAAATTGCATAAACAAAAATATACACAGTACTTCACATTTCATGCTAAGTGAAATGGTGTATACACAGTTTAATATGAAGCAATTTAAAAAAAAATATGAAAAGCGGAAATAATTACCGCATTGACGAAACACTTAAAAATTTACTTATAAAATTATAAACAAATTTTAACCAGAGTAAAAATAATGTTTCGTGAAAGGAATAAGTCAAAATGCTATTTTAAATAAACTCCATATTACTCCGTACTAATATAACCAGAACTATAAGTGACATAGTATGAGTAAAAACTCCAATAAATATCAGTATTACTGTAAATTACAGCAATAATTCCTCACAAGATAAAATAAAATTAAAGCACTATTGTAAATTTGCACACATCAAGGCAGAGATAAATTAAGGCTCTGATACCAAATGATAGATTAAACAATGATTCTTAATGCGGAATTAAAACTTAATGCCCAAGAAAAATACCTCCAGCCATTGATGTTAAACACACTCTGATGCCTCAAGCGTAGCAGTCCCTTCCCTTCTTATTTTCTGATGTGTTGGCTTGATCAAAACCGGTAGTAGATTTCCTTTCAAATTGTTTTGAAATCTGGTTAAACTACTGACAAGAAGAGAGCCCAAGCCATCAGTTTCCTCTCGGCCTCAAACGATAGAAAAATAGTTTGACTGAAATGCGACCAATTCCTGTATGCATCGGCACTTTCTCAGAAGCATTGTTGTTCTCTTATCTTGAAATACCCTTTCTCTCGAAAACAAAGATTAACGAATTTACTAATAAGAAGCCCGATCTAGAATAGCTTTACAAAAACATTAATGCGATTGAAGTGGGTATCTAATTAGGGAAACTTTTAATAAACTGGTGGTAAACCTCCACATACGAAGCTGAACATTGTGATCTCTTTAATAACTGAATTCCAAAAAAAAATTGGGCGTTATATCTCCAAAGATGGGAGTGGAAATCCTGAACAGACTACTCGAGGCCGTAATTGCATGATAATAGAGACAACAAATGGGAAGACAATCGCAGAACTGTTATGAGGAAAGGTAAATTCCCAAACAAAGAACCCTCCCTTTCATCAAGCTGTGAAACGTAATGGAGACAGGAAAAATCACTACAGAAAATTTGAAGGCACTTCCAAGCTTTGCTCTCTCAACTTGATGGTGTAAAACTGAAGGGGATTGAGATGCAAGCTTGGGGACCAAACAGAAATATATATAGCCAAGCTTCCATCAAGCTTATATTGGCTATGTGTCAGGTGTTCCACAGATCATGGTAGAGAACTCCAGATGAAGTAATGGACCACTTCAGAAGCTTCCAACAAGAAATTAATTAACTGGAGTTGATCTCCATAATTTAAGGAAATTACTGCAGTTGGTTTCCAGAAATTAAGGAAACTGCAGTTCACTTCCGTAATTGTAGGCAGCAGTTGGGAAAAATTAAAGGAGCTTAACAAGGATTACAAGACTATATATGCAGCATCATCCTAATTACAGATGAACTTCTTGGACCTCATCTATACTTTAAGATTAGGTTTAAGTTTAGCGGTTTGAGTCGACTTCAGTGATAATAACAAATATTGCGTCTCGGAGGTCACACTTTCTCATTGCTTTATAAATGTAAAGTCTGATACAAATAAAAGGTTTCAAAATTAATGTATGGTTCTCATACAAATAAAAAAAATTGCTTAATTAATGTATAGTTGGGAAGGAATTTTAAAATTAAATTATAAGCGACCCATCAGGCAAAAACTTCAGTTCTTATGGGATTAATGTTGAGAGTGATAATAGCAGTTCTCATTATTGTTATTGGTCTTATCAATCTGGTAATATAACAATTGGTTAAGACTTAAAGCAAATTAAATTAATTTTATAAATTTATTAAAATATTAATATTATTTTATAAATTAATTTTTATAAATTTTTTGAAAATTATTATGAATGGACGAAGCGAAAATTGATATATAATAATAATAATAATAATTTAAACCATTTGAAGTTTTTGGTTTTTTTGGTGTTTGTTAAGTTTTAATATTGTTATTGGTTAAACTACGTAAAGAAAAATACTTATTTAAAATTTTGGTTTTTTTGTCTTTCTTAAACTACGTAAAGAAAAATATTTATTAAAATATTTGAAATTTAATATTATTAATTGATTTAAATTTATGAAATGATAATATATTTTTGTATAAATGGAAAATTATTGAAAAAAAGTAAAGAATATAACAAAAATGTATAAACAAAAATATACAAGTTGTCATTTGTGAAAAACATTATTTCATGCTAACTATTCTATGGTTTAGTTTTTGTCTAAATTTGTTGATATAATTCTTAGCAGATTTATGTTTCTTTTATTATTTAAATTCTATGCATAAATTAATTCAATATCCTTAAAAATCTCTAAAGTACTTGAATTGTGAATATTACAATGCTCAAACTTGCAATTTAGACAAAACCCTAATTAAAAAGTGAATATTACAATGTTCAAACTTGCAATTTAGACAAATCCTGAATTGAGAATCGATGGCCTAATGATCTGTCACAAGCCACCATCATACAACCCACTTGCATTCTACATTATGTTATCGAATGTAGTATTTACAAGTTCTAATATTTACGCCGTAAGGCGTTTCCTTTGAGATGAAATCCCCTTTGGTCCTCATTGTCCTCGCTATGGACCGTGAGATCAAGTTTTAGACGATTGCAATGTTTCCCTCCATTTGATCTGATAACTGACTTCTTGTTGCTTAACTAATTTGCTCATTAATTTTTTAGTTCGACCGTAGTCTATGGGTACACCATCTTTGCAATTCATAACACTTTTAGGAGGTTCACGACCAAGGATAATGCGAAGTAAAGTTTTCCTTGCAATTACTTTGACAGAAATATGCATTGAGCCCTTTCCCTCCTTTCTTTTGGTTTATCCCACATCAACAGACTAAATATTTACCAGATTTCTTTGCCTACGGTAATCTGTGACTTGGAATTTATGGGTTTGGAGGGAAAACTAGTTCAAAACCAAGTCTAAGGTTTTTCTTGTAATTAATTTGATAGAAAGGCGCATTGAATCCTTTCCCTCCCTTGCTTTTGGTTTATCCCGCATCGACAGACTAAACTTTGTCAAATTTGTTTGTGTAGGGTAATTTGTTTGGAGCTACAATACGTGAACTAGTGCCTTCAATTGGGTTACAACAAGAATTTCTATGAGAAAAATGACCAAGTGAATAGTAAGTCAAAAATGTTACACACAACTGCCCCTCTTTCACTTGATAGATTGGATACCAAGCTACTGCAAACCTATCAAACATGATGAAAAATAGAAACTAAAGAAATTACATGATAAATTTAGATATCAAAATAATTCGTAGGCATTCCCTGAGGTTGCATCACAACTGTAAACATGTTTTTCACAATGGGACATCATCTTCATTATCAAGAAACATTCTTCAAAATTGACTTATTTTTCAAGCTACAAAGGTAAGCGAGAAAAGATGCCTAAATGTGCAACATATCCTGATAAGCATGTCTATCATTTAATTCTCAATGTATGCTTGATCATACTTCTTAATAATTACTCTATAATCTTAAATAGTGTTATGTTAATAGATACAAACCTTGTCATAACAAATTGAGGATGAACAATTAAAAAATACATGTAATGAATGAAGGTCCTCTATTAATGGAATAACACTCATTAAGAGTTAGGTGACATGTTTCTAGTTGGGTTGTGATCTAGTGGTATACCACAAATAGCTCAGGTTTGATTCTCAGGCATATTTGTATGGGTTCTACTTGAGAATCACTAAAACAACGCATCTCATAAGCTTCATCAATGCCTCTTTCTACTATACCTTTAGACAGAGAGTATTTTTCTTCTTCTTTTCCTTGTTGTAGAGATATTTCATTATATAGTTTCCATGATGTGCTTATTGGAATGCTGCAAATTTTGCAGTATACAAACTTCCCTTTATGTAATGTTGGCTAACACATCAACATTTAGATAATAGATCTTTGTGGAATCCTCGAGCCTCTTCTCACTTCAAGAATGGCAGCTAGATTGTTGATATATGTGATAAGCTCACCAAATGTTTCATGATACATGTCCTTGTCCCTTATCAATATAGTAATGCTTCATGACCAAAAGTCCATGCAATTCCAATTTATGCCTAAAGGATATTATCATATCAGAAGATGATACAAAGACTTTTCCCAAAAATGCAAGGCTATTTGTCCACACGTGCAACTAGGCACTTTCAATTGGTTGTTGCACTCTGCATCACCTCCCAAGTGGCTGGTGTGGAACAAATGCAAGGCTATATGTCCCCATGTGCAGCTAGGCACTTTCAATTGGTTTTTGCACTCTGCACCACCTCCCAAGTGGTTGGTGTGGATCTTCCCATTCGTGGTGAGAGAGTATGTGCCTAAGTATGAACTCTGGAATTATCTTTGAGTCATGAGATTTGATAGATCTAAATCAAAATATGCATCGCCAAGAATAACCTCAAGAGAAGCAACATCAATCTTCCAAATGATGGAATCAGTAGGAATCGCTCCTAACAATTTCTCTCGCACTAACCTGGGACAAACTTGGTGGCAAAGTGGTAGTTACCACCATGCACTCAAATATTTTTCATAACCCGGGAAGATTTCAAAAGCTTATATTAATAAGCTCAAGTGCAATCATGGGCTACTTGTAGTGATTAGAGAGAAAATTCCCTTTTTGCTCCTCCTTCACATCATGTACGATTGTTGGGTTTGACACATACTCTGCCAACTTCACCAATCCAAAAAATCAATACAACTTTGCATCAATTATTTGCGGTTGTGAATGTGATTAGTTTCCTACAAGAAAAGCATGAACATGTTTGTTGAATTCAATCTAGCTGCATCTTGGTTTCATTTCTACCCTATTGTCTATCATCATATTTCACAATCTTAGAATTTCATCCTACTTATTGGTTGCTTCGTTTTGCGTTGATGTGTTTTCTCACACTCAAAAAATTCAAACAGTAAGTAGACATTTATTGAGGTTGCATCACAACTGAACATATTTTTCACAATGTGTGCACAAATATAAACTTGGGCCCAAATACTCTAATATAGTTGAATCATCTGCTATGGTAGGATTTGGCAAAAGAGTTGAAAGGATAGGAAGCTTTCCATACATAGTGTTCCTAACCATTTCTACACTATTTTGAACACCCATGAAATTGTTGATGAGGTTGTTGAGAAGCCATATAATTGCATCCCTAATAAAAAGGGTATAAAGTAGGAATGAAACATATATCTATTAATTCCCAACCTTGTTAAATGTTCCAGATCACAGGATTTTTCTTCTATACCATAGTTACAAAGTTCCTCAAACCACTACCAAATACTTTTCAATGGAATGTTAGGGATCTGGTAATTACATATTAAAATTTTATTCAGTGAAGTACTATTAGAGTTGTAATTTTGTTTATCAAGGACTTTCACAACAACATGTGACGTGGCATCTAGAACCTTCTCAAACTCGACTATGGGGCTGCCAATCACCTGTGAAACATGTTCTGAAATCATTTCATACTCATATGAAGAATCAATAGACTTTAAAATGGAATGAGCCTTCTTGTTTGATTCATCAAGCAAGCATGAGTCATTCCAAATCCTCATGCAAGCATCATCAAAATCTAATCTAGTTTCTGAAACTGCATGCCATGTATGGTCATTATTACTTGTATCAGTTTCCTTCAATGCATTACGTGGACATTCGAATATCTTAGATTGTGTATGTGATTGAATGTCCCTAAATGTCATTCCAGACGCATTTGTCTTGGAACTAGAATCTCTAATTTGAGTGTAGTTGAAGAAGCCTCACACAATCTAGATCAATCATCTTCCTTGTTTCTAACTTCATCAATCATTCTACAAATAATTGTACCACTATGGGAGTTAGCTACAAATTTATTAGTTGCAGAGGCCTTACCACTTTTTGATTCAACTGGTACCCACTTCTGTGCAACCTGTTGAGAGTTTTGATGTCTCTCATTGTTTCTTTCACAAGAAATCCCCTTTCCTGTGACTGTAGTAGCCCTTGCTTTCCAAGGGGGAGGGTGGGAAAGGCCCTCATCAACCATCACTCAAATTTCTGGAGCTTGCCCAAAAGTTCTAGTTTGATTTGTTTGCAACTTTGTCTGTGACATTTCTTGGCCTACTAATTTAAATGTTCCTAGAATTATATGTTTTTGGTTCAATGAACTGTGAATCTTCACTAATGTCACAGAAGAACAAGGATCTCTTGAAACCTACATTGTATAACCATATCCATCTGGTGTGGAATGAGAACCTATTTTAGTTTCCTCGGTTTCAAAATTCATACTCTTAGAACAAACAGATTGTTGTGAGATATCCACATCTTCCCTCTGAGAATAAGGTTTACTGTCATCCATTATAGAAGAGCCTATTTTCATTTCCCACATAACATTCCCTATATTTATAGCATGACTTTATTTTTCCCATATTCTGTCTTTCCTTTTCCCAACATGGAAAAATAGGAACTGCAACACTCTCTCCTACTAGATGAAATTTAGGCAACTCCACCTCTGGCTTGTTGGAAATAGCATCAAAATATGTATAACCCTGCAAATTGTTATGTTCATTATCACATTTTAACAACCAGAATATTGCACTTCCACACCCATTAACCATATAACAACAAAAACGTTTTAATACTTCCTTTTTATATGTGAAAATTTGCTTGCTTTGAGTGATCGAGACAAGTGTTTGACATTCGAACAAAAGTAAAAAGTTGAATAGTGCGCACCATTGGAGTAAAAAACGATACTCTACCCCATATATTTACATTGATCCATCTATATCTATGACAAATATATTCTCTCTTTTCAAAGATTTCTCATTTGCAGAAAGAAAGAAAAAAAAAAAAAAAAAAAAAAAACGAAAAAAAAATCAAGAGTTTGCATGAATTCCCTTGGGTTGTCACATAAAATATTGTGCCTCAGTCCAACGTCCTTTCCCTGTTGTCTCCATAATGAGGCCAGTCATTCCTTTAAGGGGCTATGGAAGGTTATCAAAAGAGGAAGCCAACAACATTCTTATGGTCGGGAGGAGAAAATTGGTCATAATACTCTCTATGTTATTTGGCCTACTAGTGGATGCTGCACTTATTTCTATGTCAGTGGGGATCCTCATTTTTGGCAACAAGAAGGGGACTAGATCCAGCAATGACAGTGCCAATGTTGCAGGAGGTTCAATTTTGCCTTCAAATTTTTCTAAAGAAATCAACATGGCCTGTGTCCAAACATTGTATCCTCAGCTCTATATGTCAATGCATGCTGATCACTTACCCTGGTGTGCAACAAGTGTGGGAACCGAAGGTTCTTTCTCACATTACACTCAATGTTATGATGGATCATGTAAAACAACTATACCATGCCTTGTCTTTGAATATGAAAACCCATAATTGGAACTAAAAGGACCCATAAAGGGTTGCCTATCAAGATTGCGTGGAGCTTCTTCAAGATACCCTGTAGGTTATATCTGCTCAATGCTGCAATGGGAAAGATGAGGAAAATGTCCATGAATCCAAAATCATCCATGACCAACATAATAGACGTTAGCACTTGGCTCGGTAAAGCTTTGACAAACCAGGACACATGCTGGGATGGCTTCCAGGAGTTAATTGTTCCAGCAGGAAGGAACTTTAGTGTTAATTTCAAGAACCAAATTGAAGAAAAATTTATGAAATTATCTGAATTGGTCAGCAGTTATATGGAAATGTTCCAGATTTTGTTCGGGAGCTCTGCCATTAATGGTCACCATTGTCATAACCATCAGACATAGACTAACAATTTTTACAGTAGTGCAGCCTCCCATGCAAAACATGAGAAGGCTCATGGCAGAGGAAAATGATGAGCAAATGAATATTGATGGTTTGGATCTAGAATTATATGAAAATTTCAACTTAATTGATCAAAATAGCATTCAAGAATTTCCTCAGTGGTTATTTCCCAGAGATCGCTTACTCCTACAAGTGCCTTCTTTGGCCCTCAATGCCTATGTGATTGTTTCCAAGCACGGGAGTGGCAAGCATATGAGCGTCACATTACCAAAAATATAAAAATAAATCAACCCCTCAAATGTGAGGACAAGTAAATGACAAGCAAGAATTTTGATGGCCATGAAGCCATTATTTGGTCAACTCATGCCTTCCCAATATCAAACTCGCAAAGCACCAACATATTTATGAATGAATGAGAACACTATAAGAGCTAAAAATTTAAATGTGAAACAAAAATTAAGAGAGGATTCTTTAAGATTTTTACCCCGCTCATTTCAATTTGAAGAAGAATGTTCTAAACCCCAATACAAACAAAGCCCTTTTTCACTTTGGCTCATAAACATTAAACAATTTTCCTTTTCATGTTAACATTGTTCTTGACTTCAGAAGGCATAATTTATATATGCAACTCATTTTTGTCAATGCCAGGAAATCGTCCTATCATGGAAGCAATGACAATCAATTTTTTTTAGGTTTGTGAATGGGTAACCTTGGCTTCAACTAAAAGTGCATTTAATATCCTTTCTTGAAAAAAACTCTAAGAAGTGTTTTCTACTCCCATTTTCAAACACAAAAGGACAAGATACCAACAAAGCCTCAACATGTTACCTCAGCTAACCTAAATTTCATGATGCTCGCTGTACCTCCTCACATTCTCTAAGGTCTGGGTACTATGGGGAATGGGAGTAGAGACTAACAATTTTTACAGTAGTGCAGCTTCCCATGCAAAACATGAGAAGACTCATGGCGGAGGAAAATGCAGAGCAAATAAATATTGATGGTCTAGATCTAGAATTATATGAAAATTTTAGCTTAATTGATCAATATGTCATTCAAGAATTTCCTCGATGGTTATTGCCTAGAGATCATCAACTCCTACAAGTCCCTGCTCTAGCCCTCGCCGTTTATGTGATTTTTTCCAAGCACGGGAGTGGAAAGTATATGAGTGTCACATGACCAAAACTCTAATAAGAAATCAACCCCTCAAGGACAAGTAAATGATGAATAAGAATTTTGATGGCCATGAATTCATTATTTGGGCAACTCACGCCTTCACAATATCAAACTTGCAAAGCACCAACATAGTTCTGAATGAACGTGAACAATTTAAGAGCTGAAAATTTAAATGTGAAACAAAAATGAAGAGAGGATTCTTTAAGAGGTTTAGCTCGCTCATTTCAATTTGACGAAGAATGTTCTAAACCCCAATGCCAACAAAGCCCTTTTTCGCTTTGGCTCATAAACGTTAAACAATTTTCCTTTTCATGTTAACATTGTTCTTGACTTCAGAATATTTATATATGCAAGTCATTTTTCTGAATGACAGGAAATCGTCCAATCATGGAAGCAATGGCAATCAATTTTTTTGAGAGTTGTGTATGGGTAACCTTTGATTCAACTAACAATGCATTTAGTCTCATTTCTTGAAAAAAACTCTAAGAAGTGTTTTCTACTCCCATTTTCAAACACAAAAAGACAAGATGTCAGCAAAGCCTCAACACTGTACCTCAACTAACCTCAATTTCTTGATGCTCGGTGTTCCTCCTCACATCCTCTAAGGTATGGGTACTATGGGGAATGGGAGTAGAGACTAATAATTTTTACAGTAGTGCAGCATCCCATGCAAAACATGAGAAAACTCATGGCAGAGGAAAATGCAGAGCAGATAAATATGATGGTCTAGATCTAGAATTATATGAAAATTTCAGCTTAATTTATCAAGATGGCATTCAAGAATTTCCTTAGTGGTTATCGCCTAGAGATCGTCAGCTCCTGCAAGTGCCTGCTCTGGCCCTCAACGCCTATGTGATTTTTTCCAAGCATGGGAGTGGAAAGTATATGAGCGTCACATTACCAAAACTCTAATAAGAAAGCAACCCCTCAGACGCGAGGACAAGTAAATGACAAATAAGAATTTTGATGGCCATGAAGTCATTATTTGGGCAACTCACGCCTCCACAATATCAAACTTTCAAAGCACCAACAAATTTCTGAATGAACGTGAACAATTTAAGAGCTGAAAATTTAAATGTGAAACAAAAATGAAGAGAGAATTCTTTAAGAGGTTTACCCTGCTCATTTCAATTTGAAGAAGAATGTTTTGAAGCCCTTTTTCGCTTTGTATCATAAGCAATAAACAATTTTCCTTTTCATGTTAACATTGTTCTTGACTTCAAAAGGAATAATTTATATATGCAACTCATTTTTCTCAATGCCAGGAAATCGTCCAATCATGGAAGCAATTGCAATCAATTTTTTTGAGATTTGTGTATGGGTAACCTTGGCTTCAACTAACAATGCATTTAGTCTCCTTTCTTGAAAACAAACTCTAAGAAGTGTTTTCTACTCCCATTTTCAAACACAAAAAGATAAGATTCCAGCAAAGCCTCAACACACTACCTCAGCTAACCTCAACACACTACCTCAGCTAACCTCAATTTCTTGATGCTCAGTGTTCCTCCTCACATCCTCTAAGGTCTGTGTACTATGGGAAATTGATTTCTTGAATTTTATCATAAAGCACTTACCGTCTTTTACAAACTTGGACAAATTCAATCTTTGTCTGAACTATGCATGTTGATACCTTATAATCCCCCCAACATAATCCTATATACTTCACAACTCCATTAATATATTTGTGTGTGATTGAGAAGCAATTGCATTACTAATAGACAACTCAACATCTTTGTATAGTTATCCAAAAAACTACAGATTCTCTTGCACTATTATTTTGTAACATATTTGTTTGATGTAGGTTTCCACAACCAGATTGTTTTGACTTCTGAGGTCAACCACTATCAATATTGACATCTTCACATTATTTTTTATCTCCCACAACTATTCCCTCATATTTCTCATGTGATGGGTCAATCTTTTTTTGCAACCAATAGTGTCTCATAAAACTTGAGAAGTATCAAGATCTCAATTGGTTTTTTGACTACTTGTGGCTACTAAGATTCTATTGTTTTCTACTTTGAATGATAGAAACAACATTTTTTCACTATTATATCTTCTTACAAGCTTCTTTAAAGAGTGATTGGAATTTGTTAACTTCGTTGAGTGAGTCAACATATTGACAGTTTTCAAAATGCTTATCCTTCTAATTATTTAATTATGTAGAAACCTATTCATATTTGCAATTGAATGACTCTTCTCTTCCTAGTTGTTATTGGTTTTGATAGCCATTTCTTTGTTATGGGCATCTTCCGACATACAAAGGTGTCTCAGAAACTACACATCATCTGTGTATCTGCATTATCTAAAGGGATTTCTCATTTGGGCATATGTTCAATAATTTGAATCAAATATCCTAAATAATGGTAGGAAGAATATTGTTAAGGAAATAGATTTGGATAAATTGCATGAGTTGTGATTCCCCTGTTTTAACTTCTTATAAAGGTGCTCGATACAAGCACCTTAGCAAAACTATGCTCAACTACCTTCTAACCAGTGTCAAAAAATGAATGCCTTACTTAAGTTGCTGACATGTTCTTTTCAAGAATGAGATATTTCATGGCATAGGTATAATGTAAGTATGTGCGAATCTAAAATATCGGGATTGGAAAACATAGAGGCAGAACTCTAAGGTTTCAATTTGAAACGATGCAAAAGATATGTCAACATGGTATTTTAAAAATATTTCATTTATATGCTAACAATTTGGATCTTAGAAACTTGGTTTGATTAAATGTCCAAATTCAATTGTTTGACATTTGTTTTGATGCATTTTGAGTCGCTGACTTGATGACACTTTCTTGATTGTTTGTTAACATTTTCTTCATGTTTTGCATTCAGCATGTGAGGTGTTCAACTATTTCAGCATTGAGTACAACAACTTACAATAAGCCAAACCTAGTAAAGGGTCTCCTCGTAGAATTACAACCTCTTCCATATGAACAAATTGTTGTCAATGTATGGACTAGAACATGTGTAAGATCATGTTGAATGATTGTCTATTCATTTGATCTAACATTGATAACTTGTGCTTATATAGTGCTTTCTTGTTTCTTGTTACAATAAGAACTAATAAGGCTAGTTGATCTTGGGCCTTTCAAGCCACTGTTGATGATGTGACGTAGTTGAGGAAAGAAACTTTTGAGTGTGGGGATATATTGCTCGATAATTGCCTCAATCACATTAATCCTTCAGATTTAAAATAGATCATGTATATTGAAATAATGAAACATTCAATAAAATACTATCTTAATTCTAGAGAAACTAATTTTAGCAATGAACCCATCATACAATTATAATCCATTGAGATTAGCTTATGGATTTATGAGTTAAAAATTAAAATATGTAAGCATATATTATAACCATTTACAATATATAAATTTTATTATATAAACCAATTACAATTTTTTTTATTATAATCTTGTAATATACAAATTAATACAAATAATACATTCATGCTTAAAATCACTATTACAAATTTGCAAGATCCATAATTAGAAATATCATTCACCTAGTAGATTGAGATTCAATGTAGCAAATCTAGTTGCGATTTGCTTAGGTGAAGTCCTTCATCAATTTGTAGAGATTCTTGAACTAGTTGTATTTCTTATGTTAGGTTGAACATTGTCAACTCACCAATGACTATCCTACTTGCTCCTTGTGTATTCTCCTTCTTGTAGATACCCAAGTTGTAATGGGGTTGTATGAGGAATACATAATCTAGCAGTATGGGTAAGGGCTTCACAAAACCTAAGATGTCCCCACTCTGCACAATCTCCACACACACCAAACTCATAATGAATCTAAACTTAGTCACTTAAGAATTTTTTAATTTAGGACAACCATCCAATATTAGGGTGCACAAAAAGTCAGTCTGTCATTGTTTAGTCTTCTTTTATAGTATTTTTTGTTACTGTCATTTGTCTTCTCATGCAAAATTATCAATTTCTTTAATTCCAATATTCTTATTATTCATCTATCCAATATTCTTATTATTCACCTATCCATGTGTCTTTTTTTTTGTCAAGGTTGTCATGAATTTCCATTTCTTATTTTATTTAAAAAGACCATGTTTCCTTACCCAAAACATGTTTCCTAAATTTTCTCTTAGTTTTCCGTTGACCTCCTTTCACTTTCTCCTATTCAAGTGCCCATGTGTTTCTTTAAAATAGTTAACTATTGGGTGTCAAATTATGCCTCTAACCTCCCATTCTTTTTCTTTAATTTCAAATTATTATTAAAGGTTCCAATTCTATGTTTCTTATACTTGGAGTGTTCTCATGAATATCATTTTTCTTACTATTAATGAGATTATATTTAATATGTGCACATATGTTAGGATCAACCAAAATGGTTTTATGCTATTTTACTTAATTAGAATATATTCCCCATATATTTTATAATGGACAAATTATTTAGTTAAACTACTTAACTTCATTTTAGTTTTCTTAATTTTGATCCATAATCCGTTTTTCTTAAGTTTTTTAGAATTTAACAATTCCATTACTAATACCCCATTCATTTTTCACATTAAAATTTAAGTATTTAAATCATTATTATGAATTCTAATCACCTTTTGTTTCCATATGCCAAGGGTTCCAAGTCATTTGTGTCCTTCAAGAATTACCTCACTTAATTCCAAGGATGCCACAACACTTTCCCTTCAAGTATTTGTGGCTAATTGAGGGGACATTGGTGCAACGATAGATACAACTATTTACTCTAGGGTGTCCCTTGTTGTGAGACTAATGTTGAATCAAGATTAAGGTGTCTACCTTAATGCACACCCCTCAATCAAACCTCATGAGTGGTTAAATCCGCGGTCCAACCCACATGGCATCTTGCAACTTCAAGGTGAAAGTGACATGCACTCTCCAACATAAATCACTGTTGGAGTGCTATTGGGTCGAATCAAAGACATTGTTCCACCCCTTTGAAGGAAATCCAATTTTCTCCATGTAGCCCCATTACCCATATGTGAGTCGTTTCGAAAGCACATATCCTATGTCTACATCCACTATACATGTCATTAATATTTGTAAACATATTGATCATTGATCATTCAAATTTAATATCAAATAATACTCAATAATCAAACTAGAATAATTGACCAATCACATGCCTATATATCACTGTGGACTCTTACCACACTTAGACAATCATCAATAAAATATGGTCATAATGATTAATCATCATAAATTATTTATGACTATTTTTTCTAATATCAACATTATCGACAACTTACATCCAAAACATCAACACAATATAACACAATAATAAAAAAAACACATAACAAAAAGTAATCATTGGACAAATCATCAATACCCGATGTCCTCAAATAATAAGGTGTAAGTCATAGTATCAATTTTGGAAGTCAAAATAAAACTGAAAGTGTCTGTCTCAAAGTCAAGATAAAATGGGACTCTACATAAGGGAGGTAAATTGAGAATATCATCATGGTCAAGGAAGTGATACAATCAAGCATGGAAAAGAAAGGTAGGAGTATTATAATAAAAATAAATATGGCACATAACATTGATAAAGTTACAACTCTCTTTTGTTTGATGTAATATCCAAATTTGTCTTTTGCATTCCATTTACAAAATCTGTTTCCTCGTGTATTTATAATCCTTGGATTTCCCCCTTGGTTAATGGGATTCCCTCCTCATTTTTTTAAAAAGGTATAGGACTAAGGCAAGGTTATCTATTTTCCCTCTACCATATATCAATATGTTGGAATTGTTGAGTATGAAGCTATAAATTGATAAAGTAGAAGGAGATCTATTAGTGCTCGAAATTGTAAGAGGGGTAAAGATGATCAATCAATTTCACTTCACAAATGATAATCTACTACTTGCTGGAGCCATTGTAGTCACCATTGCCTCTGTAGTCATCACTAACATATTCAAACACAACATGGCCCTCTTTACCAATGCTTCAATGGGAAGGATTAATAATTTCAAAAGACGAATTTTCAATTGGAATGTGAGAACTTAGCTCCTTCAAGTAATTTCCTACACTCTCATGTTCCTCTATCAAGAATATTGGACAACCTCAAATATCTATGAATGTTTGTATTTCTAAGCAACCCATCAACTCAATTCTAGAGTAGTATTATCAAAAAAATAAAATCCAATTTTCAAAAGTGGGGGTTTAAGTGGTTAAATCTCTACAGGTTAAATGAATTCTTTTTAATCAATCATATCTTCCTTTTCAAATTTTCAGTTTCCAATTATGATTTCCTTTATGGATATAATGTTACAAATTTCTAAAGAATTGAGAAAAATCCTCTAAATAAGAGGATAATCTAATGCAAATAAATACCATTTGATAAGTTGGAAGATCATAAGTGCCTCCAATGGATATAGGCGGTATGTGGATAAAAGACTCTCTTATGAATCTAGAATTGGGAGAATCTTATATAGTAGATGATTATGAATAAGTCGGCTTGGTGGAAGATTTTCCCTTTTAGAAAATAATTCCAAGGAGACAAGAAGAAATGCACCAAAAGAACATTACAAATTAGAAGAGGATCATGTAGGGAGACTCCTAAAGATAGTAGTCCCTATTGTTGGTTTTAACCCTATATAGTTAATTGATGCAAACATAATTTTAATAAAAATAGAAAAGATGCAATGAGACACACACACACTCACATTTAATATGAAAATTTTACCTTGGAAACCCAAAATCAGGAAAACTAGAAAGTTTTTTTTTTTTCTTTTCCTTTACAATGTTACAATACAATATGTATATTCCATAACATCCATAAACCCCTAATCCATTAACCCTAGATTATAATACAACCATATTTCCTTAACCAAAATTATTGGATTGTGTTGGGGTTGTGTTATTATGACTTTCAGATGGTGGTAACTTTTTTGGCTAGTATCTTGGATTTAGTACTTGTAAGAAAGGGCTCTTACTCCTTAAATTGTATTTTTTTGGGGCAAACTGAGTGGATTGTAGTTCCTCTACTAATATTTCTCCTATTGTATCCTTTTTAAGCTCAAGTTCCTGGTCCCAAAGGAAGATGGTTTCTTCTTCGATTATTTTTTCTTCCTCTATAATTTCCATAGATCCAACTTACAAAGATTTAACTAACAACAATTGTTGATCAAGAATTTGATTTTTAACTAATCTCATGGACTTGATGCTTTAAGGATACATTTTTTATATTGGTTGGCTTTGATGAAAAGTGTGAAAGGTGTCCACTCTCACTTCATATTTAGGTTTAAATTAAAAGGTTCTAGGGACTTGTTGTGCTATTCAACAACCCCCCATTTGTTAATAGTAGTAGTCAATATTACATTAATAAATGGGGACCCTTAAAAAAATCCTTCCAAAAATAAGTCTAGCATTTAGGAATTTTCCTTATTAAAGTTTGGAATAAAACAAGATATCAATCAAACACCTTTTAAAAAAAACTATTAAATGTCTCCCTCTCCCGCATATCGCACGATCAAGCATGATTGAAATCCTTGCTAATCCACCAAATCTAGCGAAAAGAGATCAAAAGAGGACTCCACGCTTTAATACTTTGAACTAGTATGTTTCTTATATAAACTAAGTCCTAAGGCATTTCTTATTAAAACTAAGGCCCGCGTTGCATATCGCTATTTTTAGAAAGCGCACCTTAATGAGTTACCTTAAAATTGTGTGAGATGCGAAATTGCGATAACAACATTTCCATTACTGCATCACATTTCGGACATTTAAAAGAACAATGCAAACTTACCATCCGTCGAGATTGCGAAATGCGATTGAGGCCTAGACCCACTCCCTAGATACGTCATAGACACGTATTTAGGTTCATTGCTTAATAAAAAGTGCTTTACACAAGAAAACCTGACAAATGAGCTATGTCCTGGAAACAATAGTAAGCGACCTGCATCTCGCATCTTGCAAAAACAATAAGGAAAGCATACAAACATAACACGATAATGCGATCTGCGAGATTGCTTCACAAATCGCAAAATCACCATTTTCACAATTTAAAGGCTCGTCACCCTAGAAGCTTTCTTCCCAACTTACGATGCAGACATTAATGAGCATTAAAGCTAAGAGATAACGAACCATTAGTGGGAATTTAGTAAAGGTTAATGGCATTTATGTGTGAAAAGCCATCCAAGGTGATATGATATCTTCTCACTTGTGTTCAAATAAAACTCCTTTCTTATCACCTTTTCAAGTTATCTATATTATCCCATCTTACGTTCATTCTTATCTCTGTATATCCGATAGCTGCTGTTTTTCTCCATTTTCAGGGAAAATCCACAGAAGGAGTCTTTGGGAGCAATGGCAAAGAAGGGAAAGGCAGTTGCGTCTAAGAAATCAGAAATGACTCCTTTATTCATAGATACTACATGCAGCAGAGAAGGAGGGACCTCTATGTGGGAAACCATGTATGATTTATTAGAAGAAGAGCAACCAAGACCTCTGGAAACAAAGGTCACAGCTGACGGTTGTACTTCCTCAGATGCCACCATTTTTGAGACGACATGCTCATTTCTGCATCACATAGTCGCGTGCCCAAAGATAATCCCTTACACAGATATGGTCAAGTGGATTATTGATCAGGCCGATATCTTAGACAGAGAATTTAAGAATAGAAGCCAAGAGGTTATGGGATCTTTTTCGCCAGACAACCTACGACTTATGTACCACCTACCAGAGCCACAAGCCATCTACAACAAATAGTTCCTTGAGAAGTTTTCCAAAGAGAATGAGGACCCAGTAGATGTCACCCAGACCTGGTCGAATAATGAGGGCAAGATCAAAAAGGACAAAGCGGGTATGTACTCTACTGCATCTATTTCTCCTCCCCATAGTTTTGCAGCAACCATGCTATGTAGGATGTTTGGCAAGCCCGATAGCACTAAATTTTCCCCAGAATGGCTGCCATTAATAGATGTAGTCGTAAACACAACCATAATGAATTGGGCCCAAATTTTTTCTGATAATTTAGCAAAGGCAATAATTGATTATAGGAGGAAAAGGAGTGTCTCAACAAGGGTTTACCCTCCATTTTTTATGAGTGCCTATGTGATGGATGCAATTTGTTTTGGTTCAAAATTTCCTATCATGGGATGGAAATGGATTGTGAAAGATCCACTTCCCATTCATATATATCATAAGGACATGTGGGAGTCTCAGTTTCACCCGCATTTTTACAAAATTTGTCATGGGGTCATGCTGCCTATCCACAAACAGGTTTACAACCGAGATGCCCCTAGGTTTTCTAAGGAAGTTGAGGTAGATATCCTCCCAGTGGCCAGATGGTTTGGGGAGGAAACATTCACATATATCAGGGTTTTTGGGAGCATCACCTCACCTCATGTCCTCCCATACTATGTTCTAGACAAATTGATGGCTAGAGAGATAGCCTATCAAACAGCTAGTGAGGGTGGGTTGAGAAAAGGATAAAGGAAGCGAAAAAGGTCATTTGGCCTACATTTTCATTACAGTGTGGAGCATTTGCACTGAACGACTTGGGCCATGCATTCAAAGAAGCAGAGATCGTGAAATCTCTAAAATTACCCAAATTCCCAATAAGGTAGTATGACCCAAATGGCACTGCCAAAGAATTCACTACCACGGTAAAAGTGAAGGTATTCAGTCATGAGGAAGACACATTTTATGACATGATTCTTTTTACAAAAAAAGACATTCATAGAGGTGAAGCACATGTCAACACTACTTTTTGACACAGAAGAGCTTGAAGCCTTTCATGAATATAGAGAAAGGAGATTGTTAAAGGTCCCATTGGACCAATTACTGATTGAACCAATAAGGGAGCCAACTCCCTACGTAAGCCTAGAAGGAAATTCCAAAGAAAATTCTAAATATGATTCCTAAGTAGAGTCCCAAGAGAAGTCTACTAGGGAGTCAGAGAAATCAGAGCAGAAATCACAGAATGGGGGAAGAAAAAGCAAGGAGTCAGAAAAGGATACAACCCAATCTACAGAAAAGACAGCTGAGCAAACCTCAGCTAGAAAACAAGATGAAATTCATTCCACCTCCTTCCAAAAATAAGTCTAGCATTTAGGAATTTTCCTTATTAAAGTTTGGAATAAAACAAGATATCAATCAAACACCTTTTAAAAAAAACTATTAAATGTCTCCCTCTCCCGCATATCGCACGATCAAGCATGATTGAAATCCTTGCTAATCCACCAAATCTAGCGAAAAGAGATCAAAAGAGGACTCCACGCTTTAATACTTTGAACTAGTATGTTTCTTATATAAACTAAGTCCTAAGGCATTTCTTATTAAAACTAAGGCCCGCGTTGCATATCGCTATTTTTAGAAAGCGCACCTTAATGAGTTACCTTAAAATTGTGTGAGATGCGAAATTGCGATAACAACATTTCCATTACTGCATCACATTTCGGACATTTAAAAGAACAATGCAAACTTACCATCCGTCGAGATTGCGAAATGCGATTGAGGCCTAGACCCACTCCCTAGATACGTCATAGACACATATTTAGGTTCATTGCTTAATAAAAAGTGCTTTACACAAGAAAACCTGACAAATGAGCTATGCCCTGGAAACAATAGTAAGCGACCTGCATCTCGCATCTTGCGAAAACAATAAGGAAAGCATACAAACATAACACGATAATGCGATCTGCGAGATTGATTCAAAAATCGCAAAATCACCATTTTCACAATTTAAAGGCTCGTCACCCTAGAAGCTTTCTTCCCAACTTACGATGCAGACATTAATGAGCATTAAAGCTAAGAGATAACGAACCATTAGTGGGAATTTACTAAAGGTTAATGGCATTTATGTTTGAAAAGCCATCCAAGGTGATATGATATCTTCTCACTTGTGTTCAAATAAAACTCCTTTCTTATCACCTTTTCAAGTTATCTATCTTATCCCATCTTACGTTCATTCTTATCTCTGTATATCCGATAGCTGCTGTTTTTCTCCATTTTCATGGAAAATCCACAGAAGGAGTCTTTGGGAGCAATAGCAAAGAAGGGAAAGGCAGTTGCGTCTAAGAAATCAGAAATGACTCCTTTATTCATAGATACTACATGCAGCAGAGAAGGAGGGACCTGTATGTGGGAAACCATGTATGATTTATTAGAAGAAGAGCAACCAAGACCTCTGGAAACAAAGGTCACAGTTGACGGTTGTACTTCCTCAGATGCCACCATTTTTGAGACGATATGCTCATTTCTGCATCACATAGTCGGGTGCCCAAAGATAATCCCTTACACAGATATGGTTAAGTGGATTATTGATGAGGCCGATATCTTAGACAGAGAATTTAAGAATAGAAGCCAAGAAGTTATGGGATCTTTTTCGCCAGACAACCTACGACTTATGTACCACCTACCAGAGCCACAAGCCATCTACAACAAAGAGTTCCTTGAGAATTTTTCTAAAGAGAATGAGGGCCCAGTAGATGTCACCCAGACCTGGTCGAATAATGAGGGCAAGATCAAAAATGATAAAGCGGGTATGTACTCTACTGCATCTATTTCTCCTCCCCATAGTTTTGCAGCAACCATGCTATGTAGGATGTTTGGCAAGCCCGATAGCACTAAATTTTCCCCAGAATGGCTGCCATTAATAGATGTAGTCGTAAACACAACCATAATGAATTGGGCCCAAATTTTTTCTGATAATTTAGCAAAGGCAATAATTGATTATAGGAGGAAAAGGAGTGTCTCAACAAGGGTTTACCCTCCATTTTTTATGAGTGCCTATGTGATGGATGCAATTTGTTTTGGTTCAAAATTTCCTATCATGGGATGGAAATGGATTGTGAAAGATCCACTTCCCATTCATATATATCATAAGGACATGTGGGAGTCTCAGTTTCACCCGCATTTTTACAAAATTTGTCATGGGGTCATGCTGCCTATCCACAAACAGGTTTACAACCGAGATGCCCCTAGGTTTTCTAAGGAAGTTGAGGTAGATATCCTCCCAGTGGCCAGATGGTTTGGGGAGGAAACATTCACATATATCAGGGTTTTTGGGAGCATCACCTCACCTCATGTCCTCCCATACTATGTTCTAGACAAATTGATGGCTAGAGAGATAGCCTATCAAACAGCTAGTGAGGGTGGGTTGAGAAAAGGATAAAGGAAGCGAAAAAGGTCATTTGGCCTACATTTTCATTACAGTGTGGAGCATTTGCACTGAACGACTTGGGCCATGCATTCAAAGAAGCAGAGATCGTGAAATCTCTAAAATTACCCAAATTCCCAATAAGGTAGTATGACCCAAATGGCACTGCCAAAGAATTCACTACCACGGTAAAAGTGAAGGTATTCAGTCATGAGGAAGACACATTTTATGACATGATTCTTTTTACAAAAAAAGACATTCATAGAGGTGAAGCACATGTCAACACTACTTTTTGACACAGAAGAGCTTGAAGCCTTTCATGAATATAGAGAAAGGAGATTGTTAAAGGTCCCATTGGACCAATTACTGATTGAACCAATAAGGGAGCCAACTCCCTACGTAAGCCTAGAAGGAAATTCCAAAGAAAATTCTAAATATGATTCCTAAGTAGAGTCCCAAGAGAAGTCTACTAGGGAGTCAGAGAAATCAGAGCAGAAATCACAGAATGGGGGAAGAAAAAGCAAGGAGTCAGAAAAGGATACAACCCAATCTACAGAAAAGACAGCTGAGCAAACCTCAGCTAGAAAACAAGATGAAATTCATTCCACCTCCACCCAATCAACCAAACCCTCGGTGATTGATTTAGAGAAAGAATGGGAGCATTTTAATACAAATCTCCATATAGAGAAACAAGCACCTGAGCCATAGAATCTGCAACACAAAACAACTCAAGAAATTATAGTAGAGAAAATTGTAAGTACTCAAGAGGTAGAGCACATTCCTGCCACTCCTACAACTGCTACTACTCCTGATAATGAACCAATGGATATTGTCTGGAATGACTCACCCATCGACTCATCTGAAAACCTTACTAGATTGTCTCAGTTTGCAGGATCCTACGCTACAACGACTATTGACGAAGCAGCATAAGTACAAATGTTGCTCAGAGAAAAGGAAAATAAAATTTTGCTGTTGGAACAACAGTTAGAGCAAGAAAAATCTAACCAACAAATGGAATTGCAAATAGCCAAGCTCCAGCAAGAATTTGAGCAGATGCAAATAAAACATCAAGCTAGTTTAGCAGAAAAGGAAGCGCAGATACAAGAATTAACAGATAAGTATAAGGACAACCCAAATATTGATTAGTTTATAATCGAAGCGCTCAGCCTGAACTCCCAGCTAATGCATCAAAAAGAAATTCTATGCCAGAAGGTCTCGCAGTTGAGTCCTTATTGCGAGACTAGTGACAAGTTAACGAGTCAAGTCGTTGACATGAGACTCGAATATGATGAAGTCTTGAAAAGAATTTCCGACTTCATCACTTGGCGGAATTCATAGGATGGGAGGAATGCCACTTTTCCTATACTAGAGGAGTCACACAAAGAAATTTTATTTGCAGACTGGGATTCTCGAATTAGGCAAGTAGAAAAGGCAATGATGGTTGCTGCAGCAGCAACAAACTGTGTTATTGAAAACATCAATGAAAATATACACAGCGTAAACCTGGTGGCAGAGTCTGTACTAGGTTTTCTTCCGAATGTCAAACAACTCAAACAACAATGGAGGCAAGAAACAAGAGAAAAAGAGGAAGTAATTAGGCAAATGACCAGGTTAAACTGGGAAGCGTACTGGAAATATTTAGTTAAACCTTACAGCCAGTGGATGACCTTGTGATGCCTAACCTCTTCCACACAGAAAATGGTGCCAGCACTAACCGATTCCGTGTTCACTGGGCAGTTGAAATTTGTGATCAGCTGACCTACACAGCTCAAACTCATGACAGACATTTGTGATCTCAAAGATCAAACAGAAAGGATTTAGTCACCATGTTTTAATTTCTATTTTTGTTTTGTTTTGCACAATTTGAGGAAGGTCGTTTAAACCTCCTCAACTATTTTTGTAATAATCTATTATTAGGATTTATAGTTTAGTATTTAAACCCCTCTCATGCATTTAGAGAGGGGTCCAGAAATTTTATCAGAAACAATCTTCAAAACATGCACTTCTGTCCCTTTGAGGAAGTTCTGGTGAAATGAATGGAACAAGATTTATTTTTATCTTATCTGGCATCTTCTACTGAAATTTCACTTTTGTACTCTTAGATGGTGTTGGATTGATTGGAAGTAGGTCGATATTGCTGAAACACATGAGCAGAACTTATTACAAATGGTACTTTTATCTCGTGATTTTGTTTTGTTTATGCATTAAGCAATAATTTTTTCTTCAAATTGTTTATGTATGAAAGTTTAAAGCTTGGTTAGCATTATTTCACTTTTGTATGGTGATGGCCTAAATTTTATGTTGAATATATGAATAATTTCTTATGCGATATATCTTTCACAATTGTTTTGGCTAACTATTTATCCAAAATGATTATTGTTAAAATGATTTCACTTCCTATTGTAGTTGAGTGATCTTTATTACCAATTGCTTTAGGACATTATTCTAGATCGCATGTTTCAATTTTATTCCCGGGTATAGTCATAGCTAGATAGTGTTTAAATTAGGGTATATGCATGTGATTATTAGTTTAGATTAGATTACTTTTAGCTTAAACATTCTGTCGAACTATCATATATCACTCCATCAACACTATCATAATTTATATTGGGAAACTGGTCCCATTACCCCTAGTTGGAGCCACTACAAACAAAAAAGGAGCTGCCAACCAAAGTCTAGACCGGGTGGTTTTCCCCCAATGTTGTAAGCAACAATTTTAGAGGCTTCAACATTTTTGGCGCTAGAAGGAGGGCTTGACTGTGAATGGCAAGTAAATCCAAATTAACGGGCCATTCTAAGAGTAAAAGTCCCTCACCATCACCTCAAAATTCTCGACCGTATTTCAAATCTCCTAATCCTAAGTGAGAAGTTGTAAAAACAACAACAAAGCCTACTACTGAAATCCTAAAGAACCTAGATCATTATTCTTCTATCAAAGCCCCTGAAGTCCAATCTTTGATTCATAAATTACAGGGGATTTCAGTATCTCAAGAGGAATCTGAGTTATCCCAAGATAGTGTTACCTCTCAGTTTACCCCATCTCATTGGTTAACTAGAGCACAAAGAGAAAAGCTTGGAATCCCACCATTCGAATTCCCTCTACCAAGCCATAATAAAGCTAAGAAGACACCATCTAAATCTCACAACGAGCTTCTCTCATCAACACAATCATCACCTTCATTCATTCCATCCATATCATCACAAGACCAATCATCCACATCGCCACTCTAGATTATGATTCACACAGGTACTGGAACTCCATCTTCCTCTACCCAATCACCTTCGACCAATTCCACATCTTCCTCTTCTCCAATACCAACAATGGCTCAACCTCCTCAAAGGCCATGGACAAATCCATGAGCTATTAGGATGGTTTCACCTTTACATCCATTACCAGCGCATTCAAAGAAATGGTTACCAAAGTTCAATCATGATAGTGGCCTACTGGTTGAGGAACACATAAACAATTTTATGTTGTCCATTAACTTAAAGGAAGTAGTAAAAGAAGATGCAGTTGTAATATTATTTCCATATACTTTGTAAGGAGCAGTAGGATCATGGTACTTCTCATTACCATCAGGTTCTATTAATAGTTGGGATGCTTTTCAAGAGCAGTTCTTAACTAAATTTGGAGATGATAGATCCATGGCTACCCTAATCAATGATCTCTCCAATTTGAAAGTTGAACCTAAAGAACCAATAAAATACTTCAACTCTCGCTTCAATAAATTATTGAATAATATATCGGCGGCATCTAAGCCTAGCAATGAGGTCCAAAATGAGTGGTATATTTCTACTCTCCCTTCAAACACAACTATTTTCATCGATAGAGATGCCAAACCAACTTTGGAAAAAAATATGAAAGAGGCAATAGCTATAGAAAAACACATTCTAGTTGTAGATAAGAAAAATGCATTAGAAGAACGAAAATCCAAGAAAGTGACTTTTAGGGATGAATCCAAGAAGAAACCACCAAAAGATCCTTTTGATCTTGAAGGTTTGCAGAAATTCCTCAAAACCATGTCTAATGAAATGGTTGATATTAAAAAATAGGTAGCAGAGACTTCCTCTAAGAAATATTTTAGACCATTTAAAAGGAATTCCCCTGCTGATCCTAAACCTCCAAATGTTATATCAAATGTTGAATCAAATGGAGAGGAAGATGAAGTTTCAACAAATGAAGAACAAACAGATGATGAAGAAGTGGTAGAGTTACAAGGAATGTGGGATTTTATACTTCCCAATGAAGAAACGCAAGAAGCACTGCCTATTGCCAC
This sequence comes from Pinus tabuliformis, assembly GCA_031772625.1. NCBI lineage: Eukaryota > Viridiplantae > Streptophyta > Pinopsida > Pinales > Pinaceae > Pinus > Pinus tabuliformis. The sequence continues at coordinate 979,121,745 of CM062816.1, read as the reverse complement.
CCGAAGTAAAAACCCTATTGATTTGCCACAAAAAAATCCAAAGCAGAAGGCTTCAACGCCACCTCCCAAGGACAAAACAATAGTTAAGAAATCTTCACCAAAATCCACTCAAACTACTCCTTCTCAGTTGAACTCTTCACCTTCAACTAAAACCCTGATAGTATCTGATGAAATGGAATATAATATTGTTGATGATATGAAAAAGACTAGGGAAAACATCACCTTTCATGAGCTTAGCAAGTTAAAACATCAGCAGAAGCTACTCCTTAAGGAGCTCAAAGCAGTACCTACTTCACCTCTTCCTGCTACTGTGATCTCACAAGCTGCCCAAGAAACGGGAAGACCCCCTAGTGCCTCTTTAAACAAAATTGATCCAACCGACATTGCTTTGATTGGAGGAAGATCTAAATCCCATACTCCTCCATTCCTCCTTACTTTTGAAATTTTTAATAGAAACTTACACAACTGTTTAGTTGATTTAGGAGCTTCATCTAACATTTTACCTAGAACAGTTGTGCAAAGTTGAATGTTTAGCCTTAAAAATCAGTTGTACACATTGTGCAATTAGATCGGTCTCAAGTCGAAGTTTTTGGGGAACTTAATCAAGTAACCATCAGAATTTTGTCAAATCCCAAAGTCTGTCAAGTCATTGACATTCTTGTAGCTGATATTCCCAAGTTCTATGGCTTAATCCTTAGTAGAGACTAGTTAGAAAAGCTTCATGGATATTTTGCGACTAACTGGCCTCACATGTGGCTTCCCTATAATGGCAAGCCAAATCAGATAAGGGTTGATCGCGAAAAACATCAAAAGTACATAGTCACAGATCTAGAAGGAGAAAATGAACCAGTGGCATATAGCAACAATATCATCGGAAACTACTCAGTAGAATCATTTCTAGGAAATTTTAATGCTTATACTTTACCTTTCTTGGAAAACTCTGTAGTATCTCAAGTTGAAAACAATTCCCAAACAGATACTTCTAAGTGTGTAAATTTTGTAGACAAACCTGTAGTTAGCTATTTATTTTGGAAATTATTTTTTGATGGATCTAAATCCAATGATGGAGCAGGACCAAGATGCATATTAGTTAGCCCAGAAGGGGAAAAGACTATGTTAGCATGCTGACTTGAATTTTATTGCACAAATAACACTGTGGAATATGAAGCATTAGTTCAAGGTTTGTATAAGGTCATTGGCCTTAATATCAAACACCTTCAAGTGTTTGGAGATTCATAAATTGTGATAAAGCAGGTAAGAAATACTATACACTGTTTGTCAGGACATTTGAAACACTATCAGTCGTTAGTCCAAGACTTGACTTCCCACTTTACAACGTTTAATATTTCCCCTATTCCGAGACTCCAAAACGCAAGCACCAATGTCTTAGCTAATGTAGCTTCCAAGCTTATTCCACTAGGAGATTATAGTCCTGATTGCTTTTCTATTGAGTTGATTTTTAGGTCTTCTATTCCCAACAATATCACCGACTGGAGAGTCTTTAATAGTGATCCGGATATGATGAGCTTTTTGACATAATAGGGCTCTTATGATGACCTGATAGTTGACGAAGATCAGCATGACAACCAACTTAAGCAAGAAACATCCAATAATGTTATACCAAAGTCTGTGGTTAAGTTGGAAGATTTATATGACCTTAAGGACAGATTCAAATGACCCATCAATTCAAAACTTCAGAGTTCAACTCTGAAGTTTGAATTGATTAACCTTGGAACTGACCTGAAACCTCAAAATATTAATCTAGGCCTCGGACTTACGTCAGATGAGAAATAAGCCTTTATACGTTTGTTAAAAAAATATAAGAATAGATATTGCAAATCAGTTGCAGGCTCAAAACTAATGTCTTTCCTGGATGGATTCTCAGGTTATAATCAGATCCTAGTACATCTAGATGACCAACTGAAAACTACATTCAAGACAAAATGGGGCACTTATGCTTATCAGAAGATGCCATTTAGACTAATTAATGCTGGTGCTATTTTCCAAAGAGCCATGGACATAGCCTTCAAAGGTTTAGTAAACAAATCAGTAGTAATCTACTTGGATGATATAAATGTATATTCAAAAAAGCACAGTAATCATTTGAGAGATTTAAAACAAATATTTGAGCATTGTCAAAGGTATGGAATTTCTCTTAATCCTAAGAAATCTTTCTTCGCTTTAAGTGATGGAAAACTTCTTGGATTCATTGTATCCAAAGTAGGGATTCACATTGACCCTGATAGAATAAGAGAAATCTCTGAAATTCCTTTACCTCATAACAAAAAATCAATGCATTCTTTCCTAGGTCAGATTAATTTTGTTCAAATATTTGTCCCTAACTTCTCACGGATTGTTTTACCTCTTCAATCTATGATAAAGAAAAATTATCTTTGTAAATGGGGACACACAAAACACAAAGCTTTTGATTTGATTAAACAAGCAATCATTAATGCTCCCTCTTTAGCGACTTCGAATTTTTCAAATCATTTCATTCTATATACTTTTGCTTCTGAGAAATCGTATGCAGCCATATTGACACAAGTCAATGAAGAAAAAGCTGAAGCCCCAATCTCTTTCTTTAGCTCCAATTTGCAGGGGGCTGAATTGAATTATTCAAATGTTGAAAAACAAGCTTTTGCTGTTTTCAAATCAATAAAACACTTCAGACCTTTTCTCCTCAAAACCCACACCAAAGTAATAGTGTCGTTCTCAGTAGTGAGAAATTTTTTGATACAAAGGGATGTAGGGGAGAAGAGAGAAAATTGGATGACAGATCTGCAAGAATATGACATTGAAATCAGACTAGCAAAAATTGTAAAAGGTCAAGGTTTTTGCAAGATGTTAGCAGGAGCATCTGATTTATCAACACTACAAGACTCAGGTGATGATGTACAAGTCTATGAGGTAAGCCTTAACAACACTGAGTCAAGTTATGCTGATATCATATTTTACTTAAGAAATGGATATTCCCCAACGCAATTAAATTATAAGAAGAGAAGGGCCTTGAGGCTAAAAGCTAGACAATATCAAATTTTCGATGATGTGTTGTTCAGAATAAATTATGATTTTGTTTTACTTAGATGTCTTAAAAAATATGAGGCAGAAAGGTTTTGCAGGAACTCCATGATGGACTAGCTGGTGGACATTTTGGAGGAGATACCACTGCACATAAAATCCTGCATGTTGGCTATTACTAGCCAAAATTATTCAAGGATGCACACAGTTATGTAAGGAGATGTAAAGTTTGTCAGACAACTGCTGGGAGACAGAGAAAACCCAAATTAGCATTACAACTCGTCAATATTGAACAACCATTTGAGCAATGGGGATTAGACATAATAGGTGAGATCGTTCGTCATTCTTCTAAGCAACATAGATATATTCTTACAGCAACTGATTACTTCACAAAATGGGTGGAAGCAATTCCATTCAAGGTAGCCAATTCTGAAAACATCATTGAATTCATAGATCAATTTATCATTACCAGATTTGGTCTACCATCTTCCATGATGTTTGATAATGCATCTTATTTTTTAGGCAATGCTATGACAGAATTTTCTCTTAAAAGTGGTTTCAAGCTCAAATACTCTGCTAACTATTATCTACAGGGAAATGGGTTAGCTAAATCTACAAACAAAAATCTCATAATGATTATTAAATGAATTGTCGACCAAAATCAGAAGAGCTGGCATAAATCTTTAATATTTTCTCTATGGGCAGATCGAATAACTCAGAAGGCCTCCATTGGCACTTCTCCTTTTAATTTGGTCTATGGGAAAGAAGCCGTCTTACCTACAAATGTAACCATTCCCTCTTTAGCCCTAGTTAAGTTCATTGAAGAAACTCCTTCCTTGTCTATGCAAGTTAGACAGTTACAAATCCTTAAGATCGAAGAGGAAAGGGAAAAAGCTAGAATTACACATGCACATTAATAATTAGTCAAAGCTTCCTTTGATTCAAATTCTGTAAGTTCAAAATCATTTCAACTCGGAGACCTAGTATTGAAATGGGATAAAGCCCACGAGGAAAAAGGTAAGCATACCAAGTTCCAACAAATGTGGCGTGGCCCGTTTCAAATTGTGGACCAAATAGGCCCATCAACCTTTTTATTGCAGGATTTATCAAGCAAGATAGAATCTCTACCTGTTTATGGGCAGATCTTAAAGAAATGTTTTCCATAGAAGATGATCTCTTCTATTCACTGTATATTATTGACTTTATTTTTTTTTAGAAAGAATAATACAAGTTGAAGAACATTTACTTTTGCCTTTACAAATAATAGTCTCTTTTTTATTTTTGACTTTTTGCTTGTATAAGTAAAGATTATTATGAAAATGACTTTCACACATAGAACATAGGGTTAAGTAATGTTGCTCTCAAATTTCTTATTCTCTGCCAAAATTATTTTATCTTTGATAAAACTTAACTTTAGAAAGGAACCTTGCCTCTACATCAGTCAAGAAAAGTATCAATAAAAAAACAGAGTCTCTCTACAGAAAAGCATCTTTAAAACTCTACAATTGTCATCTAGAAGCTCTTAAGGAGCCAATGATTCTCCCCATCAATTCAATTTACATTTTTTAGAGTGTAATTCTAAAATATACTTAAAACTTAAAGGATAAGAGGTCTCATCAAGAGCTGGATTACCATGATCATAAGGTTGTAACTAGCTGACATTACCAATACTACATATCAAAACAGGGTAATGGCTTGAGATAGTATTAATCACAAGACAAGGGGTCTCATTAAGAGCCAAATTTTTCAGTGAAAGTTATAATCAAGTGAATGGAATTGTCAATTTTGGTCACCAACCAAGACATTATCCTTTAAGGGATAAAAGATGAAATTTTGAAGAAAAAGAATTATTTAAGTATTGAGGGTCTTTCGTAGTGCATTACATTAGACATCATTTTCTGGGATTCAACTACGTTAAGAAAGTCATTCATCTATGACTGCTTCCATGAGAGGTAGTCGTAACTGACTAATTTCTGATGATTTTTGAATAGTCCACTTAACACTCATTGCATCAGGTGATGCTCACAAGGGTGAAGGACTGGGATTGAAACTAGTGAAATGAATCACATAGCGTCAATCATCACTTCCGAGGCTTGCATCCGGTAACCAGGACTTCCTGGGAGGTCACCCATCCTAGATTGCCTCCGTCTTAAGCACGCTTAACTTTGGAGTTTTCCCTGTAGAAATTCCCATTGTAGATCAACATATTATGCAATATACTAAAGCAAAATACAAGATCTACTTTTACAACAAACTTGTGGAAGCTTAATCGAATATGAGCAAGATAAAATAGAACACATATAACTGAGAATGAGAAATCAATCACACATGAACACAAAAGAATACTCTGGGGAAAGCCTCAGCTAAAAACCCCGATCTCTGTATTATCATACAAGTGGAAATATGTCGGTATTACACACAACTTTAGCTCACAAGCTATCCAACTCTCAGTACAATCCCTCTGCAGCTCATAGACAGTCAAAGGCTTCTCACAAACCTTCTCCTCTGCCCTCCAAGCCTCCTATTTCCTTGCATAGTTTCTCCTGGGGTCCAATGTTGCCACCTGTGTGAATTCACCTCTCGCACTACTCACTAAACTTAGAAGTAACTGCGCAATCCTAAAGGAGATGAATTTGTTCTGCATGGATGAGTTTCCTTTATAGGAAAATTCCTCCAACTAATAATACATTGTCCCTTCCTTTAATCTCAATTGGGTCTTTTTCTGAACTGACATGCATGAGTTATTTATGAGAGAATATTCAGTTATCTAGAGAAAACTAGTTGCATGCATGCATGCATTAACTGACTGAACTCACAATTAGTTCCTCTAACTGTTTGGAACTAATTTAACTGGACTTAACTCAGTTAACTGAGCTAACTAATTACAACTCAAATACAACTCATCCTTATCTCCTTAATTAATGGATAAGTTCCTCAATAAAAGGGATAAATTGTTGCATGTCTTCACATAGACTTCATGTTTGATTTTCTACAACTAATTAACTCAAGATGAATTAATTAATTATTTTTCAAACAGCTAGTGAGACTAAATTCAAATTTTAATTCTAAATTTTGATTCAAGGACAAATCAAAATTGGAATATATCTCGGAATGCTATTTATAGCACTTCCATTTTTCATTCCTTGTTGCTATGTCCAACACCGGTACCTAAAATGCTATTTATAGCAATTCTATTTTTAGCATTTCTTGTTGCTATTTCCAACACTCCATCTCAACAAGAAAGGCATTCAACTCGAACCTGATCCCGAACCTTTGGAATGTTCTGCATGCAACACTTCTCTCGAGTGTTGTTGCTCCAGCAACTCTAGAAACAAAAAATCTCCCAACTAACCTCCCTGTTGGGCTAGAAACACCCTCTGATGTTGAAGCTCCCTCTACCACTGACAAGTGCTCCCTCTCTAACCTCTGAGCTGCTACAACACTCCATGCATCTCACATTGTTGCAAACCTCTCTATGCCATCCTGCACTGGTGCAACACTCCTGTTCCTCTCGCATTTTTGCAGCCTGCTAGCTCTACACTGTCTTGGGATTCCTGCACTGTAGCTCTCTCTGCCACTCCATCCACATCTGTCTCTACCCACTCAGCCAGTTCTCCTACTCCTCATCGGGGCTCCCATAGCAAGGTCTAATCAAAGAGGTTGGGTAGCTCAATGATCCTGCCCCTATTCCAGCCTTCTTGGGACTATCACTCCACATCGCCCCATCTCCAACCTGGAGGTATGGATGCATGTGATCCCTCTGCCCACTTGGCTCGAAATTCCCCCCTACTGGATGTCTCTCCATGAGTGGATGCCTCCACTCAGTCTCCTCTCAGCTTCTCTAGTTGTGGCTACTCCACAACCTCCTGAAGCTGCTTCACCAATTGTGGCTCCTCCACAATTGTCTGAGACTTCTTTTGGCGCTGCATGTTGAGAGGTAATTTACTCTCCCTCTCAACCACCGAGTCTCCATCAGTTTCCTTGCTCCTTAAGGCTTTGCATGCATCTTGAACCTCAAGAGCATATAGGTTCCTGACTCCTGAACCGATCTGCTTCACCTGTCTAGTGGTGATGTGTCGAAGGAAAACCTTTCCCTTACTGAAGACTACATCATAGCCTTTGTATTCCAGCATTACGATCGACACCAAATTTTTCCTCAGTCCTGGTAAATACTTGACATCGGTCAAGGTAATGCGAGCTCCATGCTCCCTCTGAAAAACAACTGTGCCTACACCTGACACACTATACTTTTCATCATTACCCATCGCTATGAGTATCTGGAGATCTTTCTCCTCCAAGGTATTGAACAAACTCTTGTTGTCGGTCATGTGGAAAGAAGCTCCACTGTCAAGAAACCAACCACATCCCACCATGGATGAAACCATGCATGTGAAGAGTGTGAAATCCAACTCAAACTGTGAGGCCAGTGCCTCACCTTCTGATCCTTCCAAGTATCCCTTATTGAATTTATTCAATGGACAATTTGTAGCAAAATGGCCCACCTCATGACAATGAAAGCATCGCACTTTCGATTTGTCAAACTTATTCCCACCATGGGAAGAGCTGGATTTGGGATGAGAATCCTTCTCCTTCCCTTTCTTTACCTTACTCACTAAGGCACAATTTTCTTCATCCTCCTTGGATAAAGAGGATCCATCTCTGGTGCTTCTTCGTATCTCCTCCTGCATTAGATCCGACCAAAGTTCCCAATTTGGCAGTTTCTCTCTTCCATTTACTGAGTCTTGGTAGCTATGCCAACTCTTAGGAAGATTAAGGAGAGTAACACTCATCATGTCATCATTGGCTGTCGTGATCCCTACACTTCCAAGCTCATCCCTGCAAGTGATGAGCTTGTTCAGATATGTAGAGATCGTGTCGCCTTTTTCACACTTGATTTTCCGAAGCTTGTCTTTCAGCGCCATCTTCCTCTGATCGCTGCTATTTTGATATAGATCTTTCAATGTTTTCCACATTGAAAATGGTGTCTTCTTCCCATGGAGACTCAAGACTATGTGGTCTCGAACTCCCTCAAGAAGGATTCTCCTTGCTTTAGCCACACATTTCTTCCATTCCGCCAATTCTGTAGCATTAGCTACTGCCAGCTTGGGGACTTCTTGATCAATGAAGTCCTTTAGACCGTTGTCCTCTAATACTACTTCCATGTGATCCTTCCAGGCTATATAATTCGAGCTGCCATCAAGGGCATACTCGAGTCTTAAACCGTTGAATGCCATTGGTGAAATTAAGATGTGATAAGAACTCGATTTCTATATTCAGGAACTTGAAACTTCGAACTTCTCCCTTCTTTGTATATTGTTCTTCACTTTGATCACCTTTGCTCTGATACCATGTAGAAATTCCCACTGTAGATCAACAGATTATGCAATATACTAAAGCAAAATACAAGATCTACTTCTACAACAAACTTGCAGAAGCTTAATCGAATATGAGCAAGATCAAATAGAACACATATAACTAAGAATGAGAAATCAATCACACATGAACACAAAAGAATACTCTGGGGAAAGCCTCAGCTAAAAACCCCGATCTCTGTATTATCATACAAGTGGAAATATGTCTAGATTACACAAAGCTTTAGCTCACAAGCTATCCAGCTCTCAGTACAATCCCTCTGCTGCTCATAGACAGTCAAAGGCTTCTCACAAACCTTCTCCTCTGCCCTCCAAGCCTCCTATTTCCTTGCGTAGTTTCTCCTGGGGTCCAATGCTACCACCTATGTGAATTCACCTCTCGCACTGCTCACTAAACTTAGAAGTAACTGCATAATACTGAAGGAGATGAATTCCTTTTGCATGGATGAGTTTCCTTTATAGGAAAATTCCTCCAACTAATAGTAGACTGTCCCTTCCTTTAATCTCACTTGGGTCTTTGTCTGAACTGACATGCATGAGTTATTTATGAGAGAATATTCAGTGATCTGGAGAACACTAGTTTCATGCATGCATGCATTAACTGACTGAACTCACAATTAGTTCCTCCAACTATTTGGAACTAATTTAACTGGACTTAACTCAGTTAACTGAGCTAAGTAATTACAACTCAAATACAACTCATCCTTATCTCCTTAATTAAGGGATAACTTCCTCAATAAAAGGGATAAACTATTGCATGTCTTCACATAGACTTCATGTTTGATTTTCTACAACTAATTAAATCAAGATGAATTAAGTAATTATTTTTCAAACAGCCAGTGAGACTAAATTTGAATTTTAATTCTCAATTTTGATTCAAGGACAAATCAAAATTGGAATATATCCTGAAATGTTGTTTATAGCAATGCTATTTTTAGCACTTCCATTTTTCATTCCTTGTTTCTATGTCCAACACTGGTACCTAAAATGCTATTTATAGCAATGCAATTTTTAGCATTTCTTGTTGCTATTTCCAACATTCCCCACAATTAAGCCCACTTAGGATACTACCCCATTTGCAAAACATTAGCAAGTATTGTGCCTCATGAACCATTCAAGTAGAGATCCCTTCACTCTTATGTATTTAAGTATTGAGGGTCTTTCGCAGTGCATTATATTAGATATCATTTTTTTGGATTCAACTACGTTAAGAAAGTCATTCATCTATGATCGTTTCCATGAGAGGTAGTCGTAACTGACTAATTTCTCATGATTTCTAAATAGTCCACTTAACACTCATTGCATCGGGTGATGCTCACAGGGGTGAATAAGTGGGATTGAAACTAGTGAAATGAATCACATAGTGTCAATCATCACTTCTGGGGCTTGCACCTGGTAACCAGGATTTCCTAGGAGGTCACCCATCCCAGATGGCCTTTGGCTCAAGCACCCTTAACCATGGAGTTTTCCCCACAATTAAGCCCACTTGGATTGCTACCCCATTTGAAAAACCTTAGTAAGTATTGTGCCTCATGAACCATTCAAGTATAGATCCCTTCACTCTTATGTATTTAAGTATTGTGGGTATTTAAGTTTTGCGAAAGACCCTCAATACTTAATACATAAGAGTGAAGGGATCTCTACTTGAATGGTTCATGAGGCACAATACTTGCTAAGGTTTTGCAAATCGGGTAGGAAGCTAAGTGGGCTTAATTGTGGGAAAAACTCCACAGTTAAACGTGCTTGAGCTAGAGGCAATTTGGGATGAGTGACCTCCCGGGAAGTCCTGGTTACCAGGTGCAAGCCCCGGAAGTGATGATTGACGCTATGTGATTCATTTCACTAGTTTCAATTCCACTTCTTCACCCTTGTGAGCATCATTCGATGCAATGAGTGCTAAGTGGACTATTCAAAAATCATGAGAAATTAGTTAGTTACGACTACCTCTCATGGAAATGGTCATAGATGAATGACTTTCTTAACGCGGTTGAATCCCAAAAAATGATATCTAATATAATGCACTGCGAAAGACCCTTAATACTTAAATACATAAGATTGAAGGGATCTCTACTTGAATGGTTCATGAGGCACAATACTTGCTAAGGTTTTGCAAATGGGGTAGCAAGCTAAGTGGGCTTAATTGTGAGGAAAACTCCACAGTTAAGCACGTTTGAGCCAGAGGTGATCTGGGATGGGTGACCTCTGGGGAAGTTCTGGTTACCGGGTGAAAGCCCCGGAAGTGTGATGATTGACGCTCTGTGATTCATTTCACTAGTTTCAATCCCACTTCTTCACCCCTGTGAGCATCACCCGATGCAATGAGTGTTAAGTGGACTATTCAAAAATCATGAGAAATTAGTTAGTTACGACTACCTCTCATGGGAACGGTCATAGATGAATGACTTTCTTAACATAGTTGAATCCCAAAAAATGATATCTAAAAATAATTATTTCAGAAAATAAATGGAAATAAGTATACAATCTAAGATTATCTTTAAAAAATTATATTCTGACCTTGGTGGGACACTGAATTATTGCTAATTAAAAGGTAACCCTGTCGAGGTTATGAACACCTGCTGGCAGCAGAGGCTCTACCTATGACAACTAAGTATACCAAAAACTAATCTGAGAGGAGCCTCCCTGTTTTTATCTTTAAAACCAAGTAATGACTGATGTAGACAAAGTAACTTTCTTATGTAAGAGGATAATCAAAAGGATGATAGTTAAGTGGATGTTGTTTAAATATTCAAAGAGCAGTATGACTTATCTTATATTTATTGTAAATTTTATTTTCTAAACCATCTTTATTTTGGAAATGTTTAGAAATTAAAAAAAAAACTTTGAGAGATAACTGGTTCTTCCAAGTGAATCGCCAATTGTTGTGCTATTCAACAACCCCCCATTTGTTAATAGTAGTAGTCAATATTACATTAATAAATGGGGACCCTTTAAAAAATCCTTCCAAAAATAAGTTTAGCATTTAGGCATTTTCCTTATTAAATTTTGGAATAAAACAAGATATCAATCAAACACCTTTTAAAAGAAAACTATTAAATGTCTCCATTTCCCGCATATCGCACGATAAAGCATGATTGAAAGCCTTGCTAATCCACCAAATCTAGCAAAAAGTGGTCATAAGAGGACTCCATGCTTTAATACTTTGAAACTAGTACATTTCTTATATAAACTAAGTCCTAAGGCATTTCTTATTAAAACTAAGGCCCACGTCGCATATCGCTATTTTTAGAAAACACACCTTAATGAGTTACCTTAAAATGTGCGAGATGTGAAATTGTGATAACAACATTTCCCTTATCGCATCGCATTTCGGACATTTAAAAGAACACCGCAAACTTACCATCCGTTGAGATTTCGAAATGTGATTGAGGTCTGGACCCACTCTCGAGATACGTCATAGACAAGTATTTAGGTTTGTTGCTTAATAAAAAGCACTTTACACAAGAAAACCTGGCAAATGAGCTATGTCTTGGAAACAATAGTAAGCGGCCCACATATTGCATCTCGCAGAAACAATAAGGAAATCATACAAACATAACGTGATAATGTGATCTGCGAGATTGCTTCGCAAATCACAAAATAGCCATTTTCGCAATTTAAAGGCTCATCACCCTAGAAGCTTTCTTCCTGACTTACGATGCGGACATTAATGAGCATTAAATCTAAGAGATAATGAATAATTAGTGGGCATTTAGTAAAGGTTAATGGAATTTATGTGTGAAAATCCATCCAAGGTGATATGATATCTTCTCACTTGTGTTCAAATAAAACTCCTTTATTATCACCTTTTCAAGTTATCTGTATTATCCCAGCTTATGTTCATCCTTATCTTTGTATATCGATAGCTGTTGTTTTTCTCCATTTTCAGGGGAAATCCATAGAAGGAGTCTTTGGGAGAAATGGCAAAGAAGGGCAAGGTATTTGTGTCTGAGAAATTAGAAATGACTCCTTTATTCACAGATACTACATGCAGCAGAGAAGGAGGGACCTCTACGTGGGAAACCATGTATGATTTATTAGAAGAAGAGCAACCAAGACCTCTGGAAACAAAGGTCACAGTTGACAGTTGTACTTCCTTAGATGCCACCATTTTTGAGACGACATGCTCATTTCTGCATCGCATAGCCTGGTGCCCAAAGATAATCCCTTACACAGATATGGTCAAGTGGATTATTGATCAGGCCGATATCTTAGACAAAGAATTTAAGAATAGAAGCCAAGAAGTTATGGGATCTTTTTCGCCAGACAACCTACGGCTTATGTACCACCTACCAGAGCCACAAGCCATCTACAACAAATAGTTCCTTGAGAAGTTTTCTAAAGAGAATGAGGGCCCAATAGATATCACCTGGACCTGGTCAAATAATGAGGGCAAGATCAAAAATGATAAAGCGGGTATGTACTCTACTGCATCTATTTCTCCTCCCCATAGTTTTGCAGCAACCATACTATGCAGGATGCTTGGCAAGCCCGATAGCACTAAATTTTCCCCAGAATGGCTGCCATTAATAGATGCAGTCGTAAATGCAACCATAATGAATTGGGCCCAAATTTTTTCTGATAATTTAGCAAAGGCAATAATCAATTATAGGAGGAAAGGGAGTGTCTCAACGAGGGTTTACCCTCCATTTTTTATGAGTGCCTATGTGATGGATGCAATTTTTTTTGGTTCAAAATTTCCTATCATGGGATGGAAATGGACTGTGAAAGATCCACTTCCCATTCATATATATCATAATGACATGTGGGAGTCTCAGTTTCACCCGCATTTTTACAAATTTTGTCATGGGGTCATGCTGCCTATCCACAAACAGGTTTACAACCAAGATGCCCCTAGGTTTTCTAAGGAAGTTGAGGTAGATATCCTCCTAGTGGCCAAATGGTTTGGGGAGGAAACATTCACATATATCAAGGTTTTTGGGAGCATCACCTCACCTCATGTCCTCCCATACTATGTTCCAGACAAATTGATGGATAGAGAGATAACCTATTAAACAACAAGTGAGGGTGGGTTGAGAAAAGGATTCAAGGAAGTGAAAAAGGCCATTTGGCCTACGTTTCCATTATAGTGTGGAGCATTTGAACTGCATGACCTAGGCCATGCATTCAAAGAAGCAGAGATAATGCAATCTCTAAAATTATGTAAATTCCTAAGAAGGCAATATGACCCAAATGGCACTTCCAAAGACTTCACTACCATGGTAAAAGTGAAGGTATTCAGTCATGAGGAAGACGCATTTGATGACATATTCCTACAGAGAGAGACATTCATAGAGGTGAAGCACATGTCATCACTACTTTTTGACCCAGAAGAACTTGAAGCCTTTCATGAATACAGGGAAAGGAGATTGTTAAAGGTCCCATTGGACCAATTACTGATTGAACCAATAAGGGAGCCAACTCCCAGTGTAAGCCTAAAAGGAAGTTCCAGAGAAAATTATAAATATGATTCCCAAGCAGAGTCCCAGGAGAAGTCTACTAGGGAGTCAGAGAAATCAGAGCAACAGTCACAGAATGGGGGAAGCAAAAGCAAGGAGTTAGAAAAGGATACAACCCAATCTACAAAAAAGGCAGTTGAGAAAACCTCAGTTAGAAAACAGGATGAAATTCATTCCACCTCCATCTAGTTAACCAAACCCCCGGTGATTGATTTAGAGAAAGAATGGGAGAACTTTAATACAAAGCTCCATACAGAGAAATAAGCACCTGAGCCACATACTTCGCAACACAAAACAACTAAGAAATTACAGTAGAGAAAACTGTAAGTACTCAAGAGATAGAGCACATTCCTACCACTCCTACTTTTGAAATTGTTTTGAGAATTAAGGATATTCCTTTGTTAGATGTGTTCTATAGCCCAACCCACAAAGATTTTGTCAAAAGGCGGAGTAAGAAGAGGAAGTTGGATGCTACAACTGCTACTACTCCTGATAATGAACCGATGGATATTTTCTAGAAAGACTCACCCATCAACCCATCTGAAAACCTTACTAGACTGTCTTAGTTTTCAAGAGCCTATGCTACAACGACTATTGACAAAGAAACATAAGTACAAATGTTGCTCAAAGAAAAGGAAAATAAAATTCTGTTGTTGGAACAATAGTTAGAGCAAGAAAAATCTAACCAACAAGCGGAATTGCAAATAGCCAAGCTCCAGCAAGAATTCGAGCAGATGCAAATAAAACATCAAGCCAGTTTAGCAGAAAAGGAAGCACAAATACAAGCATTAACATATAAGTATAAGGAAAACCCAAAAATTTATTAGTTTATAATCGAAGCACTCAGCCTGAACTCCCAGCTAATGCATAAAAAATAAATTCTATGCCAGAAGGTCTTGAAGTTGAGTCTATTACGAGACTAGTGACAAGTTAATGAGCCAATTCGTTGACATGAGACTCGAATATGATGAAGTATTGAAAAGAATTTCCGACTTCATCACCTGGCAGAATTCACAGGATGGGAGGAAGGCCAATTTTCCTTTACTGGAGGAGTCACACAAAGAAATTTTATTTGCAGACTAGGATTCTCGAGTTAGGCAAGCATAAAAGGCAACGACTGTCGCCGCAGTAGCAGCAAACTGTGTTATCGAAAACATCAACGGAAATCTACACAGTGCAAACCTGGTGGAAGAGTCTATACTAGGTTTTCTTCCAAATTTCAAACAACTCGAACAACAGTGGAGGTAGGCAATAGGAGAAAAATAGGAAGCAATTAGGCAAATGATCAGGTTAAACTGGGAAGCGTACTGGAAATATTTAGTTAAACCTTACAACTAGTGGATGACCTTGCAATGCCTAACCTCTTCCACGCAGAAAATGGTGCCAACACTAACCGATGCCGTGTTCACTGGGCAGTTGAAATATGTGATCAATCGACCTACACAGCTCAAACTCATGACGGACATCTGCGATCTCAAAGATCAAACGCAAAGGAGTTAGTCACCATGTTTTAATTTCTATTTTATTTTTTTTCACAATTTGAGAAAGGTCGTTTAAACCTCCTCAACTATTTTTGTAATAATCTATTATTAGGATTTATAGTTTAGTATTTAAACCCCTCTCATGCATTTAGAGTGGGGTCCAGAAATATTATTAGAAACAATCTTCAAAACATGCACTTTTTTCCCTTTGAGGAAGTTCTGGTGAAATGAATGGAACAAGATTTATTTTTATCTTATCTGGCATCTTCTACTGAAATTGCACTTTTGTACTCTTAGATGGTGTTGGATTGATTGGAAATAGGTTGATATTTCTGAAACGCACGAGCAGAAATTATTACAAATGGTACCTTTATCTCGTGATTTTGTTTTGTTTACGTATTAAACAATAATTTTTTCTTCAAATTGTTTATGTATGAAAGTTTAAAGCTTGGTTAGCATTATTGCATTTTTGTATGGTGATGGCCTAAATTTTATGTTGAATATATGAATAATTTCTTATGCAATATATCTTTCACAATCATTTCGACTAACTATTTATCCTAAACGATTATTGTTAAAATGATTTCACTTCCTATTGTAGTTGAATTATCTTTATTACCAATTGCTTTAGGACATTATTGTAGATCGCATGTTTCAATTTTATTCCCGGGTATAGTCATAGCTAGATAGTGTTTAAATTAGGATATATGCATGTGATTATTAGTTTAGATTAGATTACTTTTAGCTTAAACATTCCTTCGAACTATCATATATCACCCCATCAACACTATCATAATTTATATTGGGAAACTGGTCCCATTACCCCTAGTCGGAGCCACTACACCAAATGGAAAATGAGCTTCCAACCAAGGTCCGGACCAGGTGGTTTTCCCCCAATGTTGTAAGAAATGATTTTCAAGGCTTCAACAGGAATTTGGAGGGGTATTAATTATTCTATGAAAAGGTCTAATTTTTCTTTGGTTAGATCTACCTTCACCAAAATTCTTTGTAAGACCAATTATTTGTGGCCTATATTAACTACCAAAAATGCAAGGGAGATGCCCCAAAAAATGCATCGATTGTTCATGGCTTAGAAAAATGTAGTAGATCTACCAAGATGTGAAACCATTCTAAATCAGTGGAACACGTTGGGTGTTGGGTGGGGGTGTTTAGCACTAGTATGCACTTGGATTAGTTTTTTAACCAAATCATGAGGTGAATATGTAAAGTGAGGCTTGAGATCCAGATTATTTGCTACAATAACAAGAGTGTTGTCATGGAGCATTACCCACTATTAATAGAGTGGCACCTAACTTGTCTAGCTGAGTTGGCTTATTTGGTCCACTTGGCCTATTAGGGTAGCTAGATCTATAAGTTCCCATAAGATTTCCTAACATAATAGTCCCTAATACTAGGTAAGGGCATGGGCTCATAAGAGGCACGAGTGAGGATAAGTTACCCAGTGTATTGTGAAATAATAAAGCAATCCTTGACACTAGCTCTCCCCATATTAAAGAGAGCTAGATCATTGAAGCCTCTTACTAATGGTTTGGGCCAGGTTGGACCTAGTTAATGTAGATTTTCATGTAGATTCACAAGCTCATGCAATTTACTAAAGAACAGGACAAGAATCTACTTCTACTTTCAACCAGCGAAAGCTAATAGACTGATGAAAACAATATGAACAAGAGGAAGACAAATCAATGGCACATAACACAACAAATTTTCCTCGGGAAATCCATTGCTCAAAACATTGCCTATATGTATTGCATTAAATTATAAATATGAGTGAAGATACAAAGCTTGTTCTCGCAAGAACAATTCCACACAAGTATGATCAACTCTCTGCCTCACAAGCATGTTATTAGCCAACACTTAGCCAATTTCCATTGCCTACCAAGCCCCTATTTCCTTGCATAATTCCTAGGATGAATAGCCCATATATAAAGGGAATTCATGCTCCCAAAAGTGCGTAATCCTAATTAGGTCCTCTTCTTAATTGCATGCATGATATTTACAACTCAGTAAATCATACAAATGATAGTACATTGTCTCTGCACTCTAGTCTCAACTGGGTATTTCTTAGAACTGACATGCATGAGTTTCTGATGAGTGAATCTTCAGTTATATGGAGTAGCACTTGTGGATGCACCAGTGCATCAACTAACTGTTAATCCTCTACTAGTTCAACAAATAGTTAGAACTAGTTTAACTAACTATAACTCAATAAACTGAGTTATCTAATTACAACTCAATCTAAACTCATACTGGACCCCTAAAATTCAGGGAGAATACTTACATGACTTCCAAAATACTTCCAACTCGAAATTCCTAATCTAATTAAGTTAATTAAACTTAATTAACTATTATAAATTTTCTATGAGAATAGAATTTGATTTTAATTCACATTTTAATTCAAGGACAAATTAAACTAGAATTTCTTGTTTCCATTTCTCAACACTCCCTCTCAACAAGAAAGGGATTATCTTCTACCCCGATCCTTTCTATGTGAAACTCGAATTTACATCTTGACAATGCCTTTGTCAAAATGTCATCATCTTGCTCCTCCGTGGGAATGTACGCTAACAACATGATTCACCTAAACACACAATCCCTAAGATGATGATATCAGATTTCAATGTGCTTGGACCTATCATGAAAAAATGGATTTTCAGAGAGTTTGATACAATTCTGATTATTGCAGTAAATCACTATCAGATCCATCTGCTGACAAATAGACCATGTAGGACCTTCCTCATCCAGATGGCCTCACATGCTGCCTGGCTTGTAGCCATGTACTCTACCTCTACCAAACTGAGTGCAACCGATCTCTGTTTCCTGCTGTACTAAGAAACTTCCATTGACCCAATACTGAAAATCCCTCCTGATGTGCTTTTTCGGTCGGATGGACTCCCCGCACAATCTGCATTCATGAATCCTTGAAGCTTCACTCCCTCTGTCTATCTGTACCATAATCTGTACTGAGTAGTGCCCCTAATGTATCTGAATACATTCTTTGCCTCCTTCCAATACAACTTGGTAGGCCTAACCATCGCTTGACTAAGATGGTTAATTGCACAGCATAAATTCGATCCTTTGTTCACCAAGTACATGAGTGAACCACAAGCTTCCTATAAACAATATCTTCCACTACCTCTCCTGAAGTAGCATCCTCCTTCCTCCAGTTACCAGCTAGAGGAGTCTCCATAGGCTTGCATCTCTCCATGTGGAACCTCCTGAGTATCTTGTTGGCATACTTGCCTTGAGACATAAACAACTCCCCATCACCTTGCCATACTTCCATGCCCAGAAAGTAATGCATGAGCCCCAAGTCCTTCATCTCAAACTCTCTTGCAAGGTCCTCCTTGCAAGATTTGATCAAATGATCATCACATATCAATATGAGATCATCAACATAAAGTATAGTGATCAACAATTTACCTTCCACCACTATGTGTTAGAGGTTCACATCTGCTTCACTCTTCGTGAAGCCCAACCTGTTGAAGTAACTATCTATCCTGGTGTACCAAGAACGAGGTGCTTTCTTCAGCCCTTACAATGCTCTCTTAAGTTGGCACACATGTGACTCATGGTTGAAGGTTTCAAAACCTTCAAGCTGCTCTATGTACACCTCTTCCTCAATCGTGCCATTAAGGAAGGTTGTCTTTACATCCATCTAATGTATCTTCCAACCCATCTACGCTGATAGTGCCAATATAGATATGATCGATGAGTACCTTGCAACAGGAGCAAAGGTCTCATCATAGTCAATCCCCTCTACCTGTGAAAATCCATGATCCAAAAATCTAGCCTTATGCTTCTCCACACTACCATATGCAACTTTCTTTACCTTGTAAAGCCAACGGGAGCTCACCATGGACTTATCCTCCGGTCTTAGGACCACATCCCAAACACTATTACGAACTATGGAGTCATACTCCTCCACCATAGCATCAACCCAAATCAGCTGTTGCACTGCTTCCTCAAAGGAAGATGGCTCTATCACAACACATCCACTCATAAGATCCATGTATCTAGTGTACCTGTTAGGTGACCTCCTCTGTCTGCGTTGTGATGTGGGTGCTCCCACATTCTCTCTAGCATCTAACAACAATCTATCCGCCTCTCTGGTGTGCTTTCTCCCATCTCTAGAAGACTCTGCCTGAGTGGATGTCTCCACTCCCAGATCCTCTGCATGTGGTTGCACCACATCAATCTGAGGCTCCTCAACCTTAGGAGCTAAAATATCCTTAACTGCATGTAGCTGAAGCTCCTTCTCAAGGGAAACTCGCATGGCATTCTACTCATTGAATCTGACATCCCTGCGAACCACTGTCATCCTGCTGGTCAGAAAGTACACTCGATAGTTGTGAGGTGTATCAGTGTACCCACAAATATCCCCAACTCTACTATTGGCTCAAGCTTCTTCCATGCATCTTTGGTCACATGGGAATATACCAATAACCCAAAAATCCTGAAGTGACCAACATTTAGCCTCTTACCGGAATAAGCCTCCTCTAGTGTCTTCATCCCAAGAATCTGATGCGGGCTACGGTTCTGCAAATAAACCATTGTGTTGCATGCCTCAGACCACAAGTGTAGTGGTAGGCCCTGATCATGCAACATCACCCTTGCTTCCCCTACTATGCTTTTTTTCTTCCTCTTGGCCACCCCATTCTGCTGAGGGTTATGGGGTATTGTCAACTCCCATTTAATCCCTTCTACTTCATAGAAGTTCTTAAACTCATTTGATACATACTCACCATCGTTATCACTTCATAGAGATTTAACCTTGTTTCCCGATTCTTTCTCCACCAATTCTTTAAACTCACAAAACTTTGTGAAGGTTTGATCCTTTTTTCTGCATGAAAAATATTTAGCATTTTCGATAAAATTCATCAACAAATATAACATAATACATGTGTTTGGCCATGGATGCTGTCGAGAATGGTCCACATACATCTGAATGGACTTGCTCTAGAATATCATCTGCTCGATTGTCTATTTCGTGAAAGGAAGACTTGGTGTATTTACCCAAAGTACACCCCTTGCATGTATGAACTTGCTCTAGTGTAACTTTGGGAAAACCGATGGAGATCTTCTACATGATCTTCAAAGCCCCACGATGCAAGTGATCCAATTGCCTATGCCACAGCTCGCCAACATCTCATCTCTGCACCATCTCTGATTTTGTTCTCAAAGCAACACAGTCCTCTACCTCCTGAATCCCTAACTTCTTTACTTGACCCGTGGCTATGTGTCGAAGGAACACCTTACCTTTCGAGAAGATCACATCATAGCCTCAAGCATGGCCATGGATACCAAGTTCTTCTTCAGACCGGGCACATACATAACATTCTTCAAGGTGAGTGGCCCCATGCTCCCTCTGAAAAGTAATTGTGCCCAATCCATTAGCACCATACCTCTCGTCGTCACCCATCTCGATATGCATCTGGAGATCTTTCTCCTCTAGGTCACTGAATAAATCCTTGTCGCCAGTCATGTGGAATGAAGCTCCACTGTCTAAGTACCACACACTTCCCATAATTGATGACACCATGCATGCAATGACAGAAAAGTCCAATTTGAATTGAGAGGCCAAAGCCTCACCCGCCACTCCTCCTGAGGACTTCTTCTTGGACTTCTTGAGTGGATGATTTGTAGCAACATGGTCCAGCTCATGACATTGAAAGCAATTAACTTTCATCATGTCTTTCTTCTTACCTCCATGGCAAGAATTTGATTTGGAATGGGAAGCTTTCCCTTTCCCCTTCTTCGCCTTAATCGCTAAGGCACAATTCTCTTCATCATCAGTCTTTGATGAAGAACCGTCTCTGGTGTTCCTCTTGATCTCCTCCTACATCAAATCCGAACATAGTCATTCCCAATCTGGCAGCTTCTCCCGATCATTGACAGAGTCATGATATCTATGCCAACTCTTTGGGAGTCCCGGAAGAGCAAGACTCACCATATCGTCCTCGGCAATCGTGATTCCAACACTTCCAAGTTCATCATGACATTAAGTGAACTTGGTCAAATATTTTGGAATAGTCTCACCTTTCTCCATTTTTATTTTTCACAGTTTGTCCCTCAGTGCCAATTTCCTTTGATCACTGTTGTTTTGATACAAGTCTGTCAATGCTTTCCACATAGCATAAAAATTTTCCTTCCCATGGAGACTCGAGACAAAGTCGTCTCAAAATCGCTCAAGGATTATTCGTCTCGCCTTCACCACACACTTCTTCCATTCAGCCAGTTTCTATGCATCCGATGTTGTTGTCTTAGGTATGTCTTGATCAAAAAATTCCTTTAAGCCATTATCCTCCAGCACAACCTCCATTCTACCCCTCCAGGCTATATAATTCGAGCTACCTTCCAAGACATACTCGAGACGCAAACCGTAGAACGCCATCTGCCGATCCTAAAGTATGTATTGCAAATTCGAATTTCACCTGTAACCCAAAAATCAAAACTTTAAAATCTCCTCTAGTATAATGTCTTTAACTCCGATACCATGTAGATTTTCCTGTGGATTCACAAGCTCATGCATTTTACTAAAGCACAGGACAAGAATCTACTTCTACTTTCAACCAGGGGAAGTCAATAGATCAATGAAAACAATGTGGACAAGAAGACAAATCAATGGCACATAACACAATAAGTTTTCTTGGGGAAAGCCACTACTCAAAACCCCCCCTATTTGTATTGCATTAAATTAGAAATATGAGTGAAGATACAAATCTTGTTCTCACAAGAACAATTCTGCACAAGTATGATCAACTTTCTGCCTCACAAACCCGCTATTAACCAACACTTAGCCAATTTCCATTGCCTGCCAAGCCCCTATTTCCTTACGCAATTCCTAGGTTGAATACTCTGTATACAAAGGGAATTCATACTTCCAAAACTGCGCAATCCTAATTAGGTTCTCTTCTCGATTGCATGCATGATATTTACAACTCAGTGAATCATACAACTTATAGTACATTGTCCCTGCAGTCTAGTCTCAACTGGGCTTTTCTTAGAAATAACATGCATGAGTTTCCGATGAGTGAATATTCAGTTGTCTGGAGTAGCACTTGTGGATGCACCAGTGCACCAACTAACTCTTAATCCTCTACCAGTTCAAGACTCTTAATCCTCTACCAGTTCAACAAACAGTTAGAACTAGTTTAATTGACTATAATTCAATAAATAGAGTTATCTAATTACAACTCAATCTAAGCTCATATTGGACCCCTAAAATTTAGGGAGAATATTTACATGACTTCCAAAAGATTTCCAACTCGAAATTCCTAAGCTAATTAAATTAATTAATTATTGACAAGTTGCTATGATGATAGAATTCGATTTTAATTCACAGTTTAATTCAAGGACAAATTAAACTATAATTTCTTATTGCCATTTCTCAACAGTTAAACTTATCGATGTCTACCCTCCTACCTTGGGGTGAGGCCCTATCCAAAATTACCATAACCATCCTCTTTTTGCCACTAATATAGTTAGGATGTAGTGTCTTTTTTTCTTCGAAACCTACGTTTTATCTATCTTTATATTATAATAATAAGTAATATAATGTATATTTTTATAAAAAATTATAGATAAAATCAACTCATACATTTTTACATTTATTTTTATTTATGAAAATTATAATTATAATTATATATACATATATTAAAAACAATAATCCAATATTAAGATTTCAAATTTCAATGAGATACCATTTATCCGTATTTATCTCAGGGGATGGCACTCTTCACATAACCTCTAGGAATTTGGACCAAGTAAAACGAGGGTTGTCATCATCCATGAACCATTTCCAAACACTCAAGGAACAATATTTAGCAACATGAAAGTAATATTAGGTGATTGAAAAAGAATGTTAATTTTAATGGTGGTATCTATTTAAACACGAAAGGAATATTTCTTTTTTTTTTAATGTGAAGCGGTTGGCAAAGAAATGTTCATAAAGGTTAATTTATTGGTTGTATTTTTTTTTGTTGTTGTGGGTGTATTGCTAGTTTTTTTTTTTTTTTATAATTTAGTATAATGGAGATTTGTAATTTATTTAGTGTAGTAATATACAATTTATAAAATATATTTTAATATTAATTATAATTAAATATTTTATGTTTATTTTAATTAAATAATTTTATATCAATTTTATATAGAAATATATAAAATAATTAAAAATTGTTTGTTAATTTAATAAATATTTTTTATTTTTAGTATAAAGAAAATGCATAATTTCTTTAATATTTAATATCAAATTAATACATCTTGGATGGGGTGTTTTATTGGAAAAAGGAGGAGAGACAAATTGTCATTGCAATTCCTTTCCAAGTGGTCGGGGAATGTGGTAACCATTCACCTTTAGTGAATTAATGTTGGATTCGACATTTACATCTCGCCCGAGGTGAGCAATACTCATCATTATCGATCCCGATACCATGCACAATAGAAATCTCTTGACATAACTATGATTCCAGAATAATCTCGCCCCTGTGTGGGAATTGGATTGCATTTGTTTTTTTATAACTATAGTTCTTTTAGTGCGACTTTATCTACTCCCCTGTGTTTTCCACCCTATTCTATGGTCTACATTCTATGTTCTTGTTTGGAGTCCCCTCCATGTAGGGATTTAGTTGACTCACCTTAGTGAAGCTTGGCTAGGCCCTATTCCTAGATTCTGGAAACTCATCGATTTTTCCCAGCGGTTATGGAGCTTCTTAGCTACTTACCGTCTAGTGCAGTGGTTGGAAAGACAATGCTTATTGTTTCTAATTATGATTCTATCCACTTAGCACATAGGTTAGAGTGCTCAGCTGGGAGTAAGAAGTAACAATTTATTTTCTTGCTCCCTCTATGGCTTTCCTTCCATAACAACTCTTTTTGGCTTGTCTTTCTCAGTTTTATATTTTATTTCTCTTTCTATTCCTTTTCCCGGGCATATTTTTTTTTCATTTGCTTGCCTTTTACACACTCTATGCCCCTACCTTCCTCTTCTCTCATTCTCTTATGGAAGTTTCCCGTCCAATCCATCTTCCTCCCTTCCTACATTAGCTTCACCCCTAGTAATTCCCATCCCAACCATATTATCGGCCATCCCTTCTAGTCTTTGTGACCTTCTTGCTATCCTGTGGCATGATGATGGTTCCCCTTCCTCCCTTTTCTTGCCTCGTTCTGATACCCTGATTATGTGTCCTTTGTCCATATCTTTATGGCTCCCTTTTTGTAGTCAACTCCCCTTTGTCCACCTTGTCCTTTGTCTCTTGTCGTTTTAGTGGTTAGTTTGGCATCATGCCCTCTTAATGCACCTGGGTTTACTGAGGAGCCACCTACTATCAGGAGCATGCCTCTTGGGTGTTGGGTTGTGTTATATTCTTTCCACGACTAGCCCACGTAGTTAACAGGGGGGTTAGAGGGGAGGTGGAGCCCCCTCTTCGTTGCGCCAATTGTGTAGCAGGGGGGTCGCAGGGGGTTTGAGGGGTGCAGGTAAAATTTTGGTTTTGGACCCTATGTTAGGTTGGGCGGACCTACCTATGGTTTTGTGCATGATTTTCGCACATGGTTTTAGATGCGATGGTTTTCAGTCCATGGTTTTGGACGCGATGGTTTTCGGTCCATGGTATTGGATGCTTCGGCATGTATAAATATGTATTATAACATTGAAAGGAACATAATGAAAAATCAAGCTGGTAGTCCCAGTTTTGGGATCGAGGGGAAAATCTCTGTGTATATGTGTTTTATGTGTTATGCTCTCGCATTGTTTATTTTCTGTGTTTTAGAATTTGTATGCAGGTAATTTTTGTATGGGGTTGAAACCTACATTTGGTATCTGTGCTATTTTGGCTTCAAGGGGATGCCTTTGTTGCTGAGGGATTTTGCTCGGGCCTGTGGTAGACCCTATTCAGTGGGATATCTGCGAGACCGATTCTGGTGGTGAAAGAAGATGACGAGTAGTGGAAAGATAGAGATCGAGAAATTTAATGGTCAGAGTTTTGAGTTGTGGAAACTCAAGATGGAGGATCTGTTGGTGGATAAATATCAGTGGAGCACAGTAGATCCAGGTATTAAACCAACGAGAGTGTCCGATGAAGAATGGAAGAAGTTGGATCGGAAGGCAAAGAGCACAATACGATTGTGTCTCAGATTCAGTATTTCTGAATGTACCAGGGGAAGCTACAATGAAGGCTTTGTGGGACAAGTTGGGGACTTTGTCCCAATCTAAGTCTCTGGTGAATAAATTGTTCTTGTGGAAAAAGCTGTATAACCTGAGGATGAAAGATGGAGACTCAGTGACAGAGCATCTAAACACATTTAATACTGTGGTAAGTCAGTTATTATCTTTTGATATTAAAATTTTAGATGAAGATAAGTGTATCAGTTTGTTGTGTTCTCTACCAGATTCGTGGGATAGTCTGGTTATTGCAATAGGTAGCAATACAACTGCCTTGTAGTTTGATGAAATAGTCTCATCCTTGTTGACGGAGGAGATGAGACAGAAAAATATGGAGATCCAGAATGGTGATGCCTTGTCTGTATGAGGATGGTCCCAAAGCAGAAACAAAAATAAGTCATTGAGTGGGAGATCTAAATCTAGAGGGAGATCTAAATCTCCAGGAAAACCTGTAAAGGTGGTGTGTTGGAAATGCAGAAAGGAAGGGCACTACAAAAGGGACTGTAAATCTAAAGCTCCTGATAAAGGAAAGGGATCTAATGATGCTCCTTCTGCAAAGGTGAAAACCACCTCAGATGAAGGTGGGGATGTGTACTTGGCTTCTTCAAGTGCAGATGTAGATCACGAGGCATGGTTGATTGACTCAGGTGCATCCTTTCACTTCACTCCCCATAGATAGTGATTATGCAAGTATGAGAAATACGATGGTGGTGATGTCTTCTTAGGGGATGACAGGAAGGCTAGAATTGTTGGTCGCAGAAAAGTAAAGTTGAAGTTGCAAGGTGGGAGGGTTAGAACACTTCTGGGTGTTCTGCATATTCCTGCATTAGCCATAAATTTGATTTTTGTAAGTAAGCTAGATGATGCAGGTGTAAAAATAGTGTTCGAGAAGGATACCTGTAAGATGGTTCGGGGAGCACTGGTATTGATGCGGGGAGTTTGGATTGGAACTCTGTACAAGCTGCAAGGTAGCACTGTTGTTTATGGGTGCAACAGCTTTGTGGTTCCTGAAAGTGGAGCAAAAAATCTAGTGGTCTCTGGAGAGAAGACCATGTTGTGGCATTAAAGGCTTGGACATATTGAAGAGAAGGGCCTTCGAATACTTCATGGTAAAGGTATGAGTAATAGCTCTCTGGATTTTGATTTTTATGAAAATTGTGTATATGGGAAGCAAAATCGGGTGAGTTTCCCCTCTAGTGGTAAGAGGGTGAAACAAAAATTAGAACTGGTGCATAGTGATGTGTTTGAACCTGTGAAGGTTCCATCACTGGGTAAGTCTATGTACTATGTATCATTTATAAATGACTTCTCAAGGAATACATGGATATATTTCCTTAAGAAGAAATCTGAAATCTTTGATAGGTTTAAAGAATTTAAGGCTCTGGTGGAAACCCAGACAGAGAAGAAGATAAAGGTGTTGAGGACAGATAACAGTGGAGAGTTTTGCAGTAAGGAATTTGAAGAATTCTGTAAGAAGTGTGGTATAGCACGGTAGAAGACTACTCCATACACACCTGAGCAAAATTGAGTTGCAGAAAGAATGAAAAAGACGTTGATGGAAAGAGCAAGAAGCATGCTCAGTGGTGCTGGGTTAGGACAAGAATTTTGGGCAGAGGCGATGGAGACATCATGTTACCTGGTCAACAGATCACCTTCATCAGCGTTGGAGGATAAGACTCCACAAGAGGTATGGACTGGTAAGAAACCCTCTCTTTCACATCTGAGGGTATTTTGATGTGATTCATATGTACATGTTCTAAAGGAGAAACGAACCAAGTTGGATAGTAAATATGAAAAGTGCATCTTTATTGGGTATAAGTATGGTTTAAAGGGTTATAAGCTTTGGAACCCTGTAACAAGGAAGGTTGTGTACAGCTGAGATGTGGTGTTCAGAGAGGTGAAATATGTTATTAAACATGAAGTCCAACCAAAGGAACCTGAAAAGATAGAGTTTAAGCTAAAGGAGGAAGAATCAGACTCTACAACAGATGAGGAATCAAAAGATGAAGAGCCACAAACTTCGGGTGTGAGAAGATCAGTTCAAGAAAGAAGGCAACCAGAAAGGTATAGTCCATTTGCTTTCTGTTCTTTTCTTGCTTTATCTATTATTGCTGATGATCCCAGAACTGTGAAGGAAGCAGTAGATTCAGAGGATGGAAAACTCTTGAAAGAGGCCATGGTTGTTGAAATGGCATCTTTGCACAAAAATGAGGCTTGGGATCTGGTGGAGTTTTCCGCTGGAAGGAAACCCATTGGCAGCAAATGGGTGTTCAAGAAGAAGACAAATGCAGAAGGAAAGTTGGAGAAATACAAATCTTGGTTGGTAGCAAAAGGTTATTCTCAGGTGTTGGGAATTGATTTTGGTGATATTTTTTCTCCTATTGCCAAGGTAACTTCTATTAGATTACTTTTATCTGTTGCTGCTGCTTTTGATTTTGAGGTAGAACAGATGGATGTGAAGACAACATTTCTTCACGGAGATCTGGAAGAGGAAATCTACATGAAGCAACCTGAAGGCTTTACGGTGAAGCGTAAGAAAGAACTGGTATGCAAGTTAAAGAAGTCTCTGTATGGGTTAAAACAGTCACCAAGGATGTGGTATTAGAAATTTGATACATTTATACGGGGACTTGGCTTCACCAGAAGCAAAGAAGATCAATGTGTGTATTTTAAATTAATTGGTGACCATGTTATTTATGGTTGGAAATGACAAAGAAATTATCCAGGATTTGAAGACCCAATTGTCCTCCAAATTCGACATGAAAGATCTTGGTGCTGCAAACTATATTTTGGGTATGGAAATTAAAAGAGATCGGGCAAAGAGGAAGCTCTGGTTAAACCAAGAGGAAGTATGTCGAGACAATATTGCAGAGGTTTAATATGCAAGAAGTAAACCGATGAAGGTTCCTATTCCTGTAGGTGTAAAGTTATCTGTTGAGCAGTGTACCAAGACACAAGAAGAGGAAGAGGATATGTCCCATGTTCCATATGCAAGTGTAGTCAGTAGCCTGATGTATAAAATGGTCTGTACTAGACCAGACATTGCACATGCAGTGGGAGTATTGAATAGGTTTATGTCAAAACCAAGGAAGGAGCACTGTGTTGGGCCGTTAATATGTCATTATTATTATCACTTTTTAACACCTGTTTCATCCATTTCTACTCTTCTTTATCATGTCATTTATCATGATTTATCATTATTTTACAGTTTCGTGTGATGGTTTGATTTCCTTTTCATTTCTTTAATTTGTTTTATTCAGTAATCTTCTGTTTCTGAACATTTCGCTGAATCGCCCTGTTATATCAAAATCGTGATTGGATTGCGTTGATAGCAAGATTATTATTCATAACTTAAAATGTCATGTTGTTCATTCTGAAATAATATTGCACTGTCTAATTCAGATTCTGCTGTTCATTTACAGTTGCGATTGTTGTTCATTTAACTAAAGTTCACTTACAACTGCAATTTTTGTTCACTTAATTACCGTTCAATTATAATTGCGATTTCCATTCCTATTATACCTGTGGTTAATGTTCATTCTACTAGGATAAGATTGCTAATTCAGTTTAATTTACAGTCACTGTGTGTTTCCACTTAATTAGCTTTACTGTTCCGTTATATTTCAGATTGTTGTTCATTTCCATTAATTTAGCTTTGTTGTTCATTTCCATTAATTTAGTGTTGTTGTTCAAATAGGCTTTGCTGTTATCTCTTTCATGTAAGGATTTGATTTCACCTTTTAACTGATATTGCAACAAGTGTGTTTTAGTGAGCATTTCCAATTGAATTGCCATGATAACTCTTTCCCCTATAAATTGATGTAAATGAAAATCAATCAAAGGCAAGATCTCCAATCTGAGAACTAGACAACAGTAGTCAATGTTTGCTACAGTTGTAGATCTCTCTATTCACCAAAGCAAATACTTGAAATACCAATTCAATTAATAGAAAAGGAACAACAACTAATCTATTGAAGAGATCGAACAACAAAGCTTAATCTACAGGAATGAATTAAGCAGAAATCTTAGCTGAAAGGATTTGAACATCAATCTTTAACTAATAAAGGAAATGAGCAGCAATCTAAGAAAGGAACAACAAACCTAAGTAAGTCTACGGAAATTGAACAAAAATCTTAATCAAGTGTAAACACACAGCGACTATAGAATCAGTAATATTACTCTAGCATAATGGGCATTAACCACAGTTATAAAGGAATAACAATTGCAATTATAATCGAATGAACAACAATCGCAATTGTAAGTAAACCGTAGCTAAATGAACAACAATACCAATTGGTAAATGAACAACACTATCAATCTGTAAATGAACAACAATATCCGAATTAGACATGCGATATTATTTCAGAATGAACATCAAAACATTTTCAGTTGCAAATAATCTTGCGATTCAATTACAAATTCGATATAACCGAGCAAGTCAATGAAATGTTCAGGAGCAGATGATTACTAAATAAAGCAAGTTAAGGAAATGCAAAGGAAACGTAACCACACACGACTATAATCGTAAAATAATGATACAAGAAGCAAGTGATCCACTAGGGCCGGGCCCTTAGCCACCAGGGATGCACTGCTGCAGTTACTCCAGGATTAGATAACGGAACATCAACTGACTTATATATTAATCATAAAGGAAAAGTTATAGCTATCGCTCTTTAAAGAGAGTCGATGATCAAAGTTCAGATTACAACAGTAAACTCTACAAATCAACAATAATTTTCCACCCCTTGGGCTAGCAATGTTGTCCCTTTTTATAATGGCTAGGTAGAAGTATAAAAAATACAGATAAGTTTTGAAGCAGCGATCCTTCAGGATCAAAGGATCCTGAGGGATTTGCCATATCTTTGATCTTCAGTTATCATTTTGTTCTCTTGCACTGATGCTGCGATTTTTCTTCCTTTTCCTAGTCCATGCGCTTCGATCTTGATTTCCTCGTCTAGATGCGGTTTCCTGTCAAAGGGACAACAGTTGGTTCTGCTTTGTCTTTTCCTCTAGAATAGTGATTTTCCATTTTCTTCACTTTCTGCATAGAAAAAGACAATAATTAATCATTTTACATAAATAAAAAATCTCCTTAATTCTATCTTAATCCTTTAACATATTACCATCTTAGAATGTAAAGGAGTTATGATTTAAAGGAAAAAAATAAAGAAATAAATGGTAAATACATACCTCTTCCAATGCTCAACACACCCCCCTGCTTACCCTTTTTCATGGCCTCATGAAAACATTGTAATTGACATGCAAGGAAATTAGGGAATAGGCTGGAGAAGGATTTTCATGCAGTGGTCTAAAGCCACGATTTCCAGCTAAAACTTCAAAAATATGCCCTGTCTGGCCTTCAGGGAATTCATGTAGGGCCTTATACCCTTGTGCAAGATACCAGATGATTGGACTTCGAAACCTACAACCTAACCAATACGGGCCTTCTCTCAAGATGAGGTTACCATAGGTAGCCAGGCGATTAGCAGCTAGCTTAAAATTTTCGTAATTGAATGGCTCTCTGTCTTGGACATTTCGATTGGAAGTCTTGTATCGGAGTTTGGATGCTGCTATGGCAAGGTCTTTGATGGCTAGGAAGTATTCTACCCCTTGCTGGACAACTGTTGTGTGAATAGGTCCCAATGTCTAGATCACACCCTTCTTTCTCATTAAGCTTCTATGTTTATTCCATAGTTGCAATGGGTTTCTAGGTTCACCCCTTACCCACAGATCTAACCTGTTCTCCTGTCTCTAGAAGGTATTGTGGGCTTTAAGCCACTTTATCTGGTTAACCGCAAAAGAGATGAATTCTTGAAGCTGGATATCACCCATAAAAGGGCTAGGGTTCTCTTCTATTTCACCATCCAACACAGGATTATGCAAATAAAACTCACATAGCAATCGCTGGACTTTCACCCAATAATGCTTACAACAGTTTATGAAATCATCAAAAGTTTTTAGCTCTATAGGCACCCCTGCCTTGACATCCTTAATTTTCAATTGTAAATACCTTTCCATAAAAAACAAAGCATAGTTTTTGGCAGGTGCCCTACATGCTAGAACATTAGTATACAGAGAACATAAGGTATCCATTTGACTCATAACTGTATCTAGTCTATTGGTTACCTTTTTAACTTTTTCCTCTACCCTTTGCCATCTATCGAAGGCCTCGCTCTCTGATGCATTGATGTTCTTTACTTGCTGCTGTAACTTCTGATATTTCTCCTGAGGAACGGTTTCCTATGTGAGCTTTTCTATAGTTTGTTGGGCCTGTGTCAAATCCTTTTGAAGTTTCACTATCCTTGGATCATTGACCATCATGACATTTTTGGGTTGGAGATCTACCTGGATCTCCTTATTGCGACATCTGGTTCTTATAGTCTGCGTTTCCTTCTCATGAACTGTCCGGTCGATTGTGATGCTAGAGGACAATGCCTCTATTTGGATGTCCTTATTACAGACTGGTGTGTTTTCTATTTGGGTTTCTGCATTTGTAACAGCCACATGCTGTTCCCCATGGTCCTGAATAATAATGGGCTTGACTTGAGTCCTTTTGGTCTTCATTTTATGGGGTTTTGCCTGGGTGGCTGCATGCTTTGCTCCAGGGGTTCTTTTTGAGATTTTCCCCATTTTTAGGACCCTTATTTGTTGTCTGAGTTGTTTAATTACATTTAGCAGTCGTTGCTGTTCCTTTCCCAACTTTTTGATTTCATTTGTTTTCTTCGAAGGAACAACTGTTACTTTTCTTGGGCTTGGGTTTTGTTCTTCAGGGATTGTACCCTCGCCCTGGTTTGTTTCCATGTTTTCTGCTTGGAACACTTCTTCAGTGTTCTCATCCTCCTGATTAGGTTTTTCAGGGGTGGAAACCCTGGGTTGATCTATTATTTCCTGGGCAGCTTCTTCTTCTACTTCTTCTTCATCATGCATTTCTTTAGATGCACTCTTATTGTGAGCAGAGTGTTCCTAAGATTGTCCTTCGACTTCTTCCTCATCACACATCTCCTTAGATGCACTCTTATTGTGAGCAGAGTGTTCGTATGCTTGTCCTGCCTCGATATCGGGGTTGAGTGGGCTGTGGGGCTGGACATACTCACCCATATTGGCCAAAATTTGGGCCAATTCATCTTCTTGCAAAGGGTTTTGTAATGGGCTTTCGCTGGGTTGCTTTGCTTCCTCCCCTTCTTCCTCGTCGGAGTGCTCAGTTTCCTCTTCCGGTTCCTCTTCTTCATTTTCTTCTAATTCTTCTTCATTTTCCCCTCCTTCAAGTTGTGGAGGTTGCTCATCCTCTGAGTCATGTATCTCTAATGGCTGGCTACTGTTTCCTTGGGGATTTCCCAACATTCCTCTGCTTCTCCCCAATCTGACAGACTGTCTTTGTTTCTGCGGTCTAATTGATGTGCTAGCAGTGCATTTTCGTTTTGGGGTTGGTAAGGCCAATCCCCCATCTATTGAGAAAACCAATTCTTCCCAACTACTCTGCTGTTGGGCGAGACTGTAACTGACTATTAGCCGAATTAGGCCGTGATGACTTACTACTGATTCTACATGACGAGATTTTCTTATACTTCGAGCAGCATCATGCAATAAAAAGTTTAAGTATGCAGGCAAATTCACAACACATTTTTGTTTTAATACAGCTAACAGTTTGAGATGGCATGGTCTTACCACGTCTTTTCTGCCATCGCAAGTGATGTAGCTTTTCACAATTATGGCTAATTATGCCCA
Source organism: Pinus tabuliformis (assembly GCA_031772625.1). Lineage (NCBI taxonomy): Eukaryota > Viridiplantae > Streptophyta > Pinopsida > Pinales > Pinaceae > Pinus > Pinus tabuliformis. The sequence goes on along the minus strand of CM062816.1, from coordinate 979,088,513 downwards.
AGGTTCTCCCAGGGTTGCCGGCAGGACTCCTTTTCCTTTGACAATAAGGCTCTGTCCTTCATCCCAGAAGATGGTTATAGTGTCTTGAAGTCTCATTTTTTTCAGGGTCCATACTGGTCCAACAGCTGGCAGTCCCGATACTTCAACAATTATCGCATCTGTTACTGCTATTTGCCTCCCCCTCACCATGGAATGATTTTCCTGCAAATTCTGCAGAAATTCAATGGCCACCGTCTCGTTAGACTGCTGTAGTTGGTTAAGGTAGGCAATCCATCCTGCTCTTACTAAGATTTCACGTGCAGTGTCGGAGACCATTAACACCTGCGGTTCGCTGCGTATTGATCTGCCTCCCATTTTGTTCAAGCTTAGCACACTGTTAATTTTTCCAGAGCAAAAACACAGAGATGACGATGGAACAACAAGTTGTTCAAGCTTTAGCTCACTGTTAATTTTTTCAAAGCAAAAACACAGAAATGGCAATGGAACAACAAGCTATGCATATTGGGAAATACAATACTATTAAACTTGCTATTCCCGAGTTTTGATGGAGTCATAGTACCTCCAAATGAGGAGTTGACACATATGCCAGTGCATTATGGAGGTCACCCGCGCCCCCCTGAAATGTGATAGGCCATCCTCGGCCGACAAATAAAGGAGCAGCATGCTAGACTGCAGTCGTATAGTAGAATAAAGGAACGACGTATAGATCATGACATGTTTACAAAAATCAGTGGATTACTGAAATCGAGGCTTGTGATGGAAATCGTGAATAAATATGGAAATTCCATGATATGATGTGAAAAATAGAGGATAGGACAGTTGACATAAGTAAAAGTTCTTATGTGGTCATTATCCACTTTAACCATTATGATTGATTTATAAATGATTTTCATTTATAAAAGGTTCGAAAGGGTTATATAACATAATCTCATTTGAAATCAATATAAATATATAAGAAGAAGGATTTATAATGACTATTGGTGTATGAAAGATATGACTTCAATACCATCAGCAGAGCTATGTTGCCCACAGGTGTCCATAACCTTGACAGATTTGCTTATTTCACCCTTGGAACCATAATCCTTTGTGTATGCCTAGGAAAGCATTGTGCGATGTCAGAATGGAGGCCATTGTGCTGGCTTGGTAACCATATGAATCATAATGCCATTCACCAGTGAGGAGTGAAAGGTGGGTAGGCCAGCTCGTGATGAGACCTCATGTTCCAAGGAATTTTTATTTTTCTGATATGCCTCTTGGATCATATCCCTGGTGTGGTGGCCATAGTGGGAATTCCACTTCACTTTCTTCCTTATGATCATGGTAGGTTGGCTCTTGGTGAGACCCGCTATCCTTCATCTAACAAATCATGTTAGTAATCATATAGATATGTATTTTTCTTTTGTTTTTCATTTCTTTTATATGTCACTTTCCTATTTATATACAGAGGATGGCTCATCACTCCTTAAGAGTAGGGATAGTGGAAGAAGTCTGAGCATATCAATAGAGGAAAATATGCCCTTATTCTTATTCAATAATAATGATCAAAGAGAATTATGAAGATTTAGAAAGAAACAACATGATAAAAATAATCAATCAAATTGGTTTTAGTGAAAATAAAGACAACAAAGTAATATAAATAGTTGTGTCCTTTCCTCTTTTCTCTTATCGATTCACAACGATTTCTCTAAAGATAATGCTTTTTCTTTGGTTTCCTAATTTTAGTATCCTCTAGTTTTTGTATTCTTGCATAAATGTATAGCTGTGCCTTAAATGAACCATCATTCATAAAAATCCTCTAAATGATGAAACACACACACACACACAAAACAAAAAAAAATACACTCAAAAATTGTCATTCCTTAGATGGAACAGCTGCTGTTCCTTAAGAGGAACAACAAAAGAACATTCACCCACAAAAACTGTGGTTCCTTCAAGAGGAATAGTAAGCAAAAGAAAAAAAACATACTTGAAACTACTGTTCCTTAAGAGGAACAACAAATAAAGCAAGTGTGAAATAAAATACCGCTCCCTTAGCGGAACAACCTAAGATCATCCAAAGTCGAAACTGTTGTTCCTTCGGAAGGAACGGCAGAAAGGAAAAAAATGCGAAGAAGGGTTGTTATTTTGAAAGGAACAGCAAAACAATTTGGTGGAAGCGTTGTTCCTTCGAAAAGGAACAACAAAAATGCGGAAGTGCTGTTCCTTTGAAAAGGAACAGAAAAAAATGAAAGTGTGGTTCCTTTGGAAGGGAACAACAAAAATGCAGAGATGTTGTTCCTTTCCGAAGGAACAACAAAAAATGAAAGTGTTGTTCCTTCGGAAAGGAACAAAAAAAAAATGAAAGTGTTGTTCCTTTTCAAAACCAGGGAAGGAGCACTGGACAACAGTGGAGCAAGTTTTCAGGTATTTGCGTGGCACTAGTTATTATGGTCTGTGCTACTAAGGAAGACCAGGATTGGACAGAGTGTTGGATATCCGTGGCTTTGTTGATGCAGACTGGGTTGGAGATCTGGATTAGAGAATATCTACAAGTGGGTATGTGTTTAACCTATTTGGAGGTGTAGTCAGTTGGATGAGTAAGAAACAATCTGTAGTGGCACTATCAACTATAGAGGCAGAATGCATGACAGCCACTCATGCAAGCAAGGAAGCAGTTTGGTTGCAAAGATTGTGTTCAAGTACAGGGTTAGTATAGGGAGCTATAAGGATAGACTATGACAGCCAAAATGAAATTTTCTTGGCAACAAACCTTGCATATCATTCAAAGACAAAGCACATTGATGTTCAGTATCACTTTGTGAGGGATATGATAGAAGACAAAAAGGTGTTGCTGGTAAAGGTGGACACTTTGAAGAATACTGCAGATGCATTGACAAAATCTGTGAGCTCTGAGAAGTTCTCTTGGTGTAGAGAAACAATGGGCGTTGCAGGGCTGGATAAATGACTAAGCTCTCTTGTGGCCCCCTGTGGAAAGAAAACAACAAGTGGGAGAATGTTGGGTTGTGTTATATTCTTTCCACGACTAGCCCACGTAGTTAATCGAGGGGTTAGAGGGGAGGCAGAGCCCCCCCTTTGTTGTGCCGATTGCGTAGCGGGGGGGTCATAGGGGGTTTGAGGGGTGCAGGTAACCCCCCTCTATGGGGTTCGGGGCAGTGCCCCAGAAAATTTTGGTTTTGGACACTATGTTAGGTTGGGCGTACCTACCTATGGTTTTGTGCATGATTTTCGTCCATGGTTTTGGACGCGATGGTTTTCGGTCCATGGTTTTGGACGCGATGGTTTTCGTTCCATGGTTTTGGATGCTTTGGCATGCATAAATATGTATTGTAACATTGAAAGGAACATAATGAAAAATCAAGCTGGTAGTCCCGGTTTTGGGATCCAGGGGAAAATCTCTGTGTATATGTGTTTTATGTGTTATGCTCTCGCATTTTTATTTTCTGTGTTTCAAAATTTGTATGCAGGTAATTTCTGTATGGGGTTAAAACCTACATTGGGGACATACATGCACTCATCACAGGCTTCAGGAGGCTATTGACTAATTTCCGGACCCCACTCCAAAGCTAATTCAGGAGGAAGTGGCTAACCTAGAAAGGGAAGGGACTTCTCATCGTTTAAAATTTTTTAACACTAAATTTTTGTAGACATGGATGATTGGATCCCCAATGTGGGGCACACTCATGGCATGTTCAACCAATACATGCACACCCTTGATTTTTAATGGCATCTGAATTTCCTCCTCGAAATAATTTTACTGGACCACACTGAGCACTCAAAAAACATTTTACGCAGCCTAGAGCACCTCCACAACCATCTATGGGACAATGATCAACGTTTGTGTGGCATCGAGCACCATCTGGGCATTCCTCCACTAGCTATCAACATCCATGTCAACATGGACACATCAATTCAGGTGGTTGCTATAGATTTTGATTCTTAGACTTGTTAGCTATGTTTTGGCGCATTTTGTTTTTGAACCACATAGTCTTCTCTAGACCTATCTCGCCAATTTTTGTATGTCCTCTTTATTTAGTTTGTAAAAGCAAGATATCACTAGTCTCGCAGAGAAGACTATACTTTTAGATATGGTTTGATCTCCCTAGTGAAAGACTAACCTAGCATCACTAGCTTACCCATGTAAATCTTAGTTTGGATGGCAATAAAAATTTTACCCCACAAAAAAATAAAAAATAAAATAAAATTAATACATGATTTTTTTTTTAATATTAACCATACTTAAATGTCTACATTCAGTAAAAAATTTAATCTTATATATATAGAAAATAAATTAGTTGAAAATAAAAAAATTCTTGTAATTAAAGAAATTTAATAATGTGTTGTTTAATATATGGTATATATATAATTTCTTTCTTCCTAACATTGTGTATGTGTGTGTGTGCATGCCTCTTAAATCTCAATATATTATGTTAAATGGGGATTAAATTCCTCTAAGTTGCAAATGATTTTTTTTTATTTTCATTTTTTTTACGTTAAAATAAATTAATCTTTCTAAATGCATAATAAATCTAATGTTAAACTGAACTTATGTTTCTCTTACTTCTAAAATTAAGAATATATATACTAATTTAAACATTAAAAAGTAATAATTTTAAATCATAAAATTGATTATTAATTATGATTATTTTGGAACTAAGTTAAATTTAGGATGATCTTGAGGGTTAGCTCAATTGGTCGAGTTCTTGTCACTAAAGAAACCTCGTTAATGAGAGGTCAGGAGGTTAATTCTCCTCGATACCCTCAGAGTTAGGCTCTAATAATAGTCGGCGGGAAGTGATCCTTTCGGGTGGATTTGCCCAGATATTTCCTTGAAAAAAGTTAAATGTAGGATGATATTTTATTATTTTAATGCCTCTTCTTAAAATCTTTCTATTTTTTACAAAACCTTTGGAGAATGTTTTGGTGGAGCAGACTAATATTGTCTTGTGTATGTTTGATAGTGTAATATTATAAGGTAGAACTAAATTGTATTCCTTCAAGTGATTATTAAGATGTCATCTATGTAAACATGAATGATCATATTTAAAATTATCAAAATAGATGGGGGAGAGAGGGAAGAAGATAGATATAAAGAGGGTGAGATAGATAGACATGGGAAGTGTGTGTGTGTGTTTGGGGGGTGAGATAGAGAGATAAATGAGAGATGGAGGGATCTATCAAGCATTGAGAGGGAGATGACTATTATTATAAGATGGATCTAGGATGGTTAGATCAATCTATTGGAGCTTGATAAATCCATTTAGTTTATTGATATGGAGGGATGACAAACTTGAGGAAAGGTTTACACCTCGAGAGATTTTATCCCTCTTGGCGTTTGATAGATCCAAGGTTAAGATGAATCTAGGATGGTTTCATTCATACACAATCACACAAAATTTGTTGAACATCTAATTTTTTGATCTTTTTATATATGTTAAATATGTCTAAGATTAATATGGTCATTTTAATTTTGAATATGATCATTTACCTCAGTTTGATGAAATGATAAAGATTGTTAGAACTTGAATGATGAAAAATGATGAAATAAAATTTTTGACTTTGACAATGTAACAATGTTGAATGATAAAAAATGTGAATAATAAGAACATTGTCAATTACAAATATTATTCATTATTATTAATATCAAAATATTTTCTTCTGCTATTCTTATTGTTACACCTGTTAGTTTTTCCATCTTTTCATATCGATCGTATGAAAAGGGCAGTTGAAATTGTAGAACATTCAAATATTTAACTCAAGCTATTGTAGCAAATGTCACACCTTGTCTCTCTTACTCTCCAATATTAATAGTAGCTTTCTCCAAAATCAATCATTGTGACTTGAGGAGTGTTAAACCTTAGGTAAGTTTCAATAGTAGTTGTTTCCTATTACCTCGTTTAAATGCAATCTGACTAACAATATTGAATGGTGGAAAATGGGAATAATAAGAATGTACTCAATTATAAATAGTTTACAGTTTCAAAAAACAAACATTTCAGGTAAGTGAACATTTTATTTAAGATGAAAATTAAAGTATTTTATTTATGGTTGAATTATTGTAACACAAAAATCAATGCACATCATTAATAATTTTTTGTGCTTACATTAAAATCAATGCACACTATTAATCTATTTACTTTGAAATTAATGTACATCATACATCTAGTTATTTCAAATCAAAAATCAACATCTACACTAAAATCAAAGCATCTAGTGCAAGAAATCAGATAGGATTAGAAATCAACATCTACACTGATATCAATGCATCTAGTGCAAGCAATCAAATAGGAATAGAAATAAACATATACACCGAAATCAATGCGTCTAGTGCAAGTAATCAAATAAGATAGAAATTAACATTTACATTGAAAGCAAGTCATCGAGTAGAATCAATAAAATAGGATTGAGAATCAACATCTACACTAAAATCAATGCATTTATTCAGTGAAAAAACAAAATATTCATAGCTTTCTAAATCCAACTTCATTTACCTTTTGTAAAATCCTTACTTCCCCTTCTTTTATGGTTAATAATGGCCAATATTATATAATACTATATAATATATGTATTTGTCTTTGTGTGTCTCTTTCTTCTTCCCTCTCTCCCCCTCCATCTCTGTGTCTATCTCCTTCCCTCTCTCCTTCTCTCTCTCCCCCCCCCTCCCTCACTCCCCATCTCTCACTCTCTCCCCCTTTTCTCTCTCTTCCCCTTCTCTCCCTCTCTTTCTCCTTTCCTTCTCTCTCCCTTCCCTCTTTCTCTCCTCTCTTCTTCATTCTCTCTCCATCTCTCTATTGTCGCTTCCTCTCTCTCTCCACCTCTACCTTTCTATGTCTTTGTTCTTCCCTCCCTCTCTCTCCCCCTCCAACTCCATCTCTCTCTCCTCTTCTCTCTTTCCCCTCCTTTCTCTCTTCCTTCCTCTCTATCCCTCTCTCCCCCACATCTCTCTCTCTCTCTCTCTTCCCCTCCATCCATATAATCAAGAATTGTGACTTTCTGTAATCAATAATATATGTAAGGTCTAATATAATAATACTTATAATGGAGATGATTATTATTGTAATATATTTGAATAATAATAATCAATATTATTGATTATTATACCACTAATAATATGTTAACTTCACATCAATAATAATATTGTTAACTTTACATTAATAATAATAATGTTAACTTACATTATAGGTAAACCAATTTTTTGTGATCAAATTAGTAGCTCTACCTTACATTTTACATTATATTTTACATTTTACGGTCTACATTACATTTTACATTTATATATCTTTTAATTTGAATATTAATTAAAATATGAAGCTGACATTTGATTTTGATTTTTTTAAATCCCGACATTTAAAGAATGTTGACATAAAATCTTTCTTACATTTTTCCTACATATCTCCCCCGGTTGTAGAGTGTTTCTTGACACAACCAGTCAATGATAAGAAGAGTCCAACAAATGTTTTTATGAAGGGTAATTTGAAAGAAAAATGAAGAAAACTAATTATGATATCTATTTATATACATGTCAATGATTGAAACATCGATATTGATACTATATTAAAGAATTTTTTTATTAATTATGAAATTAAAAATCTATAATAATATTTTTGTTTAAAGTTTTGGTTAGAACATTGAGTTAAAATTATATTTAATAGGAAATTATTAAATAGTTTAAAATAAATTAAATGTATGGTATAAATGTTTAGATAAATATATCAAAACTTCATAATATAAACAATTGATATAATATAAGTAATTATTAAAAAAATAGTTGTTTATGAGGTGTAGATTAAATGGTGATAGGGTGCATTTCTAAGACACTTGTTGCGTTAAGGTTTCATGTTCGAAACCAACCATATTAAGGTTGGTGTAGCTTAGGTCGAGTGTGATTCTTAAGTGATTTCAACTTATTTAAATGGATAGTTTTGATTTCTTAGATGAATCGAGGGCTTTCTTTTAACTATTTAGATAGATTATAACTTTTTAATCACAAAGTAATCCTATAAATCACAACAAATTAATTAAAAAAATATTATTAAAACTTTTAATTATAAATATGTAAATTAAATACTAAATCAAATTTGCAAAATTGCAACTTTGAACATAAAATACAACAACAGTTCTAGATATATAGTGACAATGCTTATGCATAACTAAAATCTTTAAGGTAGTCTATTCATTGGTAAAAGTATTTATATTTGATATGATAAGATTTTATATTTTTATTTTAAAATATATAAATTATTATTTTAGTAAAATGAAATTAAAATTAAAATATATTTTAAAAGTTATTATGTATTTCAATTTATTTCTATAAAATAATTAATATCTTTTTTGTTTGTTTGTAAACTTGGTAGTACTTTCGCAATTTATATTAACTGGCCAAAATTAGGTTTTTCCATTTGTTCCAGGTGGCCTCAACCTGCTTGTAGGAAACCAGGTTGGCCACCTGTCAACGTTAAAGGTTGTCCAAAATTTGTATAAGTCTTTCTCTATCAACCTAATAGCATTATCTATTTTATATATACTGCAAATCAACTTTGAAAAATAAAAGCTAATCGTCATGAAACATAAACAAAATTTATCTGGATCGTTGTTTTACTCCTCGTCTGAGGAAATCACGGGGGCTGGGGCTTTAGCACTGGAACCCGACACCTCACTTCTCTTCATATCCTGCAGAGTTTGTTCTATCCTTCCCAGTGCCAGGTTGTTTCGATATGTTTATATCTGAATTGCTGTTATCTCCCTGTGTAGCTCTGCTTTGATGGGATCTTTCTCTTTGGTGTCCTCCTGTGCCTCCTGACCTTTGTTCTCTACCTGTTCTTTGTTGAGAGTCATGGCTTGGGCCACTACATTCTTCATGACCCAGTATTGTGTTAAAATTTGGGTACCAGAGGACGAGTGGTTCCCTAAGGCTTTGATCTTTGGCCTAGGGAAAAGTGTCCAAATTTATTTTTTACTTTTCTCCTAAAGTGACTTTATAAGTGATAAAGTCAATTTAATTTAAAAGTGACTTTATAAGTGGTAAAGTTACATTCTAATTTAAAGTTGACTTTATTAAAGTGAATGAAGAATTAGAAAGTGAAAAAGTGACTATGGAAATAAATGGCTTGGTGGGTCTTTATTTAAGTAGGTGAGTTAAAAAATAGAAAGTGAGAATTAAATGCACATTTATTTTCATCCCTAGATCTAAATGAATCTCAACCATTAGATCTTAGGGTAACCCAAAAGGTCATTTATATAATAAAAGGAGAAGAGAAGAGGAAAAGATCATTCATTCTTTCATGAGCATTTGAGAGAAAGAGAAGAGAGAGCAAGGATAAAATTTCTAAGTAGTGAGGAAGTGAAGGAGAGCAGCAAGAAGACATTTTAGCGAATCTGGGCAACAACATTTATTGGCACGCATCCCAAGGAAAAACCATACAGTAAGAGAAAGGCACAAAAATCGAGGAAGAGGGACAACAAGTTTTGGGCACATTTTTCGAGGTTGGCTGTACAACATTTAATGTTGTTTTATTGCTGTAAATTTTTTTGTTTTGGTTGTTTGTTGATTGGCACGATTTTCGAGGCGGAGTTCAAGTACAGAAATTGAGATAAGTTGTAATTTGTGGTTGCTGGAATTTTTACTATGTATTTCAGTTTCTTTGTAAAAGAATTTTCAGAAATAAAGAAGAGCTCTCAAACTAGTTTTCCCCAAGAGTTGTAGGGGGTTTTTTCCAGGGTCACATTGACCAAAAATCACTGTGTTATTTTCTGTGTGTGGCTGTCATAATTTTGTTGTGTTTTATTTCTGCAATTTCAGCAGTTGTAAAATCTCTAAATTTGTGTTTTCAGAAAAAATATTATCATTTCGAGATTTTAGAATTTTTATCATGCTTGGATTTAAAACTAAATGCATGGAGTGATAAGGAAAACTGATAACCGGAGTGGGGGTTGAAATTTCTTCATGGTATCAGAGCTTGGTTTGCTGAAAAGTGTAGTTTGGGACAGCAAAGTGAAAATTACAGCAAGCTGATTTATACACATAAAACAGAAACCTTTACCACAGATTTGAAAATTTCAGTTTGATAGGGCATTGAAACATGTCTTTGGGTTTGAGAGTTGAAGATAGGTTGGATGGGCAGAACAACTACAGTGCATGGAAGGAGAGAATCCAGAGCATCTTTGAAGAAGCAGAAGTCTGGGGCATTATGGTAAATACCACACAGAACCCAGTAGCAGTACATGCTGACCCTATACAGTTGGCAGAGTTTAACAAAAAGAATGCTAAGGCAAAAAGATTGATTCTGGAAGGAATCAAAGACCATGTCATTCCTCATGTGAGAGGAAAGACTTATGTACATGAGATGTGGACAACCTTTACTAGTCTTTACCAGAGCTCAAACGAAAACAGAAAAATGGTCCTAAAGGAGAAACTAAAAGGCCATTAAAATGGCTAAGACTAACAGTGCTACAACATACCTCACAAAGATCACTTCAGTGAGAGATGAGTTGGCAGTTGTAGGTGAGATCATTGCACCCACTGAGTTGGTGAGAATTGCTTTGAATGGTCTTCCCAAGACTTGGGAGAATTTTGTGGATGGCATTGTTGCACGGGAAAACCTTCTTGATTGGGAGAGGTTGTGGGATGATTGCATTCAAAATGAGATAAGAAAGAACCATCTTGGGGCAGCCAAAAAAGTGGAGGAGGATGACAATGTGGCATTGTTAGCAAAAGGCAAGAAGGGCAAAGCAAAGAAGCAAGCTTCCAACAGTGGAGGCAAAAGCAAAGGTAAAGGAAAGCAACATAACAAGGAGAAGGACTATTCCAAAGTCAAATGTTGGAATTGTCAAAAGTTGGGACACTATGCTGTTGTGTGTCCGGAGAATAAGAACAAGAAAGGGAAAGACAAACCCATGGCAGCTTCTATAGAGATAGAGAGCTTCTCAGTGATATTTGATCGGGAGTTTGGGTTCATAGCTTGTGAGGCCACTAGTGCAGGATCACCTACCATACAAGTTTAGAGGGAGTGTGCCTTCCCCGCTACTAGCAGAGCGTCTTTTAGCATTTGGTATGTTGATAGTGGCGCTTCCTTCCACATGACAGGAGTCAGAGAGTACTTCTTAGAGCTTTCAGAGGGTGATACTGATATGGAGGTAGTACTTGGTGATGACAGCATTGTTAGAGTAGTCAGTGTGGGGACATTGACATTTGATAGGGGACCCAAACCTCCCTCAAAAGTGTCAGATGTTCTATATGTGCCTGGAATGAAGAAGAACCTGATATCCATCTCATCACTTAAGGATAGAGGGTATGATGTGTTGTTCAGGAGAGGGCAGGTGCTTATATATCCTAGGGGAACTCCAGCTTATTCATCTAGAGAGATTGGTGTGCGCCATGCCAAGGTGTACAAGTTCTCATTCCAGCCCCTGATGGCATTGAGTAGCAACACCCGGGACAGGACCGACAACAGATCTAGCAGTTCAGAGTTGTGTGAGATTTGGCACCTCAGGATGGGGCACATGTATCATGGGGCCTTGAGTACATTGCAGGAGATCACCACTGGTGTGCCAGGTTTTAGTTATGATCACCTTGATGTATGCAGAGGCTGTGCTATGGGGAAGTTTGCCAGATCCCCTTTTCCCAACAGTGACAATAGAGTGATCGAGATCCTTGACTTGATTCATATCGATGTGAGTGGTCGGATGTCTCATGTATCCTTGAGTGGTTATGAGTACTATGTTTTATTCATTGATGACCACTCTAGGAAGACCTGGATTTATTTCTTGAAGACCAAGAGTGACATCTTCAAGCGGTTTCAAGAGATCAAAGCTCTTGTGGAGACCCAGACAGGTAGGAAGATCAAGGTCCTCAGGTCAGACAATGGAGGGGAGTATACCCTTGGTGAGTTTGTTGATTTTTGTGCTGAGGCAGGCATTAAGAGGGAGTTCACAGTTCCTTACTACCCCCAGCAGAATGGAGTTGCAGAGAGGAAGAACAGGTCCATTGCAGGGGTTGCCAAAGCCATGCTTCACGATCAGGGGTTACCTTTATTTTTGTGGGCATAGGCCTGCAACATTGTTGTGTACTTGTAGAATAGGAGTCCACATCGTGCCTTAGGGAATGTGACTCCAGAGGAGGATTTTTTTGGGAAGAAGCCTGATGTTGGGTACTTTAGTATCTTTGGGTGCCTTACATATTCCTATGTCCCCAAGGAGAACAGGACCAAGCTAGAGCCCACTGCAGACAAAGGCATCTTTGTGGGTTATAGTGAGACCTCGAAAGCTTATCGGATTTATATTCCTGCGCAGAGGAAAGTGGTTGTCAGGCGGGATGTGAAGTTCGAGGAGGAGAGAGCTTTCAGGAGGTCACGGGAGTTAGAGTATCCAAAGTCACCAGACCCTCAGGAGCAGTTGAGTCAGTCACAGGGATCTAGTGGTCAGGGATCAGGAGGTACGTCGATTACAGTGTCAAGGCCATCAGTGAGCAATGGCTCTCAGAGTTAGGTGGGTGGTTCTTCGGGCAGCATGCAGGGCAGTCCGCAGGGCAGTTCATAGGGTAGTCCACTAATAGACAGTTCGAATGGTACTTCAGCATCTACAGGCACAGGTTCAGGCACGAGGTCAGTTGACAGGCATTCAGGAGTTCAAGCTTCTAATGATGATGAGGATTCTTTCACTCCGGTGGGAGAAGTATGCTCAGGGAAGAGGAAGCCCAAGTGGCTTCAAGATACCTTGCACGAGGCCACATTAGTTGCTGGGCCAAAGAGACAGGTTAGAGAGAGTAAACCACTTGAGCAGTTCTGTAGTTACATGGCATTGGTAACAAGCATTGTTGACTCCGAGCCTTCTAATTATGAGGAGGCAGCCAGCTAGCAGGTCTGGAGAGAGGCCATGATGGAGGAGTATTCTTCTATTATGAAGAACAATGTTTGGGAGGTAGTGCCGAGGCCTGAAGGTAAATCAGTTGTTACTTCCACATGGCCCTACAAGATAAAGCATGCTGCAGATGGCAGCATCGAGAAGTTCAAGGCTCGATTTGTGGCGAGAGGGTTCTCACAGGTAGAGGGAGTTGACTCCATTATATCAATTGCAGCAGAGATGGGTTGGAAGATCCACCAGATGGATGTGAAGACTGCATTTCTCAATGGCTTCACTCAGGAGGAGGTTTATATTGAGTAGCCGTAGGGCTTTGAGGTGCATAGGAAGGAGTCCCATGTATGCAGATTGAAAAAGGAAATCTATGCCCTGAAGCAAGCTCCTAGAGCTTGGTACTCGAGGATTGATACATACTTGTAGCAATTGGGTTTCACAAAGAGTGAGGCTGATCCGAACCTATACTTCATTGTGGTAGGTGAGAAGCCTCTCATTCTGGTGTTGTATGTTGATGACTTGATCATCACTAGTGCAGAGAGACTCATTGATGGCTGCAAGAGAGATCTTGCTTCAGAGTTTGAGATGAAGGATATCAGCTTGATGCATTATTTTCTGGGATTGGAGGTGTGGTAGGAGGAGGGACATTTCTTCCTAGGACAAGGGAAGTACAAAGTGGATATTCTTAGCAGATTTCACATGGAGGACTGCAAACCCATGTCTACACCTATGATCACTAACTAGAAGAAGCTTCACGCTTCTGATTCCGAGTTGGTGGATCCTACTCTATACAAACAATTTATTGGTTGTTTTATGTATTTGGTCAACACTCAACCATATATATGTTTTGCAGTTAACACTATGAGTCAGTTCATATGTGAGCCTAGGAGAGTGCACTGGGTAGTTGCAAATCACATTCTTTGTTACTTGCAGGGGACAATGGATTTTGGTCTGGATTATAGACAGGGTGATGGAGTGAGACTGGCAGGGTACACGGATTCAGATTGGGCAGGTTGTGCTTCAGATAGGAAGAGTACTTCCGAGTGTTGTTTTGGGTTGGGTTCGGTAGTTGTGTCATGGATCAGCCGGCAACAACAATTAGTTGTATTGAGTTCATCTAAGGTAGAGTGTATGGCTACTAGTTTGGCTAGTTGTGAGGCCATATGGCTTCGCAAGATGTTGTTTGGTCTATTTGGTCAGGCATTGAGACCTTCAGTAGTTTATTGTGATAATCAGAGTTGCATAAAACTCACGGAGAATCCAGTTTTTCATGACAGGTCAAAGCATATTGAGATCAAATATCACTTCATTAGAGATTATGTCCAAAAGGGAGTTGTCAAGCTTGAGTACATTTCCACAAATGAACAGTTAGTGGACATTTTCACCAAAGCCTTACCACGTGGCAAGCATGTATACTTCAGAGACAAGATGGGAGTGGTGAGGAACACTTTCCTCGGTAAGAGGGAGTGTTAAAATTTGGGTATCAGAGGACAAGTGGTTCCCTAAGGCTTTGATCTTTGGCCTAGGGAAAAATGCCCAAATTTATCTTTTACTTTTCTTCTAAAGTGACTTTATAAGTGGTAAAGTCAATTTAATTTAAAAGTGACTTTATAAGTGGTAAAGTTACATTCTAATTTAGAAGTGACTTTATAAGTGGTAAAGTTACATTCTAATTTAAAGGTGACTTTATTAAAGTGAATGAAGAATTAGAAAGTGTAAAAGTGACTATGGAAATAAAAGGCTAAGTGGGTCTTTATTTAATTGGGTGAGTTAAAAAATAGAAAGTGAGAATTAAATGCACATTTATTCTCATCCCTAGATCTAAATGAATCTCAGCCATTAGATCTTAGGGTAACCCAAAAGGTAATTTAGAGAATAAAAGGAGAAGAGAAGAGGAAAAGATCATTCATTCTTTCATGAGCATTTGAGAGAAAGAGAAGAGAGAGCAAGGACAAAATTTCTGAGCAGTAAGGAAGTGAAGGAGAGCAACAAGAAGACATTTTAGCGAATTTGGGCAGCAGCATTTATTGGCATGCATCCCAAGGAAAAACCATACAGCAGGAGAAAGGCATAGAAATCGAGGAAGAGGAACAGCAAGTTCTGGGCACATTTTTCGAGGTTGGCCGTACATCATTTAATGTTGTTTTATTGCTGTAAAAATTTCTATTTTGCTTGTTTGTTGATTGGCACGATTTTCGAGGCGGAGTTCAAGTACAAAAATCAAGATAAGTTGTAATTTGTGGTTGCTGGAATTTTTACTGTGTATTTCAGTTTCTCTGTAAAAGCATTTTCAGAAATAAAGAAGAGCTCTCAAACTAGTTTTCCCCAAGAGTTGTAGGGGGTTTTTTCCAGGGTCACATTGACAAAAAATCATTGTGTTATTTTCTATGTGTGGCTGTCATAATTTTGTTGTGTTTTATTTTTGCAATTTCAGCAGTTGTAAAATCTCTAAATTTGTGTTTTCAGAAAAATATTATCATTTCGAGATTTTAGAATTTTTATCATGCTTGGATTTAAAACTAAATGCATGGAGTGATAAGGAAAATTGATAATCGGAGTTGGGGTTGAACTTTCTTCATATTGCTGGATTTTTTGTCTGAAGAGGGTGTGCCGGCCGTGGGTGTTTCCCGGGTCTTGAACCATGTCTTCCATTTATTCCATGGGAATGTCTTGGTTTGCAATACTGTTATTTAATTCTCACTCCCAACCCACTATTTGGGCTTTGACCTTAGGTGGGTTTCGTGCCATGTACGCATCAATGAGGGTATTCATATGCTCACGTCCCTTCTTTCTCCCTCTCTTGCGTTGTTCTCTGTTGGAGCTTCCCACCCCCTGGCTGTCTTTTTACTTGTACCTCTATTGCCTTTCTTATTCACTTCTTTTCCATCTCTTCCCATCTTGTCGTTGTCGCGGTTTTCATTGCCTTCTCCCTATTCGCTTTCCTCTGTGTTCTTGCTTGCATTCACACTGTACTAGATGCAGATTATGATTAAACCGAAAACATTACCATGAAGAGTATCATATTCTGTTGGTATAACACCCAATAAATTTTACATTTAATTGAACCATGCTTCGTATCTCACTCAAGACCAGATGACCTATTTTTCTTATCATTCCCCTCAGCTTTCCCCTTACCATCTCTTGGGTTTGCTCTTTGTTGACCCTCAATTCTTCTTTTCTCAGGTTAGTCTCACTCTGTTGGCCTTCACCCAGAAGGTTCACCATAGACAACCTCTCAAGGAAGCCCCTAGGGAGGACTATGTCCTTGTTCTGGACACTGTGAGGTATTTTAACCATAGAAAGCCTACCGGGAGAACTATATGGGAGGACCATGTCCCTATTCTGGATTGCACAAGGTAATTTCATTCCCTTCTCGCTCTTATCTACATTCTTTACTCTAATTGAAGCTCTAGTTTTCCTTTTAGTTTTGCTCAAGAAATTCCAGGTAGGTTTCTTAGGGGCCTCGCTATCTCTTATCTCATCCCCTAGGGTCTCCATGGTGGATTCCTCTCTCTTCCAGTTACCTACAACATATCTTTCGAGTCTGAGGAGCCACCTGGCTGAAGCAGAATTCCTCAGACCAACTCCCTTTCCAAGTTCGCTCTTCTCTCCCCGGCTTCCTCCCTTCTCTCTGTACGCCTTCTTCAGGGCCGAAGTTTTGATTCTTGCTTCTCTCACTCTTTCATCCTCACTCTCAACCTAGGTGGTGTTCCAGGAGATCCTGGTTTCAACTCTTTCAGAGTCCAGACCTTTCCCAGTCTCTTTCCCAAAGACTATTGAATTTGACATAACTATACTTCTGTGGTTTAGGAAATGGAGAAGAACATACTGTCTACCAGAGTTGGCGCCATTGCTTTCCCCGGTCTGCATCGTCGTCCTGCGTCCACCACCTTTCTCTGCTCCTACTCTCATTCTCACCTTCTGCATGTAACTAACAACTATCTCTCTGCCATTTTGTTTTACCTCCCTTTCCCTTCTGCCCTTCGACGTACCTACCACCTGCCCATTGAATTTACTCACTGCCCTTTTCCTCATTCCTTCGCCTCGGAATGATGGCCCTCCGTCCCTTATCACTCTGGCTCTCATTAACTCACACATGCCTCAGACTGCTCCTATAGTGAGTCCTTCTCCATTATCCTGTCACTTGCTGGCATCATTCTGCCCGCCCTCCCTTTGGCTCCCATGCCTTCCTCGTTGTCCTCCTTTCTTGGCTCCACCTACCTCCTCTCGAGGCTTGCTCCCTCCCTGCCCTGTCCGTCCACCTACCCTTCCCGTTGTCCTCTTCCTCCACATCCCAAAGAGATCTCTGTCCTTACGCTCGTGTGGACGATGTCTGACATCTCCACTTCCCATCACCGCTAGCCCACCTCCTCTTCTTTTCTACACCCCGATCGGGGGTTCTCCCCTTGCTCCTAGTCTTTTTCTAGTATTTACACTAGTTTCTTCATTTCCTCCATTTGTAATAACTCTTCTGCTTTTATATCTAGGTTTCTACCTACCTGGCCGCATCCCCAGTTTTCCAAATTATCCGTTGCCACATTGCCCATCCTTTGGACATGTGTTGGGATAATGTATCCTATCTGTCGAATTAGCTTGCTAATCTCTTGGACCAGCCATGCAGTCCTCCAGCTTTGGCTGATTCTTTCCCACTGCGTTCCTTGCTGTAGCTTCTTCACCATTTCTATCGCCATTTTTGAGTCTCCTTCTACCTGCAGTATTTGGAATCATTCTCTTACCGCGATTTCCAGCCCCCTTTTAAGAGCATGAAGCTTTGCTTCATTGTTGGTCGCATTGCCATAGTCCATGGCGTAAAGTCTGAGAGTTTTCCCCTTGTCATCTCTGAATAATCCTCTTGTCCCCGCTGCACCAGGGTTCCCTTTTGCAGCTCCATCGAAATTAAGTTTGATAAATTCTTTCTGAGGCCATTTATAGTAATTTTCATACTCTCCATTGGAGGTATGGTGCTTCCACGAGGATGCATTCAACATACTAGGTTTCAAGTTTAGGCTTTTCATTATTCTTTCTTCCTGTGGATTGCTTTTCCAATCTTCCTCATACCATTTCTTTGCCAGTATTATCTCTCTTATGTTCTGGATTATCTGATTCCATTTTTCTGCTTCAGTTCTTCTTTCTTCTTTGAAGATTAGGTTATTTCTTTCCTTCCATATTGCCCACAGGACGAACCCTAACGAAATTCTCCAGGCTCGGTTTAGGATTGTATTTTGGTAAGGCTTTTTCTGCCAATTATCTATTGTTGTCTTCATGTTGTTTGGATTCCTATCACTAACTCTGAAGAGTTGATTATGTTTTTTCCACAGGTTATCACTGTATCTGCATGTATTGGTCATGTGCTCCATTGTTTCTTCTTGTTCTTTACATAAGTAGCATATCGAGGGTCCTTGCAGCCCTTTTTTTTGCAGTTGATCCCATGTAAGTGCACGCCCATGGCGTAGGATCCACATGAATAAGGTGACCTTCGGCCATGTATTTTCTTGCCATATGTTTTCCCAAATATTTGTCTCTTGATGCCTGAGATGTTCTGCTTGTAGTTGATAACCCTCTTTAATTGTGAACATCCCTTTAATCCTATAACCCCATCTTAGTATGTTTGGCCCTTTTGTTTTTGCTATTTTCTGGGTTACCATTTCATTTTCGTATAACTTCCACTGGGGTGTTTCTGGTGCATCTGGTCAGTCCTATTTTTGTTTCCACTTTCTCCAGTATTCTCTAGGATCTATGCTCCAGAAGTTTTTAACTATTTTTTCCCCATGGATGTTGGTGTATTGGTGGACTTCTTCAAGCTCAGGCTTACTATTTAGTTTTTCTCTCTGTTGCCATGCTTCTTCCAAGAAATTAGCTTTGTCACTTCCTCTGATTTCCTAGAAGCTATGGTTGTTGATCAGATTTCTGTTATCTGAGGCTAGGTTCCATATTGCTAAACCTTTCATGTTGTCTTGGAGTTGCAGCTTTCCTTCTGTTGATCTAGGCATGTCATCCTTCCTCTCCCATAGTTGTTTCCATAGGTCTACCCCTACCTGGATCCATCTCCACCATAACTTTGCCCCCATGATTTGATTTAGTATATAGGGATCTCAGAGTCCTAGTCCTCCTTCTTTTAAGGGTTTGTTGAGCCATTTTTTTTAATTTTTTTTTTTTTGTTCTAGGCCCTTGCCATAATGTTTTTTTGAAGATGTTTTTCATCTTTTGGCATACTGTTTTAGGAGTCGCTTGATTGGTGAGTTAGTAAATCGGGATAGATTGTAATATTGATCTCAGTAATATTACGCGACTTAGCATATTTAGTGCCCTGAATGTCCAGTTCTGCATCTTTCTTTGGATTTTTCCCAACAGGGGTTTCCAGTTTGCCACTTTGTTTTGCTGATCATTTAACTGGACTCCTAAGTATTTCGAGGGGAAATTTCCTATTCTGAATCCCATTACTCTTGCTAAGAAATATTTTGAGGGTGTTGATGTGTTGAAGAAAAATATATCAGACTTCTCTTTGTTTATCTCTGTCCCTGAGGCACTAGTGAAGTCTGTGAGAATTTCCATAATTTTCCTGGCTTCCTTGAGTGATGCCTATCCATACATCATTATGTCGTCTACAAATTGCTGGTGAGTTAATGGTAGATCATTCCCCCATAGTCTGAGGCCAGTGTACTGTTCACTTCGAACTTTCTCCTTTATGTACCTTCCAAGGCCTTCCGCTGCTAGGATGAACAAAAAAGGGGAAAGTGGGTTGCCTTGCCTGAGCCCTCGGGTTGCGTTAAATGCCTCTATGGGTGATCCGTTGAGTAGAATTAACAGAACCAGAGTTGATACCATCAACATTATCCAGCTTATCCATCTTGCATCAAATCCGAATGCCTTTAAATAATCCCAATTCAGTTGATCATAGGATTTTGCCAAATCTAATTTAACCAACATTCCTTTGGTTTTTTTTTTTTATGAATGAATTGCCTCTTGTGCCACCACTATGCCATCTATTATTTGTCTTCCTTTGACAAACCTTGTCTGTTCCTGAGATATCAACCCAGGTAGTATAGGTTTTAAACTATTAACCATAATTGTAGCCATAATTTTGTATATGACATTACAAAGTGTTATTGGTCTGAACCCTTGCAGTTCTTCCGAATGATCTGTCTTTGGAATTAGGGCCAGAAATGTGGAATTCAGGGCCAGGTGCATTCTTTTGGTGCGCCTGGACTCCTCCACTAATTTCACTATGTCTTCGCCCAAGAATGGCCATGTCGCCTAGAAGAATTCAACTGTGAATCCATCTGGCCCCGGTGCTTTGTTTCTCGCCATATTCCTAATGACTTCTTCTACCTTTGTTTTAGATATTTCTCTTAGTAGGGCCATGTTCTGATCTCTGCTCACCAGGTTATGGATGTGCTGTATGATTTTGTTTATATTCTCCTCCCTTCTTATGTTTGGTTCCGTTAGCAGCCCTTTGAAGTGCCGCACTAACAGATTCTCCATGTCTTCCTTTTGAGTAAGATGATTGCCTTGCTGATCTATTAGGGAGAAGATCCTGTTCTATTGCCTATGATAGATCATTGCTTTGTGAAAAAACCTTGTGTTTCTTTCTCCTTCCTTTAACCATTGAATTCTAGATTTTTGTTTCCATAGTATTTCTTCTTGTTGTCTTCTTTCCTCCATTTTATTAATCAGCTGCCCTTCCTCCTCTGCTAGCCCTTCACTTTTACCTTCGTTGATTATTTGTTGTTGTACTTCCTTCATATTTGTTTGGATTAACTCCTGTTCCTTCTGTATGTTGCTGAATTCGTCCTTATTCCATTTCTTTATTTTACCTTTTAGATATTTAAGTCTGAGTTGAAAAGTGTGCATTAGGTTTATCCCTACTATCTCATTCTCATTCCACCACTCCATTTTACCTATGAGGGTTGGTTCTCTTAGCCAAAATGCCTCAAACCTAAAGGGTCTATTTTGGTTACCTTGTTTCATTTCTACTTCGAGTTTAATAGGCCAGTGGTCTGACCCTAGACACGGTAGAATTGATGCTTCATAGTATACATCTTTGCTAATGAAGTGTTCTGTGGCCAAGAATCTGTCTAGTCGAGAGGCTATTTGTTTGCTCCCTCCCCTTATATTATTCCACGTATATTTTCCATTTATTGTTGGGATGTCCACCAATTTTAGTTCTTCTTGTAAATCTTTGAATTTCTCCATTTCCAGCTCTTCTCTTTGCAGTCCCCCTTTTTTCTCCTCTATTGTTGTTATTAAGTTGAAGTCCCCTGCTACCAGCCAAAGTTTTTCTTTGTGTAGCTGGCTAAACCTCTTTATTTGCTGGAGGAAATTTTCCTTTTCCACTGGAATGTGAGGGCCATATACTGCAGAGACTAGGAACCATTCTCTATTTCCTATCAAGCAAAACTGCCCCGTGAGAATTCTCTTCATACCTATCCAGTAGTCCACTGTGATCTCTGCAAGGTTCCACAGTATTGCTATTCCTCCCATGCTACCTCTCGCATCTATGGTCATGCATTCATACCTTGGTTTTATTTTACTTAATATATCTTCCATTTTCCCTCCTGTAATCTTTGTTTCTTGTAGTAGCATGAGTTGAGGTTTTTCTTTTCTTAGTCTCTCAGTTAAATGTCTCTATTTGCCTCTACTATTGAGGCCTCTTATGTTCCAGGATGTAATTATCATTGGGATACTTTGTTTATTTGTTGGTATACTATTGATAGCGGTACCACCCTACCTATATTCACCAACATTTCTCCCATAATCTGTATAGATTCCTGTAGGTTTCTTCGACCTCTTTTCTTTCCTCCTTTCATTTTATTTGAGTATTCTTGGGAGTTGTCCTGATGCATCCCCAATTGTTCTACCATCTCCACCTGTCCTTGTCCATGTTTAGCTTGATACTGTTGGAATGTTTCTCTGTATAGTCTTTTTTGGTCTTCTGGTATAAATCTTTCATCTAGGTTTCTCCATTCATTCAACAGTTTCCTTAGCATGTCTTCCTCCGTGCTTAATTCCTCTTCCTTGCTTGGGTCGATTTCCATTGTGGTGTTTTCCATCTTCTCCCCATCTTCCTTATCCTCTTTCTCTGCCAACTCTCTTTGGGCTTTCCTCTTGGGGTTTGGCTTGCCTTGACTTGAATTAATCTCCTTTCCTTTTCCCCAATAGTCCATAGTTTGGGCCACATTTTCTTCTTCTTCTTCTCCCTACAGCACTTCAAAGCTGTTTGTTCTGCTCGACTGAGCTTGATATTATTTTTTCCCTGCGTTGGGGTTTTCTTTTGCTTGTCTTCTCTTGCTTTTCACTTCTTGAAACCCTTCCTTATCTTCTTGATGTTTCCTCTATTGTTTGTTCATGTTCTCTCCCTCCTCTGGGTTCATTGGACACTCCTTAAATAGGTGACCATACTCATGACATCTACGACATATGAACGAGATGTGTTCGTAGTCTAGGGTTTGCTGCCATACCTCCTCATGATATTCTAGTTCCACTGAGTCTGGTATAGGTTCAACTATGTTCATGTATACGCATATTCTCGCATATGAAGTGTATCTTCCTTTTTTTGTCATTTTTGCTATTTTGACAAATCTACCTATCGTATTTCCAATGCCCTCTAGTATTTTTGGGTCTCAGAAATCCATTGGGAGACCGAATAACTTGACCGAAACCAGAGTAAGAGATGGCGACGACGGAGCTGGCGACCATGCCCTAAAACGGGGTAGGACCTCTGAAGTACACCTGGGTCTAGGCCACAGATTAGGTCTGTTCCCCTGTAGCTCCTAGTCCGTAACTAGCCGGCAACCCCCGTTCTTTCCCTTTCCTGCTTACCTCCCACAATGGTGATCGAAATATCGTTTTTGGTTTCACGTTGTAGGGTTTGGTCCCCGCCTATGTCAATTACTTCGGATTACGACGACAGCTGGTGTAACCCCCGGGGCATCAATGGAAACCGACCTTATAGATTATTTGGAGGACCCCCTCAAGGGCATCTCCCTTTTCGGCAGGTAGACTAGTTCTGAGGCATACTTCCCGTTCAACAGGGAACTCACTGTGGTTATCGCTTCGCTTTCATCGCTCACGGCACAGTCCAGTGCAGTTATCAACCTCCCGGAAATACCTGTTACCTAGCCGGCATCCTCTGCACCCCCCCTGATGTCGATCCCCCATCATTTTTCCTCCAGACTAGCTAGCTCTGAACAGGCGGCTGGGTCATCTGGCATATCCTCCCTCCATCCTTCGGAGACCTCTCATTTCCCATATCAGTCTCCGCTCAGAGAAACCCCACCCTATTCTTCTCACTCTATCCCACCCTTGGAGTCTGAACATCCCTCTAGTAGCTATACAAACGTCCCTCCACTCTCGGACACTTTCCCTACTGGCCTTGCTCCGTTATCTCCAAACCCTAACCCTAAGCCTAACTCTCCCAACCCCAATCTTGAAGAAACCCTTGAGGGGGCAAAGGAAGCGGATCCTGCTCTCGGGAAGAAGCAGAGGTGTGTCAAACCTAGGGCACAGGAAGTATTCATCGATTGGGAAGAAGTCTTTCAGTGGAAAGACACCATGGATATGGCGGCCACGGTCCTGGAAGGCAGGGTCAGGGGCAAGAACTACACCGCGGTGAGACTTAAGCAGTTGGTTATAGAAATTTGGGGCCATCACCTGGCTAATCTGCCTATTGTTCAAACATTTGTCTGTGGCTAGTTCGCCTTGCGTTTCGTGCAAGCAGAACACACCAACTGGGTTTTATCCTCCTTCTGGCACATCGAATAGGCCTCGATTATGTTAAGGAGATGGAGTCTGCTATTTGATCCAGACAGGGAACAACTTGGGGCAGGGAAAATATGGATTCGTCTCCCTGGTCTGCCTCTCCATTTCTAGATTGAAGGTATCTTTAGAAGAATTGGAAATTCTCTGGGTACATACCTAGACTACGACAAATCCTATCTCTCAACAGGGGTCATGGCCTATGCAAGACTACTGGTTCACCTGGAAATTAAAGGTGGTTTACAAGAAAAAGTCACTCTTCGCTGGAGGAACTATAACCGGATCCTGATTCTGGACTATGAGGGGGTCCCTTTTCATTGCAGGCGCTGCCACAAGGTTGGACACCTCTATAAGGACTGCCCTCTCCTCACGAAATCAAAGATGGGCAACAAAGGGAAGACCTCATCAATGGGGGGAGCTCAGACATAGGCAGAATACTTGGATGGGGCCGATCAGATGGACACTGGTGCAGACAGATCTAGGCTTGCCTCGATGACACCGAAGAAGCTTAAGAAAGCACCTCTTCAGCCACCTTCACCTCCACTGACCAGGTCAAAGATGGTCGCTGGAGTCGCGCTATCTTCGGGTATGTCCAATCCTATCCCTTTCTATGCATCTGTCAATTATTCATCTGCACATAAGGAAAACTCTAAGGAATCTAGGTAGGACTAGGACAAGCCTCATCCCTGTTTAAGCCACCTAGTCTACCCCCTCAATTCTCATGTACTTGTTCCCTCTCAGATTGCCCCCACAACCTTAATGGAGACATTAAAGGAATCAATCCCTGGATCTGACCCCGCTCCCCACCGATATCATCTCTGATTGCATACTCGATCACCAATGTCGGATGCTATTGGCATTGGACTTATCCCTTCCTCCTCCACTCCGAAGCTCCCCTGAGGCAGACCTTCCTCCCTATCAAAAGCTAAATAGAAGGCAGGTATTAAGGTGGCCTCGGAAAACAACTTTCACTCGATAGGGTCCGCACATATACCTCTACAGGAGTCTCCCCCATGAAGGTTATCTCCAATTGCAGAGGGATTGATAGTCCTAAGAAAAAACTAACATTGAAGAGGCTTCTCCAAAAGGAGCTGATTGATCTAGTCTTCCTACAGGAAACATTGGGTGTGGCTGATATCATTTCCCCTCTAATGGAATCTATGCTCCCGGGATGGCTTTTCCAAGCCATTGATGTTAATGGTCGTTCGAGGGGCATTGCCTTGGGATATAACCCTCGCTCAATTAATCTAATGGGAACTTGGGGGGGTATAGGTTCATAGGGGTGGAAATATACTCTACAGAGCTGGGAACTGAGATTAGAATGATAAACATATATGGGCCCTGCCATCATAGAGAGAATTTCTGGGAAAGGATTTTGGCAGCCAACATATTTCAATATGATAATATCATTCTAGGAGGAGACCTAAATTTCTCCCTAGGCTACTCGGAGTCTTGGGGTCACCATGCTCAAGCCGACCCCTTAGTGCGTTTCTTTGAACAACTCCTTGATTTACACAATCTCATTGAAATCCCATCTGCCAAAATAGCCCCAACCTGGAGGAACAACAGAAGCAGTGAGGACAGCCTTGCCAGGAGACTGGATCGATTCCTCATCAAGGAACAATTTCTGGAGCATGGTTTCACTTATCGACAGTTGGTGGGATCCGACAGTCTCTCAGACCATCTGCCAATTTACCTTGATATCCGGGGCAATATTAGAAAACCTCAAGCACCCTTCAAATTCAACTCTACATGGTTGAAAGATAACTCCTACATCCGCCTCGTCACAGACTTTTGGAAGGCCCATCCACCTGCAA
This sequence comes from Pinus tabuliformis, assembly GCA_031772625.1. NCBI lineage: Eukaryota > Viridiplantae > Streptophyta > Pinopsida > Pinales > Pinaceae > Pinus > Pinus tabuliformis. The sequence goes on along the minus strand of CM062816.1, from coordinate 979,063,095 downwards.
GAAGAGGGAAAATCACTGAAGGGTTCGTGGCCAACTTGAAGGAATTGAAGAAGCTATCCAAGATTTGGGCTCACAATAAGCGGTGTGCTGAAGAGCATCTGTTAAATGAGATCAAATTGGAGATAGCCAACCTAGAGAACAACAGTGGGGGCACCTTCCCTTCAAATGAGCTCAAGGACAATCTCACTGAATTAACAGTCAAAAGAGGAAACATTCTCAAGGAGAGGGAGGAAACCTAGAGATTGCGGAGTAGAGCTATTTGGCTGAAGGAAGGAGATGACAATTCCAAATTTTTCCACAAATTTGCTAATGGAAGGAAGGTCATTAATACCATATGGAAACTAACAAATGAGCAAGGAGCTGAGGTAGACACCTTCCCTCACCTGGCCTCCCTGGCCACCTCTCACTTCAAGCAAGTCTATCAGCCCCCCCCTAATGCTACCCTAGAAGAGGTCATTAGAGTAGCACAACTGTTCCCTCGGTTCATTGAACATGAGGATGTTGTGGAGCTTAACAAAGAAGTCACTTTAGGGGAGCTAGAGGCGACTCTAAAATGGTTTAAGAAGGACAAGAGCCTAGTCCAGATGGGTGGTCAATAGAGTTCTACCTGGCTTTTTTTGACATCCTCGAACATGATCTGCTCAAGGTCATCGAGGAATGCAGGAAGACTGGACATATACATGGGGCTATAAACTCCACCTTCATCGCCCTCATCCCCAAATAAGACAATCCATCATCCTTCAATGATTTTCGACCCATCTCCCTGTGCAACTGCCTATACAAAATCATATCCAAAATCATTACAAATCACCTCTACCCCATCCTATCCAACCACATATCATTCGAAAAATTTGCCTTCCTATAGGATCGTCATATTCATGAAGCCATAGGCACAGCTCAGGAAGTACTGCACTCCATTTAGACTAAGAAGATCAAAGGTATGATCCTCAAAGATGATCTCTCAAAAGCCTTTGACAGGGTAAGCTGGCTTTATCTCAGAATGCTTCTTACCCATTTAGGATTTCCTATGGGAGTCATTAAATGGATCATGTGCTGCATTACCAATATATCCTTTAGTGTACTGATAAATGGGGCTGCATCTCCCTTCTTTGGCTCTGAAAGAGGTCTCAGACAAGGGTGCCCATTATCTCCTCTACTTTTTCTCCTAGTCATGGAAGGACTAAGTAGACTAATCAAGGACATGCACCATAGAGGCAGACTCTTAGGAATCAGGATATCGGACGGATGTACTATAACACACCTCCTTTTTGTGGACGATGTACTAATTTTCCTAAATGGATGGATAGGTGACCTCACCACTATCCAACACACCATCAATCTTTTCAAAACTGCTACAAGCATGATCATTAATAACTCTAAGTCCACCATAATGCTATTAGAATGCTCCACTCATGAGATACACTTTGCGATACAAAGTTCCCTTTCACCCTGATGCAGATAGATGTAAGCCTCCGGTGTCTAGGATACAAACTGAAACCGCTTGGATATAAAATTGTGGACTAGATATGGTTGATCTCCAAGCTTGAGAAAAGACTCAATATATGGTATCATAAGCATCTCTCCAGAGTCGGAAGATTGGTGCTCATCAAAGCGGTTCTGGAGGCCACCCCTGTATATTGGATGTCCCTCACATGGATCCCAAGAGGCATTCTCAACCGAATACAAAACCTCTATTGCAGATTCCTGTGGAAAGGCAAACAAACAGGAAGGATATATGCATGGGCAAGATGGGATCTTCTGTCTATCCCTAAGAAATGGGGTGGGTGGGGTATAAAGAAATTGGGGGATTTCTCCTCAGCACTGGCGGCCAAGCTAGGGTGGCAATTAGTCACCACCAATAGTCTCTGGACCAAAATTGCAGTCGCTAAATATATTGCACCATTAAGGCCGCTGGACTGGCTGAGACAAACAAGCTGGAACAAAACTGGGGTCTCAAATATATGGAAAGCGGTTTTGAACTCAATGCCTCTTATTCGGGACGACCTAACTTGGAGAATATCTGATGGGACATCCATCCGAATAGGCCGTGACCCTTGGATAGGATGTGGGAATGCACACCAGCTACCTGAAGGCTTACTCCAGAACCTTAACGAGAAAGGAATTACACACATAGTGCACATTGTGGACTAGGAGAGATCAACCTTCCTGCACCAAGCTTGGAAGTTAGCCCATAGCTTGCTCCTTCCTTTACAGTGGCACCAAGCTTGGAGTACTTTCACTACAGCTCTCACGGAATCTCACATTCGACTAAGAGAAGGGGAAGATGAGATTACATGGGCCATCGCCAAAAATGGCCGGTACTCCCCAAAAGAGGGGTATCTACAACTGGCCAATCGACACAAGCCACAACACATAGAAACATGGTGGAAAGGAATGTGGAAGCTCAAAGAACCCCCCCGAACAAGATTACTCATGTGGTCCATACTGAAGAATAAGGTGCTGATGGGAGACAACTTGAATAGAAGAGGGCTATATGGACCTTACTGGTGTTGCCTCTGTAAGGACAACATTGAATCTTTGGATCACCTCTTCCTCTCCTGTCTCATCACAATTGATCTTTGGAACTCCATTCTATCTCACACACTCTCATCCATCAATTGGAGGGGTCAGACCACCAAGGAGGTATGGGCAAATTGGTGGTCATTTGTATCATCACCCAAAGCTAGGAACCTCCCCCTACTCATTAGTTGGGAAATATGGATAGCCAGGAACTGCACTATCTTTCAGGACACCACCCCCCAATGGGCATCCATCATAGCTAGAATTATAGCCGACTACAGTTCACTACCCGAGGACGAGGCCGCCTCTCCACCCAGAACTATCATCCCCGAGTCCATTGATCATTCACAACCTTGGGCATATTTTGATGGATCGGTACAAGAAACAGGATGTGGAGGTGGGGCTGCTCTATATATTTCAGATACACATTTCTATCATATTTAAATGGGAGTTGGAAATGGCACAAACAACTTTGCCGAACTCATCACTGCCAAATACCTCATACAATTTGCAATTGAAAAAGACTGTCATAATCTACAAGTTTTTGGTGACTCGAAAATTGTCTGCAACTGGATTAATAAAACATCAACATGTCATGCATTCACATTGTGACATATATTGGATGAGGTGCATAGATACATCACATATTTTGACAATTTTGCTTGTCACCATATTTACAGGGAATAGAACACCCTCGCTGACAAACTTTCCAAAATGGCAACGATCAGGCTATGCAACATCTGGATGGTCCAGGAGCAACGGGGAGGTGAACAGTTCTAGTACTACCACCGTCCATATATGGACCAGACAGATCAAGCTCAACAAGATCCTGAAATCATTTGATAATTGACCGTTTTATTTCTGTTTATATTTACTATGTTTATACATAATCAATACATGTCCTCATGAGTACTCTCTATGTAGAGTAACAAATTTTGAAGTTTATTTATACATCACTTTAACAAAGACTATCTCCCTGCGTGGAGAACATTTTTTTGGTTCTTAAATTTTGGACTGGCACACAGCCACTATATTCTGCATATGCTCATAGCATCTACAACATGTAATTTTCCTATCTTAATTAAAATTACGTTTTTTCCAAGGGGGAAAAAACCTGACCCAAATCGGGGTTGCCAGAAATTTTTCCTTATCTGGGTCGTAGCATTCTTCCCAGTATCTCATAAACAAAACAACATTATAATGAAAGTAAGGACCATTTTCAAATACTTTTTCTTTGTCTTGCAGGTTCGAGAATATTACTGTGAAGAAGCCTCTAGCTCCCAACTTGAGCTCGATATGACCTTTGGGTTGCCATTTTTGCTGTATCCATTTGGTGAGGTCCTTCTTTGTCGGCCAAACTTTGATGAACTTACATATTAGCACGTGGTCTTTCATGTAACTTTTGTATCACTCCAGTTTGTTCATCAGAATGATGAATCTCGGTTTCTCCGTCGCACATGGTAAACATTTTCCTCTGCTGCCTGCCTGCCATCGCGCCCCGAGGACAGGTCCTGACATTTTGTTGGTATCTCTTGCTAGTTTCAGATTACTTGTATTCTGGCAGGAATCCCCTGCCGCCACGTCTCGGTAGGAGGGGATCTCTCCCCCCTTCCTCCTTTGTCATTCCGACCTAGTTACCGGCCTCCTGGTTTGCAGCTTTGTAGATGTCGTCAGATTTTTGGGGTCGCAGTTCAGTTTAGCTCATGGCTGCCTCTCCATTAGGGTTGCAGACGAGCTATATTAGTATCTTTTTATTTAAAATAAAATAGTTATTTGTTAAATTTTTAATGTTCTTTTAAATTAAAAAATGTATTTGTTATATTTTTTTAACCATGTTGAGAATTTTTTTTTAATAATGTTGTGAATGAAGTATAATCAAACTAGTTATAGTTTAATTTAGTAAATATTTGTATTTTAAATTTATTTTGTAATATTTTGTTAAATTAATTATTAATAAGTTATATATAATTTATTCTAAGTTATGATAATTTATGTGATTTTTTTTAAAGTTAATTATAAATATTAAAAAACCATAACTTAATTTTTAAGAAAGCTTTTCTTCAAGTTATGAGATAACCTTGATAAAGTGATTAAACATATAATTATACTTAGAAAAAAAATTATATATTCATACCTATAACCTATATATTCTAAGTAGATAAAAACTTACCATTATATCCTTGAAACTCACATAACTTAAAAGTTTCGTTCAATTGTTAGATGTTTTAATGTAAAGTCTACCATCAATTTACGAATATTTTATGAAAATCTTTATTCACATCATTCATGTATCATCATTCAATTCTTTCTCCATTTTTATTTTATTTATGTTAAGTTCTTTTAAACTTAACTTTTATAATAAATTTACTTTTTCTTATTCCCATTTTTTTACTTTTATTAATAAAATAGTTTTATTTATTGCTAACCACTACTAACCTACCATGGTGGTTAGTTGTTACAAGAATTGAACATGGATATGATATTGCATGTGGATCTAAACTAAGAAATTAAAACCCAATTAATTGTTTTGAAGGAGTATAATGGCTCGGGATGTGTTTATGGAGAGTTCTCTTGTGGATATGTAGGTAAAGTTGTTGAATGTGGAGGATGCATACAAAATGTTTAATATAATGCTTTAATGGAATGATGTAGTGAGGATTGTTATGATTGCAAGGTATTCATAGAATGGGTTACTAGAAGAAGTTGTGGGGCTTTATCAAGCAATAATAAGAGAAGTGTTGGTAAAAGAAGCAATGGACATGGTGAGTGTGTTCTCATGGAGTCCCAAAGGCAATGACAACACTTAAAGAAAATTATAATGGAGTTGAAAATGAAATTTTTTAATTACATGTAAATGGGCATAGCATTGTAATACTTAGTTTGGCATTTATATCCCTAGTAAATTACCAATAAAGTCAAGATGTAGACCTAGGTGATTGGGGAGGGGCATGTCAGATTTATAGATAACCTAGTTATTAACCTTGAGGGGGTAGGAATTGGATAATTACCCTAATTCAAGTTTAAAGTAAGGAATGTTAGGTTAACCTTGACTTGGTAAATGAGTCATTGTGTTAAGGTTCACACTATTAGTTTTCAGACCCGTGGCTTTAGTAGCTTGCCGTTTTGTGCTTATCAATTTTTGATATAACAAATCCTTTAAAGACACATGGGATAATGAGATTGAAATTGGGAGTAAGGAAAGGTCATAAATTTCTCTAAATGAATACCAACTTAGAGATACACTAATATGTCTCATTCAAAGGATTCTACTAATTAAATGCGCCATAATAATACATTAAACTAACTTTTATTTATTTTATATTTATAAAAAAATCAAAATGTTAAATAATATACACGCAAAATTACTAAAAAACATAAATTAAATTTATTATAGTCTCAATAGTGTAACCTAAGCATGTTGAGCAATAGTGTTGTTGCCAACGGGACTTGTGGGTGTGATGTGATTATGAAGTGCAACTTTTCTATGGTTTACTACTTCTACTGGTTTGGAGGTCTTGAGCTTATCTCGATTGTTGATTTCCTGAATATTCAACAATCAAATGGACATGGGCATGGTCAAATAATTGACCATGCCCATGTTCGTCCGGTTTCCGAATATTCGGGGAATCAAAAATCAATATAAAGATCCCTGTTTGGAGGACGTGAATCCAATGTTTGGGTTGAGTTGTTGGCATTGTAGGGGGCGATTAGATGCCCTCTTAGTTGGCCTTTGAACAAACCTTGATCATAAGGGGCTCAAAGGTTCCTAATGGTTAGGTTAATATCCTATCAATGTTTTATATCCCCTCCCTCTCTCGTTGGATGGAGTAAATCTGAGCCATGCCCGCTCTCTTTTCATCTATTACATTTTGCCACATATACAAGGAGCAAAATCATTTGGTAGACAAACTGTTAAAAAAGGAGCTACAATCAAAGCAGGGTTAATGAGCTTCGAAATCCTAAGCAATAGAGTTATATGCCAATTAAGATGTTTTACATTCTAATAAACATTTCTTACTCTCAAACATTTCTAGATTTATTATTGCTATAGGAAAAGATTTATTATTGCTATAGGATATTGCTGGACACTCTTTGCAAGATACAAGACATGATTGCTTTGTCTAGACAATGGAATTATGATTATTTTTGCTCTATTTTAAGATAATAAAGTTTTGCTCATTTTTCTGTCACATTTATGTAATTTAAATTGATAAAAGACATGCTAGCTTACCAGATATATATGCATGTAACCATCTTTTAAATTAGTGAAACACCGTTGTCTTTTTTCTTTAAATAAATAAACCCGAGCTACCCGAGAGGGTTAAGTGGCAATCTACGCCCATGGACATAAGAACATTGAAAATTGTATGAAATATTACGAATAAATTATGTTCGAATTCATAAATAAATATTGAAATAAATTTAATACTTATCAAGCATAAGTAATTCATATAATAATTATGTATAATGGCCTATCAATAATTTATGATTTTATGGAGAATCTAAGTTTATTATAAAAAAAATTACCTTAATAGAAAATTCTAAAATTAAATTAATAAATTGATTTTTTAATATATTTTTATTTTATGTTTTAAATATAATTTTAATTTAAAATTTTTTTACATGTATAATTGTAAAGAGGTATTCACAATAATATTAAAATAACAAGAGGTATCCACAATAATGTTAAATTATATATTTATCATTGCTTAATTTAAAATAAAATATTTAATATTTATGGTTTATATATATATATTAACAATTAATTTAACAAGTGTTGAGAGGGATTGAATATTTTAAAATGGACTTTTTAAAATAAGAATTGTAAAAAATTGTATGTTCAAAGATTTGATTTTGTAGATGTTTGTTAGATTTATGGTTAAGATGGTTCCATTTTGATTCTATATGTGTAATATGTGTAATTTCTTTTGCACACTTAGATTGTGTAGACTACAGAAACTTGCTGTAGATTCTATATGTGTAATATGTGTAACTATTTGTTAGAGTTTGGACAAAATTGATAGAAAAAATGTACCTAGAAAAAGATCAAAATATTCAATAGTGAGACTACTAGAAATATTTTTACTCATTAATGTTTATTTTTTTAAATTGCTTTATATAATATATGCATAGGTTTTAGACATTGAAATATTTTACGTAACATTGGAAATGGAAATATTTTATTTATGGATCACATTATCCACATTAAAATGTTTTTTTTGGCTATATTACATGTTGAAATATTTATTTATGATAGGGCATTGAATTTCTTTATTATTAATAATATTTTTAAATACTACATATCTATTTTAGATTAAGAATTGGATAGATTTCTTATTCGTTGTATTAGAAAGTAACTAAACTTTTTTACTTTCAATAATTTTCTTTAAGCATTGAAATATTTTATTATAATCAACATTAAATTATATTTTTGCAATTTCTTTTTCTATATATACATATATGTATGTATAAAGTTGATTTTATTTAAGTCTTCTATTGAAATATTTTTAAAAAGTATAAGAATTATATATCTATCTTACATTCAAAAGTTATATATATATATATATATATATATATATATATATATTAAAAGTGAAACTGTAAGATTTTTATTTACTTCTGATTATTTCACATGGACATTGAAATATTTTATTTATAGATAAGAGTGAGAATGAAATATTTTTACCACATCTCTTTCATACTAGATTGAGTGTGAGATTATCGATGTTTTATGATACTTTTAATTAAAAGTACCCAAACATGTACATTCATTTTTGTTTTCTATTATATCCAACATTTTTTTTAAAGAATATTTTATTTTATTTTAAAATAGATATGTGTTAATTTGCAGTTGAGTACAGAAGGAATTACATTTCTCCTTCAAACTAGGTTGTAGAACATAAATCCTGGACAAAAAAACATGAAATATTTAAAAATTTATTATTTACAACTTCTTCTCCTTTTTATTTTTATATGATACATTTTATTTCATATATATTAAATACATTTTAAGTATAAACTTAAAGTTAAATTGAGTACTATAAATAAAGATTATAACACACAGATGCACACACACACACATAATGTTTAATATACCCTCATATCTAGGTGTACCCTTGATCATAATGCCCTTTGATAGATTGCATGACAAACTTCATGATAACATTCAATCCTGAGTCTAAGTGGTGGTCATTTAATTGGGTTCATATGTAATTAAACAATGGTGTCCATAAAATTCCCTCCATATCTAGCATGGGATATGCCTTACAAATGCAATCATGCTCTTGCTCAAGCTTATTTATCTACATCTTCATTCCCTCCATCATTCTCTCCTACAGGGGGCAGGTTCAGAAGAGGGGGGCAACATAATCACATTCAGAACTACCATGCTCCATTGCACCATGAAAGTAGGAATGGTTCGCGAACATGGAAGAGTTAGACATGGTGGCAAAGAGTGAGGGTGACCACCCCTCCCTCCTTCGCATGACCAAGAGGAGGAGATTTCCGATTAGGAATTTTTTCCCCACATTTGTCGAATGTTTGCAACAATGGAGGTGAAGGAGAGTAGATGTTTGGGTGATTGACACTAGGCAGTGAGAAACCTTTTAGCACGCCACCTTTGGAACATGGAAGAAGCCAAGGAAGGATCTGAACATAGAATGGTGGAGGTCAATGTCAATCTTAATAACACCTATCTTTCTCTGGAAAACCTCTCTAGATTAATTGGTGTCAAGTTTCCATTCTAAGGAAAGTTCTACTACAATGGTCTCTTCTTACCAGACAACCATTCCTCCTAACCCTGACCCTCCAACGGCATAGAAAAAGGAAAAGGGTCCAAAGGATTGTGGTTGTTCCCCATCTAGCAAGAGCCCTGAGCCAAAAGTTGACAGTTAGTCAAAGAATCCCACCAGCACGACCCAAGCCACCAAAGGAGAATCGTCTCAACTCAATGCAATCTTATATGGTGTGGTAATTGAATGAGAGCATCCTCCCTAGCTGACAAAATGATATGGTGATCCATTTTCCTATATGGACATGTTGAAGCAAGAAAAAAAGCCTAAAGCCAAGCAATGCCAACCTCAAGAAGTTCCAGTGCCAAGCAACCAACATGACCAAGTCCCTCATTAGGCTATATATGCCTCTATCTTCTTTTATTTTTCATAGTTATTTTAGTATTTTGAGTCAATCTAGAAAGCATCATTTTTGTATTACCAATGTTCCAAAATATCTTAAACTATCATATGAATTTTCCAAGGGATCATATTATTTCATTTGTATGGGCATATGATCCCTCACAAGTTCCTTTTGAACTAGAATAGGCACTTTGTAGACATTTCTTCAGCTGAACACAAGCTTTTATAACTCACCTCAGCATGTACTCTATGTAAATCACTTTTGGTAATATTAAGTTCTCTGTTTGCTTACGATTTTTTTTTGTAATGTTTAATATACATTTTCTCCCAAGAAATTATATTTTCAAAACTAAAGGGTAGAGTATGTACATCTCTAAATTAATTTAACTATCAAAATAAAGATTAGTCTCCTAAAATTTTTTGATATCTTTATAACATTATACTTAATATGAACTCAATATACACATATTGAATGCCGAATATACATCACAAAACAAAACAATTAATTTGTTTCTAATTACAAAATTCATATTAAAAAAAACAATTTATATATAATTTTTTAATGATATTTTTTATAATATAAAATTTTTAAAATTATAAATACGAACTAATTAATATATAAAATTTATGAGCAAACTAAATTTATTAAATAATACAATGTTAAAATTTTATATAGCTTATCAATTTTTAAAATTTGAATAATCTAAAATAAAGTTTATTTTTAAAACATTTTTAGTTAAATAAACTAATATCTTAATTAATATTTATTATTAAATTTATTTATTTTATTATTTATTATTTATTATGTCGATAGGTGTGATCTATTTTAGAATAGGACTTCTATCATTTTCATTAAAAAAAAATAAAAGTGTATGAATGGTCTAGGTTTAATAATCTGAAAAAATATCCATCATCGTCGTATACACAATTTAATAAATGAAAACGAGGGTTTTCAAATTTCTTTTCCATTTCAAAACTTATGTGGTGTGTTTGTAACATCCATTCTTATCTTAGCATTACAAATTCTTAGTGTTAACTTAAATGGCACATAAATGTTTTGATGGCTATCCATGTTTATCAACCATTTAATTTTTATAGCCTTATTAGTTTAATATCTATGAAAGACTAAACCATAAACTAATCCAAAATTCAATTTTTTATAAATTAAAAAAAAAAAATCTAAAGTACAAACATATATAAGTATAGATTATAATGGAGCATATCCACTCAATTTAATTAGCATAACCCTACCATAGTGTAGTCATGCCTCTATGTATGAGAACATGGATTCTTCATCCATATAAAGGAGAAGTTTTCACATAAATTTAGGGTGAACTATATAGATTTTTTTGGGAAATTTGGTGATGATTTTATTAATAATTGTTCATTCATAGTTCTGCTAAGCTAAAATATCAAGAAAGTTGGTAGTGTGACAAATATTCTAAAATTTAAATTTAATTTGAGTATATGATGAACAATTTATGGAAAAAATGTTTTTCATTTTCAACCTTTTTAGTGTTACAAATATGTCAATTTTTTTTCATCCCAAGGGGTTTTGGGAATTGGCTAATTCCCATTTATGAACTACTTAACCCCAAACATTAATTCATTCAAGGAAAAGTTTTCACACTATGAATTTTTGAAATGGTGTCTGGACTCATAAATATTTTTAAGGTAAGAATTCCATTCCTTCAAGGGAATCATAATATTATCTTCAGTCTTACAAAATAGAATTTTCCTCCAAAACTTCTTAGGATCTAATTTAGGAAGGTGTAACAACTACTCTTGTTTTTTCTTTAGATAATACCTTTTTTCATTTTGACAATAATTTTGTATGCATTTATAATATCGACTTTTAAAGATTCATTGAAATCATTACTAATGGATTTTCTAACAAATTTGCCTTATTATCATAGTAAGAGTTGGTAGTTCTATTATTCTTTTTATATACACATTAATAGAGAAATTTTTAATGAAAATAAAAAGGATTATAGTGAAATTATGATGAAGGTCTTTAATGTTGTCCTTATAAGTAAGTTAGGAGGTTTAAATTCCTATTTAAATCTTATAAACATATATTTTTTACTTTTGCTAAAGAGCAGATACGTTTGATTATTAAGAAAATATTAAAACTCTTAATGATGTTATTATCTTTTTGTATTTGATGATTAATAAAGTATTTCAATTATAATTTTTATTTTTATTTTTCATGTGGAAAATTATTTTATATTCCATATGAGGAATATACATGTTCTATTCCTCAAGGGACTATTCATTTTCGACAACAATGCTTGAATCTATTGCATCAAAGTTCATCATGTCGTTTGTGGGAACTGAACTTGGGTGGGGAGGATCCAAATCATTCTTCCCAATCACTTGAGATAAACATAATTGAAAGAGTATTTCAATTATAAATGTATATATAAGTAGATCATTTATCTTCTTCCTTTTCTTCAATTCATGATTCTTTTTAGGGGCACAAGGAATAAGGGTGGGAGGGTTATCTTTTGCTGAGATGAAATATGGACTTGTCTTATGCTTGGGATATGGGATCACTTTCAAACAATTAAGCATAAGAATATGCATTACTTCAAGGGCTAATGCTTGTAAGAGATTTCCATATCCAATCTTTGATCATTGATGAAGACTCTAAGTTTCTTATTCATCATATAGTAATTGATTCCCTCCCTCACAAAAACAAGTTGAAGAACGTATTGAAAAGGATCAAATTTTTCATCCCCTTTTTCTCTCCATTATATCTTATCATGTTCTCCAGGTCAATAATCAAGCAGTAGAAAAAATAGAATAGAAAGGGATGCACTTGAATATGGGAAAATTAAAATTCAATAGGAAAGCCTCATTGTTTCCTCACCATTAAACAAATTATTGTGAAGTTAAATTAGTAAAGGTTATAGGCCCATTTATCATCTCAAATAGTTAGAAACATCACACATGAATAAGGTGGGATTTATGTAAAGGCACTCATCAATATTTTCTTGGGAATTATATCTTCTCATCCCCTTGCAATTTATGTCGTGGGTATAAAGAGAAAAATAAAGGAGGCAATCATGGAGGTGAGTGTGAAATTAGGGATGAGGTCATGTCAAATCTTCTCCAACTCTAGGACCAATTCACAACATAATCTTTGGTTGACATGGAATCCGAGTTGTGAAGGGTTGAGGGACGAATTCCATTCACTTCCTCCCTATACTCTCAAGTCCCTTTAAGATATCTTACATTAGAAATACATTGTTCTAATGTGGACTCGAGTAATGTAATGGTATGTGATACACAAACTTAAGTTAAATTGTTGGAAAAGAGAATGGAAATACAACTTGGGCCTTGCTCGATGGAATTTCTCCTTGTACTAAGTGTGAAACAAAAAGTGGAGTGGGGGAATATGGAAACAAACCATGAAGTGCTCTCATGCATCACATCTTATGTGGGTTTCTAGTTAGTACTTTCCCATAGTGTGGAGGCCTATTAATCCCATTGACAGCATGAGCTAGAGAATGTCGAATTTGTTTATTTCTAGGATAAGCATGGGTGGCTGCAAGAGAATTTGGTTTTATTATCATTCCTCCTTTCTTGTTCCAAGCCTCTAGAAAAAATTCTATGGGAAAGCAAGGCAAGGAAATAAATTTAAATGAAATCTCAGACAACACAAGGAATTAATTCTAAATATAATTCTATGGCCAATTAGCGAGTGAGAGTTCTTTTATTTAATGATCACTAGGATTCTATAATGCACAACAAAACTTCTAGTACATGTTGTGATACATCCTGGCCTTTATCTCTTAATTATGTTATTGATGTTTGTATGATTTAGAATATTGGGTGTATGTAATATGATATTTATGTGAATAATTTGGATCAAGGTTTAATTAGTCATTATGCAGATAGTTTGAAATCAAGTATTGGAATTACATATTCTAGTAAATGCATCATTGCATGTCTGGTTACTGATTCGAAGTGTGTTTTATCTTTTGATCTCATGTCTCTAGGTATTTTGGGGTTTTAGTGGCAACATAAACATTCTATTTTGGAAGAAGTTAAGAAAGATTCCTTTGGTCAAATCCCTATAAAAATGAAGTTAGAATATGGCTTAGAAGAATAATATGATCCTTTGTAGGAAAAACTGCAAAAAATGTAGGAATAGATTCTTGTCATCCAAAAAACCTGCAAAAAATGTAGGAATAGATTCTTGTCCTCCAACTGAGTCACAATAAGTTGGTCTCCAATATTACATTTTCCATGGAAATCCTGATAGAACAATGCACTCTAATATATAAGTTAGAGGGTGAAATCTCTACCATTAGTCAACAATTGGAAGAACTACAACTTTTTATGATACGACATTGTCCAAAACCTTCCTCGACAAGCACTTATGCTAGCTTTCCCAAGCTCCATATTCCAAAATCTAAATGAACCGATTATGGATATAGGAATGGATTATGCCCATGATGTTTCTACCTTTTCTCATCGTGTTTAAGTAGTATGGAATTTAGAATTTGTAGGATTTAGAGAGTTTTTAATAAATTTTTCACTTTATGGTTCTCTAGTTCAAATGTAGTTTCAAGCTAGTGTTTGAAGTTTTAATTTGGCAAAAATATTATTTTTATCTAAGCCAACCAACAAGCATTCTCTCTATTATGATTTAGTTTGATGTAAAATTTTCACTCCAAACACAAATTATCATTTAATATAAATTTTCATTCTAGTTTAATTTGCAAAAGAAAAAAACCATAATTCTTTTTATTATGCCAATAGGTGTTTCTCTACGGGGTCAGGCTGGGTAGATGTAACTAAACACAGAGGCATATTTTCGTCCACCTCTCTCCAATTAAAATTTGACACATGGTCCTTATATTTATCCAAATCCCTTACATCAAGTTTAGGTTCGTAGGCTCCACTAACCTCCATCGGCTTCCACTCATCCGATTTTTGTTCAATTCCAGACATAGTAGACTAGTGTAGTTTCCTAGCTCGGTGGGGATTTTATCTCAGAGGCTTATATTCGTGAGCCCAATGGTGAATCATTCCAATGATCTTATTGCTTGTTAAATAAATCCATTCCAAATTACTACAATATGAAAGTTTTTCTAGTATCTCCCCCATTAGAAAATTATTTTTGAGGATCATATTCTTGAGTTGGCTACACCTGCTGAGCTCATGAGAGATCTTGCCCTCCAACCCATTGAACCACAACATCAAATGTTCCATATTCTTCATTTTTCTGAGCTCAGGAGGAATCCAACGTTTGAAAAAATCGAGACTCGGGTTTATCATTTTGAGCCTAGTGCATTGAACTAATGTGACAAGGATTTCCCCTATTATGAGGTTATCTGGGAGCCTAAGCTCTTTGAGAGGAGATGCACCTTGGAAAATTATGAGTAGAAATGTCCCAAATAATCTGTTTGAACTCAAATTTTCTACTCTCAAATTCTTGCATCTTGAGATCGATGGCGAGAAGGGTCCTATAATTTTATTACTAAGAAGCAACCTTTCCCAGGACTATATATTTTTGAGAATCAAATCTGGGAAGAGCCAAAAAATATTATTGTTCTATAGATTCAAAATATGAAGGGAAGAACATGTTGAGAATGATGAGGGGAATGAACCAGAGAGATTGTTATAGGAAAGAAGAATTTGTTCTAGTGATTGATACAAATTCCCAAGGTCAAGGGGAATCAAATCTCCGGGGTGATTATGGGAAATACTCAATGTCCAGAGATTTGTGAGTTCACCTAGAGATCTAGGGATGGTACCATCAAATTCATTTGACGAGAAATTTATACTCTTGAATGCAATGCATTTGGAGAATAAGGGTGGGATTTCTCCTATTTGATGGTCGGGGATAATTCTATGGATACCATATTATGGCAACCAAAGATATTTAGATCAAGAAAATATATCGACCTGGTAAAATGATTGAATGAGAGATCCAAGGTCTAGAGTTGCACCTACGAGCTAAAGAGATTTATAGGTAGTGTGCAAATTGCAAAATAATTTACTGTGAGACAAATTAACCAAGGTGAATTGATGGGATTCCAAGAAATATTCAAGAATTGGGCCTATGAGGCCATTGGTGGAGATATATATTTGTTGTAAGGTAAAGTGTAATTGATTCAAAGATGTATCAGTTCTAGATAATGCATTTCCTGGATATTCAATACCTGGAGCTTATCAAGGCTGGCTATGGCAGTCATGGGGAGAACCTCAATGAAACCCACTTTTCTCAAATTCAACTTTGTTACTCCCCTATCTACATAAGTCACACCATGCCAAAAGTAACAAGTCTTGTGCATTAAATCCCATCCATCTAGGATCTCGCATGGGTCTTCTCTGATTTAAACACATGCTGATGCTCAATCCAATCAATGATGTTCCTACCGTAGGAATTATGGTGATAAAGTACCATTTTAGAAATATATTGCCTTTATTTGATTAAGAAAATGTTTCCAATGATGATACATTTTGTACACTCAGAAAGGTAGAAAGTGACATCTGAATTGAGATTGTCATAATAGTTGATGCCTCCTGTGACATAGATCAAACACAAACCTTAGGAAATTCGATTTTCCTCTAGGTTCTTTGTTTAGAGAATAGAGCACCATCCCCATGGCCCTTAAGCATATATTGCACTAAAAAGCACCCATGCAAGATATTGCAAAATATTCCAGATTCTATAATGGGTAAGAATCTAGTGAAGAAGCCCAAAGATACAAAACTTGAAGTTTTGACTTCAGCAAAGTGTTTGGAAACCTCTGATACAAAAGTAGATCAATTTCAGAAACATAATGGGTGTATAAAAGGCAGCGAAGCTGGTCTAAATGACAGTGCGTGCCAACAGACTGAGGTTTTATGTAGTTTAAATGATATAGACAATTTCCAGCTATCTAACTAGGAGTACCATCAAATGAAAATGGGATTTGAGTGGAAAAAATAGTCCCTACACATGATTCCTTTGCAAAAATGGTTTCATACAGTGATAGAGAGGGTGATTCTAATGATAATGAAATATTTTTTAAGCATGAAGACAATTTATAAATTGATGGGATCAATCATGTTGAAAGGCTTGCACCCACATGTTGGGAAGTGGGTGAAAGGCATGCATCCATAGGATGGGAAGAGGGTGGAAGGATATATGAAAATTGGGGATACGTTATTACATGGGATGGGAAGAAGGTGTGATGATACATGCAATTTAGGGAGAACGACCTGCATCCACAGGCTAGGAAGAGGGTGTCACAATACATGGAAATTGGGGAGAACAAACTACATCCACAGGCAGGGAAGAGGGTGGCACAATATATTCAAATTGGGGGGAAAGCCCTGCATCCACAAGGTGATAAGATGATGGCACAACATCTTCAAACTTGGGAGAATAACCTACATCCACAAGGTAGGAAGAGGGTGGAACAATATATGTAAAGGGAGAATGACCTGTATCCATAGGTTGAGAAGAGGGTGGCACAATATATGAAAATTAGGAAGAACAATATTTACAACCCCAAAAACTTAGCTCAAGTGGAGAAAGACATAGACTAAAGAAAAGAAAATCAAGGATAAGAGAGCATGAAGCCAATTCTAATAGCATAATACACGAAGGAACCAAAACATATCTCATCAACAAGGCTCCACCTATTCTAACCATACATTTGAAAAGGTTCAAACATGACTCTTTTGGAAGCTTAAGCAAGTTGAGTGATCATGTTGCCTTTCAAGAGAGGTTTGATATCAAGCCCTATTTAGAACCCAAATAATTACCAACCTTTGAAACATGTTTGTTTTGTTTTTCTATTTTGATCTTTTTTATGTTATAATGAGGAGTGTATCATGGGTTCACAATATATATTGATTGAGGATTATTATTTACATTTTCTTGACCTTAAATGTTAAGAGGCACCACTTTTTCCATTTTTCCTCTTAAACTCTTGGCCTAAGTTCAATTTTGTATATTTTATCTCCTTTTTATTAAACTTCTCCTCAAACAATTGAAGGTATTTACTTACATCCCTCATTTTTAACTTTTTTTCTTTTTTTGTTTGTATATTTCTCTCTTTTTTATAAATTTCTTATTTCCTAGTCCCATTGACCAAATTTGGTCATTGTCACTTTCATTGGTGTTTTTTCTCTTATTCATTTTACAAGCAGAGCAATAGTCTAATATAGAATGATATGTATTTAGTGTTTTGTTACATATAGAACAATATGTAATTCAATTCTTTTCATGTAGATGTCATGACAAAGACAATTGTATTCACTAGCTACTTTAAGTAGTTGAGCATGAAGGCATCATGGAATATAATGATTATGTTTCATATGTAAGATGTGATCAAGATGGCTCTATCCTTCACTAATTTTATGTCAATGACTCTAATGTGAAGGAAGTGTCCTTGAGAAAAGTTCTCGAAAGTCTAGCTTACATATTGTTTTATGAAAAGTGTAAATTGTGAAGAACTACAAGAATCTTGATTAAGTTTTATGATCTTTATTGTTTTGTTTGCATATTATTATTAATATGTGAAGGAAACACTATTATTTTGATGCATGATAAGGCTTAAAAACAATATGGAATATGGTCAATGTCTCTTGCAGCATAATAAATATGTAAGTGTAAATATGTTACTGACTACAACAACTAATAACAATGGAAGATACATTGTTAACATGTAAATGTTCTTTCTTCATAAGTTATGTATACTTAAGGGATTAACCTAACTTGTTAATTTTTTTCTGATCAATGTTAGGATTTTCTTTATTACTGGCTCCCCCTCCTGCTTTGTTTACGTTGGCCTCTCCTTTGTCCACGATTATGGTCTTTTAGTCCCCTAGCCATTTTCATGCCTTTCATGATTGCAATCCATTGAAAGTCCTTTTAGCCATGGATGTCCCTCTTTTTTCCTTGCAAGCTCTAATATTTCTCTTAATTTTCCTTGGATCATATATCTAACATATTTATTTTCTTTATGGGCTAAGCTTAGTGGCAATAATCCATCTCCTTTAATGGATAGCTTAAGGATTGACCCCTTCCTAATGGCCACTTCATTGATTCCATTACCTTCAAGGAAGTAGTAATGGTTCTTTCTCCTCTCTCCCATAATATTTCTGCCTTTATCTTGTTTGTACATGTCACTTGGAGCTTATTACAAGGATGTAGGGAGCACACTTTTTACTTCCAACCATGGGATTGGAGTCTTAGTGAATACACGTAGGGGCACTATGCTCCTAGCCTTTGAGTGAAGTCTTGGATATCTTTCTCAATGAGATTTAAATGTGAATGATTCCCCTCACTCCTTTGTTTATATTATTACTCTAATTTTACATAGATTAATTATTTTAGAAGAAAGGGAAATTCACGAAGCAATCCGACCTAAATTTTATAATTTCTTACACTTTATTTTATTTGTATTAAGTACTTTAATTTTTAATTTTTATGCATATTTTTTTAAAGGTTTTGAACAAACAATTTCATATTTAGATTGAATTTTGTTGATTGAATCCTTTTATCATCGCACCGATGAAGATATCTGGCTAAAATGACCTAGTTCCTAAGTTACATGTATATTGGGGTTGGTATTTAGCTTGATTGTCATTGAGTGTGTCATATACCTTCATCATCATGGATTTGTTAATATCATTTGTAATAGTTAGCTTAATTATCAAAGTATGCCTCAATGTCCTTGTGATATGTTGTTGCTGCTACAACAACCTCCAATATTTCACTACACTCAAATTTTGGAGCCTACTTCACCATTGCATCTAGTGTCGCCATGGTCGTCAAATGTCGTTCCAAGTCATACTATATGTTTCAAGTGTTCTTGATCATCCTTATGTGTCGTCACATTCATTAGAACATATTTAGTGTATTTCATGGTCGTAACACCTTTGTTGTTGTAAAATAACACTTTTTGGGCGCAGTCACACGTACTTTGTTTGTTGTACTTGGGGAATGTATGTAAAGTGGTGTTTTGATGTATATTTATTGTTGTTCAAGCTTGTCTAATTTTTCCTGGTGACTTGGTATGTGTCACACATGATTTTATGTCTAAAGTGTTCACCCCTCGTTCTACCTTGCAAACTTAAAAAAAAATTGGTTGCAAATTGAACCCCTTAAGGAAAGGAGTACATGAACACACTCTTAAGCCTTGATCGAGAATCCTTCATTTTTTAGAAGTGCACCCTGTACCCTCTAGCAGAGCATAGCGCACTCCTAAAGCATCTTTCCCTTTCCTTGTTTCGATCTGCACCCTTGAGGAACCAAGTTTTCCTTTGAGTGCACTCCTTCGACTCGAAGAGGTGCACCCTCCTTGAGTACATGACTACACTTCAAAGACCCAAAGCTTAACCCTTTCATCCTTAAACAATGTACCGTGTTCCCTCCTTGGCATTTTGAGCTCATGGGCACACTCTGAATCCCTGAAGCTTCATCCTTCGTCCTTTGACAATGTGCCATGCCCCCTTCCTTGTCATCTTGAGTGCCTTCAGCTCTGTAACAAGTCCCCTCCTTGTCTCCCTTGAGAGCACACTACACTTGGGAAGCCCAAAGCCTGATCCTTCATCCTTCAAACATGTGCCCTGTGCCCTCCCTTGAGTGTTTCTCTCACTTTAGCGCATGAGCACATCCTGAAGCCCTAAAGCTTCTTCCCTTCAACCCTTGAGCCTTTTGAATTACACCCTTGCACCCATAAGATCTATGTGTTCTTTCCAAGAGCACTGTTAAGACACCAACATAAAATATGCATGAAACATGTTAGAATAGGAGATTTTCAGGTTGATGGTTACTTGTGATGAGTGATTTTAGTTATAGGTATTTTAGGAATAATATGACAAGCACAGATGAATAAGACCAGGGAAAGAAGGAAGACAAAGGAAGCTTTGAAGAACATGAACACATTGAAGTCTTGATTATTGAAGCACCCTGAAGACTCCATAGGATTGAAGATTCTTTGGACGGTGAAGACATAAACGATCAAAAGATGCTTTTAGAATAAAGACACAAGTTGCAGTCATGTCACCCATTCAATAAATTCCATGTCATCAGTCACTAAGAGTCTCAGTCATCAAGGATAGTGACTTGTCATGTATTATCACACGATGATGTGGAAGTTATGATGTAATCATTGTAAATACAAATAAGTGGAATTCCAAGAGTTATGTATGGACAAAAGAGACATAGAAGTCCAAAAGACATGTAATACCAAGATTCATATGTAATTCCAAAAATTCATTTGGAATTCCAAAGGTTGTAGAATTCCAAAGGTCATGAGGAGTTGGAAAGTCAAGAGTCATGAGGATGTGAAAGTTTGTGCCTAAAGTTATAAAAGAATCATCATTACTAATGAAAAGGACTTTTAACATTGGATTCTCTCACAAGGAATTAGAGAGATAGATGTAGTACGTTTAGGGAGCAAGTAGTGGTTCTAACACTCCACTATTGGAGCTAGTGATGTTCATTGTACTTATGTATCTTGGAACTTTTACTTAATACTTGAAACCTTTTAGCTAGCACATTTTCATACATGGATTATGGATGTTTTAATACTACTGTTTGGATATTTATAATTCATGTTTTCTTTCACATGTATTGAATTAATGGAACTATTTAAGTAACTTTGGTGCTCAACTTATTATAAATGTGTTGTAATGATTATAATGATCATCACATCTATGTGAACTATTTCACTTGATGTTAGACGCGTATTTCTCATATATGTGTCTGTCTCCATTAGATTATTATTATTGCTTCTCTTTGAGAGGCTCAATTTATTCCCCCTCTACAATGAAATAACACTTATACATCTACAATAAAGCATTCACAAGGCACACTTTCTTGCTTATTCAAAAGCACAGGTGTGCTTCTCACTCATGCTAACTGCTTAAGCCAAGGCATATATTTAAGTAAATGGCAGTCAAGATATATTCTGGATGGGACTCCTACACCAAATTGTGTGAGGTCTAATTGGGATCTCATATCATAGGGATTTGTTGTATGTTAGCGATATCCAACGCCATCAACATTCTGGCTCTCAAAGGAGGGTATCTGGTTTTTTATGGCTGATAACTCAATACATCCTAATCATTCATCTTCTAGACAAGGTAGTAATATTTCGAGCACCATTCCAAATCTTATTCCCGAAGTAGGAGTGTCTTCTCATCCAGATCTAGAGTTGGATTATGAAGTTACCTATGAACAACTATGGGAAATTCAACCTATAACCCATTTGTTTTCAAAATCTATCGATTTACTTGTTTCTCATAACTTCCCACATCATCCTGAGAAGAAATAAACAACTTGTATCGACGTAGTAGTTGTGTCAATGGAAGATTTGGCTTTTTAAAATATTGAAGAGCTAATAGAGTCTTTTGAAGACATGGTTTAGAAAGATCCACTTCCACCCATTAATGAAGAGTAGGAGGAGGAAATTATTATTTCTGATGAAGAACAACTGAGAGCTTATTTTGAGTTCAACGATAGTTTAGATAGTGAAGGAGAAGGCTCATCATATTCTAAAAAGGAGGAGGAACCTAGAGACGACGACATGGCCGATAAAGACTTGGATTGGATGACCCAAGGGCCTCTTTCTCCTCCGGATAACCTTCATAAAATTCCCATACATCAGGAAAAGTTTTTACCAAAGTTTGATCCAGACAAGAAGACTAAAGCAGAAGATCACATTGACAATTCTACATGTATCTATGAATGTTAGAGGTATGATATAATGATGTTGCTTGTAGGTTTTTTCCATTTACATTAGAAGTTAGAGCAGTAGCATGGTACCATAGTCTACCTCTCAATTTAGTCCATGGTTGGAGGGAGTTTAAGAAGTTATTTTTGGAGAAATTTGTCGATGACAAGACTCTCGCCATATTATTAAAAGAGATTAGGAATAGTAAGATGGGGAAAAAGAAGAAAGTAAAAGATTTAAATCAAAATTTAAATCACATATTGAACAAGTTTCCCCGAGGCATGCAATCTCACAATTCAATCATTATTGATTATTATACAACTGCCTTACCCACCAACATTTCCTCTTTCGTTAAACGAGATGCAAAGGAGACATTGGCTCTACACTTTACATAAAATATCACTGTGGAGAAACAATTGCATGTTATTGGTGTCATTACTGATGATGATGAATCCAAAGACTCCAAGGAGACTGGCAATAATTTTAGCCTTCTTTGAGTAAGGAAAAAAAAAGGATTCTACAGATGTTGAAAGCTTGACTAGGACATTAAAAGCACTCATCAATGAAGTTTCAGAATTAAAGAGAAGGTCAAGCGAGTATTTTACCAGTAGAAAGCCCCGAAGTCTTTTCCATTTTGAAGGAATAATAAAAACAATAATAATCAACAAGCTAAATCTGCCCAGAGTCTGAATGTTGTGTTGAATATTGAAAGTACGGGCATGGATAACTATTTCTCTTTCCACTAGGATTAGAACTCAGAGAAGACATGCCCATAGTGAAACCACAACATGAACTCTCTGGTTGTACACATTGTGGATACCTTGCTAGTAGATGAGCATTCTGAACAGATAGAAGAAACATACAAATCTACAGTGGATGAAGAAAGCGTAGATATTGGACATGCAATTAATGCATTTGATTGTATTCTCATTGTTGACAAGAAGAGTGTTGAAGCACCACCTCAAAGTGAAGCCCCTCCTCAAAAGCATAATGGTTGATATAACTTGAGGGGAAAATTTCTGAATAGGAGGTGATGAGACAGAAATTAAAGGAGCAACTATTAAGAATAATCTCACCACTGGTTAATCCTACTCAGAACACACAAAATAAGTTTGGGAATGTTACTACTTCTAAGAAAAATTCCACCAACATAAAAAGTAAATACATCACTCTGGAAGTGTCAAACAAAGCTACTACCCTAAACACTTCAACACTTCCTGCTAAAAATGAAACAATTTGTTATAACATAGTTAAATATTTGAAGAGAGCTCATGCCAATATTTCCATCTTTGAGCTCGCAAAGATAGCAGGCCAACGTGAACTACTTGTCCAAGAATTTTCACAACCTTCACCAGGTGACAAATCTTCTTCCTCTCAAAAGGTGTCTGGTAAGTCTTTTGGTTCCCTTGAATCTATGGTTAATGTTGTAACATTAGATGCTAACACTCTCTTCCCCCCATTTTTGTTAACCTTTGAAATTTTTAATTACAATATCCATAATTCTTTAGTCGATTGGGTTTCATCTATGAATTTAATTCCATTATCTATTACTAAGAAAATTAATGCTAAATGGGATAAAACAATGCACAAATCATTTAGTTGGACAAATCACTTGTCCAAGTTATTGGTGAACTCAAGAATCTTATTATTCAACTATCATTTGATCATCGAGTACAACAATGTATAAAAATTGTAATTGTGGACATCCCTAAAGCATATGGCATAATCCTGAGTAGAGACTGGTCTAGTAAATTACAAGGGTATATTTTCATACATTGGTCACATTTATCGATTCCATATAAGGGCAGAAGCAACCAGATTTGAGTGGAAAGTAAACCATGCATCAAATATACTGTGACACCATTTGAGGGTCATAATGAGCTTATTGCCTTTGTTGATTTAATATTTGGAAATTTTTTCTTGGAAACTAATCATGGGTGTTATCAAGCACAACCATCACCTGTCCCACTAGATACACAGTTGGAGCTCCTTCCTTGTTCTCCAACTAGTGCAAATGAATCTTGTAATATAGATGTACATAATAATAGTAATAAAAGTACAAGAAGTACGTTAGTAACTAACGATATTTGGACACTATACTTTGATGGTTCAAAGATGTAGGATGGATTTGGAGTTGGTTGTGTACTTATAGAACCAAACAATAATAAGTATATCCTTTCATTCCATTTGGAGTTTGAGTGTACAAATAACACTACCAAATATGAAGCACTTGTACTTGGACTAAAGAAAGCCATCGATCTGAAGGTAGAGTTTCTCAAGGTAATCAGTGACTCAAAAGTGGCTACTCTATAGGTACGAGATACCATCCACTGTGTTTCACTGAATCTTAAAAACTACCAACATGAGGTATGGTGATTGATAAATTATTTTAAAGCTTTAATATTATTTGTGTTACTACACTTAGAAATGCTACAGTAGATGCATTAGCTAATGGAACCAATAGAATGTCACCACTGAGAAATGTTTTTATATTGAAATTATATATAAACCATATGTGCCTGACAATGTCACTAATTTGTTTGTTTTCAATGATGACCAACATATACTGCATTTTATGGCTAATGTGAACATGTTTAAAGATATCGCCATAGAAGAGGATGAGTGCGACAAGGCTTTGCAAGAGGCATATAATGCGATGAAGGTTAACACTATGCCTAAATGTTTAGTGTCCCTGGAAAATTTATATGACCTGCAAAATCGGTTTAGAGGACCAACCAATACCAAGACTCAAAGCTCAAAGTTGTCATATGCATAAGTCAATTTGGGGACTCAAGAAGATCTGCAGTATGTAAGTCTCGGTACATGTTGTTCTCCACAAGAACGACAAGAATTCATTCACTTATTCAAACAATATCATGATGTGTTTTCATGGACATACAACGACTTAATGACATATGATACGCATATTATCGAACATGTCATTCCCATCAAAGAAGGGGTGAAGACTTTTCAACAGAAACTAGGGAAAGTTCATCGAACGTTGGAGCCCCTTATTCAAAAGGAACTGAGAAAGTTGTTGGATGCATGAATCATTTTCAAAGTTAGCCATTCCACTTAGGTTTCGAATTTGGTTCCACTCAGAAAAAAGTTCGGTGAGATAAGGTTATGTGTCGATTTTCATGATCTCAATCGGCATTCGATGAGGATAATTACCCATCACCATCCATGGAATAGATCCTCTAAACAGTATCTGGGTTTGAGATGTTGTCACTACTAGATGGGTTCTCTAGTTACAATCAAGTGCTAGTAGCAGAATCAGATCATTTGAAAATGACCTTCGGAACCAAATGAGGAATATTCGCTTTTAAGATAAATTTTCCATTCGGGCTTATCCATGTTGGTACTACATTTCAAATAGCAATGGAAATAACTTTTCATGACCTGATTGGTCAAATTGTAGTTGTTTATTTGGATCATGTAACTGTGTTTTCCAAAAGAAGATTAGATCATGTAAGCCATCTCGAACAGATATTTGAGCAATGTCACAAATATGGGATTTCTCTCAATCCCAAGAAAATCATATTTGGTGTGTCAAAAGGGACTCTATTAGGGCACATCATTACAAAGAGTGGAATCAAAATTGATCCTGAGAGTGTCAAAGCTATTACTCAGATCTTGTTCCCGATGAATAAGAAGTTTATGCAATCTTTCTTATAGAAGATTAATTTCGTGCAAAATCTCATCTTTGATTATGCTTAAATAGTTAAACCTTTGTAGGAGATGATTAAGAAAGATGCCACTTACAAATGGGACAAAAGGGAAAAGTATTATTTTGTTCAAATTAAACAAGTTATCTCTGATGCCCTTGCATTATTCAGTCCTGATTATGGAAAATATTTCCTACTTTATACCTTTATTTCAAATTCGTCCATTGTGGTCATGCTGACTCAAAAGGATGTTGAAGGAAATGAATGACATATCCGTTTCATGAATGTTGGCTTATAGGGGTCAAAGCTAAATTATCATGTCATTGACAAACAAGCATATTCTACATACAAGCTAGTCAAATACTTTAGGCCGTATCTTCTTAAAGATCACACGGTTATTTGTGGGCCTCATATAGTGGTAAGAATACTCTTTGTGTAGCAGGAGCTTGGTGAGAAGAGGGAAAATTGGATGACCTGCTTACAAGAATATGATATGGAGTTTAAACTAGTTCATACCATTAAGGGTCATGGCCTCTCTTAGCTCGCAGTCGAAGCAAGAGATTCTATTGAGTAAGATCTTTCAGGTTGGGAGAAGGAAATAGAGATGTATAATGTTGAACATGTTCCCCAACCCACATACATAATGTATTGGTATTTCGATATATAGAAATTTCTAGAGCATGATAGCTTGCCCATGCATTTATCGAATAAAAAAAAGAGGGAAATTCACCTTAAACCTCTATCATACTAGCTTGTTCATGGAGTGATTTTTAGAAAGCACCACAATGGTGTCTTGCTAAGATGCCTTGAGCCAAAAGATATAGAGAAGGTACTTAGAGAATTTCACGATGGATCGGCAATTGGTCACTATGCGGGTGACACAACTCCGCATCAAATAATGAGGGTCAGTTATTAATGGCCCACTTTATTCAAAGATGCTTATTCTTATGTTTGCAAGTGACCAGATTGTCAAAGATCGGGCGGGATCAGAAGCCAACCGACCCACTGCAAATAGTAGCAGTCAAGGAATCATTCCAACAGTGGGGGCTAGATGCTATTAGAGAAATATTCCCACATTCATCAAAGAAACACTGATATATTTTCATAACGACAGATTATTTTACTCGGTGGATAAAAGTAGTTCCCTTAATATAATTAAATGACCATGAAGTCATCCACTTCTTGTAGCATAACATTATAACTAGATTTGAAGTTCCAATGTCTCTTGTCTTTGATAATGTGAAATATTTGTCTTCATTGAAACTTTATGATTTCACATGAGAAAATGGGATTGTATTAAAGCATGCATCTAACTATTATGCACAAGGAAATGGTTTAGTTGAATCAACAAATAAAAATATTATCCGCATAATCAAGAAAACCGTTTTATCTAAGCATAGGAATTGGTACAATTATTTGACCAATGCATTATAGGCTGACCATGTAACTCCTAAGCCTTCCCTTAAAACCTCTCCATATTTTCTGGTTTATGGTAAAGAAGTTACCTTGCCCCCGAACCTGTATCTCCCAATCTTGCATTTCTCCCAAGAGTCCCAAGGTAGGCCTTGCCTTCTGGTTCAGAGCAGTATATATACTTTGCTCAAACTTGAGGAATAAAGGCTCAAAGGCAAATATATATTTGTCATCCATCAAAACCATGTTAAGCTTTAGTTTGACAAGAAATCTGGATTGGCTAAGAGTTTCGATGTGGGTGGCCTAATACTAAAGTGGTATAAATCCCACGAAGAGAAAGGAAAACACATGAAGTTCCAACCTTTGTAGATTGGCCCTTTTACCATCAAAGAGAACCTTGGTCATAATAACTTCAAATTGGAATCCTTAAATTGGAGGATTGACCCCCTTCCCATAAATGACCGATATTTGAAGCATTGTTTCCAATAACAACTCTAAGTTGTGTTTCCTATACAGTTTGTCCTTTTTTTTTCTTTTTCATCAGCATCAGCCATATGTGTGCCATGTTAGTCATGTCCTATCTTGAATGATTTCTTGATCATTGTACATAAATAATACCTTGAAAAGTGCATGGCTCAAAAGGACTTTGTGGTGGAAGAAAAGAGAAAATGTGACAACCACAATGCTTGGCTTTCAATTTGTTCTTATTCTATGTTTAGGAAGATTCCTTAGGTTGATCTAAGCCTGGATGGAAAATATGATACATCCAAAAGGAAAACCTTGAGGGAACCTATTAGATATGCACCTATTCTAGTATCCAGGCTACTCAAGTTGGTATAAATCTACTTGTGTGTTACATGCTTCTCCAATCTAGTAGAGAAAGGATGAGGGGAAAATCTAAAGCAAGCAAACCAATATCAGAGGTTCTAAAAATAATTCTTTGAAAGGGAAACCTCCTCTGCTCTCAATGAGTCAGGATCCCTCTTCTTCCCATTGAAAATAATAAGTGTTGAACCATATTCATATTAAATAAATCAATAAAGGATAAAGAAAAGAAAGGCTTCGTGCATAGGGAAGTGAAGCAAGCGACTTTGTCGAGGTAGTGTCTAGACCTGGTGGTAGTGAAGCAACATTAGTGCTCTTGAAGTGACTTCATCGGGGTACTTTCTAGGCCTTCTAGCAACAGAGAAACACCGGAGGTGAAAACTCATACTTTGAATAGCATAAACTCTCTGTGCATATTACCCTTTCTTGGATTGAAAAAATTGTGATATGGCCTGTCTCTTGTGTGTTGAACCAAGTGAAAGAAAGTGAGGTACTATGCATATAATGGGTCGAAAGGGGAAGTCAATGTCATCTAATTTTTGAATCAATACTTTCTGATGGGATGACTCTTTAACTGAAAATCCATTCCTAGACAGAGAAGCTAAAGCTCGCCCAATGTGTCACTAAGTGTTGTCACTGCTACAACTCCCTCTAAAATTTCACTACATGCAAATTTTGGAGCCTACTTCACTATTGCATCTAGTTTCACCTTGGTCATCAAGTGTCATTTCAAGTTTTACTATAGGTTTAAATTGTTCTTGATCATCCTTATGTGTTTTCACATTGATTAAAACATCTTTAATGTATTTCATGGTCATATCACCTTTGTTGTTGTAAAACAAAACTTTTTGGTCGCAATTGCACACCCTTTGTTTTTTGTACTTGGGGAATGCATGTAAAGTGGAATTTTGATGTCTATTTATCATTATTCAAGTTTTTAGAAGTTTTATTGATTAGTTGTTATGTGTCGCACATCATTTTATGTCTAAACTCATTGTGGTTTCCCCTTGTTCTATCTTCAAGACATAGACAAATTTTGGTTACAAAGTGAACCCATTAAGGCAAGGAGCACATGAGCGCACTCTTAAGCCTTGATCGTGAATCCTTCATTCTTTGGAAGTGTGCCCTGCACCCTATACGAGTGCATAACACACTCCTAAATCATCAAGCTTCCCTTCCCTTGTTCCAAACTGCCCCCTTGAGGAACCAACTATTCCTTTGAGCACACTCCTTTGACCCGAAGAAGTGTGCCCTCCTTGAGCACATGAGTGCACCCTAAAGACTTGAATCTTCACCCCTTTATCCTTCAACAGTGTGCTCTATGGCATCCTTTTCCTTTTGAGCACATGGGCACACTTTGAAGCCTTGAAGCTTCATCCTTCATCCTTTAATAATGCGCTATGCACCCTCCTTTTCCTTCTTAAGTGCATGAGAGCACCCCGAATCCCTGAAGCCTTTCCCATAAGCTTTCAACTCTGCGCCATGCACCTTCCTTGTCGCCCTTGAGTGCACAATGTACTTGGGAATCCCGAAGCCTCATCCTTTTTCCTTTGGACATGCACCCTACACCCTTCGTTGAGTGTCTCTCTCTCTTGAGTTCATGAGCACATCGCGAAGCCCTGAATCTTCTTCCCTTCAGCCCTTCAGGCTTTCGAAGTGTGCCCTTGTGCCCATAAGCTCTTTGTTCTCCTTCTAATCACTGCTAAGGCACAAAAAAAAAGTGTACATGAAACATGTTAGAATAAGATATTTTCAAGCTGATGGTTTCTTTTCATGAGTGATTGTATTCATAGGTATTTCAGGAACAACATGATGAGCATGCATGAAGAAGACCGGGTAAAGAAGGTAGACAAAGGAATCATTGAAGAACATGAACACATTGAATTCTTGATGATCGAAGCACACTGAAGACTCCATAAGATCGAATACCCTTATGAGGGGATGACATCAACGACTGGAAGTTGCATACAGAACAAAGACACAAGTGGTGACCATGCCACCCATTGAAGAAAGTCCATGTCATCAGTCATTATGAGTCCTAGTCATCAAGGATAGTGAATTTTCATGTCTCATCACATGATGATGTGGAAGTTATGATGTAATGACGTAATCAATATAAAGAAAAATAAGTGGAAGTCCAAGATTCATGAATGGACAAAAGAGCCATACAAGTGCAAAAGACATGTAATACCAAGTGTCATATGTAATTCCAAAAAGTCATTTGGAAGTCCAAAGGTTGTGGAAGTTCAAAGGTCATTAGGAGTTGGAAAGAAAGAGTCATGAGGATGTGAAAGGTCATGCCTCAAGTTATAAAAGGATCCTCATTACTCATCCAAAGGAATTTTAACCTTGGCTTCTACCACAAGGCATTAAAAAGATAGAGTTAGTACTTTTGGGTAGTAAGTAGTGGCTCTATCACTCCACAATTAGAGCTAGTGATGTTCATTGTGCTTATGTATCTTGGAACTTTTGCTTAATACTTGAAGCCTTTCGGCCAATAAATTTTCATACATGGATTGTGGATGTTTTAAGACTACTCTTTGAATATTTATGATTCATGTTTGCTTTCACATGTACTAGAGTAATTGATCTATTTCAGTGACCTTGGTGCTCAACTTATTGGAAATGTGTTGTAATTATTATAACAATCGTCGCATTTATGTGAACTATTTCACTTGATGTTAGATGACTCATGAGTTGTTCTAATATATATGTGTGTCTCCATTAGATTAATACTATTACTTCTCTTTTAGAGGCTCACTTTATTCCCCCTTTACAGTGAAAGACCTTGATACGTATACAATCGAACATTCACAAAACACACCTTCTTGCTCATTCAAAATCACATGTACGCTTCTCTCTCGTGCTAACTGCTTAACTCAAGGCATATCTTTAAGTAAACGAAAGTCAGGTCATATTCTAGATGGGACTCCTATACAAAAAAGTAAAAGATCTTATTGGGACCTCATATTGGGGGGATCTCCTCTATGTTGGCAGTATCCAACACCGTCAACATGATACTATGGCTTATTGGTGTTATATTTCAAGGTAGTTGTGTGATCCTTTTCCTTGTATTGAGTTAAAAATCCTCTTTATTAAAACTAGTGAGGGGAAATCTCTCTTCGACTTTGAAATTTCTATATTTCAAACTAGATTTGATTGGAATCTTCTCAATACTTGGCTTTCTCCAAGGATTTTTACATACTTGTAGAACTATCTTCCTTTCCTTGAAGTTTAATGGAGACCTTGAAATGATTAAAAAACTGAGATAACTTGTCTTCTTCTCTTCTATGATAGAGTACATAAAACTAGGATAAATTGTCTTCTTCTCGTCTATGATAGAGTACATACTTCAAGGATTTTGTAGAGTTGTTTGCATGCTTCCGAACTCTTGTCTTACCTTTTTGTGAAGAATGTACGTCCTTTATCTTCTATTGGTAGTAAAATGGGATTAGTAGCTTTCTTGAAAAACTTTGTAGAAGATTTTGTATTTGAGATTTTCTTCATTGATATGTTTCGCATACTCTCACTAGGTTTCAGCACCACCTCCTAGTCGATCTATGCATAATTGATTGGAATTTTTATAAGTCGAGCATCCACACTTTAGGATCATTCTCTGTAGATGGATAATTCCATGTTCTTGGACAAGGTTGGTGAAACTTATAGGTTCATATTTTTGGACAAGTTTCATGATTGGTAGGTTCAATTCACCTTGAACCTCTTGAGTGAAATGTATTCATTTACTTTGTTTTGATTATAAACCTTCAATATTAGTGTTACAAAAGAATGGCAAGGAAATTTTATTCACATAGTTCCCGTTTCCAATCCCTTCAAACGATTATGTTTTCCCACTCAAAGATGCATCAATGAAGATCCAATTACATATAAATTTGGGTAGATATTCAAGGAATGCATTTTCCCAATAAAAAATGGATATGTTTTCATCTTCATGATGCATAAAAATGATGGAATTAGTGTAATCAATATCCTTCAAAAAGGACTTTAGGACCTTCATATCGAGGGCGCCCACCCGAATTGACATGGATTTTGTTGCAGCAATCCTTTCATTGAGAAGAGAAGTGTTTTACATGGGAAAGACAGGGAGATCTATAATCATCATTTGGAGACTCAAGAATGGCTCCAACCTCCCCTATGCAATCTATGTCTTGTCAATATTTTGTCTAGCTCTTTGAAGTTGTCCTCTGAGTTTTATTAACCTGAATGGTAAAAGAAATAGTGTGAAAACCGATTTATTTAATCTTTATATAATATATACTCCATTAGAAATAAGAGTTTTTATACTTAGTGATTTAGTTTTTCAAGATGATCTTCCTAAATCTTTTATTCCTTCGGTGTAACTTTGTAAAATAACTAAATTTTCGAGCTTTTTTCCTTCAATTTATTTCTAAAAATCGATCATCCAAATCTATCTTGATTATTGCCTTCCAAATTCCCCCCAATCCTCCTATAGATGTTCCTTTGTACCTCTCCATGCAATTGCAGTTTATAATTTTTTTGAATTTAAGTTTGAATTTATCTTTTACACCAATTTTTTTATATAATTAATTAATATATTTTACACCATCAGGGGTTCTCATATATAAAATGTTTCTTGGGGAAATAAACATCTTGTTTGGAAGCATAGTTTTGGAGAAATCAGAAATGGGAACAATGCCCTATTTTGGGATGACTCTCAGTATCAATGGCCAAAATTAGCTCAAAATGGACAACTTCACACAATTAGAGACTCTATTTTCTCCATAGGAAAAATTTTAGTAGCACATTACTAGGACTTATCCCCCTAGTCTTCTCAATGACATAACTAGAAATCATGCAAGGAATGGTAAAAACCTCCCTCCTATATTGATAACACCATCATCAAGTAAGAATTAGCATGATCTGGATTTAAACAGGAACGCAACAAATTATAGAGATAACCATAAATACAGATATGCAGCGGAAATAATACTTCATTTCATTACTGTAAAATATTGAAATATGCTTACAAATAGAAACTGAAAGAAACCATCTAGGGTGATGGTAGCTTATCTCTGAGAAGAGATGTGGTAGCTACATGCCTTTGAATTGAGTTACAATGAGGCTCGAAGGCCTATTTATTGTTGAGAAACAATGGAAAACCCTAAACATCCGAAAACCTAACCCTAGAAGATGAAACGCCAAACTGTGGGCCCCGTTTGGGTAAATTGGTACATCAACTTCCCGGGGTCATAACTTTGGCATACGATCTCCGTTTGACGTGCACAATATCTCGTTAGAAAGATCTATCCGAGAACTACAACTTTGGGAAGAGAAACCTTAGTCCATAGATGCATGTTGCTCCCAGTTTTCCCAAAAAACGTCATTTAGGGCCTCAAAACAGATCAGGAAGTTCAGGACCCGAAAAACTGCTAAAAATAGTAAATTGTACTACAATTAAGGAAACTGAAAAGCTAAAAGAAACAATGGTGGGGATCCAAGTCGACTTGGTGGGTGGCCACTAATATCCACCTGGATCATTCCTCCCCCCTTAGGAAGCAATGGTCCCCATTGCATTGAGTTCCTCCATGAGATGAGGAAACTTTTGTTGAACTTGGTCCCTACTGGGCCACTTGCCCTAGTGAAGGAGTTGGCCTACTTTGACAACTTGATACAGTTGGATATTCTGCTGGTGAGTGTGCTTGATCTGTGTGTCCATGATCCGATCAGTTGCAGTTTGTTCCATGCAATTTGGATTTAACTCTGCAGGCGTGAGTTGTTCTGCAATGTCGGATGTGTCTAATAATGGTGGAAAGTATGGCCAAAGGTGGTCCACATTGAACACTGGGTGCAGGCTAAGGAATGGGGGAATGCTGAGCTCAAATGCATTATCTCCCACAACCTTGGTAATGGTGTAAGGACCATATCAGAGTGGTTTGAGTTTCCGATAGGCTCCGGTAAGGCGTTCCTTTTGCAAATGCAACCAAACTTTGTCACCCACCTGAAACTTGTGTGGCACCCGATGTTGATCATGTCGCTAATTGTACTTGGCATTTGATTACTCTAGAATTTCATGGACCTGCTGGTGAATATGTTGGATGTGCTCAATGAAGTTGTTTGCCTTATCTATTTTAGATTGGACATGAGCCGAATCTGCGTGATTAGCTGCAAATGGCATGACCACATCAATGGGACATAGTGGCTGGAATCCCAAGCCTACCTGAAAAGGGATGTGGCCAGTCGAGCTATGGAGAGCTCGGTTGTAGCTGTGTTGAACATAGGGGAGGCTCTCGTCCCATGTGCCTGGATGCTTTGAGTTGTACATGCGTAGAATGTGTACAATCATCCTGTTGACAACCTCTATTTGGCCATCAGTTTGAGGATGGAAGGTCGTAGACTTAGTGAGTTTGGTGCCCAACATCGACCAGAGACTGGACCAAAATGTACTGAGGAACTTGTTGTCCCGATCTAAGGTGATAGACTGTGGGATCCCAAAGTGTACCCACACTCATTCAAAGAAGAGTTTAGCAGTGGCTTCTGCTGTGATATTCTTCTTGCAAGCATCCATAATGGCCATCTTCGAGAACCTGTCGATGACCACAAAAACACAGTCGTTTCCATGCTTAGTGGAAGGAAGGCCTGACATGTAATCCATGGAGATGGATTCCCAAGGTCGACTAGGGGTAGGCAGCAGAGTATAGAGGCCTTGATTCTTGACGATCGGTTTGGTAATGGCGCAGGCAGTGCATGATCTAATGTACTTCCGACATCCTATCAAATATTCAACCAATAGAAATACTTCTGCAATACTGCCACCGTTTTCTCGACTCCGAAATGCCCAATAGCCCGACTGTAGTGTGCTTCCCAAATCATCTTGGCACGCTCACTTGAAGGAACAAAAAGGTGACCCAGGTGGCATAACAGGGTATCCTGGAGGTGAAAATCTGGAACATGCCGACCCTCCAAGAGTGTCTGGTATGTGTGGCTGAATTCTAGGTCACTTTTGTAGAGAAGTGGCCAATCAGAAGTCTCGTGCCCACAAGAGTTGAGCATGATGGTTAATTCCATGATCGGTAGTCGACTGAGGCAACCTGCAACATTATTGGTGCTGCCCTTCTTATACTTGATATTCAAAGGGAACTGTTGTAGGTATGTGGACCACTTCTAATGGCGATCATTCTGCAATTTCCCTTGGGTTTGTATGAACTGGAGGGGTCAGTGGTCTGTGTGGATGACCGTTTCCTTCCCCAAGATGTAATGTTTCCATTGTCGGTAGGCCTACACAATGGAATACATCTCTTTTTCATAAGTGGGATACTTCCACACTGTGTCTGAATTTGTCTCACTGTGATATGCCACTGGATGCTCATGTTGAGTAAGGACTGCCCAAATAGCATAGTCAGAGGCATCTATCTCGACCTCAAATGGTTGTTGCAAGTCTGGCAATGCAAGCACTGGTGTCCAGCAGAGGCGATCTTTCAACTCTGTGAATGCCTTCTGTTGAGATTCAGAACAAAAGAATTTTGCTTTTGCTCCTCCCTTGGTGACTTGATTCAAGGGCCAAGTGATATGAGAAAATCCCAACATGAACCTGCGGTAGAAGTTGGCAAGACCTAGAAAGCTGCGGAGCTCTATTTGAGTGGTTGGAGAGAGCCAATCCCGAATGACTTGGATCTTGGCTGGATCCACATGAACCCCCTTTTCATCAATAACGTATCCCAAATACTGAACCTGGGTCATGCCAAAAGTGCATTTCTCCAAATTGGCACATAACTTGTGTTGCCGGAGTGTTTGGAGAACCTGCCGGATGTGGTGGAGGTGCTCTTCCCAGCTCTGGCTAAAGATCAGGATGTCATCCAAGTATACCACTACAAATGAGTTGGTGAATGGCCGCCAAATTTCATCCATTAGCCTCATGAAGGTTGCAGGAGCATTCGTCAGTCCGAAAGACATAACCAACCATTCGAAAAGGCCCTCCTTGGCTTTGAAGGCAATCTTCCACACATCAGAGGATTCGATTGGTACCTGGTGATATCCTGATTTCAAATCGAGCTTGCTGAAATATTTTTCCCCCCTTCAGTTGGTCCAAGAGGTCATCAATCTGTGGGATCAGGTACCTATTACAGACAGTGATCTTGTTCAGCCCCCGATAGTCAATACAAAGTCTCCAAGTCCCATCCTTCTTCTGTACCAACATGATTGGGCTTCTACAGGGCGATGAACTCAGACGAATGTGACCTTTCTTCCACAACTCCTGAATCTGCCTCTTGATTTCATTGTTCTCTAGAATGGAGGGCTGATAGATTGGTCCATTGGGTAGTGGCGCACCTGGGGTCAGATCGATGGAGTGCTTGACCTGATAGTGCAGAGGAACCCCTGCGAGGGAGGTGAAGATGTCCTCGCACTCCTCCACAACCTTGTCCATCTATAGTTGTCGTGCAGAGGGGCCCTGTCTAGAGGTTGTGGCCACGTCTTCTTCTTTCCTTGAGGGCATATCATGAGGAAAACAAATTTCCCGGTTTTGGAAATCAACTTACTGCATTGTTTTGCAGTAACCAAAGAGATGGTAGTAGGTGGTGCTACCTCCGATATCCTGTACAAGTTATTTCCCAAAGTAATAATAACAGCATGGGGCCTTGATTCATACACAACATGTCACTTCCACAAGTATGGTTGTCCTAATAGTACATCACAAACTTCAAGGGGAGCAATGTCACACAATACCTCATCCCTGAAGGGCTTGATGTTGTATGGAAGGCGACACTGCTGGCTCACGCGAAGATCCCGTCCTTGGTGAAGCCACCCGATGGTGTATGGTTGTGGATGTGCTGTGGTTGGTAAGCCCAATCGCTTCACGACCTTTGCCAAAATGAGGTTCTTTTGGCTCCTGTTGTCAACAATGAACTGTAGCAGGGATCCCTTTACCCACATTTGGGAGTGGAAGAGATGCTCCTCCTCCTCTGAATCTTCAGGTTCCTCCTTCTAGATCTTCGTGGTGGCAACAGTGGCGTTGGGCTCTGCATCAATGACTTGCTTCCCTTTGTCATTCCCCTTGTCAGGTTCTGACTCAGAGTTGGAACATGCATTTGATTCTGAAACCTTTAGCTTAGCCACTAATGACTGCTTAGCTCGACACTCACTTGTGTTGTGAGTGGAGCTCTTATGGAACTCACACCATTTTCCCGTGTCCCTTTTTGGCTTCGTGGCACTGTTCTTTGCTTGCAGCTTTGACGGGTTGTCTTGGGCCACATTGCCTTGGCTTTGTCCTTTGTTTTGTGGTTTGGGGGCACCTTTCACTTGCTCCGGATTCGTAGATCCAAAGTCTCGCTTCTTCTGTTTAAAATTTTGCTCGACCTTGATGGCATATCGGTACGCCGTGCTGAGGGAGGAGATGTTCAGGAATTCTATTTCTTCTTGGATGTACTTGTGCAGGCAGTCACAATATTTGAGTATCAAATGCTGCTCTGAATCCTTGATACCCAACTTTGTGCGAAGGGTATGGAAAATATTGGTAAACTCCAGCATGTCTTGGTCCCTTCCCTGCCATAGCATGGTCCACTTTATGTATTGATCCTCATAGCTTCCGACAGGGTAGTACTGCTCCTTGATGGCATCCCGGAATGAATTCCAGGTGGGTGCGACTAAAAATAGTGAGCCGATATTTTCATCCTTCTGCTCGCAGTAGGTTTCCCACCAGTCCTTGACGTGGGGGGCTGCTTTGAGAAGAGCAAAAACAATCTTTTCCCAACTCGAAAATTCATGAATAGAAAAATAACCCTCTAGTAGATTTAACCATTTATCTACAACATATACGTCTATCTAACCCTTGAATATGGGGATTTAAAAATTAACTTGTACCTTAAAGGGCGTGGCGTTTCCAGAGTAGCTGCTGGAAGCCGATGTGTCACCTCTGGGTAGCCGCTGAAGGATCTGCGCAAAGTTGTCCATCATCGCGTTCCTTTGTCGCTCAAGGGCTTCTTCGAGCAAGATTTTGATAGGATCTCCTACCCCCTCGTCTTTCTTCTCATCTGCCATGGGAGGCTGTTGGGATTTGCGAGGCTGGTCTTGCAAAGGTTCGACCAGTTCAAGCCCTAACTCCTTATATCCTGACCTCGTTGGGGACATGCAAAGAAAAATAGAGAAAAAGCATACCGCTTTGATACCACTGATCCGGATTTAAACAGGAACGCAACAAATTATAGAGATAACCATAAATACAGATATGCAACAGAAATAATACTTCATTTCATTATTGTAAAATACTGAAATATGTTTACAAATAGAAATGGAAAGAAACTAGCTAAAGCGATGGTAGCTTATCTCTGAGGAGATGTGGTGGCTACATGCCTCTGAACTGTGTTACAATGAGGCTCGAAGGCCTATTTATTGTTGAGAAACAATGGAAAACCCTACACATCCAAAAACCTAACCCTAGAAGATGAAGCGCCAAACTGTGGGCCTTGTTTGGGTAAATTGGTACATCAACTTCCTCGGGTCGTAACTTTGGCATACGATCTCTGTTTGACGCGCACAGTATCTCGTTAGAAATATCTATCCAAGAACTACAACTTTGGGAAGAAAAATATTAGTCCATGGACCCATGTTGCTCCTATTTTTCCCAAAAAAAAGTCGTTTAGGGCCTCAAAACGGCTCTGAAATTTCAGGACCCGAAAAACTGCCAAAAATAGTAAATTGTGCTACAATTAAGGAAACTGAAAGCTGAAAGAAACAATGGTGGGGGTCCAAGTGGAATTGGTGGGTGGCCACTAATATCCACCAAGATCATAGCAAATAGAAGGTGACGAGCCTCAGTATTGCAACAGGAATGTGACGACTCCCAAAGCTACCAACTTTACTTTATCAACCCGAGTTTTCATACAAACTTAGAGGTGACAGTGCTATATACACAGTAGAGGTATCATCCTACTCATGCCACCATCAACTAGGTCACTTTATCATTAGGGTTCCAGACCATTCCTCTACTCAACTGAAAGGAGTTTAACTACTAAAAGTAGAATGTAAAGGCTAGTCCTAGTGCAAAGAAAGTAAATGATTTTTAACTCAAGAAATGAAAGATGCCAACTTGTAAAGTCTATGAAATGACATAAATCTTATATTAATTTGCAGAAAATAAACTATTCTAAACTGCACTCAATCATCTAGCTATCAGGGTTGCTTTACAACAAAAGATTATTCTACCATTTCATAATTCAAGAATGCATGCATTGACTATCTAATTCACACTTGCAGAATAAATAAAGTTCTAACTGCTAAATTCAGAAATGAAAGAACTAATGCTATCTGATCTTGCAGGAAGGAAAGAGGAGTGAAAGGACTGGACTAGGTGGCACTTCTGGTCATGGATTCCAAGTTGAGGGGATAAACTACTCCTAGACTAGGCTAGGCTACCATTGCAGGTCAAAACAGGCTGCTATAGGTGAGCTATAGGATGTTGCTACAAGATTCATGTACTGCTACAAGATGTCCTAAAATGCTACATGAAGTTGGATGAGAGGGTTTGGAGGGTAAGAAGGTTGAGATGAAGTGTTGGAAGGGTGTATTAAAGTTTTGGAAATTGTGGGGAAGTTGATAATCACCCTTAGCCAAGCCCAGTACTTCAAGAAGTCCAGATTTGAGTTAAGATGGCTTACTCACGGTGACTGAAAAACAAAGGTTTATAACATGGGTTGGCATGCATCAACAAAAGGTGGAGAAGACCTAAATGGAGTTGGTGAAAGGGGTCCTTGCCTGCAAATCAACAACCCTGCAATAACACCTGCACTTG
This sequence comes from Pinus tabuliformis, assembly GCA_031772625.1. Lineage (NCBI taxonomy): Eukaryota > Viridiplantae > Streptophyta > Pinopsida > Pinales > Pinaceae > Pinus > Pinus tabuliformis. The sequence goes on along the minus strand of CM062816.1, from coordinate 979,023,083 downwards.
TTTCTCTTTTCATTTGAAAATTATTACATGTCAATGTGGAAAAGATTAATTGAATTTGGAAAATTTTATCTAACTATTGCTAAGAACTTGATCTATGAAATGAACTACCTTCTAAGCTACAACAATCTTGAGAAGAAAAATAACAACTGTAAATCTTTCCAAGAAATCATAAACAACTATCTAAATAATGTTGAAACTTGATCTATGCAATGAATAGGAAATCAAACTTTGTTTTTGGGCTGTGAGAGTGGGGTCCTCTAATCATGATCCCATGAGGGAGATGAGATAGGAGTCAATGTCACAGGATTTTTGATGGATTTTACTCTACTGAAATGCAGAAACTAATCTACCCTCTAGGCCAATGGAAACATAAATAAGCAATAACTTAATCAATCTTCTAAGCTAAAAGAAACATGAATAAACTTCAACAATTAATCAACATTCTAGATTAAGAATATAGATACAAGAGAGGAACTTCTTCTGCTAGGGTTGGGCCCTAACCCAAGAGCTTCAACCCTCTGAGTCAACTTAGTGCTGGATCAAAACAAAAATTCTAATTATCATTCAAAAAGTGTCAAATACATCATTAAAATAACAATCAAATGCACTTCAGCTTAATGGCCTCTTGGATATAATAAAAAATTGAATCCTAATGAGTCCCTTATATTGTTTATTTATAAAAAAGTGGAGCTACCAACAACTCCCTAGAAAATAGGGATATTTGACTCCCTAACTCGAGAATAGGTGAATCTAACTCTTCCTTGACTTCCACTAGCTTAGTTGCCAATGAACTCGGCCTACTTGGCTGCCAATGACATTGAGTTGATGACATAGAGTGGGGGATCTTCGACTAATTTGAGGAGTTAAGGAGATGGACCACCTCCTAGAATATCTCTTTCTTGTCTACTATGAGTTCCTTCACTCAAATCAACTCAAAATTGTTCCAATCCCTGCATTTAACACACATTAGGCCACATGAAATAGTAACACATCTTTACTCCTCACACTAAGCATAATATAACAAAATTTGTATATAAATGTGAGAAAAAGATAATTTAATAAGTTGGAGGATGGAATTGTGACCCATATAATATACCTATTGATGAGCCTCAACATCACCCCCCTACTGAAATTGTTTCTCATCCTCTGAGAAGCCTAGTCATCTATGTCCATGTCCTTCATAGCCCTAGTGGCCTCTCTGACATCCCAAGCTTCTGTAGATGGTGTGTCTTCCTAAGCATAGAAGCCCACATTTTTCTCTATGTCTTCCCACTACTTTATTTCCTCTTCTTCCTTCCTTCCTTCCTGTAAACCCAACAACAAAGGTGGACTGAGATTAAGTCCAATCCAGCTAATTTTCAATCTTTGCATGGCATTTTTGTACAAAGGTGTTATATCCAATGCATTCGTCAATCTATCAGGAGAGTGATACTCATTGATATAGGGACTGTGTGGTAGGGTATTCCATCTTCTCTGACATGCTTGTTGGCTCTCTGTCCCCAATAAACTGAGAGTGTACTCAAAGTGGGAGATGGCCTACTCTTGGGTGGCAAGGTATCTAGGTGAAAGTCTAGCATCATTGGAAATTATGTTGTGATTACTCATTACAACCATGGAACTTATTTACTCTGCATTGATTTAGAGGGGTTATTTTTCTTCTTTTACCAATACTCTCTTCACCTCCTCGGCCCTGGCCTCTTCATGACTCATCCAAGATCAAAGGGTCATCAGCTGCAAGTCCCCCAACTTTGCATTGGGATCCCAAACATTCATGTCAGTTAAGGTGAGGTTGTGTAGGTAGAATTCAACTCATTTGGCTTTGTCTTCAATGCTACTCTTGTCACACAACTCAATGAACTTCCAGTAGTACTGGAATGATATGGACCCATGTTGTGCTAATGTCTTAATCTGGAACTACATGCATTGGTATTTGAGGAAAAGGTCATAGGATTTGGATGGTAGTTTGTGTTGAAGTGACTCCATGGAGAGGCTTGCCATTATGGCCAATTGGGTTTCCTTTTCTTGCAATTTATTCCTCAACCATGTGTTTTATGCCTGCAACTATTTTCTCATTGTGTACTCTCTATCCCTTAACTCACTTAACTTCTTGCCCATTTCTAGGAGATTTTCTTCCATAAGGGCCACATCTTCCACTTTCCTAGATTTGGTAATCTACATCCATCTATGTGTCCTTCCTCTTTCTGCTTCAAGTTCAAAGAAGGGAGGGATTACAAATTTCTATGGGATCAATCTGCCTCATTCAATGAACTTGTAATAGGAGCTCAAATTGGGTTGTGGACTAAGTTCCTACAGCTCTGGAAAATATCTCTCAAATGGTCTTAGAGAAGATGCCCTCTTTTGTAACTATTGTATTGCCTCTTTGCGTTATTTCTTGCCCTTCTGCTCTTCATGTAGCATTGTTTGTGTTTCCTGTAGCAGGCTTTGTGTTTCCTGTAGCATGCCTTTCTATTTTTGTTGGAGTGTGATAGGTGCCTTGGGATGCTTAGAGGAGGTTGACCTGGTAACAGGATTTCTTACATAGGTTATGGGAGTCTTTGAGATGGCTCTGGGAGATGCGCTTTTCTCAACCTTCCTTTCAATGGGTTCTAGGTCCTCTCTTTTACTTGGTGATTATTCAATTAGAATAGGGGTCCTTGTGGGAGTTTGAGGATTCCCCTATCTAATCCTAGTTATTTTCCTTGTTTTGAAGTAGAGGGGATTTTTCCTCTGCCTTTTATTCTTAGGTTTGATTGTTGTGCTCAAGGCAACTAGGATAGCAGCTGCCTCCTTTTCAGGGTGTTTAGGAGACAAAATTTTATTCTTTGGGGATACCTCCTCTTCTCTAGGTGTAGTGGTTTTCTTAGGGCTTATTTCTTCCCGCTACTCCTCCTATTCTTCTTCCTTTCATTCTTCCTCCACCTCTTCCTTTTTTTGTGGTTCTTCCTCAATTTTCTCTACCTCTGCCTCTTCTCCTCTTTTGCTTCTGCCTCTTCCTCTTCTGCTTCTTCCTCTTCCTCTTCTTCTTCCTCTTCCTCTCCTTCCTCTTCTGCCTCTACTTCTTCTCCTTCAGCACTAGAGGTTGGGGTCTCACCAAGTGTAAGGACTTGAGTTTCAAGGAAGGCTTCTCTGTCCATATCTCTGAATGTGGACCAGAGGACATGAACTCTTAATTTATTCAAAGCATCTTCCACTATTAGTTTGATGAGGCCATGGTGTCCTAAGTGTTGTTGCTTGCCCTCTTTCACCTTCTGGCTCATGTCCATGATGGATTGTAGGAGGAAATAAGGCACACTGAGTCTTTGGGCTATGGGAAATCTTGCTTGAAATCTCAGTTCATGGAGCAGTCTGAACTGGTAGCCATAGACTACACTTAGTCTTCCTTCACAAGAGATGAACTTAAGGATATGGTAGGCCACCTCATCCCAGGGATAGGGGAGGATCTCCCTTCTGACTCCATTTTTATCTTCAATTGGTGTCTCATCATCAGTGAAGAAATTCTTCTTAGCAAGGGCACTGCTGGACTTGTCTTCTTTTCTCCACTAGACCCCTAGGGGAAGTGTTGTCACCCTGCTAATCAGCTCAAGATTGATGGTAATGGATAATCCCCTCACCACAGTGATAGAATTGGTTCTTGCCTAAGGGTTTAGGGCAAGGGAAAACTCATAAGTGATAACCTAATCATATCCTTTTATCATCTCAAACAAACCTAACCATTGATGCCTACTGAAAATGTCTACTACAGGGGGATGAAGGTGAATTCTCTTAGTATTTGTAGGCTCTCTCCTATTGAATCCCCCTCCCATATTCTTCTCTATTTTCAACTAGGTGTAGGATGGTTTCTTCCTATGATAGCTCCAATATGAATTCAAAGGGAACAAAGGGGTGGAACCTCTAGTTGATGACAATTATGTATATCCCTTGTATTTTATAGCCAAAAAAACTCTTTTAATCCACAAGATGATTGTAATTACTAAGAGAGTTCAAGGTGCACCAACATGTAAATCATGGACAGAAGAATGAGAGGGGCCACTTACTTTTCACAAGGAGGTATGTTATAATGATAATTACATACCTAATCGACCCTAGGCACCGTTCTTGCACCCTTGGAGGCTTCCTGTAGCAATTTATGTACTTCTTGTAGCTTCCTATAACTTTCTGCACTTCCTGTAGCTGCTTCCTGTAGTTGCCTCCTATAGGAATGATAGAGTAGGGTTCAACTCTCTCGATAGCTTCCCAATATCATTCCTACCTTAACTGATTTCGAAATGAGAGAAGTTGCAAGAAAGTTTGAGCTTTGGTATGTTATATGCTATTTGTGGTTAGGTCTTAGAGTGATGTGATGACTAGCAGTAGTACGAGTTTTCCTCATTTGGACCGTTGGCCCACCTGGAGTGATCATTCCCTCGTCCCTCGTAATCAACACCCACTCCCTCTTAACTGATTTTGATTGATGTGACACTCCTACATTGCATGATGACTAATAGATCACTTTTCATTCACTAGCTGAGGGTGGCCAAGTTAACTAGCCACCTCCAGCTTATAAAAATACCTTACCTCGACATTCATACATTTTTCATTATTTTACACCTAGGGAGGAGCTTAGAGGTTACCATACATGTGCCTACCTTGTGCTCGATCAATGCATGCTAGAGTGTTGGACCTTTGTGCTGCTGCTCAAGGAGTTATCTTGTTGTCTTCTTTCTCCTGTGTATACTTTCTTTTCTCTGTGTATTTGATTGTTGGTGTTGTTCATGTGTGCAGGTGCTTTGCTGATATCCCAGGTGTTGTTGCTATTGTAGAGTCCTTGTGCTCAGAATGGCAGGGTGCTTCAGACTGATGGTATCATCCCCTCAACTTGGTGGGAAGAAAAAATAGGTTTTAGGCTTATTGTAATAGTGGCATAGGTTGTTATAGGAAATCCTGTAGTAGCCCTTTTTTCTTCTTTTTCAAGGGATTTCACTTCAAGGGAGTGATGAGAGCCCTTTTTTTCTTATTTTTCAAGGGATTTCACTTCAAGGGAGTGATGGGAAAGAGTGTAGGGGTTGGAGGATGATGTTAGAGACCTGGTGGAGTAGTGAAGGGTTGTGGAAATGGCGAAAATTTCTTGTGTGTGTGTGTGTTTTTTGAATGAGACAAAGCTTACAGTTGGTTTTCATGGATAGTGATTTTTGTGAATCAAGGATGCATGGAGGATGGGTGAGTGGTTGGATCAAGGTGGAAATAGCCTAGTTAACCTGGGACAAGCCATGCATGATGATTTCCCCAATCAGATACTTTTCTCTTAGAATTCCAGGACATCATGTAGTGTTATAGGATCTTCCTGTAGCAATTACATGACATCCTGTAGCAATCCAGAGAGCGAATGAAAATGGGTTTTGGAACCCCGAGGATGGGTGAGAGTGGTGAGGACATGGTTTGCATGGATGTTATGGAGTGGATGGAGGGAAAAATTGAATGGAACTTGAGCATGTTGTCCCTGGAGCTCTGCAATTTTCCATTGTCCTCAAAACCTGCAAAATGACATAAATTATTAATGGATAGGTTGTAGATCCCTGTCATGGCATTCTTCTTTATTTTATTTTTTTTTAGGGACACACAGGATGCCTCAAGAGAGGTTTTCAACCTAACTATCTTCCCTGGGTGCCTCAAGGGAGGTTTTCACCCAGGTATCTTCTATTTTTTTTTCTTTTTTCACTCATGGGCTGCCTCAAGGAGGTTTTCAACCCAAGAGTTTTCCTCAGATGCCTCATGGAGGTTTTCATCCAGGACTCTTATTGTTTTTTCTTTTATTTTTTATTTTTTTTCACATACAAAAACAATATCTAGAAATGTTGTGACTTGGAAGCTAGGACACTTCCAATCACATTCACCTCTTTGTTGATGGTGTTGATGAACTCTTCCTTAGACAGAGGTGTTCTGTAAACCTTCAATCTATAGCCATTGACAAGTAAGGGAATCTCTTTGTCATCAATGATCATGATTTGAATAGCTCCATTGTCATGGAATTTCTCTATCAAGTATGGGCCTAACCACCTTTTCATCAATTTTCCTTTGAAGTCCTTGAACCTAGAGTCATATAGTAGATCCCAATCCCCTTCTTGAAAAACATTGTCCTTGATGTTCCTATCATGCCAGACTTTCCTCTACAATTGGATAACTTCAATGTGTAGGAGGGCCTAAATTATGAATTCATCTAAGCCATTTAACTAGAGAAGCCTCTCCTATTGTGCCTTTGTAACATCTAAATCCAATTGTGCTACCATTCTCAAATTATTGTACTCAAACTCAATGGAGAGCAGAGCCTTGTTTCCATAGACCAAGGCATAAAGGGTAAAATGAGTAGTTGTCTTCCAAGTTTTATTATAGGCCCAAGTTGCCTCCACTAATTTTTCTTCCCAATTCTTTTTGTTTCTTCTCACAACCTTGGTGAGGATGCCTTCTAATTCCCTATTGGTGTGCATTGGCTTGAGGATGATAGGCAGTAGATGTTTTGTGCTTGATATGATGTTGCCTTAACAAATTCTCGATCAGATGTGATGTGAGTTGCGCTCCCTAATAGGTGACTAGCTCTCTAGGGTACCCAAATTTGTAGAACACATTCTCCCTTAAGAAATCAGCCACTTTCACCTCTGTTCCTACCTTAACAACCTTTGTCTCAACCCACTTTGTCAAATAATCAGTGCACACAATTCTGTACTTTTTCTACCCTGATGGTGGATTAATTGGCCTAGTGAAATCCATGCCCCACCTGTCAAATGGCTCTAAATCCACCTGAGGTTGTAAGAGTATTTCATCCTTGGGAGTAGGTTTCCCCATCCTCTAGCACTGATCACATCGACTGGTGTATCTTCTTGCATCTTGGTGGAGAGTGGGTCAGTAGTATCCAACTTGTAGAACCTTGAAAGTTGTCCTCTTGGCAGAAAAGTGACCTCCACAAGGCCCATCATGGTAGGCTGAGAGGATGTCAAAGACTTCCTCTTCCTTGAAACATATCCTCAAGATTTGATATGCTCCCAACTTGAATACATTGCCCCCAATCCAAGTGAAAGGGGCACTCTTCCTTACAATTCTTCTCTTCTCCCTAGATGACAGACTTTGAGGGAACTCTACATCAACTAGGTAGTTGGCTATGTCAGCAAACCATTGAGAGAGAACTAAAATAAAAAATAAGTGATCATCTGATAGCTGATCATCAACCATTCCTTTCTCACCTGCAGACAAAGCAAGTCTAGAAAAAAAATCTGCAACTACATTTTCTTTACCTAACTTATCAATGATAGTTAAATCAAACTACTATAATAGAAGAAACTATATAATAATTATACAACTCACATCAAAAATTTTCATTAAGTACTTGATAGCTGCATGGTCAGTATGCACAAAATTTTGATAACCAGTGATGTAGTGTCTGAACTTGTTCAAGGAGTGGACAACAACTAGGAGTTCCTTCTCAATTACAGTGTAATTCAATTCAGCCTTAGACATATTTTTGCTAATGAAGTAAATGGCATAAGGAAACTTGTCATCTATCTAGCCTAGAGCTACTCCTACAGCTTTGTCAGATGCATCAGCATGGATGTGGAAAGGAAGAGCCCAATTTGGGCCTCTAAGTATGGGTGCAGTAGTCAATTTGTCTTTCAAGATCTCTAGGGCCTCTTGGCAACTATCTGACCAACAAAATTCAGAGTCCTTGGCCAGCAATCCAAACAATGGTGAGGCTACTTTGTTGAAGTCTTTGATAAACCTCCTATAATATCCAGCTAAGCCCAAGAAGCTCCTAACATCCCTCTACTTTTGAGGAGTAGGGACCCTTTTTATGATGGCAATTTTGTTTGGGTCCACTTGTATTCCCTCCTGAGATATTGAATGGCCAAGGAAAATCCCTGCATTCATCAATAATTCACACTTCTCAGGACTAAGCAAGAGGTTCATTTCAATGCACTTATGTTGGACATTCCCCAAGTTAGAGAGGGCCTCCAGGAAGTCACACCCATAGGGAGTGAAATCATCCATGTAGATCTCTATAGATTCATGGACTAGCTCAACAAAGATGCTCAAAACCACCCTTTGAAAAGTGGCAGGGGCATTACACAATATGAAAGGAAGGAACCCATAAGAAAAGGTACCCCAAGGACAAGTGAATGAAGTGTTATCTTGGTCCTTTGGGATGATCTAGATCTAATTGTAACGACTGAATCCATCCAGGAAAGCGAATAACTTCTTCCCTATAAGACCATCCAAGACTTGATCAATGAAAGGTAAAGGGAAATGGTTTTTTAGTGGGTTTGTTCAGATCTCTATAATCCACATAGATCCACCACTTTCCATTTTTCTTTGGGACCAGAATTAGAGGGGACACCCACTCACTATCTTATATGGGGTAGATGAACCCTGCATCCAACAATTTTTGCAACTTTTCCTTCACTATGTCTTTGAGGGTTGGGTTCATTCTCCTCTGAGGTTGGTGCATAGGTTTTCATCCTTCCTTGATGTAGATGTGATGAGTACACACTGAAGGATGCACCCCCTTCATTTATTTATATCTCCAAGCAAAGGCATCTAAGTGTTCTCTCAACATGTTGCATAACTTCTCTTCCTGGTTGGCTGAGAGAGAGGGGTTGATCTTCAAGGTTTTAGGTGGACCAAATTATACCATTTTTACATGTGTAGGAATTGAGTCCACTAGGCATAATTAAATCCAAGGATTCCCCTCATATTCCTTCACAAGCTCATCAAGAGGCATGGTGTTGGGGGGCTGGTTCTCTAGGATTTGGTCAATGAGGTCATCTTCATCAGGTTTGCCACCTCCTATAATAACATCTAGGGTACAGATTAGATGGGATGTGGTATGATACACTTCATATTCCTCCTCCTCTTCCAACCATAGGGGTAAGTCATGCTCCAGTGATGGTTGAGCAGGAGGGTACAATACTAACTGTTTGGACAAATGCCCATTATTAATAGTCATGTTCCCAGCTCTGCAACTTATGTAAGCAACAACAGTGGCTATCCATGGTCTTACAAGGATGAGAGGATAGCCATTGAATTTTATATTAGGCTGGAGAACAAGGAAGTCAACATGATACTCCCAATAATCAATAGACACCATTACATCCTCAACAACTCCCTTAGGAGCCACTTTGGACCTATTTACAAGTTGCAGCACTGTGGTGGTCTTTCTCAAAGGTCCTGGGAGGTTTAGTTTTAGCATGGATTCTTTATTCATCACATTGATAGCAGCCCCAAGATCAATCAAGGTGTGAGAGACAATGATGCCATCAATGTGCACATCTACCACAGAACTTCCAGGGTATAGATACTTTGGGCAAATCACTCTCCCTAATATTAGATCAGACAATTTCCCAATGACATTGATGGTAGGGGTGTCTTTATTTCTCCTCCTAGGATGTTTGAAGAATTTATCTTTTATAAGCTTATTGTATATGGGAACATCCTTGATAGCTTGGAGGAGTGGGATTTTAACACAAAAGTTTTTCAATTCTCCTAGAAGTTTAGTCTCTTCTCGAGTGTGCTAGTTAGGATGGATCAATCTTTCAGGAAAAGGAGGTGGATTTACTTTAGGGACACTCTCTTATTTTTCCTCTTCAAGCTCCTCAAGTGGAAATGGATTGGTTATCTGGGAGCACTCTTCTAGACCTTAAGTTGATTTCTTGAATCTCCACAACATAGGCAGGGTAAGATGTCTCTCCATTATAGACCTATTGTGATTGCTTGTTGTTTGGGTTTGGATTTGGTTGAGCAGGCATATGAGGTTTCTTAGGTGGAGTAGGATGAATGAGATGAGGTTGAGATGGAGGTGGAGGCAATGAAGAGGGTAGTAGGTTGAATTGAGGCCTCCAACCTTGTGATGGGGTATTCCACTGAGGATGTCTAGAAGCATATGGATGAAATGGTTGATTTGGCAGGTTGGGGAGGATACTGAGGTGAATAAGTCCAAGGAGAAGGTGTGGACCATGAAGGATGAGTAGGATAATACCAAGGGAGAAGGGGTGCATTCTGATTGGGATGGTAATTGGAATATGATTCATCGTGCATGCCCTACTAGTATGGTCGAGGTCCTTGAGGCCTCCTTTGATTGATGTAATAGAGTTGTCCGACCCCACCTTCTTCCCCTTGGTATACAATGTTCAATCCATGCAAATAAATACACTTATCCATGGAATGGTTTTCCTCACAGACCGAGCAGACCTTTGTAACATTTAATGAAAATTCATTTCTAGGGTGCCTTCTAGTGCATTTAGGGAAAAAGATAGCTAAGGCTCTCTCTGCTTCCTCTTGTTTCCTCTTGATCTGCATTGCGTCCATTTGTAGAGAAAAGGTGTGCAACATTTCACTTTTAAAGTCCTCCAACATGTTTCCAATTTCATTCTTGATAGATGTGGTGGAGGAAGAGAAATTGGCCAGAGCTTGACTAGACCTACCCTTCTTCCTAGCAGCCCTAGAATGGTTTTTTAATACAGTCTTGATGTTTTCATATGGTAGATGATAAATGTCCCCTTTAGACAACATCTTTAGGGTTTCCAGTATGTCCTCCTTGATTCCTCTAAGAAGTACTAACTTGAGTGATTCAAGATTAAGGGTGCATTCGTCTCTTTTACAACTGAGCTGGAACCTTTCCTCATAATCGTCCAGGGATTCATCTAGTCCAAGAGTCATTCTAAAGATTTCCTCCTTGGTGTCTTTGGACCTACAATAGTCCTTGTACTTGTTGTTAAAAGATTGCTGCATTTGATCCCAGGTAGTGATGTTATCCCCAGGTAGACCCATGAACTAGTGCAAGGCTGCATCCTTAAGGGTGGATGGGAACAACTTCAACTTCTGGTCATCAGAGGTATAATCATAATTTCTACAGACAATAGCAAACTCAAACAAAAAAGTATCAGGGTCCTCTAAGGTTAAGCCATGGAAGTGAGGAAGGGCAGAAGGGCTTATATTTTTCATCCTAGCATCTCCATTAGTCTCTCTGATGGGAAAAGCACCCTCATTTCTATTTTTAGCCATGGTGTAGGTATGTGGAATGGTTTCTTCTTCTTCTTCCCAATAGGCTCTTCAAAGATCTCAGGTTGATCACCTAAGGGGTCCTCTAACTCCCCTGCAATCAAAGAGGGAAGTTGGTAGTCACCGAAGAAGAGTGAAGGTTGATTGTTTGATGGTGTGGGGGTATTTGGCAAGAATTTCCCTAAAGTGTCTCTACTCCTACGTGTTGAGAATGCAACAAGATGATGGAGCTTAGTGGAAAGAAGTCGCCTTCACTAAGTGGGCCCGCAGGCTATTTTTGGCGCAAAGTCTATTTTTAGACTATGTCTATTTTTAGACATATGGATCATGGTCTATGAGTTGCAGTATGTTATTTGTGGATGATTGGTCATGTTGGTAAAAATAGATGGACTTCTATTTTTAGACATATGGGCGGTTTCTATTTTTAGACTGCCAGGCTAAAAATAGAACAGTCGAATATTAATGTCTCATAATAATATTTGGACTATAAACATTATCTTATCCTCTTGGAGCACTTCAGTTTGAGCTATAGATGTGGCACATGCAGCTGTCAGAAGGAAATACGCTTTCTTTGTGGGTCAGTTGAGCTATTGCATGCAGGACTTCAGTTAGAACTCATGTGGTTGAGTTTCGGTGGAGTTGATTGTGAAGTTGATGGAGTTGTGTTCAGTTTGACTTGGTTGAACTAGTTGTATTTTAGTCTAACTAAAGAATACACTAGTGATGAGTTGTGTGAATTAAATATTAATTAATTCACTAATTATTAACTCATAAAGCAACTGAAGAATACATCAGTTAACTCAGTGCATGTACAGTTTAGTGGAGACAGGTGTTAGAGGTTGAGATTGCTATCAGTTGTGACTATAGATGTGACTATAGTTGTGCAAGCGATTTGCACATGCATGGATGGAGATTTCCCATGAGGCTTGTGTAGTATAACCAAAGGAATTCGATTTCACAGAGTGATTGATTTCTCTTGCAGATTGCGCAGTGGAGGCAGGCAAAGCAGTGGAGGAGATTTGAGCTGTGATTGATCAGATCTGAGCTAGTTTTGTGTGTAACAGGTGGAGATAGTACTAAGTACCTGTGAGGAGTATTGTACTATGTATTGTTACATGTTCTCTATCATTATAATATACAGATAGTGTGGGGTTTTCAGCTGTATGCTTTCCCTGGGTTACATACTGTGTTAATGTGTGCATGTGATTGATGTTTCATTGTTTTTAATGCTGCTAAATTGATGATCAACGTAGAGGAGATTATGTATTGTGCATGTATTTCGAAATAGTTTATAATCGGGATAATCTCTGTGAATAAGTGTCATATTATTCAAAATTTCTACACGGTATCGGAGCAATTGATCATCAGATCTATTATTCAAAAAGTGTTTACATCTTATTTCTTCACGCAGAGTCTATAATCAGGCCAGGTAGCCTCTGGATTCATCCATCATTTGGAAGGTGAGATATCCGGTAAAATCCCATATAGTCAATCTCTGTATGAGAAATACTTTGTTCTCATGAATTCTAGATCAGAGGCGGTTGAGTTTGGAGCTGGTGGAATTCGAATTTGCAGTAGAGTTTTCTTGGTATCAACGTGGCAATGTCTTTCAATGGATTGCAGTTGGAGTATGCTCTTGAGGGCAGCTCGAACCATATTGCATGGAAGGACAGGATGGAGGCAGTGTTAGATGATAACAGGCTGAAGGAGTTCATAGAGGTTGATGTCCCAAAGCCTACTGATACTGGGCAAGTTGATGCTTGGCAAAAGAAGACAGCAAAGTGTCGAAGGATTCTGTTGGAGGGCGTGAAGGATCACATTGTGTCCAGCCTGCATGGTAAGGCTTCTCCATACTTGATGTGGAAAGCGTTGACAGATCTATTCCAAAGCAAGAGCGATCAGAGGAAGTTGGTGCTCAAGGATAAACTCAGAAACATCAAATGCAAGAAGGGAGATAGTATGCCCAAGTATCTCACGAAGTTCACTCAGTGTAGGGATGAGCCGGGAAGTGTGGGGGTGACTGTCAATGATGAGGACTTGGTGAGCTTGGCTCTCCTTGGTCTTTTGAAGAGTTGGCATTCCTATCAGGACTCTATCAATGGTCGGGAGAAATTTCCAGGATGGGAGAGACTTTGGTCAGATCTTGTGTAGGAGGAGATTAGGCGGAATACCAGGGACGGATCTTCATCAAAGGCACCTGATGAAGAAAATTGCACTTTGGCTGCCAAAGCAAAGAAGGGGAAGAATGATCCGGATTTAAACAGGAACGCAAAAAATTACAGAGATAACCATATACACAAAGATGCAGCGGAAATAATACTTCATTTCATTAATGGAAAATACTGAAATATGCTTATAAACAGAAATGGAAATAAACTAGCTAGGGCGATGGTAGCTTATCTCTGAGAAGAGATGTGATGGCTACATGCCTCTGAACTGTGTTACAATGAGGCTCAAAGGCCTATTTATTGTTTAGAAACAATGGAAAAACCCTTAACATTCCAAAACCTAACCCTAGGAGATGAAACGCCAAACTGTGGGCCCCGTTTGGGGGTAAGTTGGTACATCAACTTCCCGGGGTCGTAACTTTGGCATATGATCTCCGTTTGACGCGTACAATAGCTCATTAGAAAGATCTATCCGAGCACTATCATTTTTGGAACGGGCAACACTCCATTCCATGGACTCGTGTTGCCCCCGGATTCCCCAAAAAACGTCGTTTAGGGCCTCAAAACAGCTCCGGAAGTTCAGGACCCGAAAAACTGCTAAAAATAGTAAGTTGTGCTACAATTAAGGAAACTGAAAATGCTGAGAAAGACAATGGTGGGGGTCCAGGTGGACTTGGCAGGTGGCCACCAATATCCACCTGGATCATTCCTCCCCCCTTATGAAGAAATGGTCCGCATTGCGTTGAGCTCCTCCATGAGATGAGGAAACTTCTGCTGAACTTGTTCCCTGGTGAGCCACTTGCCCTGCTGAAGGAGTTGGCCCGCTTTGACAACTCGATACAGTTGGATATTCTGTTGGCGAGTTTTCTTGATCTGTGTGTCCATGATCCGATCAGTTGCAGCTTGTTCCATGTAATCTGGATTTAATTCTGTGGGTTTGAGCTGTTATGCAATGTCGGATGTGTCTAGCAATGGTGGAAAGTATGGCCGAAGGCGGTCCACATTGAATACTGGGTGCAGGCCAAGGAATGGGGGAATATTGAGCTCAAATGCATTGTCTCCCATAGCCTTAGTAATGGTGTAAGGACCATATCGAAGTGGTCTCAATTTCCGATAGGCTCCAGTAAGGTGTTCCTTTTGCAAATGCAACCAGACTTTGTCGCCCACCTGAAACTTGTGTGGCACCCGATGTTGATCATGTCGCTGCTTGTACTTGGCATTTGATTTCTCAAGAATGTCATGGACCTGCTGGCGAATATGTTGGATGCGCTCAATGAAGCTGGTGGCCTTATCTGTTTCGGACTGGACATGAGCTGAATTCATGTGAGTAGCTGCAAGTGGCATGGCCACATCAATGGGGCATAGTGGCTGGAATCCCAAACCCACCTGAAAAGGGCTATGGCCAGTGGAGCTGTGAAGAGCTCAGTTGTAGATGTGCTGAACGTAGGGGAGGCTCTCGTCCCATGTGCGTGGATGCTTTGAATTATACATGCGCAGAATGTGCACAATCATCCTATTGACAACCTCTGTCTGGCCATCAGTTTGAGGATGGAAGGCTGTGGACTTCGTGAGTTTGGTGTCCAGCATTGACCAGAGACTGGACCAAAAGGTGCTGAGAAACCGACTGTCCCGATCTGAGATGATAGATTGTGGGATCCCAAAGTGCACCCACACTCGTTCAAAGAAGAGTTTAGCAGTGGCTTCTGCTGTGATATTCTTCTTGCAGGCCATCATAATGGCCATCTTTGAGAACCTGTCGACGACCACAAAAACACAGTCATTTCCATGCTTAGTGGAAGGAAGGCCTGACATGTAATCCATGGAGATGGATTCCCAAGGTCGACTAGGGGTAGGCAACGGGGTATAGAGGCCTTGCTTCTTAATAGTCGGTTTGGCAATGGCACAGGCAGTACATGATCGGATGTACTTCCCAACATCCTGTCGAAGATTCGGCCAATAGAAATAGTTTTGCAGTACTGCCACTGTTTTCTCGACCCCGAAATGCCCAGCAGCCCGACTGTAGTGTGCTTCCCAAATCATCTTGGCACGCTCGCTTGAAGGAACACAAAGGTGACCGAGGTGGCATAATAGGGCATCTTGGAGGTGAAAATCTGCAACCTGCCGACCCTCCAAGGGTGTCTGGTATGTGTGGCCGAATTCTGGGTCGCTTTTGTAGAGAAGTGGCCAATCAGAAGTCTCGTGCCCGCAAGAGTTGAGCACGGTGGTTAGCGCCATGATCGGTGGTCGACTGAGGCAATCTGCAACATTATTGGTGCTGCCCTTTTTATACTTGATATTCAAGTGAAACTGTTGCAGGTATGTAGACCACTTCTGATGGCGATCATTCTGCAATTTCCCTTGGGTCTGTATGAACTGCAGAGGTCGGTGGTCTGTGTGGATGACCGTTTCCTTCCCCAAAATGTAATGCTTCCATTATTGGCAGGCCTGTACAATGGAATACATCTCTTTATCATAAGTGGGGTACTTCCGGACTGTGTCTGAAAGTGTTTCACTGTGATATGCCACTGGATGTCCATGTTGAGTAAGGACTGCCCCAATAGCATAGTCAGAGGCATCTGTCTCGACCTCAAATGGTTGTTGTAAATCTGGTAACGCGAGCACTGGTGCCGTGCAGAGGCGATCCTTCAACTCCCTGAATGCCTTCTGTTGAGATTCAGACCAAAAGAATTTTGCTTTCGCCCCGCCCTTGGTGACTTGACTCAAGGGCCAAGAAATATGAGAAAATCCCAACACAAACCTGCGGTAGAAGTTGGCAAGACCTAGAAAGCTGCAGAGCTCTGTTAGAGTGGTTGGAGAGGGCCAATCCCGAATGACTTGGACCTTGGCTGGATCGACATGCACCCCCTGTTCATCAATGATGTATCCCAGATACTGAACCTCGGTCATGCCAAAAGTGCATTTCTCCAAATTGGCACATAGCTTGTGTTGCCGCAGTGTTTGGAGAACCTGTCAGATGTGTTGGAGGTGCTCTTCCCAACTCTGGCTGAAGATCAGAATGTCATCCAAGTATACTACTACAAAGGAGTTGGTGAATGGCCGCAAGATGTCATCCATTAGCCTCATAAAGGTTGCAGGAGCATTCGTCAATCCGAAAGGCATGACCAACCATTCAAAGAGGCCCTCCTTGGATTTGAAGGCAGTCTTCCACACATCTGAGGGTTCAATTGGTACCTGGTGATATCCTGACTTCAGATCGATCTTGCTAAAATATTTCACCCCCTTTAGTTGGTCTAGGAGGTCATCAATCCGCGGGATCGGGTACCTATTACGGACAGTGATCTTGTTCAGCGCCCGATAGTCAATACAGAGTCTCCACGTCCCATCCTTCTTCTGTACCAACACTATCGGGCTCCCACAAGGCGAAGAGCTCGGACGGATGTGGCCTTTCTGCAGGAGCTCCTGAATCTGCCTCTTGATTTCATTGTTCTCCAGAACGGAGCGCCGATAAATTGGTCCATTGGGTAGCGGCGCACCTGGGGTCAGATCGATGGAGTGCTTGACTTGACAGTGCAGAGGAACCCTTGCCGGGGAGGTGAAGATGTCTTCGTACTCCTCCACAATCTTGTCCATCTGTAGCTGCCGTGCAGAGGGACCCCGTTTGGAGGCCGCGGCCACTGTCTTCTTCTTCCCTTAAGGGCGTATCATCAGGAAAACAAATTTCCTGGTTTTGGAAATGATCTTACTGCAGTGTTTTGCAGTAATCAAAGAGATGGCGGCAGGTGGTGCTACCTCTGGTATCCTGAACAACTTATTTCCCAATGTAATAATAACAGCACGGGGCCTTGATTCATACACAGCATGTCGCTTCCACAAGTATGGTTGTCCTAGTAATACATCACAAACTTCAAGGGGAGCAATGTCACACAATACCTCATCCGTGAAGGGCTTGATGTTGTATGGAAGGCGACACTGCTGGCTCACGCGAAGATCTCGCCCTTGGTGAAGCCACCCAATGGTGTATGGTTGTGGATGTGCTGTGGTCGGTAAGCCCAACCTCTTCACGACCTCTGCCGAAATGAGGTTCTTTTGACTCCCGCTATCAACAATGAACTGTATCGGGGAGCCCTTTACCCACATCTGGGAGTGGAAGAGACGCTCCTCCTCCTCTGGATCTTCGGGTTCATTTTTCTGGATCTTTGCGGTAGCAACAGTGGCGCTGGGATCCGCATCAATGATCTGCTTCCCTTTTTCATACCCCTTATCGGGTTCTAACTCAGAGTCGGAACATGCATCTGATTCTGAAACCTTTAGCTCAGCCACCAGTGACTGCTTGGCCCGACACTCACTTGTGTTGTGAGTGGAGCTCTTATGGAACTCGCACCATTTTCCAGTGTCCTTTCTCGGCTTCGCGGCGTTGCTCTTTGCTTGCAGCTTCGGCTGGTTGTCTTGGGCTGTCCCGCCTTGGCTTTGTCCTTTGTTCTGTGGTTTAAGGGCACCTTTCCCCTGCTTTGGATTCACAGATCCAAAGTCTCGCTTCTTTTGTTTAAACTTCTGCTCGACCTTGACGGCATACCGGTATGCTGCGTTGAGCGAGGGGATGTTTAGGAACTGTATTTCTTCTTGGATGTACTTGTGCAGGCAGCCACGGTATTTGAGTATCAAATGTTGCTCCGAATCCTTGATACCCAACTTTGTGCGAAGGGTATGGAAAAGATTGGTGAACTCCGGCACATCTTGGTCCCTTCCCTGCCGCAGCGTGGTCCACTTTATGTATTCATCCTCATAGCTTCCGACAGGGTAGTACTTCTCCTTGATGGCATCCCGGAACGAATCCCAGGTGGGTGCGGCTGAAAATAGTGAGCCAGTACTTTCATCCTTCTGCTCGCAGTAGGTTTCCCACCAGTCCTTGACGTGGGGGGCTGCTTTGAGAAGAGCAAAAACAATCTTTTCCCGACTCGAAAATTCATGAACAGAAAAATAACCCTCTAGCAGATTTAACCATTTATCTACGGCATCGGCGTCTATCTGACCCTCGAATATGGGGATTTCAAAATTAACTTGTACCTTAAAGGGTGTGGCGTTTCGAGAGGAGCTGCTGGAAGCCGATGCGCCGCTTCTGGGTAGCCGCTGAAGGATCTGCGCAAAGCTGTCCATCATCGCGTTCCGTTGTCGCTCGAGCGCTTCTTCGAGCAAGATTTTGATGGGATCTCCTGCCCCCTCATCTTTCTTCTCGTCCGCCATGGGAGGCTGTCGGGATTTGCGAGGCTGGTCTTGCAAAGGTTCAACCAGTTCAAGCCCTAACTCCTTATATCCCGACCTTGTTGGGGACATGCAAAGAAAAATAGAGAAAAAGCAGGCCGCTCTGATACCACTGATCCGGATTTAAACAGGAACGCAACAAATTACAGAGATAACCATATACACAAAGATGCAGCGGAAATAATACTTCATTTCATTAGTGGAAAATACTAAAATATGCTTACAAACAGAAATGGAAATAAACTAGCTAGGGCGATGGTAGCTTATCTCTGAGAAGAGATGTGATGGCTACATGCCTCTGAACTGTGTTACAATGAGACTCGAAGGCCTATTTATTGTTGAGAAACAATGGAAAAACCCTTAACATTCCAAAACCTAACCCTAGGAGATGAAACGCCAAACTGTGGGCCCCGTTTGGGGGTAAGTTGGTACATCAACTTCCCGGGGTCGTAACTTTGGCATATGATCTCCGTTTGACGCGTACAATAGCTCATTAGAAAGATCTATCCGAGCACTATCATTGTTGGAACGGGCAACACCAGTCCATTCCATGGATTCCCCAAAAAACGTCGTTTAGGGCCTCAAAACGGCTCCGGAAGTTTAGGACCCGAAAAACTGCTAAAAATAGTAAGTTGTGCTACAATTAAGGAAACTGAAAATGCTGAGAAAGACAATGGTGGGGGTCCAGGTGGACTTGGCAGGTGGCCACCAATATCCACCTGGATCAAAGAACAGAAAGCTTCTCAGTCCGGTGTGAAAGGAAAGAAGCAGGACATGTCCAAGGTGAAGTGCTTTCACTGTTACCAGCACAGACACTATGCCACTAATTGTCCGCAGAAGAAGAAGAACAAGCAAGCTGCTGGATCTGCAGCAGGAGAGGCTCTAGCCTCGCAATTTGAGCTTGATTTTTCATTGATCGCATGCTTGGTTTCAAGTGTGATGGGATCGGTGTGGTTCTTGGACAGTGGTGCGTCTTTTCACATGATAGGAGATTGAGATTTGTTTTCTGATTTGGAGGAGAAAGATCTTGGAGTGCACATCGAGATGGGCGATGATGGTAGATACAGTGCGACCGGTATCGGTACCATTTCCTTCGAGAGGGAGTCTAGTAAACCCTTCGTATTGAAGGAAGTGATGCATGTTCCAGGATTGAAGAAGAATCTTATCTCTGTGGCGATGTTAGAAGACAAGGGATATGATGTTGTTTTCAGCGAGGGAAAGGCTTTCGTGCACAGTAAGACAACTGGAGAAACCCGAAAGATAGGGGTTCGAGTGAGGAACCTTTATCAGTTGCATGTAGATGGCTGCGTAGCAATGGCATGCAAGGCAGAAGGATTGGTGAGCCGAGATGATGGCGAGCTGTGGCACAGGAGATTGGGTCACCTTCACCATGGAGCCTTGAAGATACTGCAGCATATCACTACTGGGCTTCATAAAGGAACTCTTGTCCAGTCAGATCAGTGCAAGGGGTGTACTTTGGGAAAGTTTGTGAAAGCCACCTTTCACAAGAAGGATAGTCACGCCACGAAAATCCTTGAGAGAATTCACACAAACGTGTGTGGACCTTTCTCAGTAGCTTCGACAGCAAAACACAGGTATTATGTGATCTTTATTGATGATTTCTATTGTAAGTGCTGGATCTTCTTCATGCAGAAGAAGAGTGAGACATACTCAAAGTTCTGTGAGTTCAAAGCACTGGTCGAGAAGGAGTCGGGGAAGAAGGTGAAGGCTCTTAGGAGCGACAATGGTGGTGAATACATCTCTGGTGAGTTCAAGGATTTCTGCAGTGCAGAATGGATTCGAAGAGAGCTCATAGCTCCCCATAACCCACATCAGAATGGGGTTGCTGAGTGGAAGAACAAAATGATCGTGGGTGCTGCATGGGTGATGTTGCATGATCAGGGCCCACCCCTTCACTTGTGGGCGGAAGCATGCAATACTGTAGTATATGTGCAGAACCGTTGTCCTTACAGGATACTTGGCATGAGTACACCCGAGGAGGCTTATTTTGGTAAGAAGCCTGATCTTTCTCATTTGAGGATTTTTGGTGCTAACGTTTACATGCATGTGACGAAGGATGCCAGGAAGAAGTTGGAGCCGACCACAGAGGTTAGGATATTTGTGGGGTACACTGATACGCCCCACAACTATCGTGTGCATTTTCCAGATAGTGGCAAAACTGTTGTGCGACGGGATATAAAATTTCAGGAGGAGAAAGCCATGAAGTGTTCGCTTGAGAGGGAGCCACACTTGCATGCAGATGAGGAGCTATTAGTTCCTAAGGATGAGCTTCAGGACGTGGATCAGCCACAAGACAAAGTTCATGGAGTGGAAGAGACCACTCATGTAGCACCAACCATCAGAGGGCGAAAGTGCTTGACAGAAGCTGAGCGACTGGCTCAAGATGCAGAGAAAGTTGTAGGACCACCTACAACCCAACGTAGGCAGAGACAGTCACCTGATCGGTACACTGGATACATGGCTCTTGTGAGCAAATGTATTGTGACTGAGCCATCCTCTTTTGAGGAAGTTGTGGAGGATCACGCATGGGTAGACGCCATGGTGGAAGAGTATGATTCGATTGTCAGAAACAGTGCATGGGAGATTGTCCCAACACCGGAAGGGAAATCAGTGGTGGGTTCAAGATGGATCTACAAATTTAAGCAGGCATCTGACGGGAGTGTGGAGAAGTACAAGGAAAGATTTGTTGCCCGAGGCTTTTCACAGATAGAGGGGATCGATTATGAGGAGACCTTTGCACCTGTCTCAAGGTATTCTTCCATACGGACGATTCTTGCTCTCTCAACGCAGATGGGGTGGCACATTCATCAGATGGATGTGAAGACTGTGTTCCTCAACAGAGTCATTGAGGAGGAGGTGTACATAGAACAACCTGAAGGTTTTGATATCTTCAGCAGCAAGTCGCATGTTTGCAGGCTCAAGAGAGCGCTATATGGGTTGAAACAAGAACCACGTGCTTGGTACACTCGGATAGACAGTTATTTCACCGGACTTGGATTCTCCGAGAGCGAGGCGGATCCTAACCTATACCAGATTGTGGTGGAGGGTAAGTTTCTTATCATTGTACTTTATGTAGATGATTTGATTCTAATGGGTGATGAGCTGTTGATACTTTCATGCAAGGGTGATCTTTCTAAGGAGTTTGAGATGAAGGACTTGGGCCTCCTTCATTATTTCCTGGGATTGGAAATATGGCAGCGCAGTGATGGACTATTTGTTTCTCAGGGTAAGTATGCTCGGGAGATCCTGGAGAAGTTCAACATGCATGGCTACAAGCCTGTTGATACTCCTCTTCCTGGAGGTTGGAGGAAGGAGGATGCCACTTGAGCAGAAGAAGTGGATGCCACTGTTTATCGACAGTTGGTGGGGTCGCTTATGTATCTGGTCAATACACGACCCGATATATGTTATGTTGTTAACTAGCTTTCACAAGCTATGGTTAAGCCAACCAAGCTCTTCTGGAAGGCAGGCAAGCATGTATTGCGTTATCTTAGAGGCACATCGGGATATGGATTGTGGTATAGATAGGAGGATGAGGTGAAGCTATGTGGCTTCACGGATGCAGATTGGGTAGGGAACCCAACGGACAGAAAGAGCACATCAGGAGGGGTCTTCAGTATCGGGTCGACAGCAATTTCTTGGTACAGCAGGAAGCAGAGATCCGTGGTACTCAGTTCAGCAGAGGTCGAGTATATGGTAGCAAGTTTGGTTGCATGCGAGGCTATATGGATGAGGAAGATCCTGGTCGATTTGTTCGGTTCTTACTTGGAGCCTACTGTGATTTACTGTGATAACCAGAGTTGCATTAAACTCTCGGCTAATCCTGTATTTCATGATAGATCTAAGCACATTGACATCAGGTACCATCATATCAGAGATTGTGTGCAACGGAGAGTCATGTTACTTTCATACATTCCAACGGAGGATCGGGATGCTGATATCTTGACGAAGGCGCTCACTAGGAGCAAATTCGAATACCACCGAGGCAGGATAGGGGTTGCTGATAATCCATATCTTGTTGAGAGGGAGTGTTTAGAATGCAACAAGATGATGGAGCTTAGTGGAAAGAAGTCGCCTTCACTAAGTGGGCCTGCAGGCTATTTTTGGCGAAAAGTATATTTTTAGACTATGTCTATTTTTAGACATATGGATCATGGTCTATGAGTTGCAATATGTTATTTGTGGATGATTGGTCATGTTGGTAAAAATAGATGGACTTCTATTTTTAGACATATGGGCGGTTTCTATTTTTAGATTGCCAGGCTAAAAATAGAACAGTCGAATATTATTGTCTCATAATAATATTTGGACTATAAACATTATCTTATCCTCTTGGAGAATTTCAGTTTGAGCTACAAATGTGGCACACGCAGCTGTTAGAAGGAAATACACTTTCTTTGTGGGTCAGTTGAGCTATTGCATGCAGGACTTCAGTTAGAACTCATGTGGTTGAGTTTTGGTGGAGTTGATTGTGGAGTTGATGGAGTTGTGTTCAGTTTGACTTGGTTGAACTAGTTGTATTTTAGTCTAACTAAAGAATACACTAGTGATGAGTTGTGTGAATTAAATATTAATTAATTCACTAATTATTAACTCATAAAGCAACTGAAGAATACATCAGTTAACTCAGTGCATGTACAGTTCAGTGGAGACAGGTGTTAGAGGTTGAGATTGCTATCAGTTGTGACTATAGATGTGACTATAGTTGTGCATTAGATTTTCACATGCATGGATGGAGATTGCCCATGAGGCTTGTGTAGTATAACCAAAGGAATTCGATTTCATAGAGTGATTGATTTCTCTTGTAGATTGCGCAGTGGAGGCAGGCAAAGCAGTGGAGGAGATTTGAGCTGTGATTGATCAGAACTGAGCTAGTTTTGTGTGTAACAGGTGGAGATAGTACTGAGTACTTGTGAGGAGTATTGTACTATGTATTGTTACATGTACTCTATCATTATAATATACAGATAGTGTGGGGTTTTCAACTGTATGCTTTCCCCGGGTTATATATTGTGTTAATGTGTGCATGCGATTGATGTTTCATTGTTTTTAATGCTGCTAAATTGATGATCAACGTAGAGGAGATTATGTATTGTGCATGTATTCCGCAATAGTGTATAATCGAGATAATCTCTGTGAATAAGTGTCATATTATTCAAAATTTCTACACTACAAGGCATGAAATATTTTTTTCTTTTTGTGTGTTTTTTCAAATTCAACTGCAAAACAAAAAGGAAAGCAAGAATAACATCTATGTACTAAATGCAAAACAGAAAGAAAAGAATAAATTACATCTACCTAGACACCTCCCCAAGAATGACGCTAAAAAGTGATGATCCTCAGTATTGCAACAAGAATGTTGCAACTCCCAAAACTACCAACTTTACCTTATCAACTTGGGGTTTTGTACAAACTTAGAGGTGACATTGTTATACACACAGTAGATGCATCATCCTACTCATGCCACCCTCAAATAGGTCACTTGATCATTAGGTCTCCAGACCATTCCTCTACTCAATTGAAAGGAGTCAAACTACTGAAAGCAAAATGTAAAGGCTAGTCCTAGTGCAGAGAAAGTAAATTCTTTTAACTCGGGAAATGAAAGTTGCAACTTGTAAAGGCTATGAAATGACACAAATCTTATGCTAATTTGAAGAAAGGAAACTATGCTAAACTACACTCAATCATCTAGTTATCAGGTTTTCTTGACAATAGAAGATTATTCTACCATTTCATAATTCAAGAATGTGTGCATTGACAATTTAATTCACACTTGCAGGATAAATAAAGTTCTAATTGCTAATTTCAGAAATGAAATAACTAATTCTATCTAATCTTGTAGGAAGGAAAGAGGAGTGAAAGGACTGGTCTAGGTGGCACTTCTGGTCATGGAGTCTAAAATGAGGGGTTAAACTACTCCTAAACTAGGCTAGGCTATAATTGCAGGTCAAAACAGGCTACTACAGGTGAGCTACAGGTACAGGATTCCTATATTGCTATAGGATGTCCTAAAATGCTACAGGAAGTTGGTTGAGGGGGTTTAGGGGCTAAGAAGGGCGAGATGAAGTGTTGGAAGGGTGTATGAAAGTTGTGGAAAGTGTGGGGAAGGTGATCATCACCCTTATCCAAGACTTGTACTTCAAGAAGACTAGATTTGGGCTAAGATGGCTTGCTCACGGTGACCAAAAAACAGAGGTTTAGAAAATGGTTTGGAATGCATCAACAGTAGGTGGAGAAGACCTAAATGGAGGTTGTGAAAGGGGTCCTTGCTCGCAAATCAACAACCATTCAATAACACTTGCACATGTTTCTCTTTTCATTTGCAAATTATTACATGTCAATGTGGAAAAGATGAATTGAAACATTAATCTTCTAGGCTAAAAGAAACATGAATAAAATTCAACAATTAATCAACATTCTAGCCTAAGAATATAGATGCAAGAGAGGAACTTCTATTGCTAGGGTTGGGCCATAACCCATGACATTCAGCGCTCTGAGTCAACTCAATGCTGGATCAAAACAAAACTTCTCATTATCATTCAAAAAGTATCAAATACATCATCAAAATAACAGTCAAATGTTCTTTAGCTTAATGGCCTCTTGGCTACAATAAAAATTTTAATCCTAATGAGTCCCTTAGATTTTTTTATTTATACAAAAGTGGAGCTACCAACAACTCCTTATAAAATAGGGATATTTGACTCCCTAACTCAGGAATAGGTGAATCTAACTCTTCCTTGACTTGCACTAGCTCAACTACCAATGAACTCAGCCTGCTTGGCTATCAATTCCACCAAATTGATGAGATAGAGTGGGGGATCTTCGACTGATTTGAGGAGTTAAGGAGGTGGACTATTTCCTAGAATCTCTCTTTCTTGTCTACTCCAAGTTCCTGCACTCAAATAAATTCAAAATTTCTCCAATCCCTACATTTAACAAACGTTAGGCCACATGACATAGTAACACAAAGTTTGCTCCTCACACTAAGCACAATATAACAAAATTTGTAGACAAATGTGGGAAAAATATAATTTAATAAGTTGGAGGATGGCATTGTGACCCATATAATATACCTATTAATGAGCCTCATCAAAAGTATTGATGTTTAAGAGGGAAAATACATTCACTTTTGGGGCTATTGTTTGTCAAGTAATTTCAATATTTATTAAACTTGCAATATTCTTACATGAAACAAAAATGAAGATGTTCAAATCAAATGGAATAAACTATGTAATCTTAAGAACTAGCAAAAAATCATTCTTTTTATATGGCTCCTTTTATGGAACAAAACAATGTCATGGGACAAACTTCAAAGTTGTGGCTTTCAAGGCCCCTCCATTTGTCTCCTTTGTTTCTATAATTTAGAAAATGTCAATCATCTATGTAGTAGTTGCAAATTTTCTACTTCAAGTTCGGATTGTATTTCCATGCCTTTTCTATAGACTGATAAAATCCAAAACGATGTCATTTCCACTTTATAAAACTAGCGTGACTCCCCTTTCACTAATCCCATTGTAAACAGAGCATGGCACCGTATTCCGGGATTAATCCTTTGGGATATTTGGTGTTGATTTTTGTATTTTGTGAGGTATTCCAAGCCTTGAGGATTGAGGGTTCGAAGGAAGGAGCTCCACAAGTGGTCTTGTGGGCTTGAAACCCAAGCCTGGGGTTTTCCACCCATCGATGTTTGGTAAAAAACCATAATAATATTTTGACATGTGATCAATGAGGATGATAGTAGTTGATGAGACAAATCCAATGCATTAGGAATCGTCTGATTCCAAGTTGTCATTGGAGAGATATTGATTTTTGAAGATATAGTGTGGGTTTGTGGCTCATGTTTGAGGTCAGCTAGAGTCATAATAGGCCTTATGACAGTTGGACAAGCCCACTAGGGAAGCCACATGAAGTAATATAAATACAGATCATGTGTTAGGCTATAGGATAGATCCTTGAGTAGAATAAGAGCTCACATTAGGTGAAGGGTATCATTGTTTTGGCCGCGGTTTAGAGGAGACTCCAAAAAAAAGGAGAAGGAGATAGTGTTGGCATCATTCATGACTGTTCTTGGAGGCCAAGTAGAACTGAAGGAGGGTCAAGTTGTTTGGGGCATCCAAGTACATCAAAACACATCAATTACATATATGAGATTGGTTGCGGGAAAAGAAGGACAATGTTGTTATACAAAATCTATACCTACGGATAAGTACATCTTGCCTAAGTGGGTAGTTACACTTTGAACAACAGAAGTAAAGATGTTTAACCTTTTCCTACAATAGAGAGATAAGATAAAGGAACCTACGTGTGATCCTTTGCTTCCTTTGATCTCCTTTGAATTGCTCTCGTCGCTCCCGATCAAACTGAATTCACTCAATTGGTACTTGCCAACATAAACAGAAGATGACAACAATCAAAGCATATGATCTATATACTATAAACAAATAGAATCGACAACATTTGAACATACATTCATCATAGATATGGACAAAATATGGGAAAACGAACAAACAACTTTATTGATTGATAGAAGGAGAAGTTACACCCAATGTGGTTCGATCCTGTGTCACTCATCCAACTTAGTCCAAACCCTCATCACACCAATAGCACATCAATCCAGCAACATAACATTACTTGAAAATGATTTCAAGTCTCAAACCAATAGTATTTCACTACAATATCCAAATTCCAGCCCCCTGATCACTATGATGAGTGGTCAATTTATAGGGAAATGCAAGTGGTTTTGTCATAAATAGGGTATTGAATGGTTTTCCATAATTGGAGTTAGTTTCCATGGAGAAATGGATGAGAGGATAGAGGGTTAATTGATCCATAGCCTATCCAAAAACGAGCTCATAGGATGAGATAAGAGTTGGGCATCCTTCTAGAATGTTCTAGAATCAAGGAATATTCCCAGAATCTTATGTCAATTTCCCTCATCCTCTCCCAGCACAGTTAAAGTGGGCCTAAGTGCACTGGATCACAGGTCTAAATGGGCCTACTTGCTATGCTAAGCAGTTTCCCCTAACCAAGGCTACGCTAGTGTCCCAAAGAGGCATTTTAGCAGGGTTTCAAGCTAGGAAACTTTCATGGATGGAAGCATTCAATATGATGACTTGTCTAGGGCATGTAGCAACTGAATTAGGGTTTGATGAGCCCTATTTATACTGATCTGATCGTTGGGAATGATGTGCCCAAATAGACCTATAACAAATGTGTGGAGGAAGAGGGTTGTTATGGGCATTTTCCCTCATTGTAGGATGATGTCACAATGGTAGAGAGAATTTCTAGGCTATTTGTGATATGTTTATGGATTTATTCTTGTGATTTAGGGAAGTGACTACTACAAAAAAGGGGATAAGTCTTTTGTTGGTGTAAACAAAGGGCTGATTGGTAAGTTTTGGGGTTGGGAAATTAGACTTAGGGACAACGAGTTGGAGCAACAAGCCTAGGAGGGAAGGCCGAAGTTATAGAAGGCCTTAGGAGTTGATTGGAAGGGCATAACAGGGACTATTAAGAAGCCCTAACTAGGCAGCCAAGGTGAAAAGTGTACAATAGTCCAAAATAAGTATGTCTTTGATGTTGTGAGGTTGTTTTGATGTTAGGGATGGATTCCTAGTGTGGAAAGATTTGATGGACTCTATTGGCAGCCAAGAGAAAGGGTTTCCTAGGTGTTGGATACCCTATCTAATAGTAGATGCTACAACGAGTATTGGTTGCTCATGGACTCTTGTAGGGTGGCGTGAGATTGAACCAAGTGTGGACGTGTATTAGGAATTTATGGTCTTCTGGAGGACAACATGATAATGCCCAAGTTGGGGCATGATGTGCACCATCTTCATGGACTTAGATTTTTTCTAGAGTGGAAGTAGTTGAGATCAAGTTTTGATAAGCCAAAGGAGCAGTTAAGTAGCCCTAAACTTCTGTGTGGAGAAGTACTTCTACAACAGATGATGAGAAGTCCTCCTAGCCTGTGTTCATTGTAGGATATGGACATATTGCAGTGATAGGTGGAATCCCTCCTTGCCCTATGTTGGTATTCATCGGAGCAGCATAGGAAGACCATAGTGTGCTAAAGTCACTGAGTAGTTGAGGAGAAATAGTGGGAAGATTGAGAGGTGTTCACAAAAAGAGTTGTGAATAACTTGATAGGAGTCTCGATGTGTTGTGCCCTTGATGGACTAAGGCACAACTAGTGAACATATTGATAGCTGAGGTTCAATGGCTAGATGGACTTGGATTGTTGATAGAGGTAGTATTGTAGATCAGGAGCTGAAGTATCGGGCAGGTAAAGGTATGATCAAGGGGAGTTGTGAAGTCGAATACATCACTCAGATGGTCAGAGTATCTTGTTGAAGGTAGATTAGTTGCTGATGGATTGACACTAAGCCCTAGTTTTGTATTCTTGTACTAGTGGATGTATAAGGGCCATTATCCATAGTATGGGAGCCCTAGACTGTTGTATTATATGTTGATTAATATAACGAAGTTGGGTTGAAAATTTTAAAAAGTTGTCCATATTTTGTCCACTAGTATATTTCTTGCTATTTATATTCTATTGTGAAAAGTAGTATCATTTTGATTTTTTGTTTGATAGCATCGGAGATTGTAAGATTCTATCCCAGACACCATGGTCATCGAAGAAAATATGGTATTATCCAAGATACTTTGAGGGACAATAAATCAAAGTGCGCATAATGAAGCAAATCAGAGGGAGTTGTGGGTGTCAAGATCATGGAGTAGAGGGCTTAGATGAAGACATGGAGATTTGGTATTTACTGGCTTGATAGCGATATTCGTTGGGAGTTTTGGTGGATTGGTGGTGAGCCCGGTGAACAACAGTTTGTTGTAGGGAATATTGTTGATCATGGACTTTCGTTGATTTTTCATGGATGGTTGGGAGAACTTGAGGGTTTCTTTGGCTTGGAAGAGATCAGATTGATCGAGATGGATTCATGTGATGGACTATAGATTGGCAAGCTAGAGTATTCATTGGATCATGATGTTGCATATCTGAGATTGGATGGATTTGCGTGATTGGTATTTGATATAGGAGGATGAGTGCTTGTAGGACTGAGCCAATGCAAATCATGTAGGCTCAAAGGGAGTCTAGCCTCAGAGGGAGCATCCCTATGGAGGTTTTGGATCTTTAGGTTTAGATTTGGTGAGGCAAAGGCACTACCGAGATTATTGGGTTCATTCTACAGGGTATGCTACAATGATGGATGCTAGATGGGCTAATGTCGTCGGAGATGATGATGGTTACTTCCTAGTCTTAGAAGTACCTCCATTACTAAGAGGGAGTGTTGCTTTTTGTAACTTGGGAGGTACTCCAAGCCTTGAGGATTGAGGTTTTGGAGGAAGGAGCTCCACAAGTTGTCTTGTGGGATTGAAACCCAAGCTTGGGGTTTTGAACACATAGATGTTTGGGCCAAAAACATGATGATATTTCGACATGTGATGGATGACGATGATAGTAGACGATGAGATGAATACAATGCATCAAAAATCATCTGATTCTGAGTAGTCATTGGAGAGAAACTAATTTTTTAAGATATAGTGTGGGTTTGTGGCTCATGTTTGAGGTTGGATAGAGTCATAATAGGCCTTATGATAGCTGGACAAGCCCACTAGGGAAGCCACATGAAATAGTATAAATATAGCTCATGTGTAAGGCTATAGGATAGATCCTTAAGTATAAGAAGAGCTCACATTAGGTGAAGGGTATCACATTTTGGGTTGCAGTTCAGAGAATACTCCAAAATGAAGGAGAATGAGGTAGTGTCAGTATCCTTCATGATTGTTCTTGAAGGCTAAGTAGAACTGCAGGAGGGACGAATTGTTTGGGACATCCAAGTACATCAAAACACATCAATTACATCTATGAGATTGGCCGCAAGTAGATAAGGACAATGTGTGGAAGAAGAGGGTTGTTTTGGGCTTCTCTCATTACAGGTCCAAATTCATTGCAGGAGGAGGCCGCAGTGGTAGAGAGAATTTTTTGGTTGTTTGTGATATGTTTAGGGAGGTCTTCTTGTGATTTAGGGTAGCTGATGCTACAGCAAAGGGACCGAGGCCTATTCCAGTGTAAACAGAGGGTTGGCTGGTAAGTTTTGGGGCTAGGAATTAGCCCTAGGGACAATGAGTTGGAGTAGCAAGCCTAGGAGGGAAGGACGCAACTATAGAAGGCTTTATGAGCTAATTAGAAGGGCTTAACAGGGACTTTTAAGAAACCCTAACCAAGTAGGCAAGGTGACAGCAGTGTACAATAGTCCCAAAGAGGTATGTATTTGATGTTAGGGACGGAGTCCTAGTGTGGACATATTTGATGGATTATGTTGGTAGCCAAGAGGAAGGGTTTCCTAGGTGTTGGATGCCCTAACTAGGAGCAAATGTTATAGAGAGTATTGGTCACTTGTGGACTGTTGGAGGGTAGTGTGAAAGTGGACCAAGTGTGCACATGGATTGGGAATTTGTGGTATGCTAAAGGCAACGTGATAGTGCCCAAGTTAGGGCCTAGTGTGCACAATATTCATGGAATTAGACAGTTACTAGAGTGGAAATAGTTGAGCTCAAGGTTTGATAAGCCATAGGAGTAGTTGAGAAGCCCTAGACTTGTATGTGGAGAAGGACTTCTACAACAGATGATGGGCAGTACTCCTAGCCCATGTTCATTATAGGAGATGGACATCTTGTAGTGATAGGTGGCATCCCTCCATGCCCTATGTTGGTATATATTGGAGCAACGCGGGAAGACCATAGTGGGTTGAAGAGCAACAGTGGGCAGATTGAGAGTTGATCACAAATGGATTTTTGAACAACACGATAGGAGTCTCTACGTGTTGTGCCCTTGATGGAATAAGGCAAAACTAGTGAGCAGATTGATAGCTGAGGTTCAGTGTCCATATGGACTAGGATAGTTGATAGAGGCAGTGCTACATATCGGGAACCAAAGGACTGCGTAGGTACAAGGTACGGTCAAGGAGACCTATGAAGTTGACTACATCAACTAGATGGTCAGAATATCTTATTGAGGGTAGATTGGTTGTCAATGGATTGACACCAAGCCCCATTTTTGTATTTTGTACTAATGAATGTATGAGGGTCATTATCCCTGGTACGAGAGCCCTACGTTTTTTTTATTATATGTTGCTTAATATAATGAAGTTGCGTTGAAAATTGTAAAAAAAAATCTATATTTTGTGCACTAGTATATTTAGTGTTGTTTATATTCCGATGTGTAAAGTAGTATTGTTGTGAAACCATTTCCTCACTTCCTTGCCCCCGCTAAGAATGGGAATGAAATCAAATAAAAAAATTATTTTAGATAAAATCGGTCTCCCCCGTTTTCTCTTCATGGCATTCCCTCTTTGTCCTAGATTATATCCATTCCAACTGTTCTTTTTGGTCCCCACTCTAGAGGACTTCATCAAACTCAACTTTGATAGGGCCATGAAAGGAAATATAGGCCAAGCCAATTATGGAGGAGTATTTCACAATACTACTAGATAGATACTACACATATATGTAGGTTCCATAGGCCTCAACACCAATAATGTTGTTGACATCTGGGCTCTATAGGAGGGTCTCTCCATCACTATCCACAAGAAATTTCAAAAGCTTTTTACTTAAGGGGATTTTAAGACAGTTATTTATATTTTTCAAAAAATTCAATGTAGTTATGATCTTTCCAAAGTCTCCAAGAGTTGGAGGTTGGAAGCTCAAATAGGAAACATGGTAAAATTATTGGCCAAAATTACAACTCACTCCTCTGCCATGTTCGTAGGAAAGGTAATAAACTGGCTGACAAGCTTTCCAAATTTGGTCTTATCATAGTAGCTCACCCGCTTCACTTGGATTAGAGTCATGATATTCATGAATCCCTTCTATCTATCTGTCAATATTTGGATACGAAGGACCTCATCCCCTAAGGAGGGTACCTAGGAGCGAGTGTGTTTCCTCCACACCTTGAAATGATCACAACACAATTGAAAGGGGGTTGCAGCTTTGACACTACCTGGTGTAATGCACATGCTCTAGTCATGTCAATGGTGATGCCAATAAGTTGGTATCAAGGGAGATGTCATTTGAGATTTGTGGGAAGCATAGGAGAGTACAAGAGTTATCAGTTGATGATCAAAGTGACTTATCTCCACGCTCGAACTATAATTTGGATTAAATTTGTTCTGGATTCATGACATCACTATGAAAACAGGAATCCCACCATGGGAAATTCCACCGAAAAGTTAGATTTCTCTTAGGGATCATGTAAAGGTCAACTATTTTGGAATTTCAAGCTCTGATTTCCATTTCAATGTCTCTCTACCAAGTATAATTACTTATTTTTGTCTCTGAATTATGAAATTGTCACTCGTCAATTTCTTGGTGTTGGTGATAATCCAAAACCCAAAGCATGCATTACTCTCAAAGTTGACCATGCCACTGTTGGTTGTGTTATATTCTTTCCATGACTAGCCCAACTAGTTAACTGGGGGGTTAGAGGGGGGGCGGAGCCACCCCTTCGTTGCGCCGATTTCATAGCGGGGGGGGCAGGTCACAGGGAGTTTGAGGGGGGCAGGTAGCCCCCCTCTATGGGGTTCAGGGCAGTGCCCCGAGGAATTTTTTTTTTGGACCCTATATTAGGTTGGACGGACCTACCTATGGTTTTGTGCATGGTTTTCGCACATGGTTTTGGGCGCGATGGTTTTCGGTCCATGGTATTGGATGCTTTGGCATGTATATATATGTATTGTAACATTGAAAGGAATATAATGAAAAATCAAGCTGGTAGTCCCAGTTTTTGGATCCAGGGGAAAATCTCTATGTATATGTGTTTTATGTGTTTTATGTGTTATGCTCTCGCATCGTTTATTTTCTGTTCTTAGAATTTGTATGCAGGTAATTTCTGTACGGGTTAAAAACTACATTTGGTATCAGATTTGTTTTGGCTTCAAGGGGATGCCTTTATCACTAAGGGGTTTCGCTCGGGCCTGTGGTAGACCCTGTTCAGCGGGAGATCTGTAGGATCGATTCTGGAAGTGAAAGAAGATGGCGAGCAGTGGAATGATAGAGATCGAGAAATTTAATGGTCGGAGTTTTGAGTTATGGAAACTCAAGATGGAGGATCTGTTGGTGGATAAATATCAATGGATCGTGGTAGATCTATTTACTAAACCAACGGGAGTGTCCGATGAAGAATGGAAGAAGTTGGATCGTAAGGAAAAGAGCACAATATGATTGTGTGTCTTAGATTCAATATTACTGAATGTATCAGGGGAAGCTACGACGAAGGCTTTGTGGGACAAGTTAGAGAATTTGTACCAATCTAAGTCTCTGGTGAATAAATTGTTCCTACAGAAAAAGCTGTATAACCTGAGGATGAAAGATTGAGACTTGGTGACAGAGCATCTAAATGCATTTAATACGGTGGTAAGTCAGTTATTATCTATTGATATTAAAATTTCAGATGAAGATAAGTGCATCATTTTGTTGTGCTCTACCATATTTGTGGGATAGTCTGGTTATTGCAATAGGTAGCAATGCAACTTCCTTTCAATTTGATGAAATAGTCTCATCCTTACTGACGGAGGAGATGAAACGAAAAAACATGGAGAGCCAGAATGGTGATTCCTTGTCTGTACGAGGAAGGTCCCATAATAGAAACAAAAATAAGTCATCAAGTGGGAGATCTAAATCTAGAGGGAGATCTAAATCTCTAGGAAAACCTGTAAAGGTGGTGTGCTAGAAATGCGGAAAGGAAGGGCACTACAAAAGGGACTATAATTCTAAAGCTCTTGACAAAGGAAAGGAATCTGATGATGCTCCTTTTGCAGAGGCGAAAACCACCTCAGATGAAGGTGGGGATGTGTACTTGGCTTCTTCAAGTACACATGTAGATCATGTGGCATGGTTGATTGACTGAGGTACATCCTTTCACTTCACTCCCCATAAAGAGTGGTTCTGTGAGTATGAGAAATACGATGGTGGTGATGTCTTCTTAGGGGATGATAGGAAGGCTAGAATCATTGGTCGTGGAAAAGTAAAGTTGAAGTTCCAAGGTGGAAGGGTTAGAACACTTTTGGGTGTTCTGCATATTCTTGCATTGGCCAGAAATCTGATTTCCATAAGAAAGTTGGATGATGCAGGTGTAAAAACAGTGTTCGAGAAGGATACCTGCAAGATGGTGCAGGGAGCACTGTGTTGGCTTATTGGGGCCTGACCCAGGTTTGGAGGTGATTTAGCTAAACAAATCCCAGTATTACTGGCCCTTTTGGCAACAATCCGTAGAGCACGGACTGAGGTCTCACCCAAAGTAGTATGGCAAGGTGATAGAACTAGGTTTCCGCACCCTGGGGATGTCTGATGGGTTTCAAGTGGTCCACGATTCGATCATGCGCACACGTCGCTACGCGCACTTATCAGTACCTTGCATCCTAAGATACTACCTTTGCGCAACCGAACAGTGTTATTACCCAAGTCCTTATCAGTAAGCTGATATTAGGTGATTAACTTAGCTTATCTGTATGCTTTCAGTTATACTTAACAATATTCACCATTCATACAAATGCGCACAGTAACTAAACAATATAATTGCAAATGATATCACACATGTAATAACACAAGAACAGATACACAAAATTCAGATAAAACTTCTCTTTATTATTCTTCCTCCTCGGTTACAGACTCAACTCTGCCTTGCGCACTCAGTTGCAGGGTTCGCGCACTCAGTTGTGGACTCTACTAGGCCTCTATGCACTCAGCTGCAGAGCCTCTTCCTACTACTACGGCCCAAGATACTTAGACTCTTGCTCTATGCTCACTATCTTATTCTATCTCTCAAATTCCATTGATTCATTTGTTACTTTACAACTTAGAGCCTCGCTCTATTTATACAATCCCATGGTCCATGGAACATGGGTAGGCCGACACTACATTCAAAGCTTAGGGCAAACAGCCCTATGACTCTAACATACAATTCGCGCCCGCAATTCATGGAGCTTTACAATAATATTACTCAAAACTTGGGCTTTGAGCCCCAAAACATGCTGTGGGAGGATTCCATGCCCAACAGGCCCCCAACACAAACATCATGACTCGCCCTCGAGTCACTCTATCGGCGTGGCGATCTTGGCGCGGAGTCCCTCCAACTGGTCCTGAACAGTCTTGATGTCTGCAACACACTTAGCTATTGCTTGCTAAGCCTTATGCATTCTCTCTTCTGAGACCTCTGTTGCCGGCATGCTACCATGTATCTATGCATGCATGCCCTGAATCTACGCGAGCTTTCCTTCAATATCTATCCTGATTGTGAAGGCTTCATCAATACATGGTTGGATGTGCGCTTTGAGGACTACTTCCTTATGGCATGTCGTGTCCACTTTCTCCTTTAATTCCTTGGCTTACTACATCCTCACAATCCGCTCAGTAAGGACTACTGTCTGCATAGTCCCTCTGATGTTTTCATACTGTTGCTGGAGTTCACGTGCCTCTGTCTCCATCCACTAGATGTTGGGGTCCTACTGCAACATTGTGAGGACCTCAAGCACCTATTCCAAAATGTTGGTACAGTCACGCACTACACCTCCATTCTCTTCCAACCTTGCTGCAATAGTGCTAGCGCATTATTCTTTGATTTCTGGGGGAGTGGAAGGCTGCACCTTTAACCACAGCTCAGTAATTTGGAGATTCAACTCCAGCTACACCCTTGTCGTCTCTTCTCTCATGTCACGGACTCCACTTGCCAAACTGTGAATCTGCACTTCTACCGATAGATCTGCCGCAATATCAAGCTCTGGGACGTGTCGGCAAGCGTCATCTACTGTGTGCACCAAATGTTGATTCTGCGACACCAACTCATCACGCTGCAAGCTAAGCTGTTCTATGTTAATTTTTTTCTGATTGGGAACCTAGATCGTACGGCTCTTCCTGGCTCGTATCTCTACCATTATCCCATCTTGTAATTGATATAGCGTTTCCCGGGAGAAGGCAAAAAGGTTAAGGCCATGGTCTTTCATCATGCCCAGCAACATCTGATCCATCGCATTTGATGATACTAATGCTCCCTTTGGAAACATAATTGTGTTTGCCATCCTTGCGTGCAACATCTGTTCTGCTGCTGAAGTTCCTGCTGCGATGTGGGTAGAAAAGGTACCTTCTTGAGGGGGCCTCACCTGTAACTCCTGCAGCTATGCCTTGAGGGCCCCCAACACAGTTTAGTGCTCCATTATAAACTCTTGAAGTGCTTCACTGGTGACATAGCGAACTGTCTCATTGATGTCATGGAGATCACCTTCAATTAAGGTGATTAGGTCAATGGCCAGCTTCGAGGCCTTGACCTTCTTCCTTGGGCCTGATCTCTCTACGATGCACAACCATTTGAGCTATGTGGACGTGGTCCCTGGGTCCGCGCTCCCTTCTACTATTTCTGTGTCTTCTACCTCCTGCCCTGAGGACATTGCTTAGCCCTCCTCTACCTGTACCATTACTGCCTCTTCTGTCTGCGCTGCTGCTGCTGCTTCTGTGGCCTTCTTCTGCTCCATGGCTTCCTGTGTTGCTTCGCGTACTGCCCTTAGCTCAACTACCACTTTTTCATTCCACTTTCTCATGACCAGTTGGGTGATGCATAGCTTAGCATCATCCTTCTTTTTCTGTGCGGCCACTTTCTCCAATTCCGCCAAATATGGGGTGCACCACTCGGGAGGCCATGTCTACAATATAGTGAAGATTGCGTCGTCAGTGGATATAAATGGTAGCTTTGTCCACTACTTCACTGGGTCCTTTCGTGCCCTGATATAAATGTTCTGCATATCTACCTTGAAGTCTGCAAAACTCTACAGACTATTGTGCACCATAGGTGATAGGTGCGACCTCTTGTTGATCCACATTTGAATGCTTGCCTCCATGAGTACCTAGAAAATTTTTGTATCGTGAATCCGTTTCGCATCCTT
Source organism: Pinus tabuliformis (assembly GCA_031772625.1). Classification (NCBI taxonomy): domain Eukaryota; kingdom Viridiplantae; phylum Streptophyta; class Pinopsida; order Pinales; family Pinaceae; genus Pinus; species Pinus tabuliformis. The sequence goes on along the minus strand of CM062816.1, from coordinate 978,985,711 downwards.
GGTGGCCTAGAGCGAAGTGTACTTCATGGCCCTTGGTAAGTCTTGGTCAATGTTGGGAAACTGACTATCGTCTGGCAGTTCTCCTGCTACCAGCAAGATGGATAAAAGCAACCACGCATAATGAAAGATCTTACCCTGCTCCTGGGCTTCATGACAGTTGATCAAAAACTCCTCATAGAGGAATTCGTCCCAGTTGAACTGGACCCCCTCTGCGCACTGCTCAGCCAACGCGACCACTGGCACTGGTACCTCATCGGCATGGCATTTTCTCATCACTTTACCGGCCAGGAGTTGAGTTGCTATGCACACCCCCTTGTCCTTGATGCTGGAGATGGCATAGCCCCTCTTCTTTTTCTCCATCTTATATTTTTCCTTCATGGCTTCTACAAGGGCCAAATCGCTACCTTACCCAACTATAGTCGCGGGGTCCTTTCCTTTACAGGGGAGTCGAGAAATACGGTGGATGAGGTCTGCCGTGATGGGAATAGGCTCCTCCAGCCATAGATACCCATCATGCACTAGGCAGAGCAACTGTCTGATGACGAAAATGGTGATGGTTGCGCAGTGGAAATGTGGTATCCATAATAGGTGCAGCAACTTGGCCTTTTCCACAATGCGCAGCCATTTTTGCGGCTCTAATGCTATCACTGCCCCCTCGGTATTCTGCTTCATTAGATTCACTGTCTCTAGGTGTGGGAACTTTTCGCTGTCAGCGAGGTCCCAGTCTTCAAATTTCATGGTGGCCACACGGCCTAGGTGCGTGCCCTCAAATACAATACCATTGGGGAGGAGTGGGGTCTCGAGTGAACCCTTTGTTGCATCCAGATCCTTCAGTACTTTGGCATTCCCTTTCCACAGAGGGACATACGCGGGCAGTTTTGCTACAGAGTGCAGCGATTGGATATCCTCCTCCATGTCTTCTTCTTCTTCTGCGGCGGTGATCAGGGCCTACAATTCTTCTTCTTCCTCATTCATTTCAATTGTGACTGCCTGCCCCTTTTCTTCCATTGATAATTTGTTGTGTCACGGATTCCTCAGGGACATGCGTACTAGACCCATTGCTTGTTTATCCTTCTTCGGCCGCAGCGTCTGCGATGATTTGGGAATTTCTATGACCACCCCAGCACCCTCAGGAACATCCTACACCATGGGGGTCTGCATGGCCTCGCCGACGGTTCCCTCTTCAATTCCCAACCCTTCCTTAGTGGTCGTCATCATCTCTACACTGTATTCTATCTCGCGAACTTAAGGGCTCAATTATTGCTCAGCTCTCGACACTCTGTGCTCTGCTCAACTGCTCAATTCTCAAATGACCAAGTGTTGTTTGCTTGCTAGCCATTTGAATTCAAATTTTATTGTTCCCCCCAATTCTAGGCCATTAATGCTTTCTTGGTGGCAGATTTTCCCAAATCATGCCCATAACTTGCGTCTTAAATTCCTGCCACCCGCTCCATTTGGCCTCAAATCGAACATCCCATCATGAATAGTGACACCAACGGTCACTTCCTAGCCAACCCGCGCGGCAGCGCAGCCCTCCATGCGCGATCGCGAACCCTGTGACATTCTGATTCTACACGCATCTCCCATATCGCGCATCCCCCAGGCATAATATTTTATAGTCCTGCGCTCCCTTTCAACTACCTGGAGTGCTAAGATTGTCCTTCCTACGGCTAGTCAGGTGGGCACACCACTCGTGCGAGGCTTCATCTCGTCCTCCACCATGGTTCACAAAGAATCCCCATCATCCATTGTAGTGATCGGCATCACGCACTCTATTATTTGCACTGTGCTACCCTGGTCACTACGTTTGGTGAGATGTGGTCTCAGCCACGACAGCAGACTAACCAGTTCACAGTGAAAGTTTTCCAATTTTTCAATATGACTGTATGCACCTTGCCCGACCATCCTTGGTTTTTTGACGAGAAATGCTTCCTTTATTTCATTTTCCAGCTTCTTGACCTCTGCATCCATTAAAGCGCTTTTCTCCCTTAGCCGTACTCGGTCTTTTTCAAGTTTGCGAAGTCTAAAGTTTCCCTGTCAGATTTCTTCCTCAAGTCTTATATGTTCTATTTCACGCAAGTGTGTGATTTCTTCATTCTGGTCTTCGCGTACCATCATATCTACAGGTGTTGTTATGCACAGACTCGTCTTCGCATGCTCCACAAGGACTACAGCCCTTGCTTCATACTTCAACTTTGGAAGCGCTTGCGCGGTCAGAGTTTTGCGCATGGTCCTATAAGCCCACACCATTGTTGGTATGCGTAGGTCCCAGTCAGTGCATCTCACATGGTGGACCCTGTTCAGCACTTCGCACACCTTGTCAAAGGCTTCCCCGTGTATGCTTTCTGGCGCGCTAGGTTTTATCATGCTTCATCATTCACGCACTTGTCTTTCCTGCTTATGCTTGTTGTTCCTATTTCCTATCATGATAGTGGTGTGCATTCGTGCAGGTTGCGTACCATATGCCTGTACCCATCTAGAAAGATGAGCGTGCAGGCTGTTTCGTCCATCATACCCGGCTTTCACCTGTATCTGAGGCTTCCCAAATCGTAGATGCATCATCCTTCTGCATTCGCGCCAACTCTCAATACTTTTCTGATGCGTACCCCACCACCTTGCGGGTGTAGCACTCAATGCCCATTTTAGAGCATCAAAACGCTGTTGTTTTGGCACTTGATTTCAAATTCGTTTAGGAATTCATCCACCGCTATCAACCCGTCATACATTGGCAGCTCCTTTACCTCTTTTTTCACGTAACGCAATGATCTTACCATCATGTTGCAATTGAGCATGGTTACCTCGTGTAATCAGTTCTACCATTGTTCTGTTTCCTCATCCGAATCTGATGTGCAAGAGCTTTCGCACTCCCACAAAATTCGGCCATCCGTTGTAGGATTCACCCAATCTTGTTCCTGAGCGATTATCTTGTAGATACAGTCTAGCTCTTCGTCGCTCTCGTCGTTGTGTATTGGCTCTGTGTAGTGCACTCCCTCCACAGGGTCTAAAGTCACCACTATGCGTAGTGACTTTTTCTCAAAAATCATTTTGCGCTTCTTTATATTTATCACTCCATTCATATCAGTGGCCCAATCTATTCCCAGTAGTGTGAGATAGGGATTGCTATCATCGACAATCTCTATCACCTCAAAATCTGGAAGCGCGCTCGCACCTTCGATGTCTACTATTATCCCCTACAATCTTACCATCGGTAGGATCTTTTGCTGGTTCACCATCCGTAATTGAATAGGGGACCATTGCAACGCGGGCCTACCCATGCACTCCCATATCTGCTTTGGCAGCACATTCACGTGTGATCCTAGATATAGAATTACTTGATCCATTTCATACTCCCCTATTTGTGCAGTCGATCTCATTTCCCTTCTTGTTCGCGATGTGTGCTTTCCGAGCTTCCAGACTACGTGTGGTTCTCCTAACCCAGCGCACCTAGTGATAAGTTCCTGCAGCCCTTTCACAGCCTTGCTGTCGCGCAGCAGTTTCATACATGTCTCCAGAAAGGTAGTGAGCATTGAAGGATCCATCTCCGACTCTAGTTGATCCTTACTACCTAAAGTGGAGGCCTCCGTGAAGCTCTTATTAGCTTCCATGAATGTCTCCTTTGCGCACTCCAAATCAAATTCAGGTTCCTTTGTAGGAGCCTTGCGAACCCACGCACTTTCTTTAGGCTGCTTACCTTTGTCATCTCCTGTCGTGATACCACTTCTAAGCACTATGTTTACATTTGGGTCCTCTTCGTGCAACTCAGACCTCATAATTTGCAAATTCTGAGTTGGGGGAGGCTGGAGTATCCCTTTATCGCGCAGCCTCGCTATCATTGTAGGGAAGTCCTTTGTATCATGATCAAATTGAGTACAATATAAACATGATGCTTTCATCGGATTTGTACAGTCGCGGGCATAATGCCCTAGTCCTCTGCAATTGTAACAAATCAGCTGTCTGCGACCCCTTCCTAGTCCCATTCCACCTTGACCTCGTCTGCGCCCCTGAAATCCAGCACGCACGATTCCCACATTTGGGTCAAGGGCTTGTGTTTCGGCCTACACTTTGTAAGCAGGAGTTTGATCCATCATTAGTTCATAACTTCTACAGGTGCACTCATCATGGCCTACTGACCTGCAGAAATTACAAAACAATTGCTGGGACGTTTGCATATACTTCTATAATAGATGACAATTATCCATAGCATGTTTTCCTCCTATCTAACAAATCACGCACCATAATGCATGCACCGTGCTTGATCCTTCTTGTGCCTCTGGTCATTTTGGCATCGTCCCTCCTCCCGCTAAGTAATTCACAAAGACTGGACAATGGTCCTTGTCATGCCCCTGGCCTTTACATTTTATGCACCATACCTCCTAGCGTGCCTCTGGCCGAGTTGTCCTGTCTTGTTTCAAAATCTGCATTTCCAGACACAAATTTTGCAGTTGCACGTGGATTTTTTGGACTCCTAGACCAAGATCTTGTATTTGGGTCTCGTGCAGTCTCATTGCAATCTCCAAAGCTTCGGCATGCGTGCATAACTTTTGTTGTGATAGTGCCATCCTTAGATGCGGTGTTAGTGACACTACAAACCATGTGCGAGTTGCCCATTTGTCAAGGTCATGTTGGCTTCGCGAATCATACTCTTTAGTCTCTGATCCAGATCCCATCGGGTCTCACCTAGAAGCATCACGATCTCCTTAAACCCAATAATCGATTGTGTCTCCAACTTTGGCCTGCTAAATTCCCTATTCAGCGTGGCCTAGATATCTGTGATCCCCACGTTTGGATGGTCATTAGAATGCTTAATGTACCATGTCAGTGCGTGATCCTGCAACATGCTCACCAACATTACCTTATCTATATTGTCATCCACGAATCCTTGTGCTTCCCATACGACCCTTACCACGAACCAAAATTGGTCTAGATCTTCGTTCCCTACTCCCCTAAATACTGGCAATTTTATCGCGCTCACCATATTGAACTGTGGTGGTGGCGGAGGTGGTGTGGGCGGAGATGGAGGTGAATATGGTGAGACTGGTGGTGGTGTAGGTGGAGGTGGTAGGCGTGGAATTCGCTGCCTTATCAGACTGACCGTGCTTCTCGGAGAAACTTTCGCGAGCTCTTCCTCACTTTCCCACCGAGGCAAAATCAAGGGGCTATTTTCTATCCCTGCACTACCTTCTTTTCTGTAGATCCTCCCATTTCGCATAGCCCCAAACATCAATTTATTCGCATAACCCGCTTTTCACACAATAACATCTTAATCCAAGTGTTTAAAGATTTAATGTACTTACCTCACGGTCCTTTGAGGAAGCATCGTTCCGCCTCGCTGTAGCTGACTGTCGTGTCTACTATGAACTCAGTGATAAACCCCCCTATAATTCAATCAAGCCAATGGTCCACAACGCGCGTGATCTTATCTTCCAATGCTTCTAGTCTGTGCACTAATTCTGGAGTCCACACAATCAGTTTGTCGAGCCTACACCTTCCCTGACTCTCTGCTAATTTTGCGATGCACTCATACAACTCAAAGCGAAAGGATGCAAAGAAAATTTCGTGGATTTCCATATATAAGTAGCGCTCCAACCACTATTCCTCTGATACTCGCAGATTCCTATTTTCCTGGGCCGTGAACTCATGAATCTTTCTGTCTAACCACCCTTCAATTTCCTTCTTTGTTGGATTCCAGTGACATGACATTAGACATCCCTTATGCAGATCCTGGTCCCAGCAACGGAACCATTTCTTGGCTTGTTGGGGCCTGACCCAGGTTCGGAGGTGATTTAACCAAACAAATCCCGGTACTGCTGGCCCTTTCGGCAATATTCCGTAGAGTACAAACTGAGGTCTCACCCGAAGTAGTATGGGAGGGTGCTAGAACTAGGTTTTTGCATCCTGGGGATGTCTGATGGGTTCCAAGTGGTTCGCGGTTTGATCATGCGTGCACGTCACTATGCGCACTTATCAGTACCTCGCAGCCTGAGATACTGCCTTCATGTAGCCCTACTTGGGGGCCAAACAATGTTATTACCCAAGTCCTTATCAGTAACCCGATATTAGTTGATTAACTTAGTTTATCTGTATGCTTTCAGTTATACTTAACAATATTCACCATTCATACAAATGCGCATAGTAACTAAACAGTATAATTGCAAATGATATCACACATGTAATAACACAAGAACAGATACACGAAATTCAGATAAAATTTCTCTTTATTATTCTTCCTTGGTTACAGACTCAACTCCACCCTGCGCACTTAGCTGCAGGGGTCCGCACACTCAGCTGCGGCCTCTACTAGGCCTCTGCGCACTCAGCTGCAAAGCCTCTTCCTACTGCTATGACCCAAGATACTTAGACTCTTGCTCTATGCTCACTATCTTATTCTATCTCTCAGATTCCATTGATTCATTCGTTACTTTAAAATTAGAGCCTCGCTCTATTTATACAATCCCATGGTCTGTAGACCATGGGTAGGCCGACACTACATTCAAAACTTACGGCGAATAACCCTGCCCAACACACTGGTATTGATGTGGGGAGTTCAGATTGGAACTTTGTACAAGCTGCAAGGTAGAACTGTTGTTGATGGGTGCAACATTTTTGTGGTTCCTCAAAGTGGAGCAGAAAATCTAGTGGTCTCTGGAGAGAAGACCATCTTGTGGCATCAAAGGTTTGGACATATTGGAGAGAAGGGCCTTAGAATACTTCATGGTAAAGGTATGGTAGAAGGTATGAGTAATAACTCTCTGGATTTTGATTTCTGTGAAAATTGTGTATATGGGAAGCAGAATCGGGTGAGTTTCCCCTCTGGTAGTAAGAGGGCGAAACATATATTAGAGCTTGTGCACAGTGATGTTTTTGGACCTGTGAAGGTTCCATCACTAGGTAAGTTTGTATACTATGTATCATTTATAGATGAATTCTCAAGGAATACATGGATATATTTCCTTAAAAAGAAATATGAAGTCTTTGATAGGTTTAAAGAATTTAAGGCTCTGGTGGAAAACCAGATAGAGAAGAAGCTAAAGGTACTGAGGACAAATAATGGTGGAGAGTTTTGCAAGAAGGAATTTGAAGAATTCTGTAAGAAGTGTGGTATAGCATGATAGAAGACTACTCCATACACACCTGAGAAAAATGGAGTTGCAGAAAGAATGAAAAAGACGTTGATGGGAAGGGCAAGAAGCATGCTCAGTGGTGTTGGGTTAGGACAAGAATTATGGGGCAAAGGCGATGGAGACTGCATGTTACCTCGTCAACATATCACCTTCATCAGCGTTGGAGGATAAGACTCCACAAGAGGTATGGATTGGTAAGAAACCCTCTCTTTCACATCTGAGGGTATTTGGATGTGATGCATATGTACATGTTCCAAAGGATAAAAGAACAAAGTTGGATAGTAAATCTGAAAAGTGCATCTTTATTGGGTATAAGGATGGTTTAAAGGGTTATAAACTTTGGAACCCAGTAATAAGGAAGGTTGTGTACTACAAAGATGTGGTGTTTAGAGAGGTGAAAGATGTTATTAAACATGAAGTCCAACCAAAAGAACCTGAGAAGATGGAGTTTGACCTTAAGGAGGAAGAATCAAACTCTACAACAGAAGAGTAATTAGAAGATGAAGAGCCACAAACTCTGGTTGTGAGAAGATTAGTTCAAGAAAGAAGGCAACCATAAAGCTATAGTCCATCTACTTTCTATTCAAATTTTTCTTTATCTATTACTGATGATGATCCCAGAATTGTGAACGAAGCAGTAGATTCAGAGGATGGAAAACTCTAGAAAGAGGCCATGGTTGATGAAATGGTATCTTTGCACAAAAATGAGGCTTGGGATCTGGTGGAGTTGCCAGATGGAAGGAAACCCATTGGGAGAAAATGGGTGTTCAAGAAGAAGACAAATGTAGAAGGAAAGGTGGAGAAATACAAAGCTCGGTTGGTAGCAAAAGGTTATCCCCAGATGCCAGGAATTGATTTTGGTGATATTTTTTCTCTTGTTGCCAAGGTATCTTCTATTAGATTACTTTTATATGTTCCTGCTACTTTTGATTTTGAGGTAGAACAGATGGATATGAAGACAACATTTTTTCACGGGGATCTGGAAGAAGAGACCTACATGAATAAACCTGGAGGTTTTGCGGTGCAGGGTAAGAAAGAACTAGTATGCAAGTTAAAGAAGTCTTTGCATGAGTTAAAACAGTCACCAAGGATGTGGTATCAGAAATTTGATACATTTATACATGGACTTGGCTTCACCAGAAGCAAGGCAGATCGCTGTGTGTATTTTAAATTAATTGGTGACCATGTTATTTATCTGGTCTTTTATGTGGATGATATGTTGCTGGTTGGAAATGACAAAGAAATTATCCAGGATTTGAAGATCCAATTGTCCTCCAAATTCGACATGAAAGATCTTAGTGCTACAAACTATATTTTGGGCATGGAAATTAAAAGAGATCGGGCAAAGAGGAAGCTCTAGTTAAACCAGAGGAAGTATGTGGAGACAATATTGCAGAGGTTTAATATACATGATAGTAAACTGGTGAAGGTTCCTATTCCTATAGGTGTAAAGTTATCTGTTGAATAGTGTCCCAAGGCACAAGAAGAGGAAGAGGACATGTCCTGTGTTCCATATGCAAGTGCATTCAGTAGCTTGATGTATGCAATGGTCTGTACTAGACCAGACATTGCACATGCAATGGGAGTATTGAGCAGGTTTATGTCAAAACTAGGGAAGGATCATTGGACAATAGTGAAGTGGGCTTTTAGGTATTTGCGTGGCACTAGTGATTATGGTTTGTGCTACCAAGTAAGACTAGGATTGGACAGAGTTTTGGATATTCGTGGCTTTGTTGATGCAGACTGGGCTAGAGATCTGGATTAGAGAAGATATACAAGTGGGTATGTGTTTAACCTATTTGGAGGTGCAGTCAGTTGGATGAGTAAGAAAGAATATGTAGTGGCACTATCAACTACGGAGGCAAAATACATGGTAGCCAATCATGCAGGAAAGGAATCAGTTTGGTTGCAGAGATTGTGTTAAAGTATGGGGTTAGTACAAGGAGATATAAGGATAGACTGTGATAGCCAAAGTGCAATTTTATTGGCAAAGAACCCTTCTTACCATTCAAAGACAAAGCAAATTGATGTACAGTATCACTTTGTGAGGGATATGATAGAAGACAAAAAGGTGTTGTTGGTAAAGGTGGACACTTTGAAGAATATTGAAGATGCATTGACAAAATTTGTGGGCTCTGAGAAGTTCTCTTGGTGTAGAGAAACAATGGGTTTTGCATGGCTCGATAAATGACTAAGCTCTCCTGTGGCCCCCTGTGGAAAGAAAACAAGTGGGAGAATGTTGTGTTATATTCTTTCCACGACTAGCCCAACTATTTAATCGGGGGGTTAGAGGGGGGCCAAAGCCCCCCCTTCGTTGCATCGATTGCGCAGCGGGGGGGTCACAGGGGGTTTGAGGTGGGTGGGTAGCCCCCCTCTATGGGGTCTATGGCAGTGCCCTGGGAAAAAAAAAATTTGACCCTATATTAGGTTGGGCAGACCTACCTATGGTTTTGTGCATGGTTTTTGCACATGGTTTTGGGCGCGATGGTTTTTGGTCCATAGTATTGGATGCTTCGACATGTATATATATGTATTGTAACATTGAAAGGAATATAATGAAAACTCGAGTTGGTAGTCCCAGTTTTGGGATCCAGGGGAAAATCTCTATGTATATGTGTTTTATGTGTTATTCTCTCTCATTGTTTATTTTCTATTCTTAGAATTCGTATGTAGGTAATTTTTGTACGGGGTTAAAACCTATAGCTACAAATCATTGGAGTTGTGCATATATATAAAATATTCTCCTTGTCAACCTCCATTAGATCACTTTGGCTCTACCTCTCCATGTACCTCTCTCCACATTTGGTAACAATTTCCTCTATTTGGATCTATTTCATCTCTATTTCTTTTCACAAAGGTCGATTCAATTGTGGGCTCATTGGATTTTGGGTTCATATTTATTTTCTAGTTATTATAGCCATGCATCATTTTTTATGCCTATTAATTTTTTGTTGAATCTCACCTTCTATCAATGCATACTCTACACTTGTGTCCTCTTTTATTTATTTTTTATTTTATGTATTTCCATCTCAACCTTAGATTTTCTCCTTCTTTGTCTTATCTTGACCTTCATATATGCTTTCCCTTGCCGCTTTAGACAAGACTTCAACCATTCTACCCTATTAGGCTACCCAAATCACTCACCTATAGTATTTTTAGTTTCTCCTTCTAGGATGTACCCATCTCACTTTAGCTCTTATTCCACCATGTCATCCCCCCATGCCTCCTATGATTCTTGTATTTTGTTCCCCTATCCTTCTACCTTTACCTTTCTCTTTCATGAAGAAATTCCCTGTGAAACACCATCAACTTGAAAAAAAGGGGGTAGGTAGGGGCTCTTCTCTATCTCTCCCTAGATGGATCACCACATTTCCTCCATCTCCCAACTCCATGCTCAAGCCCAAGCTCCTGACTCCTCTACTTGATACGAGGAAATTATTCTAGAACTAGTTTGGTAAAAAATTGAATGAGTGGAAGTCAAAGTGCGCCATGACCAATGCTTTATTTTAGACCCCCATGTTGATGTTTCCACTTATGAGTGGATCCTTGTTACAAGGACCTCCAGTCGATCATACTTTTCTTGGAAAATTTAAGTGGTTAATATCTACTGGCATACAAAAATTCTCATGGGGTGATTACTCACTAATTTAGTAGACACTCAATAAGAAAATGAAATCATACTGGAATATTTAGAGGAAAAAATCAACCATATTGATCACAAATTGACTATTATGGCTAGAATATCAGCTAACATCTCCTTTATAGTGAGTAGCAGCCGCAAATGCTTATAGGTTCTGACCACTAGCTGATTATGACTTACTAGGTTTTTGTTTACATCCCTAGTAGTCATTTTTGTTTAGCAATGTTGCAACATGTAAATTTATGGCACAACTAGTTGTTACGGGAATAATACACCCGAGGGTATGGGTTGAGCACCCCAGCAGAGTGAAAGGCATACACCAACAAGAAGCAAACAAACAAGCAGTCTTAATACTTAAACTACTAAAGTAGGAAGAGGATATATTACCTAAAGGTCCTACATTTGAGGTCGTTCCCATAGGGTTCAAACCCTCTGCTTCCTCCAATGCCTCAAAACCTGCAAATCATTCAAGAAAAGCACATATACTAGCAGTAGTTCAAAGCATGTTCATGATATAGATGTTAGATCATATAAGCATATAAGTATAAAACATGAAATCATACATAAGTTAGATTAAAACATGAATTAAAGCATTAAGATCATAACATCAGGAACAAGACATAGCTTCTTTATTGATGACTACAAAATAATGTGGAAGAATCCAACCTAATTCATCCACTGCTCCAAGTGAAACCTTCCTCCAGATCTGTCCAGCCCAAGCTTCAACAATCCTCTTTCAAATGCATACACATGGATGCCATATAAAGGAGATGGACATCACAATGAGAAAATAGGGGTTTCCTATAGTTGGGAGTGCAGGAGGAACAGGGATAAATCAGACTTGATCAGGGACAATTGGATATAATGTCAATATCCTATATTTCTCTCCCCTTAGGCCTTCCCCATGAAGTGTATTTATATCACCCCAAAACATTTTTTTTTCAGTTGGGATGCAGTTAGGCCACAGGATTTTGTAGGTAGGATTCTGGTGTAACCCATAAACCCCGGCCAAAAAATAGGGATTTTTTTTTCGTATTTTAAATCATATATGCGGGTTGGGTATAACTGAACCCGTGTGTTCACGTGTTTTTTGAAGGGAAGAGTCACGTATGGAATTTAAAATAATGTTTTTTAATAATTGGACCAAGTCTGAAGGGAAAGGGTTGCCCAAGGCCATGACTCAGAGCATCAAGTATATAAAGGTGGTAAATGATGCTATAATAGATTCCCCCTAATATATGAGGTCAGAAGGGGTACATGATGGCTGAAATGTATTAAGTGTATAGAAAGAATCATGTGAGGACTTGGGAGGAGATCACCAGATTCCAGCCTGCCAAACCAGTGGAAGAGATCAGAAAGAAAGCTCATGTCTGAGGTGGGATACCCATGCTCAGAGATAGTAAATCATGTCCACATATCAAGTGTAGAGTGGATCCAATATGTATACAAGTACAAAGGAAACTGAGAAATACATAGTGGATCATCTGATCATAGCCACAAAAGTACATATCAAGGCCATGTCACAATATCATATATAGAAGAACTTATCAATGATGATGAATTAGATATCTAATCACTGAAGTCAGATAAATGATCCTCAAAAGTACCAAGTCAAAAACTGGAATAATCGTACTACATGCAACTTGGGTGCTAACATATAGGATGTTGTTGTAATGAACTGCAATAGATAAAGTGGATGGTGTCACTAGCAGCAAACTAAAGGGACTAACAAGTGGACCAAAAAATGTTGATGCAACTCGAGGTCTTCACCGACCACCATGATAAATTTCTACACTATGGGAATAAATGAGCTGAAGTCGACCATGTGAGAAATCATTTGATTACTGGTCATTGATGTATACCGTTAACAAACGTGAGACAACTCATTGATAATGATGATGAGAGTCAAGGTACCCCAGTACAATCTAACAAGTGTGAATAAATGAGTTGAAGTCGAACACTTGAGAGAATCAATCAATCAGGAGACATTAATGTATTCTCACTGTCTATAGCAAAGGAGTCTCCCACTAATAATTGCAAACTCTAAGGTACTGAAAAAAGACTCTAGATCTTATTCCTAGAGAAATGAGTTGGAGTCGATGGGAAAAGATCTGCATTAAGGCATTAAGACATCCTACATCAATCCAACCCGAGTGTAACCCACATGCCAAAAATGTGGAAGGAGTCGGATAAAGAAAGATGAAGTAACCATATCGAAGCACATTTTTGGCATAAAAAAGATATGGCTAGCACACAACAGAAACACTCTGAACCAACCAATAATGAAAGCTGACACAGAGGCAAGGAATCCACCAATAGGGTCAAATGGAAACGAAGGTACTGCATGAATCCCAATGTGCGATGATGTAAGCTGATGTTGAACACAAGGGAAACCACTCAGTCAAAGACCCATGATACTAATCGATGCTAAGCACAAGGTCACCTATCAATGATGGAAATAGGGAGCCTAGGGTGCAGATCTAGGCATCCTCTTAGAGCAATGTGTTGAAGTTGATAAGAGCAGATCCGTCAACAAGAAGTAAATGGGGACCTTCTTAAATAGCACTAGAAAAGGACTAAATAACTGATGTGATATTGAACATAACTCTGACAGACCAGGTATGGCCAACTGAATATGAATTAAGAGACACTACAGAAAGGCCGACTGAATATGATTCAAGAGGCACCGCAAAAAAGCCGACTCAGGTTTAATTCCCTTGAACAAAAGCACGACTCAAATGTGACTGCATGGCAGCATATAATAACTTTGTATAAGTTTGTCATACAGGAGGCATAAACAAACTCTCCATATGATTGGAAGAGACAACTAACCAGAGGAGTACTAACTCAATAACAAGGTTATGTCTCTCCAAAGTCAAACTAAAGCCCATCCCGATGGAGGAAAGACTCGTTTTGAGTGCTTTGTTCAAGGGCGACACAATTGACTCTTGTTGCCATCAATTATGGAAGTAAATTCTTGTTCCTACTCTTTTTGGAATATCTATCTATATATATATCTTTTTCATATTTGGAAAGCCTAAAAAAGAATAAAAGAATGCCTATGGTACAGTGGAAAGAACGAGTGTCTAGATATAGATGCGCTAGTTCCTAGGAGGGGAACATTCCTATGCTCAATGCAAGGTGACGGAATTGGTCAATGAAACTCAAAGGAATGTTCTTTCCACGGTTAAAAGGTGTCAATTTGCAGAGGCTAATTTATTACAAGGTTGATTTTGCAGAAAGACATGGTCAAAAAGTGGCTTATACACAAGTCCAAGTGAAGCTAGCTTAAGGCCAAAATGTACAAATAATCAACATGCAATGCAATAGTACAACTCAACATATGTGAGCCTCTAGGGTATAAAGCTAGAAAGTGAAGAAGAAGGAGAATGAAGCTTCATCACAAAAAGTCATGGCGGGACTAAAGAGGACTATTAAGCCTACTCAATATTTATAGCATGGGAAACATATGTCAACAAGGATCTAACTAGGAAGCCCATGTAAAGGAAGGCTCTACCATCATGTCATGATTTTATAAGTCAGTGAGTGAAAATGGTTTTAAGAATCATAACACAATGGGGTCGACCCTATGGCAACATATCGCAATATGGAGGCTAGAATGCATAATGCAATGGAAAAGTGATCTTCCCTAACCTATATGCCAGTGACAAAAATGATACCTGCCATGACAGGTCAGCAGTCATGGAATCGAAGCAGTAGAAAAAATATTAAAGTCTTCAATTTAACTTGAAAGACAACCTATCCCAACACTCAAAGCCAAAAGGTAACAAAGTTTATAAAATTTAAAAATAAAACATAAACTTTGTAAAAAGAGTTTTTAAAAGTTTTTGAAATTACAAGTTATAAATAGACCTTTTGACTCAAAAAACCTCATTTGTGTTTTGAACAATTGAGAGAAAGAACTCTGGAGCAAAGACCAACAACCAAAATCCACCCTATTTCTTGGCCCGAACAGTTACCAAATGTCTAGGTAATCATCAAATTCGATCTTTCAATGAATTTATGCACATTTCAAGAAATTTTTCAAGAATTTTACATGGGAGTCTTGTTTTTAGATTTTTACTTTGTGCGTACGCGGGTTGGGCATATCCAATTCACGTATGAGTAAGACCTATACGCGACTGTGTTTGAAGCGAACCTGCGTGTGCGCTGTAAAAAAATTTAAATTATGAATTTTAATGGATAAAAATGCTTGAATTGTAGGATGACTATCACATGGAAGGAAACAAAGCACAATACAGTAGACAATGAAGTAATGAATGACCCATTGGCATTGGATGCATTGAGAGGGTGTGGATTATTGAAAATTTTCAAAATGCGTAATATGAAAACCAACACATGGTTGTTGGAGATGCTTGTGAATTATTAGGATCTAGAAGAGGATGCTTTTATGATTGATCAAATGCCATTTCTAATTGAAGTAGAAGATATCTGCTTCATCACTGGACTTTCTCGTAGAGGAGAGCCAGTTAACTTGCAAGGGAAGGCCCGAGGAAGCCTTGGCATAGATGATTATATTCACATATATTGCCCCAAGAACAATGAGAAGGTAGGGACACAGATCCCAATAAAGAATGTGGAGAGTCTTCCCCTCAGAATTCTCCTTTTTACCATTGTGAGGGTAGAAAGTTCAACTTCATTGCACCAAGTATCACATGTTAATGTGAGCCTAGCAGTTGATTGCTAACCACAGTCTTTGATTGGTGTACAACCCTCCTAATCAATCAGAAAAATCAACTCACTTCTATAAAAAAGAGTAATACCAAACATTTTAGGTATGGTACCATCATTTGCACTTTATTTTTTGAGAGGCTACTAGGGCTTCGACCCAAAGTTTTCTCTACCATCAGCAGCCCAAGAGATCAATGGATAGGTAGATGGGCTAACTTGATGAAGAGACTAGGAGGTGGCGAGGTCCCTAGAACAACATTTGATGACGAGTTTTTCCTTTGGTGGGAACAACGAATCATTGCCATAAAGGACTACCCCTATGTAGGCATGGACTTCAAAGAAGATCCAAATCTAGTGCTTCCACCTGACGCTGCATGGGGTGCCATTGTTAAAATTATTTTTAAGTTTTTAAAGTTATTTTATTTTTTGGATTTCAAAAATTATGAATTGAAATTCTTTTTTATGAGACAAAAATTCTTACAAAACTATTTGATCATGATACAGATGTGGGACCAGTAAGACCTGAGGGTCCGCCTAGGCAGAGGCGTCGTGGAAAAGACGCGGAGAGTGCTGCAACTGAGACTAAGAAACTCCTCCATATCATATAGAGGAACTTGGAGAGGTTCACTCACTAGGTATCTATGGCAGTGATAGATGATCTACCAGAGGCTATGCAAAGACGCATGGTAGGAGCATCATGAGATTGGGTGCGGCTCTTCCGACGGGTGGCTACTGCCATCGTCTTCTTCCGAGATGCACATCCAAGGCTGGACCCATAGATATAGATTATAGATGTCCAGATTTTTTATAGGCATGATTCGCCTTAAACCCTAATTTTTTAGGACATTTTGTCCCGATTTTGTATAATATTTTGAACATAAAACTTCTATCTATATACAAACGGTTTCATGATGTGATGATCATATATACAGATGATGTTTGATTATTTTTTATTTTTAATGTGATGAATGATTAATATGCCAATCTAATGCTTGATTAGCTATGGAATCAACAAATGAGTTTTCTGATCGTGGAATATGAATAAATGTGATAAAATTAAATGATCTTTGTAATAAATGCACTCTCAGAAATTGACGATATAAATAAGGATCTCTCACGCGATAGATGTTGTTTAACTGAGAAACCACCAGTTGTGAATCCAAGTATACTACTAACAAATCAATACCAAGAGATATTGCTTCAGATAGTAAGTTAACCACAGTAGTATATTCAACAACATTATTTGAAGCAAGGTCGATACATATGCCTCTTAAAACCAACAACTGACCAGATGGATAGTAAATCACCCAAGCCGTGGAAGCCAAATTTCGGGTATGTCAACTAGCACCATCGACGAACCCTAGATATACTAAATCATCCATCGATACCTGCCAAAGCAGATCAAAAATATCGATATCACTATGAAACCTATAGACAGATATGCAAAAATATATACAATATCTACAACCAAGAAAATTCTAGGTAGAAGCCTAGGCATAATACTTTTTAAGATAGAGCCCATTTATGGGCTCTGACAACTCATTTCCGTCAAAATCAACCAATTCGTAAGCTCCCTTTTTAAAGACCTTTTTAACGATAAAAGGACCGTACCACATGGGTTTAAAATTACATGCCCCAAAGGCATCTTTTTCTTGGTCATAGACCAGGACAAGGTCACCTTCAGAGAAAACCCTAGGACACACAACCTTATCATATTGGACTTTCACTCTATTTTTATGAGCTTCGTTAATTGTGGTAACATCTCGACACTTCTCATCAATATGTTTCAAATGAAAGAGGCATTCTTCAATACTAGTGTCTGGAACAAGTTCTACAACTAATTTAAGAGAAGGAATTTCACATTCCACAGGGAAGATTGATTCCAAACCATAAACTACTTGAAAAGGAGTGAAACCTGTAGCGGTCTTAACCGAAATACAGTATGCCCAAAGTGCAGGAAATAACATGATATGCCAATTGGATTGAACCTTATTAATTTTCCTTTGCAGGATAACTTTCAGGGATTTATTCACGACTTCTACCTTACCATTGACCTGAGGATAATAAGGAGACAAATGCTCCTGTCGCAAACCCAACTTGAGAGCCAATTCAACCATCATCTTGTTCTGGAAATGACTGCCATGGTTAGTGACAATCTCCTTTGGAATACTGAAGCGATAAATGACTTGGTTGAAAAGAAACAGAGCTTCTATTTCACCATCATTCACAAAAGTGGGCATAGCTTCAGCCCACTTAGTAAAGTAATCGATTGCTACAATAATATACTTATGACACTTTGTCGAAGGTAGGTGACAAGTTGTAAAATCAATGCCCCGTTTTGTGAATGGACTGACGATAATAATAGGAAAGAGCAGAGCTGGATGAGCACAATTTTCTGAGTATAAACTTGACAAGGATGGCATTTTTTGACCGCTTCAACACAATCTTTGAAAATCGAAGGCCAAAAATACCCTGCACGCAATATTTTTTGGGTTGTAGCAAGCCTAGATAGATGACCACAACAAGCTCCACTGTGGCAATCATTCAACACTGAATCAACTTCTTCTAAGGTTAAGCAACGTCTAAGGATTTAATTAATCCCATCATGATATAAAGTGTCATTGATAATAACATAACTTTTGGCTAAGTGACGCAATTTTCTTCACTCATCCTTTGAAAAGGAAAGGGGAAACTTCGAAGTCCGAAGATCTATTATAATATCTCCACACCAAGGATCTTGTGAAGGAATAAGGAAAATATGTTCATCATGGAATGATTCCTCATAAACTATTTCTTCTTCACAAGGAAACTCTGAGATTAATTTCGCAAATACTAACGAATTCTTAGATTTTGCTGAAAAGAACTTGAGATTGAAATCTTGTAAAATAATAATCCATCTATTATATTTCCCCCCAATCACTCGTCCACTGAGAACAAACTGAAATGGGTTGACAGTCGCCAAGTCAAAAGTTTTTCTAAGCAAAATATAGTGTCTAAGTCGTTGGACAACATGAACCGCTGCCAAAGCTAATTTCTCTACAGGATAATATCGTAATCAGGACCTACCAAGCCTTGGATTAGATAATAAATCGCATGCCCATGAAGAGCATGGTCTTTCTGAACCAGAACCATATCGATGGTTAATTCCGCTGCAACAAGATATAAGAGGAAATCCCACTATAATCGGGTGGACTCAGTAAAGGAGCAGAGGTCAATGCTTTTTTCAAAGCATCAAACGAACACTGAGCAAAATCGTCCCATAGAAATGGAACTCCTTTCTTTAGCAATCGCATAAATCCCTTTGTAATCTTAGTGTAATTGAGGATAAATCTCCTCCATAAATTGTATTTTCCTTGGAGACTTTGAATTTGATTGATGGTAGACAAGGGAGGAAATGGAAGTATTGACTCAACATTAAAAGGATCTAGACGAATCCCTTCAGTAGATACTATGAATCCCAATAATTGACCAGATGTGACAGCGAAAATGCATTTATTTGGATTCAACTGGATTTTATAAAAATGAGATGGCTAAAAAACTAATCGAATATGATGAGGATGATCAACTCTCTTTCGCAAAACGAGTGGCTAGGTCATCCAGATAAGCCTTAATGATATGTTTGATATCGTGGAAAGCATAGGACATGGCCCACTGAAGAGTAGATTCGGCATTTTTAAGGCCAAAAGGCATCTTTTTGTATGCAAAAGTACCCCATGGGGCAAACAAAAGTTGTCTTATACTGATATTCAGGATGGATGGTAATTTGATTATAACCCAAGAAACCGTCCATGAAGGAGAAAATCTCATTCCCTGCACATTCATCGATAATCTGATCAATAAACGGTGTGGGGAAATTATCTTTAGGACAAGCCTTATTTAAATCCCTAAAGTATATGCATACGTGGATCGTTCCTTATTTTTATCAACTAGGACTGGATTCGAGACCCACTTAGTCAACGGAACAGGGTATTTGAAACCTGCCTTAAGCAGCTTCTCAACCTTGGCTTGGATAGCTACTGCTTTCCTAGGGTTTACCAGATGAAGCTTTTGTTGTATAGGCTTCACATTCACGTAAGTCTTGATATCATGTTGGAATATTGATGGATCAATTCGAGGCATTTCCAAATAAGACCAAGAAAACACATCTGGGAATTCTTTAAAAAGATCGATATAGATTTGAATTTCTTCGGGGGAGCATTCGGCTCCAATGAAAACATTATCGATTATATTGGGATTCTTGGAGATGTTCATCGGAATAGTTTTCGAAATGATAGACATGTTACCTTCAATGAAAACCTGTGCTGGAGCCAAAGGGTTTAAAATTGTGTGAACATCACCAGTCGACGAAGGACTAGATAAACTTGATTCCACTTCATGCAAGTCTAGGAGAAAATATGATCGATGATGCAAATCCTCCCACGATCTGTCTATACACATAATTTCTTCTAGGATTGCTTCCTCATATGGTAACATAGTATCAAGGTAGTCCTTAGAAGAACTAGAGTCAAGAGTCCGAGCTCGAGCCACATCTCCATCCAAATCCTTTGGTGAAAGAGGAGTAGGATCGAAATCTACAGTGTTAACTATAAATTGATAAGCAATTTCAGTTGCAGACATAGGATATGCCATTCCACCAAATTTCCCTGCTTCTAATGTGGTGGTATAAGAGGGTAAGGTCCAAGGATCCGAAAATTAATGAATTATGAAGAACTCTCTTTGAGAAGGGGCCTTGGACGATGAAATAACATTTATTTGAGCAATAGAAGAAGGAAGATCAAAAGTACCCATCAATGAGGAATACATTCTGACTCCTAAATTCTCAACAGGTTGCTTGGGATTATTCACCAAGGGAACAAAAGAATCAGAGGATGCATTGGATTCTTTCGAAGTTTGATAAACAGTAACAATTATCTCTTCACGGGGAAAGCATAGGATGCGAAATAATGATGATACAATGTCATCCATTTCATAAATCCAATTTTGTCCCAATAGAACATTATAATCCAAATTTGCATCGACTATTTCCAACTCAATATTAACCGCCTTTCCCCCAACTCATCATATATACATTTGATGGATTTTCCCCTTCTTGGTTGCCCCCTGTGGGGTTTCCCATATTAGCATTCGTGTCAGCAAACATTTGTTGCCCTTGGGGAAAATGGTTAGTTAGAACTACCTAGGAGCTAGAAGAATCATGTTGTACTAACAAGCGTTGAGTTCCCTGAATCTTAGGGAAAAGATGAGTTAAATGGTCTCCATTGCACAATTTGCAAGGAAACTTAACTTTCTTTTTGGACTCCTTTTTACCCTCCCTAGTATTATTACTGGGTTTGTTCGCATTACCCTTCCCATCCTTATCTTTCTTCTTAACTCATCCCTTTTTCTCCCCATCGGATAGTTGATTTCCTTTGGGGTTAGAAGATTGAACAACGTTAATAGTTAAAGGTTGGGAAGGCATAAGCACTGATGTGATGCCTGAATCGAAGAAGTAGTTTGTAAAGAGAACTATTGCAATTGACTTAGCAGGTTAGTTGTGTTATTATCGATCGATCTAATAATCTCATTTGCATGGGAACTTGGTTTTGGTTTGTCTAAGTTGATCTTGGATTAAGCAGCATCAAGAAAAATCTTTTCAAGAATCCCAGGTTGAGAATATATAATTTCTAATTGATGGGCTCTAAAGATAGTCTGTTCTTTAGTGAATACTCCGGAGAGCAATACATCCTTAGAAATTTATGGCCATAAACATTTTAAAAACCATTCGAGAAGAAATTCATTAGGAATATAGGCTTTTATGACCCTCTTCCTTCTCTGCCATTCTTGAATATGGTCAGAAATGTTATTTGCCTTATCTTATTGGAAACTAGCCAATAGCTCAGTCCCAGCATCATACTGAATTGACAATTGAAAATGGTTCAAAAACATAGTAGCCAATTCACCAAATGAAGCAAAGGTACCCCCATTAAGCTCTATATACCATTTAGCAACATTTTCAGTTAAGGTTTGTTGAAACAATCTCAACCTGATTGAATCGTCAATTAGGGAGTTAGATGAACACCATAAATGGAATTTTGTTCTATGGTCAGTCAGATCCTCCCCAGACCTTCCTCCGAATTTTGGAATATTTGACAGAAGTTTGGTAGGAACTGGAGGCCAAGCCGGAATATATCGGATTGGATCGTTTGTCAATTTTGAGAGATCTGGAAAATTTAGGGTTACTAGGAATGGTGAACGTGGAGGATCTTTAGAATTCCATCCACTATGAGATGGATACCCAACATTTTGAAAAGAATATCCTGGATTTGTAGAGGCACCAGGTTGCAAAGGATTTCTCGTAGAAGAAACTGAACCATAAGGAAAACCTTGTGGTCCAGAAAAATTCGGAGTTTGACCAACTCTTGTCGAAAAGTTACCATAACTAGGAATATTTCCCCCAAGCAAAGTATTAAAAGGAGAGGAGAGCCCTTGGTAAGGGTTCCATGCATTAGCGAAGGGAGAAAAATCATGAAAGGAACTTACGGAGTAGTAAGGCATGTTCCCCTGTTGACCAAAAGAAAATTGATTCTCGGTTCCTAAACCACTAAAAGTAGGGTTAGTCCATCCTTGAAAAGGATTATAACTTTGACCTTGAGCGAAAAAGGAAGAGATCCTAAAGAAGGATTAGAATGAGGTATATGACCACTTCCAAAAGGAAAACCTTGTAAAGAGGCTGAACCACTAGCCGTAGAAGTCATAATTGTGGAAGCAGCAGATGAGATGGATAGAGGAACCAAGGGAATTGCGCTAGAAGGCATCCCAAAGGGGAAGGACCCAGTGTGGGAAGAAAAACCTTGGGTTCCCCCACTCAAAGATGGAATGGAGGTAGAGCCAAATATTGCAGTACTAGAAGTGATAGTAGATATAGCAATAGTACCTCCCCCTTGAACTGAAAGAGGAGTATGCTCACTAGTATCAATCATAGCCGGATTCATGCTCCTAGTATTGGTCATCAAAATAAAAGGATGATAAAAACCAAGGCTTGTCAGTCTGTGAGTCGGGCTCCCAACGTATAATAGAACGTTTGGATAATTAGTAGGAAGAGGTGAATAAGAAGTCATACGGGACTCGGGAATCTCTTCAACCTCAACTTTGTCTTCCGACTGGAAGAGGACCCTAGAAAGGACAGGAGTATCCCTATCCAAATCATGACTTGCACAAGGTGAACCCTGTGAAACTATAGCCTGAAGTGGAGGATCAATATCCTATGTGTTCGTTGCTACTGATTGAAAATCACCAGCAGAATTGATCCTACGCCTTCTAGGAGAAGGCTCGATAGTCGTAGGTGAGATCCCACAAAGCCTCTTAGACCAACGAACTGGTCAATCAACCACCTTTAATTATTATGAGAACTTATAAAGACTCAAAAAATTATAAATTTATGGAAATCTAAGAGAAAAGATAACTCACTGAAATGTCCCTAAAGATACAATCAATCAAGCTACTTTCAGGTATTTCCACTCCGGGTGATTAGGACCGGACACCAAAATACAAGAAAGTGATATAAAGGACCTTCTGAAGATAGTTTGGGATAATTACGGCCCAATCCTACTAGTGAAGGTAACAGAAATAGTTACGCTGACCTCCAATCAAAAGCCTTTGTCGGTGCAAGTACCCAAGCTTCGCAAGGGCACCCTCCAAAAGTACTAATGAGAGTGATACAACGTCTACCTCAGGTACCATGGGTATTCCCCCCCGCAGTCACCTATGTGGTCCCTAGGAAAGGCAACTAAGGTCACTAGTTCGTATCGGAAGTTGAGCGGAACAGTCTTTGGTCGGGATCCAACAAGTCGGAGAGGGGGTATCTCTCTTTCTTGCCTTCACTCACCCTCATGCTTAACTCCCAGAAGAGAAGAGCTTTCCCGGTCAACTTCACAACACTATATTTCACTCATTTAATCAACCTCTATGTTTAAATTCAAAGTGTCCTTGGAGAGTTAACTCTCCACTTGCCTATTCCAAGGCCCTAATATGACCTAGACTAGTTGATGTTACTATGAAAAATAAAAAAATTCTAGTTCATTTTAAATTTAGCGCTTGATTTTAATGGCTTTTCTTAGGTCAGGGGTAAAATGGAAGTGCAACTTTATGATGTTATGGACGCAAAATAAATCAATAGAAAACTTGGCTACATGTACATGCAACTTTTTTTCTTCGATGAAAATAGATTTCTACAAAGTTCTACGAAAAAACTATGAAAGCAAAAATTTCTTTTTCTTTTTCAAAATACGTGCTTACACACTCAAAATCTACAAAAATACTAACAATGCTTACAGTGAAACTATACTAATGCAAGCTAAATGCTTAAAGCAAGATTCTAAGGACTACTCTAAAAACAAGCAAATGTGTTTCTCAAAACGATCAAGAGGCCAAACTTGACAAAAGGAAGAACAAATTCAATCACAAACTCTTCCCAAAATCAAGAGAATTCAACCTAATGAAAAGACTTCACACTTGCTCCAAATGATCAGAAGACCAAAAACAAAACCAAAAAGGAAAAATAAGGGCAACAAAACAATGTATTTTATATTTTTCTTTCTAAGGACACAAAGAGTTTTCGAGAAAACAAAAACTACTAAAGGCTTCAAGATCAAATTCAAGCATGAATAACCTCGAATTTCACAAGCCACAAAAATCATAAGCATGATATGACTTAAAGTGAAAAGAGGCTACAAAATCAAATAAAATGATCTGAACAGTAGCATACAAACTCCAACAAACAAGAAATAATTCAAAAAGTCCAAGAAAACTTTTTAAGATTGCAAGAACAACTTTTTCAAAATCCAAGAAAAAACCAGAAATGCCAACTTTCAAGAAATCGAGGCAAAGAAATGTAAAGGATAAGTTATAAATGAATTGAAACCAATTATATATTCCAAAGACTCAAAACAGCCAAGAACTTCATCGAGAAGCCTTGAACCCAAACACAGAAACCAACACTTTACCAAAAATAAAACCCTAGGTTGACTATGTCTTTCCACAAAGAGAGATAGGAAACTGAAAATCTGCAAGAAGCAGGACTTTCCCAGACAATCAATGACTAAATAGAAGCAAGAAACATAAGGCAAAACTCTTTACTGGACTCAGCATTTGAAAAATTTATTCAAAACCAAGGATACGCGATTGTGGAGTGACATACCCGCGTGTATACGTGACTGTTCTCAAGGAAACACGCATATACATGTTTTTCTTTGGATAAAAACATGTGTATACGCAACTGTGTAAACTAAAACTCGCGTATAGAAAAGTAAGAAACGAAAAGTAAAAAAAATAGGTTTGATCTAGAAGATCAGACTTTTTTCCTAGGTTGCAGACAATTCAAAGATACTGGAAAAACAAGAAACCAAATAAGAAGGCCTAGATCAAGAAAGATACAACCCAAACTGGGAAATACTAGAAGTATTCCCCAATGGAGTCACCAATTATGTTATGGGAATAATACACCCTAGGGTATGGGTTGAGCAACCCAACAGAGTGAAGGTTATACACCAACAAGAAGCAAAAAATCAAGCAGTCTTAATACTTAAACTAGTAAATTAGGAAGAAGATATATTACCCAAAGGTCCTACGTTTGAGGTCATTCCCGTAGGGTCCAAACCCTCTGCGTCCTCCAATGCTTCAAAACCTACAACTCATTCAATAAAAGCACATATACCAGCAATAGTTCAAATCATGTTCATGATATAGATGTTAGATCATATAAGCATATAAGTATAAAACATGAAATCATATGTAAGTTAGATTAAAACATGAATTAAAGCATTAAGATCATAACATCGGGAACAAAACATAACTTCTTTATTGATGACTGCAAAAGAATGTGGAAGAATACAACCTGATTCGTCCACGGCTCCAAGCGAAACCTTCCTCCGGATCCGTCCAACCCAAGCCTCAACAATCCTCTTTCAAATGCATACACATGGATGCCATATAAAGGAGATGGACATCACAATGAGGAAACATGGGTTTCCTATAGCTGGGAGTGCAGGAGGCATAGGGATAAATCAGACTTGATCAGGGACAATTGGATATAATGTCAATATCCTATCTTTCTCTCCCCTTAGGCCTTCCCCATGAGGTGTATTTATATCACCTCAAAATAGTTTTTTCAGTTGGGATATAGTTAGGTCACAGGATCCTATAGGTAGGCTTCCGGTGTAACCCGTAAACCCCACCCAAAAAATAGGGATTTTATATTTTTTTCATATTTTAAATCATATATGCATGTTGGGTATAGTTGAACCCGCGTGTGCACGCGTTTTTTGAAGGGCAGAGTCACGTATGGAATTTAAAATAATTTTTTTTAATAATTGGACCAAGTTTGAAGGGAAAGGCTTGCCTAAGGCCATGACTCAGAGCATCAAGTATATAAAGGTGGTAAATTATTCTATAACACTATCCTATTTATACAAGCTTTTGTTTACAAGATGCTCTAGTTAGACAAGGTCTTAGTAACCTCAAAACTTTAAACCTATGCTACTCGTTTGGTTTCCCTTCGATTAGACCAATAGAAAATAACATTGGTCCATGTAATCTTCTTTTAATGTAATGCAAAGTGCCTAACTGTTTATATATATATATATATATATATGTATATGTATATGTATATGTATATGTATATGTATATGTATATGTATATGTATATGTATATGTATATGTATATGTATATATATATATATGTATATATATATATATATATATATCTATATATCTATATATATAGATATATATATATATATATATATATATATAGATATATATATATATATAGATATATCTAGATATATATATATATATATATATATATATATATATATATGTATGTATGTATGTATGTATGTATGTATGTATGTATGTATGTATTAATTAAATATCTTTTACACGAAACAAATAAAACACTAAATTTTAATCAAACTAATTATGCCGAAGGAATTTTTAAGGAAGAAGTTTTCTTCAATCCTTTGTCATCTATCCACAGCCATTTGGAGCTGGCCATGTATCTAACTACAACACGTCAATTCAATGACTTATGAGTTATGTACATTGTTTTCTTGGGACAACAAATGTATATTAAGTTGACATGGAAGTGGCTCTTACCAAGTAAAATTGGAATGGACCTCTATCGCTGGAAGCATGCATTGGGTACTTGATCACTATACTTCAAAAGAAAATATTAGAGATATGTCCCGATGAGACCCACATTTTCGTTGGCTTGTTTTGTTGACTCATATATTGCTTCGGAAGGAGACGGGTGTTAAGAAATTTAGCCTTTCAAATTTCATATTCAATCTTTGGTCATCAAATGATTTATTTTCATCTTTTCCAAAAATGTCGCAATGTAAACTACTTCTCCATTGTAGTCCATGGCCACCATTATAGGCATAAGAAATACTTTGGAAACTCAACTTATTTGTTGCAATGCATGGTCATCTTTCTAGGTGAAATAATTAATTTGGAAACTCAAACAAATATTTCCATATTCCAAAATTAGTAGAATCTTAGAAGAAATATCATATACCATGTTCCTACAATGGTTATCATTAGATGGATGATCATAGTAACACTTGGAAAATTAAAAGATGAGAGCGATCATGATCATGCTTTCATTTGGAACCTCCTTCATTCCTATTACAATAGAATTTTTGGTAAATCAAGAATTCCATTGGTGGAAATGAAAAATTAAGTGGAAGACAAAGGCATGAGAGAAGCTCTTAGATCATTAAAATGTTTATTTCATCCATTAGTGAATGTAAAAAATAGATTTTAAATTAAGGGAACCATATATCCATTTGTTAAATTCAATTGAAATTAATCATGTAATCATGGGTCCCTTTCCCATTTGATATAACTAACATTTCTTCAATCAACACCCATTTCATCTTAGGAAAAAAATGTGAAAATGTTATGTACTGGTTATGTAATTTATTTTATAGTAAAGAATATATATGAAAATAATTTAAAATTTTATTAATTTTAAAAATTAACAAAATTAATTATGTTGAACAATTTTTTTTAATGAGCTTGTTCTATCTCGGCCTTTATCATTTTTCTGTAGCCATTTTTCAAACCATCCACCTATCTTCTTAGCATTATAGGCCAAACAGATTCAAACCTTGACTAAGTAACCATCTAATCTGCACCTTTGCAAATGATTTGTTTTCGAGATGATTGAAATGTTTCTAAAAGAAATTTGTTAGACTTTTTCTTGCACATTGAAGTACCATCGTATGTTCTATTAAGGGATTATAGAGTTGAATGCGGGGAGGCTCACATAGTTGGTTTGAGTTCCTATAAGAGGGTCTCCTCCACTACATACGGAGGAAAGCTGAGTACAAGCTCCCATTATCTTCATAGTATCTTTATCATATATTTACCACTTCTTTTGTCATCTTGAATACTACATGGCACGTCAATGCTCCTTGTTGAGATAAATCTCCAATTTATATGGTGAATTCCCCCCATAGACACCTTTGCACCTATTCGTAGTGTGCCTTTGTAGGTGGGAAGATATCAACCTCTTTCATCGTGACACCTTGACCCTTCCTCATCCCAACCTTTTAGCTTCTTGAGAAGACTAACCATAAAATCAAAGGGAAATATTCACCTAAGGTAAATTTTTATTCTCAAGTCAAGTTTTCCCCTTCCCAAAGGCATCATAGTTTATTGGTTGTACCCTTTCTTTGACTCTAGCATTTTTATTAATAAAAATAAGCATTACATCATATAATAGAGTTTGACATCATAGCATCAATGTTGACACCCCAACATTATATGTATTTAATTACATTGCAAAATTTTGTGTAATCAAATGGATGTCAGAATGGATTAGAATACAACTATAGTTCCCTAATTGAAATTATGAAACCATGGGAAAAATCACCATGCAACACTAAAGGTGAAAATCATGTGTTGAAAAAAAAATAGATGCAAATAACCACCCACTTTTTTTTTAAGGGGGTGTTTCCCTTAAACCCATATGCAAGGGGGCTTCTTCCCCCCAAATGAACCTCGTAAACAATGGGGTCTTCACCCTTCCTCTGATTACCCCACCCTATGATCCCACTACTATGCCCATGCAAGGTATAATGCACAAGGATAGTCATGCAAATAATAAAACAAATACCCAAATTTATCCCACTTTTATTT
This sequence comes from Pinus tabuliformis, assembly GCA_031772625.1. Classification (NCBI taxonomy): domain Eukaryota; kingdom Viridiplantae; phylum Streptophyta; class Pinopsida; order Pinales; family Pinaceae; genus Pinus; species Pinus tabuliformis. The sequence goes on along the minus strand of CM062816.1, from coordinate 978,957,076 downwards.
TCTTTTCACCCAGGATGTACATGATCAACAGTCTAGGTAAATATTACCCTTTATTTCTCTACACCATAAGAACTTCTCAATGCTCAAATATATTTTTATTAAATTTGCAACATCCTTCAAAGTATCCACCTTCACCATCAACACCTTCATTTCTTCAACCACATCTCTCACCAAGTGATATTAAACATCATTATACTTTGTTTTAGAATAGTACGTTGGGTTCTTTTCTAGGAAGATTGCAATTTGAATATCACAATCTATCCTCACAACCCACTATACCAACCCAATAAATGAACACAATCTCTGTAACGATATTGCTTCCTTGCTTACATGAGTGAATACCACGTATTTACCTTTTGTAGTTGAGAGTGTCACTATAGACTGTCTCTTGCTCATCCAAACTATTACTTCTCCAAATAGGTTAACAACATGCCCACATGTAGATGTTCTACGATCTAGATCTCAAGCCCAGTAAACATCAACAAAACCATGTTAGTACAAAACTATGTACAACCTTGGTCTTCCTTGGTAGAATAATTCATAACCAATAATGCCACACAAATATTTGAAAGCCCTCTTTAATTGTGTCCAAGCTCCTTCCTTAGTTTTGACATATACATGCTCAACACTTCCACAGCATGTGCAATGTTTGGTCTAGTATATACCATTTCATACATCAAACTTATAATTATACTGGCATATGGAACACAAGACATCTCTCTTCCTCATCCAATGTCTTGGGATACTAATATACAGATAACTCTACACTTCCAAGAAATTTAGGCACCTTCACTATTTTACATTCCTACATGTTAAATCTTTGAAATATTGTCTTGACATACTTCCTATGATTCAATATGCAGGAATGTAAATTGGTGATGGTGCCTAAATTTCTTGTAGGTTTTCTACAATACTTTCTTGACATACTTCCTTAGATTTAATTATTTTTTCATGTTTGCATAATATCTTATAATTTCCCCCTGGATGCAGGTGAACTGTAATGCACTAACAGTGATGGGACGGAGGAGGGAGCATCATGGAAGGCACCTGTCCAGCATGCTCGCCGGATAGAATACCATATGGGAGGTTATGAACCCGCAGGTGGTTAACATTATGGTAGCTATTTTGTTTGATCTTGGCATTAAATCGCCGTCGAGTTTCACCTGCACTGGAGGATCTCTGCCTGCAACGATCTTGATTGCCATAGTAATGGCGGGTGAGGACCGAGGAGGTGGCACTCGTTTATTTAACAGCTTCAGCTTCAGCAACATGCTACTGTGTTTCATTCTGCTTGGGATGGTTCAGGGTTCTGATACAGATTGGGTTTGGGGGGGTCATGCTCTGGTTGCTGTCTTTGGATTGCGCCTGAGGTGGTGGAAGCACAGCCACTTTCCATAGGGCTCACGGTGCATAATTTCCCCTCAGTTGTTGGCGGCAACCCCTATGGTGTTCACATAATTCTCATTGCTGGTCGTGGAATATCCACTGGTATTCCAGAAATTCACACGGCTGTTAGTGGAAGTCTCGTTGGTGTTTGTGATATCCATACTGTGGTTTGTGTTAATGTTTCTCCCTCTGCTAAATACACCCGTAGAAATCCCTCTGCTGTGTTTAACTCTCCTTTGGCTACTGGTACTGCTCTCGCCGTTGTTCGTGGCTTTCTTATTGCAGAAGGAGATTTCAACTTTGTTGTTCGAGATTTTCTGTCCGCTATGCCGAGACCCCGCCAGCGCATGCTCAGCCGCAGAGGCTCTGGCCAAGGCAATCCTTCTCGCCCTTCTGCTGGGTCTGGCTCCATGGGGCAGGCTCCTCCTCCTCTGGGAACAGAGAGCATTCTGAGACCAAGTCAATACCTGGACCCAAGCTCTCCAGACTCCTCCAATACGCCGTCCTTTGGCTCTGCTATATTCACGTTCAATTGTTCTCTCAATCGCCCTCGGATTACGGCTCATGTCTCTGTTCTCTTCTTAGAAGAAGCCCAAGAAGAGGGCGAGCCCAGTGCCCCTTTGCCTCACACTGAGGAAGATCAAAATCCCAACTCTCCGAGGCCTTCTACTGATATGCAACACGGGACATCTCAGCCAGCCAGCGCTGTCAATATAGTTCCAGTTGCTCATGCTCAGCCGGACAGGCAGGAACATGAAGAGGGATGGTGCAGGATTGTGGAGGAGCCACCCGACGAGTAAACTTGTGTTTCAGCTGTCCATCAGTTTTTGCGGCCCTGTGGAAAAGGAGGAAAAGGTTCTTTTTGGCTCTGTTTGTCAAATTCTATCTATGTTCTTGTGTCGGGTCTATTGTCTAGTTTCTGTTGTGTTCACTAGTTGTTTGTATCTCTCTGATTCCCCTGCGCAGGATATCTCGTCCAACTCCCAGTTTTGGACTTAGTCATGCTCAAATGGCCTATCTCTCAGGCATGATGGCTTTCTTTGCTCAAACGATGTAACAGTACTCTTTTTTGTAAATAATAGATTAATCATACTTAGCAAAAAAAAAAATATCTTATAATTTCCACGCCCATAATAAAATTTGTATCGCCGAGATCCTTCATGTCAAATTTAGACAACAACTGAGTTTTCATTTCCTATATGATTTCCAATCAGCAACATATCATCCACATACAAGATCGAATAAATAACATGATCATCAACTAATTTTAAATACACAATGTTATATTCTTTGCTCCTTGTGAAGCCACATCCCAATATATGAGTATCAAATTTTTGATACCACATCCTTGGTTATTTCTTTAACCCATACAAGGATTCTTTCAAAGTGCACACGAACTATTTATTTCCTTTAAAAACAAAGCCTTTGTTTAGGTATAATAGGTGTCTTTTTAACTCCTATTTATCCTACATTAACTATCAATCCAGGAACAATTTTCTATTTCAAGAGTGTACTCAATCCGAGGCAACAATTTAATCCAAGACTAATGTTTTCCACTTTGCAGTACAGTGCTTCAAATACAAGAGTAAACGAATGCTTGAAATAAAACCTATTTGCAAATAAAATAAACTCAATGCTCTGAAACTAAATCATTCACTCAGAAATTAATAACAACTATCAATCAAGGATGCAGTAGCAATAACTTTTTCCTTTGTCAACTGATGAAAATGAAATCAAATATAAACAAGATCCACAATCTGAGAAATTTGACAATAGTAGCCAATGTTCTTTACAATTGTTGATCTCACACTCCACACTAAAGCGACTAATGAGAAATGACAAGGAATCAAATCAACAATGCTTCTAATAGAAAATGGAATAAATATGGTAACTGTAATGATGCTAAAAGGAAAAACCAAATACTTGCAGAAAAGAAATGAACAGCAACGTTATCTAGTAGAAAATAACAGCAATATCATTCAACAGAAATGAACAACAATCTTATTTAATAGAAACGAACGACAATCTGCAATGAACAACAAAGTCAGTTTACTGGAATGAACAACAAAGCTTTATAATTGAAATGAACAGCATAACAATATAGTTTCTCAATTATGATGAAAAAGGAATGGAAACGCGATTCAGTTACAGTAAGACAATTCATAAAATTTGGAAACGAAGAACAGTAAAGTAATGTGAGTTAAATGAATGAAAACCAAACCAAACCATCACAAGACTACAATTGAAAGTAATGGTACAGATAGCAAGTGGATCCACTAGGGCCGGGCCCTTAGCCGCTAGTGCAGCACCGCCAAACTACTTCAGTATAAACGGATGGAATAGCAACTGACTTATGTATTAATCATATGAAAATGTTATAGGAAATCGTACTCTATTTTAATCAACGAGAGTTGATAATCAAAGTAGGAATACAACAGTGAGTTCTTAATAATGATAATTGATAATCCCTCCTCTAATCTTTACAAGCGTTGTCCCTTTTATAATGGACAAGTGGATAAAACAAGGGGTAACAGATAGACTATAAAACAACGATCCCTCAGGATCAAGATATCCTGAGGGATACGCTCCATCTTCTAACTCCAATCAATCCCTTTGTCTTTTTGCGCTGATGCTGCGATTTTCCATCCTTATCCTTAACTATGTGCTCTGATCCTGATCTGCTTGTCTGGATATGGCTTCTTAGTGAAGGAACAACAATTACTCTGTTTTGTCTTTTCCTTTAAAATGGTAGTTTTCCATTTCTTCTATTTTTTGCATGGAAAAAGACAATAATTAACTAATTCGCAATAATAAATAACTCCCTAGTTTTCGCTATAATTCTTTGATATATTACCATCTTAGAATATAAAGGAGTTATGATTAAAGAAAAAGATAAGGAAATAAATGGAAAATTCATACCTTTTCCATAGCTCAACACACCCCCCTGCTTACCCTTTTTCATGGCCTCATGAAAACCATGTAATTTGCATGCAAAGCAGTCAAAGAATAGGCTAGAGATGGATTGTCATGTAGTGGTATAAAACCATGATTTGTAGCTAAAACTTCAAAGATGGGCCATGTCTGCCCTTCAGGCAACTCATATATGGCCTTGTACCCTTCTGCGGGATACTAGATAATAGGGCTTCGAAACCTACAACCAAGCCAATACGGGCCTTCCCTCAAAATGAGGTTACTATAGGTAACCAGGCGATCTACAGCTAACTTGAAGTTCTTGTAATTGAATGGCTCCCTGTCTTGTATATTCTGATTGGAAGTCTTCCATCTGAATGTAGCTGCAGCCAAGGAATTGTCTTTGATAGAGAGGAAATATTCTACCCCTCACTGGACAATTTCTTTGTGGATGGGTCCCAGGGTTTGGATCACTCCTTCCTTTTTCATTAGGCTTTTATGTTTAGCCAGCAGTTGTAATGGGTTTTTCGGTTCACCCCTAACCCAAAGTTCTAGCCCATTTTCTTGTCTCTGAAAAGTATTATGGGTCTTCAACCACTTTAACTGGTTAACGGCAAATCAAATAAATTCTTGAAACTGTACATCACCCACAAAAGGACTGGGATTTTTCTCCATTTCCTCTTCCAATATAAAATTATGTAAACAAAACTCACAGAGTAATCATTGAACTTTTACTCCATGGTGTTTACAACAATTTATAAAATCATCAACAATTTTTAATTCTATAGATTTCCCTGCCTTAACAGCCTTAATTTTTAACTGTAAATATCTTTCTAACAGAAATAAAGCATAGTTTTTGGCAGGTGACCTACATGCTAGAACATCTGTATATAAAGAATAGAGAGTATCCATTTGACTCCTGACTGTTTTTAGACTGTTCTTTACCTCTTCAACTTTTTCTTCTGCCCTTCAATATTTATCGAAGGCTTCATTCTCTGATGCATTGATGCTCCTTAATTGCTGTTGTAATTCTTGGTATTTCTTCTGAGGAACAATCTCTTCCTCAAGCTTCTCTATAGTCCGTTGAGCTTGTGCCAAATCCTCTTGGAGTTTTGTTATACCAGGGTGGTTGTTTATCAAAACATTTTTGGGTTGAAGATTTATCTGGGTACTCTTATCACAATTCCGAGTGCCCATAGTCTGTGTCTCTTTATCACGGAATGTCTGGGTGGCTGTATTGCTGGAGGATAGTGCCTCTGTTTGAACATCTTTATCACATACATATGCATTTTTTGTTTGGGCAGCTGCATCTGTAACAGCTGCATGTTGTTCCTTACCATATTGAATGCATATGGGCTCGGTTTGAGTCTCCGCGGCCTTTGTATCATGGGGTTCAGTTTGTATGGCTGCATCCACTATTTTCGGGGCTCTTCTTGAGATTTTCCCCCTTTTTAGTGCCCTTATCTTCCGTCTGAGTTGTTTTACTAAATTTTGCAGTTTTTGTTGTTCCTTTCGCAGCCTCTTAATTTCACTTTTCTTCTTCTTCTCAGGAGGAACAACTATTTCCCTAATTCTCTCTATTCTTTCTAGGCTCGGTTGTTCAGTTGGATTTTGCTCTTTGAGGGTTGTGCCTTTGTCCTGGCTGGTTTCCATATCCTCTGTTTGGAGTGTCTCTTCAGTGTTTACATTATCTGGACTAGGTTCCTCTGGAGGGGTAACCCTAGTTTGGTCTGCCACTTCCTGAGTGGCTTCTGCTCCTACTTCTTCCTCGTTATTTATTTCTTCTGATGAATTCTTGGTGTGGGCAAAGTGTTCCTGTGATTGCTCTGCCTCAATATTGAGATTGAGCGGACTTTGGGGCTAAATATACTCACTCATATTGGCCAAAATTTGGGCCAATTCGTCCTCCTGCAATGGGTTTTGTGGTGGACTTACGCTGGGGTTTAAAGGAAGTTTAGTTCCCTCCCTCTCTTCTTCACTAGTGCGTTTAGTTTCTTCCTCCAATTCTGACTCTTGGTTATCTCTTCCTTCGGGTTGTGAAGGTTGCTCGTTTTCAGAACTGAGTAATTCTAAGGGTTGGCTGCTGCTACCCTAGAGGTTCTCAAACATTCCCCTGCCTATTCTTAATCTGGAGGAGTGTCTGCGTTTCGGAGGCCTTCTTGCTGTGTTGGCAGTTCTTTTTCTTTTTGGGGCTGGTAAGGCTAGTCCCCCATCTATGGAAAACACCAATTCTTCCCAACTGGTCTATTGTTGAGCAAGGCTATAACTTACTATTAATCGAATTAAACAATGGTGGCTCACTACAGTACCTATATGACGAGATTTCTTTATGCTCTCAGCAGCATCATGCAGCAAAAAATTTAGATATGCAGGGAGATTTACGGCACATTTCTGCACTACTCTAGCTAGTTCTGTCCATGGTTCCCCTAGAGATGAAGGTTGGACTCCTTTTCCTTTAATGATCAAGTTCTATCCCTCCTCCCAAAAGGTGGCCATGGCATCTTGAAGTCTCACTTTCTTATGTGTCCATATGGGACCAACTGCTAGTAGTCCAGATACTTCTCAAGTCACTATATTTGTCACTGTTATTTGCCTTCCTCTTACTATGGAATGATCGTCCTGCAAATTCTACAGAAATTAGATAGCCACAGTTTCATGGGGCTGTTGTAGCCGTGTAAAATACGCAATCCATCCTGCTCTTACCAAAATTTCTCGTGCAGCATCGGAAACTGTTAGTACTTGTGGCTCGCTGCGTACTAATCGACCTCCCATTTCGTCTAAGTTCTGCACACTATTAATTTTACATAGCAGTACATAGAGATAACAATGGAACAGCAAACTGTGCATATCGAATAATATACCTTTTTTAACATCAATACCGTTAAAACTTTGCTATTAATGAATCTAATGCAGTCTAGTACCTCCAAATAGGAAACTGACACGTATGCAGGAGTATTTTGGAAGTCACCCGCACCCCCCTGAAGTATGATAGATCGTCCTTGACCGATTTAAATGGAGGAGCAGTGTACTGGATGGCAATTGTACAGTATAAAAAAGGAAAGGTGTACATATCCATGACAAGATCACAAAAAGTATGGAGTTGCTGAAATTGAGGCTTATGATGAAAATCGTGAATAGATATGGAGATGCTATGGAGTGATGCAAAAAAGGGAAAAGTACAGCTGACGTAGGTAAAATGCTTATGCAGTCCTTGTCCCACTTAAACCATTATGATTGATTTTTTAAATTATATTCATGCATGAAAGGTTAAAAAAGCAATTTGGGAACATAACCTCTTTTGAAATAAATATAAAGAAATAAGAAAAGGGTGTATAATTACTATTGGTGTTGAAAAATATGACTCCAATACCATCAGCAGAGCTCTGTTTCCCACAGGTGTTTATAACCTTGACAAAGTTGTTTTTCCACCCTTGGAACCATAATCCTTTATATATGCCTAGGAAAGCGCTTTGTGATGTCAGAGTGGAGGCCATTGTGTTGGCTTGGTAACTAGTTGGATCACAATGCCATTCACAATGCCATTCACAAGGAAGGAGTTAAAGGTGGGCAGGCCAGCTCGTGATGAGACCTCCTGTTCCAAGGACTTTTATTTTTTCTGTTGTGCCCATTGGATCATATCCCTGGTGTGGTGGCCATAGTGGGAATGTTACTTCACTGCTTTCTTATGATCATGGTAGGCTGGCTCTTGATGAGATCCCCTATCCTCCATCTGACAAATCATAGAATTGTTAGTAATCATATAGATCTATTTTTTCTTTCTTTTCCTTTTCTTTTATATAGCACTTACTATTTATATATAGAGGATGGCTCAACACTCCTTAAGAGTAGGGATGGTGGAAGAAGTCTGAACATCTCAATAGGGAAAAATATGCCCCTATTCTTATTCAATAATAATAATCAAAGAGAATTATGAAAATTAGGGAAGAACCAACATGATAACAATAATCAATCAATTTAAGTTTAAGTGAAGATAAAGATAGCAAAGTGATATAGATAGTTGCGTCCTTTCCTTTTTCTTATCAATACAAAGCAATCTCTTGAAAAATGACAATTTTTCTTTGATTTGCTTATTTCAGACACCTCTAATTTTTGTGTCCTCGCATGTATTTGTATCTTTGCCTTGAAAGGATCATGAAGAGTGAAACATTATTCACAAAGACTCTCAAAAAACACTGTTCTTTAAGAGAAACAACAAAAAATGCACTAAAAAAAGTGTTGTTCCTTAGATGGAACAGCTGTTGTTCCTCTTAAGAGGAACAACAAAAATAACATCTGCACACAAAACTGCGGTTCCTTTAAGAGGAGCGGCAAAAAAAAAAAAAATTACACGCGAAACTATTGTTCCTTAAGAGGAACAATAGCTATTCCTTAAGTGGAACGGCAAGTAAAGCAAGCGCAAAATAAAGTGTTAATCCTTTGGTGGAACAGCGAAAAAATACTCCAAATTGAAACTGATGTTCCTTAGAAGGAACGGCAAAAAGTAAAAAAAAATAGTGAAACTGTTGTTCCTTTAAAAGGAACAGCAATTGTTTCTTAAAAGGAACAACGCAAATGTAATCAGGTAGTATTGTTGTTCCTTAAATGGAACGGATGTTGTTCCTTAAGAGGAACAGCAATTGTTCCTTTAATAGAACAACTAAAAAAAAAATGCACGCAGGTTGTTGTTCCTTAAGAGGAATGGCTGTTGTTTCTTAAGAGGAAGATCAACTGTTCCTTAAATAGAACAGCAAAAATATGAATCACGCAGCGTTGTTGTTCTTTAAGAAGGACAACTGCTATTCCTTAAGAGGAACAATAGAATATAGAGACACGCGAAGTGTTGTTCCTTAAGAGGAACAACTGCTGTTCCTTAAGAGGAACGGCAGCGGTTCCTTAAGAGGAACAGCAAAAATAGAAACATGCAAAAATGTTGTTCCTTAAGAGGGACGGCTATTGTTCCTTAAGAGGAACAACAGCTGTTCCTTAAGAGGAACAGCGAAAATACAATCATGCAGAAGTGTTGTTCCTTAAGAGGAACGGCTGCTGTTCCTTAGGAGGAACATCAGTTGTTCCTTAAGAGGAACAACAAAAATACAACACACAGAAGTGTTGTTCCTTAAGAGGAACGACTGTTGTTCCTTAGGAGGAACAGTAGATGTTCCTTAAGAGGAACAACAAAAATATAAACACGCATAAGTGTTGTTCCTTAAGAGGAATGGTTGCTATTCCTTAAGAGGAACAGCAATGGTTCCTTAAGAGGAACAACAAAAATGCAAACGCCAAACGGGACATACAAAAATGTTGTTCCTTAAGAGGAACAGCAAAAATGCAAACGCTAAACGGGACATACAAAAATGTTGTTCCTTAAGAGGAACAACATGAAAATAAAATAAAATAAAGAAATCATCTACTGCTCCTTAAATGGAATGGTTGTTGTTCCTTAAGAGGAACAACAGTTGTTCCTTAAATGGAACAGCAGTAAAAATATGTACAAAAAACCAATTTATACAAGCGAAATTTAAAAAGAAAAGTTTATGTACAAAATTCAGAAACAAAGGAATTGTTCAGTGAATTAATGCTGAGGAGGGGTTATCTTCCTCAGCAAGAATCTGCATAGTGGAATCTTCTCGTAATTGCTGGTAAAAGGATTCCCGAGTAAGCGGTTTGTGATAAATTTTCACTCAATGACCGTTTGCTTTGAAAGAATGTCCAGCTCCGTCAATGGTAGTCAATGTAATGGTGCCATTGTCATGCACTTTCCATATCTCATAAGGTCCAAGCCATCGTGTCTGGAGATTTCCAGGAAAATCCTAAAACCTGGAATCGTATAGCAGTGCCCAATCTCCTTCGTGGAAGATCTTCTTTTTAATAAGGGCGTCATGCCATTTTGCTCTCTACTGTTGAATTAATGCAGTGCGTTGAAGAGCTGAGAGCCTTATTTCATCTAACTCATTGATTTGCTGTAATCTATTAGTCTGGGCCTCATTTAAATTCAAACCCACCTCCTGCGCTGTTCTTAATGTTTGAATTTCGAATTCGATTGGAAAGATGGGTTCTTTTCCAAATACTAATTGATATGGTGAATACCCGATGGTGTTTCTCCACGTTGTGCGGTATGCCCACAAGGCTTCCGGCAATCTTGAAGCCCAGTCACGTCTGTGTGATGTAACTATTTTTTTCAGTATTGCCTCAATTACCTTATTAGTGCATTCTACTTGGCCATTTTCCTGTGGGTGGTATGGGGTTGTAATTTTGTGCCAAATGTGGTAATTTTTTAATGTTGCAGCTATTTTATTACCTACAAATTGCAGTCCCCCATCTGTAATTATCTCCCTTAGGAGGCCATATCGACAAATAATTGAAACAGAAAATGTATTACAGAATCCTCTGTAGCTCTTGGCAATGCCTCTGCTTCAACCCATTTGGTAACATACTCTATTGCAACCAGTATGTATGTTTTCTAATTTGATGATAGGTTAATAGGACCAATAAAATCGAGCACCCATCACTCAAATGGCTTAATTACTAATTGTGGGTTCAGAGGCATTTCATCAGATTGTCCAGGGTGTCCTGCCCTCTAGCAGCTATCACAGGCTTGAACAAACTTTTTAGCATCTTTAAAAATAGTGGGCCAGTAATAACCTGTTTGTAGAACCTTGTGACCGGTTCTGCGGTCTGCAAAATGTCTGCCACATGGCCCATCGTGGCATGCTTTCAGAATGTCAAATATTTCATCTTCTCAGACGCATCTTCTGATGTGCATATCTGCCCCTGTATGAAATAAGTAGCCCCCAATCGAAGAGAATCGGGTACTGCACTGCACTATCTGTTTTTGTTCATTAGGCGTTAAATGCTTAGGTAATTTGCAACGTCGGCATACAATGGTGTTCTAACAGTAATAGCAAACAAATGTTCATCCGGAAATTGATCTTCGACTGCTGCTACGTCCGCTGGCTTTGGCATTTGTGAGAGAAAATCAACTACATGATTCTCTTTTCCAGGTCGATCCTTAATTGTGATGTCAAATTCTTGCAAGAGAATCAATCATCTTGTTACTCTTCCATTTGTAACCGGCTTATTTGCTAAATATTTTATGGCAGAGTGATCTGTATATAAAACTACAGGATACCCAGTTATATAATGTCTAAACTTATTTACAGCATGTATTACAACTAAAAATTCTTTTTCAGTCACAGTATAGTTTAATTCAACAGGAGATAGATTCTTGCTAATATAATAAATTGCATATGGCTTTTTATCTTCTTCCTGCCTAAGAACTGCTCCAATTGTTGTGTCTGAAGCATCAGATGAAATTTGGAATAGCAAATCCCAATTTGGGCCCCTAAGCATTGGGGCTATCGATACAAGATTTTTCAGATCCTCAAAAGCACGGTCACACCTATCTGTCCAAATGAAATCAACATTCCCTGTTAGTGCATATAAAGGTGCACCAATTTGAGAAAAATGATCTATAAATCTTCTATAATAACCAGAAAATCCCAAAAAACTGCGTACCTCTGTTTGTGTGGTAGGAGTAGGTATTAACAAAATTATCTGAATTTTAGCCAGATCTACCTGTATTCCAGCTGCTGAGATATAATGACCTAAGATTAATCCTTCGGTCATCATCATATGACACTTTTCATGGCTCAAGCAGAGCCTGGTGGCAATACATCTTTGCAGCACTTTTTCCAGTGTTTGTAATGCTAGCTCAAAATCATCTCCATAAGGTGTGAAATCATCCATATATACTTTGAGCCCTTCATTTATTAGATCTGAAAAAATGCTGAGGATGGCCCTCTAAAATGTGGCAGGTGCATTGCATAACCCAAAGGGTAAGACTCTGTACACAAATGTTCCCCAAGGACAGGTAAAAGTGGTTTTATCCAGATCTTCAGGAGCAATCTGAATCTGATTGTATCCACTGAAGCCATCCAAGAAAGAAAAGAATTTCTTTCTTGCTAATGTGTCTAATACCTAATCAATGAATGGAAGGGGAAAGTGGTCTTTCTGGGTTGCTTTGTTCAATTATCTGTAGTCTACACATATGCGCCACTTCCCATTCTTCTTTGGCACCACTAGTAGTGGAGAGACCTACTTGCTGTCAGATATTGGGTAAATAAAGTTTACATCCAAAAGTTTTTGTAATTCAGCTTTCACAATATCCTTAAGATGAGGGTTTAATCTCCATTGGGTTTAGCGAACGGGTCTAGCATCATTTTTTGTATAAATGTGGTGCGTACACAACTAGGGATCAATTCCTTTCATGTCTGGGTAATCCCATGCAAAAGCTTCCTTATATTTTCTCAGTAGTTGGACCAGCTTTTCTTCTTGTTCAGTAGTCAGATTTTTGTTAATGTTCAAATTTTTTGCTGGTTCAATTTCTATAGTTTTGCTATTGTAAACAGAGGTAGTAGGTATTGATTGATCATGAGTGTCTTTCAGGGGATCTTATTCTACGTCATTATCAAATGTTGCCTCAATCATGTGACATTGTAAATGGGATCTGGTTTCTGGTTGGTTAATGAAGCTGTTAATGATGTCGTCCTCTGTTTGTTCTTTAAATTTGAGGGCATCTTCAATGGTTAATGGTGATCTAATGTTTTCTGTCAGGTATGATACAAGTTATTTCTTTGTTTTAATTATTGTGAGGCTTGGCTGGGCTGGAGGGTATAAGGTTAAATTCTTGACATTACTCCCTCTTGCTATAGTCATGTTGCCTTGTCGACAGCCAATGTAGGCATCAACAGTTTCCAACCAGGGTCTACCTAAAATTAAAGGGTGTCCATCTGGTCAGTTTTTGGGATTAATAATCAGAAAGTCTGAAGGGTATTCCCAGGAGTCTACAGATACAATTACATCATGTAGTGTACCTTCTGGTCTGACTATTGATCGGTCAGCCAACTCCAATAAGGTTGTGGTTGGGTCTAATGATGTAATGCCAATCTTTTGACAAGTGGTGGTTGTTAAAATATTGATTGCAGCTCCTAAATCAACCAAGGCATTTGGGAAGGAGCATCCATTGATTTGCACTGTAACTATAGGATTCCCTGGGTCCTCATATTTTACAGGTGCTTCTCTTCCTGATAGTAAGTCAGATAGGGTGTTGACTACTTGGACAGTTGGGTTAGTTGTTATTCTCCTCTTTGGCTTTTTTATACATAATTCTTTGATGGTTTTTGCATAAATTGGGATATCTTGGATAGCTTGGAGGAGTGGAATTTTTATACACAAATTTTTTAGTTCTCCCAGAAGATCAAAATCAGGATGTTCTATTGGGCGAGGTATGATTAATCGTTCTGGGAATGGAGGAGAAGAGGTGGTTGCTTGTTCATGAGTTTGTTGTCTAACCAAATTCTCTTCTTGTAGTGTTTGTTCTAAAGGTAACGAATTTTCAACTTGAGCATTTTTGTCTCCCTCTGTTTCTATTATGCGCCCAGATCTTAATTGAATGTCGTTGCACTCCCTTAACTCGGTTTCTAGTTCTGGTCCTTCAATTATTTGAACAGATTGAACTGGTCTATTGTTGGGGTTCAGGTTGGGTTGGGCTGGGAGTTGCGGTCTTAAGTTGGTCTGGGGATTTTGTTGCAATGTATAAGGTGCTGGCAATGTAGGTTGAGGGAGAGGAATCATTCCGGCTAGCTGATTCATTGGTCTTTGCCAATTTGACTGCCAGTTTTGACTTTGCGAGGTGGAGGGTGACCATTGTGTTGGATATGCATTGTTTTGCCAAAATGGTGGATAGTAAGGAAAGTTCGTCCAATTGGTTTGATTTGTTTGATTTGGCCATGATGATATGGGAAATGGTTGTTGTGACCAATTAGGGAAAGGAGGCTGATTCTGCCATATTCCATTATATTGTTGAGTATTATATTGAGGAGGCTGAAAAGAAGAGGATGGATCAACGGGCATACCTGTTTGTCGTGGCTGCCACTGGCGGCGCTGATTGAGTAGGTAAACTGGTTCTGTTTCTTCTTCTACTTCCTTGTAAACTGCTTTCAATCCTAGGAGTGAGGGGCAGCTTTATGTGGAGTGATCTTTCGTGCAAATGGCACAGACTTGGACTGTATCCAGCAGGCACTCTTTGTGGTTGTGTTTCTTTCTGCATCTAGGGCAGAATATTGCCAAATTTTGCTATGCTTCTGCTTGCTTTTGTTTAGATTGCATGATGTCGAACTACGTTGTCAGAGTCCCTAGAATATTAGTCTTGAAATCTTCTAGTAGATTTCTAATTTCTTTGATACTTCCACCGAGGACCTTACTATCCCTTGTTAGTCTTGTGCTGCCTCTCGAACTCCTTATACAGAAATCAATGATGTCGGAAAAATTTTCCTGATATATGTCACCTTTGCCCATAATGTTTAATGTTTCCACCCATTGTTCTTTCATTCCTTTAATTAATGTAGTTTTTAACACATTGTCAGGCAAGGGTAAAGATGCATAAGGAGATCTCTGAAGATTGTATTGAAAGCATTCTACATATTCCTCCAGTGTTTCATTAGGTCTTGTTGTCATTTGAAGTATTTCATCCTTTAATTCTCTAGACCTACAATAATCCTGATTTTTCTTTAGAAAATCACCTTTCATCTGATCCCAGTCATTTATAACACCTCCACCTAGCCCCATAAACCATTGTAAAGCTGCTCCTTTTAATGTGGAGGGAAATAGTTTTAGTTTTTGGGGATCGGTGGTATAGTCATACCCCCGGCATAATACATCGAATTCAAATAGAAATGCATCTAGATCTTCCGATGTTAGGCCATGGAATGTAGGAATATGCTAGAGAGGAATGGCCTTCATAGGTGCATTAACTGCAGTGTCCACAATGGGATATTGCAGTGTGGAGGTTTGAGGTGGTTGCTGGTTCTGGGCCATTTGATCAAATATGTGCCAATATCCTTTTGGGATTTCTAGGGAGTTATTCCTAGGCTGACTAGAAGGAGTAGGAATGGCCTTGACAACACTTCCTTGGTCTGGGATAATGAGTGGTCCTTGCTGAACTATTATCTGGGGGGATTTTGGCTCTTCAGGTTCTTCTATTTTGTTTTGGATGATCTTAACAACACTCCCCTTATCTGGGCTGCTGAGTGTTAGAACTATTTCGAGAGGGGATTTTGGCTCTTCTATTTCCCCTGTTTCTCCTCCTCCTTCGCGGAGATTGCTAGAGTTCCCTTCTTGAAAAGAAATTGGGCGAGAATTCTCAATTTCTTGAAAATCTTGCTCAATCTCTTCTGTTTTGTTGTGCACCTCAGCAAAGGCTACAGATGGTGAACCTGTGGCCCAAAGGGAGCCAGTAGGTTGTCTAGAAGCAACTTTTCTAGGGCCCACTGATGGCTGAGATATGGCTTGCTTAATGATATCATCTATGAAGGTTGATCGACCAAGGGTCACCGGTCCATTGGCTTTGTCAAGTTTGGGTAGCATTTTTGGAGTATTTTCAATTTTTTTCTTCTTAGTCATACACACAACTCAAAAAATTAACAAATTTGTTGGAAAGCGGGTGGGGGAGTAGGGTTGTTACATGCTCCGTATGTAGGTTCTTACCTTCCGTTTTTAATACCCAATTATTTCCTAGCAGGCACTCATCATATTCACACTACTTTCTGAAAGAAAAAAATGGCTACACTCTCCCCGGCAACGGCGCCAAAATGTTGAGGTATAATAGGTGTCTTTTTAACTCCTATTTATCCTACATTAATTATCAATCCAAGAATGATTTTCTATTTCAAGAGTGTACTCAGTCTGAGGCGGCAATTTAATCCAAGAGTAATGTTTTCCAATTTGCAGTACAGTGCTTCAAATACAAGAGTAAACGAATGCTTGAAATAAAACCTATTTGCAAATAAAAGAAACTTAATGCTATGAAACTAAATCATTCACTTGGAAATTAACAACAACTATCAGTCAAGGATGCAGTAGCAATAACTCTTTCCTTTGTCAATTGATGAAAATGAAATCAAATATAAACAAGATCCACAATCTGAGAACTTTGACAATAATAGCCAATGTTCTTTACAGTTGTTGATCTCACACTCCACACTAAAGAGACTAATGAGAAATGACAAGGAATCAAATCAACAATGCTGCTAATGGAAAATGGAATAAATGCACTAACTGTAATGATGCTAAGAGGCAAAACCAAATACTTGCAAAAAAGAAATGAATAGCAATGTTATCTAGTAGAAATGAACAGCAATATCATTCAACAGAAATGAATAGCAATTTTATTTAATAGAAACGAACGACAATTTGCAATGAACAGCAAAGTCAGTTTACTGGAATGAACAATGAAGCTTTATAATTGAAATGAACAGCATAACAATATAGTTTCTCAAGTATGATGAAAAAGGAACAGCAACGCGATTCAGTTACAGTAAGACAATTCATAAACTCTGGAAATGAAGAACAGTAAAGTAATGTGATTTAAATGAATGAAAACCAAACCAAACCATCACACGACTGCGATTGAAAGTAATGGTACAGATAGCAAGTGGATCCACCAGGGCCGGGCCCTTAGCCGCTAGTGAAGCACCGCCAAACTACTTCAGTATAAACAAATGGAACAACAACTGACTTATGTATTAATCATATGAAAATGTTACAGGCAATCGTACTCTATTTTAATCAACGAGAGTTGATAATCAAAGTAGGAATACAACAGTGAGTTCTGAATAACGAATTTGATAATCCCTCCTCTAATCTTTACAAGCATTGTCCCTTTTATAATGGACAGGTAGATAAAACAAGGAATAACAGATAGACTGTAAAACAACGATCCCTCAGGATCAAGAGATCCTGAGGGATATGCTCCATCTTCTAACTCCAGTCAATCCCTTTTTCTTCTTGCGCTGATGCTACGATTTTCCATCCTTATCCTTAACTGTGCGCTCCAATCCTGATTTGCTTGTCTGGATACGGCTTCTTAGTGAAGGAACAATAGTTACTTTGTTTTGTCTTTTCCTTCAAAATGGTAGTTTTCCATTTCTTCTATTTTCTGCATGGAAAAATACAATAATTAACTAAGTCGCAATAATTAATAACTCCCTAGTTTTCGCTATAATTCTTTGATATATTACCATCTTAGAATATAAAGGAGTTATGATTAAATAAAAAGATAAGGAAATAAATGGCAAATTCATACCTTTTCCATAGCTCAACAGCCTTTTGGCTGCTTCATGTATATTTATTCTTCCATACTCGATGTATGAATGTTGTCTTCATCTCCACCTGTTCTAATTCAAAATCAAAATCAACAAAAACATATAAAATAAATATAATAGAAGTTAACTTGGAAACATGAGAGAAAATATTACCAAGTTCAATTCTCTCTATCTAGGAATAGCCTTTTGTTGTAACTGAGCTTTGTATTTCTCCACTCTGCGTTTTGCATTCAGTTTCTTCTTAAACACCCATTTTTTTTCCAATGGGTTTTCTTCTAGTTGAGAAATCCATTAGATCCCAAGAATAATTCTTGTCCAAGGCTGCCATTTCTTCAACAATGGAATTTTCCCATAGTTTTCCATCCTCTAAATCCATTTCTTCCCTAAAAATTCTAGGATCATCATTAGTAATAAAAAAAAAAAAATGGAAATTAGGTGGAGTATACCTTTCTAGCTACCTTCTTTCTCGAACTAATCTCCTCAATTTCGGAGTTTATGGTTCTTCTTCTTCTAATTCTTGTTATTCCATAGAGTTTAATTCTTGATCATTTAATTCAAAATCTATATTCTCTGGTTCTTTTGCCCTTGGTAGGACTTCCTATTTGACAATATGTTTGATTCCTCTAAATACCACATCTCTACTATACACAACCTTTTTAGCTTTTGGGTTTGAAATTTTATAGCCTTTCAAACCATATTACCAATAAAGATACACTTTTTAGCATTCTTATCCTACTTACTCCTATTTTTCTTTGAACATGCACATAAGAATCACATCCATATAACTTGAGATGTTTAACAGAAGGTTTCTCACCAATCCATACCTCATGTGGAGTCTTGTCATCCAATGCTAATGAGGGTGATCTACGTACCAAATAACATGCAGTGTCCAATACCTCTATCCAGAAATCTTTTCCTAACCTAGCACCATTAAGAGCCTTAAATTCTTTGAATTTTCAAGGACTTTACTTTTCTTCTCAAGGAAATAAAACCATGTATTCTTTGATAATTCAACTATAAATGAGACATAGTACATATATTTTCCTCATGATAGAACTAATACAGATCCAGACACATCACTGTGCACCAACTGAAATATTCCTTTTATGCTTGTAGCACCAGAGGAGAATATTACTTGATTTTTCTTCCCATATAAACATTGTTCACTGAAATCAAAGTCTAGAGAGAAATTATGCATGACTTATACTATACCATTACTATGCAACACTAGAAAGCCCTTGTTTTTTATTTTTCCCAATATTTGATGTTGCAACATAGTATTTTATCTAGGTAGTGTAGGAAATTTTCCTTCTTCAACTCCACTCATAGGAAAAATGGAACTATTGCACTCATCACTAACAATACTTCCCAATAGCTTATACAAATTTATAATCTAAACTCCCCTCAAGAATAGCATTGCTCCTTGAACCATCCTACAAGTATCCATTTCAAACACTATTTTTACACCTGCATCACTCATCTTGCTTATAGAAATCAAATTTTAGGCCAATCCTGGGATGTGTAGAACACCAAGGAATGTTGGAATCCTTCCACCTAAGAGCTTCAACTTGAACTTTCCTATTAATATATTCCATACTCGTAAAACCACTTCATTTGAGGATTCATATGAAAGGATGCACTTGAGTCAACCAACCATGACTCATGATTTATATTTGTATTTGAAGAAGCTAAGTGCACATCCCCTCCTTAATCCAATGAGGTTTTGCTTCTTTAGAAGGAGAATATTCAAATCCATTCCTTTTCATAGTAATTTTAGATCTACAATATTTCTTGTAATTCCCTTCTTATCCACATCTCCAACATACCTTACCAAATTTTCTTGGAGATTTGGATATTCCTCTAGATTTAGATCTCCCACCGAAGGACTTATTTTTATTTCTATTATGGGAATGTCATGTTATAGACAAGGTATCTATGTCTTGAATTTCCATGTTTTTCCATCTCAACTCTTCTAATAACAAGGATGAGATATTTCATCGAAACTTAAAGTAGTTGCATTACAACTTATGGAAACAACCAATATATCTCATAATTTTGGTAAATAGAACAATAAACTAATACACTTATATTCATTTGAAATATTAATATCAAAAAACAATAACTAGCTTACCATAGTAGGCATTTAGAAGTTCTGTCACCAATTCTCCATCCTTCATCCTCAGATTATATATAGTTTTCTGCAAGAACAATTTGTTCACTAGGGACTTAGAATGATATAAATCCCCTAACCAGTTCCACAAATCCTTTGTTGTATCTTTCTCGTGAAACATTCAATAATGTAAATCTGAGAGGCACACTTTTCCTTTAAATACAACTTGGTATACTCTTCTGTTGACATCAGTGTTGATACAAAACCTGGATCCACATTGATCCATTAATCTTTGTCCACCAACAAATATTCTATTTTGAGCTTCCACGGCTCAAAGCTATGTCCTTTGAATTTTTTATCTCTCTCTTTGAACCACTCACCATTTCCTTTCATCACAAGGATCACTTCCATAAATCTCCCTTTGTAGCACTACCACAAGCTTGTGCCAAACCCCTTAGCCACAAAAGCATCCCATGAAGCCAAAATTGCTCTAATACCAAGTGTAGGTTTAACCCTATACAAATAGTTGTTGCAAATAGACTCTTAATAGAAAATATGTAATGGAAAACACACATATTAAAAAATATACTTTATCTTGGAAACCAAAAAGTGGGAAACAAGCAAGATTTGTTTTCAATGTATTCTTTTATATAGTATTATAATATAATAGATATATCTCCTGACATCCATAAACCACCATTCCATGTACCATGGATTAGAACACAATCGTAGTTACTTAACTAAAACTACAAAAACATAGGAAAAACCACCATGCACCACAAAATTTCTAAAGGCAAAAACCATGTTCTGAAAATGCGCAAAAAAAACACACACAAAAACCACCCATTTTTTTTCCAGGTGTGTTACCACACCCCAAATGTGCCCCCAACACAATATATATTGTGTGTGTATATTCATGGAAATAATATAACACACACCCAATAATGAAAAATATTATCCTAATTCAAGAGGGTATTCACTTTAACAGAGCTTTAGGGGGAAAAGGAATGAGCCTCATTGGGTGGATTTCGGCTTGCGATAGTAACCCCTAGATCTCCCATTTTTCAATGGTATATTAGCAGGATTCTTCCAAGAAGAGATGTCTCAGGAAAGGGTGCCCACTTTCCCCCCTCTTGTTAATTCTAATGATAGATTTACTTAGAAGGAAAATTGATCATGAGAGAAGAATGGAATCTCTCCTAGAATCCAAGTATGAGTGGGTTCAAGCATATTAACCATGCCCAATTCACTTATGACACACTCTTAATGGGAGGGGATTTAGTTGTAATATAAAAAATGTTCAAGACAATTTTGGATGAGTTTGTACAAGCATAAATAGGTATTATCAACAAAACAAAATTTCTATTGTTCACCTATATTTCTAGTTGTAGTGTGCAAGGGGCCTTATACCACATCTTACTTCTTATTAAAGAAGGATGGACCTCATTTAGATATTTGGGCATTGTTATCTATCTATAGATTTTCCTCAACCCTTCTTGGAAGCTAATCATAGAAAAAATTAAGTATAAATTTTCTCAATGGGGATCTCAATGTCTCAATGCGCAAGACATTTAGTTCTTTTTAAGGATTTCTTTTAAATTTATACTAATTCTAAACAATTCTAGTTTTGGTTGGGGTAATATAATACATAAAATAGGAGATCCAAAAATTCTTATGGAAATGAGGTAAAATGAACACCGAAAGGTTTTTTCTAGTGAATTGGGCAACGATCAAATCCCCCTTGAGTGATGGGGGGCTAGGTGTTAAGGATCCTTCTTTCATGAATCTATCCTTTGGACTAAAGCTTTTGTGGTAGCTTCAAATGGATCACTATGGTTGGTGGAAACAAGTCATTCATTCAAAATATCCAGTTGGTAAAATGTGATGTAATTACCTTAACAAAGTCTTTCCTTCAAAGGAGGGTCCCAAATTTGATAAATCCTGTAATCTCACATCATTTGGGTGCTTGTAAATGTACAACATATCAGCAATTGGAATGAAAAACTTCTAAGAAGGCCCCCACTTAATAATTTCCAATCTCTTCTTTGGTGCAGGTTTGGATCAATCAGGTATGCAAACACACTATTCATGACATCTCCAAATGGTTTACTGATGGAGACTATATTAAGTGGTACTTGGGCCCAATTCCCCCATCACCTTAGGAATCTCTCCCATATCTTATCCTCAAGGTTAGCTTGTTTTGTTTCTAGTCATAAAAGTGATGAAGACTCTAGTCACGGGGTGCTTCTTATTACTCGGTGAAGCTCAGGTATGAAGCTCAATTTTTCCTAGAAGGTCCTCCTATACGATATATTTTATGGTCATATATTTGACACCCAAATGGGCTTCCCAAAGTGAACATATTCTAATATACATTGGTTCACAAGAAACTGCTCATTACTAAGAATACTACTAAAACAAGAGTTTAAGGCTCATTCAGATGTGTCTTGTGCTTCTCTAGCAATGAAAACATTCCACATCTTTTCTTGTAATGTGAGATCACTAAGAAAGTGATGGAATTTTCTCTTCATGGTGATCCATCACACTTAGTTTTTCATATCTCCCCTTCATCTATTTTAAACAGGGTACAAGCATTACTTTTTATCCTTTAATGGGAAGCCCTTGTTTAAAATGCTTTGGATGGCTCTACCTAAGTAAATGTGTTGGAAGCTTCGGTTAGCTTGTAACAAGGCCATATTTCAAGAATATCAAACCCAATATGAAATGGTGGTAGAATGGGACAAATTATTTCTTTCTAAACATATATTCTATAGAAATCCAAAGCTTCATTGGTCGCAAGATATGGATCCATTAGAAGAAATACAAAGTTTACAGTTAAATCTCAAACCCTCATTTTAAAGCTCCTCACCTTATAAAAGGCACTAATAACTTACCTTCTCTAAATTTGAATTCCAGCAATGGATAGAATCACAACGCTCCTTTTTAGTGTGCTTTTACGGGGCATCCAAAGAAAACCCAAGGGTGGTAGGTGTGGGGGTGGGGGAAGGGTGGTGTGTGTTCTTTTTCCCCTAAGGTCAAATTGAATTAAATTTCTCTCGGAGTTTGGGCATAGTCTCTAATTAAAAAACATAGTTGTATGCTTTATTTAAAGGAATTGACCTTGCCAAAATGTTACATATTCATAAATATTCTTGGTGATTTTAACAACATTATCAAGCAATGAATATAAACATCCCTCGCGACTGAAACTCCAATCCACATATAAGAAAATATGAACTATCCTCATCTCCATTCTATAAGTTCAATCCTTTCATGTGCCACAAGTCCACAACATGCTAGCGGACTCTTTGGCAACACAAACTTCCATAGATCACAAAGAATTGTGCGGGTGAATGGATCCACCCAACTCCATCCTATGTCTTAAGATAGCTCATGATGACATTTGGTTGCATTATCAACTTCCATTTAGGTGCTTATGAGGTCAACTCGAGGTATTATTAAGCACAAGACCAAAAGCTAGCTATTAAATCATTGATCATGAAAGGAATTTAGAAGTTTAGTCTCACTTGTGTGGATTAAATGGGAATGTACATAGGTTCCAATGGCTCAAAGTGGGAACTAATTTGGGCTCAAAGTCTAGTTCATCCTCGCATGAGGTTACCTAAATTAACAGTTCACACAAAACTCCTCCTCAGCACATGGAATTTAGATATCAATTTTTTCATTAGATTTTGGTTCATTAACATTATCATGAAGGTTGGTGTGGGAAAAGCGATATCTCTTCCTTCATCTAAGTCAAGGTTTCTCTTTGGGCATAGAGATGGGTAGAATCTTGGGTTGTTGTTGCTGAAGCTATGGATTTAAAGGGTACAGTCAACATTCTTCAATTTTACTTGGAACAATTGACTATATAGTTAACCTCCATCATGGAAATTGTGATTAGGCATAAACAATTAATCTAGAGAATGGATGACGAAATAAAATGTGTGTGATGTCACTTGGAAGCGCTTCAACAATTTGATGCCTGGACTGCTTTGTCTCTTTCTTCTTCGATAAATTCGGCCTGACCATACCACATTCATTTGTTTGACATGAATATGGAAACTTCTTTGCAATATGAATTTTCCTATGGTGTTCTTAAGGATTTTCATATAATTTCATATTGGCATGCCTTCAAAATTTCATTTGTTATTGGGGGCCTTTTTTTCTAGTTTTTAATTTTTGCACTGCCAAATATCTTTTAATTTGGATAAGGTCTAGTTATGATGAATAATATAATGTTTATTTTGAGGTCAATTGGGAAAATGTATACAATTATACTTAGAGTATAAATTTTATGGGTGCTCTTTCCCATTAGGTATTTTTTTTATGATGTGTTTCTTTTTAAAATTTCCCTTGTATGGAATTCCATATTTATTTTTTCTCATCTTTGGAATAATTTATATTATATACAATTTTGTTTATTTTTTTCATAAGAGAAAATTTAGTTAGTAGATATAATTTAACATAATATCATCAAATTGAAAAAATTCATATAAAATATTTGATGTGTCATATATAGTAAGGAATACGTGGGTTGGAGTCGAAAGGGGCAGCAGGGGAAACCCTATCGACCTCTCTTTCCTTGTTTGGGTTGTTGTTTGTACTAGGTTCCTATTGTCGTTTCTGCCTCACCCCACTACTATTATTATCGTCAACCTCCTTGTTGTGTGCTTGGTTGTTGCTTCGCTTCATTGTGATCTCTACGCTTCGTTCATTATGTTTTTCCCCCATCATCTCTCTTTCCTCCGCTGATTTTTCCTTGTCTCCCCCTGTTTATGTCACATTTGTGTGATGTTGTAGGTTTCCTTGGGTCTAGGCTTCATTTTTTATGGTTTTTCCCCATCGTCTTGCCTTTTTATTGCCCTATTCTCACTCTTTCACTGCATGGGGTTCTGGCCTTTGGGCTTGCCTTCCTGTGAGATTTTGGGTTTGTTTTAAGGGTGTATTACTTCCTGTACATGCGTTTTGGCCCAGTTTTTTGTAAAAAAAAAAAAAAAATTTACATAAGAATGCTTTGAGTTGTATTTCCTCTCATTTTTGGGTTTATTTTGTATGAACACCTGGGGTCGTGTTGTTAAGATGTATATATTTTGTTGGGATGCCTAGTTTTTCTGTGGTCATTGCATGGATCTATGTAGATCTTGTATGAATGCACACTTTGTTTGTGTGTTTACAAAATGTATTTTGTTTTATATATAAATAAAGTTACATTTTTTTCCTTATATATATATATATATATATATATATATATATATATATATATATATATATATATATATATATAGATATATATATATATATATATATATATATATATATATATATATATATATATATATATATATATATATATATATATATATATATATATATATATATATATATATATATATATATATATATATATATATATATATATATATATATATATAAAATAAGGAATACAACACCATTGAAAAGATGAAGAAATTATATTTTCTTTTAATTATTTAAGATTCTCCTTTATCTAGCATCTTTCCAAATTTTATATACCCTATCCCAGTCAACCATTGATGAAGCGTCTTATTAGTGAGACTCTCACCAAGGAATCTAATGTAGTCAATGATAATTTTGTTCTTCATGCATCCTTGATTATGTTTTGTCTTGAGAATCACCTCTCACATGTCATTGTACTTGTAGGTATAGTAAGTATTTCTTGCCATAACTTTGACATGGTTGGAAAATTTGTATGTTACTCAGTGGCACAAAAAAAACTCCAAACATCTTTCACGGGTGACCCTTCACATTTAACAAAAAGACTATCAACAAATGCATGTAACTCTTTCAAGCAAACTTCAAAATCAAATAATGTTTTCCTTTCTTACCTTTCACATATACTATGTTGCAGGTGTTGAAGAATATTTTAAAGACAACACTTTGGATTTTGTTCTCTTCCATGAACATCTTGTACATAATGATAAGGGCTAAACAATCTTATATAGTTAAAAAAAGAAATATCAGAGAATTTTCCATTCAATCTCTCTACTAGAGCTTGAACATATTATTTTGCAACTCTCTTGTGAACCATCAATGTAATGTTTCCATGATCTATTTTGTGTATCAACAAAATCATCATATGTGTGTGGAATTTATACAAATCACAATTCATGCTTATGAACAATTCCCTATTTCTAAGTAATTTCTAGATAACCAAATTTAGAGGCATATAAAAGTTTATATGAGTAAGATGTTCCATCTGCAAATGTGTCACTTCTTAGGAACCATCTTTTTTCAAAGTGTTTATAATAATGGTTTCTCCTAACAAGGTAACATCAACATACACTTCTTGTAATTTCTTATTCAACTTGTTTAGATCACACATTACAATTTCAAGAATATGCAAACAAAAATAAATAAAAAAGATCCTTTCCTTTTCATACCATGAGTCCTTCCTTTCATTTTTCCACAAATTCAATAAGGGAGGCATCAATACAACAAGTCTTTCAATCACTTGTCCTCTTGAAATCCATCTAACTCCATGGATTTGAATAGCTTGAAGAGTTTCAAACTACATAAGTCCCTGTAGAGAAATAAATTCATTCTTTATTTTAGTAGAATTTTGCAACTAAGTATATACCTTGTTTAACAATTTCTCAACAAATAATAATTCAAGTATTCTTTTGGAAGCATTTGATGCAACTAAAGCTTCACAATGAGAAATACAATGAATGTTGATATTTCATGATTTCCTAGACGGATAATTACTTCCAATGATTATTTCATTAGTTTGCCTTGTATCACATTCATCATAAAGTAAATATACATAGACAATTTCAACAATGAAACAATAAAGAAAATAGGATCATGAAGAGACAACCAAACATGAGAAATACAAAATTTATCCTAGGAAAACCCCAAAGAAGGGGAAAAACCATAAGCCTTTTCTTAGAGAAAGATTTCCAATTCAACAAGGAATAAAATTTGAATTTTCTATTCAAATCAAGTTAAACTAACCAATAATCAAAATCTAGGTCAAACCTAGCCAAATTGCCCTCAAATCAATCAAACTATTTCCCAAAAGAATTATGTCAAATTAGGTTAACTAGATTGAATTTAAACCTCTTGTTTTTCCATAGAAATTCGGTCTACTTGCTAAGAGATATCATCCTTCTTTTCTACCTCAGATCATGCCTCAGATTCAATGTACTAGCTCATATAATTCATCATTTTCTTATTCCTCAGATTCGACGTCATTCATGCCTCAAATAACTCCCACGTGTGAACATAAGTGATCTAAATTAGATGCCAAAATGGAGAGGATGAATGAACATATATAGATGTTGAATGAGTCGAATGGGCATGTGTCTTCACTTTGGCTGACTTGAAGTCAGAATTACATTTGGAGGCGAAATTCAAAATTCAAAATTCAATTTTTTCTTCTTTTGAAGCTGACTTGGAATCCAAATATATTTATCATTTATTGTATATTTTTTAGGGTTAAAACTTGATTATAAATACCGACCATATCTACAAAATTAAACACTCCCTCTTAGCTAGGGATGTATTCATAATGATTTTCGAGATGTTCTCTTGTCGAATAAAAATTTCTCTATCCCAAGAAAAGGTTGAATGAGCTCAATTATGTTGATAAATTCATCCACCTTTTGTTCTATACAAGAACCATGTGGAATGCATCCCTGCATCAACATCAAATAGAGGAACTACCTACCCACTAGTTTGAGGGTGACCAATCTCCAAGTAATCTCCTGGAGTCTTGTCAGGAAAACCACCTAGCCCATGGTGAAACCCTTGGGTCACCAATCTATCAAGTCAGCACTTGGAGTCTTTTTAGGAACCCCACTCGACCCATGGTGAAACCAGGGGCCCATTTACCATTACCACATGTCTTCACATGTCATTGAATGGTAAAAATACTTTCCCGATGCTATAAGGCACCCTCTTAACCCACTAGCCAAACCTCATGGAAATATGGTCATAACTCAGTGACTGAGGGAGCACTTGGAGGGTTTGATGCTAACTAGGCCAATCTCCCCAACCATAAATCATGGTTTCCTGGTCAAACCTAAGGGATATTATATTCCCCTTTATGCTACAACATTAACACTCCCTTCAAGGGAAACATTCTCAATTACTTCAAGCTTGTCTAACTTCATTTATGGGATAGTGAGAA
Organism: Pinus tabuliformis; assembly: GCA_031772625.1. Classification (NCBI taxonomy): domain Eukaryota; kingdom Viridiplantae; phylum Streptophyta; class Pinopsida; order Pinales; family Pinaceae; genus Pinus; species Pinus tabuliformis. The sequence continues at coordinate 978,929,337 of CM062816.1, read as the reverse complement.
TGCCAACAAACAACTCAACGATAGGAACCTTGCTACTCCTTTTGTATCATGTGCTTTTATCATCATGATTGTACCTGATAAAGCAATATTGAAGCTCCCTTGATTCTCAACTTTCCAAATTGAAATTGGAGAAAATATCTTCTTGACGTCCTCTCCCCCTTCTTCGAAGAATATTCACTTTGTACTTTTATATGTTACCAACAAATGCTTGATCTTATGAATCCATCTTGAAGTCATTTCTAAATTTCCACAGATTTTGGTACAATGACCTCCTTCAAACTTATTGGCCTATCTTCTCCCTCTGAACTAGGAGCCCTTCTAGATATCTGTACAATTTCTTCCTTTTGAACATGAAATACTTCTGGGAGATTCCTCTTGCCACATACATTTCTTTGTTGATAAAATACTTCCCTTTGTTGTCAGAGCCTTGGAAGCTTTAACAATGTACTTGATATCCTCACTAGGAGGCCATGGAAGAATTATTACAACCCAACAAAATAAACAAAGAAAAGAGGCTAATAGAAAAATAATAAAAATCAAGGAAGAGATATATAAAGTACTTATCTTTTGATCTAAGGATTTTAGGGAATCCCCCTCTCGATCATTGCTTTCTTGCATCCATCTTGTAAACTCATCACCATGTAGCCTTTCCTCCCTTACTTGCATGAGATAGCTTATTTTCTTTCAACTGAAACATTGAACTAGGTCAATCTCTAGGGTTTTATCCGCAAACCCTAGGGATTTCTTATTCAATCCTTCTAGACTTCTAGGGTTTACACACCTTAAATTTCCAATTTTCATCTATACCTTTGTCATATGAAATTTTTTTTTTATATCAAAATGACCAAAACCATAGAATCCCTATGTTTTTGTATATTTGATGAAATCCATCATTGTCATCAATTCATCAAGGACATATTAGGGTTAATAGTCCATTATAGATTGTGTAGGGTAGCACAACCTTAAGGTTCATGGAAATAATACAACATCTTGCTTCTAAATACACTTTGAAATACAATACCATTATGCTTGACAAGAGTCCTTACTTAGTCATGGCATTAGAGGCTTCGATCTTTGTAACTTCAGACTCTTCTTTTGAACACATATCTTTGCAGTATAAAGGAAGTATCCCTACATAGGTTTGTTCACAAATTTCAATCGGACACACTTCAAGCTATCAAAATAATCTTGGTACTTAATTCATCTCCCATTAATAGGGTTTGTCTTGCCTTAGGGTAGGCTTCATGTATGGTAACACCGATATTCATCCAGCTTCACAAGTACAACATGGAAAAAACTTTATTCAATGCATACCAGGAAAGTCTCTTAAGAAAAAATAATGTCATTGAATTAGTCATCTATAAATGTTGATGGGATATATGATAATGGTGAGTCCCATGGTGAGGTTTTAAACAAGGTTATCGCTCCTCCAACTATCATAAAAGTAAGTTTTTTTTAGAAGAGGAAATAAGACTATGTCATTTATAAGAATGCTTCAATAAAAAATCCTTAATAGTTGTGTAATCAATGACCTTTAACTAGCACTATGAATGTTATTTCTATTTAATCAACTAATCTTGACGCTTTATCAAAAGATATGTAGTCATGATAAGAAGCTTCTAGATCTCCTTCAGTTTGTGAACTTTTTTGAACCATGAATCTCAAACTAAGAGCTTGAGACTTCTTTCCCTCTAGTTCCAGTTTCCCTGTATCAAATAATCTTCCAGTCTATTCTAGCAAGAACAATGGAACCTTAGTATAATGCAAGGAATCCATCAAAATTTATTTGTTCACGAACAAAATCCATGAACAATTGTCTTTTCCTCAATTGGTATTTCCATATTAGGAGGCATTAAACCATGCTACTTAAACCTCCTTAATTGGCTTTAGTAGTCCACCCACACAACAGGACAACTTCATTGGGCTTTTCACTTGGTCTTCTCTCCTTGAAGCTTCACATTCTTCATGTTCCCTCTACACCTTAGGCTTGATCTCAAAATAGACTATGACTTCCTCTTACTTATCTTGGTTGCACAGAATTTAGGTTAAAGTCTCTTTCACTTGCAAACTGAGGCTTTTGGCATTTTATTTATCACACTGAGGCCCTTCTTCAGATTCTACTAGGCTTGCAGCCTAGTCCTAAGGCTCCTCAGTCCTTCTGAGATCATCCTTGAGGCCTTTCATGTTGAAAATAGCAACAAGAAATGCTAAAAATAGAAGTGCTAAAAATAGCACTACTATAAATAGCAGTTCGGGTACCAGTGTTGGACATAGCAACAAGGAATGAAAAATGGAAGTGCTAAAAATAGCATTGCTATAAATAGCATTTCAGGATGGATTCCAATTTTAGTTAATCCCTGAACTAAAATTGAGAAGTAAAATTCGAATTTGATCTTAGCAGCTGTTTGTAAAATAATTAATTAATTCATCTTGAGTTAATTAGTTGTAGAAAATCAAACATGAAGTCTATGTGAAGACATGCAACAGTTTCTCCATTGATTGAGGAATTTATCCCTCAGTTAAAGAGATAAGGATGAGTTGTAATTTGAGTTGTAATTAGTTAGCTCAGTTAACTGAGTTAAGTCCAGTTAGATTAGTTCCAATAGTTGGAGGAACTGATTGTGAGTTCAGGTAGTTAATGCTTGCATGCATGTAATTGCTGCACTTCAGATAATTGAATATTCTCTCATAAAAAACTTATGCATGTCAGTTCAGTCAGAGACCTAGTTGAGATTAGAGGAAGGGACAGTGTACTATCAGTTAGAGGATTTTTCCTATATAGGAAACTCATCCATGCAGAAGGAATTATCTCCTTCAGGATTGCGCAGTTAGATCAGAGGTTAGTGAGTGTGTGAAGAGGCCAATTCACATAGGTGGCAACACTGGACCCCAAGGAAAACTGCGCAAGGAAATAGGAGGCTTGGAGGGCAGAGGAGAAGGTTGGTGAGAATCCTTTGACTGCCTATGAGCAACAGTTTGATTACAGAGAGAGCAGGATAGCTTGTGAGCTAAAACTTTGTGTAATCCTGAGATATTTCCACTTGTATGATAATACAGAGATTGGGGTTTTAGGCTAAGGCTTTCCCCGGGTTATTCTTTTATGTTCATGTGTGATTGATTTCTTGTTCTCAGTTATATGTGTTCTATTTGATCTTGCTCATATTTGATTAAGCTTCCGCAAAGTTTGTTGTAGAAGTAGATCTTGTATTTTGCTTTAGTATATTGCATAATCTGTTGATCTATAGTGAGAATTTCTACATTTCGACCCATCCAAGGTAGACTTCGACCTAGAATTCGAATGGGAGTCTTATAAACAGAGATAGGGCTTCGGTCTTCCTTTAAACTTAATTTTTGCTTCATACTTGAACACAAGCAAGGCTTGGCTAAGAAATAAATACTTAGGTAGATTTTCCCTTTAACAAGTATCTTGCCTTTTAATGGTTGCTCTATAACCCAAGCTCTAAAGCATGTTGAGATTTTATGATTTCCTAGACTGATAATTACTTCCAATGATTACTTCATTAATTTGACTTGTATCACATTCATCATTAAGAAATTATACATAGAAAATATTAACAATAAAACAATAAATGTAGTAGGATCATGAAGATACATCCAAACATAGAAACAAAAAAATTATCGTTGGAAAACCCCAAACTAGAGGAAAAACCCAACAACCTTTTCTTAGAGAAATTTTTCCAATTCAACGAGTACAATCTAAATTTTGTATTCAAATCAAGTGAAACTAACCAGTAATCAAAATCCAAGTAAAACTTGGTCAAATTTCCCTTAGATAAGTCAAACTATTTCACAGAATAATTTGGTCAACTCAAGTTGACTAGGCCAAATTTCAGCCTCCTATTTTTCCGCATAAATTTGGTATGCTTGCTCAGAGAGTTCACCCTTCTTTTCTTCCTAAGATCATGCCTCGGATTTGGTCTGCTAGCTTAGAGAATTCCTCCTTCTTTTCAGCCTCATATTCGACCTTATTCATGCCTCAGATAACTCCCACGTGTGAACAAAAGTGATATGAATTAGATGTCCAAATGGAGAGGATGAATGTCAATATATTGATGTTGAATGAGATGAACGAGTGTGTCCCTTCATTGGGTCCAACTTGAAGCTGACCTTACATTTGGAGAAAAAATCAAAAATCAAAATTCATTTTTTTCTTCTTTTGAAGTTGACTTGGAATTCACATATATATTTATCATTTCTTATATATTTGAAGGTATAAAAATTGATTATGAAGATCAACCATAGCTACAAAATTCAACAACGAATACCTAAAATATGAGGTACATCGTTTTTCAAAAATATAATAAGCCATTTTTATTTCCAACCATCGATGATGCACCTTATATGGAAACTACTACGATATTTTATTTGAAATCCCCCTTGCTTCCTTTAAATCATTAACTGCATCATATGTTGTTTTCCCTCTTCCATAAAAAACAATTATGAGTTTTAAAAACTGTGAAATTGGAGGCCCCAACCCTTATGAGCCTAGAAATGCGGCATAAACCATGAGATGTTTCTCTAAAATATGATCAGTACTTTCATCTAACATCAACGAAATAAAAAGGATTATCCAAAAGTCTTATTGTTTGTACCTCTTCAAGATACTCATATATAGCAAAAAAGAATTATTTTGCAGTGATGTGATTTGTATATGATGTGTGATTTTTATTCGTTGGCATGTTGGGTGTATGTAAAAACATTCCAAACAAGAAAAGGGATCCATATTTTGAGAAAGGTAAATATTCTTGCAGAACCTATTAAACTAATTTCATAGTAGTGATTACACTTTGCTTGTTTTTGTCATCAATGTACGCTTTGTGTTTTGGAATAGATTTTGCATTCTTTTCATTTCCACATATCCATTTAGCTTGTGAAAGTTTATGGATGCTTGAATTTGAAGGAGCAATGAGTGAATCGTGTTCCATGGTGGAGAAACCAATGTCGATCACCCATGGTCTAGTTTCCTTATGTGCTTCATAATACATGCGTTTCATAACCACTTTTCCTTCAAGTATTGGCTTCTCAACCACTTGTACTTAGTTTTCCATTCCTCACGAAACTCTCATTTCACGTTCATTTTTCTTTTCTTTTCTTTTCTTTTCTTTTCTTTTCTTTTGATTTCTATGTTCTTGACCTTGAATTTCTTCAATGCATTCTTCATGATATATCGGTTCATTTAGATCAAAATTAAGACACAAATTATTAGAAGATGAAATTTGTGATGTAGTAGACCATCCAAAAAACATTTTTGATAGAATGTTGGCTCTTTTTGTTTGAGACATTTTTTGATATGATACATATATAATAAAAAAATGAAAGTAATTAGATGTCGCATAAACATGCCATAAAATTCCTACTTAAAATATCAATCAACAACATATATAAATAAAACAAAATTACTATCAATTCTTGTTATACAATATAATTTTAATCTTATACAAATAGTAAACATTTTGAAAAGGTTATTTTTTTTAAAGTTGTTTAATTTTGTGAAATGTGAGGAACTCTCTTCTCTTTTTCTTTTCCTTAAGGAAAAAAATTCCTCTTACCTGAATGAGGAGGAGAAAAACAGAATTCCACATGAGAGACTAAATTTTGTTTAATTAAATAATAATAATAAATAAACTAAAATTGTGATTTAGTGCTCATTATTGAATTAACATCCTTATCTTATAATATTATTAGATTTATTGAATAATCATCTTTATCTTATTGAGGTAGAGTTGTAGCTCGTGTGGTGGGGATAGTCGACCATTAAAAGTTTATGAAAAAAATTGACTTTAGAAATAAATAAATTCATGAATAGACTTGACTTTAGAAATAGGTAAATTCAAATTATGAGTAGAATCTTATGGGGGTTTATTATCCTTTTTTTTTTGCTGAAGCAAGAGTCGTACCTTCATTATCATTAAATCATAAAATTATTTACATAGAATACAACCATCCACAAGGAATCACGGATCTAGTCCCAACCACTTTCTAAAAAACCAAGGGTTTCAAGTGAAGTGTGAAAACACCGATCCCTACCCACAAAACTGCCCCACCTTCAAAAGCAAATAATATCAAGGCCACAAAATCTGCCCAACAAATCCAGATGGGAGAAAAGCCTTTAAACACCAACAACAGTACTCCTTGCCCCAACTGACAGTAGAGGAGGACAGCATGGTGCCCCGTCTCCCGCCAAACGACAGTTGGACCTACCAATAAGCGCACAGTTTCCTGACCGTAGATCCTCCCAACTTGATCCAACGGTAGAGGAAAGTTTCACGCTGCAAAGAAGACCACCTTTTAACCTTATGGACCCACCAACCTGCCCGATGAATCCTAGCCGTAGATCCACCATGCAAGATCCGACGGTCAAGGGTCATATCGCACCGAGCAAAAGTACTGCTAGTTAACATGCGATAAGGGTGGTAAACAAACCCACCCCTCGGCCACGTGTAGCACGATGAGTGTGATCGCTCCCAAAACTTGAAAACCACATCCCGCCCGAGAGGCCCCCGATACCCCGAAAACCACTCTGCGGGCGGATTTGTGTCCTTGTACAGAGAATCAAGAATATTCCAGTAGCCATGAGAGCCTGGATTCTGACAGCTACCACCTTCTCCTTTGCAGCTGTCAGTGAACCAGAGCTTCCATGGTTGTGATGCGATACACCATCATATCTTTGTATGCTTGGGTATCGCACTGATCCATGAGACCATCCTGAGGCAACCCATGCCCACCCATCGCGACCCTGTTTATGGTACACTTCACTCCTTGATTAGCCAGTAAATCAGCCAGTTTGTTGGCCTTCCTTCGCACATGGTTAAAACTTACCGTGTGTAGGTCTCTGTGGTGGAGCTGGATCCTTTGAAAGACCTGGATAAATCTCCAGTGCTTTGAAACCTTCTTCGGCTCCAAACCCCAACTAATTCTTTTGAATGTGTTGATAATTAACTTAGAGTCGGCTTAAATAATTACATTTTGCCGATTATCCTGCACCAGGAGGTCTAAGCACTGCTCCATAGCCATGGATTCTGCCATGTTATTTGTAGCTCTACCCAAATGACCATGGAAGATGGAAAGGATATTACCAGAATCATCCCTTAACACTCCTCCAAAGCCCGTTGTGCCCAGGTTGCCTTTTGAGGCCCCGTCAATGTTATATTTCAGAAAGCCCCTTGGGGGAGGATGCCAGAAGTCCTGCTCAGTATCCATAACCTTAACCTTTCTGTTCATTCCCTGCGGAATAAGCCCCTGCATGCCTAACAGTCCTAGAATCCTCATGTTAGAATCTGAAGGAGGATTCTTAGGGGTATTTCACACAATGGTGCCAACCGTCTCCTTAAGTTGAGCCAAGGTCTGCTCAAAAAGACATTGGAAGGGTCTTTTTTCATTCTTGAAAATTCTCTTGTTCCTTTCCTTCCAGACATTCCAAATAATGAAGCTGGGTGTAAGAGCCCAAGCTGAGCCAAGAATTTCGTAATCTGAAAAATTTCACCTCCACTTGGTTAGGGTATTGATGATACACCCTCTATCCCTGTCGCTCTTTTGGAAGATGATGGCGAAAGAATCCCACAGTCTAGAGGTGAAGACACAAGTATTGAGGAGGTGTTCCATGGTTTCTTCTTGGGCTTCACAGAGCTGGCATCTGGAAGGCCCCAGAACACCCCTTTTCCTTATGTTATCCCAAGTCAGAATTTTCCTATGATAAACAAGCCACATGAAGAGTTTAATCTTCATCCAGCCTTGATGCCTCCACAGATTCTGCCATATTCTATCCAGAGCAAGAGAATCCATCTCAAGGAGTTTGCGTTTTGCCTCCCTAAGATTGAAGGTGCCCTCATAATTGTTGCCCCACCTCAACTGGTCATGCCCCCCTATCACTAGAATCTTCCTTTGTTCCAATACCTGCATAAGAGCCTCTACTTTAGCTTTCAAGGGATTATCTTCCCTGTAAACCATGTTCCTCCACTTTCTCCATTTGCCTGCATTATTGGTTTGGTCCCAAAAATCTTTGACCTTTGATAACCCTATGATATCTGTCTCTCTCTTGAGGTCCACAAATTCCTCTTTCAGCAGTATTGGTTCTTGTTGCCATTTATCTTCCCAAAAAAGTGCTAGATCCCCCTCTCTGATTTCCCAGAAGCTATTCTATTGAACTAAGCCTCTATTCTCCCAAGCCTTATTCCAAATGCATGAGCCTTTTATATTTCCATACATCCTTATATGATGATTAATTTTCAAAGTGCTAGCATATTTCTATGTCCAGAGACTAGCCCACTGAGCCTTTGGTTCTTTGACCCATCTCCACCATAATTTAGCTCCTAAAGCCCTGCTTAGAACCTCTGGATCATCCAAACCCAGCCCTCCTTGATTTTTGGGTTTGCAGATCTTTTCCCAAGCTACTAAGGCCCATTTTCTTTTTTTCTCCCCCTTTCCCCAGAGGAAGTCTCTTTGAATGGTTCTGAATTGTTGTAAGACTCCTTTTGGTGCTGGGAGTGCTGAAAGCATGAAAACTAGGATAGATTGGAGAATAGCCTTTGTAAGCACCAACCTACCAGCCAAGTTTAAAGATCTGGTGGTCCAATTCCTAATTTTATCCTGCATTTTATTAATCACCGGCTCCCATATGCTCTTATGAAGAGGTTTAGCAGTTAGAGGGACTCCCAAATATTTTGAAGGAAGAGAATCTCTTTGAAAGCCTAGAATTCTAGAGATATTCCTTTAAGTAGCAATATTGGTATTAAAAAAAAAAATTATATTTGAAGAGATTGACCTCCATACCTGTGGCCATGCCAAAGTCATCTAGAATTTGTTTATATGCCAAAGCTTCTTTGACTGTAGGAACTACCTGCAGCATGGTATCATCAACAAATTATTGATGAGTTAAAGTCTATCCATTCTCAGAAAGCTGAAGACCCTTGATTTTGCCTTCTTCTTTTGCCTACTTAATCGCTCTACCAAATCCTTCCATCATGAGAATAAAGAGAAAGGGAGAGAGTGGATCTCCTTGCCAGAGGCCTCTCGAGGGAATAAAAACCCTAGAGGGAGAGCCATTTACCAAGATAGAAAAGCTAGAAGAAGTTACCAAAGCCATGACCCATCTAACTCAATTATGATCAAACCCAAAAGTAATAAGAACCCTCCTTATATAGGTCCAGTTCAACTTATCATAGGCTTTGGCTAGGTCCAGCTGCATGATCATTCCAGCCTTCCTGTTGCTAGTCAGTGAATGCACCACCTCCTGTGCTTGAATGATGTTGTTGAGAATTTGTCTACCTTCCACATAACCAGATTGCTCCCCAGAAACAAGAGTGGGGAGAAGAGGTTTGAGTCTGTTGGCCACAACCTTGGATATAATCTTGTAAACCACATTGCACAATGCTATGGGTCTAAACTTATCAGGAGTTAGGGCATTATCCTGTTTAGGGATCAGAGAAATGAAGGAGGTGTTGAGTGCCTTCAGAATAGTTCTACTCCTCCTGGAGTCTTCTACTACATTCAGAATATCCTGTTTAACAATATTCCAGCAAGCTTTAAAGAAATCCACATTAAAACCATCAGGACCCGGCGCTTTACCGTTCTGCATTTCCTTGAGGACCTCACTGATTTCCTCTTCAGTTACTGGCCTATTGAGGTTGAAATTATCCTCTCTGGACACTAGTCTTGGTATATGTCTTGTAAGATCCTTAATGTGAGGCTCTCTGTTAGAAATGGTTTCCTTTACAATCCCACGAAAGTGTTGTACTAATACAGCTTCTATTTCTTTGTGGGTACTAAGCAGATGCCCTTCCTCGTCCTTATTCGAAGAGATTCTATTATGAGCTCTGTTTGCGAAGGTTGACCTGTGGAAAAATCTGGTATTTTGTTCTCCTTCTTTAAGCCATTGCACTCTAGACTTTTGTCTCCAAAATATTTCCTCTTGTTTACATAAGTTCTCCCAATCATGCTAAAGTTTGGTGGTTCTATCATAGTTGACTTTATCAAAGCCATCCTTGATAAGGGGTTGGTTGAGAATCTGAAATTTGTTTTAAACAACTTTTTTTCCTTCAAAAATATTGCCAAATTCATTCTTGTTCCAATCTTTGAGCCTGAGCTTGATATGTTTTAGTCTTTTGTGAAGAAGGAACATGCTTGTACCCTGAATGTGCAAATCTTCAGACCACCAACTTGCAATGTTGCTGGTAAAATCTGGATGGGTGAGCCAGATATTCTCAAATCTAAAGGGTCTATTCCTGGGAGTCCCAATGCCCCTGATCTCCAGTTGAATTGGCCAGTGATCGGATCCTCCAAAGGGGAGAATCCTTGCTTCCATTCCTATGTCATTAAGTATAAGGTCCTATGAGATGATAAATTTGTCCAACTTTGAGGCAACAAGAGACACTCCTCCTCTTCTATTGTTCCAAGTAAAGAGACCATTACTTGAATCAATGTCAACCAGCTTCATAGAATCCATAAAAGATTGAAAAGCTAAGGCATCTTTGTTTAGAGTTCTGGTGCCCCCTTTTTTCTCCAATAGTGATTTGATCATGTTGAAGTCCCCACCCATGATCCAAGGTATCTTTGCACATCTCTCTCTGAGATCTATAAGAGAGTTTAGAAATCTAAGTTTTTAGTCCATTCTCTGAGGGCCATAAACATTCGTGACCAGATAGGTCTCCCTATCCCCTACCGGTTGAATAACCACTGATAAATCATTTTTGGAGGCCTCAGCATCTATTATACCAATCTTTAGGGGATTCCAAAGAGTAAGAATACCACCTGTTGTATTTTCTACCTTGACTTATAGAAACTCAAATCGATTGAGCCATTTGCTATAAAGTTCTTTTATTTTTTGAATGGAACATTTAGTTTCCTAGATAAAAATAATATCCAGAGCTTCTTGTTTCATTCTGTTACTAAGTAATCTTTGCTTCCTTTTACTACCTAGACCCCTGATGTTCCAAGAAGTAAACTTCATCATTAAAGATTTGTGAAAGAGTAACTAGATAGGTCTTTCATCTTACCTGAATCTATCATCAGCTTTCCACACTCCATCAGCAGCTCATTCTGCTTTTTTTTGCCTGTTTTCTTACCCGAGCATCAAGGTGCTAATCCTGGTGTGTTTTTTATAGATTTCACACCTTCTTTACCTTGATTTTCCATATTACCATGCCTTTCCACCCCTTTAGCATGGGTTTTCCATAAGTACAGTTATTGTACTCTAGAGAACTCTACTTGAGGTAATGAGTCTAACCCTCCCATGGTTCCCTATTTCAAGAACCCTTTCTAGGTGCTCTCTATCCAGAATCTCCTAAATTTCGTGGTCCTCCATTTCCATCTCGCTCTGGGTCATTTCCTGATCCATATCCAGTTCTACATCACTCATCATAGCCTCTTTCTGTGTTTTATTGTTCTTTGTTTGGTCTTTGTCTTCCTCCGTTTCCTTGTCCTCTGGACTTCCCTCCATTCACTAATCTACTTTTATCATCTCTTCTTCCTCCTCGAGAACTTGGAACCTGTTTAGTTTAACTTGAGGCCCTTTTGCTTGATGTTGCTTAGGTCCCCGTTTACCCCCTTTTCCTCTGTGGCTCACTTTTTGAAAGCTTTCCATATCTTTCATTGTGGAAGCTTTGCTCTTATTCTCTATTTTACTAAGAGGGAAATCTCTTAAAAGGTGTCCATGCTCATGGCATCTGCGACATCTAAAGGGAATGTGTTCATAATCTACTGTTTGCACCCATTCTTCATCAAAAACTTCCAAGATCACCTCATCCGGTAGAGCTCCTGAGAGATCCATTTCCACACAGATTCATGAAAAGGAGGTATATTTTCCTCTTCTAGTAGCTTAAGAAGCTTTGACAAAACGTCCTAATTTATTACCTATGGCTGTTAACGATTCTATTTGCCAGTAATTAAGAGGAAGGGAGTAAAGTCTTACCCAAACCGGAACTGATGTGAAAGTCTCTCGCTCTGGGACAAAGTTCATCATCCATGGCCTCATATAAAGGCCAATAGTTGCGTAGAAGTAGGGCCCTCCTTCGAACACTCTGTCTTTATCCTTAATGTTAGTGAAGACCACAGTAAAGAAACCTTTTGACCCCAGATGTAGGTCAATGCTCCCTTTTGGTTTCCAATGGTATTTAATCCATGTCTGTAAAGCTTTTTCAGTGGGCCACACTCCCATGAATTTACAAATGATAGCATAAGTCCGCATGTGGTCCCTGTGTGCCTGCAGAGCAGGATCATTCAGAACTACTCTAGGTGTAACCTCAGCTTTGGGTTTACAAGGTCCTTTCTGTGTCTTGGTTTTCGCTCCCTTTTCCTTGTCATTTTCTTCCTTTTTTGATGTGCTTGAATTATCTCGATTCTTGACTCCCTCCTACTCTTCTTCCCTACTCTCTTTCCCTTCGTCAGCAAAACCTCTGACTTCTTCCATTAGCTTTTTGCCTCAGCTGGGAACAACCTACTTTTAGGAGGGAGTGGAGCTCCCTCCTCCACACCCTTCCATGGAGTTCAACGCCTGCTGCAGACTTTCAACCCTAGTTGTTCGTTGCGCTCCCCCTCAACCTCTTTTTCCAGACTAATTTCGGGTTTATTATTGTTTTAAAACATATAGCATAAGTTCAAATTAAAACTCATTTACAATGATTTGAATGGGGATAGTCAACCATTAAAATTTTATGAAGAAACTTGATTTTAGAAATAAATAAATTCATGAATAAACTTGACTTTAGAAATAAATAAATTCAAATTATGAGTAGAATATTTTGGGGGTTTATTTTTATTTTAAAACATATAGCATGATTTCAAATTAAAACTCATTTACAATTATTTTAAAGCATAATTTCAGTGTTAAGCAACTATTAAAATTTTATAAATAAACTTGACTTTATAAATAGATAAATTCATGAATAAACTTGACTTTAGAAATAAATAAATTCAAATTATGAGTAGAACCTTTTGGGGCTTTACTATTATTTTAAAACATGTTTTTAATCTTAAGCAACCATTAATTTTCATAAATAAACTTGACTTTAGGAATGAATAAATTCAAATTAAAACTTATTTACCATGACTTTACAACATATTTTCAGTCTTAAGCAACGGAGTTGTCTTTAAAGAGACTTTTTGGAAACTTTTCCGATGGGTTTTTCCGGTCAAAATCTGGCAACAATTTATTGAAATCGCAAGTTTGATAGCTAATTACTGCACAATCAAAGCGTCCCATGGGTTTTTCATGGTGCTGAATACAAATATGCAGTTAAAAAACCATTTTAAATAATACAAATCAAGATTTAACCTCAATTTTTTCCGCTGGATTCCGTCACCGGAACCTCCAAAAAGTCGCACTAAAGACAACTCCTTAAGCAACTACGCAATTTTTATGAATACATTTGACTTTATAAATAAATAAATTTAAATTATGAATAGAATTTTTTGGAAGTAAGTTATGAGATACACATCACAGATTCATTGTATAATCCTAACATGAGAAGCTAATTATTTTGATTAATAACAATAAATTATGACTTTAAAAATAAATAAATTCAAATTAAAACTCAGTTACTATGATTTTAAAGCATACTTTCAGTCCTAAACAACCATTAAAATTTTATGAATAAACCTGACTTTAGAAATAAATAAATTCAAATTAAGACTAGCAAGAACTACTCCTCAAACCTTTCATCTCCTTTGGCTACAACTTTCACATTGAATAACTTGGTAGCTCCATAGTCATGAAAAACGTGCATACATTAAATAAAATTCATTAATACCAAGTCAAATCAAAATAAATGAATCCTTAGAAAAATAAAACTGTCTTACATAAAATCTAAATTAGTTGAAAAGATTAAAACTTACAGATTTTGCATCAAGTGGGTGTGTTGTGCTTGACTGGATTAAGATATAGAAATATATTACAATACTCTTGCATTCCATAATGGATTTCTTCAAGCCTTTAAATGGGCTTCATCATATTGGGCAAAACCACACTGGACTAGAGAGTGTCCCTTGGTGCAATAATTAGCCATGGAAATATCAAATTCTCCATTATTTAAAAGTTCTTATTAAACTACTTGTTATTTTATAGAAAAAAAAAATTGTTACTTTATGGAAGAAAAAAAAAAAAAAATTGTGTTAAAAAACTTTATTATCTTAAAGATTTATTGGACTATACTATATTGTGATTAAATTTCCAATTTTAAGAGTTGGAACTACTATTTATTTGCAACGTAAAGTGGAGTATATATATGTGTGGGGAGGACGGGGGATTTATGTTATTAATGATATGCATATTTTAAAAATGAAAGTAAATGATGGTTAAAAAAATGAAATAGAGTAACTACGCATCAAACTTAAACACTGAAATTTGAACTCTACATAACTTGTACACTTTGCATAAATTTTGCTAATAAAATCTATTAATTATTATTTAAAACAATAAAAATAAAAATAAAATGTCACTAATACCATCGAACTATTTTTTGTTTATTATTTATAATTGTTTTTTAAATAAGCAATTAGTAATTTGTATTAATAAAAGATGGGTTTATGCCCAAACCGATAAAATTTATGAGTGTTGAGAGAACTAACTTAGCTTGAAGATTTGCATTAGAACACGCAGGAGCAACATAAAACCTTGGGTGGTGATCACATTCTACTTGATGATTGAAACCATTCCACCTAAAAGCTTTCCTAAAACTCCAAAAATATAGACAAATTTGCAACACATTCCTAATTTAAAAAAAAAATGTTGAGATTTCGTCTTTCCTGGAGAATATTTTTGACTTTAGTTTTACTTGGGTCCAAGCCCCAATTTCTGGTGGGTCTGAAGAGACACCCCTAGTCGCCTTTGTCTCGACAACGCACATTAATAATGTCTTGTTGTTGTATATTGGGGACGCAGACCCTGCTGATTCTGCAACTTCTTTTCCTTTTTCCAATGGGGAAACATCTCGAACTACACTCTGTTTCATTTGAGGAACTCTTGAGAAATCATGATGGGAATTGACAATTTTCAATACATCCATGTCTACCACAATATTGAGAAACATAGATGCTTTAATTTGAGATTCCATTACTAGACCCTTGTGCTCACCTAGCTCCTTGCAGGTAGAAACGGTCATCGGGGAAGAGGTAGGGTCCGTGATATCTAGAACTGAGATGAAAGAGTCATCTACTTTATTACTTTTTTATTTTTGATTTTCTACTTGACTATTTGACTCGATTTAGAGATTTTCCTCATTGCAAGTGGTTGGAGGATTCCCCTTAGAGATTGAATAATGGTCATAGGTGGCTCCCTCCCACCATTATGGTTTTCTATTAGTTCTTTTAGCTGAACTTTTCATGGCTTTAGGACAAGAATTGAAGGAGTGTCCAGTCTCATGACAAGCTCTGCAATGAAATGAGATGTTTTTATAATCCAGTTTTTGCATCCATGAGAATCCAAGGCCTGTTAATTTTATTTAAGCAAGGAATCCCTTGCTAAAATCTGTATCCACACATATGCACACATATGTGAGATTTAGATAAAATTTAGTATCTACACCTCGATAGTGGAATTTTCACAATGCAATACCAATTGTAGACAAAGAGGCAAGATTCCACTAATGTAAAGGGAGGTTGGGAAACCTTACCCAAAACAGAGTGAAAGAGAGAGATGCTGAGAGAGGATCGAAGGAAGGACACCAAGGCTAAATGGAAAGCCTGCACTACCCCAAAACCATGGACCAAAGTTTATGATCTGAGATCTATCATTAGTGTTGTTGAAAACCACTATGAAAAAACCTCTTTCCATAGGGTAGATGTTCACTTCGTTAGAGATATATGGTTTCCACTGCTTGGATATCCAAGAGTGAAGATCAAACAACTTTGGCCACATCCCAAAGAACCTGCAAATTAGTCCAGCATTAGAGAATAAATTAGCATCACTTAATATCTCAACCACTCTCTATACCTCGATAACAGGTGCATTAAAGATTAGAATCCCAGAGGAAGAGGTTCCATAAATATGGGCTTTAAAAGGATCACGAGCGAGCACAGAAGAGGACCCTCGAAAGGGACAACCAGAAGTAGATTTAACTATTTCGTTGAAAGACAAGGGTGACACCGGATTGGAATTCGCAGGAGAAGCATGTGATGGGTTAGGCGCAAAAAAAGAAGAGGGACTCTAGCCTACGTTGTCAGAAGGCACAATGAGACAGTTGAAATGAGCCTCTGGAGGGGATCTCACATCAAGGACTAATGACTTTGTTCCAGACACCAAGGGTGGAGAGGTAAATGAACGACAGAGGGAGATTTTCCCCATTGTAAAAACTAGATTAAAATCTAGCCAAAAAGGAAAGATAAAGGGTCACAACCTGAAGCCAAGCGCTAGAAGCTTCAAGGAGACACAAGGGAATAAAGGTCGGCTAAGGCCAAACCCGAGTCATTGCCACATCAAAACTCAACATTGCAATTCACCTCATAAAATATTTTATAAAATAACTTATATATAATTTTAAATATTTAATATTTAGTTAAATTTAAATTATTTTTTAATATACTTAATATATAAATAACAAAAAAAAAAATTATACCAGAAGGCTAGGAATGAAGAAAAACTTTATTTTATATATATATATATATATATATATAAATGTTTTCTTTTCATTTATAGCCTTGTTTTTATACATCCATTCTTATTTTTTATATATTAAATAATAATGCATTGGTAGGAAGGGAAAAACAATTATTGTATAAATAATATATGTTTTATAAAACATAATTAATTTTATATAATATCTCATATTTTATTTGAGTTCTTGATGATGGGTAGTGAGACTACTCGAAACATACCACATCAGTAAAATCACACAGAACATATATCCATAAATTTATATCAATAAAACCTAATTATTAAAATTTGACATGCAACCAATTTTATTAATGTAATTTTACAATATTGTTAAAAGAATAAAATTATGCAGCCAATTTTATTAATGTAATCTTACAATATTGTTAAAAGAATAAAATTATGAAAAATGTAACTATGTCTCTGTCTACACATATAATAAATTTTTAGAAGGGGTAACTTCATGTAGGCTCTCCAGCACATAGCCTAACCCAAAGAGTGTCGATAGAATTAAACTGGTGACCTCTCAATAGCAAAGGTGTTTTAACAACGGGGACTCTAGCAATTGAATTAACCCTCCAAGCTCTACCTACATGTATA
This sequence comes from Pinus tabuliformis, assembly GCA_031772625.1. Taxonomy (NCBI): domain Eukaryota; kingdom Viridiplantae; phylum Streptophyta; class Pinopsida; order Pinales; family Pinaceae; genus Pinus; species Pinus tabuliformis. The sequence continues at coordinate 978,912,137 of CM062816.1, read as the reverse complement.
ATTCTAACATATGGATTAAAAAAGATACAAAAATGAGATATAATCTTGGAATAAGACAAAAAAAAGGATATATATATATATATAGATGATGATGATGATGATGATGATTAACATCCACTAAGACCAATGCGGTCTATCGGACCTCAAGAAAAGAAAAATAATATAATTGTGATTCTTCAAAATCTTGTGTCTATGATAAAAAGGAAGGGAAATAAGGGCTCCAAGATCACTATAGTTCAGGTTGGCTTAATAAGTCAAGAATATTGGAAGTGTGGCAAATATTAGGGAATTGAGAGAGGATGTGAGTAAGAGTTGAGCAGTATAAAAGGAAGTGTTTTTCATATTCCACCTTCTTAGTATCGCAAATCTGACAGATGCTATCATCCCAGGGAATCTTTGGAGGAGACCATCGTCTGGTTTCACTTCGAAGCTCATGAGAATTAGTTCTTATCTTAGCAATGTTCATTTTTTTCTTAGTGCTAGTCAGCAAAGACAAATAATTTTGGTTATCGATGGTGGGGTCGATCACCTCCTTATAGTATGTTAGTTTCCTTTTACCCTCCAGCTCCTTATCATCCCACAACTTGTCCTTAAAATTGGAGGTAATAGTATCCTTTACAACAGCCCTGCTTCCCACGATGATCTCCTCCTTAATCCCCCAATGGTTGATCCAAGACAGGGCATCCTTATGCTATCCACGCTTAAGGCGAAGGTGGAGGCTTTGACTAAAGTTAGAAGTATTTTTTGGGAGCCTCTTGGATTCCATGTTGTAAATCTTGTTCTTATACATCAGATATCTAAACATAGTCATACTTTCAATGGGGGACAGGCCAACATCGATCAAGAGGATAGGATAGGGAGTATTTCCCTTGATCTTGAGGTTGTAGGTTATGAATTGCTTTTGAATCATCTCAATATTTCTCCACGACTCTTTGGATATACTACAACCCCAAACTTAACATCCGTATAAGACAACAGGGGTGACAAGAGTCTCAAAGAGGAACCTTTTTTTACTCCAACTGTAAAGATAGACCGACTTACAATTGTTTTCAAGCTCATAATAAGATTTCCAGCATGCAATAATCTTTTTCTAGATGCTATAATTCCAGTTGAGCTGATGACGAAAGTCAATACCCAAATATTTATAAGAAGAAACCTACTCTAAGTAATGGTTATCATAGAAGAAACTACCATGGGTGATCTTTTTGGATTTGATGATCATGACTTTTGTCTTGTCGGTATTGACTGCCATACCCATCTTGGAGCAGTAAACATGAAGAGTCGTAAGTTGCTTGTCTAGTTCATCATGGCTTTTTGCAAGAAGAATGATATCATCAACATAAAGGAGAAGAGTAATGATTATATCAACAAGCTCGGTACCCTTGCAACCTACAGTTTCCAGACACTCCTCTAGTTTATCAATGTAAATGCCAAAAAGGGTAGGCAATAGGGGACACCCTTTCTTAACCTCGATATTGCATTTAATATCTTTAGACCACCCTTCGTTGGTCTTAATATTGGAAATTACAGTCTCGTAGAGGTGGATCACAACAATCCTTAGTTCAAAAGGAACCGTGATCTCTTCAAGTCTCTCCCATAGCTTATCTCGAGGAACAATGTCAAAATCTTTTCTAAAGTCCACAAAACAGCAGAAGAGATCAGCTTTACTATTGCAACATTCCTCTGCAATGATCTTGAGAGTGATAAGGTGGTCGATAGTTGAGTGATGTCTCCTAAAACCAGCTTTCCATTTAGCTCTTTTACCATGGTTTTCAAGCCAAAGGCTAAGCTTCTTTTCCAAAATGAGCCCATATAGCTTGGCTAGGATGTGGCTGATCATAATGGTCTTGTAGTTAGAGGGAACACTTTTGTCCCCATTTTTAAAGATAGGCACAATAAGGCTTTGCGTCCAAAGCTTAGGGAAGCCATGCTTTACCACCAAATTAAGAAGCTTGTGGAGATGAGGAATGAGGATAGATCTTCCCATTTTAAAGATCTCAGCTTGGTATCCTTCAATATCTTTAGCTTTCCCATTAGAGAGCTTATTAATCCCAGACTCAACATCTTCTAGAGAAAATATATCTTCCTTAATAGGAGTGTTTAAGATGGTGCCCATGGTGTCCTTAGAGTCATACAACTTCTTAAGATAGTTGTCCCAATTTTCTAAGGGGATAGAATGATTATCTTTAGTTTTACGAACAAGCACATTCCACCAAAACTTTATGGGCACAACTTTAGAAAGGTGGAGAAGATGCTCTTGTCTCTTATTGATATATGACCTCTTCTTCCTCTTGATGAGAGCTTTGTATATACTTATATTCCAGAGCTTAATGATTTCATTAAGAGTGTCTCTGATATATAAAATTAATTATCGAATGAAGAATAACAAGCATATTTTATATTTTTGTTTCTAAATTTATCTCATAAATGTGAAAGAAGAATCAGTGATTTAGCATTATTTTTGGTTTTTTTTTTTCCATTTCATTCTTTTATTTATTCTTTGATCATCTATATGTCAAGGAATGAAAAAATCAATGTGTTAATATAATTAATTAATATATTTTAATACTTATTTTTTTTTGTTTGTCAAGTGATCCGTGTTTATCCAAGTTTGACTTATGGCTTGAGAAACAACAACCTCGGGATATCTAAGTCATCAAAGCCACCAAGGGATCGCACCGGGCCTGGGCCACACCATCCCTAAGCTAACTAGATTTTAGTGTGTCTCCTCCCCCTAACACAAGCACAACAACCTTCGTGAAGTTCGATCCTGGGTCACCTTGCTAACAAAATCTATCCTCAACCAATTATGCTAATATAACTTAACATATTTTAATATTTATTATTTAAAAACTCAAATTTAAATTCTTTTAGAATTATATAATAAATTAATAAAATAATATGTTTTCTATTTTATTTTAAAAACAATTATTACATATTAATATTACCATCTATCTTCATATTTAATTCACATGGACATCAACTCTATCATTTTGTTGGCACGCTTCGTAGAACGTTGCAACTCTCCATGTTAGACCACCTTTCCACATTATAGTTTTTTCTTTGAAATATAATAAAGAAGAATTGTATTAAAGGTGGGACGAAGTATGATAAATGTATAAATAAACATGGAAATATATTTCAAAAATTGTAAAACAATGAAATTTATAGAGTAATTATATATTAGTTATGAGTTTAAGCTAATGCTGTGATATTTTGGTTTTATGGGATATATTTGTTAGTTAACTTTGCTCGAAATTCTATTATGATTCATTGATAATTTATGAAAATTGTTAATACATTTAAATATATATTTTAAATAAAATAAGTGTAATATCTGACTTTTTTATATAAAAATAGAAAAAATTTATGGAGTGAATGTGATCATATAACTAAGTTATATTTTAATGTGATCATATAATTTAGTTATATTAAATGCAGGATTTAAGCATCACAATTTTGGTGGAAGGAAAATCAAATTGCCAATAATCTATTGGTACATGATTACATAGTTTTATCAGATAACTTAGCTATATTAAGTGTAGGAAGTTTTATCAGATAACTTAGCTATATTAAGTGCAGGATTTAAGCATCACAACTTTGGTGGAAGGAGAATTAAATTTCCAATAATCTATCGGTACATGATTACATAGTTTTATGAAAAAGGCCGACAACAATTAAATAATTAAACTATCAAAAAAAAATTATGATTAATAATTTATATTAGTGGAAAAAAGGGAAAAACAATGTTATTAGAAAAAAAAACATTGTTATTAGAAAGAATACTACAATTAATAGAAAACAAGAAAATAATCATTATAGGATAATACATATTTATTGTTAAAAATAAGCATGATAATAAATAGAGAGAAAATATTAATTATAGAAAAATCCATATATTCAAATTTTTTTGGATAATGAATTTATGAGGACACAGCAGAAAGAATTCAACAATTAATAGAAAACAAGCAATGAATGATTATAGGTTAATAAATATTTATTGTTAAAAATAAATATGATAATGAATAGAAATAAAATATTATTTATGGAAAAAATCCATATATTTAATTTTTTATATATAATTAATTTATGAGGACATTGGGTGATTAAAGTTTTTATTTTATTTTTATTTCTATTTCTTTTATAAACAAATTTTAATTAATTTTAAACCACATAAAATTAGTCATCCACCAACAAAAAAAATCAAATTTCAAAAATTCAAAAAATAATTTTCAATTTCTAAAAAAAATAAATTAATATTTAATTTTCCCAAAACTTTAATAAACTTTGCAAATATTTTTTATAAATTTACAATTAAGAATAAGCATTTTAAGCCAAACAAAATACAATATACTCTACCTTTGACATATATAAAAATATAATATCACCAACCAAAAAAAACAGCAACCCAGCCAAAACATCATATAATTTGAACATGTCGCGATGTAACTATGACGACAACTTAATGGTCCATTTTCCTTCTGTGTACATGTTTTTTCTTGCAAGGGTATATATATATATATATATATATATATATATATATATATATATATATATATATTCCTAAAACCAAGAATTATGAATGGGTGGCTTTAAGGAGGAGAAGCTCCACATAATCCACATTGAATTTTGCAGAAATCCAAGGGGGCGTTTGGTGATGATTTTATTAATAATTTTTCATTCATAAAAGTTGTTATTCAACTCACATCTAAAATTAAATTATTATTATTTTAATGTGGGAATCAACAACCTCGACAACGCTATGACCTTGTGGAGAGATGGAATAATGATAGAAGTATGTGGAGTCAGCTAGACAATGGAACCATGAAAAATCTTTTGTAGTCATTATAGGGGAGGGAGGCTAGTGGTTGTGTGGCTTCCCTACGTGGACCAAAAATAACGCTTGGTGACCTGACCCAGATGTATGACACATGTCTCCCACATGCCTCCACATGTCCCCCACATGCCTCCACATGTCCCCTTCACAGAGTGGACCCCACCTTTGTGTTTTGGCATCATTTAAGGTTCATGTTGCCTAGACTACTCGACCTTGTTTAACTCCTTGTTCATTTCTATTCAGGCCCAAAACCTGCTCTTTCTACTCTGTTGATAGTTATGTGTGAGGTGTTAATTTATGGTGAGGTGAACTTTCATTTATCACTTGTTATGACATCTTGTTTGGTTGTTGCGTTGTGTTGTTTGTCTATTTCAGTGTGTTGCTCGGCTGCACAGGTGAGGTGTAGGCACAGTAAAGGGTTTCAACTCTTGGGTGGCATTGCGTTGCTACAGGGTTGTATGTCGTCGAATGTGGTTCATAATTGGAGGGACCTTTGTTTGATTTCTCTCTCTTGCTCGACCCTGTTTGACCCAACACTAAACACCATGGTCGGCTCGCTGCAGTAGGAGTTTGGAGTTTGGCATTGTCGTTCCCTGGTAGGATTCTTCATCCTGCCAGCCATACCTGCCACTGTGTTTTTCAACACATCAATTTGATTGGTATTCACACCATTCGTCTTCTATTGGTTATTCTATGGCTTTTGTGCCTTCTGTGAACTTATGGTTTTCTGTTGGTTATTTTATGGTTTTTGTGCCTTCTGTGAATGTATGGTTTTTTTGTTGGTTATTCTCTGGCTTTTTTGCCTTATGTGAACGTATGGTTTTTATGTGGCTTCAATTGGTGGCTTCTATGGCTTAGGTTGAAAATAAAATTGGGGTTTTTGCACTAGTTAAAGGGTTTTAAAGAAAATATGGAATTTGGGGTTATAATGTGGGTTCTATGTGTTATTCGGTGGCTTTTGTGCCTTATGTGTATGTAGGGTTTTTCTATGGCTTCAATTGGTTGCTTCTGTGGCTTAATTGGTGGCTTCTGTGGCTTAGGTTTAAAAACAAATTAGGGTTTTTGCACTGGTTAAAGGGTTTTAAAGCAAATATGGAATTTGGGGTTATATTGTGGGTTCTGTGGGTTATTCGGTGGCTTTTGTGCCTTTTGTGGATGTAGATTTTTTCTGTAGCTTCAATTGGTGGCTTATGTGGCTTAATTGGTGGTTTCTATGGCTTAGGTTGAAAAAACATTTGGGGTTTTTGCACTAGTTAAAGGGTTTTAAAGAAAATATGGAATTTGGTGTTATAATGTGGGTTTTGTGGGTTATTCGGTGGCTTTTGTGCCTTCTGTGGATGTAGGGTTTTTCTGTGGCTTCAATTGGTGGCTTATGTGGCTTAATTGGTGGCTTCTGTGGCTTAGGTTGAAAAACAAATTGGGGTTTTTGCACTCGTTTAAGGGTTTTAAAGCAAATATGGAATTTGGGGTTATACTATGGGTGGCTTTTGTGCCTTTTGTGGATGTAGGGTTTTTTTGTGGCTTCAATTGGTGGCTTTTGTGGCTTAGGTTGAAAAACAAATTGGGGATGTTGCACAGGTTAAAGGGTTTTAAAACAAATACGGAATTTGGGGTTACACTGTGTTTTTTGTGGGTTATTTGGTTTCTTTTTTTCCTTCTGTGGATGTAGGGTTTTTTTGTGGCTTTTGTGGCTTAGGTTAAAAAAACAAATTGGGGTTTCTGCACTTGTTAAAGGGTTTTAAAGAAAATATGGAATTTGGGGTTTTACTATGGGTTATGTGGGTTATTCGGTGGCTTTTGTGCCTTTTGTGGATGTAGGGTTTTATCTGTACTGAGAAAACAATGATGATTGTTTGCTTTGTCTGACTAATATAAAAATTCCTATGATGATTGTTCTTTAAGTTTAAATGCAAAAAAATCAATTTGTCTGTGATAATAGAAATTTTCAAACAATACAATTTCTCGTGCATAATGGAATGTGGAATGTTCCATACAAGAGACCAAGATATTCTAGGAGGGTAGATACAAATCTAAATCATTATGGTCACACATTGGACCATTATTTCAATGGCTTCATCCCCATGCATTCAAAACCTTTGAGATAGTTGCAAGGAAAAGCTATTTTTAACTCCATTTATTTGGACCATTTTCTTTTGTTTATGTTGGATAACCACATGGCATTGCTAGGTGAGATTTCATGTTAATTGATCTAAAAATGGTTCCTGGTTTTTATTAAACCTTTCTTCCATCCACTTCTCATATTATTATCTTGTATTAAGAGGTTGTTGTAAGTAACTATGAAAAAAATTGTACTACTAGATATTGTTGTCTTCTTATGATTACATTCCCACTCTTACCTGCATTTTAATACCTTTATACAAAGAGAGTGACTGAGCCATTTTTTGGGTTACCCATGAGCCATAACTCTTTCATCTAGGTGGTTATGGGAGCACATGACCTATTGTCACTCCTAGGGACAACCTTTGGGTTGATAAGAGACCAGTGCCTAGGACATCTTAATTAGTGTTGTCAAATTTGTTGTAAGGACTTGTAGAAGCATAGTTTTTACATATAAATCAAATAAGACTGATTCAGAACCATTCATAAAGATGCAATGTATGAACCAACACACACACATAAATACATAGGAAAAGATCCTTGATCAGTGGTGGCCAAATCAAATTGAGAGTTTGCAGAAAACCAGTTGTTAAGATAGATATAATTGTAGAAGGCACTAGAGGAGAAACCCACCATATAAAGCTTAAATGTTAAGAATTTTGTGTATCTGGATTTAGAGAGAAACGAGAGTAAGGAAATGCTTATGGAATGCTAAGATACATGGAGCACTTTTTAAAGACTTTATTTCCACATCAATACAAGCATTTTCCATCAATAACTTGATCCAAATGAATCTGCATCTAATGAGAAATATGTCTAGCAGCTATGTGACATGAAATCTGAGAAGAATATTTAACATATATGAAAACATAAGGGGAGATGAACATATTGCAATCCAATAAGTTGGAATCACCAGAAATATCGCATTAATTTTCTGAGAAATGTGCATACATCAAGATTCATAACATTTCCTTCATGAAAACAGGAAAAGGCCCTTTCCAAGAGTTCTTTCCAAAAATTTTGAACGTATTGTAAGTGTTTCTTCCCTCTTTTTATAAGGAGAGGGAGAGCTTGAACAACAATTACAAAATATCTTAGCTAAGCTCCAACTGTCTGATTGACTGGTCGTCTCGGCATGCGAAGGCTCAACCACCCAAATCATTGCAACAAATTTGATTCCTTTCTTTAAAATACAAAAAATCACAAAAATAACAAAACGGAACAACTGAATGATGACTGAGAAAAATATCTTAGCCGAGCTCCATCTGTCTAGTCAACTAGCCATCTCGGCATGTGAAGGCTCAACTGCCCAAATCATTGCAATAGATTTGATTCCTTTCTTTAAAATACACAAAATATCACAAAAATATCAAAACAAAACAACCGAATGATGGCCAAGAAAATATATCCATGTCATGCCTTTAATTGCCTCCGATCAAGCCATGTCTTTTCCATGATGTTCTTCTTCAGCTACTTGGTCAGTTCACCTGTCATTTTTGCCTTAACTTCTTGAATTCCCCACTTTCTGGAGCTAGGAGCGATCACCTATGATGGACTTAGTGGTGTTATGTAACATAGTTGCCGACTCATATATCTTTTAACACTTCTGTGTTACACTGTCGGAGCCCAATATGTCGGAGTTTCAACTCATTGGAACTTCATTTTCAAAAGCCTTCTAAGATTGTAAAGTTCTGATGCCACCAAGCTCCTTTTGTTTAGCACCTTTCTGCATTTCTCATTATAGGATCGAGGGTTGTGGCATGTCGCTTAGCCTTAAGGTGCTAGGGTGTTTCTATCTTGTTGGGGGTCATTTTTCTTTGTTAATTGCTTAGCGCCCTTGGTTCTTTAAGTCTTAACAACCGTGCGCCAGCCCAATATTGGAGCCCCTTTATCAGAAGTTTCCAATTGCAAACTGTTATAAAGTGTCAATATCCTCAACCTCCGATATGCGATATCCAATATGACGTCATCACTCCATGTGGCACCTCATGAGTGGTAACACATGTTACCCAGATTTGTCCCCTTAGGCCCCTCAAAATGCCAAAAATTCCTGCCACGTGTCATGTCATACTGCCATGTCATTCTGACGTCGAATGCCATTGTAGCTTTATCGGAACCAAACATTTGTTTCCATGTGTCCCGCTAGAGGAGAGAGAAAATGGCTCGTCTACCTTTGGTTTTGGGATGAAATCCTTTGTTAATCTTTATCAGCGTTCCCTGGCAGTTTTTAACACTATTGGCACATTATGCATATCACAAATTTTTGAAGGTTGTCATCTTAAGAAGTTTCGATCCTCCAATTTTCCAACCTTCCAATGTGTCGTTGCTCCGATATGTAGGACCTCTGATATGTGGTCGCTGATATGTTTGACTTCTGACATACTAACCTCCGATATGAGATCGTCGATATCTCTGGACCCCCAATATGCGATCGCTAATATCTCTAGACCTCCAACATGCGATCTACAATGTTCTTTCCTTCCTAAGACTTGAATCCTTGAAACTTCAACAGACCATATCTTTTGATCCAAGAGTCCATTTTTGGACTTCCACATATTATTGGAAAGCTTGTTCATAGAACTTTCTATGGAGAGGGTGTGATTTAGGTTTTGAGTCCTTCTACTACTTAGAAAATGGCTGCAAACTTCTATGCTCACTGAAAACACATTTTGCAATAAGTGAAAACATCTACAAGTACTATGTTTTCTAAGCAAAGTGTTCATAATGTAGATTGAATTCTCAAGTGGATTAACTTGCAACGATGGAATTCTTGAAGATTTTTTTGAGGCATTTCTAAATGAAATCTATTTGGAGTGCTTATGTTATGTAACATCTAAATTAAGGGTGAACTTAATAAATCAGTGCATAATTGAAAATTAGGTCTGAAGAATTTATGAAAAATTAGGATTCCAACAATTACTGGTAATATCATTTCTATAATATAAACTGAGCTAAACTATGTTCAAACTCAGTGAAGAATGTGCTTCTAGTAAATGAAAAGTAGGCTAACTAAGGAATGTGCAGCCGGTAAATTAAATGTAGGCTCACTAAAGAATGTGTGGACAGTAAATGAAATGTAGGCTCAGTAAACAATGTGCAACCAATGTTATCGTTCACATAATTCCTCCATGTTTCCATAATTCCAACAACCTCAAGCTATATATGTGTGTTTCATACTTAAATATCAAATGGGATGGAATTTATATAAGTTGGCCATAATATGGCATAAAAAACTAGAGTGGGTTTACTTGCACACCAAAGGGTTGGATAACACCTAGTAACATGGATGGATAGAGGAGGACATCTCCATGAATGACAACTTGACACTAGTTTTTAAATATTGATCGGATTGGATTGGATTGGATTGGATTTTTGAGGAAGGAAGGAGGGACTAGACAAATGAAAAAAGGCACAGAGGGTAGGATGTGGAACCTGTTAGCACTCCTCCAGATCTCCAAGGCTGAGGAAGAGTCCAACTGAGGTAACCATAGACCAATCTTTTGACTTGGTAGCTAGCCCTACCAAGTCGGAGAGGGCTCTCTCCAAAGGATCACAACCAAGAGGGTTGGATAGATTAGGGTTTTCGGCTAAATGTAAAGTGCAGAGGGTTGTTTTATTTGATTTTTTGGTTGGGTTGTTGGAAGAGGATTAGGTCAAAAGACTAGGTCAGTGAAAATGAGGGTATGATTGTAGACATCTGATGGAGCAAGGTGGGTAGGCACTCAAACACTTTAAGGTCATGGAGTGAGATGGATAAGACTGATGAGATGCTAGAAAGAGCAATACAAGCATGTATTCTTTCTAAACTGAAGATAATGGACAAACTATGCAAATTTCCCCAAAACAAGGCATATAAGATGTATTCTGCTCATAAACTTGAAAATAAACATATCATAGAAGTGAAATGCAATATGGGAGTACAAAACATTCAAACATATGCAAAATAAGAAGAAACTATGTCAAAATTCCATACCACAGGTATTCCACCAAAATAACTACAAGTCATTCATTAATTTCTTCCAAATACTGATTACACTAGTGTCTCTGATCATTATCCAAACATCCAACTGATTCCAACCTGTAAAATGACTAGGAAAATACATAATATAGGCCTCAAACCAACCCATCCTAGGCTCAAGGGTCGAATCCATGAGAGGAGGAGCAGTTTCTAGAAAGGTTGAACTGATAGCTGGAGTGTAGGGTGGTCAAAGTGACTCATCCCTCACTCAAGCAAACTAATTCATTACATGTCACATAGGCCATTTAACTAATGTATCTACCCTAGATAAAAGTAAAAACATAATAATTACATCATCTAGATCAATTACATGAGTAAAACTTGAATTTCCCATAGGTGAAAGTCAATTTGGAGTGAAACAGTGAAAATAGCAGAAGATTGTCAAACGTGCCCTTGAACTGTCAAACGCACCCTTTTGGTGTCAAATGCGCCCTCAAACTTCAGGGCTGCTTTTGGATGCCTTCTCGGTGTCCAAATTTTCTCCAAGATAGCTTGTTGGAAAGCCCTTCGAGTCTACTTTCCAGATATGCTTTCATTTTTCAATTTGGAGGTCATTTTCCCTGTCAAAATTCCAATCTCCCAAGACTGGTAAACACATAGCGACCAAGCCAAAATAGAGGCAGAAATGTGATTTTTTGATAGTTTTTGACCCTTTTGGCTAACCATTTTTCCTCCAAATGCTTAGAAAACGTACAGGGTGCATGTCCTCATCATTATGAATCCAAAAATGCTAACCATTTATTCATTGGATGCTCCAAAAAAGAGCGCAGCGTCCAAGGTGCTGTGTGTTTGACCATTTCATTGTGCCAAAAATTTCTCAAAAAACACAGCAAAACATAACTTGCCAAATTTATTCAAAAATGGTCAAAATTGGTGGGCTGATAGCTGGCTATATGTTTGAGGCATGGAGTGATGCCTCGACAAGGATATCCAACCTCTTTTTCTCCTCTTGCTTGGTCAAGGCCTCAATTTTTGCATGAGCTCTTTTGAGCTTGGCCCTTGCAATTTTGTTTCTCATGGCATAGTACTTTTCCATCCTTCTTTGAATATCATTGTCCTTTTTGGCCTTGTCTAAGAGGCTCTCAAGATGACCATTTACCCTCTCAAGCCAATGTTCTCGGTTTTCATTTACCATCTTGGCAAATTGCTCATTCAAGGTGAGCTCATTGGCTAGTTCTGCCTCCCTTTTCCTTTCTTGCTCCAAAGCTCTCTTTAGGCCTCTAGTCCTTGGCCTTCTTCTTGGAACATGTTCATCAAGTTTCTCACCATATTGCCCATATTCCTCATCAAGGCCTTAGCCTTTTCAGCCTCTCTCTTTGCCTTTCTGAGCTAGATCTCCATGAGCTCATGTTTGACCTCAAACAACTTGTTCTCCTGTTGATAGTAGGAAATGATGTATTTGGCCCTTTGCAAGTTGACCTGGAGCTCTGCTATGAGTGCATTATTCTCCTTGATGACAATAGTTGTGCTTTCATTGTCATCATGCCCATCTGAGTCAACTAACAGAAAGTCATGCTTTATCTCATGGAGGTCTTCCTCCTGCTGTTGGATCTCTGCCTCTATAACCTTTTCCTTACCCTTCTGTACCTGCTTTGTCGATGAAGAAGGCAAGGCCCCTCCCACAATCAGTGGGGAAAACACTTGCCTATGCCCTCTCTGATAGGTATGTGCCAAGGTACCTAAACCAACCCTTTTGGGCTTGCTGCTCTCACCATGCTCAATATGCTCTTGCCCAGTGCCTTCATCTCTGCTAGGTGAATGAATAAGCTCATGAAATGGTGATGATGGAGGTGATGGTGTGGCTGACTCATCAGATGAAGATGGATGATGCATGGGCTGAGATGGAGGAATGGAGGTGGATGGATGAGAAGATGAAGGTGCCTCTTGGCCATGCTGAATAGGTGGGACTGTGAAAATCTCATTGGATATGAAAGTGTCCCATGCAATGTTAAGCTGATCAAGGTGGTGTAGGACTATCATCTTGATGAGAGAATGGTGAAATATGCTATGCATTTGATGATCATGATCTTTCCTTCAGGAAATGTATGACATCTTGTCAATATCCCGGTAAAGATAGTAGGGCAGATTGAGCATTTTAATTCTTGTAAAATGCATGAGTAACTGAATATGATAGGAATAGAGCCTAGAAAACCTACCCTAACATTTGAAGTACTTCATGATGATTTTCATTATAGGAATATATATGTCTAGGAGGTAAGAGAAAGGGAAAATCCTCCTTCTCTCATTCTTGTGCCTGGGTTTAAGATATGGCTCATAGTAGCAATGATCCAATTCTCCCTGTTTAAACCATTTTTCCCCAACATTTGGGATCCCAGTAGCAGTTGATATGATAGTAGGAGATATAGTAAAGGTGACACCAACAAGGGTTTCCTGGTTGTCATGGAGGTTGATGATGAATTGTCTGGTCAATTCAAAATGATGTTGGATCCTTTCCACCTTCTCACAAAACTCAAAACAACCCATATGTTTGAAGCTTGTGACAGTGATGGGAGATGCCATGAGTTCTTTGGTGTTGGTTGGCTCATGTCTGATGATTCTCCCTCCTTTCTTATATTTCCTCCTCTCTTGTTTTTCTTCCTCACTCTGACTTTTGTGTTCTTCTTCTGCCATGATTTATTGTTGTCAAAACCCTAGGGAGATGGTAGAATGGATTGTGGGTGTGGGAAATATGGAATGATGTGAGGAGAGATGATGAGGAGGGGCTGAGGATGTGTGGAAAGAGGGAGATGATAGGGGATAGTTGTTAAGTGGGGGGAATGGTAATGGAAGCTAGGAAATGTGATTAAGACTGTGAGAATGTATTACTAGGGTTTGATTTTAGGAATGACAGCAAACAACTATAAATCCTATGTAGATGAACAATGGAGGGAAGGAGTGAATAAATTTTTCCACCTGCCTCATTTGCTGAAGTATAAGATGACCAACTTCGAAACTTGGTGGCGATGGAGGAAGTTCTAGCATTTTTTTTCTCCTTCCAAGCGAATGCGCAACGACCCAAGCAAACACACCCTTTAGCTACACGAGTGCAGCACCATTATAAATTACGTTGAAATCTCTGGCAAACGCGCAGCGACCCGGTTAAACGTGCCCTCTGGCTTTATTTTGCCCAATTTCGCCTTAAAATCGACAATTTTCTTTTGCTGAGGAGGTTTGAGAGTGTTAGAGTGCAAATGAAGCTTCATGGATGTCTTGAGAGCCTTTATACTTGGATGAAATTTAATTTATGAGTTGCACACCCACTTTCTAATGTTTCTTGTCATTTCCAAATTTTCATATTAATGCTTTTTTACTTTCTGACCTTTTTTCTCTTGACAGGTGGATGATGCTTTGGAAATCTTGATTTTGACTTTTGTTTGGATACTATTGGCAATGGAATTGAGTATACAATTGAAAAGTAACTTATTACATATAATAGGCATAAAACTACATAAACAAAAATAAAATTATTACCTCTGTTTTGAAGTTAAAATTTACAAACTGGAATAAATTCCCTTCTTGAAATCAAATTTGGGGCTTTCACTAACCATGGTTACATGCTTTCGAAAGCTTTATTTAACTTGAAAATATTATTATTATTATTTGCTTGACTCTCATATTTTGCTGACCTTATGCAGTGACATGGTGATTTATTGGACCTTAGGAAAATAAAACCTAGGTGACCTAAAGGAACCTCAAATAACTGAATTTCAGGTGGATTTGACTAATATAAAATATGGTGAAATGAGCCTTCATGGTCAATGGATACCCAGAAAAACACATGAAGGTGGGCCAGCAAATATAAACTTTTGATAGGGGAAAGTGATTTTGGATTTTGGGCTACCATCAGTGAAGGATGCAAAAAATTTCAAACGGGACTCTAATATGATATAAAAGAGGGATTTTGATCACTGGTGGCAGTATGCAAATACTGACTCTAACATTGACCTTATTTGGGGATGGAAGCTCCTAGGAGGTGCCAAGAACACAGTAGACCAAGTAGCCCTACCGTATGGGCCAATACGGTAAAAAAAAACTCAAAACTGACGTGAAACTGACTTGAATCTGACTTCAAAACTGACTTACATGACTAAGGACTGAATTATCAAAATAGTATAAAATCAGTGAAGCTCCATGGCCTTCACTTCGAGCCATGGATATCGACCATAACATGCCAAACCGTGGCAGTATATCAGCGACCACCACATCCATTAAAACATTCTTGGTAGGGATTCGATCTAGAGATACTACCAAGTCTTTGATTAGACCAAGAATGTATCACTGAAATTTAGTTAGTCAGTTAGTTAGTTTTTGTAACATTATAAATTATGCAGGGTTTTTGTAATCAATTAATTTTTGTAACATTGCAATTTAGTTAGTCAGTTAGTTAGTTCTTGTAACATTATAAATTATGTAGGGTTTTTTTAATCAGTTAGTTTTTGTAACATTGGAATTTAGTTAGTCAGTTAGTTAGTTTTTCTAACATGTCAGTTAGTTAGTTTTTGTAACATTATAAATTATAAACCATACTTGAAACATATTGTACATTTAACTAGTATATTAAAATGTTTGTCTTTTGAACTGTATCCAAATACACATTGGAACTTACATTGCAACTTGGTTACAAACAAAAAAGGGATGGTAACTTCATCCACATTGCAATTTGGTTACAAACAAAAAATTCATGCCACCCCTATGCTTGATGGCCTCCATTTTCTGAATTTCCCAAACTTGTTGAAGTGCCTGCCTAAGCCAAGTTTCTTCCATATGCTTGAGTCCAATTTACTCCTTGTAACCATGGAGGGATTGAGTAGCCAAATTTTCCACTTGTGCTACTAACCCCAACACTAACTGGAGGTGGCCTATAATACATAGGATTTACCCATGCACTGGTAGGTGTATAGGGGGTGGGTATAACCCCTGGTTGATAGTGGGGGACTTGGATGTTAATCAGGTCTTGGTATGATGGTGTATGATCTGGAATGTGGTCCAAAGTGTTGGACATCATCCTGTTTTCCTCCAACTGAATTGCACCATACTATTTCGTGTTTGTCACCCTTTTTTTTCTAGCACTTGTTGAGCCTTTATTGCCTCCCTCTCTTGCCTTTCCAACTGTTCTTTATGTTCCTTCTCTTCCCTTGTTTTTTTGTCTTTCGAGCCTTTCCTTTACTCGAGTTGTTGTTGGTGCAATCCTTGAATTTATCTTTTCCTTGGCCAACTCCTTCTTTCTCTGTTTAGATTCCTGAATTTCAAGTTTTTTACGCTCAGAATTAAACATTAGGTTCATATATTCTTCAGAGGTGAGTAACTGTGAAATCCTCTCTAACTGAAGATAGTCTATTGTTGAATGCATTGATGAGGCCTTCACTCTCTCTACTGGTAGATTTAGGAACCTACCAAGTATTGTTTGGTTTGTTGTCACATGCTCCTGATGGATTGACACTTGCCTTTCAACCTCAGGGAAACCTGATTGAACCCCATTGTTTTCTTCATTTGGTACTTCATTCTAAATAGACTCTTCTTCCAGTGATCCATTGTCCACAAAATAATGAACAAGTTCAGTGCTCAACTCTATTGGTTGAGAAGGCATGGCCATGCTTTCATCATTGGTGGATGACACATTATGTTTGTTGTTATTCATCATGGCCTCTGCCAACCATGATGGTGGGGTTACTTGGGTTGGCATGCTCAATTGGTCATTGTTGATTCTTGTTACATTCTCATTTGAAACCACATTTGCATTGTCATTTTCATGATCAACTGCCTCATTTGGAATATCACATGCAGAATTAGTAGGTGCTTCAGTGGGTGTGGAAGCCTCCATGTTATTGACAATTGGTTCATTATTGAATTGTGTCTCACATACATGTTCATCATCATAGAAGTTCCCTTGAGAAAGGGATATCATACCTTCAACAGCAATAGCATCTTCCTGCCAATCCACATCTTCTTGGGCATCAACCTGGTCATGTAAGTCCTCTGCTTCCTGACCTTCCACAACAAATGACATGATGCAACTAGTATCATTAATAAGAGCATCAACATTCAGTGGCCAAATTCCAGTCCTCCTAAATTTGAGCTA
Source organism: Pinus tabuliformis (assembly GCA_031772625.1). Classification (NCBI taxonomy): domain Eukaryota; kingdom Viridiplantae; phylum Streptophyta; class Pinopsida; order Pinales; family Pinaceae; genus Pinus; species Pinus tabuliformis. Next base: position 978,895,085 of record CM062816.1, on the reverse strand, counting down.
ACTGAATCTAAATTTGAGCTAGCCGAGCCATTTTAAATTCTTTACTTGCAAGCTCAGCTAGCTCAAATTTTTTTACCTCCACCCTTGGATTCTTTTCCATCCATGAAACTCGCTCTACCCTAAAATAGTTCTTGAAAGGCCCAAACACACTGACATCAAGGGGTTCCAATCTATGAGTGGTATGAGTTGGTAGTGTTAATAGGTCATTGCCAAATGGTTGGCCTCCTTGATTGTTTGCACATTCATGTGTCTTTCATGGCCATCTAAAATTAGTAGGTGTCTACTTGCAGGTGAGACACCACCTAGCACAAATGCAGCAAAGTGAAAAATCCAATTCAAGAAGATTTCCTTTGTCATCCATGCATGGGGATGTGCAGCCATGCATGCACCTAGTTCACAATTCTGTATATAGTTTTTAAGTTGTGTTTTTCCTTTGAATAAATAAAAACCTGGGATTGAAGAACCAGTTGCATTGACACAACAAAGTATAGTGATCCACTCCCTGCTCCTAGGCAAAATTTTGGCACATTTCTTCTCCCTCTCTTGGAAATTACCTACATGCCACAATTCCTTCCAGCTTGTAAGCATGTTTTGTCACAGTTCCAGATATGGTTTGGGGCATAAGAGTGTTTCTCATATGCACGGGAAAGGGTGTCATAGAACTTAGACACAATTGTAGGGCATAAATTTAAAGCCCTGTCTCTATCAAGACCCTTCATTGTTCGTAAGACAAGGTATGGATTCCTTTTTTTAAACCCACTCCACCAAGATTTTCCAGGAAACCCATCTTTAAAGGGGTTTTGCCTCCCCTAAAAGAATTGAGCTATTGTGGATTTGAGTTGTGTCAAATCTAACCCATGTCCCATTTGGGCTATCTCCTTACACCACACAACCACCTTGACCTCTTCCTCTTCAGTCATAACAGTAACAGGCCCTTTATGTTTTGTATGAGTGAGCCCATTAATCCAATAATGTATGTTTGAGGTTGTAATTCCATGTTTTTTTGCAGATGCATGTACTGAATATCCCCTAAACTCTATGTCATCAATTTCACCTAGCATGTATTCCTTTTTCCACCCTCTTATGGCACTGATCTTCTTCGTTGAGCTTGCACCTTGTATTGTGGTTGAGGGTGGCTCTATGGTAGATGGTTGGATAGTAGGATCTGCCACCACATGGGCATTCTCAACATCATTGCATGGAGCATTGGCAACATTCACATCATCGACCATTTCCTCTTCCGATGAAGTGCATCACAATTGGGCACCCTTGGTCCCTCGCCTCCTCTTGTTCCTTATACAATTTGCAATTGAAACTCGTGGCATGGTTGCAATAACATGCATATTGTTAAAATTTATTTATGTCAGTGGAAGTTGTTTCAGCAAGAGAAACCCAGTCTTATTTGAATAACAAATTTAAATATGAAAAGGTTAATCAATAATTGCAACCTGCATAATAGAAACTCAGTCTTATTTAATTCCTGAAATTTAAATATGAACAAGTTAATCAATACTTGCAACCTGCATATATTTGAATAAGAAATTTATGTGTTTGCAACCTGCAGATATCAAAGAATGTTATTTGAATATCTGAATAATGGTTTGGTATGTGGAAACCTGCATATATCAATGAATATTAGATGAATATATGAATAATGTTTGGTCTATGGCAACAATTCTTTTGAGATTTAACATAGGCCTCCCTCCCCTATGTTATCTTCATTTTACATCAATTTCTTGTTACTAAACTTAGACTTGACATGACTTCAAACCTTGGAGGCCTACAGGTGGACCTTTAATAACAAGTTACTTTTCTAGTTTTATGGTGTGAAATAAATATGTACCTATTACAAAGCTGAATGTAAAACTCAAATGCATCGACTTGAATCTCCATCCACAGATATCAGGGCTTTATTTGATAGAAATAGTAGGCCTATGTGTTTGATAGAAATATCAGGCCTAAATTTAGCTTGAACATGATCAAGTAACCTGAGCAGGGCATCAAATCCATAATACCCCGGTCAACCTCAGACAAAAAGGGAAGGATATTGAAAATTTTCTCCTTACAAATGCTATGAATAGGTGATGGCTGATTGAAATAAGTTTTAAATTCATTTGTTGTTAAGGTCGGTGAAAAAGGTGACTAAAAGTTGCATTGTTTGATTGTACCTTAAAACACTCCATTTCCAAGACATTTAGAACAATTTTACATAGACCTGTATTTCCATAGAAATTATTCTAACCTACCTGTAAATCTTTAAGTAAATAATCAAGAACCTCAAGAAATAAGATGTAGGGAATCAAATCTAATTTAACATAACATAATCCCTAATCCCATGTAAGGCATCCAATCTATAGAGTGCCTCAAACAACCTCAGACACCTCAGTACAAATGTTAGGTGCCTTGTTAACTGATGTTGGTTGCCAACCATGAAGTAATGGAAAAATCAATGGTCATACCACTGATTATCATGAACAACAGCACACATAAATTGCATATTTTATTTTCTCTACATTGTCAGCTACAACTGCTTCCCATATTGTATATTTTTTTCAAATATATAGGAACTTTTTACTCTTAATTCTGTGAAACACCTCAATTCAATGAAATTGTCTTAATTTCATGAGCAACTGGAATGAAATGGCCCTTGTTTGACATCCTATGTGTAAGCCTTTTTTAAGGACATTGTTGCTTATATTAAAGGCATTGCTACTTAAAGACAAGACTATTGCTTATGAAAAGTTTTTAGAGACTGGACTTTCGCATTATGGAAAGACTAGACTTCAGCATTATTTTTCCAACCTACATAATAGAAACTCGGTCTTATTTAATTCTATCTTGCCTTTGTTGGGCATGATTAATTTTTTGTCGTTGTTGACTCAGATGTTATGGTTTTTTGTCTGCAAATTCACACACAAAAGCTAAATTGCATATTGGGCTTGATTAATTTTCTCTCTGTTGACTCAAATGCTATGGTTTTTTGTCTGCAATTTCACACACAGAAGCTAAATTACACACACAATTTTTTCATATGGTAAATTAATGGAACAATTGGAAGATTAAAATAACATAAAGGTAGTAGCTTCATATGGTAAATTAATGGAAGATTTAAAAAAACAGAAAGAAAATACTTGAATTATTCAAACCCGATTACAATGTGCACAGTCTCTGATGGAGCGAATCCAGCTGCAGATGAGTAGAATGAAAGTTTACGAAGCAATTGTGACGTGGTTTTATAGTTTTTTGTTGTTGAATTTGATTAGAATTGAGGATTGACATGGATTGCTTTTTTCCAAATTCAAATGTGTGTTGTGGATTGATTTGGATGTCATCCAATGGTTGATAAACTCTTGTGGTTGATCCTTGTGCTTTCCTTTGTGTTTTCTTATGTTTAATTCCTAAATCTTGTGTTTAATTCCTAAATCTTGTGTGTTGGTGTCATTTATTGCTTTGAGCAAGTTGCATTGATGAACATATATGCAGTTATGGTTGACACATACATTCTATATTCTTGTGTAGGTATTAATGAACTTTGGTCATAGCTGCTCCAGTGTATATTTATTGGGGTTGGTTTGATGTGATATGTGTATTGTTGGATAGTATGGGATGGAATTTTTGCTTGTTAATTTTGTCTTGTTTTCTAAATCAAACTTGGAGGTACTTGGGACAAGATGTCTTATCAAATTGTGATACTAAAGGCTAGTGTTGGATAGTTGTAAGCCCAATCAATATATGGGCCCATTTTAGACATAATTTAATAACTTATATAACTTAATATTATATATTTGTGTTTTAATTATGAATTTTTTTGGTCATGTTTTGATGGTTGTGTGGGACCAGTACTATAACAACTACTGGTCCCTACACAACAATAGAAGCCTCTCCCCTATGTAGCCCTAGCTCTTATTTTTTATGGACCACACTTCTTCACATTCATTGGCCCAAAGCTATTACTATTCCTGATGTCTCTAATTTTATTAACTTAATAACAAGTACAATTTATGTTAACTTAATAACAAGCACAATTTATGTGCCCATCCATCAAGGCTTAGTTATGTATAATCATAGATAAAAATGAGTGGTATTTTGGATTAAAAAGAAAAGCAACAATTAAACAAATTTCAATTATCTAATTATGATGAGCTCTTTTTATTCTTTTATATATATATAATTTGAAAATCATTTTAATTAAATTGTTTATTTTAAATATAAAATTTAAACTATTTATAGAAGTCCTCCTAGCATAAATTTCGTAGAATGTATTGTTTATCATAGAGCACTTAATGTATTTATTTTTCATTTTAATTGTACTATTGTAAAAAACATATTTATATTATACTCTCCCTTTATCATGATATATTTTACTCTTTTATCATAAATAAAATAAAATAAAAATTATATATTTTAGAATTAACTATCTTTGAAGAAATGTCTTCTTATATGAAATATATTTGTTTTTTGTGAAGTTTTTTTTTTAATATTGATATATTTAATAATTAATAAAAAAATTAATATTACATTAATATTTTAATTACAATTATATATAAAATTAAATAATATATTATTTAATTTTATTTATAATTTTTTTTGAATTTGGAATTCCTTTACAACAAACCCATCTTAGATTCTTCTTATAAATGGATATTTTTTAATTCAAATAAATAAAATATCAAATCTATTAAAGAAAATAAAAGTTTATGGTAATTTAAAATAAGGCATTGTTCTCAAAGTAAAAAAATTAATATTAATATTTGTTTGTGTTAAAGTATTCATGATTTATAAAACTAATTTATGGCATAAGAAACTATAATTTAAATATATCGAAGTTTATGAGAAAAAAGTATTTCGGCGTAAATCACATGATAATACATTTTTTGACGCATTTCGAACCAACGAGTGTGGTTCATCGTCAGGACAAGTTGAAGAATCAAATCATGGCTACAGATTAAATAGGGAGAGTGGATCTTCGAACGGCTAGGTTTGACTACTTCCAACGGCTAGGTTTGAAGTCAAACCTAGCCGTTGGAAGATCCGCTCTCCCTATTTAATCTGTAGTCATGATCTGATTCTTCAACTTGTCCTGACGATGAACCACACTGGTTGGTTCGAAACGCGTCGACAAATGTACTATCATGTGATTTACGCCGAAATGCTTTTTCTTATAAACTTAATATAGATCACAGAAACCTCAATTCAACAATTATATCCAAATCATCAAATCATTGTGAGATCACAACCCAATTTAAATAACACCAACCTTTAAAATAATTTTTTTAATATTTCATCTCAATTATTATTGATTTTAAATCTTAACCACTTTAAAAACAAAAACCTGAAATTCTAATCATATTATCGGAATTTAACTCAACATCAATAAACTTAAAAACCTAACCATCAATAAATTTTCCCCGTTGGTAGGAGGCAGCGTTAACATCAGCGCCCCTCCCATTAATCCCATCTGTCTTGTCATCTCAGTTATTATTGATTTTAAATCTTAACCACTTTAAAAACAAAAAACTGAAATTCTAATCACATTATCGGAATTTAACTCAACATCAATAAACTTAAAAACCTAACCATCAATAAATTTTCCCCGTTGGTAGGAGGCAGCGTTAACATCAGCGCCCCTCACATTGCACTTCTTCTTTTATAAAATATTAATAAATAAACAGAGATATATGTCTCGAATCTTAAATATTAATTAAGTAAATTTATTACATGTTTCGTTTTGGTAACTAACACATTCTATCATTCATATTACTAGAGATAGGATAACAATGATGTCAGTGAAACTTTTCCATAGTCAGAGTTTTCTTTCGAGGGTCCTAATCTGATTCTTCTCCATCAATTGTATCAAGAGGGACCTTTGGAAAATGATTATTAGGTGGATGTGTTTCCATCTCAAGATTCTCACTTTCTTTTTCTGAATTTTTTCCTTCTGCCTTAAGAACATTCAGAACTTTAAAGTTATTTTTAGAATGGAGTTGTTGTTGAGATTTAGCCTTCTATGGTTGTTGTTTCTTATTTCCATGCTTCTTGTGTTTCTTTTTAACTAGAGTGAATCCTTGGTTATTTTCGCCTTGCTTTTCTAGAGGTGATGGGTTATGGGAGCTTTGGGAAACTGAAGCTTTTAGACAACTTTTCACTAAGTGTCCATACTCATGACATAGATTGCATTTAAAAGGAACCAGTTCATATTCCAGAGCTTGGAGGTGAGACCATCCATTTAGATTTAGCTAAATTAGCTCTAGGAGGCCTTTTGAGAAATCCATTTCCACACAAATTCTGGCACACGAAAAATTGTTCCCATGTTCCATATCACTGGAAATAAATCTGCCCAGATTATCTCCTATAGCCTTAAAAATGCCATCACCCCAACAAATAAGAGGGATGAATGGCAATTTGATCCACACAAGTGTGGATAAAATTTCTATCATGGGATTAAATTCCAGAGATCAATGAGTGAGAAAAAGGCCTCTAGTACCCATGAAATAAGGACTTGATTTATAGTTCCGATCCTTATCTTCTTGTTTTTCAAAGCAAAATGCATTGTAACTATTTCCACAATAGAGAATGTGTTGGGGTTCATGATTTTCCCAATTGTCAAAAATCTAATCTTCAACAACTTTATAACTTGGCCACATGCCAGTAAACTTTCCCAATAACCCTCTTTCCTTCAAGATTTCCACATTCTTTTTTGTTGAGGTGGAGAACTCCAGGTCCAAAGAAAGGTTTGATTATGCCTTCTTCATGAATTTATTTGGAGGAGTCATTGTGTATGCATTAAACCACACAACAAACACAAAACCCACTCAATCTCTTAAGGATTGTCCATGAATAGTATTTTGCACCAACCAGATATGCAACAATCCACATTGAGCATGCATGAGGAAGTGACTTCGATTGATCAAGAAGTGACCACAGAACGACCGATCACAAGATCCACAGTAGGCTCCAAAATCCAAGTATAGGCAAAATTTTGGAGGGTTTTTGTCGCAGTGACAACATATCTATTAAGGGATTATATATTTGAATGCAGGGAGGCTCAGATAATTGCTTTGAGTTCCTATAAGAGGGCCTCCTCCACTACATAAAGAGGAAAGTTGAGTACAAGATCCCTTCATCTTCATAGTAGCTTTCTCATATGTTTACCACTTCTTTTGTCATCTTGAATACTCCATGCCACATCAATGCTCCTTGTTGAGATAAATATCCAATTTATATGGTGAATTCCCCTCATAGGCACCTTTGCACCTATTTGTAGTGTGCATTTCTAGGTGGGAAGTTATCTACCTCTTTCGTTGTGACACCTTGACCCTTCCTTACCCCAACCTTTTAGCTTCTTGGGAAGACTAACCATCAAATTAAAGGGAAATATTCACCCAAGGTAAAATTTTATTCTCAAGTCAAGTTTCCCCCTTCCCAAAGGAATCATAATTTATTGGTTGTACCCTTTCTTCAACTCTGGCATTTTTTATTAATAAAAATAAGCATTACATCATATAATAGAGTTTGACATCATAGCATCACTGTTGGCACCCCAACATTATTAATTAGATTACAAAATTTGGGTAATGACATGGATGTCATAATGGATTAGAATACAACTATAGTTCCTTAATTAAAACTATGAAACCATGGGAAAAATCACCATGAAACACTGAAGGTGAAAATCATGTCTTGAAAAAAAAACAAATGCAAATAACCACCCACTCTTTTTTGGGGGGTGTTTCCCCTGAACCCCCATGGAAGGGGGTTTCTGCCCCCCATATGAACCCCCTAAACAATGGGGTCTTCGCCCCTCCTGTGATTACCCCACCCTGTGATCCCACTACTATGCCCACACAATGTATAATGCACAGGGTTAGTCATGCAAATAATAAAACAAATACCCAAATTTCTCCCACTTTTATTTTCTTTGCACCCAGGGGTACATGATCAACAATCTAGGGCAATAATACCCTTTAATTCTCTACACCATAAGAACTTATCAATGCTCAAATATTTTGTTATTAAATCTGCAACATCCTTCAAAGTATCCACCTTCACCATCAACACCTTCGTTTCTTCAACCATATCTCTCATCAAATGGTACTAAACATCATTACACTTTGTTTTAGAATGGTATGTTGGGTTCTTCGCTAGGAATATTGCAATTTGACTATCACAATCTAAACTCACAACCCACTTTACCAACCCAATACATGAACACAATCTTTGTAACCATATTGCTTCCTTGCTTACATGAGTGGCTACCATGTATTTAGCTTTTGTAGTTGAGAGTGTCACTATAGACTATCTCTTGCTCATCCAATTGATCACTACTCCAAATAGGTTAAAAACATGACCACGTGTAGATCTTCTACAATCTAGATCTGAAGCCCAATCAACATCAACAAATCCATGTTATAACAAAACTATGTCCATCCTTGGTCTTCCTTGGTAGCATAATTCATAACCAATAACGCCACACAAATACTTGAAAACCCTCATTAATTTTGTCCAAACTCCTTCCTTAGTTTTTACATATACATGCTCAACACTTCCATTGCATGTGCAATGTTTCGTCTAGTATATACCATTCCATACATCAAACTTATAACCACACTAGCATATGGAACACAAGACATGTCCTCTTCCTCATGCCATGTCTTGGGATACAAATATACAAATAAATTTACACCTCCAAGAAATTTAGGCACCTTCACCATTTTACATTCCTACATGTTAAATCTTTGCAATGTTTTCTTGACATACTTCCTATGATTCAATATGTAGGAATGTAAATTGGTGAAGGTTCTTAAATTTCATGTAGGTTTTCTACAATATTTTATTGATACACTTCCTTAGATTTAACTATAGTTTCATGTTTTCATAATCTCTTGTAATTTCCACGCCCATAATAAAAAAATTAGCACCAAGATCCTTCATGTCAAATTTAGAGGATAAAGTTTTCACTTCCTATATGATTTCCCTGTCATATCCAATCAACAACATATCATCCACATACAAGACCAAATAAATAACATGACCACCAACTAATTTTAAATACACAAAGTTACCTTATTTTCTCCTTGTGAAGCCACATCCCAATATATGCGTATCAAATTTTTGATACCACATCCTTGGTTATTTCTTAACCCATACAAGGATTCTTTCAGCCTGGACACCAACTATTTCTTTCCTTTAACAAAAAATCCTTTTCGTTGCTTCATGTATATTTATTCTTCCATAACCGATGTAGGAATGTTTTCTTCATGTCCACTTATTCTACTTCAAAATCAAAAGCAACAACAACAGATAAAATAAATCTAATAGAAGTTAACTTGGAAATAGGAGAGAAAATATCACCAAGCTCAATTCTCTCTATCTAGGAATATCCTATTGTTACTAATCGAGCTTTGTATTTCTCCACTCTGCCCTTTTCATTCATTTTCTTCTTAAACACCCATTTGTTTCCAATGGAGTTTCTTCCAGTCAACAACTCCACCAGATCCCAAGTATAATTCTTGTCCAAAACTACCATTTCTTCAACAATGGCATTTTCCCATAGTTTTCCATCCTCTGAATCCATTTCTTCCCTAATCGTATTCTAGGATGATCATTAGTAATAAACAAAGAAAAATTTAAATGGAAATTAGGTGGAGTATACCTTTCTATCTACCTTCTTTCTCGAACTAATCTCCTCAATTTCGGAGTTTATGGTTCTTCTTCTTCTAATTTTTGTTATTCCATAGAGGTTAATTCTTGACCATTTAATTAAAAATATGTATTCTCTAGTTCTTTCGCCCCTAGTAGGACTTCCTATTTGACAATATATTTAATTCCTCTAAATACCACATATCTACTATACACAACCTTTTAAGTTTTTGGGTTTGAAAGTTTATAACCTTCCAGACCATATTACCAATAAAGATACACTTTTCAGCTTTCTTACCCAACTTAGTCCTATTTTTCTTTGAACGTGCACATAATAATCACATCCAAATACCTTGAGATGTTTAACATAATGTTTCTTACCAATCCATACCTCATGTGGAATCTTGTCATCCAATGCTAATGAGGGTGATCTATTTACCAAATAACATGCAGTGTCCATTGCCTCTATCTAGAAATCCTCTCCGGACCTAGCACCATTAAGAGCCTTAAATTCTTTGAATTTTTCAAAGACTTTAGATTTCTTCTTGAGGAAATAAATCCATGTATTATTTTAGAATTCATCTCTAAATGAGACATAGTACATATATTTTCCTAGTGATGGAACTAATACAGGTCCAGACACATCACTATGCACCAACTGAAATATTCCTTTTACGCTCATAACACCAAAAGAGAATATTATGTGATTTTTCTTCCCATCTAAACATTGTTCACCGGAATCAAAATCCAGAGAGAAATTAGGCATGCCTTATACTATACCATTACTATGCAACAATGGAAGGCCCTTCTTTTTTATATGTCCCTATATTTGATGTTGCAACATAGTATTTTCTCTAGATACTATAGGAATTTTTCCTTCTGCAGCTCCACTCATATAAAAAATGGAAATATTGCACCCATCACTAATAACACTTCCCAATAGCTTATAAGAATTTCTAATCTAAACTCCCCTCAAGAATACCATTGCTCCTCAAACCATCCTACAGGTATCCATTTCAAATACTATTTTTACACTTGCATCACTCATCTTGCTTATAGAAATAAAATTTTATACCAATCCTGGGATGTGTAGAACATCAAGGAATGTTGTAATCCTTCCACCCATGAGCTTCAACTTGACTTTTCCTAATAATATATTCCATACTCGTAAAACCACTTCATGTGAGGAGTCATATGAAGGATGCACTTGAGTCAACCAACCATGCCTCGTGATTTATATTTGTATTTGAAGAAGCCAAGTACACATCCCCTCCTTCATTTGATGAGGTTTTTTCTTCTACAAAAGGAGAATATTCAAATCCCTTCCTTTTCATGGTAATTTTAGATCTACAATATTTCTTGTAATGTCATTCTTATCCACATCTCCAACATACCTTACCAAATTTTCTTGGAGATTTGGATATTCCTCTAGATTTAGATCTCCCACCAGAGGACTTATTTTTATTTCTATTATGGGAGTTTCCTCTTATAGACAATATATCTATGTCCTAAATTTCTATGTTTTTCCATCTCATCTCCTCTAATAACAAGGATGAGACTATTTCATCGAAACTTAGAGTAGTTGCATTACAATTGATGGAAACAACCAATATATCCCATGATTTTGGTAAATAACACAACAAACTAATACACTTATATTCATTTGAAACATTAATATAAAATGATAATAACTAACTTACCATAGTAGGAATTTAGATGATATATTATCAGGTATCCATCCTTCATCCTAAGATTATATATATTTTTCTGCGGGAATAATTTGTTCACCGGGGACTTAGACTGATATAAATATCCTCACTAATTCCACAAGTACTTTATTGTATCCTTCTCGTGAAACATTCAGTAATACTGAATCTGAGAGGCGCACTTTTTTGTTCAATCCAACTTGGTCTACTCTTCTATTGACATCCATGTTGATGTAAAACCTAGATCCACAATGATCCATTAATCTTTGTCCACCAACAAATCTTCCATTTTGAGCTTTCATGGCTCAAAACTATGTCCATTAAATTTGTGATATCTCTCTTTGAACCACTCAGCATTTCCTTTCACCACAATGATCACTTCCACAAATCTAACTCTATAACACTACCACAAGTTTGAGCCAAACCCCTTAGCCACAAAAGCATCCCATGAAGCCAAAATTTCTCTAATACCAAATGTAGGTTTTAACCTTATACAATTGATTGTTTCAAATAGATTATTAATAGAAAATATGTAATGGAAAACACACAAATTAACAAAGATATTTTAGCTTGGAAACCAAAAAGTGGGAAACATGCAAGATTTGTTTTCAATATATTCTTTTATATAGTATTATATTACAATAAATATATCTCACGACATCCATAAACCACCAATCCATTTACCATGGATTAGAACACAATCATAGTTCCTTAAATAAAACTACAAAACCATGGGAAAAACCACCATGCACAACAAAATTTCTAAAGGCGAAAACCATGTGCTGAAAACTGCCAAAAACTGTAGAAATTAATGTGTATATTTGAAACTGCTCATGAAATTTACTAAATCACAAGAATTGAAGCTAATCTACTGATCTGTGAAAGTTAATTCACCATCTAAAACAAGAAGCATAGACATGATAAAGGAAACATCACACATCCACAAAGATTTATATAGGGGAAAGAAACTGCTCAAAACCCCATACTATCTATATTGCATTAATCAGATAATAGAAAAGAAATACATATGCTTGCTCAAGTTTGAGCACACCCTACAAGTGTATAGTCTATCCCTCTACCTCACTGACTGACTCTGGCCAACACTTGGCCAATTTTCAAGCCATCCAAGTTCCTAATTCCTTGCGTTGATCCTCTAGGAATTAGGCCCCTATTAATTAGGAAATTGCCTCATCTAGATTGTGAAATTCCTTTAGGGTCTTCCTCTGTATGCATGCACCATCTATACACTTCGTAATATTCTAAAACTTATAGTACACTGCCTTGGAATCTCCATATCAATTGGGTAACACGAATTCTCTGCATGCATGAGCTAATTTAGGTTGATTGATTAGTTAATTGGTTGATCACTGAGTGTGGTTGAAGTTCCACTTCCACAACTTGACCTTCCACTAGTTCCTCCAACAGTTAGAACTAGTTTAACTGACCATAACTCAATTTAACTGAATTAAATTGCTACAACTGAAATTAACTCAACCTAAGCTCCTAAAATTTAGGAACCCACTGCACATAATTGAACTTCATGCTCCTAACTCGAATTAATAAAGATAGAATCCTATTTTTTAGGAATCAACTCAAGTAAATTGAAATTCAACTCATTAAATATAATCTATTGTTCTTAATTGAGTGACAAGTGCTATGTCACCTTAGTTAACTCCTCCAAGTTTTCTACTGATGTGGAAAATAGAATTTTCTCAATTTTAATTAAGGAAAAAATCAAAATTGAGACTTTCCTGTTGCATTTTCAAAACTCCCTCTTATAAATAAATGTATTATCAACTACCCCAATAATACACCTGTGGAATGTGATGCATGAGACACCTATCACTGTTGTTGTTGCTACTGCAACATCTACAACTAAGAAGAATCCAAAACAAACTGAGTAAATTGTGTTTGCAATTGCCTACTGGGAAAATTGTGTTGTTGTTGACTCTGCTACTGAGCCTCATCTGTCATCAACACTCCTCTGCACTCAAGACTATCTGACTGACAATGATCCTCCTGCTACTGAATATTACGGGCCCCCATAACAAGGTAATGATCCATGTGGAAAATGCCTAAATGGACCCTGCCCAATTTCTGCAACTCTTGGACTAAGAATCTACATCGCTCCACCTCACTCCTGGAGGTATAGATGCATGTGCTCCCTATGCCCACTTGGCTCCAACTCTCCCCTGCTAGAGTTCTCTTCTTGAGTGGATGTCTCCACTCTTCCTCTTGTCTACTTATCCATTTTTGGCTTCTCCACAACTTCTTGAGGCTACTTCTGGGGCTGCATGTTGAGAGGTCTAACATGCTCCCTCTCAACCACCAAAGCTATAATCTCTTCCTTTATCCTCAAGGCTTTGCATGCATATTCTACCTCAAGTTCATACAATTTCTTGACTCGAACCCTGATCTCTTCACCTGTCCTGTGGCTATGTGTCTTAGGAATTCCTTTCCTTTGCTAAATATCACATCATAACCACGGTCTTCCAAAACTGCAATGAAGACAAGATTCTTGTTTAGACCCAGAAAAAACATCACATCCTTGAGCCTGAGAGGGGAGCCTAACTCCCTTTGAAAGGTGATTGTACCAATCCTAATCGTGTTGTACCTTCCATCATATCCAATCTCAATGTGCATCTGGAGATTATTCTCCTCCAAATCACTGAAGAAATCCCTATTCCCCATCATGTGGAATGAGGGGCCACTGTCCAAGTACCACATGCTCCCCATCATTGTGCTCACTATGCATGCAATGAGAGTGAATTCAAGCTCAAACTGTGAAGCCAAAGCTTCACCTGCTACTACTACTATAGGCTCCTTCTTGCTAGCCTTTCTGTATGGACACTACATGGCATAGTGCCTGAATTCATGACAATGAAAGCACTTGATTTTGGACATGTATTTCTTCTTTCCCTTTTGTCTAGAATTAGCCTCACCTTGGTACTTCTTCCCCTTGGCCTTCCTTCCTTTACTGACTAATGCAAAGTCCTCTTCCTCTTCTTTAGATGAGGTCCCATCTTTGGTATTCCTCCTTATTTCCTCATATACCAAGTCGGACCATAGGCACTCCCAATTTGGTAGTTTCTCCCTCCCATTCACCCAATATTAGTAGTTGTACCAGCTCTTGGGAAGGCCTAGAAGGGTTAGGCTCACCAAATCATCCTTTGCTACAATAACACCAACTTGACCAAGTCCTTGAGTGCCAATTTCCTGTGGTCACTACTATTCTGGAACAAATCTATCAGTGCTTTCCACATTGCATACAAAGTCTCTTTCCCATGGATATATGAGACAATATGGTCTCGTACTCCCTCCAATATGATCATCCTCGCCCTAGCAACACACTTCTTACATTATGCTAGATTCTTAGCATCAGATGTTGCTAGTTTCATAATAGCATTATCAACGAATTCCTTCAACCCATTATCCTCCAGTACTGCCTCCATGTGGTCCTTCCATGCAACAGTCCATTGAAATCCATCTTCTCAGTCCTGAAGAAAACCTACAACACTTAACTGTAAATTTGAATCTCCTGCAATGACAAATTCAAAATCTATGCTCTACAGTGATTCCAGCTCTGACACCATGTAGAAATTAATGTGTAGATTTGAAACTGCTCATGAAATTTACAAAATCATAAGACTCGAAGCTACTCTATTGATTTGTGGAAGTTAATTCACCATCTAAAACAAGAATCATAGACATTTGAAAGGAAACATCACACATGCACAAAGATTTATTAAGGGGAAAGAAACTTCTCAAAACCCCTTACTATCTATATTGCATTAATTAGAGAATAGGGAAGAAATACATATGCTTGCTCAAGCTTGAGCACACCCTGCAAGTGTATAGTCTATCCCTCTACTTGATTGATTGACTCTAGCCAACACTTAGCCAATTTTCAAGCCCTTCAAGCTCCTAATTCCTTGTGATGTTCCTCTGGGAATTAGGCCCCTATTAATTAGGAAATTCCCTCATCTGGATTGCGAAATTACTTTAGGGTCTTCCTATGTCTGAATGCACCATATGTACACTTTGGAATAATATACAACTGGTAGTACACTTCCTTGGAATCTCCATATCAACTAGGTAACTTGAATTCTCTGCATGTATGAGCTAATTTAGGCTAATTTATTAGTTATTGGTTGATCACTGAGTGTGGTTGAAGTTCCATTTCCACAACTTGACCTTCCACTAGTTCCTCCAACATTTTGAACTATTTTAATTGACCATAACTCAATTTAACTAAATTAAATTGCTACAACTGAAATTAACTCAACCTAGACTCCTAAAATTAGGAACCCACTACACACAACTGAACTTCATGCCCCTAACTCGAATTAACATAGCTAGATTGTTAATTTTTAGGAATCAACTCAAGTAAACTGAACTTCAATTCATTAACTCAAATTGACATTTCTTAACTAAGTGACAAGTGTTATGTCACCTTATTTAACACCTCCAAATTGTCTGTTGAAGTGGAAATTCGAATTTTCTCAATTTTAATTAAGGAAAAAATCAAAATTGAAACTTTCTTGTTGCATTTTCAACAAAAACACACACAAAACACCACCAAATTTTTTTCCAAGGGTGTTACCACATCCCATTCAAGAGTGTATTCACTTTAATAGAGCTTGAGGGGGGAATGGATGATCCTCAAATTGGACATGACCAACACCTTTGACCAAGTCTATCACAAGTTCCTCTATTATGTCCTCTAGTGATTTGGTTTTAGTTCTTATTTCATTGGGTGGATTTTGGCTTGCATTAGTAACCCCTAGATCTCCCCATTTTTCAATGGCATATTAGCAGGATTCTTCCATGAAGAGAGGTCTCACGAAAGGGTGCCCACTTTCCCCCCTCTTGTTGATTCTAATGATAGATTCACTTAGAAGGAAACTTTATCATGAGAGAAGCATGGAATATCTCCCTAGCATCCAAAGTATGAGTGGGTTCAAGCATATTAACCATGCCCAATTCACTACTGACGCGCTCTTAATGGGATGGGATTTATCTATAATAGAAAAAATGTTCAAGAGAGATTTGGATGAGTTTATACAAGCATAAATAGGTATTATCAACAAAAGAAAAATTTTATTGTTCACCTATAATGTTAGTTGTAGTGTGCAAGGGGCCTTCTACCACATCTTACTTCTTATTAAAGAAGGATGGAAATCATTTGGATATTTGGGCATTTCTATCCATCTATAGATTTTCCCTGACCCTTCTTGGAAACTAATCATAGAAAAACTTAAGTATAAATTTTCTCAATGGGGATCTTAATGCCTCAACGCAACAAGACATTTAGTTCTTTCGAAAGATGTCTATTGCATTTATACTAATTCTCAACAACGCTAGATTTGGTTGGGGTAATACAAGAAATAAAATAGAAGATCCAAAAATTCTTATGGCATGAGGTAAATTGAACACCAAATGGTTTTGTCTAGTGAATTTGGTAACGCTCAGATCCCCCTTGAGTCATGGGGGCCTAGGTGTTAAGGATACTTCTTTCATGAATCTGGATTTTGGACTAAAGCTTTCGTGGTAGCTCCAAATGGAGCACTATGGTTGGTGGAAACAAGTCATTCATTCAAAATATTCAGCTGGTAAAATGTGATATCTCTCCTTCAAAGGAGGGTCCCAAATTTGATAAATCATTTCTGCTTCAATCTCTCTCCTATAATATCACATCATTTGGGTGCTTGTAAATGTACAACATATCAAAAATTGGCATGAAAACATTATAATAAGGCCTCCACTTAATAATTTCCAAATCTCCTTTGGCTCTGGTTTGGCTCAATCAGGTATGAAAACACACTATTCATGACATCTCCAAATAGTCTACTAAAGGAGACTATATTAAGTGGGACTTGGGACCAATTCCCCCCTCACCTTATGAATCTCTCCCATTTCCTATCCTCAAGATTAATTAGTTGTCTTTCTAGTTATAAAAGGGATGAAGACTCTAGTCATGGGGTGCTTCTTATTACTCGGTGAAGCTCAAGAAGCTCGATTTTTCCTAGAAGGTCCTCTTCCACGATTTAGTTTATGGTCCCACATTTGGCACCCAAATTGGCTTCCCAAAGTGAACATATTCTACTAGAAATTGGTTCATAAGAAATTTCTTATCACTGAGAATATTTCTAAAACAAGAGTTTAAGGCTCATTCAAGTGTGTCTTGTGCTTCTCTAGCAATGAAAACATTCCACATATTTTCTTGTAATGTGAGTTCACTAAGAAAGTGATGGAATTTTCTCTTTGTGGTTTGATCCATCACAATTAGTGCTTCATATCTCCCCTTCATCTATTTAAAACATAGTATAAGCATTACTTTTGATCCTTTAATGGGAAGCCCTTGTTTAAAATGCTTTGGATGGCTCTACCTAAGTAAATGTGTTGGAAGCTTCGGTTAGCTTGGAATAAAACCATATTTCAAGCATATCAAACCCAACATACAATGGTGGTAGAATGGGATAAATTGTTTCTTGCTAAACATATATGCTCTAGAAATCTAAAGCTTCACCGATCACAAGAAATGGATACATTAGAATAAATACAAAGTTCACAGTTCAGTCTCAAACCCTCATTTTACAACTCCTCACCTTATAAAAAGCACTAATAAATTACCTTCTCCAAATTTTAATTCCATCAATGGATAGAATCACAAAGATCATTTTTAGTGTGCTTTTACGAGGCATCCAAAGAAAACCCAAGGGTGGTAGGTGTGGGGGTGGGGGGAGGGGGTGTGTGTTCTTTTTTCCCCTGAGGTAAAATTGAATTAAATTTCTCTCAGATTTTGGGCATAGCATCTTATGATCAAACATAGTTGTATGCTCTATTTAAAGGAATTGACCTTTCCAAAATGTTACATATTCGTAAATATTCTTGGTGATTTTAACAACATTATCAAGCAATGAATATAAACCTCCCTTGGGACTGAAACTTGAATCCACATATAAGAAAATATGAACAAGCCTCGTCTCCACTCTATAAGTTCAATCCTTTCATGTGCCAAAAGTCCACAACATGCTAGTAGACTCTTTGGAAACATAAATGTTCCATAGATCACAAGGAATTGTGAGAGTGAATGGATAAACCCAACTCCATCCTATCACGTAAGCTAATTCCTGATGACATTTGGTTGCATTATGAACTGCCATTTAGGTGCTTGTGAGGTCAACTCGAGGTCCTATTCAGCAAAAGGCCAAAAGCTAGCTATTAAATCACTCATCATGAAAGGAATTTGGAAGTTTAGTCTTACTTGTGTGGATAAAATGGGAAGGTGTGTAGGTTCTAATGGCTCAAAGTGGGAACTAATTTGGGCTGAAAGTTTAGGTCCTCCTCACATGAGGTTACCTAAATTAATAGTTCACACAAAACTCCTCCTCAGCACATGGAATTTAGATATCATTTTGTTCATTTAGGTTCATTAACATCATCATGAAGGTTGGCATGGGCAAAGGGGTAATTGTCCCTCTGTCTAAGTCATGGTTTCTCTTTGGGCATAGAGGTGGGAAGAATCTTTGGTTTTTGTTGGTGAAACTATGGATTTAAAGTATCCTATCAATATTCTTCAATTATAGTTCGACCAGTTGACTATACAGTTAACCTCCACCATGGAAATTATGACTGGGCATAGGCAGTTAATCTAGAGAATGAATGATGAAATTGAAGTTTTGTGATGTCACTGGAAGCGCTTCAACAATTTGAGGCCTACACTTCTTTGTCTCCTTATTCTTCGATGAATTCGGCCTGACCAAACCATGTTCCTATGTTTGACATGAATATGGAAACTTATTTGCAATATGAACTTTCCTATGGTGTTCTTAAGGATTTTCATATAATGTAGTATTGGCATGCCTTCAACATTTCATTTGTTATTGGGGGCCTTTTTTCTAGTTTTTAATTTTTGGACCATCAAATATCTTTTAATTTGGATAAGGTCTAGTTATGATGAATAATATAATGTTTATTTTGATGTCAATTAGGGCAATGTATACAATTCGAATTAGGGTATAAATTTTACAGGCAGTCTTTCCCATTAGGTATTTTTTTTTATGATGGGTTTCTTTTTAAAATTTCATTTCATATGTCTATTTATTGTTTCTTATCATTGGAATAATATATATTATATGAAATTTTGTTTACTTTTTGCATAAACAGAAGAGAAAATTTAGTTAGTAGATATAATTTAACATAATGTCATCAAATTGTAAAAGTTCATATAAAATATTTGATGTGTCATAAATAATAAGGAATACGTGGGTTGGAGTCGGAAGGGGCAGTTGGGGAAACCCTAGCGACCTCTCTTTCCTGGTTTGGGTTGTTTTCTATGCTTGACTTCCATTGTCATTTCTGCCTCACCCCGCTACTATTATTTTCGTCGGTCTTCCTATTGTGTGCTTGGTTGTTGGTTCACTTCATTGTGATATCTACACTTCGTTCATTGTGCTTTTCCCCCATCATCTCTCTTTCCTCTGCAGATTTTTCCATGTTGTCACCTATTTGTGTCACATTTGTGTGATTTTGTAGGTTTCCTCGGGTTGGGGCCTTTAGATGTATGCCATGAAGTTGTTCTAGGCTTCGTTTCTTGTGGTTTTTCCCCATCGTCTTGCCTTGTTTTTTGCCCTATGCTCACTCTTTCACTACTTGGGGTTCTAGCCTTAGGGCTTTCCTTCCTGTGAGTTTTGGGATGGTTTTAAGGGTGTATTATTGTCTGTACATGGGATTTGGCCCAGTGTTTTGTAATAAGTTTTTTATTTTACATCAAAATGCTTTGAGTTGTATCTCTTCTCATTTTTGGGTTTATTTTGTATGAACACCTGGGGCCATGTTGTTAAGATGTATATCTTTGGTTGGGATGCCTAGTTTTTCTATGGCCATCGCATGGATCTAGATAGATCTTGTATGAATGTGTAGTTTTTTTGTGTATTTACAAAATGTATTTTGTTTATTTCTATAAATAAAGTTACAATTTTTTCCTTAGAAAAAATATATAATAAGGAATACAACACCATTAACAAGATGAAGAAAAAATATTTTCTTTTAATTATTTAAGATTCTCATTTATTTACCATCTTTCCAAATTTTATATACCCTATCCCAATCAACCATCGATGAATCATCTTATTATTGAGACTCTCATCAAGGAATCTAATGTAGTCAATGATAATTTTGTTCTTCATACATCCTTGATTATGTTTTGTCTTGAGAATCATCTCTCACATGCCATTGTACTTGCAAGTATAGTAAGTATTGCTTGCCATAACTTTAACATGTTTGGAAAATTTGTATGTAACTCAGTGGCACAAAAAACCTCAAGCATATTTCATGGGTGACCCCTCATAATTAACACAAAGAGTATCAACAAATGCATGTAACTCTTTCAAGAAAGCTTCAAAATCAAATAATGATTTTATTTCTTACCTCTCACATATAGTATGTTGCAGGTGTTGAAGAATATTTTGAAGCCAACGCTTTGGATTTTGTCCTCTGCCATGAACATCTTGTACATAATGATAAGGGCTAAGGAATCTTATAGAGTTAAAAAAATAAATATCATGGAATCTTCCATTCAAACTCTCTACTAGAGCTTGAACATATTATTTTGTAAGTCCTTTGCAACACTCCCGTGAACCATCAATGTAATGTTTCCATGACTTTTTTTGTGTATCAACAAAATCAACATATGTGTGTGGAATTTCTACAAATCTCAATTCATGCTTATGAAAAATTCCCTCTTTATAAGTAAGTTCTAGATAACCAAATTTAGAGGCATCTAAAAATTTAGATAAGTAAGATGTTCCATCTGCAAATGTGTCACTTCTTAGGAACCACCTTTTTTCAAAGTGTTTATAGTAACATCTATGGTTTCTCCTAAAGAGGTAACATCAACATACTCTTCCTGGAATTTCTTATTCAACTTGTTTAGTTTGCACATTACAATTGCAAAAATATGCAAACAAAACTGGGAGGAAAAAAAAATCCTCTCTGTATCATACCATGAATCCTTCCTTTCATTTTTCCATAAAGTCAATAAGGGAGGCATCAATACAACAAGTATTTCAATCACTTATCCTCTTGAAAGCCATCTAACTCCATGGATTTGAAGATCTTGAAGAGTTTCAAGCTGCAAAGTCCATGTAGAGTAATAAGTTCATTATTTGTTTTAGTAATTTTGCACCCAAGTGTATACCTTGTTTGACAATTTCTCAACAAATAATAATTCAGGTATTCTTTTGGAAGCATCTAATGCAGCTAAAGCTTCACAATGAGCAATACAATGAATGTTGATATTTCATGATTTCCTAGACTGATAATTACTTCCAATGATTATTTCATTAGTTTGTCTTATATCACATTCATCATTAAGAAAATATACATAGAAAATATCAACAATGAAATAATAAAGAAAATAGGATCATGAAGAGACAACCAAACACGATAAACACAAAATTTATCCTAGGAAAACCCCAAACAAAGGGAAAAACCCTAAAAAAAATTCTTAGAGAAATTTGTCCAATTCAACAAGGAATACAATTTGAATTTTCTTGTCAAATTAAGTTAAACTAACCAATAATTAAAATCTAGGTTAAACCTGGCCAAATTGCCCTCAAATAAATCAAACTATTTCCTAAAATAATTTGGTCAACTCAGTTTGACTAGGGTGAATTTCAACCTCTTGTTTTTCCATAATAATTTGGTCTACTTGATATCCTTCTTTTCTACCTCATATCATGCCTCATATTCGGTCTACTAGCTCAAATAATTCATCCTTTTTTTCATCCTCAGATTCAACCTCATTCATGCCTCAAATAACTCCCACGTGTGAACATAAGTGATCTGAATTGGATGCCAAAATGGAGAGGATGAATGCTAATATATAGATGTTGAATGAGTCTAATGGGCATGTCTCTTTATTGGGGTCGACTTGAAACCAAATTTACATTTGGAGGCGAAATTAAAAATTAAAAATTCAAATTTTTCTTCTTTTGAGGCTGACTTGGAATCCACATATATATTTATAATTTCTTGAATATTTTTTAAGGCTAACATTTGATTATAAATACTAACCATAGCTACAAAATTCAACACTCCCTCTTAGCTAGGGAGGTGACCATAATGAATTTTTGAGATGTTCTCTTGTTGAATAAAAATTTCTCTATCTCAAGAAAATGTTGAATGAGCTCAGTTATGTTGATAAATTCATCTGCCTTATGTTCTATACAAGAACCAAGTGGAAGGCATCCATGCATTAGCATCAAATAGAGGAAATATTTGCCCACTAGTCTGAGGATCACCAATCTCCAAGTCATCTCTTGGAGTCTTGTCAGGAACGCCCCCCTAACCCATGGTGAAACCCTTCGGTCACCAATCTATCAAGTCAACACTTAGAGTCTTGTTAGGAACCCCACCTGACCCATGGTGGAACTAGGGGCCCATTTACCATTCCCACATGTCATCACATGTCATTGAATGGTAAAAACACTTTTCCAACGCTATAAGGAACTCACTCAACCCACTAGCCAAACTTCATGGCAATATGGTTAGAACTGAGTGACCGAGGGAGCACTCATAGACTTTGATGCTAACTGGGCCAATCTCCCGAACCACAAATCATGGTTTCTTGGTCAAACATAAGGGAGATTATCTACCCCTTGATGCTACAACATTAACACTCCCTTCAAGGGAAACATTCTCAATTACTTCAAGCTTGTCCAACTTCATGTAGGGGATAATGAGATTGTCAACAAACAACACAACCATAGGAACCTCGCTGCTCCTTTTGTGTCATGTGCATTTATCATCATGATTGTACCTAATAAAGAAATCTTGAAGCTCCCCTACTTCTCAACTTTCCAAATTGTAATTGGAGAAAATATCTTCTCGACGTCATATCCCTCTTATTCAAAGAATCTTCACTTTACACTTTTATATGCTTCCAACAAATTCTTGATCTTATGAATCCATCTTGAATTCATTGCTAAATTTCCACAAATCTTCATACAATGACCTCCTTCAAACTTGTTGTTCTGTCTGCTCCCTTTGAACTAGGAGCCCTTATAGATATATGCACAATTTCTTCCTTTTGAACATGAATTACTTATGGGAGAGTCCTCTTACCACATAGATTACTTCGTTGATAACATACTTCCATTTGTTTTCATAGCCTTAGCATCCTTCACAATTTACTTGCAATCCTCACTGGGAGGCTACGAAAGAATGATTATAACCCAACAAAAGAAAGAAATACAAGAGGCTAATAGCAAAACAATAACAATCAAGGAAGAGAGATATAAAGTACTCATATTTTGATATGAGAATTTTAGGGAGTCTCTCTCTCGATCCTTGCCTTCTTGCATCCATCTTGTAAATTCATCACCATTTAGCCTTTCCTTCCTTCCTTGCATGAGATAGGTTTTCTTCTTTCAATTGAAACATTGAACTAGTTCAAGCTCTAGGGTTTTATCTGCAAACCCTAGGGATTTCTTATTCAATCCTTCTAGACTAGTAGGGTTAAAAAACCCTATATTTTCAATTGTCATCTATACCTTTGGCATATGCAATTTTTATATTTTTTTCAAAATGCCCAAAACCATAGAATCACTATGCCTTTGCATATGTAATGAAATCCATCATTGTCATCAATCCATCACGGACATATTAGGGTTAATAGTCCATTATAAATTTTGTAGGGTAGCATAACCTTAAGTTTCATGGAATTAATACAACATCCTAGTTCTAAATACACTTTGAAATACAATACCATTATACTTGACAAGAGTCCTTACTTAGTCATGGCATTAGAGGCTTCGATCTTTGTAACTTCAGACTCTTCTTTTGAACACATATCTTTGTAGTATAAAGGAAGTATCCCTAGACAATTTTGTTCGCAAATTTCAATCTGACACACTTCAATCTATCAAAATAATCTTGGTACTTAATTCATTTCCCATTAATATGGTTTTTCTTGCCTTAGGCTAGGCCTCATGCATGGTAACACCGAGCTTCAACCAACTTCACAAGTTCAACATGGAAACAACTTTATTCAATGCATATCAAGCAAGTATCACAAGAAAAAATAAATTCATCGAATTAGTCATGTTTAAATGTTGATGGGATATATCATAATGGTGAGTCCCGTGGTGAGCTTGTCAACAAGGTGATAGCTCCTCCAACTATCATAAAAGTAAGTTGTTTTTAGAAGAGGAAATAAGACCATGTCATTTATAAGAATGCTTCATTAAACAATCGTCAATATTTGTGTAATCAATGACCTTTAAGTGGCACTATGAAATGTTATTGCTATTTAATCAACTAATATGGATTCTCTATAAGAAGATATATAGTCATGACAGGATGCTTCTAGATCTCCTTCAGTTTGTGAATGTTTTCGAACAATGAATCTAAATCTAAGAGCTTTACACTTCTTTCCCTCTAGTTCTAGTTTCCCTGGATCAAACAATTTTCCACTCTATTCTAGAAAGAACAATGGCACCTTAGTATAATGCAAGGTATCTATCAAAATTTCTTTGTTCGCGAACAAAATCCCTGAACAGTTGTCTTTTCCTTAATTGATATTTCAATATTACGAGGAATTAAACCATGCTTCTTAAACCTCCTTAACTGCATTTAGTAGTCCACCCACACAACTTGACAAATTCATTGGGATTTTCACTTGGTCTTTTCTCCTTGAAGCTTTGTGTTCCCTTTACACCTCATTCTTGATCTCAAAATAGACTATGGTGTCCTCTTACTTATCTTGGTTTCACAAAATTTAGGTGAAGATCTCTTTCACTTGAAAACTAAGGATTTTAGCCTTCTGTTTCTCTGACTGAGGCCCTTCTTTGGATTCTATTAGGCTTGCGGCCTAGTCCTTAGGCTTCTCATTCCTTCTGAGATCATCCCTGAGGCCTTTCTACCCATTTGAGGAAAACTTCGACATAGAATTTGAATGATGGTCTTCTAAACAGAGTTAAGGCTTCAGTCTTCCTTCAAACTTCATTTTTGCTTCATACTTGAACACAATAAAGGCTTGGCTAAGATATAAATACTTAGGTAGCTTTTCACTTTAACATGTATCTTAGCTTTTAATGGTTTATCTATAACCCAAGATCTGAAACCATGTTGATATTTCATGATTTCCTAGACTAATAATTACTTCCAATGATTACTTCAATAGTTTTTCTTGTATCACATTCATCATTAACCAATTATACATAGAAAATATTAACAATAAAACAATAAAGATAGTAGGATCACGAAGAGACAGCCAAACATAGAAACACAAAATTTATCCTGGGAAAACCCCAAACTAGGGGGAAAACCCAACAACCTTTTCTTAGAGAAAAATTTCCAATTAAACAAGGAGTACAATCTAAATTTTCTAGTCAAATCAAGTAGAACTAATCAGTAATCAAAATCCAGTTCAAACTTGGTCAAATTTCCCTCAGATAAGTTAAACTATTTCCTAGAATAATTTGGTCAACTCAAGTTGACTAGGCCAAATTTCAGCCTACTATTTTTCCACATAAATTCGATATGCTTGCTCAAAGAGTTCATCCTTCTTTTCTGCCTCAGATCATGCCTCAGATTTGGTCTGCTAGCTTAGAGAATTCATCCTTCTTTTCTGCCTCATATTTGACCTTATTCATGCCTCAAATAACTCCCATGTGTGAAATAAGGCGATCGGATTTAGATTCCCAAACGTAGAGGATGAATGTGAATATATTGATGTTGCATGAGACGAATGGGTGTGTCCCTTCCTTGGGGACAACTTGAAGTTGACCTTACATTTGGAGGAAAAATTCAAAATTCAAAATTCATTTTTTCTTCTTTTGAAGTTGACTTGGAATTCACATATATATTTATCATTTCATATATATTTTAAGGGATAAATCTTGATTATGAAGACCAGCCATAGCTACAAAAATCAACGTTGAATACCTAAAAGATTAGGCACATCGTTTTTTAAAAATGTAATAAGTCATTTTATTTCCAACAATCAATGATGCACCATATGTGGAAACTACTATCAATCTTTTATTTTAAATCCCCCTTGCTTCCTTTAAATCATTTACTGCATCATATGTTGTTTTCCCTATTCCATAAAAAATAATTATGAGTTTTAAACACTGTAAAAATTGGAGGCTCCAACCCTTGTGAGCCTAGAAATGTGGCATAAACCATGAGATGTTTCTCTAAACTATGATAAACACTTTCATCTAGCATCAATGAATAAAAAAAGACTATTCAACAGTCTTATTGTATGTACCTCTTCAATATACTCATATATTACAAAATGGAATTATTTGGTAGTGATGTGATTTGTATATGATGTGTAGTCTTTATTCATTGGCATGTTGGGTGTATGTAAATACATCCCAATCAAGAAAAGGGATTCATATTTTGAGAAAGGTAAATATTCTTGCGCAACCTCATAAACTAATTTCATAGTTGTGATTACGCTTTGCTTGTTTTTGTCATCAATGCATGCTTTGTGTTTTGGAATAGATTTTGCACTCTTTTCATTTCCGCATATCCATTTAGCTTGTGAAATTTTATGGATGCTTGAATTTGCATGAACAACGACTAAATCATGTTGCATGGTGGAGCGACCAATGCTTATCACCCATGGTCCAGTTGCCTTATGTGCTTCACAATACATGCATTTCATAACTACTTTTCCTTCATGTACTTTCTTCTCAACCACTTGTACTTAGTTTCTCATTCCTCATGAAACTCTCTTTTCACTTTCATTTTTTTTTTTGAGTACTAGGTTCTTGACCTTGAATTTCTTCAATGCATTCTTCATTATATCACAATATATCTAAGTGTTCATTTAGATCAAAATTATGACACAATTTATTAGACGATGAAATTTGTGATGTAGTAGTCCATCCAAAAAACTTTTTGATAGAATGTTGGCTCTTTTTTGTTTGAGACATTTTTTATATGATACCTATATAATAAAAAAATGAAAGTAATTAGATGTTGCATAAACATGCCATAAAATTTATAATTCCTACTTAAAACATCAATCAACAACATGTAGAAATAAAACAAAATTACTATTAATTGTTGTTATACAATATAATTTTAATCTTATAAAAATAGTAAACGTTTTGAGAAATTTATTTATTTTAATAGGTGTTTAATTTCATAAAATGTGAGGATCTCTCTTCTCTTTTTCTTTTCCTCGAGGCAAGAAAATTCTCTTACCTACATGAGGAGGAGAAAAATAGAATTCCATATGAGAGACTAATTATTTTGATTAATTAAATAATAATAAAAATATAAACTAAAATTGTGATTTAGCACTTATTATTGAATTATCGTCCTTTTCTTATTATATTATTAGAATTATTGAATAATAATCTTTATCTTATTGAGACAAAGTTGTAGGTTGTGTGGTGGGGATAGTCTGTTGTCTTCCTCCTCACTTGGGTTCAAATCTCATGTTATGACATGCTTGTCTATGTAACAAGATTATCTACCTTGATTCCTCAGAGTAATATAAATTCAAATTAAAAATCATTTAAAATGATTTTAAAGCATACTTCATTCTTAAGCAACTATTAAAATTTTATGAAGAAACTTGACTTTAGAAATAAATAAATTCATGAATAAACTTAGACTTTAGAAATAAATTAATTCAAATTATGAGTAGAATATTTTGGGGGCTTATTATTATATCAAAACATATAGCATAAATTCAAATTAGAACTCAATTACAATAATTTTAAAGCATACTTTTAGTCTTAACCAACTATTAAAATTTTATGAATAAACTTGACTTTAGAAATAAATAATTCAAATTATTAGTAGAACATTTTGGGGCTTTACTATTATTTTAAAACATCTTTTAGCCTTAAATAACCATTAATTTTCATACATAAACTTGACTTTAGAAATAAATAAATTAAAATTTATTTACTATGATTTTAAAGTATATTTTCAGCCTTAAGCAACTATGAAAATTTTATGAATAAATTTGACTTTCGAAATAAATAAATTCAAATTATTTGTAGAATCTTTTGGAGGTAAGTTATGAGATACACATCACAAATTCATTGTATAACCCCAACATGAGAAGCTAATTATTTTGATTAATAACAACAACAACAACAACAATAATAAATTATGACTTTAGAAATAAATAAATTCAAATTCAAACTCAGTTACTATGATTTTAAAGCATACTTTCAGTGTTAAGCAACCATTAAAATTTTATGAATAAACATGACTTCACAAATAAATAAATTAAAAAAAAAACTAACAAGAGCAATTTACAATACTCCTCCTCAAACCTCTCCTCTCCTTTGGCTACAACTTTCACATTGAACAACTTGGTAGCTCCATAGCCATGAACAACCTGCATAAATTAAATAAAATTCATTAATACCAATTCAAATAAAAAATAAATGAATCCTTAGAAAAACAAAATTATCTTACATAAAATCTAATTTAGTTGAAAAGATTAAAACTTACATATTTTGCATCAAGTGGGTGTCTTGTGCTTGACTAGATTAATATATAGAAATAGATTACAATACTCTTGCATTCCATAATGGATTTCCTCGAGCCTTTAAATGGGCTTCATCATAACAAATACCATGAGAAAAACCATGAATTGTCAAAACTAGAGCCAAAAAACTGTCAATGATAAATTATTAATTATTTTATTTTATTTTTATTTTACCAAGTCAAAATGTTTACATAACATAACAAGACATTACAACTTCTCTTCTATTTTGGGTTGGAGAGTGTCTCTTAGTGCAATAATTAGCCATGGAAAAAATCAAATTCTCCATTATTAATTATTTAAAAGTTCTTATTAAACTACTTATTATTTTATAGAAAAATCAAAACTTTTTGTTATTTTATGGAAAAATAAAAATTTTGTGTTAAAAATCTTTATTATCTTGAAGATTTACTGGACTATACTATATTGTAATTAACTTTCCAATTTTAAGAGTTGGAACTACTATTTATTTAGAACGTAAAGTGTAGTATATATATGTGTGAGTTGGGGGGGGGGGGGGGGGGGGGGGGGGGGGGGCGGTTTAGGAGTAAATAATGGTTAAAAAAATAAAATAGAGTAACTACGTATCAAACTTAATCATTGAAATTTGAACTCTACATATAACTTGTACACTTTGCATAAATTTTGCTAATAAAATCTATTAAGTATTATCTAAAAAAAAAATGTCACTAATACCATTGAACTTTTTTTTTGTTTATTTGTTATATATATTTTTTAAAGAAACAATTAGTAGTTTGTATTAATAAAAGATGGGATTAGGCCCAAACAGATACATTTCTGAGTGTTGAGAGAACTAATTTAGCTTGAAGATTTGTGTTAGAACACGCAGAAGCAACTTGGGGGGGGGGGGGGGGGGGGTGGTTTAGGAGTAAATAATGGTTAAAAAAATAAATTAGAGTAACTACGTATCAAACTTAATCATTGAAATTTGAACTCTACATATAACTTGTACACTTTGCATAAATTTTGCTAATAAAATCTATTAAGTATTATCTAAAAAAAAAATGTCACTAATACCATTGAACTTTTTTTTTTGTTTATTTGTTATATATATTTTTTAAAGAAACAATTAGTAGTTTGTATTAATAAAAGATGGGATTAGGCCCAAACAGATACATTTCTGAGTGTTGAGAGAACTAATTTAGCTTGAAGATTTGTGTTAGAACACGCAGAAGCAACACAAAATCTTGGGTGGTGATCACATTCTACTTGATGATTGAGACCATTCCACCTAAAAACTTTCCAAAAAACTCCTAAAATCTAGACAAATTTGCAACACATTCCTAATTAAAAAAAAAAAAAAATTGTTGAGATTTCATCTTTTGTGGAGAATATTTTTGACTTTCTTTTTACTTGGGTCCAAGCCCCAATTTTTGGTGGGTCTAAAGGGACACCCCTGGTCGCCTCGGTCTGGTCAGGCCATGTTAATACTTTCTTGTTGTTTTATCTTGGGGACACAGACCGTGTTGACTCTGCAACTTCTTTTCCTTTGCCCAATGGGGAAATATCTTGAACTACACTCTATTTCATTTAAGGAACTCTTGAAGGATCAAGATGGGAATTGACATTTTTCACTACGTCCATGTATGTTGCAAGATTGGGAAACATAGATGCTTTAATTTGAGATGCCATTACGAGACCCTTGTGCTCACTCGACTCCTTGAAAGAAGAAACGGTCGTCGGGGAAGAGGTAGGATCCGTGCTATCTGAAACTGAGATGAAAGATTCATCCATATTATTACTTTTTTCCTTTTGAATTTCTGCTTGACTATTTGACTCGATTTGGAGATTTTCCTCATTGCAAGTGGTTAAAGGAGGATTCTCCTTAGATATTGAATAATGGTCATAGGTGGCGTCCTCCCACCATTGTGGTTTTCTATTAATTTTCTTAGCTAAACTTTTCCTCGCTTTGGGACAAGAATTGAAGGAGTGTCTAGTCTCATAACAACCTCTGTAACAAAATGAGATGTTTTCATAATCTAATTTTTGCATCCATGAGAATCTAGGGCTTGTTAATTTTATTTCAGCAAGGAATCCCTTGTTGAAATCCATATCCACACCTATGCGGGATTTAGATAGAACTGAGTATCTACACCTCGACAGTGGAATTTTAGTAATGCATTACCAATTACAAGCAAAGAGGCAATATTTCACTAATGTAAAGGGAGGTTGGGAAGCCTTACCCAAACCAAAGCACAAGAGAGAGATACTGAGAGATGGTCGAAGGCGGGAAACCAAGGCTGTATGGAAAGCCTTGCACTTCCCCAAAACTATGGACCAGGGTTTATGATCTAAGATCTGTCATTAGCATTGTCGAAAATCACTATGAAAAAACCTCTTTCCAAAGGGTAGAGGTTCACTTCGTCAGAGATATGTGGTTTCCAGTGCTTGGAGATCCAAGAGTGAAGATCAACCAACTTTGGCCACATCCAAAGATCCTTGCAAATTAGTCCATCGTCAAAGAAGAAATTAGCATCACTTAATGTCTTGGCCACTCTCTCTACCTCGATAATAGGTGCATTAAATATTGGAATCCTAGAGGAGGAGGTTCCATAAATAGGGGCTTTAAAAGGATCACGAGCGAGCATATAAGAGGACCCCCAAGAGGGACAACCATAAGTAGATTTAACTATTTCGTTGAAAGACAAGGGCGGCGTTGGAATCAAACTGTAGGAGAAGCAAGCGATGGGTTAGGCGTCGAAAAAGAAGAGGGACTCTAGCCTATGTTGTCAAAAGGCACAACGGGACAATTGAAACGAGCAACTGGAAGAGTTCTCAAATCAGGGACTAATGACTTTGTTCTAGATGCCAACGATGGAGAGGCAGACAAATGACAGGGGGATATTTTCCCCATTGTAAAAACTAGATTAAAATCTAGCCAGTGAGGAAAGATAAAGGGTCACAACCTGAAGCCATGCACTATAAGCTTCAAGGAGACACAAGAGAAGAGAGGTTGGCTAGGGCCAAACCCTAGCCATTGCTGCAGTGAAACTCAACATCACCATCCACCTCATAAAATATTTTATAAAATAACTTATATATTAGTTTTAAATATTTAATATTTAGTTAAAGTTAAATTATTTTTTAATATATTGAATTTATAAGTAAAAAAAAAATAAAATCATATCAGAGGGCTAGGAATGAAGAAAAACATTAAAATATATATATATATATATATATATATATATATATATATATATATAAATGTTTCCTTTTCATTTATAGCCTTGTTTTTATAGGTCCATTCTTATTTGTTATATATTAACTAATAATGCTTTGGTAGGAAAGGAAAAAAATATGCCGCTATCTACACATAATATGTTTTTAAAATGGGATCACTTCATGTAGGCTCAAGCAAAGAGCCTAACCCAAAGAGTGTCAAGAGAATTGAACCAATGACCTCTCAATAGGAAAGGTGCTTTAAGTGTGGGAACTCTACCCATTGAAGTAACTCTCGAAACTCTATTTACATACATAATGCTAACATATGGATTCAAAAAGATACAAAAATAAGATATAATCTTGGAATAAGATATATATATATATATATATATCAAATGAAGAATAAGATATACAAAAGTAAAACATATTTTAGATTTTTGTTTCTAAATTTATCTCATACATGTGAAGGAAGAATTAGTGATTTAGCATTATCTTTTCTTTTTCTTTTTCTTTTTATTAATTTTTATTTATTCTTTGATCCTCTGTATGTCAAAGAATGTAAAAATAATATGTTAACATAATTAATTAATATATTTAAATATTTAATTTTTTTTGTTTGTCAAGTGATCTATATTTATTCAAGTTTGACTTATGGCTTGAGAAACTGCGACCAGGCGCATCTAAGTCACAAAGTCACCGGGGTCGCACTCAGCTTAGGCCACACTAACCCTAAACTAACTGAATTTTAATGTGTCTTCTAGCGCAACAGCCGTAAAATTCGATCCTTGAACAAAACCTATCCTCAACTAATTATGCTAATAAAACTTAACGTATTTTAATATTTATTATTTAAAAACTCGTTTACTATTTATTTATAACTTTATAATAAAATAATATATATATATATATATATATATATATATATATATATAATTTTAAAAATAATTAAAACATATTAATATTGTCCTCTATCTTAATATTTAATTCACATGGACATCAACTCTATCATTTTGATGGCACGCTTTGTAGAACGTTGCAACTCTCCATGTCAGACCTACTTTCCACATTATAGTTTTTCTTTATATTATTTTTGTAAAAAAAAAAATTGAAATATAATAAAAGAGAATTGTATTAATGGTGGATGAAGTATGATAAATTCATAAATAAACATGGAAATATGTTTCAAAATTTGTAAAACAATGAAATTTATAGAGTAATTATAGAGTAGTTATGAGTTTAAGCTAATGCTTTGATATTTTAGTTTCATGCGATATATTAATTAATTTTGTTTGAAATTTTATAAGTATTTAATGAAATCATGCTTTGATATTTTAGTTTTATGGGATATATTAATTAATTTTGTTTGAAATTTTATAAATATTTATGAAATCATCAATTTGTATGGTGTAATTTATATAATTTATGAAAATTGTTTATATATTTAAATATACATTTTAAATAAAATGTAGATTTTTTTATGTAAAAAGTAGAAAATATCTGTATAGTGAATGTAATCATATAACTTACTTATATTAAGTGTATGATTTAAGCATTGATTATATTAATATCTTGCTCTTGATTGAAAGAAGTACAAATCCTGGAGGATCGAGACGACGATGCGGGAGAACAACTAGGTTTTCCGAGTTTCTGCAGGTGTTGATCTCCATGGAAGGGCGCAAAGGAGGGAGCTCCACTCCCTCCTACAAGCAGTCTGTGGCCAGCAGAGGTAAGAAACCAATAGAAAATGATAGAGTTCCTTCAGAAGAAGGGAAAAGGAACATTGAAGAGAAGCAAGATGGTACCAAATCAAGGAAGAATAACAGCACAAGAGAAAATGAGGAAGAAGACAAGGAACGGGGAAAAAAAGACAAAGCACAAAAGGGACCATGTAAACCCAAAGCTGAGATCACACCTAGAGTAGTTTTAAATGATCCTGCTCTGCAGGCGCACAGGGACCACATGTGGACATATGCAATCATTTGTAAATTCATGGGATTATGGCCCACTGAAAAAGCTTTACAAACATGGATTAAATACCACTGGAAACCAAAAGGAAGCATAGACCTACATCTTGGGTCAAAGGGATTCTTCACTGTGGTCTTTACAAATATTGAAGATAAAGACAGAGTGTTTGAAGGAGGGCCCTACTTCTATGCAGCAACAGGCCTCTATATGCGGCCATGGATTATGAATTTTGTCCCAGAGCGTGAGACTTTTACTTCGGTCCCGGTCTGGGTAAGACTCTACTTTCTACCTCTTGATTACTGGCAAACGGAATCGTTATCTGCCATAGGAAATAAATTAGGGCATTTTGTCAAAGCTTCTGAGGCCACCAGAAGGGGAAAATACACTTCCTTTGCAAGAATATGTGTGGAGATGGATCTCTCTGGAGCTCTACCAGATGAGGTAATCTTGGAAGTTTTTGATGAAGAATGGGTGCAAACAGTAGATTATGAACATATTCCATTCAGATGCCACAGATGCCATGAGCATGGGCACCTATTCAGAGACTGTCCTCTCAGTAAAATAGAGAACAAGAGTAAAGCTAACATATTGAAAGATACTGAAAGCTTTCACAAAGTGGTACATAGAGGAAAAGGGGGCAAAATGGGACCAAAGCAACATCAAACAGAAGGGCAACAGGCCAGTCAGAACAAGTTCCAAGTACTCGAAGAAGAAGAAGCGATAACAAAAGTAGATCAGGCAATGGGAGGAAGTCCAGTGGAGAAGGAGAAAGAAGAAGACCGTGAACAAACACAGGATATTAATAAACAAAAAGAGACTATGATGAGCGATGCAGAACTGGAGATGGACCAAGAAATGACCCAGAGTGAGATGGAAATGGAGGACCACGAACTACAGGAGATTCTTGATAGAGAACACCTAGATCTAGAAGGGTTCTTGAAACAGGGAACCATGGGAGGGGTAGACTCGTTACCTCAAGAAGAGTTCAATAGAGTACAACAACTGTTCATATGGAAAAATTAGGCTAAAGGGCTGGAGAGGCAAAAAAACAATGAAAGGCAGGGTAACGAAGGTGTGAAAACTATGAAAACCACACCAGGATTAGCACCTAGAAACCCAGGAAAGAAAAGAGGCAAGAAAAAGCAGAATGAGCTATTGATGGAATGTGGAAAGCTAATGATAGATTCAGGTAAGATGAAAGACCTAACTAGCTACTCCTTTACAAATCTTTAATAATGAAGTTCACATCTTGGAATATCAAGGGTCTAGGTAGTAAAAGAAAACAAAGATTACTTAGTAATAGAATGAAACAAGCAGCTTCGGATATGATCTTCATCCAGGAAACTAAATGTTCCATTCAAAAAATAAAAGAAATACATAGCAAATGGCTCAATCGATTTGAGTTTCTAGAAGTCAAAGCAGAGAATACAGCAAGAGGCATACTCACTCTTTGGAACCCCCAAAAGATTGGCATAATAGATGCTGAGGCATCTAGGAATTATTTATCAGTGGTTATTTAGCCTGTGGGAGATAGGGAGACCTATCTGGTTACGAATGTTTATGGCCCTCAAAGAATGGATGATAAACTCAGGTTTCTAGATTCTCTTGTGGATCTCAGAGACAGACATGCAGGAATACCATGGATCATGGGGGGGGACTTCAACATGATCAAATCACTTTTGGAGAAAAAAGGGGGAACCAGAACTCTAAGCAAAGACTCTTTAGCATTTCAAACTTTTATAGATAATATGAAGCTAGTTGACACTGATACGAGTAATGGTCTCTTTACTTGGAACAATAAAAGAGGAGGAGAGTCTCAAGTAGCCTCAAAGTTAGACAGATTCATAATCTCAGAGGACCTTATGCTCATTGACAAGGAAATGATAGCGAGAGTTCTCCCCTTTGGAGGCTCAGATCACTGGCCGGTTCAACTGGAGGTTCAGGGCATTGGTACCCCCAGGAATAGACCTTTTAGATTTGAGAATATCTAGCTCACCCACCCAGATTTCATCAGCAACATTGCAAATTGGTGGTCAGAAGATTTTTATATTCAGGGTACAAGAATGTTCCTTCTACACAAAAGACTAAAGCACATCAAGCTCAGGCTCAAAGAATGGAACAAGAATGAATTTGGCAATATTTTTGAAGCAAAAAAATCAGTTGAAGATAAAATGCAGGAACTCAATCAAGCCCTTATCACAGATGGCTTTGATAAAGTCAGAAGTGATCAAGTAACCAAACATCATCAAGACTGGGAGAATTTATGTAAACAAGAGGAAATAATTTGGAGACAAAAATCTAGAGTCCAATGGCTAAAAGAAGGAGAGCGAAACAATAGATTTTTGCACAGATCCACCATGGCGAATAGAGCTCATACTAGGATCTCTTTGATCAAGGACAAGGGAGGGAATCTTCTTAATTCCCATGAGGAAATAGAAGTTGTGTTAGTTCAACACTTTCGAGGTATAGTAAAGGAAACCGTTTCAGATAGAGAGCATTTCATCAAGGACTTAACAAGACATATACCTAAACTGGTGTCTAGAGAGGATAATTTCAACCTTAATAGGCCAATGACTGAAGAGGAGGTTAGTGAGGTCCTCAAAGAAATGCAGAATGGTAAAGCACCAGGCCCTGATGGTTTCAATGTGGATTTCTTTAAAGCTTGTTGGAATATTGTTAAACAGGATATTCTGAATGTAGTGGAAGATTCCAGGATGAATAGAACTATTTTGAAGGTGCTCAATACCTCCTTCATCTCCCTGATCCCTAAACAGGACAATGCTCAAACTCTAGACAGGTTTAGACCCATAGCTTTGTGCAATGTGGTTTACAAGATAATATCCAAGGTTGTGGCCAATAGACTCAAACCTCTTCTTCCTACACTAGTTTCTATAGAACAATCTAGTTATGTGGAAGGCAGACAAATTCTAAATAACATCATTCAAGTGCATGAGGTGGTGCACTCATTGACTAGCAATAGGAAGGTTGGAATGATTATGCAATTGGACCTAGCCAAAGCTTATGATAAGTTGAATTGGACCTATATCAGGAAAGTTCTTATTGCTTTTGGGTTTGATCATAACTAGGTTAGATGGGTCATGGCCTTGGTAACTTCTTCCAGCTTTTCAATATTGGTTAATGGTTCTCCCTTCGAGATTTTTATTCCTTCAAGAGGCCTCAGGCAGGGAGACCCGCTCTCTCCCTTTCTCTTCATCCTCATGATGGAAGGACTTGGTCGGTCTATCAAGCATGCAAAAGAAGTTGGTAAGATTAAGGGTCTCCAACTTTCTGAGAATGGACAGGCCTTGACTCATCAACAATTTGTTGATGATACCATGCTGCAGGGAGTCCCCACAGTCAAAGAAGCTCTTGCGTATAAACAAATCCTGAGTGACTTTGCCATGGCTATAGGTATGGAAGTTAATCTCTCCAAATCTAAGATTTTTTCTTTAATACCAATATTGCTATTCAGAGGAATATCTCCAGAATTCTGGGCTTTCAAAGGGATGTCCTCCCTTCAAAATATTTGGGAGTTCCTCTAACTGTTAAACCTTTGCACAAGAGAATTTGGGAGCCGATGATTAATAAGATGCAGGATAAAATCAGGAAATGGACTATTAGATCTTTAAACTTGGCTGGTAGGTTGGTGCTTACAAAGGTTGTTCTTCAATCAATCCCAGTTTTCATGCTATCAACACTCCCAGCACCAAAAGGAGTCTTGCAACAATTCAGAACCATCCAAAGAGACTTTCTTTGGGGTAAGGGGGAGGAAAGAAAGAAATGGGCCTTGGTAGCCTGGGAAAAAATCTGCAAACCTAAAAACCATGGGGGTCTTGGATTGGATGATCCAGAGATTCTAAGCAAGGTTTTAGGGGAAAAATTATGGTGGCATTGGGTAAAAGACCCAAAGGCTCAGTGGGCTAGTATCTGGAAAGAAAAATATGCCAGCACTTGGCAAAATAATGATCATATAAGGATGTCTGGAAGTATAAAGGGCTCACACATCTGGAATAAGGCCTGGGAGAACAGAGGCTTAGTACAAAAAAACAACTTTTGGGAAATCAGAGAGGGAGATCTAGCTTTATTTTGGGAGGATAAATGGCAACAAGAACCTATACTATTAAAAGAGGACTTTTTGGACCTCAAGAAAGAGACAGACACCAAAGGGTTATCTAAGGTAAAAGATTTTTGGGATCAAACCAACAGTGCAGGAAAATGGAGAACCTGGAGGAACATTGATTACAGGGATGACAGCCCCTTGAAAGCAAAAGCAGAGGCACTTATGAAAATGTTGGAACAAAGGAAGATTTTAGTGATAGGGGGGCATGACCAACTTAGATGGGGCAACAATAATGAGGGTACCTTTAATCTTAAGGAGGCAAAACGCATTCTCCTTGAGCTGGATTCCCATGCTCCGGATAGGATCTGGCAGAACCTATGGAGGCATCAAGGTTGGATGAAGATTAAACTCTTCATGTGGCTGGTTCATCATAAGAAAATTTTGACTTGGGATAACATTCGAAAGAGGGGTGTTATGGGGCCTTCCAGATGCCAACTCTGTGAAGCCCAAGAGGAAACAATGGAGCACCTTCTCAATGGTTGCATTTTCACCTCCAGGTTGTGGAATACTTTTGCCACCATTTTCCAACAGACCCACAGGGACAAAAGGAGTATTATCAATACCCTAAACAATTGGAGATGGAACTTTTCCGATTATGAATTTCTTGGCTCAGCTTGGGCTCTTATGCCAAGCTTCATTATATGGAATGTCTGGAAAGAAAGGAACAATAGAATCTTCAAAAATGAAAAGAGTCCCTCCCAGTGCCTTTTTGAGCAGATCTTAAAACAACTTAAGGAGATGGTTGGCACTACAGTGCGAAATCCCCCTAAGAATCCACCTTCAGAAGCTAAAATGCAGATTCTCTGTTAGCTGGGTTTGCAGGGGCTTATTCCTTAGGGCCTGGATAGGAAGGTAATGAAAATGGATATTGAGCAGGATTTCTGGCATCCTCCCCCTCAGGGTTTTTTGAAATACAACATTGATGGGGCTTCAAAAGGCAACTCGGGTACTGCTGGCTTTGGAGGGGCATTAAGGGATGAAGACGGAAGTATTCTTTTCATCTTCCATTGCCATTTAGGAAGAGCCACTAACAATATGGCGGAATTAATGGCTATGGAGCAGTGTTTAGATTTCCTAGAGCAGGATAACCGCCAAAATGTGATTGTCGAAGCTGATTCTGAGTTAATCATTAACTCGGTCAAGAGAATCAGCTGTGGCATGGCGCTGGAAAAAGTCTCAAAACACTGGAGGCTGATCCAGGTCTTTCAACGGATTCAGCTTCACCTCTAGTGCCTTCGTACAATAAGTTTTAACCATGTGCGAAGATCGGCCAATAAACTGGCGGATACTTTGGCCAATCAAGGAGTGATCTATACTGAAAGCAGGGTCGCGATGGGTTGGCAAGAGATGCCTCAGAATAGATTAAAGGCGTATTGTCACGACCAGGCGGATGAAGACAGGATGGTGTTTCGAAATAGAGCCATGGAGGCGGGGTCTAGATGACTTGGATTCATTATGAATTGCTATTTTTTTCACAGTCTAGTCTTGTGTGGGATGCAGGCCACTGTGGAAGCAGCTCGACAGACTTTGTTTATCGGATGGTCGGCCGGATGGATGGAGTATCATCTTACATTGGTTCATGTACAGGCGTAGAGGGGATGGTGCGAGGGGTTGGAATCCTGGCTTTCTCAGCGGCCGTAATACCCCCGGTTTTCTTTCTATGGATGCAAAACCACTCTCGCGGTGGTATATGGTTTATCGTAGGCCTTTCAAACGAGAAGCGGTTTTTCCGAAATGGAAGCGATTCCACTCACCAAGCTACATGTGGCCTAGGGACGAGACTGATTACTGCCCTCATTGTGCGCTAATGTTCAGCGCTTTAGATTTGTGCGATATGATCCTCAACCGTCGGATTAAGCAAGGCGGATCTACGGTCAGGAACGATTGAGCATGTAGGTGGGTCCAGGTCGTTAAGCGTCGTGCTTCTAAGTATTACGAAATCTTCCACTGTCGTTGGATCGGGCGAGGAGATTTGACGGTTGAGATTAAGGATGCAAGTCCGGATGAGGAATATATTTCGTACTTGTTTCGTTTCATGGCGGGAATCGATGATTTTTGCACGTTCTATAGGCCCGATTTGAATCTCGTCCATCGGATTTCTGTGGGAAGATCGTTCGGCCTCAACATTGTCTGTCTTTTGAGGGTATTGAAGTTTTCTTTGTAGGGTTCGGGTTTTTTTCCTTTAGCTCGATGCCCTTGGCAGTGAGAGAATAGTTTTTCCTTGGTCCACAGTTCCTCGTGGACTATTGTATTTTATGTAATTTATTTTCCGATTTAATGAAATAGAAGGTACGACTCTTGCTTCAGCAAAAAAAAAAAGTGTATATTTAAGCATCACAATTTTGATGGAGGGAGAATCAACTTGATAATAATTTAATGGTACGTGATAACATAATTTTATGAATTAAAGATGGGCAACAATTAAATAATTAAACTATCAAAAAATATCATGATTAATAATTTATATTAATGGAAAAAGGTGAAAAAACATTGTTATTAGAAAGAATACAACAATTAATAGAAAACAAGCAATGATTCATTATAGGTTAATAAATATTTATTGTTAAAAATAAATATGATAACAAATAGAAAGAAAATATTAATTATAGAAAAATCCATATAGTTAAATAGAAAGAAAATATTAATTATGAATTTATGAGTACATATAGTAATTACATTATTATTAGAAAACAAATATTATCATTAGAAAGAATACAACAATTAATAGAAAACAAACAAGGAATGAATATAGGTTAATAAAAATTTATTGTTAAAAATAAATATGATAATAAATGGGAAAAAAATATTAATTATGGAAAAATCCATATACTTTTTTAGATAATTAACTTATAAAAATATTTAGCGAGTAGAGCTTTATTTATTTTATAAACAAACTTTAATTATCATAAATTGATTTTAAACCACATAAAATTAGTTTTTTTTCAGAAAGAAAAGCATTATATTTATATTAAGACAATATATACATCATAATTGATGGATAAAATTAGTTATCCATCAATTAAAAGAAAAATTCATATCTTAAAAATTCAAAAATTAATTTTCAATTTCTAAAATAAATAAATTTAATATTTAATTTTACCGAAAATTTTAATAAACTCTACAAATAATTTTTATAAATTTAGGGATTAATTAAAAATAAAAACATTTAAACCCAAATAAATTACAATATACTCTCACAACCACTTAATGGTCCATTTTCCATCCGTGTACGTGTTTTCTCTTTCGAGGGTATCGAGGTATATATATATATATATTTTAATAAATTCCTAAAACCGAGAATTATGAACGGGTGGCTTTAAGAAGAAGCGAAGCTCCACATACTCCACGTTGAATTTTGCGGAAATCCTAAGGGGATTTTGGTGATGATTTTATTAATCATTTTTCATTCATAAAAACCGTTATTCAACTCACATCTAAAATTAAATTAAATTATTATGGTGTGAATCAAGAACCCCAACAACACTATGACCTATGACCTTGTGGAGAGATGGAAAAATGATATAAGTATGTGGAGTGGGCCACACAATGGAACCATGAAAAAGCGTTCCTAGGCATTATTGGAGGCCCTACCTCTCATTAACTATTAGGATTAGGATTCCTATGTCTCCAAATTTATTAATTTAATAACATGTATACTTTATGTTAATTTAATAATAAGTACAATCTATGTGCTCATTCATCAAAGCTTATTTATGCATAATCATAGATAAGGATTAACACATATTCGTTGGATAAGTGGTATTTTAGATTTAAAAGAAAAAACAATAATTATCTAATTATGACAGGGTTTTTTATTCTCTTATATATATAAAATTTAAAATTCATTTTAATTGAATTTTTTATTTTAAATATTAAATATTAAATTATTTATAAAAGTTCTCTTATCATAAAGAGGATAAAATGTATTATTATTAAAGCTAGTAGAATATATTTTAATTAAAAGTCCTCTTATCATAGAGTTGATAGAATCTATTATTTATAATAGAGCAATTAGAATGTATATATATTTTTATTTCAATTATACTATTATAAAAATAATATATTTATATTCTACTTTTTCTATTATTATAATATATTTTATTTTTTTTATTATAAAAAATTAATTATATGTTTTAGAATTAACCATCTTTAAACAAATATCTTCTTATATGAAGTATACTCTTTGTTCTCTACTATTTTTTTTTTAATATTGATGTATTTAATAATTA
The DNA here is from genome assembly GCA_031772625.1 of Pinus tabuliformis. NCBI lineage: Eukaryota > Viridiplantae > Streptophyta > Pinopsida > Pinales > Pinaceae > Pinus > Pinus tabuliformis. The sequence goes on along the minus strand of CM062816.1, from coordinate 978,852,713 downwards.
ATAAAAAAATTAATATCACATTAATATTTTAATTACAATTATATATAAAATTAAATATTATATTTAATTATTTAACATAATTATTTTTATTTATAATTTAATTCAAAAATTCTTTACAACGAACCCATCCATCTTAGATTATTCTTATAACATAGTTATTTTTATTTAAAATTTAATTTAAAAATCCTTTACAACAAACCCATCCATATCCATATTAGATTCTTCTTATAAATTGATATCTTTTAATTCAAATAAATAAAATATCCAATCTTATCACATTTATTAAAGAAAAAGGATAATTATGGTAATTTAAAATAAAGCATTATTCTTAAAGTAAAAGAATTAATATTAATATTTTTTTGTTGGTTAAAGTGTTCAGGAGGATGTAAAAAACCATAATTTAAATGTATCGAACTCATCAAATCACTGTGAGATTACATCCCAATTTAGATAACACCAACTTTTAAGATGATTTTTTTAATATTTCATTTCAATTATTATTAATTTTAAACCTTAATCACTTTAAATACAAATACAAAAACCTCATTATCGAAATTTAACTCAACATCAATAAACTTAAAAATATAAGCATCAATAAATTTTCCCATTAGTAAAAACTAAGTAATGTAAACAATTACTTATCATTCCACAATCAATATGGTAGGAGGCAGCGTTAACATCACTCACATTAATCCCATATGTCTTGTAATGTCGAGAAGCGTACACATTGCACTTCTTCTTTTATAAAATATTAATAAATAAACTGAGATATATATATGTCTGGAATCATTAATGCATTTCTCTTTCTATAAAATACTATTTTTCTGTCCCCTCTAATGTTGAGAAGACGTACACATTCCCATTAAAAAAGGAGGGTCAAACGTGATTATTTATGTCGCTAATCCGGAGTTTAATGGTCCTTTATTTATTAATATTAATATTATACTTTGTGAAAAATATCATGAAAGTTCCCTCCCATACAACTAATTAAGTAAATTTATTACATGTTTCGTTTTGTTAACTAACACATGTTGTCATTCATATTACTAAAGATATCATAACAATGATGTCAGTATAATCCCTTGCAAACTTCATCATAGTTAATTAAAATTTGAATAATAATAGATGATATTATCATTATTATTCCCAACCTATTTATATATGTATATTTATTCATTATTCATTACTCTTTTTACTTTTAAATATATTATTTAAAATCATTTTGAAATTATATTTCTTCATTATTATTTTCACTCAAGACAATAAAAGATCATACTTATTATTACTCATTTAGAAAAGAGAAGAGGTGATGCCTTTTATTTGAAAAGTAGTTTTTTTTACTTGTAGGGTGTAGAATAATTGGTTTGCTTGGAGTTTAGTCTTTCCCAAGGTCACAAGTTCAAATCTCATAGGGAGAGGTTGAGGATTGAAGCTACTTTGGGCGGATTAAACTATCTCAAATGACCTACAAGATCCCCAATCCACGTGAAAAACAAGTTAGCCCAAACCTAAGCTCAACTTAGTGAAAAAAAGCTTAATCTTTCTTTTATTATATTTTGATTTTTGTAAAATATTTTTCTCTCATTTTTTCTTAACAAAAATGATAAGATTTTATATTAAAATATGTGCCCAGTCGCAATAGTTACTCAAGAAATGAATTACAATATGTTATTCTTCTTATAAGCCCCTTTGACTGGCTTAACTAATTACACTTTTACAAAAAAACTAAGATACTATCATCTTTCCAATAAGAGCAAGGAGGACAAAGTTCCAAAACTAAGACTTTGGATTTTTACTCCTACTTTTTCATGAGAGCAGGAGTAAATTTTAACAAATTGCTTGCACAAGAAAATGCAAAAATAGAACATTTCTATATATTGTTAAAAGATGTCCCACAACTTGACCCGCGAGAGACTGGACTAGAGTTCTTCTGACTATGATCTTTCTTGCTTCTTATTATTTGAGGGGAGGAGCGTTGCTTTTTAATCACATCTGAATAGGAAGGGGGAGAAGACGAGGACTTCTTCTTGACCATCTTACTAGATTCTTCATTTTTTAATGCAGGAGAGACCTTTGGGGATAACTTTCCCATCGTCAAAGTTTTCCTTGGAGGGCCTTGATGTGATTCTTCTCCATCAATTGAATCAAGAGGAACCTTTGGAACATGATTATTAGGCTGATACATTTGGAACTCAAGATTCTCACCTTCTTCCTCTGAATTTTCTCCTTTTGCCTCAAGAACATTCAGAACTTCAATGTTATTTTTAGAATGGGGTTGTCACTGAGATTTAGCCTTCTACGGTTGTTTCTTCTTATTTCCATGCTTCTTGTGTTTCCTTTTAACTAGAGTGAATCCTTGGTTATTTTCGCCTTGCTTTTCTAGAGGTGATGGGTTACAAGAACTTTGGGAAACTGAAGCTTTTGCAAAAAAATTCACAAAATGTCCATACTCATGACATAGATTGCATTTAAAAGGAACCTATTCATATTCCAAATCTTGGAGGGGAGACCATCCATCTAGATTTAGCTAAATTAGCTCTGGGAGGCCTTTTGAGAAACCCATTTCCACACAAATTCTGGCACACGAAAAGTTGTTCTCATGTTCCATATCACTAGAAATAAATCTGCCCAGATTATCTCATATAGCCTTAAAATGACATCGCCCAACAAATAAGAGGGATGAATGGCAATCTGATCCACACGTGTAGATGAAATTTTCATCATGGGATTAAATTCTAGACATCAATGAGTGAGAAAAAGGCCTCTAGTACCCATGAAATAAGGACTCAATTTATAGTTCTGGTCTTTATCTTCTTGTTTTTCAAAACAAAATGCACTGTAACCATTTCCACAATAGAGAATGTGTTTGGGTTCATGATTTTCCTAATTGTCAAAAACCTAATCTTCAACAACTTCATAACTTGGCCACATGCCAGTAAAATTTCCCAATAACCCTCTTTCCTTGAAAATTTCCACATTCTTTTTTGCTGAGGTGGAGAACCCAGGTCCAAAGAAGGGTTTGATTATGCCTTCTTCACGAATTTATTTGGAGGAGTCATTGTGTATGCATTAAACCAAACAACAAACACAAAACCCATTGAATCTCTTAAGGATTATCCGTGAACAATATTCTGCACCAACTACATATGCAACATCACAACCAAGGAAATCCACACTCAGCATGCATGAGCAAGTGACTTAGATCGATCAAGAAGTGACCACGGAATGACCAATCACAAGATCCACGGTAGGCTTTAAAATCCAAGTATGGGAAAAATTTTGGAGGATGTTTGTCGCAACGAAAACATATCTATTAAGGGATTATAGAATTCAATGCAGGGAGGCTCACATAGTTGGTTTGAGTTCCTATAAGAGGGCCTCCTCCACTACACACAGAGGAAAGTTGAGTACAAGCTCCCCTCATCTTCATAGTATCTTTACATATGTTTACCACTTCTTTTGTCATCTTGAATTCTCCATGCCACACCAATGCTCCTTGTTGAGATAAATCTCCAATTTATATGGTGAATTCCCCCCATAGACACCTTTGCACCTATTTGTAGTGTGCCTTTGTAGGTGGGAAGTTATCTACCTATTTTGTCATCACACCTTGACCCTTCCTCATCCCAACCTTTTAGCTTCTTGGGAATACTAACCATCAAATCAAAGGGAAATATTCACCCAAGGTAAATTTTTATTCTCAAGTCAAGTTTTCCCCTTCCCGAAGGGATCATAATTTATCGGTTGTACCCTTTCTTCAACTCTATCATTTTTTATTAATAAAAATAACCATGACATCATATAATAGAGTTTGACATCATAGCATCAATGTTGGCACCCCAACAGTATATGTATTTAATTACATTACAAAATTTGGGGTAATCAAATGGATGTCAAAATGGATTAGAATACAACTATAGTTCCTTAATCGAAACTATGAAACCATGGGAAAAATCACCATGCAACACTAAAGGTGAAAATCATGTGTTGAAAAAAAAACGGATGCAAATAACCACCCACTTTTTTTGGGGGGTTGTTTCCCTTGAACCCCCATGCAAGGGGGCTTCTGCCCCCCATATGAATCCCATAAACAATGGGGTCTTCACCCCTCCTATGATTATCCCACCCCTGTGATACCACTACTATGCCTAGGTAATGTATAATGCACAGGGATAGTCATGCAAATAATAAAACAAATACCCAAATTTCTCCCACTTTCATTTTCTTTGCACCCATGGGGTACATGATCAACAATCTAGGGAAATAATACCCTTTATTTCTCCACACCATAAGAACTTTTCAATGCTCAAATATTTTGTTATGAAATATGCAACATCCTTCAAAGTATCCACCTTCACCATCAACACCTTTGTTTCTTCAACCACATCTCTCACCAAGTGGTACTAAACATCATTATACTTTTTTTTAGAATGGTATGTTGGGTTCTTCACTAGGAAAATTGCAATTTGACTATCAATATCTATCCTCACAACCCACTATACCAACCCAATACATGAACACAATCTCTGTAACCATACTATTTCCTTGCTTACATGTGTGGCTACCATGTATTTATCTTTTGTAGTTGAGAGTGTGACTGTAGACTATCTCTTGCTCATCTAATTGATTACTATTCCAAATAGGTTAAAAACATGCCCACATGTAGATCTTATACGATCTAGATCTCAAGCCCAATCAACATCAACAATGCAATATTATTACAAAACTATGTCCAACCGTGGTCTTCCTTGGTAGCATAATTCAAAACCAATAACGCCACACAAATATTTGAAAACCCTCTTTAATTTTGTCCAAACTCCTTCCTTAGTTTTGACATCTACATGCTCAACACTTCCACTGCATGTGCAATGTTTGGTCTAGTATATACCATTTCATACATCAAACATCTAACCACACTGGCATATGGAACACAAGACATGTCCTCTTCCTCATCCCATGTCTTGGGATACTAATATACAGATAAATTTGCACCTCCAAGAAATTTATACACCTTCACCATTTTACATTCCTGCATGTTAAATCTTTGCAATATTGTCTTGCCATACTTCCTATGATTCAGTATGCAGGAATGTGAATTGGTGAAGGTGCCTAAATTTCATGTAGGTTTTCTATAATATTTTCTTGACATACTTAGATTTAACTAGAGTTTCATGTTTGCATAATCTCTTATAATTTCCATGCCCATAATAAAACTTGTAGCACCAAATCCTTCATGTCAAATTTAGAGGACAACTAAGTTTTCAATTCCTATATGATTTCCGTGTCATTTCCAATCAACAACATATCATCCACATACAAGACCAAATAAATAACATGATCACCAACTAATTTTAAATACTCAAAGTTATCTTCTTTGCTCCTTTTGAAGCCACATCCCAATACATGAGTATCAAATTTTTGATACCACATCCTTGTTTATACCTTTAACCCATACAATGATTCTTTTAGCGTGCACACCAATTGTTTCTTTCCTTTAACAACAAAGCCTTTTGGTTGCTTAATGTATATTTTTTCTTCCATACCCTATGTAGGAATGTTGTCTTCATGTCCACCTATTCTACTTCAAAATCAAAAGCAACAACAACTTATAAAATAAATCTAATAGAAGTTAACATGGAAGCAGGGGAGAAAATATCCCCAGGCTCAATTCTCTCTATGATCTAGGAATAACCTTTTGTTACTAACTGAGCTTTGTATTTCTCCACTCTCCCTTTTGCATTTAGTTTCTTCTTAAACACCCATTTGTTTCCAATGGGTTTTCTTCCAGTCGACAACTCCACTAGATCCCAAGCATAATTCTTGTCCAAACCTGCCATTTCTTCAACAATGGAATTTTCCCATAGTTTCCCATCCTCTAAATCCATTTCTTCCCTAACAATTCTAGGATCATCATTAAAAATAATAATAATAATAAATAAATAAATAAATAAAATTGAAATTAGGTGGACTATACCTTTATAGCTACCTTCTTTCTCGAACTTATCTCCTCAATTTTGGAGTCTATGGTTCTTCTTCTTCTAATTCTTGTTATTCCATAGAGTTTAATTCTTGATCATTTATTTAGAAATATATATTCTCTAGTTCTTTCGCCCTTGGTAGGACTTCCTATTTAACAATATATTTGATTCCTCTAAATACCACATCTCTACTATACACAACCTTTTTAGTTTTTGTGTTTGAAAGTTTATAGCCTTTCAGACCATATTACCAATAAAGATACACTTTTCAACTTTCTTATCCAACTTACTCCTATTTTTCTTTGAACATGCACATAAGAATCACATCCAAATACCTTGAGATGTTTAACATAAGGTTTCTTACCAATCCATACCTCATGTGGAGTCTTTTCATCCAATGCTAATGAGGGTGATCTATTTACTAGATAACATGCAGTGTCCACTACCTCTGTCTAGGAATCCTTTCCTTACCTAACACCATTAAGAGCCTTAAATTCTTTGAATTTTTCAAAGACTTTAGATTTCTTCTTGAGGAAATAAATCCATGTATTCTTTGAGAATTCGTTTATAAATAAGACATAGTACATAGATTTTCCTAGTGATGGAACTAATATGTAATAGCCCCTAGTTAAAATTTAATGTAATAAAAGTTAATAAGAGAAAATAAGACCACGGTTAAGGGACACTTATTCCAAGATGAATGTTGGGAAACGATATCCTAGTGGGAATCATTGGATGTGTATATGGTTAAGGAAAATTGGCAAAGGCAATGGATAAGGCATTAAAAATTAAAAAAGGTATTTTTGGCACATTTATTTATGAAAATAAAGGAAAATAGGAGAAAAGGAAGGTGAAAGGTCACACGTTACATGTGAGGAGGAAATTGAAGGAAAATATTGGCAAATGAATAAAATAGAGGCCTCATTGATAAAAAGGCTTTTGAGGATCATTTCATGGCTTTTGGTCAGTTCAGTTTTAGATCTCTCTCATTATTCTCTCTCTCACACACTCTTGGACACTTAGAGTTTTCTTGGAGCATTCTAGCTTTGGAGAAAGGAAAGGAAAAGGAAGCAAAGGAAGGACAAGGAAAAGGAAGGAAAGCAAAGATCAAGCTAGGAAGAGAAGGATCAATCAACTTCAGCAGGAATACTTGTAGGTAACATATCACATCTGTGATTTCCTAGCTAGTTTTGACATGCACGATTTGCATGTTGGTATGGTTCTATTTTTGTTGGTTTTCCAGGTTATGACAATGGTTTTCATCCTTGCTTGCCTTTTTTCTATATAGCCATGGTGTGATGGGATGGTTTTCTCAGTTTTTATCTTTGGAATTGTCAGATGGTTTCAAAATCTGGGGCGGAGGTGGTCTAAGGAAAATTCCCAAAGGCTTAAGAATCCCTTGACCAGTTTTTGCAGGATACACAATAAAGCCTGAGGGTGGTGTCTCGGTTAAGGGCATAGTGATCCGGTGTGGATTGCGGTAAATCCTGAGAGACTAGTGTCTTGGTTTAGGGCCTAGTGATCTGGTGTGGATTGCGGTAAAGCCTGAGAGACAAGGAGACAAAAAATTATTCAAGGATAGTGATGGAGTCTGGAGGCATTCCAAGTTCGGTTTGGTTTTGTGATCTAGGTGCCAGTTTTGGTGAGATCGCGGTTTGGTGAAGGTGGAGTGTTAAAATAGCAACAAGAAATCCTAATTTAATTTGTCCTTAAATTAAATTAGGAATTAAATCGAAATTCTATTCTCATAACAACTTGTAATAGTTAACTAAGTTAATTTGACTTAGTTGGCTTAGGAAATTCGAGTTGGAAGTCTATCTAGAGTCATGTAGAGTGATCCCTAAATTTTAGGGGCCCAGGTTGAGTTCTTTTGAGTATAATTAATTAACTCAGCTTAACTGAGTTATAGTCAGTTAAAATAGTTCCAACTGTTTGAGGAACTAGTAGGAGGTCTAGTAGTGGGGATGGGCACCAGTGTAGCTTCACTGATCCACCAGTTAACTAAAGATTCGCTCATAAATAACTCATCCATGTTAGTTCAGAGAAATATCCAGTTGAGATTAAAGTTCAGGGACAATGTACTATCAACTGTATAATTTTCTGAGTTGTATAGATGGTGCATGCAATCAGTTGAGGGCCTATGGATGGATTGCGCAGTTATGGAGAGAGAATTTCCCAATTAAATATGGGCTAATTTTCTCAGGAATTATGCAAGGAAGTAGGGGCTTGGCAGGCATCAGAATTGGCTAAGTGTTGGCTTGAGATGACTTGTGAGGTAGAGAGATAGATTGTACTTGTGGATGAATTTTTCGGGTTGAACAAGCATTGTATTTTCTTCTCAGACCTTCTGGTTAATGCCGTATAGATAGTGGGGGTTTTGAGCAGTTTCTTTCCCTAGAGAAATATTAAGTTATGTGTGATTGAAATTCTTCCTTTTTTTCTTATTGTTTTCATCGATCAATTTTGATTTCCACTGAAGAGTAGGGTAGATTCTTGTCTTGTGTTTTAGGATATCACATAAGTTGTTGAATCTACAATAAAAATCTACATTGTATTAGAGCTGAACGTAGTATAGAAGAGGAGAATTTGAGTTTGTTGTGCAGGTGAAATCAAATTTGCAGGTTCATGCTTCTGAGTCAGCAGTATGTCATTCTACATTTTAAGGCTTGAGTATGACCTGGAGGGTAGCTCAAATTACATAACTTGGAAGGACATGATGGAGGTAATGCTGTAAGACAATGGGCTCAAAGAATTCATAGATCATGATATTCTGAAGCCTCCAACATTAGATGCTAAAGATCTGGCTGAATGGAGAAAGTGTGTGGCAAAAGTGAGAAGGATTATCCTAGAAGGAGTTCGAGATCACATTGTCTCGAATCTCCATGGTAAGGAAAATCCATTTGCAATGTGGAAGGCATTGACAGACATGTTTCAAAATAATAGTGACCACAAGAAGCTATCATTGAAGGAAAAACTCAGAAAGATCAAAATGGAGAAGGGTGACTCAATTCCGAAGTACTTGACCAAGTTCACCCAATGTCGGGATGGGCTTGGAAGTGTCAGGATTACCATTGCTGAGGACAATTTGGTGATCCTAGCATTTCTAGGACTTCCCAAGAGATGGCACAGTTACCAGGAATCAGTTAATGGGAGGGAGAAGCTACCAGAGTGGGAGCAGTTGTGGTCCGACTTGGTACAGGAAGAGATTCAACAGAACACCAGAGACAGATCCTCATTAAAGCATGATGATGAAGAGAGTTATGCCTTAGCGAGTAAGGCAAAGAAATGGAAGGGGAATTCATCCCATTCCATATTAGATTCTTGTCAGGGCGGCAAGAAGAAGAACATGTCTAAAGTCAAATACTTTCACTGTCACGAGCTGGGACACTTTGACACAAAGTGTCTGCACAAGAAGGCCAGTAAGAATCCCTTAGAGGAGTGGCAGGTGAAGCTTGCAAGTGAAGCTCTTGTTTCCTAGTCCGAATTGGACTTTACCCTCATCTCTTATATGGTGTCATTGATATATGGTGTGTGGTACCTGGACAGTGGAGCTTCTTTCCACATGACCGGTAACAAAGAGCTATTCAGTAACTTGGAGGAGAAGGATATCCATATGCATATCGAGATGGGTGATGATGGGAGGTATAGCACTACCAACATTGATACAATTACATTTCATAGGGAGTCAGGTTCTCCCCTCAATTTGCGAGATGTTATGTCTGTTCCTGGTTTGAAGAAGAACTTGGTAATTGTTGTCCTGTTGGAGGATAGAGGCTATGATGTGATATTTAGTAAGGTAAAGGCATTCCTTAGTCACATAGCCATAGGATAGGTGAAGAGGATAGGGGTTCGAGTGAATGACCTCTACAAGTTGGAGGTAGAATATTGTGCTTCCTTGAGCACTAAAGTAGTGAAGGTGTAGAGCTAAGACATCGGTGAGTTGTTGCACAAGAGATTGGGTCACTTGCACCATGACGCTTTTAAGATCATGCAGAAAAGTTCTAACGGTCTTCCCAAGGATACACTAGAGTAGGTAGACACATGCAAAGGGCATTGGGAAAGTACACCAAAGCTTCCTTTCATGACAAAGACAGTCGAGCATAGGTGATCCTCAATCGAGTTCACTCAGATGTGTGTGGATAGTTCTCAACAGCATCCACGTCCAGGCACGGGTATTATGTGATATTTTTTGATGATTTTTCTTGTAAGTGTTGGATCTTCTTCATGGAAAAGAAAGATCAGACTTTTGCTAAGTTTTGTGAATTTAAAGAATTTACCGAGAAAGATACTGGCAGAAAAGTTAAATCTCTCAGGAGTGATAATGGTGGAGAGTATGTGTCGAATGAGTTCAAAAAATTTTGTGCATCAGAAGGAATTCGATGGGAGTTGATAGAACCTCATAATCCATAGCAGAATGGGGTGGCTGAAAGGAAGCAAAAAAGTATTTTGGGAGAGTCATGGCCGATGTTGCATGACCAGGGCCTACCATTACACTTGTGGGTTAAAGCATTCAACACAAATTTTTATTTCCAGAAGAGAAGCCCTCATCAAATTCTCGGGATGAGTACACAAAAAGAGGCTATTTCAAGGAAGAAACCAGATGTGGCACACTTCAGGATTTTTGGTTCATCAGTCTACTGCCATGTAACCAAAGATGCATGGAAAAATCTTGAGCCAACAGTAGAGCTGGGCATATCTGTGGGGTACACTGATACACCTCACAACTATCGAGTGTACCTGCCAACCAACAAGATGACAATGGTTCGCAGAGATGTAAAATTCAATGAAGAGAAGGACATGAGATGTTCCCTTGAGAGGGAGATTCAACTACATGCGATTTAGGAGCTCTTATCTCCTAAGGAGGAACCTCAGGATGATGTGGAGTAGCCACATGAAGAGGAGCAGGGAGTGGAGACACCCACTCATGTAGAGTCTTCTAGAGATGGGAGAAAGTGCACCAGATAGGTTGACAGGTTATTGCGTGATGCTAGAGAGAATGTAGGAGCATCCACATCATATCACAAGAAGAGGAGGTCAGTGAAGAGGTACATTGGTTACATGGATCTAATGAGTGGATGTGTAGAGATTGAGCCATCCTCTTTTGAGGATGCAGTGTAGACACCAGTTTGGGTTGATTCCATGGTTGAGAAGTATGACTCCATCGTTAGGAATAGTGTTTGGGATGTGGCCCCAAGGCTAGAAGACAAGTCAGTGGTGAGTTCGAGATGGATTTACAAGGTAAAGCAAGCAACAGATGGTAGTGTGGAGAAACACAAGGCTAGGTTTTTGGCCAGAGGGTTTTCTCAGGTGGACGGGATTGATTACGATGAGACTTTTGCTCTTGTAGCAAGGTACTCATCACTCAGATCCATTATAGCATTGTCAGTGACGATGGCATGGAAGATACATCAGATGGATGTAAAGACAACATTCCTCAACGAAATGATTGAGGAAGAGGTGCATATTGAGTAGCTTGAAGGATTTGAGACCTTCAATAGAGATTTACATGTGTGCAGACTCAAGCAAGCGTTGTATGGACAGAAACAAGCACCTCGTGCTTAGTACACGAGGATCGATATTTATTTCACTGAGTTGGGCTTCACCAAAAGTGAAGCAGATGTGAACCTTTACCATATTGTGGTTGAAGGTAAATTTTTTATTATTGTTTTATATGTCGACGATTTGATTCTGATATGTGATGATAAGTTGATAAAGTCTTGCAAAGAGGATCTTGCAAGGGAGTTTGAAATGAAGGACTTGGGGCTCATGCACTACTTTCTGGGGATGGAAGTATGGCAAGGTGATGAGGAATCATTTGTCTCTTAGGGAAAGTATTCCAGTGAGATACTCAAAAGGTTCCACATGGAGAGCATTAAATCCATGGAGACTCCTCTAGCTAGTAACTAGAGGAAGGAGGATGCTACTTCCGGTGAAGTAGTGGAGGCTACTATTTACATGTAGCTTGTGGGTTCACTCATGTATTTGGTGAACACATGACTGAACATGTGTTATGTAGTTAACCATATTAGTCAAGCAATGGTTAAGCCAACCAAGATGTATTGGAAGGCAGCCAAACATGTGTTGAGATACCTCAAAGACACCACTCAGTATGGTCTTTGGTACAAACAGACAAATGGAGTGAAGCTTCAAGGCTTCACCGATGTAGATTAGGCAGGGATTCCCTCCGATAGGAAGATCACATATGGTGGGATCTTTAGAATTGGGTCAGTAGTTGTTTCTTGCTACAGTAGGAAACATAGATCAGTTGCACTCAGTTCAACAGAAGCAGAGTACATGGCTACTAGTAAGGCAACTTGTGAGGCTATATGGATGAGGAAGATTCTGGTTGGTTTGTTTGGTCAGCAAATGGATCCAACAGTGATTTACTGTGACAATCAGAGTTGTATCAAACTCTTTGAGAATCCAGTTTTTCATGATCGGTCGAAGCATATTGATATCTGGTATCATCATCTTCGATATTGTGTGTAGAGGATAATTATGTTGTTGGAGTAGATTCCCACAGAGGAGCAAGATGCAAATATTTTGACAAAGGCTTTGTCAAGATGAAAATTCGAGTTTCATAGAGGCAGAATCGGGGTAGCAGATAACCCCTTTCTTGTTAAAAATAGCAACAAGGAATCCTAATTTAATTTTTCCTTGAATTAAATTAGGAATTAAATCGAAATTATATTCTCATAGAAACTTGTAATAGTTAACTAAGTTAATTTGACTTAGTTGGATTAGGAAATTCGAGTTGGAAGTCTATCTAGAGTCATGTAGAATGATCCCTAAATTTTAGGAGCCTAGGTTGAGTTCTTTTGAGTTGTAATTAATTAATTCATTCTAACTAAGTTATAGTAAGTTAAACTAGTTCCAATTTTTTGAGGAACTAGTAGGAGGTCTAATAGTGGGGACGGGCACTAGTGCAACTTCACTACTCCACCAGTTAACTAAAGATTAACTCATAAATAACTCATGCGTGTCAGTTTGGAGAAAGACACAGTTGATATTAGAATTCAGGGACAGTCTACTATCAGTTGTATAATTTTCCAAGTTGTACAGATGGTGCATGTAATCAGTTGAGGGCATATGGATGGATTGTGTAGTTATGGAGAGAGAATTTCCAAATTAAATATGGGTTAATTCTCTCAGGAATTGCACAAGGAAGTAGGGGATTGACAGGCAACAAAATTGGATAAGTGTTGTCTTCAATTGGCTTGTGAGGTAGAGAGATAGATTGTACTTGTGCAAGAATAGTTCAGGTTGAACAAGCATTGTATTTTCTTCTCAGACCTTTTGGCTAATGCAATATAGATAGTCGGATTTTTTATTAGTTGCTTCCCCCAGAGAAATATTGTGTTATGTGCGATTGAAATTCTCCCTTTTCTACTTATTGTTTTCATCGATCAATTTTGGTTTCCGCTGAAGAGTAGAGTAGATTCTTGTCTTTTGTTTTAGCATATCACATCAGTTGTTGAATATACAGTAAAAATCGACATGGAGGTGGTTTAACCTATGGATTCCCTTGGTTGTTTTTGGATTTGTTTATCCATGAGATCGCACATTCATGCTTGGAATATGGCACTGGGGTGACTGGCTGAAAGAAATATTTGGTTTAGCCATGTCTATGATCGGGTGGTACGTGGAAGTCCCGGACCTGGTTAACTCTTGCCTGTGTTTAATAAAAGTTAAGTTCTCTTTCTTTTTCACTCGTTATTATGTGGCCTTAATGGTTGTTATATCATAGTTTTTATTTAATGGTTTAATGCTTGTTATAAGCTTGGTTATATGACTGGTTATATTCATGGTTATTTCATGTATTTACTTGTAACTGAAAGGATATTGGATGCAAGACCTAATTAATGTCAAAACAGTTAAGGGAAGAAGGTGGTGATCCTTATTTTCAAGTCTCATATGAGTTATCAGTCATTTATGCTCTGTCTTGTATTCATTTCATGTAGATTGCATTGATGCCAAGTGTTTGATAGAATGCTAGTCCCAGTTGGGGATGGTCAGGCCTAGTCCTGGAGTCAGTTTTTGATTTATAAGTCTTGTGGTCATGTAATTTATGAATTTTTAAATCTACATGGGTTTATGGGCAGTGACCTAGATTCTGGGCTTGAAAAGTTGCACAAATCCTAGAGTTGCAGGCACAGGTCTGAGTAGAAAAGTCCCCAAACGCATGCATGCCCATGTCATGGATGCATCCAGAGGTTTTCAGATGCACCCTTGTCCATATCAAGGGATCCAAAGGGTTTAGTGGTCTAGAATCTCAGTGGGACCTAGGGGCTGGTTAGCGTAATGATTGGGAAGCATTCTGGGAGTCCTGTAGTAGGTACAAAAGATCTGGTATGGTTTGTTTTCATTGATTCCACTTCCTTAGTGGACACATAGGGAGTCAAATCATATCATAGTAACTTCTTGTCACATGTTTACCCCGGCTGGCTGGTTACTTGGGTAGATGTGGGAGGAGGGTCATTACATAATACATGTCCATACACATCATTGTGCACCAACTGTAACATTATTTTTACTGTCATAGCACCATAAGAGAATATTACCTAATTTTTCTTCCCATATAAACATTGTTCACTGAAATCAAAATCCATAGAGCAATTAGGCATGCCTTATACTATACCATTACTATGCAACAATGGAAGGCCCTTCTTTTTGATATGTCCAAATATTTGATGTTCCAACATAGTATTTTCTCTAGATATTATAGGAGTTTTTCCTTCTTCAGATCCACTCATAGGAAAAAAGGAAATATTGCACCCATCACTAACAATACTTCCCAATATATTATACAAATTTCTAATCTAAACTCCCCTCCAGAATACCATTGCTCCTCAGACCATCCTACAAGTATCCATTTCAAACATTTTTTTTAGACCTGCATCACTCATATTGCTTATATAAATCAAATTTTAGGCCAATCTTGGGACGTGTAGAACACCAAGGAATGTTGTAATCCTTCCACCCATGAGCTTCAACTTGACTTTTCCTAATAATATATTCCATACTCGTAAAACCACTTCATGTGAGGAGTCATATGAAAGAATGCACTTGAGTCAACCAACCATGCCTCATGTTTTATATTTGTATTTGAAGAAGCCAAATACACATCCCCTCCTTCATCTGATGAGCTTTTTGCTTCTATAGAAGGATAATATTCAAATCCCTTCCCTTTCACAGTAATTTTAAATCTACAATATTTCTTGTAATTCCCTTCTTATGCACATCTCCAACACACCTTACCAAATCTTTGTGGAGATTTGGATATTCCTCTAGATTTAGACCTCCCACCAGAGGACTTGTTTTTATTTCTATTGTGGGAGTTTCCTCTTATAGAAAAGGTATCTATGTCCTAACTTTCCATGTTTTTCCATCTCATCTCCTCTAATAACAAGGATGAGACTATTTCATCGAAACTTAAAGTAGTTACATTACAACTAATGGAACAACCAATATATCCCATGATTTTGGTAAATAACACAACAAACTAATTGATCTGGATTTATGCAGGAACACAATCAAATACAAATACATACATAAACACAAATATACAACAACAATAAAACTTCATTTCATTAATATCAAATTATTGAAATATGGTTACATACAGAAATAGAAATAAACTAGCTCGGGTGATGGTAGCTTATCTCTGAGAAGAGATGTGGCTGCTACATGCCTATGAACTATGTTACAATGAGGTTCAAGGGCCTTTTTATTATTGAACAATAAGGGAAAACCATAAACAACCAAAACCCTAACCCTAGGAGATGGAACACCAAGAGTTTGTGGGCCCTGTTGGGGTCAATTGGGAAGCCAACTTCCTAGGGGTCGTAACTTGGTCATATTATCTCTGTTTGGCACATACGTTACCTCATTGGAAATATCTATTCGAGTAATATAGGATTTTCCAAAATTGATGCGGACCTAAAAAAAGTCATTTAGGGGGTCAAAATGCTCCAGAAGTTCAAGATCCAAAAAATTGCTAAAAACAGTAAATGCTGTTATAAACAAGGAAATTGATGAAAACGACTAGAGGTCTAGGTGGAATAGGCGGGTGGCCACCAATATCCACCTAGATCATTCCTACCTCCTTAGGAAGCAATGATCCCCATTGCATACAGAGCCTCCATGAGGGGAGGAAATTTCTGTTGAACCTAGTCCCTAGCGAACCACTTTCCTTGGCGAAGGAGTTGGCCCACTTTGACAAATCGATATAGCTATATCCTCTGTTGGAGAGTGTTCTTGATCTACGTGTCCATGATCTGATCATTTGTGGCTTATTTCGTACAGTCTGGGTTTAACTTTGTTGGTGTGAGTTGTTCTACAATGTTAGATGTGTCCAACAATGGTGGAATGTATGGTCGAAGGTGGTCCACATTGAATATTGGGTGCAAGCCAAGAAACGGTGGAATGTTGAGCTCGAAGGCATTGTCCCCTATAGCCTTTGGAGCAAGCGAAGCTTGTGGTGGGGCGTAGCGAGATATTGCTTCTGAAGATGTAGCCAAAATTTTTCTTCCACCTAGAACTTGTGTGGCACCTGATGTTGATCATGTCGCTGCTTGTACTTAGCATTGGCTCTGTCTAATATGTCATGGACCTACTAGCAGATGTGTTGAATGCACTCAATGAAGTTGTTAGCCCTGTCAGCTTCGGACTAGACATGAGCCGAATCTGTCTGAGTAGCTGCAAATGGTATGGCCACATTAATGGGACATAGTGGTTGGAATCCCAATCCCACCTAAAAAGGGATGTGGCCAGTTGATTTATGGAGAGCTTTGTTGTAGCTGTGCTGGAAATAGGGGAGGATTTCATCCTATGTGTGTGGATGCTTCAAATTGTACATGCGCAAAATGTATACAATCATCCTGTTAACAACCTCTGTTTGGCCGTCAATTTGGGGGTGGAAATTCATGGACATACTAAGCTTGGTATCCAGCATCGACTAGAGACTTGACCAAAATGTACTTAGGAACTTGTTGTCCTGATCTGAGATAATGGACTATGGGATCCCAAAGTGTACCCACACTTTTTCAAAGAAGATCTTAGCAATGGCTTCTACTGTGATACTCTTCATGTAGGTCACTAGAATGGTCATCTTAGAGAATTTGTCGATCACCACAAAAATGGATTCATTGCCATGCCTAGTAGAAGGAATGCCTGACTTGTAATCCATGGAGATGGATTCCCAAGGTCAACTAGGAGTAGGCAAAGGAGTATATAGGCCTTTCTTCTTGATGGTTGGTTTGGCAATGGCACAGGCAGTGTAGGATCTAATGTACTTCCGAACATCATGTTGAAGGTTCAACCAATAAAAGTACTTCTACATCACTACCATTGTTTTCTCTACCTCGAAATGTCCAGCCGCACAACTGTAGTGTGCCTCCCAAATCATTTTGGCACACTCGCTTGAAGGAACATATAGGTGTCCTAGGTGGCATTACAATGCATATTGGACGTGAAAATTTGGAACTTTCTTGCCTTCTAGGAGAGTCTAGTATGTATTGTCGAATTTTGGATCGCTTTTGTCAAGTTGTGGCCACCCCACACTCTCATGCCCGCAAGAGTCCAGCACAGTGGTAATCGCCATAACTGACAGTCAACTGAGGAAGTATGCAACATTGTTGGTGCTGCCCTTCTTGTACTTAATGTTCAAATGGAATTGTTGCACGTTTGTGGACCATTTATGACGGCGATAATTCTGCAACTTCCCTTATGTCTGTAAGAACTGTAGGGGTCAGTGGTCTATGTGGATGATCATTTCCTTCCCCATAATGTAATGTTTCCATTGTTGGAAGACCTACACAGTGGAATACATCTCTTTTTCATGGGCGAAATACTTTCAGGCTATGTCTGAAAGTGTCTCACTGTGATATGCCATTAGATGCCCCTGCTGAGTAAGAACTGCACCAATAGCATAGTCGAAGGCATCTGTCTCGATCTCAAATGGTTGTTGCAGGTCTGGTAATCTGAGAACTGGTGTAGAGAAGAGGTGATGCTTCAAGTCAAAAAATGCCTTTTGTTGGGATTCATACGAAAAGAACTTTTTTTTCACTCCTCCCTTGATGACTTGACTCAAAGGAAAAGTGATATGAGAGAACCCCAACACGAACTTGCTGTTGAAGTTGGAAAGACCCAAAAAAATTTGGAGCTCTGTTATAGTGGTTGGGGTTGGCCAATCCTGAATAACTTGTATCTTGGCTGGGTCCACGTGCACACCCCACTCATCAATGATGTACCCTAGATATTGAACCTGGGTCATACCAAAAGTGCATTTCCCCAAATTGGAACACAACTTGTGTTGTCGTGGGGTTTGGAGGACCTGTCGAATATAGTGGAGGTGCTCTTCCCAACTTTGGCTAAAGATCAAAATGTCATCCAAATACACCACCATGAATGAATTCATGAAGGGTCGCAAGATGTCATCCATCATCCTCATGACAGTTGGGGGGCATTCGTCAACTTAAAAGGCATGACCAACCATTCGAAAAGGCCCTCCTTGGGTTTGAAGGCAGTCTTCCATAGATAGGAGGGTTTAAACGATACCTAGTGATAACTGGACTTCAAGTCAATCTTGCTGAAATGTTTGGCCCCCTTGAGTTGGTCCAGAAGGTCATCATCCATGGGATTGAATACATATTCTAGATGGTGATCTTGTTCAATGCTCAATAGTCAATAAAAAGTCTCCAGGTCTTGTCCTTATTTTGTACCAATATGATCAAGCTACCACAGGGTGATGAAATTGGCTTGATGTGCCCTTTCTCCAACAACTCTTGAATTTTCCTCTTGATTTCATCATTCTCCAAAATAGAGCATCGATAGATTGTTCCATTGGGTAGAAGTGCGCCTGGGGTCATATTGATGGAGTGCTTGAGCTGACAGTGTAGAGGTACCCATGTGGGTGAGGTAAAGATGTCCCTGTAATCCTCCACAACCTTGTCCATCTGCTACTACCATGTGGAGGAGCCCTGTCTAGAGGCTGTAGCCACAATATTCTTCTTGCCCTGAGGGTGAATCATAAGGAAAACAAATTTCCCCGTCTGGGAAATTATCTTACTGCATTGCTTCGCAATGATCAAATAAATGGTGGTAGGCATTGCTAACTCTAGTATCCTGTACAACTTATTGCCCAAAGTAATAATAATATTGTGATTCCTAGACTCATACACAACCTTTTTCTTCCACATGTATGGTTGGCCTAATAATACATCACAAAATTCAAGAGGAGAAACATCACATAGTACCTCATTTGTGAAGGGTTTGGTGTTGTAGGGAAGGAAACACTGTTGGCTGATGCAGAGATCTCACCCTTGGTGAAGCCACCTAATGGTGTACGACTGTGGGTGTGGTGTGGTTAGTAGGCCCAACAGCTTCATGACGTCTGTTGAATGGGGGTTCTTTTGGCTCCCGTTTTTTACAATGAAATGCAACGGAGAACCCTTCACCAACATCTGTGAGTGGAAGAGTCACTCCACCTCCTCTAGATATTCGAGCTCATCCTTATGGATCTTAGTGGTGGAAACAATGGCACTAGGCTCTACAGTGATAATCTACTTTCGTTTGTCATTACCCTTGTTGGTTTCTAACTCATTCAGAAAATTCATCTGATTCGGAAGCCTTTAACTCTCCCACCAGTGATTTCTTGGCTCGACACTCACTTGTGTTGTAAGTGGGGCTCTTATGGAACTCACACCATTTCCCTTTTGTTCACAGTAGGTTTCCCACCAATCCTTGACATGTGGGGTGGCTTTGAGGAGTGAAAAAGTAATATTTTCTCAATTGGAAAAGTCATAAACTGAAAAACATCCTTCCAATTGATTTAACCATCTATCTATGACATCTGCATCTATCGAGCCTTCAAATATGGGAATGTCAAAGTTAACTTGTACCTTAAAAGGAGTGGCGCATCCAAAATTATCCATCATCACATTCCTTTTTCAATCGACGACTTCCTTGAGCAATATTTTGAAAGGATCTCCTGCCTCCTCATATTTATTTTCTTATGCCATGGGAGGTCACTAGGGTTTGTGAGGCTGGTCTTGCAAAGGTTCAACCAGTTTGAGCCCTAACTCCTTATATCCTGACCTCGTTGGGACATGCAAAGAAAAACAGAGAAAGAGAAGACCGCTCTAAGACCACTGATCCAAAATTATGCAAGAAAAAAACTAAATACATATGTATACATAAACACAGAGATGCAGCAACAATAAAACTTCATTTCATTAATATCAAAGAACTGAAATATGCTTACATACAGAAATGGAAATAAACTAGCTCGAGCGATGGTAGCTTATCTCTGAGAAGAGATGTGGTGGCTAATTATGTTACAATGAGGCTAAATGACATTTTTATTATTGAACAACAAGGGAAAACTCTAAAAGATCAAAACCCTAACCCCATGAGATGAAATGCCAAGAGTTTGTGGGTCTCGTTGGGGTTAGTTGGGCAGTGAACTTCTCGAGGTCATAACTTGGTCATATTATCTCCGTTTGGCATGTATGATACCTTGTTGGAAAGATATCTTTGAGCACTACAGGATTCACTAGCCTATTGTATACCTCAAAAAAATGTCTTTTAGGGGGTCAAAACTACTCTGAAAGTTTAGGACTCGAAAAAGTGCTAAACATAGTAAATGCTACTATAAATAAGGAAACTGATGAAACCGACTGGAGGTCTAGGAAAAATAGGCAGGTGGCCATGAATATCCACTTGAATCAATAATACACTTATATTCATTTGAAATATTAATATGAAATAATAATAACTAACTTACCATAGTATGCATTTAGAGGCTCTGTCACCAAGTATCCATCCTTCATCCTCAGATTATATATATATTTTCTGCATGAACAATTTGTTCACCGTGGACTTAGATTGATATAAATCCCATAACCAGTTCCACAAATCCTTTGTTGTAACCTTATCATGGAACATTCAGTAATACTAAATCTGAGAGGCACACTTTTCCTTTCAATCATACTTGGTATACTCTTCTATTGACATCCATGTTGATGCAAAACCTGGATCCACAATGATCCATTAATCTCTGTCCACCAACAAATCTTCCATTTTGAGCTTCATGGCTCAAAACCATGTCCATTAAATTTTTGATATCTCTCTTTGAACCACTCACCATTTCCTTTCACGACAAGGATCACTTCCACAAATCTCCCTCTGTAACGCTACCACAAGCTTGAGCCAAACCCCTTACCCACAAAAGCATCCCATGAAGCCAAAATTGCTCTGATACCAAATGTAGGTTTTAACCATATACAATTAATTGTTGAAAATAGATTCTTAATATAAAATATGTAATGGAAAACGCACATATTAACAAAGATATTTTATCTTGGAATCCAAAAAGTGGGAAACAAGCATTATTTTTTTTCAACATATTCTTATATATAGTATTATAATACAATAGATATATATCACGACATCCATAAACCACCAATCAATTTACCATGGATTAGAATAAAATTATAGTTCCTTAACTAAAACTACAAAACCATGGGAAAAACCACCATGCATCACAAAATTTCTAAAGGTGAAAACCATGTGCTAAAAATTGCCAAAAACAGTAGAAATTAATGTGTAGATTCAAAACTGCTCATGAAATGTACTAAATCACAAGACTCAAAGCTACCCTACTGATTTTCGAAAGTTAATTCACCATCTAAACAAGAATCATAGACATGAAAAAGGAAACATCATACATGCACAAATATTTATCTAGGGGAAAGCAACTGCTCAAATTAACCCATTACTATCTATATTGCATTAATCAGAGAATAGAGAATAAATACATATGCTTCCTCAGGCTTGAGAAAAACCTGCAAGTGTATAGTCTATCCCTCTGCCTGACTGACTGACTCTCACCAACACTTAGCTAATTTTCAAACCCTCCAAGTTCCTAATTCCTTGCGTTGATCCTCTGGGAATTAGGCCCCTATTCATTAGGAACTTCCCTCATTTGGATTGCACAATTCCTTTAGGGTCTTCCTCTAACTGCATGCACCATATGTACACTTCGGAATAGTATACAACTGATAGTATGCTACCTTGTAATCTCCATATCAATTGGGTAACTTGAATTCTCTGCATACGTGAGCTAATTTAGGTTGTTTGATTAGTTAATTGGTTGATCATTGGGTGTGGTTGAAGTTCCACTTCCCCAACTTGACCTTCCACTAGTTCCTTCAACAGTTAGTTAACTGACCATAACTCAATTTAATTGAATTAAATTTCTAAAATTGAAATTAAATCAACCTAGGCTCCTAAAATTTAGGAATCCATTGCACACAATTGAACTTCATGCCCCTAACTCGAATTAACAGATCTAGACTCCTATTTTTTAGGAATCAACTCAAGTAAATTGAAATTCAACTCATTAAATCGAATTTATTGTTCTTAATTGAGTGACAAATGTTATGTCACCTCAGTTAACTCGTCCAAGTTATCCGATGATGTGGAAATTAGAATTTTCTCAATTTTAATTAAGTAAAAAATCGAAATTAAGACTTTCTTGCTGCATTTTCAACACTCCCTCTTAGCAAGAAATGGATTACCAACTACCCCAATCATGCACCTATGGAATGTGTTGCATGAAACACCTCTCACTTTTTTTTCGTTTTTTCTTTTTTCTGCTACTACAACATTTGCAACTGAGAAGAATCCAAAACAAACTGAATCAACTGTGTTTGCAACTATCTAGTGGGAAAATGGTGTTGTTGTCGACTTTTCTACTGAGCCTCCTTATCTACTGTCAACACTCCTTTTCGCTCCTTAGTATCTGACTGACACTGATCCTCCTGCTACTGACTATTGTGGGTCCCCGTAGCAAGGTAATGATCCATGAGGAAAATGACTCAATGAACCTTGCCCAAATTTTTGCAACTCTTGGACTAAGAATCTACATCACTCCACCTCACTCTTGGAGGTATAGTTGCATGTGCTCCCTCTGCCCACTTAGCTTGAACTCTCCCCTTGCTAGAGGCCTCTTCTTGAGCGGATGTCTCCACTCTGCCTCATATATGCTCCTCCATTTTTGTTTGCTCCACAAATTCCTGAGGCTTCTTCTAAGGTTGCATGTTGATAGGTATAACGTGCTCCCTCTCAAACACCAAATATATAGTATCTTCTTTGCTCCTCAAGGCTTTGCATGCATCTTCTACCTCAAGTTCATACAATTTCTTGACTCGAAGCTCAATTTGTTTCACCTGTCCCGTGGCTATGTGTCTCAGGAATGCCTTTCCTTTGCTGAAGATCACGTCATAATCATGGTCTTCCAAAACTGCAACGAAGACAAGATTCTTCTTTAGATTCTTCTTTATTTAGAATCTTTCCAATTTTATATACCCTATCCCAGTCAACCATTGATGAATCGTCTTGTTAGTGAGACTCTCATCAAGGAATATATTGTAGCCAATGATCATTTTTTTCTTCATGCATCCTTGATTATTTTTTGTCTTGAGAAACCTCTCTCATATGTCATTATACATACAAGTATAGTAAGTATTTATTTCCATAACTTTGACATGTTTGGAAAATTTGTATGTAACTCAGTGGCACAAAAAAACCTCCAAGCATCTTTCATGGGTGCCCCCTCACAATTAACACAAAGAGTATCAACAAATGCATGTAACTCTTTCAAGCAAGCTTCAAAATCAAATAATGTTTTCCTTTCTTACCTCTCACATATAGTATGTTGCAGATGTTGAAGAATATTTTAAAGCCAACACTTTGGATATTGTTCTCTTCCATCAACATCGTGTACATAATGATAAGGGATAAACAATCTTATAGAGTTAAAAAAAGAAAGATCAGGGAATATTCCTTTGAAACTCTCTACTAGAGGTTGAACATATTCTTTTGCAAGTTCTTTGCAACTGTCCTGTGAACAATCAATGTAATGTTTCCATGATTATTTTTTTGTATCAACAAAATCACCATATGTATGTGGAATTTCTACAAATCACAATTCATGCTTATGAACAATTCCCTCTTTATAAGTAATTTCTAGATAACCAAATTTAGAGGCAAATAAAAGTTTAGATAAGTAATATGTTCCATCTGCAAATGTGTCACTTCTTAGGAATGACCTTTATTCAAAGTATTTATAGTAACATCTATGGTTTCTCCTAAAGCGGTAACATCAACATACACTTCCTTGGGGTTGACTTGAAACCGACTGTACATTTGGAGGGGAAATTCAAAATTCAAAATTCATTTTTTTTCTTATTTTGAAGCTGATTTGGAATCCAGATATATATTTATCATTTATTGCATATTTTTTAGGGCTAAAACTTGATTATAAAGACTGACCATAACTACAAAATTCAACACTGCCTCTTAGCTAGGGAGGCATTCATAATGATTTTTCGAGATGTTCTCTTGTTGAATAAAAGTTTCTCTATCCCAAGAAAAGGTTGAATGAGCTCAATTATGTTGATAAATTCATCCACCCTATGTTCTATACAATAACCATGTGGAAGGCATCCCTGCATCAACATCAAATAGACATACTATCTACCCACTAGTTTGAGGGTCACCAATCTCCAAGTCATCTCTTGGAGTCTTGTCAGGAACCCTACCTAATGCATGGTGAAACACTTGGGTCACCAATCTATCAAGTCAACAATTGGAGTCTTGTTAGGAACCCCACCTGTGTGAAAATTTAGAGACCCAAATTTCTACTGCAACAACTGATTAAGTTCCTTCTATTTGTTAATTACTGAACAAATTATTTACTACATCCTACAACAAATGCTGAAACTAATACATTGCAGCTATCACCAATTAAATTAAATGTGGAAACAAGAAACTGAGCAAGAAAGAAATACACAACATATGACGCCGTTATTTTTGTACAAATATCCCTAGAAAAACCCAATGCGGTAAAACTAGTGTAGCAGCTGAAGGTTTGTATTATTAAGCAATGGTTTTCTGAATACAATTTTTTGGATGAGCAACTTTCCATCCGATACAGGGATAAACTAGACAAAAAGAGTAGTGAGATGATCTCACCCTGTCACAAGAAGAACCGACATTGCTCTGTGCAGTAATGTGTCAATCCTACGCAGTCACTGTGTCACTGCAGCTGGGACTGCACTGCACCTCCTTCTCATCCTCTGTTGGCTAGAGACTTCAGCTCTCAGGACTCCCAGTATCAAACCTTTACTCCGACACTAGATCTTGATTGTTCCTCAGCAGAATTTCGATCTCCCTCCGAAGCTCTGCGCTGCCATAATGTAGCTTTGTGTGGCCCTGCATCAATCTCTCTGGATGTCTTTCTACCCTCTTTGCCTTGTACTCTCCTGTCTAAGAAAAATTCCCCCAGAACCTATCCCTGACCCTCACTACAAGAAATCTCCTCAATCAAATCTCTGGCAATTGTTGCAATGCCCTCTCTAAGAAATTCAATCTCTTGATCTCTCCCTGATCTTTTTTACAAATTCCCATCGAAGTCCTTCTTATAATCCTCCATTTGAGTAATCAATGGCCCATATTAGATTCTAATCAATGACTCAGATCATTTGGACTCGATCTCTGTCTTCTTCTTGAAGTTTCACCCTTAGTTTGATTAATACCCTTTAATTATTTTAATTTCCTAAGTTTAGACTTAGGCACCCATTAAAAATGATTAATTATTTTAATAAAACTATCTTTGGGTGGAATTTACCAAACTGATTTCTGGGTATTGTGAAATACATGTGTCTTAGCCTCCTGCAAAATTTTAGGCTAAGATCATGTCCGATACCACCATAAATCAACACTCCCTCTTAGTGAGGAATGTGCTCTAGTAATGCAACCTGTTGAACCATCACCCTGGTCTGTAACATCTCCCTCTGCGTTGTTGATGTCTGACATCACTGCCCACCAACTACTGTGCAAATGCTACATCTGTAATGTTGCTGACCCTGCCACTGCCAACACTACATCTATACTGCAACCCTCATAAGTTTTGCATCTGTGTTGCTGTTGGCACTGCCACTGCCAATACTACATCTGCACTGCATTGAACCTTTTCCAACTGTTGCTGCTACTCCATCAATAATGGAAAAACATCCAAAATGATTGAACAAGTGTTCAACATGATGCATTTGTTGCTGGAGTTTTGACTGTTGCTAGTCTCTACATTGACCCTCTGAAGCCTATGTGTCGCTGCTGACTCTGCATTGTGCAAACTGCACTGCTGCCAATTCTTCTCTACGTTGCTGAGCCTCTGGCGCTTTGCGGGTAAAGCTACCACACCGTTGACATATGTTTTGAGATCATTCTCATCCAAAAGACATGAAATCTTTGCCTTCCATATCACGTAGTTAGATGCACCCTCCAACCAATCCTGATCTTGCAACCCATTATTTTCCATCTTTGCCAATGAAATGTCGAATTTCCTCCTCTCCCCTTTACGTTGCTGCTGGGCTGGCCTACGCACTCCCTGCTAGAGTTAGTAGATTTGTTGCTCCCTCTTGCTACTCAACAAATGAGAATTCAGACTTCTTGGCTAGAAGTCCGCTAAGGAAGAATTCCCTTAAGGAATCAAGATATATATTTATCATTTATTGCGTATTTTTTAGGGCTAAAACTTGATTATAAATATTGGCCATAACCACAAAATTCAACACTGCCTATTAGCTAAGGATGCATTCATAATGATTTTTCAAGATGTTCTCTTTTTGAATAAAAATTTCTCTATCCTAAGAAAAGGTTGAATGAGCTCAATTATGTTGATAAATTCATCCACCCTATGTTCTATACAATAATCATGTGGAAGGCATCCCTGCATCAACATCAAATAGACAAACTAGCTACCCAATAGTCTGAGGGTCAACAATCTCCAAGTCATCTCTTGGAGTCTTGTCAGAAATCCAACCTAACCCATGGTGAAACCCTTGGGTCACCAATCTATCAAGTCAACACTTGGAGTCTTGTTAAGAACCCCACCTGTGTGAAAATTTAGAGACCCAAATTTCTACTACAACAACTGATTAAGTTCCTTCTATTTGTTAATTACTGAACAAATTATTTACTGTATCCTAGAAAACATATTGAAACTAATACATTGCAGCCTTCACCAATTAAATTCAATGCAGAAACAAGAAACTGAGCAAGAAAGAAATACACAACATATGACATTGTTATTTTTGGACAAATGTCCATGGAAAAACCCAATGCGGGAAAACTGGTGCAGCAACTAAAGTTTTCTATTATTAATCAGTAGTTTTCTGAATCAATTCGTTAGATGACCAACTCACCATCCGATACATATATAAACTAGACAAAAAGAGTAGTGAGATGATCTCACCCTGTCACTAGAAGAACCGACATTGCTCTACACAGTAATGTGTCAAGCCTCGCAGTCACTGTGTCACTGTAGTTGGGACTATGTTGCACCTCCTTTTGATCCTCTGTTGGCTGGAGACTTTAGCTCTCAAGACTCCCTGTCTCACACCCTAACTCTGACACTAGATCTTGATTGTTCCTTAGCAAAATTTCGATCTCCTGCTAAAGCTCTGCACTACCACAACGTAGCTCTGCATGGCCCTGCGTCAACCTCTCTGGACGTATTTCTACCCTCTCTACCTTGTACTCTCCAGTCTAGGAAAACTTCCCCTAGAAACTATCCTTGCCCTCACTACAATAAATTTCCTCAATCGATTCTCTGGAAATTGTTGCGCTGCCCTCTCTGAGAAATTCGATCTCTTGATCTCTCCCTGATCTATTTTCCAAATACCCATCGAAGTCCTTCTTATAATCCTCCAGTTGAGTAATCAACAGCCCATATTAGATTCTAATCAATGGCTTAGATAGTTTGGACTCAATCTCCGTCTTCTTCTATAAGTTTCACCTTGTGTTTGATTAATACCCTTTAATTATTTTAATTTCCCAAGTTTAGACTTAGGCAGCCATTAAAAATAATTAATTATTTTAATAAAATTGTCTTCGGGTGGAATTTCCCAAAATGATTTCTGGGTATTGTGGAATGCATGTGTCCTAGCCTCCTTGCAATTTTTTAGGCTAAGATTATGTTCGATACTACCATAAATCAACACTCCCTCTTAGCGAGGAATGTGCTCCAGTAATGCAACTTGTTGAAGCATCGCCCTGCTTTGTAACATGTCCCTCTACGTTGCTGATGTCTGAGATCACTGCCCACCAAATACTACGCAAATGCTACATCTATACTGCTGTTGACGCTACCACTGCCAACACTACATATATACTGCAACCCTCATAAGTTCTGCATCTGTGTTGCTGCTGGCACTGCCACTCCCAATACTACATTTGGACTGCATTGAACCTTCTCCAACTGTTGTTGCTACTGCATCAGCAACGGAAGAACATCCAAAATGATTGAACAAGTGTTCAACATGATGCATCTCTTGCTGGAGTTCTGACTGTTGCTAGTCTCTGCGCTGACCCTCTGAAGCCTCTACATTGTTGTTGACTCTGCACTGTGCCAACTGCACTACTGCCAATTATGCTCTGTGTTGCTTAGTCTCTGGCGCTCTACGGGTAAAGCTATCACACTGTTGAAATAGGTTTTGAGATCATGCTCATCCAAAAGACATGAAATCCTTGCCTTGCATATCACATAGTTGGATGCACCCTCCAACCGATCCTGATCTCGCAACCCATTATTTGCCATCTCTGCCAACGAAATGTCGAATTGCCTCCTCTCTCCTCTGCGCTATTGTTGGGCTGGCCTACGCACTCCCTGCTGGAATTAGTAGATCTAATGCTCCCTGTTGCTACTCAGCAAAAGATAATTCAGACTTCTTGGCTGGAAGTCCTCTAAGGAAGAATTCCCTCAAGGAATCCAGATATATATTTATCATTTATTGCATATTTTTTAGGGCTAAAAATTGATTATAAAGACTGGCCATAACTACAAAATTCAATGTGCCTCTTAGCTAGGGAGGCATTCATAATGATTTTTTGAGATGTTCTCTTGTTGAATAAAAAGTTCTCTATCCCAAGGAAAGGTTGAATGAGCTCAATTATGTTGATAAATTCATCCACCCTATGTTCTATACAATAACCATGTGGAAGGCATCCGTGCATCAACATAAAATAGACATACTATCTACCCACTAGTCTGAGGGTCACCAATCTCCAAGTCATCTCTTGGAGTCTTGTCAGGAACCCCATCTAACCCATGGTGAAACCCTTGGGTCACCAATCTATCAAGTCAACACTTGGAGTCTTGTTGGGAACCCCACCTGTGTGAAAATTTAGAGACCCAAATTTCTACTGCAACAACTAATTAAGTTCCTTCTATTTGTTAATTACTGAACAAATTATTTACTGCATCATACAACAAATAATGAAACTAATACATTGCAGCCTTCACCAATTAAATTAAATGCGGAAACAAGAAACTGAGCAAGAAAGAAATACACAACATATGACACCGTTATTTTTGGACAAATGTCCTTGGAAAAACCCAATGCAGGAAAACTGGTGCAACAACTGAAGGTTTGTATTATTAAGCAGTAGTTTTCTAAATACAATTCGTTGGATGACCAACTCGCCATTTGATACAGAGATAAACTAGACAAAAAGAGTAGTGAGATGATCTCACCCTGTCACAAGAAGAACCGACACTGTTCTGTGCAGTAATGTGTCAAGCCTACACAGTCAATGCGTCACTGTAGTTGGGACTCCACTGCACCTCCTTCTGATCCTCTGTTGCCTAGAGACTTCAGCTCTCAGGACTCCTGGTCTCACACCCTAACTCCGACACTAGATCTTGACTATTCCTCAGAATAATTTTGATCGCCCTCTGAAGATATATGCTGCCACAGTGTAGCCCTGTGTCAACCTCTCTGGACGTCTTTCTACCTTCTCTGCCTTGTACTCTCCTGTCTAGGAAAACTTCCCCCCATAAACTATCCCTACCCCTCACTACAAGAAATATCCTCAATCGATTCTCTGGCAATTGTTGTGTTTCCCTCTCTGAGAAATTCGATCTCTTGATCTCTCCCTGATCTATTTTCCAAATGCCCATCGAAGTCCTTCTTATAATCCTCCAGTTTAGTAATCAACGACCCATATTAGATTCTAATCAATGGCTCAGTTCATTTGGACTTGATCTCTATCTTCTTCTAGAAGTTTCACCCTCAGTTGATTAATACCCTTTAATTATTTTAATTTCCTAAGTTTAGACTTAGGCACCCATTAAAAATAATTAATTATTTTAATAAAATTGTCTGTGGGTGGAATTTCCAAAAATGATTTCTAGGTATTGTGGAATACATGTTTCCTAGCCTCCATACAAATTTTTAGGCTAAGAGAACGTCTGATACTACCATAAATCAACACTCCCTCTTAGCAAGGAATGTGCTCTAGTAATGCAACATGTTGAAGCATCACCCTGCTCTGTAACATCTCCCTCTGCACTGCTGATGTCTAACATCACTACCCACTAACTACTGCGCAAATGATACATCTGTATTGTTGTTGACCCTGCTACTTCCAAAAAGGCATCTATACTACAACCCTCATAAGTTATGCATATGTGTTGCTGCTGCCACTGCCACTGCCAATACTACAACTTCACTGCATTGGACCTTCTCCAACTGTTTTCCCTACTACATCAGCAATGGAAAAACATATAAAATTATTGAACAAGTGTTCAAAATGATGCATCTGTTGCTAGAGTTCTGACTGTTTCTAGTCTCTGTGCTGACCCTCTGAAGCCTCTACATTGCTGCTGACTCTGCATTGTGCCAACTGTACTACTGCCAATTCTGCTCTACGTTGCTCAGTCTTTGGCGCTCTGCGGGTAAAGCTACCACATTGTCAACATAGGTTTTGAGATCGTGCTCATCCATAAGACATGAAATCCTTGCCTTCCATATCACATAGTTGGATGCACCCTCCAATCGATCCTGATCTCGCAACCCATTATTTGCCATCTCTGCCAACAAAATGTCAAATTGCCTCCTCTCTCCTCTACACTGCTGCTAGCTGGCCTATGCACTCCCTATTGGAGTTAGTAGATCTGCTACTCCCTAATACTACTCAGTAAATAATAATTCAGACTTCTTGGTTGGAGTCCTCTAAGGAAGAATTCCCTCAAGAAATCCAGATATATATTTATCATTTATTGCATGTTTTCTAGGGCTAAAACTTGATTATAAAGATTGGCCATAACTACAAAACTCAACACTGACTCTTAGCTAGGGAGGCATTCATAATGATTTTTTGAGATGTTCTCTTATTGAATAAAAATTTTTCTATCCCAAGAAAAGGTTGAATGAGCTCAATTATGTTGATAAATTCATCCACCCTATGTTCTATATTATAACCATGTGAAAGGCATCCCTGCAACAACATAAAATAGGTGAACTAGCTACCCACTAGTCTGAGGGTCACCAATCTCCAAGTCATCTCTTGGATTCTTGTCAGGAACCACACCTAAGCCATGGTGAAACCATTGGGTAACCAATCTATCAAGTCAACACTTAGAGTCTTGTTAGGAAACCCACCTGTGTGAAAGTTTAGAAACCCAAATTTCTACTACAACAACTGTTTAAGTTCCTTCTATTTGTTAATTACTAAACAAATTATTTAATGTATCCTACAACAAATACTGAAACTAATACATTGCAACCTTCACCAATTAAATTAAATACGAAAACAAGAAACTAAGCAAGAAAGAAATACACAACATATGACGTCATTATTTTTGGACAAATGTCCCTAGAAAAACCTAATGCGGAAAAACTGGTGCAGAAGATGAAGGTTTTTATTATTAATTAGTATATTTCTAAATCAATTCGTTGGATGACCAACTTGCCATTTGATACAGAGATAAACTAGAAAAAGAGAGTAGTGAGATGATCTCACCTTGTCACTAGAAGAACCGACATTGCTCTGTGCAGTAATGTTTCAAGCCTACGTAGTCACTGCGTCACTACAGTTGGGACTACGCTGCACCTCCTTCTGATCCTTTGTTGGCCAGACACTTCAGCTCTCAAGACTCCCGGTCTCATACCCTTAATCCGACACTAGATCTTGACTGTTCCTCAGCAAAATTTCGATCTCCCTCTAAAGCTCTACGCTGCCACAACGTAGCTCTGTGTGGCCCTGCGTCAACCTCTCTCAATGTAGTTATATACTCTCTGCCTTGTACTCTCCGGTCCAGGAAAACTTCCCCTAGAAACTATACCTACCCCTCACCACAAGAAATCTCATCAATCAATTCTTTAGCAATTGTTGCGTTGCCCTTTCTGAGAAATGTGATCTCTTGATCTCTCCCTGATCTATTTTCCAAATGCCCATTGAAGTCCTTATAATCCTCCAGTTGAGTAATCAACGACCCATATTAGATTCTAATCAATGGCTCAGATCATTTGGAATCGATCTTTGTCTTCTTCTAGAAGTTTCACCCTTAGTTTGGTTAATACCCTTTAATTATTTTAATTTCCTAAGTTTATACTTATGCACCCATTAAAAATAATGAATTATTTTAATAAAATTGTCTCTGGGTGGAATTTCCCAAAACGATTTATGGGTATTGTGGAATACATGTGTCCTAGCCTCCCTAAGAATTTTGAGGCTAAGAGCACATCCGATGCTACCAGAAATCAACAACCTGGCCCATTGTGAAATCGGGGGCCCATTTACCATTCTTGCATGTCATCACATATCATTGAATGGTAAAAATACTTTCCCAATGCTATAAGGCACTCGCTCAACCCACTAGCCAAACCTCATGGAAATATGGTCAAAACTCAGTGACTGAGGGAGAACTTGGAAGCTTTGATGCTAACAGGGCCAGTCTCCCCAACCACAAATCATGGTTTCTTGGTCAAAACTAAGGGAGATTATCTGCCCCTTGATGCTACAACATTAACACTCCCTTCAAGGGAAACATTCTCAATTACTTCAAGCTTGTCTAACTTCATTTGGGGGATAGTGAGAATGTCAACAAAAAAATCAACCATAGGAACCTTACTGCTCCTTTTGTATCATATGCATTTATCATCATGATTGTACCTGATCAAGCAATCTTGAAGCTCCCCTGCTTCTCAACTTGCCAAACTGCAATTGGAGAAAATGTCTTCTCAACGTCCTCTCCCTCTTCTTGGGAGAATCTTCACTTTGCACTTTTCTATGCTGCCAACAAATGCTTGATCTTGTGAATCCATCTTGAAGTCATTGCTAACTTTCCACAAATCTTGGTACAATGACCTCCTTCAAACTTGTTGGTATGTCTTCTCCCTTTAAACTAGTAGCCGTTATAGATATCTATACAATTTCTTCCTTTTGAACATGAATTACTTCTGGGAGAGTCCTCTGGCCACATACATTTATTCGTTGATAAAATAATTCCATTTGTTGTCAAAGCCTTGGCATCCTTCACAATGTACCTGCAGTCCTCACTAGGAGGCCATGGAAGAATGATTACATCCCAACAAAAGAAACAAAGACAAGAGGGTAATAGAAAACCAATGGTAAGAGGGTAATAGAATCTATCATTGTGGATTCTCCGGTCAAAAATTCAAAAAGCACAAACCACAGATCTCTGAAATCCAATATCTTATCCCTGTACGGAGGGGATACTTGGAGTGAAATCCTTACATTCGATCATCTTTCTCTTGCCCTGATGATGGATCCCATTTGGGATTCGAAACGTTGGTGTAAAAATTCTATCACTGTGGATTCTCCGGTCAAAAATTCAAAAAGCACAAACCACAGATCTCTGAAATCCAATATCTTATCCCTGTACGGAGGGGATACTTGGAGTGAAATCCTTACATTCGATCATCTTTCTCTTGCCCTGATGATGGATCCCATTTGGGATTCGAAAAGTTGGTGTAAAAATTCTATCACTGTGGATTCTCCGGTCAAAAATTCAAAAAGCACAAACCACAGATCTCTGAAATCCAATATCTTATCCCTGTACGGAGGGGATACTTGGAGTGAAATCCTTACATTCGATCATCTTTCTCTTGCCCTAATGATGGATCCCATTTGGGATTCGAAACGTTGGTGTAAAAATTCTATCACTGTGGATTCTCCGGTCAAAAATTCAAAAAGCACAAACCACAGATCTCTGAAATCCAATATCTTATCCCTGTACGGAGGGGATACTTGGAGTGAAATCCTTACATTCGATCATCTTTCTCTTGCCCTGATGATGGATCCCATTTGGGATTCGAAACGTTGGTGTAAAAATTCTATCACTGTGGATTCTCCGGTCAAAAATTCAAAAAGCACAAACCACAGATCTCTGAAATCCAATATCTTATCCCTGTACGGAGGGGATACTTGGAGTGAAATCCTTACATTCGATCATCTTTCTCTTGCCCTGATGATGGATCCCATTTGGGATTCGAAACGTTGGTGTAAAAATTCTATCACTGTGGATTCTCCGGTCAAAAATTCAAAAAGCACAAACCACAGATCTCTGAAATCCAATATCTTATCCCTGTACGGAGGGGATACTTGGAGTGAAATCCTTACATTCGATCATCTTTCTCTTGCCCTGATGATGGATCCCATTTGGGATTCGAAACGTTGGTGTAAAAATTCTATCACTGTGGATTCTCCGGTCAAAAATTCAAAAAACCAATAACAATCAAGGAAGAGATACATAAAGTACTTATCTTTTGATCTAAGGATTTTAGGGAGTCTCCCTCTTGATCCTTGCTTTCTTTCATCCATCTTGTAAACTCATCACCATGTAGCCTTTCCTTCCTTGCTTGCATGAGATAGGTTTTCTTCTTTCAACTGAACCATCGAGCTAGGTCAAGATCTAAGGTTTTATCCACAAACCCTATGTCTTTCTTATTCAATCCTTCTAGATTGCTAGGGTTTACAAACCCTAGATTTCCAATTTTCATCTACACCTTTGTCATATGCAAGTTTTATTGTTATATCGAAATGCCCAAAACCATAGAATCCCTATGCCTTTGTTATATGCAAGTTTTATTTTTATATCGAAATGCCAAAAACCATAGAATCCCTATGTGTTTGCATATGTGATGAAATCCATCATTGCCATCAATCCATCAAGGACATATTAGGGTTAATAGTCAATTATATATTTTGTAGGACAACATAACCTTAAGGTTCATTATATCAATACAACATCCTGGTTCTAAATACACTTTGAAATACAATAACATTATACTTGACAAGAGTCCTTACTTGTTCATGTCATTAGAGGCTTCGATCTTTGTAACTTCAGATTCTTCTTTTAAACACATATATTTGTAGTATAAAGGAAGTATCCCTACACAAGTTTGTTCACAAATTTCAATCTAACACACTTCAATCAAATTAATCTTGGTACTTAATTCATCTCCCATTAATAGGGTTTGTCTTGCCTTAGGGTAAGCTTCATGCATGGTAACATCGAGCTTCATCCAACTTCACAAGTACATCATGAAAAAAACTTTATTCAATGCATACTAGGCAAGTCTCTTAAGATAAAATAAGGTCATCGAATTAGTCATGTGTAACTATTGATGGGATATATCATAATGGTGAGTCCCATGATGAGGTTGTCAACAAGGTGATAGCTCCTCCAACTATCATAAAAGTAAGTTGTTTTTAGAAGAGGAAATAAGACTATGTCATTTATAAGAATGCTTCATCAAACAATCCTCAATATTTGTGTAATCAATGACCTTTAAGTGGCACTATGAAATGTTATTTCTATTTAATCAACTAATTTGGATGCTTTATAAGAAGATATGTAACCATGATAGGAAGCTTCTAGATCTCCTTCAGTTTGTGAACATTTTTGAACCATGAATCTCAAACTAAGAGCTTTAGACTTCTTTCCCTCTAGTTCCAATTTCCCTGGATCAAATAATCTTCCAGTCTATTATGGAAAGAACAATGGCACCTTAGTATAATTCAAGGTATCCATCAAAATTTCTTTGTTCACGAACAAAATCCATGAACACTTGTCTTTTCCTCAATTTGTATTTCAGTATTAGGAGGCATTAAACCATGTTGCTTAAACCTCCTTAACTAGCTTTAGTAGTCCACCCACACAACATGACAACTTCATTGAGATTTTCACTTGGTCTTTTCTCCTTGAAGCTTCTTGTTCCTTCGACACCTCAGGATTGATCTCAAAATAGACTATGATGTCCTCTTACTTATCTTGGTTGCACAAAATTTAGGTTAAGATCTCTTTTGCTTGTAAGCTTAGGCTTTTGGCCTTCTATTTCCCTTCTATTCAGATTCTACTAGGTTTGCAACCTAGTCCTAAGGCTCCTCGGTCCTTTTGAGATAATCCTTGAGGCCTTTCGACCCATGTGAGGCAAACTTCGACCTAGAATTCGAACGAGGGTTCTCTAAACAAAGTTAGGGCTTTAGTCTTCCTTCAAACTTAGTTTTTTCTTCATACTTGAACACAAGAAAGGCTTGTCTAAGACATAAATACATAGGTATCTTTTCCCTTTAACAAGTATCTTGGATTTTAATGGTTTATCTATAACCCAAGCTCTGAAACAATGTTGATATTTCATGATTTCCTAGACTAATAATTACTTCCAATGATTAATTCATTAGTTTGTCTTGTATCACATTAATCATTAAGCAATTATACATAGAAAATGTTAACAATAAAACATTAAAGACAATAGGATCATGAAGAGACAACCAAACATAGAAACACAAAATTTAGCCTGGGAAAACCCCAAACCAAGGGAAAAACCCAACAATCTTTTCTTAGACAAATTTTTGCAATTCAACGAGGAGTACAATCTAAATTTTCTAGACAAATCAAGTAAAACTAATCAGTAATCAAAATCCAGGTCAAACTTGGTCAACTTGGTCAAATTTCCCTCAGATAAGTCAAACTATTTCCCATAAGCATTTGGTCAACTCAAGTTGACTAGGCCAAATTTCAGCCTCCTATTTTTCCACATAAATTCGGTATGCTTGCTCAGAGAGCTTGTCCTTCTTTTCTTCCTCAGATCATGCCTCAGATTTGGTCAGTTAGCTTAGAGAATTCATCCTTTTTTCTACCTCATATTTGACCTTATTCATTCCTCAGATAACTCCCACGTGTGAACAAAATTGATCTGAATTAGATGCCCAAATGGAGAGGATGAATACCAATATATTGATGTTGAATGAGACGAATGGGTGTGTCCCTTCATTGGGGCCACTTGAAGCCGACCTTACATTTGGAGGAAAAATTCAAAATTCAAAATCCATTTTTTTCTTCTTTTGAAGCTTACTTGGAATTCACATATATATTTATCATTTCTTATATATTTGAAGGGATAAAACTTGATTATGAAGACTGGCCATAGCTACAAAATTTCACAATGAATACCTAAAAGATTAGGTACATTGTTTTCCAAAAATGTAATAAGCCATTCTTATTTCCAACCATCGATGATGCACCATATGTGGAAAATAGTATATATCTTTTATTGGAAATCCCCCTTGCTTCCTTTAAATCATTAACTTCATCATACGTTGTTTTCTCTCTTCCATAAAAAACAATTATGAGTTTTAAAAATTGTGAAATTAGAGGACCCAAACCTTGTGAGCCTAGAAATGTGACATAAACCATGAGATATTTCTCTAAACTATGATCAATACTTTCATCTAGCATCAATGAATAAAAAAAGACTATCCAACAGTTTTATTGTTTGTACCTCTTCAAGATACTCATATATAGTAAAAAGGATTTATTTTGCACTGATGTGATTTGTAAATGATGTGTAGCCTTTATTCATTGGTATGTTGGGTGTTTGTAAAAACATTCCAAACAAGAAAAGGGATTCATATTATGAGAAAGGTATATAATCTTGCAAAACCTAATAAACTAATTTCATGGTTGTGATTACACTTTTCTTGCTTTTGTCATCAATGCACGCTTTGTGTTTTGGAATGGATTTTGCATTCTTTTCATTTCCACACATCCATTTAACTTGTGAAAGTTTATGGATGCTTGAATTTGCATGACTAACGAGTGAATCATGTTGCATGGTGGAGAAACCAATGCCAATCACCCATGGTCCAATTTCCTTATGTGATTCACAATGCATGCATTTCATAGCTACTTTTCCTTCATGTATTGTCTTCTCAACCACTTGTACTTAGTTTTCCATTCCTCACGAAACTCTCTTTTCACTTTCATTTTTTGTTTTGCTTTTGAGTGCTAGGTTCTTGACCTTGAGTTTCTTCAATGCATTCTTCATTATATCCCAATATATCTAATTGTTCATTTAGATCAAAATTAAGACACAATTTATTAGAAGATGAAATTTGTGATGTAGTAGTTCATCCAAAAAAATCTTTTGATAGAATGTTGGCTCTTTTTTGTTTAAGACATTTTTTGATATAATACCTGTATAATAAAAATTGAAAGTAATTAGATGTTGCATAAACATGCCATAAAATTTATAATTCCTACTTAAAACATCAATCAACAACATATAGAAGTAAAACAAAATCACTATTAATTCTTGTTATACAATATAGTTTCAATCTTATAAAATAGTAAACATTTAACATTTTGAGAAAGTTATTTTTTTGATAGGTGTTTAATTTAGTGAAATGTGAGGAGTTATTTTTTCTTTTTCTTTTCCTTAAGGCAAGAAAATTTTGTTACCTACATGAGGAGGAGAAAAATAGAATTCCATATGAGAGACTAATTATGTTGATTAATTAAATAATAATAAAAATAAACTAAAATTGTGATTTAACGCCCATTATTGAATTATTATCCTTTTCTTATTAGATTATTAGAATTATTGAATAATCATCTTTATTTTATTGAGACAGATTTGTAGGTCCTGTGGTAGGGATAACCTATTGTCTTCCTCCTCACTCGGGTTATTATTATAATTATTGAATAATCATCTTTATCTTATTGAGACAAATTTGTAGATCGTGTGGTAGGGATAGCCTATTGTCTTCCTCCTCAATCAGGGTCAAATCTCATGTTATGACATGCCTCCCTATGTAACATGATTATCTACCTTGATTCCTTGGAGCAATAGAAATTCAAATTAAAACTCATCTACTATGATTTTAAGGCATACTTTTAGTCATAAGAAACTATTAAAAATCTGTTGGGGGTTTACTATGATTTTAAAAAATATAGCATAAATTCAAATTAAAACTCATTTACAATGATTTTAAAGCATACTTTCATTCTTAAGCAACTATTAAAATTTTATGAAGAAACTTGATTTTAGAAATAAATAATTTCATGAATAAACTTGACTTTAGAAATAAATAAATTCAAATTATGAGTAGAACCTTTTGGGGGTTTATTATTATTTTAAAACATATAGCATAAATTCAAATTAAAACTCATTTACAATGATTTTAAAACATACTTTTAGTCTTAACCAACTATTAAAAGTCTTAACCAACTATTAAAATTTTATGAATAAACTTGACTTTAGAAATAAATAAATTCAAATTATGAGTAGAACCTTTTAGGGCTTTACTATTATTTTAAAACATGTTTTTTTTTTTTTTTTTTTTTTTCAAAAGGTGGAAAAACCTATCAAACTCAGTTTGTCAAACCAACAGTGAGGACAGCCATCTCTGGCTGCTATCCGCGAATGTCAGTTGACACATCACTGTTATCAAGGAAAACCACGCCACCTGAAATAACCCGCTGGTGGTCCGTAAGGGAGCAGGCTTTCACTCCTGCCAGATGCCTCTGGGTCTTGGGCCGTTAACCTGTTTCCTTACGTCCGAGGAAGACGAGCTCTTAGCCAAGCAGAAGCAGTTTTAGGGCATACTCCAGGCCCATAAAACATGTTTTTAGTCTAAAACAACCATTATTTTTCATAAATAAACTTGACTTTAGAAATAAAAAAATTCAAATTAAAACTTATTTACTATGATTTTAAAGTATATTTTCAGCCTTAAGCAACTATGAAAATTTTATGAATAAATTTAAATTTCCGAAATAAATAAATTCAAATTATGAGTTGAATCTTTTGGAGGTAAGTTATAAGATACACATCACAAATTCATTGTATAATCCCAACATGAGAAGCTAATTATTTTGATTAATAATAATAATAATAATAAATTATGACTTTAGAAATAAATAAATTCAAATTAAAACTCAGTTACTATGATTTTAAAGCATAGTACTTCATAAATAAATAAATTCAAATTAAAACTAACAAGAACAATTTACAGTACTCCTCCTCAAACCTCTCCTTTCCTTTGGCTACAACTTTCACATTGAACAACTTGGTAGCTCCATAGTCATGAACAATGAACATACATTAAATAACATTAATACCAATTCAAATCAAAAGAAAGACTAAAACTTACATATTTTGCATCAAGTGGGTGTGTTTTGCTTGATTGGATTAATATATAGAAATAGATTACAGTACTCTTGCATACCATAATGGATTTCCTCAAGCCTCATCATAACAAATACCATGTGCAAAACCATGAGTTGTCAAAAATGGAGCCAAAAAACTGACAATGATAAATTATTAATTATTTTATTTTATTTTTATTTCACCGAGTCAAAATGTTTGCATAACGTAACAAGACATTACAACATCTCTTCTAGGGTTGGAGAGAGTGTCTCTTGGTACAATAATTAGCCATGGAAAAAAATCAATTTCTCCATTATTAATTATTTAAAAGTTCTTATTAAACTACTTGTTATTTTATAGAAAAATCAAAACTTTTTGTTACTTATGGAAAAATAAAAAATTTGTGTTAAAAATCTTTATTATCTTAAAGATTTACTGGACTATACTATAGTTTGATTAACTTTCCAATTTTAAGAATTGGAACTACTATTTATTTGGAACGTAAAGTGGGGTGTGTATATATATGTGGGGAAGGGGGGCTGAGGGGGCATTTTTGTTATTAATGATACGCAGATTTTAAAAATAGCAGTAAATAATGGTTAAAAAGATGAAATAAAGTAACTACACATCAAACTTAATCACTGAAATTTGAACTCTATATATAACTTTTATACTTTGCATAAATTTTTGTAATAAAATCTATTAATTATTATCTTAAAAAATAAAAAATGTCACCAATACCTTTGAACTGTTTTTTGTTTATTTTTTATAAAAAAAAATTGAAGATTGTAATCCCAGAGGAGGAGGCCATGGGTTAAGCATCGAAAAAGAAGAGAGACTCTAGCCTACATTGTCAGAAGGCACATCAGGATAATTGAAACGAGCAGCTGGAGGGGATCTCGCATAGGGACTAATGAATTTGTTCTAGATGCCAAGTGTCACACCCCCAACTCTTTTTTCACAAGTTAGACTACGTGTGGCACTGGCTAAACACTTAAACATTTTTTCTTCTAAGTTATTTTCCGGACTACACCTAACATTCACATCATTCACCATTTTACTTTATTAATGTGCAGAATAACATTAATACATTCAAACCATGCAAGAGACACAATTGTACAAGTATGTATATAAATCTTTATAATTGTTGTTTTATAAAAATTCTCGGGAGATAACACTCGGTCGAGTTCATAAAATTTACAATGGGCAGCTGCCATGCAGCCCGACTGGTCTACCCAACTCGGCCACTGCACCGTGCACGCTCGCCCGAACCAACACACCACCATGTGTTCAAATCGTCGCTTCCCAGTCGTTTCACCAAACACCGTTCAACAAATATTGTGGACGCACCCCCACCTGAGTCGCCTACCTAGCTCGTGCAGCTCGCCGCGGGCACACCGCCCACCCAGGTCACCCTGCTTAGCTCGTCGTTACACCATTCGCTGCTACGCAGCTTGTCGTCGTGTCAACCGCCCGCCCGCTTGCCTTGGCTCGTCCGCCAGCCTGCCAGACTACCCGCGGTTCATCCACTTGCGGCTCGTCCACCCGCTCGCCTGCCTGTGGCTCATCCGCCCGCCCCGCCTGCCTGTGGCTTGTCCGCCCACCTGCCTACGATGCGACTGCCTAACTCGCCCTTCGCTGCTGCACTGTTCCGCCTAACTGTGCGGGTGCATTCCCTGCTCCTCGCTTGGGTAGTCCACCCCTTGACTTAGGACTCCCTCACTTGGATTATGTGGAATGACTTGTTGTCTTCTCACCACTTATTTGTCATGCCTTTATACGCTATATCGCCCATGGGTGGGGGCTTTCTTGTCACCAAGCCGACCCATCCATTCGACACTTAGCCTATTTTGTGCGTCGGCCCAAGTGTAGGGCACCCACATACATGGTCACCCACCCATATAAACTCGCCAACTCCGCCCATCCATACTTAGTCAATTTTTCATCTCGACTCGTGGGAGTGCCCTTGGCTCATTCGGTTGGCCCAGCTTGTCGGTCGGGCACGCTATCCAACTCGTTGGTTTTGTGCGACCGACTCGTCTCGCCCATTGCACGCCCATGACGAATTATGCCCAACTTGTCAATTAAACGCGCTCGCCCGGCGTGCTCGACTCGCCAATGTGCGATGATGAACCCGAGGCCTTACATCCTCCCCCATTGGAAGTCATTGTTGTCCTCAGAAATCTGGATATCCTCCATAGCTTCCTGTCATACTTCGAAATCTTCTTCTTCCACCTCCACAGTGAGTCCTCCATCTCCCAGCTATCCTCCTCTGGTGCATCCTTCCATATAATGAGGAATAACCGTCACATATTACTCCCAAGACCTATCGTTCGAAGATCTAGGATCTTCTCCAAAACAAGGTTCGGTTTATCAGCAATCATGGCTGGACCTCTTGGTGGCTCTGTCTTATCTGGATGGTTTGCATCAAGTCGACACTTCTTCAACTGACTGATATGGAAAACAGGATGTTTCAAACGCATGTGGTTCGGAAGCTCCAACTCATATGCAACTTCTCCCACTCACTTCTTCACTCAAAATGGCCCCTCATACTTCCTCGTCAAAGATCTTGCAGTCCCCTTCAGTGGCTGAAACTGATCTCCAGTAATCCTGAGAAAAACCATATCTCCCACACTGAAGTGTGCATCCCGCCTATCCTTATCTACCCATTTCTTCATCCTCCTTGCAGCCTCGTGCAAGCACAACTGTGCCAACTCCAAGGTCTCCTCCCATGTTGTCATAAATCTCTTTGCATGAGGACTCCTCATGAAACCTCTCGTCAATACAGTATGAGGAGCAACTGGCAACTGTCCATTCACCAACTCAAATGGACTATACCTTGTTGCGGAACTCTTCTGCATGTTGTAGCTGAACTGAGCTACATCCAAGAGTTTAGGCCAATTTTTCTGATCAACCGTCACATAATGTCTCAAGTAGTCCTCTAGCAATGCATTGATTCACTCAGTCTGCCCATCTATCTGCGGATGGTAACTCAAACTCATCAACAAATATGTCCTGACTAGCTTGAACAATGTGGTCTAAAATCTGCCCGTAAATCGTGGATCTCAGTTCGACACAATGCTCAATGGCATTCCCAAATACTTCACTATGTTCTTGAAGAACAACTCCACAGTCTTCTTATCTCCACAAGGTATCTTCATTGGAATGAAGACGACATACTTGGAAAAACGATCAACCACGACCATAATCCCATTATACCCCTGCACCTGTAGTAACTGAGTAATGAAGTCCATCGAGACACTCATCCAAGGTCTCTCTGGAATCGGTAAAGGCTGCAACAATCCTCCCTGCCTCTGGGTGTCCGATTTGTCCTGCTGACAAATAATACATGTGTGCACATACTCCTCTACATCCTCCCTCATCTTCTCCCAAAAGAACCCTCTCTCCAACAATGCCAAAGAATAACGCTGCCCTAGGTGGCCAGCCCACAAAGAATTGTGGCACTCCTTCAAAAGGTGTCTCCTAAGTCCAGATGTCTTCGGAACATAGAGTCGGTTCCCAAAGAATAAGAGTCCATCTCAGAGAAAAAACTTCTGTGTCTTCCCCTCCTTTATCTGCTTCACAATGTTCTGCACCTGAGTATTGGCCTCAATGCTCTCCTTGAGCTTATTTTGCATATCCTCGGTCATATGTACCCGACTCCTACTTCGTGTTGCTCGGTCTTCTTCCTCCTCTAATGTGGCTAACTGTCCCTTCCTACTAAGGGCATATGCAACTGCATTGAGTCTACCTGGCCTGTACTC
Organism: Pinus tabuliformis; assembly: GCA_031772625.1. Classification (NCBI taxonomy): domain Eukaryota; kingdom Viridiplantae; phylum Streptophyta; class Pinopsida; order Pinales; family Pinaceae; genus Pinus; species Pinus tabuliformis. The sequence goes on along the minus strand of CM062816.1, from coordinate 978,808,667 downwards.
AATAGTCATGTCGAACTCTGCCAAGAAGTCTTGCCAACGAGCTTGCTTCGCTGACAACTTTGGTTGTGATGTAAAATAGCTCACTGCAACATTGTCATTCTTGACAACAAAAGGCTTCCCAATCAAGTAATGCCTCCATACCTGCAAACATTGGATGATTGCAATCATCCCCTTTTCATGAACCGGATACCTCCGTTCCCTGTCTTGCAACTTCTGACTCTCATACGCCACCAGATTCCCATCCTGCATAAGAACTCCTCCTATCGCAAAATCCGAAGCATCTGTGTGTACCTCAAATGGTCTTTCAAGGTTAGGCAACTTTAGTGTCGGTGCTGAAATCATCCTCTTCTTCAAGTCTTCAAATGCCATACGACATTTCTTTGTCCAATTCCATTGCTTATCCTTCTTCAAAAGGTTTGTCAGTGACGAGGTCACTTTGGAGTACCCCTCTACAAACTTCCGCTGGTAGTTGGTCATCCCCAAAAACACCCTCATATCATGGACATTCTTCGGTTCGGCCCAATCCTCTATCGCCTTCACCCTGCTCAGCTCCATTCGTATGTTCCCTTGGCCCACAATGTTCCCAAGGAACAAAATCTTGGTCTGGGCAAACATACACTTCGATTTCTTCAAGTACAACTAACTCTTCTTTAGTGCCTCAAACACCAAAGCCAAGTGCTTCTTATGATCCTCCATGTTATCACTGTACACCACAATGTCGTCCAAGTATACTACTACGAACGAATCCAAGTATGGACATAGTACATCATTCATCAAAGTGAAAAATGTGGTAGGAGCATTGCACAACCTGAATACATAACAAGGAATTCAAAACTTCCATAACTTGTCACAATCGTGGTCTTCGTCTCATCTCCTTCCGCTATCCACACCTAATATCACCCATGCCTCAAATCTAGCTTGGAAAAAACTCGGGATTTCGCAAGCTTATCGAAGCAATCTGTAGCTAATGGCAAAGGATACCTATTCTTTATCGTTTGCTTATTGAGAACACGATAATCACAACACATTAGTAGCTCATTTGTGTCTTTCTTCCGCTGGAACAATACTGGAGCTCCATATGGGGACCTTGAAGGTCTTATGAAACTTGCATTAGTTAACTCCTTCAACTATTGTTTCAACTCCTTCAACTCTGATCCTAACAACCGATAAGGAGATTTTGCCAGAGGTTGCTTCCTTGGCTCTAGCTCAATGCTATGGTCCACTGCACGCCTTGGTGGAAGCTTTTTTGGTAGCTCATCGGGCATCAAATCTGCATACTTCGCCAGCACCTTGGAAATTTCAACTGGAACAAGCGTCCCCACTCCATCATTGCTATCAACTTCTCTAATGAATGTCGCATATGTCTCTACATCTGACTCCTGCATAGCTTTCTCCAAACTCAGTGCAGAAACATGCTGCACCTTGACTTCCTTCCTTTGCTTATGAGTAGGCAAAGTCCAAGTTCATGAGCCTCCAATTAGCATAATCTCATTGCAGAAGGGGACAATAACCACCCTATTTCCCTTCAAGAAATCCTGCCCCAATATCATGTCAAATTCGTTCATCTCCATCATTGTGAAGTACAATTGACCTTGCCAGTCTTCAATTCAAACTAGAACTTCGTGTGCCAATCCAGCCACTTTAGCCCTTGAGTTCACTGCCTTGACCTCCACATCTGACGGGATAATCTGTAGCCCAACTTCCTTCGCTAAATGTGTAGTCATGAAGTTATGTGTGGCACCCGTGTCCACCAATGCTTGGATGGTCTTGCCATGAACCACCAAGTCCAGGAACCCCAAACTGTGAATCCAAGATTTCCTGTCCAAAACTTCAAACTGCATACATACCTAGTCTCTGCAATTTCCTTTGATACCATCTGTCACGCCCCCAACTCTTTTTTCATGAGTTAGACTACGTGCGGCACCGGCTAAACACTTAAACATTTTTTCTTCTAAGTTATTTTCCATACTACGCCTAACATTCACATCATTCACCATTTTACTTTATTAATGTAGAGAATAACATTAATACATTCAAACCATGTAAGAGACACAATTGTACAAGTATGTATATAAATATTTATAATTGTTGTTTTATAAAAATTCTCGGGAGATAACACTCGATCGAGTTCATAAAATTTACAATGGGCAGCTGTCGTGCAGCTCAACTGGTCTACCGACTCGGTAGCTGCACCGTTCACGCTTGCCCGACCCAACACACCACCGTGCATTCAACTCATCGCTGCCCGATCGTTTCACCATACATTGTTCAACAAATATCGCGGGCGCACCGCCCACTTGGGTCACCTACCCAGCTCGTGCAGCTCGCTGTGGGCGCACTGCCCACCCAGGTCACCTACCCGGCTTGTGCAGCTCTCCGCGGGCGCACTGCCCACCCGGGTCGCCCTGCTTAGCTCGCCACTTCATTGTTCACCGCTACACAACTCGTCATTGTGTCAGCAGCCCGCTCGCCTGCCTTGGCTCGTCCGCCCGCCTGCCAGACTACCCCCGGTTCGTCTGCCCGCTTGCCTTCCGCCTGTGGCTCGTCCGCCCGCCTGCCAGACTATCCGTGGATCGTCTGCCTGCTTGCCTTCCGCCTGTGGCTCGTCCGCCCGCCCCCATACCCACTTGCGTTGTGACTACCCAACTCGCCCTTCGCTGCTGCACTGTTTTGCCCAACTGTGCAGGCACATTCCCTGCTCCTTGCTTAGGTAGTCCAACCCTTGACTTAGGACTCCCTCGCTTGGATTGTGTGGAATGACCTGTTGTCTTCTCACCACTTATCTGCCATGCCTTTATACGCTATATTGCCCATGGGTGGGGTCTTTCTTATCACCAAGTGAACCCATCCATTCAACACTTAGCCTATTTTGTGCATCGGCCCAAGTGTAGGGCGCCCACATACATGGTCGCCCACCCATATAAACTCGCCAACTTCGCCCATACATACTTAGTCAATTTTTCACCTCGATTCGTGGGAGCACCCTTGGCTCGTTTGGTTGGCCCAGCTCGTTGGTCGGGTGCGCCCTCCAACTCGTTAGTTTTGTGCGACAGACTCATCTCGCCCACCGTGCGCCCATGACGAATCGTGCCCAACTCATCGGTTAAATGCGCCTGCTTGGCGCGCCCGACTCGCCAATGTGCGATGTTGACCCGGGGGCCTTACACCAAGGGTGGATAGGTAAAGGAAAGACGGTAGGAGCTTTTCCCCATTGTAAAAACTAGATTAAAATCTAGCCAACAAGGAAAGATAAAGGGTCATAACCTGAATCCAAGTGCCATAAGCTTCAAGGAGACACGAGGGAGGAGAGGTTGGCTAGGGCCAAACCCTAGCCATTGTTGCAGTGAAACTCGACATTGCCATCCATCTCATAAAATATTTTATAAAATAATGTATATATCATTTTAAATATTTAATATTTAGTTAAAATTAAATTATATTTTTATTATATAAAAAAAAAGAATGAAGAAAAACATTAAAAATATATATAAATCAATGTTTCTTTTTCATTTATTCTTGTAGGCTCAAGTAGAAGGAAAAAGTCTAATCCATTGAACCGTGACCTCTCAATAGCAAAGGTGCTTTAACAATGGGAACTCTACCAATTGAAGTAACCATCCAAGCTCTATTTGTAGGTATAATGCTAACATATAGATTCAAAAAGATACAAAAATAAGATATAATCTTGGAATAAGACAAAAAAAGATATCTCTCTCTCTCTCTCTATACATATATATATAGATACACCGAATGAAGAATAAGATATACAAAAGTAAAGCATATTTTATATTTTTGTTTCTAAATTTATCTGATAAATGTGAAGGAAGAAGAATCACTAATTTAACATTATTTCTTTCATTCATTTCATTAAATTTTATTTATTCTTTGATAAGGAATGTAAAAATCACACCGAATGAAGAATAAGATATACAAAAGTAAAGCATATTTTATATTTTTGTTTCTAAATTTATCTGATAAATGTGAAGGAAGAAGAATCACTGATTTAACATTATTTCTTTCTTTCATTTCATTAAATTTTATTTATTCTTTGATAAGGAATGTAAAAATCAATGTCAAGGAATGTTAAAGTCAATGTGTTAATATAATTAATTATTATATATATATAGAAGTATATAAAGGTTGAGGAATTGTTTGGATGGTCAAAAGTGGTTTTTGGGTAAATTTTTTTCAAAAGATCTTGTAGTAGCAGTGTTTGAATCATGTTTTTGATGGTGGAAATGGATTCAACACCATCAAAAACTTTCTGGGCACCCAAAATCTTGAAGTTTAACAACTGTAATTTGGATTTACAAATATCCGTGCTAGATTTTATCAAAATCTTGATAAATTTCCATGGTGGCCCCCAACCGTTATGTTTGATAGACCACACTTCTTCACATTCATTAGCTTAAAGCTATTAAAATTCATGGTGTCTCCAAATTTATTAACCTAATAACAAATATACTTTATGGTAACTTAATAACAAATACAATCTATATGCCCATCCATGAAGGTTTATTTATGCATAACCATAGATAAGGATTAACACATGTGTTGGTAACTTAATAACAAATACAATCTATATGCCCATCCATGAAGGTTTATTTATGCATAACCATAGATAACGATTAACACATGTGTTGGATGAATAGTATTTTGGATTAAAAAGAAAAACAACAATTAAACAATTTTATATATATAAAATTTGAAATTTATTTTAATTAAAACTTTTATTTTAAATATTAAATTTAAAATTATTTATAAAATTCTTCTTAAAATGGGAAGAATGTATTAATTATCGTACTGATAGAATGTATTTATTTTTCATTTCAATGGTATTAATATAAAGAATATATCTATATTCTAATCTCTATATCATGATATATTCTACTCCTTTATCATATATATATATATATTAAATTAACTATCTTTAAACAAATATTTTATTATATGAAGTATACTCTTAGTTGTATACTAAATGTTTTTATAATATTAACGTATTTGCTAATTAATATTTTTTAAATATTATATTAATAATTTAATTGCAATTATATATAATTAAATAATGTATTTAATTTTTAATATATATATATATATTTGTAAGTTTAGTAGGATTTTTCGATTTTCATGTCTATTACATACCCCGCTACGGGGAAGGGTAGCCCAAGATCTGAACCCAAGACTTCCAGTTCAGTGAGACTTCATTTCCACGACCACTGCCACTTGAGCTACCCCATACGGACATATTTATATTTATTTTCATTTATAATTCCTTTTGAATTTAGTCCCGGATGCGGGTGTTTGACAGGTCGTATGGTACGATGGAGGTGCATCGAATGGGCAGGTGTCAGCCCAAGCGCGCCACGGGTTACAGCTCTGGACGAGCGAGCTGGTCTCGCACAAGTATATTAATGAAGGCATTTACTTCCTCCTACAGTCTCCTGGTTATCTGTGCTATGGCGTTCAATAAGTTCATCATTCCCGCGGCTTCGTCGCAGACCACTGTTGCCTTATGGGTTGCTGCTCTGAGTGTATCCCTGAGCCATTCTGTTAGCGAGCTTCTGCCTGTCATACCCTTACTCGGCTCAAGAGCATTCCATAATCGCTGGGCTCTGGTTCCAGGTACTTACGGTTTTGTCGGGGTTCTGTTTCCGCTTCACTCTGGGCACTGGATTCTTTGTCATTCCTCTCTGTGTATCCGCTCCTTTGACAAGCCTCTGCACATTACCATGCCGCGTGAACGGCCCAGAATGGGGAGCAGGCGTGGCGGTTCCCACGGTCGCGCCACCTCTCAGCGGTCCACCCCCATCTCATACTCTTCCTCGGACGCGTTGGAATCTGGTCGTAGCAATCCCCCTGTCACCAGAAGTGGCAGAGGCAGGGGTCGAGGGCGAGTCAGGAATGATGAATGTGAGCATAATGCTCACCCCACTGTCCGCTACCGCATCCCGTGTTCTTTAGCTAACTCATCCTTCATAGTTTCAGTCACAATTGAAAAATGTGAAGATGTCCGGGGTTCGGGAGCGGCCCATCCTGGAGTTCTTGCAGACCAGAGGACGGCAAATCCGATTGACAATCAGCGCCAGGTCATGGGAGGTCCTTCTGTGGTGAATTCTGAAGCCACTGCAGGTCCAAGCGCGCCAGCTCGAGGAGAACCAACAGGCTCAGCGGTTCATCATTCTGACTCTGAGGACTCACTTCAATTCGGGTGTAGGGTCATTGAGGAGCCATATACCTCTGAGGACGACTGATCCAGCCCGGGTCTCCGCTCTTTGCAGTTTCTGAAGTAGGAGCTCGACTCCTTTTTGAGTCTCGATGTTAATGCATGTTTCAGGTCTCTGTCAGTCAATGTTTCGTTTATGTCTAGCGTTGTCTAGCTGTGGATGTTTCGTTTTCGTTTATGTTTAGTGCTATTTCGAGTTTTATGTGAAGTCAAAATAATGCTGGAGGTCTACTGTGTACTGAGATCAAGAACATTTTTGTAAAATTCCAACTTCATGGCAAAAATTTTCAAGACAACGGTTTTGCTGTAACTTTTTGTATAAATAATAGGAGTAGACAGATTGAGAAAAAAAAAAATTCCTTTTGAATTTAGAATTCCTTACCACAAACCCATCTTAGATTCTTCTTATAAATTGAGATCTTTTAATTCAAATAAATAAAATATCAAATCTTATTACATTTATTAAAGAAAAAAAAAATTATGGTAATTTAAAATAAGGCATTGTTCTCAAAGTAAAATAAGTTAATATTAATAAAAGTGTTCATGATTTATAAGACTAATTTATGGCCTAAAAAACCATAATTTAAATGTATCCCAATGTGACAAATCACTCTAAGATTATATCCTAATTTAAATAACGCCAACCTTTAAAATGATTTTTTTAATATTTCATCTCAATTATTATTAATTTTAAACCTTAACTACTTTAAATACAAATAAAAGTATCATTCCAAAATCAATATGGTAGGAGGCAGCGTTAACATCACTGACGCCCCTCACATTAATCCCATCTGTCTTGTAATGTCGAGAAGCGTACACATTGCACTTCTTCTTCTTTTATAAAATATTAATAAATAAAGAGTTATATATATATATATATCTCGAATCTTTAATGGCCAAGCATTCTATAAATTACTAGTTTCTATAAATTACTAGTTTTCTTTGTCCTCTGATGTTGAGAAGAGGTACACATTGCCATTAAAAAAGGAGGGTCAAACGTGATTATTTATGTCGTTAATCCGGAGTTTAATGGTCCTTTATTTATTAATATTATATTTTGTGAAAAATATGATGAAAGTTCCCTCCTTCATATTACTAGAGATAGGATAACAATGATGTCCGTATAATCCTTTGATCTAATATAATAGCTTGTAAACTTCATCATAGTGAACTATAATAATAATATAATTTTTTTACTTTTAAATATATTATTTAAAATTATTTTGAAATTTTTTACTAGCTTAGATTTATCTTAATTCCAGATCTATCAAGTGTCGAGAGGGATCAAATCTCTTGAGGTACGATCTCTTTTTTGAGTGTAAAAATTGAGGAAAGGTTTGCACCTCGAGAGATTTGATCCCTCTCGGTGCTTGATAGATCCGGAGTTATGATGGATCTAGGCTAGTTTCAGTCGTGTGTGGCCAAATAAAATATGATTAATTTTATCAAAAATATGTAAAATCATTTGATATTAATATAATCATTTTAAATATGCTAAATATGTTTCAGATTAATCTTGTCATTTTAATTTTAAATTTGCTTAGTTACCTCACTTTGTTGAGTGATAAATATTGTGAATAACTTTAATGATGAAAAATGATGAAATAAAAATTTTGAATGTAAAGTGACAATGTAATAGTGTTGAATGATAGAAAATGTGAATAATAAGAATATAGTAAATTACAAATAATCTTTCATTGTGATTAATCTCAAACTATTTTCTTCTACTATTCTTATTGTCACACTTGTTACTTTTGTCGTCTTTTCATATCGATTATATGAAAATGACAGGTTAAATCGTAAACCATTTAAATCTTTAGCTTGAGATATTGTAGTTAACATCATACCTTGTCTCTCTTTCTCTCCAATATTAATAGGTTGAATTATTATTACACTAAAATCAATGTACATTGTCAATAATTTTTTATGCTTACACTGAAATCAATGCACAATATTAATCCAATCACTTTAAAATTAATGCACCATCATACATCCAATTACATCAAATCAGAAATCAACATCTACACTGAATCAATGCATCTAATGCAAAAAAATCAAATAAGATTAGAAAACAACATTTACGCTGAAATCAATGCATCCAATGCAAGCAATCAAATACGATTAGAAATCAACACTTACACTCAAATCAATGCATCTAGTGCAAGTAAGCAAATAGGTTTATAAACCAGCAACTACATTGAAATCAATGCATCTGGTGCAAGTAAGCAAATAGGATTATAAACCAACATCTACACTGATATCAATGCATCTAGTGCAAGCAATCAAATAGGATTAGAAATCACTATCTACATTGAAACCAAGGCATTTAGTGCAAGCAATAAAATAGGATTAGAAATCATTTACATTGAAATCAATGCATCTAATGCAAGCAATCAAATATTATTAGAAATCAACGTCTACATTGAAATCAATGCATCTAGTGCAAACAATCAAATAGGATTAGAAATGAATTACAATAGGATGAAATGAAATAACTATTTCTCAATTTCCATATTTCTTTATTATTATTTTCACTTAGGACAATAAATGATCATACTTATAACTGCTTACTTAAAAAAGAGAAATGAAGATGTTTTTAATTTAAAAACTAGTTTTCCTTTGACTTACAGGGTGTAGTCCAATTGGTTTCTAGGTCACAACTTCAAACTTTATGGGGAAAGGTTGAGGATGAAAGCTACTTTGGGGGAATTAAACTATCTCAATGGACCTACAAGCTTGCCAATCCTCGTGATAAACAAGCTAGCCCTGACCTAAGCTCAACTTAATTTTAAAAAAAAGCTTAATTTTTCTTTTATTATATTTTGATTTTTGTAAAATAATTTTCTCTCTTATTTTTATAACAAAAGTGATAAGGTTTTATATTAAAATATGCGTTTAGTCGCAATAGTTACTCGAGAAATGAATTACATTATGTTATTCTTCTTGTGAGCCCCTTTGACTAGCTTCAACTAATTACACTTTTACAAAAAAAAAACTAAGAGACCAACCTCCTTCCAATAAGAGCGAGGAGGACAATGTTCCAAAACTAAGACTTTGGAATTTTACTCCTACTGTTTCATGAGAGTAGGAGTAAATTTTAGCAAATTGCTTGCACAAGGAAATGAAAAAATAGAACATTTCTATACATTGTAAAAGATGCCCCACAACTTGGTCCGGGAGAGTCTGGACCAAAGCTTTTTTTAGTATGATCTTTCTTGATTCTTGTTACTGAGCGGAAGGAGCGTTGCTTTTTAAGCACATCTTAATAGGGAGGTGGAGAAGAGGAGGACTTATTCTCGACCATCTTACTAGATTCTTCATCTTTTAATGCAGGAGAGACCTTTGGGGAAAACTTTTCCATCACCCGAGTTTTTCTTGGAAGGTCCTGATTTGATTCTCCTTCATCAATTCAATCAGGAGGGACCTTTAGAACATGGTTATTAGGCTGATGCATTTGGAACTCAATATTCTCACCTTCTTCCTCTGAATTTTTTCCTTCTGCCTCAAGAACATTCAGAACTTCAAAGTTATTTTTAGAATGGGGTTGTTGTTGAGATTTAGCCTTCCATGATTGTTGCTTCTTATTTCCATGCTTCTTGTATTTCCTTTTAACTAGAGTGAATCCTTGGTTATTTTCGCTTTGTTGTTCTAGAGGTGATGGGTTACAAAAGCTTTGGGAAACTGAAGCTTTTGGACAACTTTTCACAAAGTGTCCATACTCATGACATAGATTAAATTTAAAAGAAACTTGTTCATATTCCAAAGCTTTGAGGTGAGACCATCCATCCAGATTTAGCTAAATTACCTATGGGAGGCCTTTTGAGAAATCCATTTCCACATGAATTCTAGCACATGAAAAATTGTTCCCATGTTCTATATCACTGGAAATAAATTTGCCTAGATTATCTCCTATAGCCTTAATAATGATGTCACCCTAACAAATAAGAGAGATGAATGGAAATATAATCCACACAAGCGTACATGAAATTTCCATCATGGGATTAAATTCTAGAGATTAATGAGTGAGAAAGAGGCCTTTAGTACCCATGAAATAAGAACCAGATTTATAGTTCTGGTCTCTATCTTCCTGTTTAAAAAAAAAAAATTACATAGTAACCATTTCCACAATAGAGAATGCGTTGGGGTTCATGATTTTCCCAATTGTCAAAAACCTAATCTTCAACAACTTAATAACTTTTCCACATGCGAGTAAAATTTCCCAATAACCCTCTTTCCTTCAAGATTTCCACATTCTTTTTTGCTGAGGTGGAGAACCCTAGGTCCAAAGAAGGGTTTGATTCTACCTTCTTCACGAATTTATTTGGAGGAGTCGTTGTGTATACATCAAACCACACAACAAACACAAGACCCACTAAATCTCTTAAGGACTGTCCTGAACAATATTTTGCACCAACTACATATGTGGCGTCATGACCATGGGCAATCCTCACTGGAGGCGACGAGACTACTTAAATATAAACCAAGATCTATGAGGCGGCAATGGCTTGAGCATGAAGGCAATGATGACTTCAAAAGGGGCTCATATGTTACTTGAAACAAGGTGAAAGAATGAAAAAACTCAACAAATTCAAACAACCACACAGTTTGTTGAACCAAATGTCAGCAAAGTAGAGAATCACTGCATCAAGCATCTAGGTAAACCTTAGCCACTGCGGATTAGGTTCGTAGGGCTCCATCTTCCTCAAGTTATTCCACTTTTTGTAAATTAATTTGCATTGGTTATTTTCATTTTTATTTTTTTAAATTTTTTTATATATTATTTTTTTTGTTATTATCTGTAAATAATTTTTTGTCAAGTTGTCTGTGTTACTCCAATCTTAACCTATGGCTTGAGAAACCACGGCCCAAGGGCATCTAAGCCGTCAAAATCACTCGAGGATCGCACTCGGACTGGGCCACACCAACCTTAAGCTAACTAGATTTTAGCATGTCTCCTCCCCCTAGCATGGGCGCAACAACCTCTGTGAGGTTTGATCCTGGGTCACCTTGCTAACAAGGCCCATACAACTGGTTTTGCTAGTGGGACTTGACTTATTATCTATAAATTTAATCATTTATTCATAATTTATTTTTTTAAACATAATTTATATATAAGGATACATAAAGAGCTCATAACATTGAACATTTGATTTATAAAAAAAATGTCAAACACATTATTTTTAAGGAAACGATTATCATTTTGCATTAAAAGAGAGGTTGGATACAAGGCCAAAATCTTTTACATCTTTTAATGTTTTCATATGTTTCACTATTCATTAGAGGAAATTTTAACCTAAAAGTTTCCATGAAATTTTTATGTAATTTCCATGTCATAATATGTAAACCAATCAAATTCCTTTAACTTTAAAAAGAGGTACATGTAAATATTTTGGAGGGAAAAGAAGAAAAACTACTTTTTTTAATTGTATTTTTGGATTATCTCCTTATAAGTTTACTCAAATTTCAAGTGTAGACACTCGTTGGATGAGGAATTAAATTCCACATCCAATGAGTAACAATTATGCATACTTTTGAGAAGACCCACATTGAAACAAATTGCAGATACATTAAAAAAACATGTTCAACACGCTTTTTTAATGTATTTGCATTTTTTTATTATCAATGCGGATCTTCTCAAAAGTATGCATAATGGGTACTCGATGGATGTGGAATTTAATTCCGTATCCAACGAGTGTCTACACTTGAAATTTGAGTAAACCTATATGGAGATAAGCCAAAAATACAATAAAAAAAAAGTAGTTTTCTTCTTTTCCCTCCAAAATTCATAACTATTATTTTATTATTTTTCCTTAGGAGGCCACTTTTAGGCTAAAATTTTCTCTAATGCTAGTACATCCACATGATTTTTTTCTTACCTCTGTGGGATATTTTAACTACAATTCTACATTGATATCTATTATAGTCTTTACAAAAAACTCCTAGATACAAAACATACTTGCTGAACATATTTCAAGTTTGAGAATTAACATGCTCCAGATGGCCAAACTTTTGTTACTGGGTCTGTTTTTTCCTCTGCTACATTGTGTACCCTCGCTCATTGCCCAACTAATCTTTTGACCCTTTGTCTTGGATGGTCCTCACTAAATTCCAGATCCTTCTGCCTGATCTCGATCTCTTTGTTGGGGGATGCCTCCATTCCATTCATTCTAAGTTTCAAAATTGTAATCTCTACCTCCATAATTGCCATCCTCTTGTTTAATTTCTTCTACAACCATTCACAATTTTTCTCCAACAATTCCATCATTACCTCTTTCTCCTTCTCTTCCGTTTCACTTCTCCTGTTCCTAAACAACATCATTTACACCATCACCTTTAACAACTTGTTTATTGACTAACATAGTTGCTCTTGGTCTTGCTCGCTCGAATGTGTCGTCATAGTTTCCATTTCCATCAACCTGTAACTGAAAGCTCATAATAAAATGATAAACCAATTTCCAACTACAAATGACATTGTTATCATAAGTGCACACTCTATATAATCAGGTGGGACTGAACTCCTAGGGCGATGTCGCCTATATGTGGAATTTATTACCATATATGCCTATATCAACTCGCCATGAATATAATCCATTCCTTCCAGGGATTTAAATTCACAAGCTATTCTTAATTGGATTGTATTCAAATCCATTGTGTGAGATCTTAATGCTTTGTTCCATGCATTTAATGGAGAATGTTGTTCATTCTCTACCATTCTCCACGTGTATCCTTTCCTTTTCCATCTGGCACATTGATTCACTCTTTGTTCTTTGGAGCGAGTATCAATGTGGCTGCAATATGAATACCTTTCATGTGTAATTAAATATCAACACCTGCCTTGAAGTGAGCGACATGCGAGAGTTCTGGGGCATGGAGTGTCGTATTTTGCAGATCCCCCACTAAATTAATTTCTTGATGTTTTATTTGATGACTAGAATGGCCATCATTTCTAACCAAAGATTTTTTTAAGATCATCATGGAAAAGGGGTAAATAAGATTTATGATTGATCTAGATCCATTATGCATTGATTCAGGATTTCTCCTTTATTAGCCAACTTTTTTGCTTCTAAGTTAAATTACCTATAGATAATTATATCTCTTCGAATTTCCTCATCTGCAAAGCTATCCTTTGGAGTGCTACGCTATTGGAAATTACTCCCCCAACCTCTATCTCAGTGACTTCCTTTATTACAAGCATTGAGTCTTTGAAAACTAATAATCTCCTTATACCTTTGGTAATGGCTAGTTCTAATCCTCTACAGAGGGCCAAATATTCAACCTGGTTGCTTGTTATATGCCCAATCCCTAGGCAAATTGTGTCTCTCTTAGATCATCCGGGCAAAGGATGACCCCTCTCTCTTCTGTCAGCCTAGAAAAAATCTCAAACACTTTTAATATTTTGGTTAAACTTTTTATTTACAAGTAATTTTGTTTTTTAATTAATTAACTTAATTCTAAAAATATTTTAATAAATTGTAAATTAGTTTATTCATACTAGTTTTTTTTTAGTAACAAATATAATATTAATTATTCTCATATTTATTAATTTCAATTTTAATTTATAAAAATTTAAGAAAACGTTTAATAACTAATTAATTCATTTTAATATTTCTTATATTTCTAGAAATTTTCCCTTCCTAATCCAGAAGCCAGACTATCCTAGCAAGGTCTATCGACCAATTCCCATTCCCTTCTCTCTCCCCCCACTATTTCTGGAGGCAACAAGGCTCCCGAGAGCTAACAGAGGTGTCATAGCCTTTTCTCGGCTCTGGTTTGCAGCATTTCCCTATGGCAGGTAGCATTTTCTTTCCCCCAGGTTCTATTTGCCCTCTAGACCCTTCACAAGTCTCATTCTCCCCCTCCGCCCTTCATAGTATACAATCAATTCATAACCAGACATTATCAACAGACAATTAAACTCGAATTCAAGAAAATTTTCATTTCTTTCCACGGCTAAGAAACCAGACATTATCTTCTTAAAATAGGACCAACATTTTCCTATTTCTTTCAACACCTCTCTCCTTATTTGCCAGACTCTCCTCCAATTTCACGACATTGTTTCCAAATCTACTCTGAGGGGGGCTTTGTTTACATACCAGTGTCGTTCCAGGTTGCTGCAAGCGAAGTCCATATGCTAACCATTTCCCCCTCTCCAACTCTTCTCTCTACGTTCATCTGCAACTCCTATCGCTCATTTTCATTTTTCCATCTGCATGCATTCCCCCAACTCCCTCACCACCTTTCTTTCTTGGCTGCTCTCCCACCTGCCCATTTTCATTCCCAAGGCATCCTCCACTTGCTGCCTTTTCCTGTCCTCCTCCCCTTCCTTCGTGTGAGGACCTCGAAAGAGTCGCCCACTTCCCCTCCTCTTTATGCCATCTATCATAACCTTATGTTTTCTAACTGCCCTAACCGTAACATGTCTGCCTTGTCCATTATCTGGTTGTCCTGGCCACCATCCATCTGTCCTTCCCATATTTTGTCCAGCTCCAATGTCCCTTCACACCCCCATCGGGGGTAAAAATCCACTTGTTATCATTTAATGTTGGATGCAATAAATAGTATTAAATATAATGTTTAAATATATGCAAATTGATATAGATGTTAAATAGTGGACTTTTTGCTGACATACATGGTTTTGGTTATATTTATGTATGTATGTATGTATGTGAGATATATTTTATAATAATTAAGAAAAATTATTATAAAGAAAGTTATATAGTTTTAAATCATTTATACATATATATTCTAAAAAAAATTAAGTTTTTTTTAGAAAAAAACGATTTTTTATCCTTCTAATAATATCTAGATGGAGGGTAGTTCACTAATTGCTTGCTTAATGGGGTTTGAATATGTGACTTATAACCTCTCTAGTAACAATATGGGTTATGTATATGGTTTCATTAATTGAGTGAGCCCTAGATTGGGCCTTTTGTGTATAAGTTGTATGTACTTTGACGAGTGTGTTTTCCAAAGACAGCCTTGCAGAAAAATCCCCTATAATGTGGATGACACCCAATACAATTTATTTTTTGTAATTTGGATTAGTAGATTTCTATTAATATCAATATCAAAAGATTTTACATTGCAAGCTATTTAGAAACACCTGAAAAAAGACATCCTTCAGAGTGACCTAGTAAGTCTTATCTGCCACTAGGAATAAACATAGGTAATACCTTGACTATGAAAAATAAAGTTTGAGAATATCATGAGAAATGGATATTGTGACACATCACTCTTCATTTTACCAGTCTTGCTAGTGTAACTGAGCCAAGTAAAAACTAAAAGAGTTACAATAATACATATACTTTTCGAGAAACGAAATTGACAAAACATTCATTTACAAAAAACACAATTGTCACCCACGACAAACCAAGAGACATAGTGCTTGGTGGACTTGCTAGTCCAAGATGATTACTGGTGACGTGGGAGAAGAGTTGGCATGAGGAGAGGCCTGAGATAGAGAATTGATGACCATTGGCATTTCTTGATTCTCATTTGATTCCTTGTCTAAATCCAAGACACAATAACGTTCTATGCGAGACAACCTAACCACTATATCATCCAAGTTGTATATGATATCCCTCACAATTCTCTTTATGTCCTCCTAACCTGCAAACAACTTGTAGTTGTCTACTTGCTTGTCTCTAATAATCATGTTGAGAAGAGTTTCCAGTTGTCGATGAAGATTGATGGAATGAAGGAAAATAATCTCTCTTCCGAAACTTCCCGAGTTCTAGTACCCACTTAAGGTGGCTACCTCCTAACTATGAATTTGGTAAATAGACTTGATCCCCAAACTCTTTTGCCTCTAGATGGAGAATTTCCTTACGGACCTCCAAAAGAGTTGCCTTGAAAAAATACTCTACAGATTCCCAACCAAACAAATGTCGTCGTCACGTCGAAGGTGATCTAGGAGTGCCACCCCCTGTGCAGGCAATACAAACTCATTAATACTAATTATGTCACCCAACTCTATAAAAACATTAAGTCACAAGATAAAAACAAACAACTTAGGGAATCTACCCTAAAAACTCTTACAAGAAGTTCAAAACCTTAACCATTAGAATTAGTCCAATAGATTATCTACACACAAACCCTAACCTAAAAAGACTTATAATTCATGTGATATAAATTTATTTCATAAAACTACAATTTTATGTAACCAACCTAGATCCATCTTAACCCCAAATCTATTAAGTGCTGAGAGGGATCAAATCTCTCGAGGTGAAAACTTCTTTTTTGAGTGAAAAACTGAGGAAAGGTTTGCACCTTGAGAGATTTGATCCCTCAGTAGTTGATAGGGGTTAATATGGATCTAGGCTAGTTATATATATATATATATATATATATATATATATATATATATATATATGTATATGTATGTTTGTATGTATGTATGTATGTATGTATGTATCTATGTGTCTCTTTCTTATTACCTCTCTCTATCTCGCCCCCGAAACATACAAACTCTCTCCATATCTATCTCTGCTCTCTCTCTCCCTCCCTCTTACTCGCCCTTTCTCTCTCTCCCCCTTCTCTCTCTCCCTTCTCTCCCTTATCTCCCTCTCCATATTCCATCCCATTCTCCTCTCTCCCTCACTCTCTCTCGATATCTCCCTTGTCACTCCCTCTCTCTCTCTCCAATTTTCTTCGTTTATGTCTTTCTTCTTCCCTCCCTCTCTCTGCCCCTCCAACTCCATCTCTTTCTCCCTCTATCTCTTTCCTTCTCTCTATTGAGTCCTCTATCTCTTCCTTCCTATCCATGTAATTATCTCCCACCTCCCTATGTATCTCCCCCCCACCACCCCCCCATCACTCTCTCTCTTCCCTCTATAACCATCTCCCATCCTATCTCCTTCTCTCTCTCCCCTCCATCTCTGTGTCTACCCCTCTCTCTCTCTTCGCCTTCTCTCCCTATCTCTATCCTCTCCTCTTCTATCTCTCCCCTTCTCTCCTCTCTCTCTCACTCTCTCCCTTGTCACTCCCTCTCCTTCTCTCTCCACCTCTATCTCTCCACGTCTTTGTTCTCTCTCTCTCTCTCTCTCTCTCTCTCCCCAACTTTGTCACTATCTTCCTTCCTCCCTCCCTCCCTTTCTCTTAAATTCAATTCCATGATATTGTGTTTAAGAAAGTATCTAAATTAAAAAAGGTCAATTGATTGTGAAATATTAAACCTATATTTTGGATCAATCATGTCAAAGAAAATACAATAATGAAAAGCTTAAAACAATCATGCACTGTCTTCCCTCTATCATTGTTAGTCAATTGCATGCTCTCATAGCTTGGATACTTAGTTAAGATGGATCTATGTTGGTTCTTAATAATATTATTTATAATATATAAGTTTCACATCTTTATATATAAAAGTATTATCATTTTTAATTTTATTAAAGCTTCCATTTAATTTCTATAAGAATCTTTTTAGTAGTCCTGAGAATAGAAGGTTTAGATATATCTCAAGAGTAATGATAACCTTTTTCCATTTAGATTTAATTAAAAAAATGTTATAAAATAAAATAAAAATAAAAAATATTTTGATTGTGAAATAAGTTGTGTTTTTTGGGCATGTGGTATTGATAAGCCATAATATTGGCCCAAGGTATTGTAGCAAAACCCATATACATGTTAATAATATCCACAGTGAAGTGGGGGTGAATATTCATGGTTAAGAATCATGTTATATTGTTATAAAATATTTTGATTGTGAAATGAGTTATGGTTTTTGGGCATGTGGTATTGATAAGCCATGGTATTGTAACAAAGCCTATTCACAAGTTAATAACACAATCAAAATATAACAAATTGACTTTAACTTTAACTTTTTATTATTGAGCCAACATTTAAATGTTTTGGGCTTTATATTACTTTTAACTTCTTGTTTATTACTTATAATGTTTTTTTTTCCCTGATTGAGCCTACATATAAATGTTAAATGTTAAACATTTACACCTACATATGTACCCTATATGGGGCCAACAATGACATTAGATTAAAATTGTTAAATGTTAAATATTGACGCTTAACCTCTTGGTGCAATAATTTGACATTTTATTTATTGAAATATAACTTTTCATAAAAAAAAAATTAAACATTGTTTTACTTTTAAACATTCTATCAATATTTTATAAATAAATATATAAAAATGGTTAAAATATATATATATATATATATATATATATATATATATATTTTGAAATTGTAATAATCTGACATTTTATTTATTTATGAATATAACTTTCCATGAAAAGTCAAACATTGTTTTTTTTTTTTTTTTCCGAAGGTGGCAAAACCTATCAAACTCAGGTGTCAAACCAACAGTGAGGACAGCCATCTCTGGCTGCTATCCGCGAATGTCGATTTGACTCATCACCGTTATCAAGGAAAACCACGCCACCTGTAATAACCCGCTGGTGGTCCGTAAGGGAGCAGGCTTTCACTCCTGCCAGATGCCTCATTGTTTTACTTCTAAATATTCTCTCAATTTTTTATAAATAAATATATAAGAATGGTTAAAAAAATGTATATATTAATTTAAAGATCTGATGCTTTAAATTTTTAATTGATGAAAGCGAGTGATTAACTAAGTAGCCAGAGTTTGAGTTCGAATTGTCAGACATTAGAAATCCGTTAAAAAATATCATAAAATTCTGACACACACAATGCCATCTAAAGCTTCTATGGTCATATAATGTCTGATTGAAATATAATCTCTGGTTTCTAAACTAGTCCTAGTTTATCGGGAGAAACAGCTCAAAAGGTATCGGGAGAAACAGCTCAAAAGGAATTAGGATTTGATTTATTTTTTATTTTTTAAATTAAATTGAGTTTACATAGGGGTAAGTATCACTATTGGCCAGAAGAATCATCGATTTACATTTGAGATACAAAATTGTGAAAAGTTCGTTTGAACAAAATATTTCATAAAATATTTTTTATTTACCATAAATAATTCACAAATAGACAACAAATATTTAAAACATCATAAATAATTTAAAATTAAATAATAAATATTTAAAACATAAATTATCTCATTAGAAATAATACATATTTAAAGTTGTAGTCTTTTTATTATATATTTTTGAGTCAAGTTTTACTAGCATAACCAGTTGAGGATGGGCCTTATTAGCAAGGCAACCCAGGATCAAACCTCACGGGGGTGGTTGTGCCTGTGCTAGGGGGAGGAGACATGCTAAAAAATCCAATTCGCTGGGATGGTGTGGTCTCAAGCTGGGTGCAATCCCCGGGTGACTTTCACAGATTAACTACCCCTAGGTCGTGGTTTGTCAAGCCACATGTCAAGCCTGGAGGATCACAGACAACTTGACAACAAACGAAAATATGTTTTTTAATGTTTTTCCACATATTTTCTAGTCTCATTTGTTTGGTCGGATTTGTTGAATCACAAGTTTGAGTTGTAAATTCTCCACAATTTGAATTTTAAGAGTACAAAATCTATCCCCATATATAGTCAAAAACCAATTTTAAAAAACAGATTAAAATTTGGAAAACAAATTGCAGTGAATTCTATGAATAAATGTAAAGACCGACAATATCGCCCACCATGTTATCTTTGCTACGCTGCAGGATTTCTTTTTTATTGGGAAGGATCCTAGGAGGGGGCAGATTATTTATAATCATCTAGGCAATGGCCATATAAGTGGAAATGAATTGGGAGAAACCATCATTATTTTCCTTTTTCTTCAGGGTGCTGTCTTAATCAAATACATGCTTTCTCTACTTGTGAGAATCTATAGTACTTAGGCCCAGGTATTCAAATGTTACATGAGTGTACAAAAAAAAGATAGACCAATATGGAATAATATTTGAAGTAAGAAGTAATAGGAAAATGGTTTAACTAGAATTTCATAGATTCTGCCAAAAATGAGGGTATGTCAAAAACATTGTTTGGTTCCATCATTATGTGCAAGAAACCTATGGTGGCTTTGGTAAGATTAGCAGTTTCTTCTTCTCTAAAAAGCAAGGCAATAACAGTGAAAATGGGCTATACTGCTTCTGAAAACATGGAAATAGGGAATCTGTTAGCAATGGGGAGGGTTTGATTACCAGGTCCCATAATTAGCTGGAGGAAAGTTTGTTCTTCTTTGACCGAGAGCCCATTATAAGCATATAAAAGAGTAGCTTCAGTGAACCTCTCAGGTTTATGAGATTTTGGGTACATGAGGGCATTTTGAATTAATTCTAGCATGACCTCCAAAATTTTCTCTCCAGTTGAGGATACAAAATAATTCTTTCCTTTAATATAAGAAGCTGCGAGCCAAGAAACAAATTCAAGAAAATGGTAGATTGTGGGAGAAATTTGGTGATATAACCCTGACTCTACGACTAGAAATAGGTCTTAAATTTTCAGGTAACAGTCATATAGGTTGAAATGCAAGTCTGACAGGTGGTAAGAGCATAACAGGTCATGGATTTCATCTTCTGTGTCCATAAAAGGCTCGATATGACCAAAGGACTTCATCTCTCGGGATTTGGGGGTTTTGGGCACTGGCTTCTTCATTTTTATCATAAGGAAAATAATTGAATGGTTGGGGATTATGGGTTACCTAGTCACTGGAAGCAATTGGGGATAGTGGTGCTAAAGGTGCTCTACACTAGCTGATGGTTGAACGGGGTCGAGCACAGGAGGAGCGACAAAGGAACACTGATGGAATGAAATAGAATTGAACTCCACCAACTAGCGTGTGATAGCTTCATAGGGAACAAACACGGTGGAGTGATGTGTGGGGGGTGGGGGGGGGAGACCATGGGAAGATGTTTAGAATGGACACGTGGAGCCCCTGGGTTGGACAAGAAGTGGAGGGGGGAGGCCCTTGGGCCCACAAGTATCAAGATTCCATGATGATGATGTTGATGTGTTAACACTTTGGTGGTAGGTGTGGTCCCCATACTTTGGCGGGGTAATTGAACAAGGTCGGGAGCGAGGCTCGACCCCCCTGGAGTTGATCCTGGCTGTTGATTGGCCGCACCGCATATTTGACGTTGACCATTTTTGGGGCTAGTGTCAACTTATCTATCGTGCTAGTTACCCCACTAAAATGCTTCCAGGCCTAGGTTTCCTTAGGATTGATGATGATCTACACCAATAGTTGTTCAATAATTAGTTATTTTGCATACAATGCGGAGGTCGACCCCCTTCAATTTGTCTTTTACCTTTTTCACTTTTTCCTATGTTCTCTTCATTGTCCCTCTAGGATACATCGCTGGGTGTTACTTCCGGGTGGACCCCACCCACTAAGTTACATCCCAACGCTTTATTTTTGTGCCATTTTTGAGTCTTTCGGGGTGCTCCCATCGGGGCACCATCGCCAGGATGACGTCATTCAATCCTCCACACCTGATTCTTAACTTTGTTCACTCCTAACATTCCACCAGGGTAACTCTTCTAGGTGGAACTCGTGAGGTGGGTTCCACTTGTGGCCAATAGAATTTATTTCTGCTACTAAGGTGTCAGCCACTTCTACCCAAGGCTTCATGTAGAGGCTTCACTGGCCTTACCGCCAAGTTTGGCACTTAAGCCAACTTTGGCTACGCACCAAAGGCTCACCCAAACACCTTTTAGCTCTACGATCTTTGACTTGTGGTCTCCAACTTTGACTGGCTCTATCTCACGATCCAAGATGCCATTTCCAAACTTTTGCATACTTGGTCCACTAGAAAGCTCTTCCAAAACACTTTTTGGTTGACTAGGTCTAAGGTAGTCTTTGAGCTCATCTTCTTCCTATAAAATGACTTCAAATGCGACTATTCTTTGCACTAATTCTCCTGATCTTTTTCAAATTTCTACTTGGATATGACTCGACCTTGCTTTCCCTTTTAATCCCCATTTCTTTTATGGATTTTTCTATCCCTCTCTACATATAAGAACAAATCTCCTCTGCTACATGAATAAATAAAAAGGGGGGATAAGGAGGGAACAACAAGTACGATCGGATTCTTCAAAGAGGCCCTGTGAATAAAAGAACAGAAAATGTCAGCGTGATGCTGAATGCGTGTCCCCAATGACTTTAATATGTTGAATTCTATGTTTTCTCCATTACCTATTCATTGTAATCTCAGTGATTCATGGTAGTAATTGAAAAAAAAAATCACGAAATGAAGTCATAGTTGTTGCTTTAGGAACAAGAATTGGGATCAGAATGAAAAAATTGTAGGAGAGAAATTATAAGTGCATTGTGTTTCTCTTGTTGTTTCTCTCAGCGCTTTCCCTACTAAGCGTTCATGTCGGTTTTCCCTATGAATTTCTAGATCAAAAGGAAAATCCTACAATGATATTTCTGTTTCAAATGACGTGATTTATGATCATGTGGTAGATGTTGCGACACTTACCCGGTCTGATAAACTAGAGATCAAGGAGAAGGCACTGTTGTCGGATTCGTATGAATCAATATTTAATGCATCCTCATATTTGGCAGATTCAAGAGATGGTATCAAATTGAAGCCTCTTTTTTTCAGAGAAAAAAACGTCTTTCTATTATGGAAAAGAAAGTACATATATCAGTGAGAGTAAATTTCAATCACCATAGATGTGTTTAGACCATCATCTATCTGTTGACACAAATTGCCATAGAGAAAAAACAGAGAAAATACATTTAGTCGGACCATAACCTTTGTGAATCAAAGGACATAGTCAAAAAACTGCCATAAATCCAGCACAGTCTAAAAACAGAATTTGCTCAAGGAACCCTACAGTTGAAGACCCATGTTATAATGGGATGGAACCTTCCCTGTCAAAGTGCCAAAGGAGAATTGCTGGAAGACGATGTGATCCGAAACATAGAAACAACCCAATTTTGATAATCGATCTGCTTCACTATTTTGAGATCGGTAGATGTGCAAAATGGGAAGATGAATAAAAACCACTGTAAGATCTTTGATTCGAGATTTCCAAGTCTCAAGAGTAGGAGAATTTAGGGAACCCCTATGGTTAGCCCAGTTAATAACAAATTTAGAGTCACCAAAGGCAGAGAGAGACTGGATGTCAAGCCAATGGGCACAATGGAGGACCGCCCAGAGTGCTAGAAGTACAAAGGTTATGGTATCAGAATGAAGCCTACATGCTGGATATTATTTTCCATGAAATAATGAGTTGATACCCATGCCTGGTGGATTCTGCAAATGAGGCTGATGTGTTTTATATTCCCTACTATAGAAGTTTGGATTCATTGAGATTTCTATTTGGGAATGATGTGAACTGGAGCCACGAGCACGACGTGTAGTTGGTTGAATGGATCCAACCAAATGTGGGTGAATTATGGCACAAAACAGTGGGGCGAATCATTTTGTAGTCATGGGGTGCATGGGCTGGGATTTATCCTAGATGCTCCATAGGCGTGATGGCTGGAGAACGAGTCTGCTCAAGCTACCTGGGTTGTTGAATGTGACTTCTTTGGTTTTGGAGAGCCAAGTGTTTCCTTGACAGGAGCAGGTGATACCTTACCCTAATTCATTTCACTTGGAAGGTGGGGTCAATCTCCATAAGTGGATGAACCGGGTCCGACGGGCCCGTCCAACATTTCTATTTACCTTTGTAGGGGGTGGGGGAATGGGTAATTCCCCCAATATCCAACACAACATTCGCATGGAGTGCAGTAACAACATGAGCCACAATAGCAACCTAAGATGTGCTAACCTTCCATGATAGGGAGTATAAAAATCAATTTTTAGTCAACCCCAACAATAAACATAGTTGACTTTGAAAAATTTGTCGAATTTGATATAGTTTATTATAGTGTTTAGTGAAATGAAATATTTATGAGAATATTGCAAATAAAATAATTGGATTTTTTTATTTTTCAGAAATGAAATTCCATTTTTTTATTGGCTGAAATACTTGAAAAGACTAATTACTTGTGGTAAGACATGACAAGTAAAATAAATAAATAAGTACATAAATTTTATTTCAAAAATAAAATAAAAGAGGCCAAGTGGCCTGTGACAAGTGCATGAATATTTATGTGACAAAATGTATTCAAAAGTAATAATAAAGAGGAAAGCAAGTGTCTTATGTTTTGCAAGATTTAGAAATGAGATCATGGCATAATTACATGTTTATTCGAGACTATACATGTTCTTGTTAATAAAAAATATTGTTTCAAGAAAAACATTGATGATAAAATATCCATGTCAGAGTTAACTAAAACCAAAATTTAATTAAAAGAAAACTAAGAGGCATTTCACTTGAGGTCTGGGAGTGAAAATCAAAATTTAACTAAAGAAATTTGTATTCTATGCATTTAAGAACAATGAAGATGAAATACCACTGTTGATTTACAGTTGTATTAACACACCTTGAACATTCAATATATCTCCTTGATTGCAAAGAGAACATTTTGGGTTTCATCCTATAAAACTTGTCATTGAAAAGTGGAGGTGCATTTGTAGAGTCCATTAGTTATGTAGTATTTTGCAAAGAGCTGTGAAATTTTTTATGAGGTATACTTGTAGAAAAGCGTGAAGAAGAAAAATAAAGAGATTAAATTCCATGAAATCGTCGACAAAAAAACCAAAAATATAGAGGAGTGAAAATGGTAAGTACATTTTTTTTGTTTGCAAAGCATTTACTTTCAGTGTGTTTCAAGTTGAATCATATTTTGTTGGTTTTTTGGTGCTTTGTTTTTCCTCTGTTTACATGCATTTGTTAGTTTGTATGTTTCAAGTTACATGTATTTCATTGTCTTAACAATTTGTATTTGTTTATCTTTGTTTCAAGTTATATGAATTTAGTGGGCTTAACAATCTCCTTTAGTGAAGCATGAAGCATCCATTTAGTTAACAATAGTAAAATATCATAAAATATGAATGAGGACTTTAGTTGACACTTTTGTACAATATAGTCACAGTCTAAGTGACTTTACTAGTAGGTTTTTTCTTCTAATGTGTGTGTCTCGTGATTGTTGTATGTCAAAAATTCATGTATTCTTAGATAATTGTGTTGCGTTTGGTAAGATTTTTCGAAGCAAGACACAATTTATATATTGTTTACATGCATTTGTTGGTTTGTGTTTCAAGTACAAGCATTTGGTTCGCTTAACAATATGCATTTGTTTGTGTTTCAAGTTACATGGATTTGGTGGGCTTAATAGTCTGCTTCGTGTAGTATGAAACAACAATTCAATCAATTTTAATATAATAGCATAAAATATGAAACATCAATTTAGTTAATATTAATACAATATAGTTGTAGTCTAAGTGAGCTTAGTAGTAGGTCTTATTCTTTGTTCTGATATTTGTGTTATGTGATTGTCGTACGTTATAAATTCATGTCTTTGTAGGTAATTGTGTTAGGGTTAGTAAGCTTTTTCGAAGCAAGAAAAACTTTATAAAATTCCCATGGTACCATGTGAAATCTTTCATTGTGTATCATGAGAATTTCCTGTATTTTTCTTTTAGTTAACTGTGCCCAGCTTGAGTGGAAGATATATGTGGCTTTAAGAACTAAAATTCTTTCTCTTTCAATTTTATGTTTTATGTTTCTATTTTTGGCTGTGGACATGGCCATTGAGTAGGTGATAGTGACCTAGTCACCTCGAAGTAAGCTTGTCGAGGCTACTGTAATGGACTGAGACAACTCCTTGTGTTATGCATTGTATGTACATATATAAATATATAAATCTTATGATGTTCAAGTAATAGGATGATACCATTCATAAAATATTTCAGACAAGTGAAAAAGAAATAGATTTGAAATGCGTGAATGATAGTAACTTGAAACTAATTTATGAAATTATTAACTTTTTTCTATAATTGCATTATTATTGTGTGTTTTTCAAGTATAGGTACTTCAGCCATATTTTACAATACGATTATAGATTCAATATTTTCTTTTGGACTCACCTTGTGTGGAGCAGTGGAACTTATCCTTTTATGTCCACAGTTCTACACATACTTTAGTTCTGCACATGTATTTGTTGCACTTGGATTTCAGTTCCGCATGTATTTGTCCCATGCAGACTTTAACTATGCACAAAATTTAGCTAGAGTGATAAAGTATAATCTTGTATGCTAGAGATTCATGCATTTTTAGGTAATTGTTGTAGACTTAGTAATATTTTTTGAGGTAGGAGACTTTGCTTATGAGTCTGAGGAACAATTTATAAAACTTTTGCGGCGTGATACAAAATTTTCCATTATGTGTCATAATACTTTCCCATATCTCACTTCCTATTAATTGAGACCCATTATATTACTGTAAAGGCATAAGTGCTTACAAGTAGTTGTGTGCCAGGATGTGAATCTTTATGTTAAATGCCATAAAAATTTGTGGCTTGTGGATCTTGTTAGTCCATGTCCCTTGGAAATTTTAAACGATGCACTGAGTTTACAACAGGGAATGATTCCAATAATGAGGTAGTCTCAAAGTCTATGTTGCAACCAAGTGGTGCCCTAGGGAGTTGCCATGCGTCAATTGTAAATTATTAATGTATATGAATCACATTTAGTAATATATTTGTGATAATAATGTTAATAAAGTGTTAATATATTCACAACGACTTTATTATTTTTCAATTGTAGCTAAGTGTAGCTAATTAGGTATTTGTCTTCCATGTATCGAAGTAAAGTTATTTTTCTCCACGTAATGAAAAAAAGGAATTCCATGTATATAGGTAGCATTATACCTAAGTTTACATATCTGGATCAATTTGCAATATGATTATATATTCAATATTTCCTTTTGGGCTCACCTTGTTTGGGTCAGTGGAGCTTGCTAGTTTATCTCTGCACTTGCACACATAATTTAGTCTTGCATGTGTTTTTTCCACACAGATTTTAGTTCCACACATATATTTTTTTCCTAACTCTCTAATTTACTAAGTGAAGGTCATCTTCATTTGTCTCCATGTAATGCAAAAAAGGAATTATATGACTAGAGAAATCATTACATGCAAGTATAGATATTCGGGCCATGATTTCAAATAGGATTATAGATTCAATATTTAGTTTTGGGATCACCTTATGTGGAGCAATGGAACTTTACCTTTTATGTCCACACTTTTTCACATACTTCAGTTTTGCACATCTTTCTTCTGCATAAATTTCAGTTTCACACGTATTTGTTCCTTACATAATTTAAATATGCATAAATTTGAGCTAGAGTGAAAGTATTCTTGTATGCTAGAGATTCATGCATTCTTAGGTAATTGTGTTAGACATGGTAAATTTTTTCAAAGCATAAATTGTCACAATTATGTGGAACACACTTTATAAAACTTCTGCAACACATCATCAATTTTTTTTGTTATGTATTGCAAGACTTTCTAGTCTCTCATTTTGGATTAACTGTGACCTCCGATCATATTATAAATGTGTAAATGCTTATATGTAGTCGCGTGACAGGAAGTGAATCTCTATTAAATGATTTGTGCACATAATTTAGTTCCACACATTTCTTTGTTCTTAACTCTACAATTTACTAAGTGAAGGTCATCTTCATTTCTCTTCACATAATGCAAAAAGGAATTATATTACTAGATAATTTATTACACGCAAGTCTAGATAGATGCTCGCATTTTTCAATACAATTATATATTCAATATTTTCTTTTAGGATTCCCTTATGTGGAGTAGTGGAACTTACCCTTTTATATTTGCATTTCTACACATGCTTTAGTTCTACATATGTCTTTGTTTTGCACGTCTTTGTTTCATACATAATTTAATGATGCAAAAAGTTTAGCTAGAATGATAGTGTAATGTTGTATGCTAGAGATTCATGCATTCATAGGTAATTGATTTATACTCGGTAAGATGTTTTGAAGCAGAAGATTTACGTCATGAGTACGAGGAATATACTTTATAAAACTTCTGTGGAATGACGTCAAAATTTTAATTGTGTAACATAAGACATTTCCATCTCTAGCTTCTCCTTAACTGTGACTTGTTGTCTTATTGTAAAGGTGTAAGTGCTTACATGGAATCACATAATGGAATATAAATAATTATCTAGTCTCTATTGTTAATTTATTCATTACAACTTTATATCTTATTATTTACAGGCAAGTGTAGCAACTTTGGGATTTATATTTGTCTTCCATGCATCGAAGTAGCTTCATTTCTCTCTAGGTAACAAAAAAGGGAATTCTATAACTAGAGAAATAATTACATGGAAGTTTAAATATGATTATAAAATAGATATTTTCTTTTGGGGCCATCTTATGCAGAGTAATGGAACTTATTGTTTTATCTTTTTCTTATGCACATACTTTAAGTGTGCACAAATTTTACCTAGAATGATTAAGTCTGAAACAATGTTTACCTTTCTTTTGAACATGACTAAGGAAAATTATTCAAATGAAAAATGACAATAACTTGAAACTATTGTCTGAAAATATTAACTTTTTTCCCATTATTTATTTTATTTTTCAAGTTCTATCATATTTTTCTATTTCTTTATGTTCTATTTTTTCTCTGTTTAGATGCATTTACTAGTTCTTATGTTCCAAGTTACATGATTCTAAGAGGTGTGAAATTCATTAGTCCTTTAACATTATAATAAGATCCGTTGAACTTGTTATGAAGTAGAGTTGTAGAAACTGTGAAAACAAATATAGATATTAAAGTCTATTAAATCAGTAATAAAACAAAAAAATACAGAGTTGTCAAACTGGTAAGTACATCCTATTTTTATCCTTTCTATGTTTTATTTTTTTGTTTTCAAAGAATTTATTTTTAATGTGTTTCAAGTTCAATCATATTTTCCTGGTTTTTGGTGTTTTTTTTTCTCTATTTACATGTATGTCTTAGTTTGTGTGTTTTGAGCTACACGGATTTGGTTGGATTAACAATATGCATTTCTTTGTTTGTGTATTTCAACTTGCACAAATTTTATTGGCTTAACAATATACTTGCATCAAGTATGAAGCAACAATTTAGTGACTTATGCCAAAGATCTAATAGAATGCAGACAATTGAAGAAAAGAAAAGAAAAAATGAAATGGATACAATTACTTACCTAAAACTCTGTTGTTAGTAGTCGAAGAGAAATGGCAACCAAGTCACCCCAGCGCCAATATCCTACTCCACACATAGCTCCATATTTATATTCAATTCAATAATATTTTTGGAAACATTTAAACTGTGCATTCAATGTAAGAATATGAAAAAATTCCATGAGAGTTTTTATCTCACCCTCTCTCAAGAATCTCACCTCATTTTAGAACACCAATTACATATGATTCAACTTAACAAATAACGTATGCAATATAATAATGCTTTGAAACACTCATTTAAGAGCTTGTCCCAACATTTCAATCCTTCATGTTTAAATCCATATAACAATGGAGTCATCCCTTTGTCACATTCAATGCCCAACAATAAAAATACCCACACAACTCGATTATACGGAAGCATTCCAAAAAGGTATTTCAACCGAACACGTAGTCTTTCAATTTTATTTTTTTATCAGTTGCTACAATATAATTTCATCATGTCTGTTTCTAATTCACTATCCAGTTGCTACAAAATAATTTCATAACGTCATTCGCTATGAAACAATTTCACAATGCTCATTAAAATTTTGTATTGCGATTTTATGAAGATGAAATGACTCAATCTTTCCAGAGAAACTTTCACGACGTTGAATTACTCCATAACATAGTGAACTATTTCATGTGTCTTTCTTCACTAGGATTTACAACAACATAACAAATTTTCCAATAAAAAATTAGTCAAAGGGGAATTTTGATTGTATGCCAAAACAGAGTGCTATGTTTCACTGTAACAACATTCAAACCGCTGTAAATATCACACATTCACTACTCCAAAACACAATGACACATTCCTCGTATTTTGAGACCATTTCAATAAAAATACACAAGATACATGAAAAAATCACACAATAACTGATGCTTCAATGCTCAGATTCTTAATGCAAACCAATTGAACAAGTACAAAATTTTAAAATTAATCAAATGCATAGGAATACAACTGCAATTAGTAACAATTCATAAGCATAAATTGATTTTCTTCAACATTGGGGTTTCAATTCAATCTAAAACCACACCAACTTACAATCCCTTTTTAATTCAATTACGCCGTTCACATAGAAATACCTTCTTTTTTGACACATAGCATTGCTACGGGTAGGAGGTTGTGAGAGGTTCTAGGGTTCAACAACAAAGGAGACAGGGGTTAACAGGCAACCATGGAAGCACAGGGAGGAGGGAGCTCCACTCCCTCCTACAGTAATGTGGTTTCAAACAGAGGAAGAGCAGGGAACAGGAACAAGCCTCCACACTCCTTGGAGGACAAGACAAGAATTCCTGAAACCCAGAAGGAGGAAGGCAGCAAAACCCATGCAGAGCAAGGGACCCACGAGGAAGACCGACAGGAGGATAAAGCGGAAGACAGTGGTTAGGGAACATAAAACAGAACCAAGATGGGGCCCTGCAAACCAAAGACCAGCACTAAACCGCGGGTTATACTGAATGATCCTGCTCTTCAAGTGCATAGGGATCATATGAAAAACTATGTTATCATATGCAAGTTTATGGGAATTTGACTAACAGAGAAAGCATTATACACTTGGATAAAATACAACTGAAAACCAAAAGGGGAGTTAAATATACATCTTGGATCCAAAGGTTTTTTACAGTGGTGTTCATGAACATGGAGGACAGAGATAGGATTTTTGAAGGAGGACCATACTTCTATGCGGTAGCTGGTCTCTATATGCGCCCATGGACGATGAACTTTGTGCCAGAGTGAGAAACTTTCACATCAGTACCGGTATGGATTAGACTCTACTCCTTACCCTTAGATTATTGGATGCCAGAGTCTTTAAAAGCAATAGGCAATAAATTAGGTCATTTTTTAAAGATTTCAGAAGCAACCCTATGAGGAAAGTATACCTCCTATGCCCGTATATGTGTGGAAATGGACCTTTCTGGAGCTCTTCCAGATGAGGTCATTCTTGAAGTCTATGATGAGGAATGGGTTCAGGCAGTTGACTATGAGCACATCCCTTTCAGATGTCACAAATGTCATGAGCATGGACACCTATTCAGAGATTGCCCTCTTAACAAAAGGGAGGAACACCAAAACATCAGTAAAGGAAAAGACCATATAGGTTTTACTAAAGTGGGAGGGAAAGGTAAAGGAGGGGGAAGGAAGACACAAAATAACCCTAATGATAACAAACCAAGCAGTCACAATAGTTTTGAGATCTTAGAAGAACAAGAAGAAGATAAGGGAAATCAAATGCAAACAGAAAATCAGACAGAAAGAGGGAAAGGAAAAGAGACAAGTATGGAGTTCACACAGGAATAGAATGAACACATAATAGACCCATTGAGAACCATGGAAATAGAAAAATACCATGAAATGACTCAAAGCGAATGTGGTACAAAGGACCAAGACTTACATGAGATCCTGGAAAGGGAGAACCTGGAGTTAGAAAAGTGTCTAGAACAAGGAGGAAGCATGGGTATTAACTCCATACCACAGGAGGAAGTTGGAAAGGTTCAACAAGTATTCCTCAGCAAGTCACACCAAACAGCTGTAGGAGTAAAAATAGGACATGACAATCAGACAAACAAAGGGGTTTCCTCACCAAGATTAACAACAGGAAAATTAGCAAAAAACCTAGGTAGAAAGAGAGGAAGAAAGAGACAGAAAGAATTGCTACTAGAATGTGGCAAAATCATGATTGACTTAGGAAGGATGAAAGATCTATCCAGTTACTCCTTCAAAACCCCACCTCAATGAAAATCACAACTTGGAACATTAGAGGACTAGGGAGCAGAAGGAAACAGAGGAATCTAAGCAATAGGATCAGAGAGGAGAAACCTGACATAGTGTTCATACAGGAAACAAAATGCTCTATGGAGAAGATCAGAGAAAAACACAACAAATGGTTAAATAGATATGAATATCTTGAGGTCAAGGCAAATAAATCGGCTGGTGGCATTCTCACTCTATGGGATCCTCAGAAATTTGGTATACAAGATGTGGAGGCATCCAGACATCACCTTTCTTTGATCATCCAACTTGTGGGTGACAGGTAGTGTTATATGATCACCAATGTCTATGGTCCCCAACCAGTGGAGGACAAACTTTGGCTCCTTACTACACTGGAGGATATGAAGAAGAGATACCCAGCTTTACCCTGGATTCTAGGGGGAGATTTTAACATGATAAAATCTCTCACAGAGAAAAAAGGGGGAACTAGAACACTTGGTCGGGAGTCAGTTGACTTGCAGAACTTCCTCACTAATATGAAACTGGTGGATATGGACACTAGCAATGGAATTTTCAATTGGAATAACAAAAGGGGGGGCTCTAACCAAGTAGCCTCAAAGTTAGACAGATTCATTATTTCAGAGGAACTTCCACTCATGGGAAGAAGTCTAACAGTGTTCATCCTACCTTTTGGTGGTTTTGACCATTGGCCCATCCAATTGGAAGCTTCTCTAATTGGAAAACCTAGGAACAACCCTTTCAGATTTGAGAATGTATGGCTCACGCACTTGGATTTCCTCAAAAACATTGAAAGATGGTGGAAAGAAGAGATACCCTTTCAAGGCACAAAGTTGATCCTTCTTCATTGTAGGCTCAAGCACATTAAAGGCAGACTCAAAGGCTAGAATAAAAATGAATTTGGTAACATATTCAAAGCTAAAGGAGAAGTGGAACAAAAACTAAAGGAAATAAACCAAATTCTTATCACAGAAGGCTACACAGAGGAAAGGAAAGAGCTTGCAGATTCACTTCAACATGAGTGGGAGAATAGATGTCTACAAGAGGAAATACTTTGGAGACAGAAATCTAGGGTCCAATGGATCAAGGAAGGGGAGAGGAACACCAAATTCTTTCACAGATCCACTATAGATCACAGAAACAACAATAGAATTGTGAAACTCACTGACCATCATGGAGTTGAAAGAAACACAGATGAGGAGATGGAAGAGGTTCTAGTCCAGAAGTTCCAGAAAATTGCTGAGGAGACCATAGTAGACAGATCTCAGTATACGAAAAGATTTACACAGTACATTCCTAAATTGGTCTTCAAAGAAGACAATTACAATCTCAACAGACCAGTAACAGAGGAAGAGCTTGAGGAAGTCATCACAAAGATGCACAATAGGAAAGCTCCAGGCCCTGATGGCTTCAATGTGGACTTTTTCAAAACTTGTTGGAGGATTGTAAAGCATGATATTCTGGAGGTGGTGGAAGACTCACGCAGTTCTAAAAAAGTCTTGAGGGAACTTAATGAATCTTTCATAGCCTTAATCCCCAAACAGGAAAAGGCCACCTCTCCGGATAGGTTCAGATCTATAGCCTTATGCAATGTGGTGTACAAAATAATATCCAAAGTAATTTCCAACCGACTCAAACCACTCCTCCCTACCCTGGTGTCAAAGGAGCAAATGGGTTATGTGGAAGGAAGATAGATTCTTGATAACATAATTCAAGTTCATGAAGTGTTTCATTCACTCATTACCAATAAGAAGGCAGTGATGATAATTCAGCTGGACATAGCGAAAGCCTATGAAAAACTCAGCTGGACTTACATAAGAGCAATGATTAAAGCTTATGGCTTTGGCTACAACTGGATTAGTTGGGTCATGGCTCTAGTTACTACTACTAGCTGCTCTATTCTTCTCAATGGCTCTCCCTCCAGAACCTTCAAGCCTACAAGAGGTCTCAGGCAAGGTGATCCTCTTTCCCCATTCCTTTTCATTCTCATGATGGAAGGGTTGGGTAGAGCAATAAGAGCTGCTAAGGGGGAAGGCAGAATTCAAGGTCTGAGACTCACTCGAGGAGGAGACACGGTGACACACCAGTAATTTGTGGATGATACTATGCTTCAAGGCACTCCCACAGTCAAGGAAGCCAAAGCATTTAAGCAAATTCTGTATGAATTTGTAATGGCAGTGGGCACTGAGGTAAGTCTTATTAAATCAAAGATCTTCTTTTTCAATAATGACATTTCGATTCAAATAAACCTTTCCATAATTTTGGGCTTTCAAAGAGATTCATTGCCCTCGAAGTATCTGGGAGTTCCCCTCACTAACAAACCGTTACATAAGGACATTTGGGAGCCTGTTCTAAATAAATTGAAAGACAAAGTCAGTAAATGGAAAAACAGAGCCCTAAATCTAGCTGGGAGACTAACTCTCACTAAGGCTATCCTCCAAACCATCCCTATCTATATGCTATCAACCATTCCAGCACCAACTGGAGTCAGTATTCAAATAAGAAACATTCAAAGAGACTTTCTCTAGGGGAAAGGTGAAGAAAAGAAGAAATGGGCTCTGGTGGCTTGGGAAAAGATTTGCATGCCTAAATCCCATGGTGGCTTGGGTCTCCATGACCCAGGAATTCTGAATAGAGTTCTGGGAGCTAAAGTCTGGTGGAGATGGCTAAAGGAAATACGAGCCCCCTGGGCAAAACTCTGGAAACAAAAGTATGCAATGAATTGGCCGGATATGAACCTCATAAGAATGACAGGACAAGTAAAAGGTTCAAAAGTATGGAACAGAGCCTGGGCGAATAGGGCCTTAGTTCAAAAACATAGTTTCCACGAGACCGGAAATGGAAATTTGGCCTGGTTCTGGGAGGACAATTGGAAACAGGAGGGAAATCTTAACAACAAGGAATTAGCAAGTATCTAGATGGATACTATCAACAAAGGCTTAAGAAGGGTAAGTGACTATTGGGATCAGTCAAGGAGTAATGAAAAATGGAGAATATGGAAGCTTCCAGTCTACAATGAGATGAACATGCTGAATACTCAAGCTAAGGCCCTCCAAGGTATTCTGGAAAAGAGGCAAATCTTAACCTCAACCTCGGATGATCAATTACGATGGGGGAGGAATAAGGTGGGTCTCTTCACCCTTAAAGAGGCCAAAAGAATCGCTACAGGGCTTAACTCTCCAAGCACTGACAAGACATGGAAAGAACTCTAGGATAACCCTCACTAGATGAAGGTCAAACTGTTTAAATGGTTGGTTCAACAAGGTAAAATTTTGACATGGGATAATCTAAGAAAGAGAGGCTTTGTTGGCCCCTCAAGATGTCACCTTTGTGGACAATAGGAAGAAACCACAAATCATTTCCTTAATAGTTTCTCCTTCACTGCCCCACTATGGAACTGGGTTGGATATGTCTTCGAGCAGACAGACAGGCATGAAAATGACATCATTGCTACGCTGAAAAATTGGAGGAAATTTTTTTCGGATAATGAGACAATAAACTCAGCCTGGGCTTTGATCCCAGGGTTTTTGATCTGGAATGTATGGAAGGAGTGCAACAACAGGATTTTCAAAGATAAATTGGGCTCAGTGAGCAGCATCATAAAGCTAATCCTCAAGCAACTCAAGGAGACTGTCCACATCCTAGGGAGAGTTTCCTCCAAGAAACCCAGAGGAAATAGAGAGGCTAGCATCCTGGAAAAACTAGAGCTTCAGGTACATCTCCCTCAGAGTCCTTTGCAGATCACCAAGCATAATGCAGAAGGAAAGGCTTTCTAGCAACCCCCTTCACAAGGTTTTTTAAAATTTAACATAGATGGAGCCTCAAAAGGAAATCCTGGAGACACAGGGTATGGAGGGGTCATGAGAGATGAGGAGGGCAACATACAGGTAATTTTCCACAGTTATCTAGGGAAGGCAACCAACAACATGGTTGAGCTCATGGCGATGGAGCTATGCTTGGAAATACTGCGTAAGCACAACACACATAATGTCATCATAGAGGCTGACTCAGAGTTAGTCATTAATTCAGTCAAGAGGCTAAGCGTAGGAGCAGCACCAGAGAAAATTTCAGGTCACTAGTAGCTTCTGCAAGTCTACCAAAGAATCCAATCACACCTAAGAATTCTAAGAACTCTCAGGTTTGTGCATGTTCGCAGGGAAGCCAACAAAGTGGTGGACTGGCTAGCCAATGAGGGGGTTAGAAGCAACCTTACTGACATGTATTGCTAGTGGGAGGAGGTAACGGATGACATAGTAAGAGATGAATGCTCATCTCGGGCCCTCATAGATAGACAACACTATCAGAATAGACAAAGAGACAACATTTCAATTTATGCAAATGAGGAATAAGTTCACTTTAGGCAGATTCTCAGTAGAGGTGCACTTTAGGATTGCTCAAGATTTCAACAAAGTCTACATTAGCTTGGGCGCTACTAGAAGTTTGGACGGAGGAAGTATTAAGGCCAGAAGATATCTACACAAAAGGAAAAGCTCCGAGGAAATGGGCTACCGAGAAGATCGACAATGGATGCCAACACAAGTCCTGGTGTTTTCCATGCAAAAGGCGATCCTTCAGGGCACATCTTCCTCAGGCAGTGCATTGGGAACCAGGAGAGTTGAGTACCAGAGTCAAAAATTGCTCGGGATATACCACCTGCATCGGGCACCCTTTGACCAAGAAGCTATTTTCCTAGATGGCATGCGATGCCACTCAGCAATCGACGCGTGGCGGGGGAAGAAGAATGAATACCGCCCTCATCGCGTAGTATTCCTCGAGCTTATGAGATGCGCGATATTGATTGGGGCCATAGGATTAGGAGGGGGAATATCAACGGCCATAGATGGTTGTGTTGGTTTGTGGGACCGAAAGGTCAAAACCTCTTATGGTTTACCACCTTTATTGGGCGCCCTCAAACCCAAAGATGGTTTTCAGGAAAAGCTAGCGATGCCACTCAGAGAGCAACACATGGCAGGGATCGAGGAAGGAATACCACCCTCATTGCATGGTATTCATCTTGCTTCTAAGCTGCGTGATATGAATACTAGCCGTCGGATTAGAAGGGGAAGATCGACGGCCATAATTGGTCAAGCAGTTTAGGGGGTATTTCACAGGCCACTGCTCTGCGCGATTTGTTTGTGGACCATCTGATTAAAAGGGGATAGATCATCGGAGGCTAACTTGTGTGTGGACTATATGGTTCTTTTAAAAGAAAAAAAAACGGGTTTTAGGGCACATTGTTTAATTCTCCCTCTTCTTGGTGGGGGTTTGCGCTTTTGAGTGCTTGCTGTAATCTATGTAAATTATTTTCTTTCTTAAGTCAAT
The DNA here is from genome assembly GCA_031772625.1 of Pinus tabuliformis. NCBI lineage: Eukaryota > Viridiplantae > Streptophyta > Pinopsida > Pinales > Pinaceae > Pinus > Pinus tabuliformis. The sequence continues at coordinate 978,771,410 of CM062816.1, read as the reverse complement.
AGAAGGACCTTGCTTTAGCAAAAAAAAGAAATACCTTCTTGTTCACAAAAAGTGGAAATTATAGGACGGTCTACAAAATACAAACTATAGCTGCACAAAGAAACAACGAGTTCCTCTCTTCTCTCCCTCACTCTTCTCCTCTTCCCTCTAGAACTTCAAAAAAACACTTTTTTTATTGTTTGCCAAAAGGAATGGACTATGAAAACCAAGGATCAAAAAATGTATTGTTTCCCCTCATCCACAAAATAAGGGGACTGAAAACTAATTTACAATAGAAAATAATTTCTCCAACTCATTTAAAAAAAAATCAAAACTCACTCCCTAGTGTAAATATTTACAATTTCTTACAAAACATTTAAAATTTCCTCTCAACATTACCATGAGGCTATCCCATCACATTGGTAAGCTCTTGTCTTGACTTCGTCAATTTTTGTTCTTGGCCTATGCACCTACATCAAACTCCCAAGGTGAAAAAGATTCATGGTCTCCTAGCCATATGTTCGTGAAGTGAATCTTCCTTGATCCCAAATTTTATGTCATAGTTGGTCCTTCTCCTTGTCATGTCACTTCTCTATTTTTTTCTCCTATTATAGTCTTCCTCCTTTGCTAATGAAAATTTCCTCTACCATCTACAATATGTTGTAATTTGTTTTACTTTGCCCTACATTCCTCTTCTATTGAGGCTTCCTCAACATCAACTTCCTTATTCTCTCTATTTCCACATCCAACCTATATCCTCCATTAACACCTCATCCATCATATGTTGATTGTCCACACTACTTGTGAGGTTCTCAACTAGTCTCTCATAAAATTTTTCTTCGTGTTGATCTTCAGTTTCCAAATGGACCATGATACTTTTAGCTAGTCTCCTTTCAGCATTATCATTCTCTCTTTCTCCAAGGTTTACTCCTTGTTTAAGTTCACAAGTAACTTCTTCTTCAACAAGTTTCCTTTGTTGTTTCTCCATTTATCTTCCCAAATGAGCATTTATCCTTTGTTCAAACTCCTTGAGTTTCTTCATCAACTAAGAATTTAATATGTGTCTCAGGTTCACTTGTAACAAATTCCATTTTACTCTCCTCTAGAGACTCCATCTGTAACCTTGGTCTTCATCATCTCTCTGTATCAATCCTCTCATCATATCCAGTTGTAATTTAATTTTAGCTACTTCTTTATCAAGTTTGTCCTGACTTGATCTATTATGGCTTCTCTCTGAACCTTTACTATGACTCTCAATAGTCACAAATCTCCTTCTTCTATGAGCTTCTCCCTACTCACTGTGAACTGCACACAAGCCACTGCAACAAGCTGACTCCATCAACCTATTTATAAATATCATACTAAGCTCGTCCATGCCTAGTCTTCTCCTAGTATTTCTGTTGACTCCTTCCTCTGGAATCTTCATTTGAGCACTCTCTGCTCTTTTGGCTTCTACATGCAATTTACTCACCTTCTTCCTCTGAGAAATTTGCTTGTCCTCCTTCTCTATTTAAAGGTTCCTTACCATCACCATCAAGGACTCTCTTTGTTCTTGGTTACAATGATCAACTGTAAACATCATCAATGTTACTTGTAATCATTAATTAATTAAAAAAATACCATTACCTAACTATCCAAATCTCTGTTGAACATGCATCATTGTTGTTGCAGTCTTCTCTGCTGGCTCTACCCTCAGTGTTGCAGTCTTCTACTGTTCTTCACTTGATTTTTTTTTTTTTTCAAAACAAATATGATCTACTTCCTTCTGAAGTAGTATTCCTTTCCTACACTTTCACTATTTCCTTCAAAATTCATAAATTCAACCATGCAATCCTCAATCTTCAAATTCAATAAGAATGAAAACAAAATAAATTACCTCAATCAGATTTTCAAATATTATTTTGTTTCATGCTTTTGCTGTGAACTCTGAAATTTACTAGCTTCCTTTCTTTCATATTTCCGTTCTATAGTCACTCAATCAGATTTATCAGATCTGGTTCTGCTCCATCCTATGCATTTCATTTCTAAAACTTTTCATGCTTGTTGGGTTGTTCTAATCTCACCACCAAAGATAATTCATGCTCTGATACCACTTGATGGCAACGTAGTCACCTCGATGCCACTATCCCCAATCTACTCCACACATTACTTCGTATTTACATCCAATTTAATAATATTTTAGGAAACATTTAAACTGTGCATTCAATATAAGAATATGAAAAAATTCCATGAGATATTTTTCTCTCACTCTCCCTCAGGAATCTTACCTTATTTCAGAACACCAATTACATACACTTCAACTTAACAAATATTGTATGCAATATAATAATGCTTCGACACACTCATTTAAGTGTTTGTCCCATCGTTTCAATCCTCCATGTTTAAACCCATATAACAATGGATTCAGCCCTTTTTCACATTCAGTGCCCAACAATAAAAATACCCACACAAATGGGCAATACAGAAGCAAGTCAAAAAGGGATTTCAACCAAGCACGCAACCTTTCAATTTTATTTTTATTTTTATTTTTTATCAGTTGTTACTACGTCAGTTTCTAATTCGATGTCCAATCGTTACAAAATATTTTCGTAGCATCTTTCGCTATGAAATAATTTTGCGGTGCTTGTTAAAATTATGTATTGCGGTTTTAGGAAGATGAAGTGACTCACTCTTTCTAGAGATTTTCACAGCCTTGAGTTTCCCCTTGACACATTGAACTATTTTACATGCCTTTCTTCACCTATATTTGCAACACCATAACAAATTTTCTAATCAAAAATTAGTTAAAGTGGCATTTTGAGTGTATGTCAAAACATAGTGCTATGTTTCATTGTAACAACATTCAAACCACTATAAATATCACACATTCACTACTCCAAAACATAGTGACACATTCCTTCGTGGATTTTGAGACCATTTCAACAAGAATACATAAGATACATGAACAAATCATAAATTAATTGAAGCTTCAATGCTAAATTTTTTAATGTAAATTGATTGAACAAGTACATACTTTTAAATATAATCAAACACAGAGGAACAAAACTGTGATTAGTAACAATTCATAAGAAGAAATTGATTTTCTTTAACACTTTGGTTTCAATTCAATATAAAAAAACACCAACTTACAATCCCATTTTCCATTCAATTACATCATTCACATAGAAATACCTTCTTGTTCACATAGATTGGAAAGTACAGGCGGGTCTGCAAACTTTGCACTTTAGTTTCACAAAGAAATAACGAGGTCATCTCTTTTCTCCGTCACTCTTCTCATCTCCCGATATCTTCTCCTCTTCTCTCTGGAACCTCCCAAACACTCTTTTTTTGTTTCCCAAAAGGAATGGACTATGACAACCAAGAGTCACAAAATGTGAATCGTTTCCCCTTCTCCACAAAATAATGGAACTCAAAATTAATTTACAACAAAAAAAAATTCTCCAACTTATTAAAAAAAAAAAATCTAAACTCACTCCCGACTTCATCAATTTTTGTGCTCAGCCTATGCACATGCATCAAATAGACTATGGAAAAAAGTAGAATATGTGTTGACTATTTAATTCCCCGTCAACTCAAAAGTATGCAAAAGAACAACAATACTATGACATTGAGTGTTTGTCAATGATTGTTTTGATGTGTCAATCTAACAAAAGAATTAAAAATTTCATGGCATTTAGTTTGGCTCCTCAAATGATTAGACAAAATTATTCAAATGCAAAATGGTACTAATTTGAAACTATTGTCTGAAAGTATTACCTTTATTTTCCATAATTGCATTATTTTATTAGTTACAAATTAAAGATAAAAATAATTTATGAGATGTTGTTAATTTATTTATCGCAACTTTATTATTTATAATTTGCACCTACGTGTAGGTACTTTGGGGTCTATATTTGTCTTCCATGCATCAAAGTAGCTTCATTTATCTTCACGTAATGCAAGAAGGAATTCTGCAGCTAGAGAAATCATTATACTCAACTATAAATATCTAGGTTACCTTCCTAACATGATTATAAATTAAATATTTCCTTTTGGGCCCACTCTTTGTGGAGAAGTGAAACTTACCCTTATATCTATGTACTCATGCACATGCCTTTGTTACACACATACTTTAGCTAGAATCATAAGTCTTATTGGTTAACCAATATTTCTAGGTGTAAAAATGGTGGAAGGCATGTGCGAATGTATGGCATATGAGAAGAGAAATGGGCTTGCTCGTTGTAAACACTTGCTAGATGACTGTTTTTTATTCTCTCTGAGTAACATAAAAAGGAATTCTATAACTAGAGAAATCATTACATGCAAGTCTATATATCTGGGTTGCTTTCCCAAGACAATCATAAAATAAATATTTTCTTTTGGGGCCACCTTGTGCAGAGTAGTAGAACTTACCATTTTATCTCCTTGCTTTTGCACACACTTTAGTTGCACACATAGTTTACCTAGAGTGATTAAGTCTAAAACTAAGTTTGAAATAGAGTTTAACTCTCTTTTGCACATGACTAAGGAAAATTATTCAAATGAAAAATGATAGTAACTTGAAACTGTGCTCTAAAACTACCAACATTTTCCCATTATTTTATTTAATGTTTTGAGTTCTATCATATTTTTCTTCTTCTTTTGTGTTATTTTTTTTGCTTTGTTTAGATGCATTCGCTAGTTCTTATGTTTCAAGTTACATGCTACGAAGATCTGTAAAATTCATTAGTAATTTAACATTATAAAAAGGGTTGTAGAAATGAATTAGAATGATAAAAACTATGAAAAAAAAATACCGAGATTTAAGCCTATGAAATCATCAAGAAAATAAGAAAATATAGAGTCCTCAAACTCGTAAGTACATCCTTTTTTTATTATTTCTATGTTTTTCTTTTGTTTGTAAAGCATTTATTTTCAATATGTTTCAAGTTCAATCATATTTTCTTGTTCTTTTGTTCTTCTTTTTTTCTTTGTTTACATGTATCTATTAGTTTGTGTGTTTTAAGCTACTTTCATTTGTCTAGCTTAACAATATGCATTTTTTTGTTTGTGTTTCAAGTTACATGGATTTGGTTGGCTTAGAAATCTACTAGTGTGGAGTATGAAGCAAAAATTTAGTGACTTCTGTCAAAGACCTAATAGAATGCAGTAAAGTGAAGAAAAGAAATAAATTTGAAATGCATAGAATTACTTGTATGAAACTATGTTGTTAATAGTCAAAGAGAATCTGGGAAAAAATAGAATAATTGTTGACTATTTTATTCCCCATCAACTCGAAAGTATGTGTTGATAGTGCTGGACCCGCCAACATGTAAAGGGGATCTCCCCGGTAAGAAGTCCCAATTAGACCTTAGAACATTTGGTGTAGGAGTCCCGGCAGTGGGTTGTAAGGTAATGCCTTGACCGCGATGTCGCACAGAGGCAAGTAAGATAACTTTGTCCGTAGAAAGAGTGTGACTGATGCAGTGAGTCAAGGAATGGGTACGAGAGGATCCAACACTTCAAAGGGAGAGGAAGGTAAAGGTGAGTTCACAGTTGAAAGGGATCAGTCCCAACTCGGCTAGGAACACACAACACAAAGGACATGCACAACATCTGGCAGATCAGTCGACACGGATGCAACAACCCCAACATACAAGGTAAGATAACATGAACAACACTCACAGATCAGTCCGAGATGAGTGTGATGGTTGATATAACAAGGTTCAGAGAAAGGTCTGTTTGATGTCCGGCAGAATAGTCGACACGGACGATGACATCATTAACGACATATGCAACATATTAAAAACAAGATTCATATAATTGCATACAAATCAGTTCATATACAAGTACATAAGTTAAACAACATATATCATTAAGGCAACCGGAGCAGTCCAACTACAATAACAACGTATGCATGAAAATGTGATGGATTTTATTATATACAGAAGTGTAAGCCACAATCAAACAATACACCATGTAAACCTGCTAGCCCCATCAGTGGAACATTACAACCACATCCACCTACTCCTCCAAAGAGATATACTAGCTCCGTGCAATGGAGAAGCCAAGGCATGTTACAATACTGTCCAAGCCTTCTTCGAGATAGTCTTAGTAGAAGCTTAGCTGACCAAAAGCCTATACAATGAGTTATGAGGGACTATTTATAGCAAAGGGTGGGGTGACCCTTGACATTCCCCTTAGTGACATTCAACTACCCTCATGATTCTTCACCTCCTATATGATTGTTACATTCACTCTTGAGACTCGACTTTCACTTGAAATGACTCAACATTACAATGCACATGTACCCATGTGAACAGTGGCTTGAACAAGCCAAACTAGACACCACTCTGACTTAGACAACTATAGAAGTCCAACTGCTCGACATCCTCATGCTGATCAACAATAACATATTGGTGCCAAGATTGGTAGTCTCTGATAGTGTCTATGTGTTCCGCTGTGACATCCATTTGGAACTTGAACCTCGTCTCCATGGCATCTAGGTACACTACTTGGGCTCCTCTGTCCAACTCATCTGAAAGAATGTGCATCATTTTCCTTAATGTGGCTAGACCAGCAACATAATTGTGCATGATGTTTGCACTGATAGGAAAGTATGGACTGGTGGCAACGTGCATCAACTCGTTGAAGTACGAGTCAAGATCATGTTGGACCTGCTTCTTGATCTTCGCTTGGGTGAGAGTCCCAAGTGATGGAATTGCATATGTGTGCACAACATCCTCCATGCTCTTGAATACTCATGCATGGGAAGCCTGTATGCCAGTGATGAGTTGCGATAGGTACTCATAGTTCCGGATCTGACTTTGGATACGTGCTTGCAGCTCAACCGCATTGGCCTTCATCATCTTGGGAAAATGAAGCGGGGCTCCTTTATACTTCATCATCCATGCTCGCATGCTATCAACGACAGCATTTACGTTCTTCAAGATGCAAGCTCTTCTCACACATGGATTCTGCCATCCGTGAAGATGAACGACTGCTTGATGCACGGTATCGAACTTGGAGTACAATGCACTCATAAATGTGTCCAAGGACAACACTTCCTCTAATATTGCCTTCTTTAGTTCAGCTCGGGCAAACATTGTCACCAAGTCTCCTCCCTGCTTGGCCACCTGTAGTTCCTTTTCCATTCGCTCATTCTAAGCTATGAGGAAGCGAACATTGGAGCTAGTGGCTTCGGCATACACTCTAGTTGCATCATCCAAAGCAGTTGGGTCCTTATGAACATTGGTCACGATCACTTGTTCTTCAACTTGTGTAGGGGATGTTCAGTCCTTCGGAGTTAGTACTTTGTCAGGGTGCAAAAATCTATGTTGAGATTCATCAAAGGAGTTGTTGCGCATCCCTGCTTCCGGCTGACCACCAAGGATCTTAGTGCATCCTTGGTCATTCGAGACTTGCTCATCATCTGGATACATGGAAGCGAGAGAGTCAACCTCTCTGTGGTGAGGCATGAGGTCAGTATCCTGTTCCAACTTCTGTTGCTCCATGTTTGCATCTAACTGTTCAAAATCATGTTCTATCTCATGAGCAAAGTCTTGCGCCTGCGAGGGTTCACCCTGTTATCTTAATGCTAGTTGTTTAGAAGAATCAACTACTTGTATGGGTGCTACCTCGTCTATCTGCACGTGATGCACCCCCTGCTGGATTTGTTGCTGATGCGCTTCCTTCTCATGTTGGCACATCTCTTGTTCTTTCCATAGTTTCTCCCTTAGCTCATACAACTCCTTCCCTGCTTCTTCCATTCTCTTCTGATCCCTCTGCCTTCGTGCGATTCTCTTGTCACGCTGCTGCTTCTTCTGTTGAATAGCCATAGCTGCTTGTTCTACAAGTGGATCTGCTCAAAACTTGCAGCTTTGTTCCTCCTCCATGTGGTCGAAAATCTTTCTCTTCCCTTTTTCATGCACATGTATGCTTGGCTCTATTGCCTCTGCTATTGCTACTACTGCTGGTGTTCTCTGGTGCTGCTTCATGCTGTCGTGCTAACCATTCCACGATGAAACCAACTTGTTCATTGGGTCTGGAATGATGGTAATAATACCTCCATGAGTATTCCTCGGCCCTATTAAATGCCCCATGGATCCAATTGAACTGAACTCTCATGCAATGATCCTTCACAATGAAATATGGGTCATACAGGTTGAAGCTTCAGAGGTCGAACGGGTACTTCCTCATTTGTTCAGTTTCGACATTTGCTTGCTTGACGCTCAGGATCTCGTACAACCCAATTTGTAACGGAAGACTGGGCCAACGTGCCTTCTTCTTCTGCTATAGCTTGGCTGTTAATCCTGCTGAGATATGATACGCTACTTCTTGCATGATAAGCACTTCCAAAGAAAACTTTGGCAGAACATGCAGAGGCTTCTCCGCACTGAATAGTCTGATGAGCATGCCGTCCGGTGTGGCATACCAATCCAAAATGCCTTCATTTCTTCTTCTGACATGCAAGGTGGATCTTGTTTGAATATCAACCTATACACTGGGGTGACAAGATGGTCAGACAACCATTTGATCACTCCTCTGAAGCTGCACTTAGGTAATAGCTTGAAATATATGCTCACAACAGTCTCGGAGAGTGACCATGCCCACTATAAGCCCAGGAACTCATGTTGGGCACAAACTACATCTAGAATGTAGGCAAACATATAAATCTTTGCATGCATGCCTTCGAGCGACTATCGAGCCTTCGTGACTTTCTCCTTCAGTTGATGAGCCAATATGCTGGACCAGTTGAATGGTCTTCCTTCTCTAGCTAGTTGGTCCAGCGCGACCACCCAACTCTGAGGGAAGGTCTCAGTGCTTTCTTGGACACTCATTCGACATGCGAATATGGCCAACTATTGGTATTCCTTCCTCAATATCTTCATCTTATAGATCCGATTAGGGGTCATCTTGAAACTAGTTGGCTCCTTTACCCAATCCTTCAAAATATCTATGGAGTGGCCTCTGTTGTTGGGCAAGCTAAACAGAGGGGTCATGAAAGTCATGGGCTCGTCCATTTGATACATCTCATCATAGTCTCATGCCTAGAAGGTTGGAAGCTTGTTCCCACTAACACTGCTCAAGGTTATTATCTTGGGGTCAGTGTGGGAGACAATCCAGTGAATCATATCCGCACATGGGAACGCGGGGTATTTGCATGCAATCCGGTACAAGCTAGAATTATTAATGTTTATGTACACCTGAGGGTCTTCAAGGTCTTCTCCAAAAGTACCTGCGAATATTTCATTCACCTCTTTCCACTTTAGTTTGATGTCCTTATCTGGATACAACTTCGTATCTTCCTAGATCAACATGCTAGAGGACACCTGTTCAACTGCTGTTCCAACTGCAACACCATCAGTGTGCTGGGATCCTGTTCTCTTGGAAGCCATTGAGACATATGAACACTTGAAAGATCTAGAAACAAGAAGCATGCATGGTAAGAAATATTCAGTGACAACAAAGAAAATCTGGGGAAGGTCACAACACATACCTGGGGAAATGATGAGCAAGATTGCGCAAATTTCACTAGGAGGCTGAGTCACTGGCTGCCAGAACTGTGAAAAAGGTAGTCTCGGCTGACTAGGAGGATGAAATAGCTACTGGATCTACAAAATGTGCAATCCAGTTGGGTAGTTGGCTGCTGGGATTGTGCAATGCGCGATTCCAGCTAGGAAAGACTACTGGCCCAGGGACAGTTTTGCGCAAATTTTTGGGCCAAGTAGCCACTGACCTCTAGAAATGCGCAATTTAGTCCAGGAGGTTAGTCTTGGGCTAGAATGCATAAAACTGGAGAGGAAGGTGAGCCTTCTTCAGATTGCGCAAAGCAGCCTTAGTGAAGGCAGAGACCAGGCTAAGGTTGTCCCGACTCTCCGACGGGCAATTGAATGTTGAAAATGCAACAAGATGATGGAGCTTAGTGGAAAGGAGTCGCCTTCACTAAGTGGGCCCGTAGGCTATTTTTGGCGCAAAGTCTATTTTTAGACATATGGATCATGGTATATGAGTTGCAGGATGCTATTTGTGGATGATTGGTCATGTTGGTAAAAATAGATGGACTTCTATTTTTAGACATATGGGTGGAGTCTATTTTTAGACTGCCAGGCTAAAAATAGAATAGTCGAATATTATTAGCTCTTAATAATATTTGGACTATAAACATTATCTTATCCTCTTGGAGCACTTCAGTTCAAGCTATAGATGTGGCACATGCAACTGTCAGAAGGAAATGCGATTTTCTTATGGGTCAGTTGAGCTATTGCATGATGGACTTCAGTTAGAACTCAAGTGGTTGAGTTTGGTGGAGTTGATTGAGGAGTTGATGGAGTTGTGTTCAGTTTGACTTGGTTGAACTAGTTGTATTTAGTCTAACTGCAGAATACACTAGTGATGAGTGATGTGAATTAATTATTAATTAATTCACTAATTATTAACTCATAAAGCAACTAAAGAATACATTAGTTAACTCAGTGCATGGATAGTTCAGTGGAGATAGGTGTTAGAGGTGAGTGAAAGGGCAATACTGTTGTCAGTTGTAACTATATTTGTGCATGAGATTTTCACAATCAATGGATTGAGTATTGCCAATGAGGATTGCGTGGTTCAGTCAAGGGAAATATGAGTTTGGATCAGCCATACTCATCTATTCTCATGCAGGATTGCGCAGTGGAGGCAGGAAAGCAGCGGAGGAGATTTGAACCTGTGATTGATTCAGATCTGAGCTAGTTTGTGTGTAACAGGTGGAGATAGTACTGAGTACTTGTGAGGAGTGTTGTACTATGTATTGTTACATGTTCTCAATCATTATAATATACAGATAGTTGGGGGTTTTCAGCTGTATGCTTTCCCCGGTTACATACTGTGTTAATGTGCGCATGTGATTGATGTTTCATTGTTTTAATTCCGCAAAATTGATGATCAACATAGAGGAGGTTATGTATTATGCATGCATTCCGCAATAGTGTATAATCAGGGTAATCTCTATGAATAAATTTCATATTATTCAAAATTTCTACATGGTATCAGAGCAGAGTTGATCATCAGATCTATTATTCAGAAGGTGTTTACATTTTATTTCTTCAGGCAGAGTCTGTAATCGGGCCAGGTAGCCTCTGGATTCATCCTTCTTTTGGAAGGTGAGATATCCGGTAAAAGCCCATACAGTCAAATATTTGTACGAGAAATACTTTGTTCTCATGAATTTTAGATTAGAAGCGGTTGAGTTTTGAGCTGGTGGAATTCGAATTTGTAGCAGTGTTTTCTTGGTGTCAAAGTTGAAATGTCTTTCAACGGATTGTGATTGGAGTATGCTCTTGAAGGAAGCTCAAATTATATTGCATGGAAAGACAGGATGGAGGCGGTGTTAGATGACAATGGGTTGAAGGATTTCATAGAGGCTGAAGTCCCAAAGCCTACTGATGCTGCTCACGTTGAGGTTTGGCAAAAGAAGACAACAAAGTGTCGAAGGATTCTGTTGGAGGGCGTGAAGGATCACATTGTGTCCAGCCTGCATGGAAAGGCTTCTCCATACTTGATGTGGAAAGCATTGACAGATATATTCCAAAGCAAGAGCGACTAGAGGAAGTTGGCACTCAAGGATAAACTTAGAAACATTAAGTGTGAGAATGGAGACAGTATGCCCAAGTATCTCTCGAAGTTCACCCAGTGCCGGGATGAGCTAGGAAGTGTGGGGGTGACTGTCGATGATGAGGACTTGGTGAGCTTGGCTCTCCTTGGTCTTCCAAAGAGTTGGAATTCCTATCAGGAATCTGTCAATGGTCGGGAGAAATTGCCAGGATGGGAGAGACTTTGGTCGGATCTTGTGCAAGAGGAGATCAGGCGGAATACCAGGGACGAATCTTCATCAAAGGCATCTGATGAAGAAAATTGCGCTTTGGCTACCAAAGCAAAGAAGGGGAAGGAGAAGGGTTCTCTTTCCGAATCCCGTTCTTCCAATGAAGGGAAGAAGGTTGACAAATCGAAAGTGCGATGCTTTCGTTGTCATGAGGTGAGCCATTATGCTTCAAATTGTCCACGGAGGAAATCCAAGAAGGGATCCGGGGAAGGATCTGAAGGTGAGGCACTTGCTTCACAGTTCGAGTTGGATTTCACACTCTTCACATGCATGGTTTCATCCATGGTGGGAAGTGGTTGGTTTCTTGACAGTGGAGCTTCTTTCCACATGACCAGTGACAAAAGTTTGTTCAGTACTTTGGAGGAGAAAGATCTCCAGATACTCATAGTGATGGGTAATGATGAGAAGTATAGTGTCTCAGGTGTAGGCATGGTTATTTTTCAGAGGGAGCATGGAGCTCGCCTTACCTTGACCGATGTCAAGTATGTACCAGGATTGGAGAGAAACTTGGTGTCGATCACGATGCTGGAAGACAGAGGCTATGATGTAGTCTTCAGTAAGGGAAAGGATTTCCTTAGACACATCATCACTAGACAGGTGAAGCAGATTGGTTCACGGGTCAAGAACTTGTATGCTCTTGAGGTTCAAGATGCATGCAAAGAATTGAGCAGCGAGGCAACTGATGGAGACTTGGTGGTTGAGAGGGAGCGTATATTACCTCTCAACATGCAGAGTCAAAAGAAGTCTCAGACGATTGTGGAGGAGCCACGATTGGTGCAACAAATTCAGGAGGTTGTGGAGCAGCGAAAACAACGGAAGCTGAGAGGAGATTGAGTAGAGACATCTACTCATGCAGAGACCTCTAGTAGGGGGAAACTTCAAGCCAGGTGGGTTGAGGGATCACATGCAGCCATACCTACAGGTAGGAGGTGGGGTGATGTGGATTGATTGTCCCAAGGAGGAGGGGCAGGATCCTTGAGGTACCCAACCTCTTGGATGAGACCTTGCTATGGGAGCCCTGATGTGGAGTAGCAGGAACTGACTGATTGGGTAGAGACAGATGCGGATGGAGCAGCAGAGAGAGTGATAGTGTAGGGAATCCCAGGACAACGCATAGCTAGCAGGCTGCAGCAATGTGAGAGGCACAAGTGTTTTGCACAGTGCTAGGTGTCACAGAGAATTGTGCAATGGTGATAGATGCATGGAGATGTTGCAGTAGCGCAGATGTCAGAGAGGGAGCACTTGCCAGCAACAGGTAGAGCTTCAGCATCAGAGTATGTTCCTAGCCCAACAGAGTGGTCAGTTGGGAGTGTTTTTGTTCCAAGTGTTGTTGGAGCAAGTGGACCGGGCAAATGTGTTGCATGCAGAACATTCCAGAGTTGCAGGATAGGGGTTGCAGATAATCCATATCTTGTTGAGAGGGAGTGTTGAAAATGCAACAAGATGATGGAGCTTAGTGGAAAGGAGTCGCCTTCACTAAGTGGGCCCGCAGGCTATTTTTGGCGCAAAGTCTATTTTTAGACATATGGATCATGGTCTATGAGTTGCAGGATGCTATTTGTGGATGATTGGTCATGTTGGTAAAAATAGATGGACTTCTATTTTTAGACATATGGGTGGAGTCTATTTTTAGACTGCCAGGCTAAAAATAGAACAGTCGAATATTATTAGCTCTTAATAATATTTGGACTATAAACATTATCTTATCCTCTTGGAGCACTTCAGTTCAAGCTACAGATGTGGCACATGCAACTGTCAGAAGGAAATATGATTTTATTATGGGTCAGTTGAGCTATTGCATGATGGACTTCAGTTAGAACTCAAGTGGTTGAGTTTGGTGGAGTTGATTGAGGAGTTGATGGAGTTGTGTTCAGTTTGACTTGGTTGAACTAGTTGTATTTAGTCTAACTGCAGAATACACTAGTGATGAGTGATGTGAATTAATTATTAATTAGTTCACTAATTATTAACTCATAAAGCAACTAAAGAATACATCAGTTAACTCAATGCATGGACAGTTCAGTGGAGACAGGTGTTAGAGGTGAGTGAAAGGGCAAGACAGTTGTCAGTTGTGACTATAGTTGTGCATGAGATTTGCACAATCAATGGATTGAGTATTGCCAATGAGGATTGCGTGGTTCAGCCAAGGGAAATACAAGTTTGGATCAGCCATACTCATCTATTCTCATGCAGGATTGCGCAGTGGAGGTAGGCAAGTAGCGGAGGAGATTTGAACCTGTGATTGATTCAGATCTGAGCTAGTTTGTGTGTAACAGGTAGAGATAGTACTGAGTACCTGTGAGGAGTATTGTACTATGTATTGTTACATGTTCTCAATCATTATAATATATAGATAGTTGGGGGTTTTCAGCTGTATGCTTTCCCCGGTTACATACTGTGTTAATGTGCGCATGCGATTGATGTTTCATTGTTTTTAATTCCGCAAAATTGAAGATCAACGTAGAGGAGGTTATGTATTATGCATGCATTCCGCAATAGTGTATAATCAAGATAATCTCTGTGAATAAGTTTCATATTATTCAAAATTTCTACACTGAAAGCAAGTAAGTCGGTGAAATGCATGGTGACACTAAGTGATAGCAGAAGTGATAAATAGTGCATGCAAAACTTGAATAGAAGATTGAGCAAACAAATCAATATGCATGTGGGTGAGGTCGTTCGCCGGTTGGGCGAACATTTATGCAAAACATTTTCATGCATGCGACAACAGTGAGATAGTGACAAAAATTGAAACGGATCTAGGAAAAGCTAGAATATATGTAAACAACAATAAGCATTCAATGAAATCAATCAAACAACACTTAAACAAACAAATACACAAAAAGCAACAAAAACGTTGAAAAAGACAAGTTGAGGCCACTTACCCGTGAATAGTTGAGCCAGATGTGTCTAAGAGTCCTGGATGTGCTATGGGATGTCAAAGATCCAATATTGATGTGAATGAATGAGGTATGATGCATTGAATAAATAATTTTGTTCTCAAGATGCGCATGCCACAAATCTAGGAAACAACGACACTTGGAGGGAAACTTTTAAAGCAACTTTACATGTAACCCGCACTAATAAAACTAAATCCTTGAATCATGGGATACCTTTTTCATGTTGCCTCTTGCTATTCCAAGAAGATCAAATCATGCATGCATGCAAGTCAAGTTTCCTCGGTTCCGGGTGGAACTGGTCAACCAGACTTTCCATGCATGCCAGTGCTCAACTGCTTGGGAAAAATGCACATTCCTGACTGTAAGTTGGGCTGATTGCCCAAGGGGATTACGAAATTTCTAGGCCCAATAGCTGACTGTTGCCCAGATTTACACAAATCCTGGGTTGAATTGCCTGTTGATGGGAAAAATTGCGTAATTCTTGCTAGGAGGGTTGGCTGGTAGGATTGCGCAATCTTGGAGCCCAGTGGGGTGTCCGAGGGAATTGCGCAATTCTTGGAGGGAAAGGATGGTTTCCCTCCATGAAGGCACAATTTTCAAGGGGAATCTGCTCAGCCTGCAACTGGACCAAGTCTGGGTAAGCAGCCTGTGAGGAGAATAGATCGACTATGATTGACAGGCTTTCTTTGTGAAAGGAAAACGCTGAAGCTTGAGTACTTGACGAAGCATGAAAAAGTGTTGTGTAAGGTTGGTAGGGAGGCTCCAAAATAGGCTAAGGCAAAATTTTGGAGGGTGGTTATAGCCGCTACAACACTTGGCAACACAATGGTATAACTCCAGCTCTTTGCATAGACCTTGTTCGTGAAAAACAAGTCTAACACCTCCGGAAGTATTGTTAAGTTCTTAGCTCATCTTGGTTTCACACTAACTTGATTGTAAGATGTATTATCTTCCAAGCCCTTGGTTGATTGACACACATTCCAAGCCAAGGCAACATAATTGTTTTGATTGGGGTTGAGGAGTATATAGGTGCACAAGCAGTATAGTCGTTAGAGTCTTAGTTTCATCTTTAGTGTTTCTCCACTTCCAGCAGGCTTGGAAAGTACCTCGGTGGAGTCACATAGGAACACAAGCATGGACTCGCTACCAGCGAGCCTGGTCAGTACCCCGGCGGAGTTACTTGTATCACCTCCTTGCACAGGAAGCCTTTCTCTTCTTTCGCCTTATTCATTTTTCATTTTGAATTTTTTGACTTTTAATTTTTTCATTTTTCATTTTCACTATGCAGAGCGCTTATTCATTTCAGAGGTGGAAGAGGGATCCTGACTTATTGAGAGTAGAGGAGGTTGTTCCAGCAGAGAAGTAGTTTATTATATCTCTGACGTGTTTGTTAAGGTTTTCCCCCTCAACTTACTCTACTTGACTGAGCTAACAACGGTTAACCCAAAAACAATAGACTAGAGAAGGTGACACTAATTAACGCGCATGCATTGTGTTTACACTAAGGTTCCCTTCGAAGAGTACGTATTTTCCTTTGATGTATCATGGACTAAGAGTAACAAGTTCATCATACCGAGTCAAGATGACATATAACCAAGCAGCGATAGTTGTACAAACCCTCTTGTACTTTACCCATCTCATTTCATGAGTCACACATGGTTTCATGCAAACTAACCTATGAACGAACGAAACAAACAACAAAGCAAAGCAAGAGCAGAAGTAAAAGTGAAAGAAAATAAGCAAACAAGCAAGCTCACAAACAAGCAAGCAAAGCATGTAAGAAAATAAGCATGCAAGAAAACAACTGAAAGCAAACACTACTCCTACTCCTATACTAACAGTGCATGGGCCTGATCACGAGAACTGATACTTCCAATGTAGCCACCAACACATTAGTAGACCCATGTGGGTGAAGGCTTGGTCTGCGAGTAACCCAGTTGTGTGGACTAGCATACAAGAAAGATATGGCACTGAAGACAGCCACACTTCGTGTTTCAAAGTGCCCACGGGACATATGTGAGTGCATGTGCATGATGGATAGTCCGTGGACTTATCATGTTGTTATGTGACACTACGTGCAACTTTGAAGCAAAAGCACACTCTTGACTGAGACATGCAAGCAAACGAAAGAAACGAAGATAACTTGCATCGTGAATGAGTGCTTGCAATGTAAGATTCCTCCAATGCATGAGCAATATGATTGTGTAGTTCGAGTGGAGGAAGTGTGATCTGTGTGTGAGGTGGATCTTCAATGCATACAGAGGAGTGCTGAGGAGCCTTGGGTGATTGAACAGTTTCATGATCGGAAGTGATACTAACCCCAAGAGAGTGAGGGCCTGACATAACCATTAGCTCGGCCTAAAGTGCGTTGACAGTCTTGGGTGTCTCAACTTCATCATCAGGTAGATCATCATAAACTGGTGGCTTCGAAAGGTCAACTACGATAGATTCATGATCATGCTAAAAAATGGAAGAAAATGAATCACGACTGCCATGATCAGAAAAATCAATGAATTCTTTGGCATCCTCGTGATCAGTTGAATCAAACAGAGGGGTAGATGAAAAGCAAATGAACTCATCCTCTGTGTTTCCAGAAAAGACAGATGAAGGATCAAGTGGATCTTCAATGAATAACTTATCCTCTCCATTTTGGAATGATGGACTAGCATTCGGTAAGTCCTGTGAGTGATCAATAATGGGTGCATTTGTAGATGAAGACACACATACAAAATCATGGATGGCAGGTTCACCAAAGAAGCTAGGAAGGAACGAAGGTGGCACAGACAGAAGGGAGTCATCCTTCGCCGAGTGTTGATGTTTAAGCTCCCACTCATACTCTTCATGAATGAAAATGCATGTTGGTTGTGAAAAACCAACTCCGTCAGTGGGTTGTTCCTCATTCACAACAACTGAAGAGTCTGGAATGGACAAACACAAGACAACATCATTTGGAGGAACACTTGAGTGCGAATATGGAGGTCGAAGAAAATAATGCATATGGGAACTCGAAGGAATAACAACCAACTCTGTGCGAAAGTTGAGTGGAGTGACATTGGGAGGGTGTAAAAGTTGAATCGATGTGCGAACATGATCCTCAACATCACTGGGTGATGGTGGAACTGTTAAATGAGATGGAAGTGGACAGTCCTTTGAGACAGTGCCTACTCCCACAATGGGATTGCGCAGTTTCGTCAATGAAGAAGGTTGAGTGAGGCTTGACATCAAGCTTTCTCTTGGGATGGGCAGATTTCTTAAGGAAATACTCGAATTGGTCCCAAAGATAAGTGAACTTCATCTAGCTCTTCGGATCTTGAAATTGTAAGTCACGGAAGCGCTGTCAAAAATCAATAACAGATTCATGCAGAGCCCTCCATTGTTGTAACAGTTTTTGGTCAAGATGGTCTGGATCAAAATGATGGAACATGTCTTCAATAAGATCACAAAAGTGCTCACATGAGTGCACGATGTCAGTCAATAGGCTGAGCACCCAAAAAAATGGGGATTCACGAAGTGTGAATGCAAGCAGTAGACCGGCCTGTTCGTCAGTAAACTCATCTTCCTCATAAATCCTAGAAAGGAAGTTATGTGAGTGCTCAGGCCAGGCCACTTCGCCTTCACCATCATATGTGTGAGTGGACAAGAGATTGAAAATCTTGTAGTGTCAAGATCCGGATTATCCACAGTTTCTAGTTCATTCTGCCAACGTTTCAAACCCCAAAGGGGGTCCATCATCAGGGCAAATCAGATAGAATATGAGTGAAAGATTATTGAGAGAAGAGAACCTTGCGACCTGGATATAAATAAACAAGAACCCTAATTTTATAAAGGCCGACACATGATTCTTTATTTTTATTTATTATATTATTTTATTTATTATTTTTTTCTTTCTTTTTTATATAATAATTTTACTTATTTATAAAAGTTTTATAAAAACTTTAATTAATCATTTAATTAATCATTATTAGTTTATGTTTAATTATTTAATCATGAACAAATAGGTTAATTTATTTTATTTTATTAATTTTGAACTTCATTTATTAACTAATTAATTCTTTTTATTTTTACTTGATTAATTACTTAATTTAAATTAATTTATAAATTATTTCTGCCTACCTTTAATTAATCAATCATCAATTAGTTAATTAATTAATTGATTAATTAATCAATCATCAATTAGTTAATTAATTAATTGATTAATTAATTAATTAATCAATCTAATTAATCTAATTAATCGATTTATTAATTTCTAATTATTTATATATTTTTATTTATAAATTAATTCAATTTAATTTGATTTTAAAAATTGACTAATAAATTACTTAATTAATTTATAAATTATATTTGCCTTCCTTTAATTAATCAATTATCAATTAATTAATTAATTAATTTATCTAATTAATCCATTTATTAATTTCTAATTATTTATATTTTTTATTTATAAATTAATTGTTAATTCAATTTAATTTGATTTAAAATTTTTTGATTTTAATTAATTAAAAACAATTAAAATTGATAAAGAAATTAATTTATAATACTAAAGTTCTAATTTTTATTTTATTATATTAATTTATAATTTCAACTTCTATGATTAATTGATTAAATTAAGTTAATTTATTTTATTTTATTTATTTTGATTAACTAATCCTTATTGAATTTAATTAAAAACAATAATTCAGATTTCTTTAATGTCATATAATTCTAAAAAAATTTATTTTTTATTTTCATATAATTCTAAAATTCCTTCTTTTGATTAATATTTATTAGAGTTTTACTATCATAATCAAAGTTATTTTTGGTTATTATTAATAATTTGAGAAGATATGTTTAATTTTATATTTTAATTTATTTTATTTTAGAATTAATTAATTTAATTTATTTGTTTTAATTTATTAAAGACCCCTTATGCTCCGGAGGGGCTTATTTGCTTGATGAGAGGAAGCCAATTTCCACTCATTTCCTTGAGATGGAGACATCTTCATGATTCGAAAAACACCTCGGGGGAAGAAGATGCAAGATTCCATGAAAGATATGCAAAGGTTCAAAATTGGATGAGAGGACACTACTTGTCATTAGGCCCTCCTTCTAGCGTCAGAAAGTTGATGGTGTTGGACCCGCCAACATGTCAAGGGGATCTCCCTAGTAATAAGTCCTAATTAAACCTCAGACTGTTTGGTGTAGTGGTCCCAAGAGTGGGTTGTAAGGTAATGCCTTGATCGCGATGTCACACAGAGGCAAGTAATATAACTCTGTTAGTAGCAAGGGTGTGATTGATGCAGTGAGTCAAGGAATGAGTATGAGAGGTTCCAACAATTCAAAGGGAGAGGAAGGTGAAGGTGAGTTCCAGGTTCAAAGGGATCAGTCCCAACTCGGTTAGGAATGCACAACACAAAGGACATGCACAGCTTCTGGAAGAGCAGTCGACACGGATGCGACAGTCCCAACATACAAGGTAAGATAACACGAACAACACTCATGGATCAGTCTGAGATGAGTGTGACGGTTGATATAACAAGGTTAGAGAAAGGTCCGTCTGATGTCCGGCATAACAGTCGACACGGATGGTGACATCATTAACAACATATGCAACACATTAACAACAAGATTCATATAATTGCATACAAATCAGTTCATATACAAGTACGTAAGTTAAACAACATATATCATTAAGGCAAGCGGAGCAGTCCAACTACAATAACAACATATGCATGAAAATGTATTGGCTTTTATTATATGTAGAAGTGTAAGTCACAATCAAACAATACACCATGTAAACCTGCTAGCCCCATCAGTGGAACGTTACAACCACATCCGCCTGCACCTCCAAAGATATATACTAGCTCCGTGCAGTGGAGAAGCCAAGGCGCATTACAATATTGTCCAAGCTTTCTTCAAGATAGTCTTAGTAGAAGCATGGCTGACCAAAATCCTATACAATGAGTTATGAGGGACTATTTATAGCAAAGGGTGGGGTGACCCTTGACATTCCCCTTAGTGACCGTTTAACTACCCTCATGACTCTTCACCTACTCTATGACTGTAACATTCACTCTTGAGACTCAACTTACACTTGACATGACTCAACATTACAATGCACATGTACCCATGTGAACAACGGCTTGAACAAGCCAAACTAGACATCACTCTGACTTAGACAACTATAGAAGTCCAACTGCTTGACATCCTCATGCTAATCAACAATAACATATTGGTTCCAAGGTTGGTAGTTTCTGATAGTGTCCGTTTGTTCCACTGTGACATGCGCCTTGAACCTAAACGTTGCCTCCATGGCATCTAGGTACACTGCTTGGGCTCCTCTGTCAAACTCATGTGAAAGAATGCGCATCATTGTCCTCAATGTGGCCGGACCAGCAACATAACTGTGCATGATGTCTGCACTGATAGGAAAGTCTAGACTGGTGGCAATTTGCATCAACTCATCGAAGTACGAGTCAAGCTCCTGTTGGACCTGCTTCTTGGTCTTTTATTGGGATAGAGTCCCAAGTTATGGAATCACATATGTGTGCACAACATCCTCCATGCTCTTGAATACTCGTGCATGGGAAGCCTGTATGCCAGTGATGAGTTGTGGTAAATACTCATAGTTTCGGATCTGACTTTGGATACATGCTTGTAGCTCAACCGCATTGGCCTTCATCATCTTGGGAAAATGAAGCGGGGCTCCTTTATACTTCATCGTCCATGCTCACATGCTATCAACGTCAGCATGTATTCTCTTCAAGATGCGAGCTCTTCTCACACATGGATGTTTCCATCCATGAAGATGAACGACTGCTTGATGCACGGTACTGAACTTGGAGTACAATGGTCTCATAACCATGTCCAAGGATAACACTTCCTCCAATATTGCCTTCTTTAGTTCAGCTCAGGCGGACATTGTCACCAAGTCTCCTCCCTGCTTGGCCACTTGTAGTTCCTTCGCCATTCGCTCATTCTCAACTATGAGGAAGTGAACACTGGAGCTAGTGGCTTCAACATACACTCTAGTTGCATCAGCCAAAGCAGATGGGTCCTTGTGCACATCGGTCACAATCACTTGTTCTTCAACTTGTGCAGGGGATGTTTGGTCCTCCGGAGTTGGCACTCTCTCAGGCTACACAACTCTATGTTGAGATTCATTAAAGGAGATGTCGCGCATCCCTGCTTCCAGTTGACCACCAAGGATCTTAGGGCATCCTTGGTCATTCGAGACTTGCTCATCATCTGGATGCATGGAAGCGGGTGATTCGACCTCTCTATGGTGAGGCATGAGGTTGGTATCCTGTTCCAACTCTTGCTGCTCCATGTCTGCATCCAACTATTCAAAAGCCTGTTCTATATCATGAGCAAAGTCTTGCCCTTGTGAGGGTTCACCCTGTTCGCTTGATGCTAGCTGTTCAGAAGAATCAACTACTTGTATTGGCACTACATCATTTGTCTAGATGTGATGCACTCCTTGTTGAATCTGCTGTTGTTGCGCTTCCTTCTCATGTTAGCATAGCTCTTGTTCTTTCCAGAGTTTCTCCCTCAGCTCATACAACTCCTTCTCTGCTTCTTCCATTCTCTTTTGATCCCTCTGCCTTCATGCGATTCACTTGTCACGCTATTGCCTCTTCTATTGAATAGCCATAGCTTCTTGTTATAAAAGTGGATCTACTTGAAACTTGTAGCTTTTTTCCTCCTCCATGTGGTTGACAATTTTTCTCTTCCCTTTGTCGCGCACAGGTATGCTTCACTCTACTGCCTTTGTTGTTCTTGCTACTACTAGTGTTCTCAGTGGTGCTGCTTCATGCTGCCATGCTAACCATTCTATGACAAAACTGACTTGTTCAATTCGTCTAGAATGATGGTAACAATACCTCCATGAGTCATCCTCGGCCCAATGAAATGCCCCATGGATCTAATTGAACTCAACTCTCATGCAGTGATCCTTCATAATGAAATGTGGGTCATACAGGTTGAAGCTTCAGAGGTCAAATGGGTACTTCCTCATTTGTTCAGCTTCGACATTCGGTTGCTTGGCACTCTGGATCTCATACAACCCAATCCGCAATGGAAGAGTGGGCCAAGGTGCCTTCTTCTTCTGCTGCAGCCTAACTGTTAATCCTGCTGAGATAGGATATGCTACTTCCTGCATGACAAGCACGTCCAAAGCAAACTTTGGTAGAACATGCGAAGGCTTCTCTACACTAAACACTCTAATGAACGTGATGTCCGGTGAGGCATACCAATCCGCAATGCCTAGAAATTCCTTCATCACTTGTTCTGACATGTAGGGTGGATCCTGTTCGAATATCAACCTGTACACTGGGGTGACAAGATGGTCAGACAGTCGTTTGATCACTCCTCTGAAGCTGCACTCAGAGAATAGCTTGAAATATGTGCTCACAATAGTCTCCGCCAGTGACCATGCCCACTCTAAGCCCAGGAACTCATGTCGGTCATAGTCTACATCTATAATGTAGGCAAACATATAAATCTTTGCATGCATGCCTTCGGGCGACTGTCGAGCCTTCATGACTTGCTCCTTCAGCTGATGAGCCAGTATGCTGGACTAGTTGAATGGCCTTCCTTCTCTAGCTAGTTGGTCCAACGCGACCACCCAACTCTAAGGGAAGGTCTCAATGCTTGCTTGGCCACTCAGTCGACATGCGAATATGACCAAGTCTTAGTATGCCTTCCTTAATATCTTCATCTTATAGATTCGACTAGGGGCCATCTTGAAACTAGCTGGCTCCTTTACCCAATCCTTCAGAATATCTTTGGAGTGACCTCTGTTGTTTGGCGAGCTGAACGAAGGGGTCATGATAGTCATGGGCTCATCCATCTGATACATCTCATTGTAGTCTCGTGCCCAGAAGGTTGCAAGCTTCGTCCCACTGACACTGCTCAAGGTCATCGTCTCGGGGTTAGTGTGAGAGACGATCCAATGAATCATATCCACACATGGGAACGCGGGGTATCTACATGAAATCCAGTATAGGCTGGACTTATGAATGTTTACGTGCACTTGACAGTCTTCAAGGTCTTCCCCAAAAGTACCTGCGAATGTTTCATTCACCTCTTGCCACTTCAATTTGATGTCCTTGTCTAGATACAACTTCGTATCTTCGTAGATCGACATGCTAGAGGAAACCTGTTCAACTGTTGTTCCAACTACAACACCATCAGTGTTCTAAGATCCTATTCTCTTGGAAGCCATTGAGACAGATGAACACCTTAAATATCTAGAAACAAGCAGCATGCATGGTAAGAAATATTTTAGTGAAAACAAAGCAAATCTAGGGAAGGTCGCAACACATACCTAGGGAACTAATGAGCAAGATTGCGCAAATTTCACTGGGAGGCTGAGTGACTGGCTACTAGAACTGCGTAAAAGGTAGTCTGGGCTGACTGGGAGGTTGGACTGGCTACTGGATCTGCAAAATGCACAATCCAGTTGGGCAGTTGGCTACTGGGATTGCGCAATGCGCGATTCCAACTGGGAAAGACTGCTCGCCCAGGGATAGTTTTGCATAAATTTTTGGGCCAAGCAGCTACTGACCTCCATAAATGTGTAATTTAGTCTAGGAGGTCAATTCTAGCCCATAATGTGCAAATCTGGAGAGGAAGGTGAGCCTTCCTTCTTCAGATTGAGCAAAGCAGCCTTAGTGAAGGCAGAGTCCGGGCCAAGGTTGGCCCGACTCGCCGACGGGCAACTGAAAGTAAGTAAGTCGATGAAATGCATGGAAACACTAAGTGACAGTAGAAGTGATAAACAATGCATGCAAAGCATGAATGGAAGATTGATCAAATAGATCAACATGCATGTGGGTGAGGCCGTTTGCCGGTTGGGCGAACATTCGTGAAAAATAGTTGCATGCATGCTACATCAGTGAGATAGCAACGAAAATTGAAACAGAGTTAGGACAAGCTAGAATATATGTAAACGAATGTAGGAGTTCAAAGAAATCAAGAAAAAAACACTCACACAAGCGAATACGCAAAAAACGACAGAAATGATGAAAAAGACAAGTTGAGGCCACTTACCTATGAATAGTTGAGTCGGATTGTCGAAGAGTCCTGGATGTGATGTGGGATGTCAGAGCTCCAAGATCGATGTGAATGAATGAGCTATAATGTGTCGAATAAATAATTTTTGTCTCAAGACGCGCATGCCACAAATATAGGAAACAACAACACTTGGAGGGAAACTTCTAAAACAACTTTACATGTAACCCCCGGCTACTAAAAATAACTCCCTGAATCATGGGATACCTTTTGCATGTTGCCTCTTGCTATTCTGGGAAGATCAATTCATGCATGCATGCAAGTCAAGTTTCCTCGGTTACGGGTGGAACTGGTTAACCAGATTGTCCATGCATGCCAGTGCTCAATTGCTTGGGAAAAATGTGCATTCCTGACTGTAAGCTGGGCTGACTACCCAAGGGCTTGTGCAATTTCTGAGCCCAACAACTGACTACTGCCCAGATTTGCGCAAATCCTGGGGTGAACTACCTGTTGATTGGAAAAATTGCGCTATTCCTGCTGGGAGGGTTGGCTGGCAAGATTGCGCAATCCTGGAGCCCAGCAAGTTGTTAGAGGGAATTGTCCAATTCCTGGAGGGAAAGGCTGGTTTCCCTCCAGGAATGTGCAATTTTCAAAGGGAAGTTTCTCGTCCTGTAGCTAGATGAAGTCCGGGTAAGTATCTTGTGAGGGGAATGGATCGACTGTGATCGACATGCTGCCCTTGTGTAAGGAAAACATTGAAGCTTGAGTACTTTATGAAGCAGGACAAAGTGCTGTGTAAGGTTGGTAGGGAGGCTCCAAAATAGGATAAGGAAAAATTTTGGAGGGTGGTTGTAGCCGCTACAACAATATGCAAAAAACTAATAATATTACGACATCAAATGTTTGTCCATGATTGTTTGAATGTCTTAATCATGTGAAATAATTATATATTCTATGGCATTTAGTTGGGCTCCTCAGATGACTAGACAAAATTATTCAAATGCAAAATGGCAATGACTTGAAACTATTGTCCAAAATTATTACCTTTATTTGCCATAATTTCATAATTTTATTACTTACAAAAAATATAAATAATCATTTATGAGGTGTTATTAATTCTTTTACGACAAATTTATTATTTATAATTTACAACCAAGTATAGATACTTGGGGTCTATATTTGTCTTCCATGCATCGAAGTAAATTCATTTCTTTCCATGTAATGCAAGAAGGAATTCTATGACTAGATAAATCATTATACTCGAGTATAAATATCTAGATTGCTTTCCCAACATGATTATAAATTAAATATTTCCTTTTGGGCCCCCTTTGTTTGGAGTAGTGAAACTTACCCTTATATCTAGGTACTCATGCACTTGCATTTTTTCTCTACATACTTTAGCTAGAGTCATAACTCTTCTTTGTTCAAAAATCTTGCTAGGTCTAAAACTGGTGGAAGGAATGTGTAGATGTATGGCATATGTGAAGAGAAACGGGCTTCTTCACTGTAACCGCTTAGTAGCCGATTTCTCTTAGATACTTCTGTGGTCATTGATGTTATTGGTTCATAAATATACATGGTCATGCATTAGTCAAAGACACAACAAATCATGTCATAGGTCATAATAAAAATATTCAATTTTTTTTCTAATTATCAATGTACCTAAAAATGATTGACAAGACCATTTTTATGCCATGTACACTATGACTTTGCTCTAGTTGATAAAGCCTGGATTGGATTCACAGTTTGAGTCAAGGTCACCACAATGACCCTTTAACTAAATTAGAATCAAATACAGAGATTCGCCAAAAGCTCAGTAATGTGTCATTCAATTTCAGGAGGTTGAGTACACTATATGGATGCTTTGTTGGCTGGATTTTTTAAAAGAAATCACTATAGGAGTCAAAAACCCATTATCTAGTTACTTTTCTAATTGATACTTACAAAATCAAGATAATTTGAAGCCATAAGCAACCTTGTGTTTCATTTTCTTTGGTAGAGGGAACCATGAAACTCAAATGAAAAACATGAGAAATGAGAAGAACTGGTTAGTGGGAAGGGGTTTTGTCCAAGTCATGCATTTGATGCTAAGGGAAGACCATACGGGCCTCATGCAAGAGTGCTTATTGACTAACGCCAGAATTCCATTATCTAATCGTACAATTAAGGTAATTTCAGGTAATACTTATCATATTTTTTTGTTTTATAATATTTTTATATTTGTTAAATTTGAAGGTGTGATAAATTTAAGTTGTATTAAATCTAAGAAAAATGTCTAAAAAGTGAAGCTGGGAAAATTAAATTTACAATTATTCAAAGCATGAGCTATATATTTATCTATCAATACCATTTTACTTTCTATTTATTTAGAGTTAGAAATAAATTTGAAATGCATGAATAACAATAAGTTGAAACTAATATATGAAATTATTAACTTTTTTTTCTTGGTAATATTTTCTGAAGCATTAAAATCCTCAATCTGCCTTTTAGTATTGAAATTACCAAGTACCAAGGCTACTAATTGATACCTGATAGGACAACCTATAATCATCAATTTTATCATTTTTATTTACCACTTTTATAAGCACTTTAACTCTCCAATTTATGGGGTCAAGGTCATCTTCATTTCTTTGCACGTAACACATAAAGGAATTCAATGATAGATAAATAATTACACCCTAGTCTAGATATATATGCCATTTTTCCAATAATTGGTTCGATATTTTCTTTTGGGATCACCTTTTGCAAAACAATGAAACTACCATACAAATTCAATTCTACTTGGCTCAAGGATGAGGGTTACTTGAAATTGGTTACTAAGCATTGGAAGACCTACCCTCTTTCACATGGCCAATCTGTATCTGAAGGTTTTGCCAAAAAGATGCTCTCTCTCAAGCAAAATTCTATTGATTGGGCCAAGGAAAAAAGACACAAGGACGAACAAACTTTAAAATGCATTGGAGTGGAGCTTGCAAATCTAGTGGACTGGGACGGTCGTGGATGTCACCACTGAGTCCAAACAATGACTCATCAAATTAGAAGCAAATAGGAACATAATTTTACAGGATAGAGAGGAAACCTAGAGACTCCGGAGTCGTTCCATTTGGCTTCAGGCGGGTGATGAAAATACAAAGTTTTACCATCATTTTTCAAATGGACGCCCGATTACCAATACCATCTGGCATATGGAGGATGATGTGGGTCTACAGGAAAATACCTTTCACCTATTGGCTACCCTCAATACTTCTCATTTTAGTCGGTTATTCAGAGCTACATAGGATGCAAACCTTGCAGAGATCATCAAGGTGGCTGGTCTTTTCCCTAGGTTTGTTAATCAAGAAGCGGCTGAGGACCTTGTATTGCCTGTTACTATGGGGGAACTAGAAGGCACTCTTAAATGGTTCAAGAAGGACAAAAGCCCTGGACCAGATGGTTGGTCGATTGAATTTTATCTTGCATTTTTTGATATATTGGGAAATAATCTCCTACAGGTCATTGAAGAATTCCAGACGGGGGGACGAATGTATGATGCATTTAACTCTACTTTTATCACTCTTATCCCCAAAGTTGATGATCCTCAAACATTTAATGATTTCTGGCCTATTTCACTCTGCAACTGCATATATAAGATTATTGCTGAGATCATTGAAAATCACATAAAACCCATCTTATATGAGTTCATATCCCTAGAATAATTTTCTTTTCTTGATCACAGGTAGATCCATGAAGTAGTCGGCATTGCACAAGAGGTCCTTCAATCCATCAAAACAAAGAGACTTAAAGGGAACACAATCGGATTTTTGATTAGCTATCCAAAGAGGCCTCGCACCAGCCACGGGGATCTGGTTGATTCAAGAACAGTCTTATCAGGAATTCTACAGCTACTACCATCGGCCATATGAGGACCAACAACAGAATGGGGCCAATAGGCCTTGATTAGATTGTCATATCTGGGTTTTTTTATGTATTTAATTTTTTCTATTGTACATGTCATGATTATATATTTACAAGAACATATCATATGTAGTTATTTTAACAGTATACCATGCTTGGGATAGATATTATATTTTTGGATAGAACATCACAGTCAGTGGCTTTGCCCACTCTTACAACATATGCTTCTAGCATCTACATCATGTATTTTTCATCAAATCAATGAAAAATACGATTTTTCCTTGGGGAAGAAAAACAATGAAACTACCCTTTTATCTCTGTAGTTCCGCACATGTGTTTCTTCCACACATATTTCAATTTTACACAAATATTTGTTTAATATAGACTTCAACTTGGAACAAAGTTTAGCTACAGTGATGAGTATAATCTTGTATGTTATAAATTCATGTATTCTTAGGTAATTGTGTTAGACTTGGTAAGGTTTCAAGAAGCAAGAGTCTTAGGGATGAGCATGAGGAACACACTATAAAACTCTTGCGATGCAACACCAAATTTTTCATTTATCATAGGAATTTCCTATCTCTTACTTCTCGTTAATCGTGTTACACTAACTCACTATTAATGCGTAAGTGTTTACATACAGTCTTGTTGTAGGATGTGAAACTTTCTATTAAATGACATAGAAATCCTTGTCTCATGACTCTTGTGCGAGAGAACAAGTGTGCGAAGAAGATGCATGTGCAGAGTAAGAAACATGTTTCTTTCACATTCGTGGAATTGGACTTAGAATATATAAATTGTTTCATTGGAAAATTTGCAGGAGAAATAATTTTTGTTGTTTTTTAAAGGGTTCAGTCTAACTCATTTTGAAATATGTATTTAGTCTGAATTTTGTTTTGTTATATGAAAAACATGTTTGAGATTTAAAATTGAGAAAATGTAAGTTGCTTTGTTAATGCAATATTATAAATTCATATATTGGTTTATTTAATTGGTCCTCTTTCTATAATGAACCACTAAATTTGAGTTGAAAGATGAGTGTCCTTTCAACAATATGTAATTTTACAACATTATTATTGGTTTGTATGTTGATATTGAATCATTTATTTTTATTGCTTGTAGTAATGATTTTTGCATTCTACAAAGGTAGATAATATTCAGACTCTTATAACGTTGAAGCATTGAAATATTTGCTTATTTTGATTGGATTCTTTATTGATTTGCAAGGGAGAAAATCATCTTGATGTAATGTAAATGGAATTAATAGAAATTGTTTTTGTTAATATCTAGAAAGAGAAAAAAGAAAAAAGAAACAAAAAAGGAAAAAGCATAACTATGATTTTTTTTGTGTTTGTTTTTATAAAACTATAGTTCATATACATCAAAAAGAAAAAGACAACAAATGGATGGGTTTAAGGCACAAAACGAACAAGAATATGGAGATAAGCATATGACTGAAGTAAACAAATTTGGTGTGCATGAAGAATTTGATATTAGTGTCGTTTTGGTAAAACACCATTTGAATCATATAAACAACTTCAATTTTACTCTTGGAAATTACTTATTTGATTCTTTGTGATTTCTTTTGCATAATAGATATACTTATATATAATGGATAATACAACATTTCAAACTTTGTTTGCAAAATAATTGCATCATTATTGTCTTATAGAAATGAGTTAAATATATTTTCATTGATGGAAATGCATAATGTCAATGTTCCTAGGGTTTATCTTCAACATATATCGCTATCTACTTCACTTGAGTGCACATCGAATGAGAGGGGGATTTGGGGAGATTTTTTTTTGCATACAGTGGTTATGAAATTGGATCAACATACCAATAAGAATTTGTTCAAAGATGCAAAAGAGGCCATAATTGCATTTCAATTCATCCATAGGCATGCATAAATATGACATATTACTTCATGATGAAAATCCCCTCATTGGAAATTTTGAGCCACTCTTGTGCCAAAAAGAAAATGCAAATATCAATAGTTCTGGAGGCAATGTAGATTCTTTGAGGCATGCATTAATTGAACAACAACATGCATAAATAAAATGTCAAGATGCTATCACAAGGACTTCAACAAATGAAAAATTTCAAGGATGCTTGGGTGAAAGCTCATTTCAATGCATTTGTCATCTAATTGAACATGAATATGATGTGGGTTTCTTGCATCACAGTATGGCCCAAAATTTCTAAAAAATAGTTTTACAAAGTGATCCTTTTGTGTTGAAATGTAGAGACCACTATGTCAAAGATAACATACAAAAATATGAAACAAAAAATTTGGATTTCGAGCATTATATTTGCTTTTGGCACTCCCATATAAAAAGGAGACATAGAAGGCGGTCTTTTTGTTTTTTCTTGAATGACTTATGTTTGGTAGTTAGACATTTGTCTGGGGTCTATAGAGGAGATATGTTGACTTGAGTCAATTCAAATGGATCTAAGTCAAACACAATTAACGTTATTCAGTATCAAATTTTTTTTGGCACATTGTTATTTTGAACCATTGGAACATAGAGATAATATCTTTATGAATAGTACAACAAAGCTTTCAAAAAGTAGCAATTGTATGGAACACAAAAAAAATTCCCTTCAAACAATAAAAAAGTTTTTTGGAAACAAGACTAAGGCAAATGATAAAAACATGAACATAAAAACAAAACTAGTTACAGTTCATGATAGGAAGAGAAAGTATAAATCAAAGAACATTGTCATAGTTGTTGAAAAAATGTTTGAAAAAACAATCATTGACATGTCTATTTATGATTGGTCATGTTGTTGTTGACCTTTCTTTAAAAAGGATGTTATAACAAATAAACAAATTGTTTTTCAAATAAAACATGTTGAAATTATGGATGGAACTTAAACATGAATGCACTTGCAAGCATTGTCGAAAATCCTTGGATCATTATGATATTCCCAAATTTTCATGCCCTCAATAAATTAGACACAATAAACATATCCACGTTGTATACAAACTAATTGAGTTAGAAGAACAACTGGTATCAATGTGCCTACCATTCAAATTGGAGAACTAGGCTAGAAATATAAAGGTAAACAAATGGGCATAACTCGAGGTATAATCAATGTTCCCACTAGCACATCTTGAATTCAACAATGGGGGATTCACTCCATGAACCTCTGACATATCATGTGCGTTCATGGAATATTAAACAATACCCTTAATTTGACTACATATTGAAAAATCAATCTAAAAATCACATTATTTAACCCCCTACCAATATGAACCCAATACAAATTTCTAATTTAAAAAACCCCTACTTTCACTAGATATTGTAGTTATCCATTTTTTCATTAACATGTTTTATTCCCCTTTATATTTTTGTCGTTAACTTTAAGCTCGATTTTTTATATTTGCCAATATAAAAACCCTTTACCCCCTATATATCCCCCAATATATTATGTTGTTTTTTCCTCAATATATATCCCCCAATATGAACCCACGTGGTATGATATTTATCCACCAGTGAAGCCCCCGTGATTGCATTGTGGATATTCTAAGGAGATGAATTCTTCATAATTAAAATGTATAATCCAACAAACATAGAAATGATTCATAAATTCATGTAAGATACTATGGAAGTCAAAATATTTATTTCAAGTTACCATGCAAACATCATTTACATAAAATGTCTTAGTCATTTATTCAAAATCACTCATAGGTTCTGGAACACCATCTGAATCTACATATTTAGATGAATGACTGGATGCAGATGAAGATGACCCATATTCTTCTCTTTCGTCAACTAGAGCCCCATCTGAGTAAACACGCATGCCCACCATTTCAGGTTTCAAAAGTCTTCTAGATCTACGACTAGCTTCAATAAAGTCCCATCTCAACACTATTTCTTTTGGTAGAAAATTCTTCAAAATCTCTATGGTCCTGAAGCGAAGAGTTCCTATATTTGTTAAATTGAAGTCATAGACAAGTAATATGTCAACATCCTCTGATTTTAAGAGGTTTGTGTGGTGATGATTTATATTTGTACCCTTTGTTTTTCTCTTTCTGCCAATTTTTTTATCAACTACCATCTTTGACTTGTACACACCATTGAATGGGTGGGTATTTGTGCCATACCAATGTACTTCAACAACTGTAATATCTTTGTTTTCCTTAATGACCTTTATAACCTTGGAAACCTAGAATGGATAGCCAAGTGGATGCTAATAATTCTATCATGCAACCCTTCTTAACATCCTACACAGAACCCCTATAAAGGTCTTCCATGGCTTCACGTTGTGCATGTGATCTTCTAGAACCAATATAGATTTCTCTTTCCTCTACCTGTGGAGAATTAATAATGCCTTGAGATTTTTTTTGTTCAACAATGTGTCTTTCCTCCTATTCATTTGGCATATTTTGTGGCCAAATAAATGGAGTCTTCAAAAGTGTATCTTCATTTCTTGATCTTGAAATGATATCACTTTGATTATTGAAAAAAGACTCCCACCAAACTGAATCAACAACATCAAAGTAATCATATGTATCTCTAATACATATTTTAATTTCTTCCAGGCATTTAGAACAATTTATCTCTCTCTTATGCCTTCATGCATTATGGAGTTCATCAACTGATTATAATAATAATATCTTTGGTGCAAATATTGGATGATCTAGAATGAACTTCAAAAATGAAAAACCGGATGACAACCCCCATTCTGTAACATTTGAATACTTCTTGCCCCATATAAGTGTTTTCCCATCAATTTTTTTGATATGGAATTGATGATGGAAGCTAATGCCATTAAGTTGTTCAATACATTTCTCCTCACCATGCGATCCCAAATAAACCTTCGCATGTCAATAGTTTCTTCCAACACATGAAAATCAGGC
Source organism: Pinus tabuliformis (assembly GCA_031772625.1). NCBI lineage: Eukaryota > Viridiplantae > Streptophyta > Pinopsida > Pinales > Pinaceae > Pinus > Pinus tabuliformis. Next base: position 978,737,965 of record CM062816.1, on the reverse strand, counting down.
TCTGGAATGTATGATGACATGCTCCCAACATCCTTCCTCCTCAATGTTACTGAAAAATGACTAAAAATATGATCAATATGGTCATGAATGTGCCCAATAATAAGGAAACCAACCTTTATCTTTTTAAAAAATTGCAATTCAACAAGCATGATTAGATATCTAAAAACAACTTGATTTTCGTTTTCATGACTTGTGTGGTCTAATTGCAGATACAAAAGTTCAGGAAGAATACCAGACCAATGAGAAACCACATCATGGATTATATTTATGGTCATATTTTCATCATTATGAATATTTGGAGTTGTGAAGTAAACCCTTGGCAACATCTTCTCATTAAAGACCATACAACCAACCAAGTGAAAATGAATAAAATTCTCCTCTTGTAAATTTTTTGGTGTGCGGAAAAAATATGGCAAAAGTGTTTTCTTTTGGTCCATACCATCAAGAATCAAACCCAAATATTTATTTGTATTATCATAACACTAATTTCGATGCTTATATAATTTTTTCCTTTCACTTGTTTGTTGACTGTGATGCTCTTGAAGTGCTTTGGCAATGGAATCTGCACATAAGAAAAGAAACCTATTAATAAAAATATTTTCATATTTGATAACTATCCAATTTTTAAGAATAATGTTATGAATGCATACCTCTTTCTGCCCCTTGAAATTTATCCCTTTTTTATTTAAGAGAAGCACATGTATTGCAAACCCCCATCCTTGTCTTTTTTTTTTTAACATAAACGATTGAATTTTATTTATAAGAAAAGGTTGGGCATGCCAAACAACCTTGATTACAGTCAATTGAGAAAATTCTCGTTCTATAGAGTCCTCATATTCTGGCTTCTATAACAGAGATTAGCTGCTGCTTTTATGCATTTGGCATGGTTGACAGATGCTTGCTATGCTTTTGGCGTCTTAGAGTCCTAACTTACATTTCCTCCTTTTTTTTTTTTGCTTTGGTACTTTCCTGGGTTAAGCTAATTCCTGAATAAACTTTTCCATGGCCCAATTATACAAACTCGCATATATTAAATTGTATTAATATATAACCTGTCCCCACCTCTGATAAACCAAGCCTCTCATCCGAACCCGACCCCACTTCAAGGTTAAAACCTAGCCATGTTCAGTGCGCGATTACCATAAGATCTTCCTCTGTCTAGATCCAACACTTATCACGTCCCTCTCTGTCCTGCCCTTAACACCTCAGGAGCACGCGATATGGGCATTTTTGTCTTGCCATGCGTCAGTGTCTAAGTGGCATCGCGTCCGTTTCATAGAAAACTGCCCATCAACCAAGAGTGGTGCGATGAAAACCGCTTACCACTCCTAGCGTAGTTAACACCCCTCCTTTTGCAAAGCACGATGACCTTCAGATCAACCCCGCCCAGATCTGATGCTTGTCGTGTCCCTCGCTGTCCGGTCCTTTACCTGATCCCACCTTCGTACTTGACCCCACAACAAGGATAATACCCCGCCAAGTACAACGCGTGATAACCGTCTGATCTTCCCCCGCCCAGATCCGATGCTTATCGCGTCCCTCGCTGTTAGACCCTTAACACCACAGGAGCGCACGATAATGGCAGTTTTGACTAGCCATGCATCAGGCCCTAAGGTACATAGCGCCCGATTCATGAAATACTGCCCAGTAGCTAGAAGCGTGCGATGTAAACCGCTTACCACTCCCCGCGACTTTAAAACCCCACCTTTTCCAGCGCGCGATGACCGTCGGATCATCCCCCGCCCAGATCCTACACATCACATCCTTCAAAACTGTACTCTGATTGAATACAATTCTGTGCCCTGTTAAAACACCTAAAAACTGTTGGCCCATGTGAAAACCTATTGCCTGTCGAGGAGTGGCCCACTCATTCTCAACAGTGAAAGTCTGTCTGTGCCAGCCTTTATTCTACAGAATTCTGTCCTTGGTTAGCTCTCCTTATCTATTAAGGAATTGGGTGCCTTTCAGGTTCTTCATCATTCTTTACTAGCATACCTTGAGCTAGAAGACATCCTTTGTTAGCCATTATATCAACTTCCTTGTTCAGAGCTCGCAGGGTATGGTAGAATGAGCAGGATGTGAAGTCTTGAGCCATCTTCATTATTCTTTCAATGGTCTTGTTTAGTGCGGAGCTATTGAGTTGGTCGCTCGTGTTAAGGATTATAATCAGGATTTCAGAATCCCCGAAGATTTGAAGGTTTTCCCCTCTATTCCTCTGGGGCAGCTGACATGCTTTGAGTAGTCCGAGGAGCTCGGCCTGGTTGTTGTTGCTTTGACCAAGGCCCCAACTAAAGCTATATTGTTTTTGTCCATCTGTGGAGTAAATTGTTCCTCCTGCCCCTGATATCCACGGGTTTCCTTTGGAGGCTTCGTCAAAGAAAACCGCGACTTTGCCCTGATTTTTCCACCATTTTTGAAATTTCGCCTTAGAGATCTGGAGACACCACTTTGGATTATGTCTAGACAAGAAGGTATTCTTCTTGATGTTGGCCCGTCTCAGGGAATCACCTAGCCAACTGATCTCTTCAGGGAGAAAGGAGTTGTCTGGCTTATGAGGTCTATTTTCAAAAGTTTCCAGCAGCAAAGCTTTGGCCTTAGCAGCCACTATGTTGGTGGATTGAAGTTTGTTGTTGAAGATGGCTTCATTCTTAGCTAACTAGATTCCCCAAAAGATATATTTTGGTATTGCAATCCAAATTTTAGTCCATGTTGAGTTTCTATTCAAAGAGTGAGGATAGTGCTCTTTCCAAGTTGCAAAAAGACTAACAACTGAAGACTGCTAAGGGATTTGGGCATTGGGTCCCATAATTGCTTGCAACTAGATCTCTTGAGAAAAGGGGTAGTCTATGAACAGGTGATTGATAGTTTCATGATCCTTGCAACAAAGAGGGCATATGTGTGGACCCATGATTCCTCTTTTCTCTAAGTTGTCCCCAGTTAGGGTCCTTCTGTGCATGAGAATCCAGTAGAAGAAGTTGATTTTTGGGAGACCAAATGTGTCCCAAACATGCTGCCAAAGCTTTGTAGTATGGATCTGATGTTGTTGTTCTTGTAGGGTTGCAAAACCCAGCTGAGCTGAGTAAACTCCGAACTTCCCCCAGCCCCACTTGTCCCTTGAATGGAGATGCACAGGAGCCAGACCAGTGATTTTAGCTAATAATTGATGGAGTTGAGGGAGCATCCAATCAGGGGGGAGATCGAGGGCCTAGTTACTCCAGTTCCCTGCTGAATCCCATGTGCATATGTTAGCAAGTTTGTGGATACCTTTTTGGATGAGCCAGTTACGTAAATCTACTATTTCCGGTGCAAGATTTAGGGGATGGAGTCCCATGATCTTATCATCCCACAACCTAATTCTTTTCCCATTTCCTGGAATTCTGTAGAGATGTTCTTTGAAGAATTTCCAACCTTGGCTGCACAACTTCCATAGCATGGTTCATTTGTGGGAAGCTCCTTCTTCCATATTCTTTACTGAGAGTCTGTGCAGATATTTTTTAGATATTCTTTGGTTTGAGAAGATTTTCCAGAGGATCTTCCCTCCCATCGCCAGAATGGCCAACATAGGATCTCTTACCTGAAATCCACCTTCAGATATTGGCCTTTTCACTATGTCCCAGCTTACTAAATGGAGTTTTTTTTGGTTCCCCTTTCCTCCTTTCCATAGAAAATTTCAAATCAACTTTTTTAACTGTTCGGTGATCATTTTTGGAGCCAAAAGAAAAGAAGCCTGGTAGATAGGAAGGGATGAGAGAACTGACTTGACCAGAGTGAGCTTCCCAGCTGAGGTAAGCCACTGTCTACCCCAAGCAGTCATTTTAGCCTTTATTTTGATGATAATTTCCATCCAATGAGGGGCCTTAGTGGAACCCAAGGTTAAAGGCAGGCCAAGATACTTGAATTTTTCCCAAGAGGCATATCCGGTGAAGCCCAAGGCTTGGGGAATCCTGAGTATAGATTGTTGGTCTACCGCCCAGCCGTACACTACACTTTTTTTTATTATTGACCATAGCTCTGAAGACTCTACAGAAGCTTTGGATTAATCCACTGAAAGCTCTTGCTATTTTAATGGAGGCTCCTCCCATAAGGATATAGTCATCGACAAAGAAGGCTTGATTGATTGTGTTTGTTTCGAGTATCACCCTAATGCCAGGAAGAGTCCTGTTGAGCTTCTCATCTACAAGCATTCGACTTAGAGAGTCTGCCATCAGAATATACAGGAAGGGGGACAGAGGGCAGCCTTGCCTGATTCCCCTTGAAGATTTGAAGTAGTTTGTCAGCCTACCATTTACTAGAGGGGCTATCCAAGGTTCTCCAATGCATGCTTTAATCATTTTTACACATTCAGAGATGAAACCAGATGCAGAAAGAACTTGGAGGAGGAATGAGTGTCTTACTCTATAGAAGGCATTCGCCATGTCCAGTTTGATGAGCATACCTTTCTCTTTGCATTAATGGCTAGAATGGATGATTTCCTGCACCAGTATCACATTGTCTAGGATGTGCTTGCCTTTGACAAACCCTCCTTGATTGGGAGAGATGAGTTTGTCCATCAGAGGCTTTATTCTATTAGCAAGTAACTCAGTGAGTATTTTGTAGGACACATTGCAAAGCGAGATTGGTCTGAATCTGTCAAATGTCTCCAAGTTGGCTTCTTTGGGAATTAGGGCTAGGAATGTGGAGTTTGTGCTTCCTCCCACTTTGGCTTTTCATTGGCATCCTTTGATAATTCAGTAAAAATCAACTTTGATGATGTCCTAGCAGAGTCTACAAAAGTGTATTGAGAATTCATCAGGTTCTGGGGCTTTGTCTGGTTCCATCTTCCATAAGACATTGCTAATTTCTTCTTCAGTGAATGGCTTCAGGAGAGTTGCATTGTCCTCCTTGTTAACCATCCTTGGAACGTACTTGAGGAAGTCGTGAGCTTCCTCATCATCCTCCGCGCCTTCTTCTTTGAACAATTGCTTAAAATGAGAGGTTGTCGCCTCTTTTATCATAGTTTTTCCTTTAAGGACAGTCCCTTCTAGCGAGGTGATATTGGAAATGTGGTTTTTGGAGAGGCGGGTTCGAATTTGCTTATGGAAGAAGGCTGTATTTTTGTCTCCAGACGCAAGCCAGAGATTGCGTGACTTGAGCCTCAAATATTCTTCCTCTTCTCTAAATGTTCGGAGGGTGCTGATTTGGTGTTCTTGCTCCCTATGAATTTCTACTATGGTTATGTCTTGAGTCTCCAGGCCCATTTGGAGATCCAACAACTGCTTTGTGCTCTATTTTCGTTGGGTAGTGGGAGAGACAGTGGGCTTTTTTTTCCATTGCTTCAGGGCTATTTTGGTGGCTTTTATCTTTTGCTCCCAAACATAGCTGGGTGATCCAAGAACATGGATGAACCATGCCTTATTCATTGTATCCAAAAACCCTTCCCTGTTTACCCATAGAGGTCAGAACGGAAAGGGGATTGGCCCCAGGTTTTCTTATTCTTCCAGCAGAAGGAGGATGGGTTTATGGTCTGAGTTTCACTTTGGCAAATTTTTTATGGAGATGATCATATTCTTGAAGAGGAAGGAACTATGAAGAAGGAATCTATCCAGCCTGGCTGAGATATGCTCCTCCCCTATTTTATTATTAGTCCATGTGTATAGTCCTTTTTTTGGCTTGAAATCCATTAAATCCCATTATTGAATCAGGTTTTCCACTAAGGGAAGGAAGCGATCCCTGCTGCTGGTTCCTCCTCTTTTTTCCTTTGGGTCTAGGATTAGATTGAAGTCTCTAGCAATAATTATATTATTGATGGAGTATGCTTCCAAAAAATCAGTTAGAGTTTGTCAACATTTTTCCTTTTCTGCATAGAGGACAGGTACATAGAGATTAAAGAGTGCAATGTTTATCTTACTTGATAGGTGTCAGGGTTTGGTGTAAATCTAGTGTTGCGTCTGAAAGGAGCTCTCAAGCAGGAATTTGTTAGACTCCCAGAGAGTGGCTAACCCGCCTCATGTACCTCTAGCACTTACCAATTTTCCATCTTTTGTTTTCCATTTTGCTTTGTTGAGTTCTAGAAGGGCTTCACCTTCTATTTTAGTCTCTTGGAGCATGAGAATCTTGAGAAGTTCTAATTTTAATAGGCTCTTGACTGCTTCAACTTTTGATTGGTTCCCCAGTCCTCTGCAATTATAGGAGACTAATCACATTATTTACTGGTAGGGATTGGGGCAGCACCTCCCTTGGGAGTCCTGGTTCTAGTATTTCTGTCGATAGACATTTCTATAGTGGCCTGGATGCCTTGCATTTTTTGTCTCTCTGCTTCTTCTTCTCTAGCCTCTTTGTGAGATTTCCTCCCCATTCTTTTCAAGGGCCTCTCAGATGTTTCATATTCCGAGGATCCCGATATCTCAGGGGTCTTCTTTCTTGTCATATCTACATAGGTTTGGCAACTAGAGGCACCTTTTGGGGATGCGATTTGGACTGATTCCTCTTGCCTTTTGTTTTCTTCCATGTTATTTGCCTGTTGTTCATCTTATTTATCTGTTGGGTCTTGGAGATTTTCTGGTGTGTTGAGTATATCAAAGGGGTTTGTTGATATGTCTGCTATTGGAGGGATTGAGCTTCCTTTTGCTTGGGTTTCAAGAGGAGCAACCCTCCTAGTGGATACAACTTTCCCTTTATTCTTTTTGCTCTACTTAGTAGGCCCTGATTTCTGAACCTGAGTCCATTGATCTCCTTTCTCCTTCTCAGCTCCATCCTCTAATTTCTTTTTGCAATGCTTGGCAAAATTCCCATAGCCATGGTAATGTTGGCATTTAAATTGGAGTTGCTTGTAGTCTAGGACTTGTATGTGTGTCCAGTCAACCACCGTGAGTTTAATGGCTTCAAGGAGACCTTCCTCCAGGTCTACTTCTACACAGATTCTCACACAGAAGTACTGGTCTCTTCTTTCTGCTTGGTCGATGTATTTGCCTAGCTTGTTGCCTATGGTTTCTAAGGATTTAGGTTTCCAGTAGTGCAAAGGTAGTGGGGCAATTGCACCCAGACCGGAACGACCGAGGGCACATCCTGAGTTGGGTCAAAGTCTGGAGTCCATTGGTTCAGATAGAGACCCTGAGGTCCCATGAAATATGGGCCATTTCTGAATATGAGGTTCTTGTCTTTTGCTACTTCAAATATGAATAAAAAGAAGCCTTTGCCAATGAAATGTATTTTTATTCCTTCTTTGACTAGTGAACACCAGTTCCTTTGCACCTAGGCTTCTACTGCTTTAGGCGAGGGCCATAAGCCTGTGAACTGGCCAATAAGCCCTCGTTCTACTAGGTTTAATGCCGCTTTGTGGGGTTCTTTAGTCGGCAGAGCGACTGTGGGGATGGATTCCATTTTTTTTACAAACTTCTGCTAGTTTTCTGTTGCTGGCCACTTATTGCATGCTGCAACCAGATTCCGGAATGCAACTAGCTCAAGTGGCAAGGGACTTTCCTTCTCGCAGCCCCCTCCTGGGGCCATGACTTTGAAGCTTCGTGCAGACTCGTGGATGGCAATGTATCTTTACGTGCTCCCCGGGCTTCCTCCTACCAACCTCGGACACTGCACTAGGCTCCCACTATCTAGTTCCTCTCGCACAGGCTGCTCGAAAGGTGAGTGGGCTTATGAGTTCCCATCCTTGTCTTCTTGGGAATATGAACATTGTTGAATTCATTCTTCCATATCCTTGTAAAATATGAATATGTAATCAAATTACCATCTGCTTCAGCACCTTCTCCATATTCTTTGTATAAGGTGTAGATTTCTCGTCTTGAGAAATTATCTAGAATATATTTTATGTCTTTATTTGAAATACACTCTCCATGCTTTGAAAATAAGTCTTTCAACCATGACATTGCAGTAATTGCTGATGGCTCAACCTCTCTTCTATAACGTACTTCTCAATAAAATGTAGGATCTTTTTACAGTCTTTCTTGGATTCTTGAAAAACGAAAATTATCAATTGAATGCAACATTTTGAAAGCCTTTCTACAAAACAATACATCCCCAATATGATAATCATAACCTGCTAGTGTAGATTGCATTCAACCCAGTAAATACGAATTTGGTATTCTTTTATTCATTGACAATATATCTTCCTTTACTCCAAAGAAAACTTGAAATCCATATGTTTCAAGCAATCCTTTCGACAACATTCACTTGAAATTAGATCATCGATAGAACTTCTACTTGTGAGATATTTTGTCCTAAACCTTGTATAACTGGAATATTTTGGATTGATATGAAAAAGGTCTACTCCTACTCGTAGATACAATATTTTCTCGCAACATCTCCATAATTTCATTATTCTTTGTAGAAGCATTTTCATCATCATTAGGAGGAATATTATCCTCACTATGATCATTATGAACATTGTTAGAAAATTCATCGCCATCATTGCTTGGAAAATATTCATTACTATCCTCACCTAAAGGAAATTCTTCACTACCAATATCTGTGCTTTTGAAATCCTGACTCAGACAAAATTCTTCACCATCTTCATCCATGCTTTTGAAATCCTCCCTTGGAGGATTCAATTCATCATCACCATGAATTCCTTTGAAACACTCACTTAGAGAAAATGCATTATTCACATTTGTGCCTCTAAAATTATCATTTGCAAAAAACTCTTCATCCCCCCCTTCATAACCGGTGCCTACATAATCCTTAGGATTAGGACTAAGTGGAAAATATGGCTCTCTATTCATACTCAAATTATCATTTGTAGGAAATTCTTCATCCTCCCCTTCATTAGTGGTGGTCTCATAATCGTTGGGATTAGGACTAATTGGAAACTTTGAATTTCTATTTAATGGAAATTCTTCATCCCCCCCCCCTCGTTAGTGGTTCTCTCATAATCCTTAGGATTAGGACTACGTGGAAATTTTAAATCTCTATTTATTGGAAATTATTCATCATCCCCCTCCCCTTCCTTAGTGATGCTCTCATAATCCTTAGGATTAGGACTATGTGAAAAATTTAACTCTGGAAATTCTTCATCCCTCCCTTCATTAGTGATACTCTCATAATCCTTAGGATTAGGACTAAGTGGAAAATTTGACTTTCTATTTATTGGATTATTCATCCCGCCCTTCATCAGTGGTGCTCTAATAATCCTCAGGATTAAGACTAAGTGGAAAAATTGACTCTCTATTCATAGGAAATTCCTTTTGCTTCCCTTCATCAGTGCTTCTCTCATCATCCTTAGGATTAAGACCAAGTGGAAATTTTTTTCTCTCTATTCATAGTGAAAGAATTCTTGTTATATTCATCAAAATGAATAGAGTTGTTACATGACGAAAATGTTGACGCTACAAAAAGAAAAACTTCACTACTAGAAGAATCCATGACCTTAACCAGAAGATATTGAATGATACAAATGCACTCTCTCCCAATGACAATTTATAATTTAGAGATTTAAAATTTCTCTCTAAAGTTTCCCCCAAAAAAATTTTGTTGAAATTTTTCTCTCCAAAATTCCTCCCCAAAAACTTTTGGCGGAAGTTTTCCCTCCAAAAATTTCGTTTGAAATATTTCCCTTCAAAATTTTCATCTAAAATTTTCTTAAAAATATATTACTAAAATTTTGGTCTTGAAAATTTTCACCCTACTTTCTATTTAAAATATCCACAGAAATTTTCATTTAATGCATTCCTTTGAAACTAAAATAATTTTTTTATTTAAATTATTTAACATTGATTACATAACTAAATTAATATTTATAATTAATATTTTATTTTTTATCCCACAATGAATAAAAATTAATCTAAACCTATCATATTAACTATATATATATATTTTTTAATTTTATAAAGCAATCCCACAATCTTCGCTATATAATAACATTCATTGTTTCTATTCGTCACATCACATCAAGTCTTCTAGGTTTTGTTAAAACGTTTGGAGCAATTTTGTGGAGAAGTTGCATTGTCATCGATAACACATTCAACGAGAGTTTTTCACATTTGAAAGGTTAGTTTTCCTTCTATTTTGACTATTTAAAGAGGAGTTTGGAGAAGATTTGTTGTTTTATGGTCTTTATGCTCATTTTTTTTTACTTTTGTTTTTTCGAATATTTTTTTACAATATCATATTTTATGGGAAAACCCACATAAAAAACTTTATTATTTTTATGTTTTTATAGCAAATAAGATGAAAAAACTCAAATTTGTGGGGTTTTTAGGAGAAAAATTAAGAATATATATGTATGTATATATATAATTTTTTTTTTAATTTGTCTTGGTCGGAATTTCAATTCCCGCATGGAGCAAAAAAAAAAAAAACTATTTAATTAAAGAAAATCACACTTATTGTTTTTTTTCAAAAATGCAAAAAAATAATATATATATATATATAAACCATATATATTGGTTTTATTTTTATTTTTTTAAACAATAAAAGTATTGTTTAAAAAAAAAATTAAACAATTTTTTTTTTACCTTAGTTATTTTATTTTCTAAACAAATGGGGGACAAGGGGCCGAAGGCTCGTGGGCAGGCCTACCAAGCCAGCCCATGGACCTCCTGCCCCCCGCTGGGCCGAGGAGCCGATTCCCAAAATCGGCCCCTCGAACTAGTAGGGGGTCGAAGGCCCATGGGTGGGACAGTTGGGCCTGTGCATCTGCGCACGGCCTTCGACCCCTAATTTAAAAAACAATTAATTTAAAAAAATAAATTATATATATATATATATATATATATATATATATATATATATAGATATATTAACAAAACAAAATAAACTAATAGATATATATATATATATATATATATATATATATATATATATATATATATATATATATATTAGTTTATTTTGTTTTGTTAATATATATATATATATATATATATAATTTATTTAATTTATATTGCCTTTAATTCCTTTTTTTAAACTTTAAATTTATATTATTTTTACATTTATATTATTTTTAAATAAAAAAAATTTATTGATATTTTTTTTAATTGTTTAATAAATATATGTGTTTTTTTAATTAACTAAGATATCTCTCTCTCTCTCTCTCTCTCTCTCTCTCTCTCTCTCTCTATATATATATATATATATATATATATATATATATATATATATATATCAGGAAGATGACATCAAAGAAGGTCTTTGTGAATGTTTCTTGGAACAAGGACAACAATTGCATCTTCTAAAATTGTAGTTGGACGCTTTATGAATATTGTTGAACATACCCTAAATGAGAAACAATGTAAACGTCAAACAACTGGTTCGTCAAGTACATTCAAGATTATTTCTGAATGGAGGAATTCACGAGAAATAATTTTTTTTTTCTACATGGCATGTTAAAGATATTGAAAGCGATGATAATACACATATCTATCTATATCATGGAAAATTTTAGGGGCTAATGTTCGCCCAGTGGGCTAATTTTCCATGATTTTTCCACAAAAAAGATTCGCCAATTTCCAATTTTATAAAAGACGATTCGCCCAAATTTTAGAATATAAAATTATTTTACCTTAAAAATCGCCAACATTATATAGAGACTATATATAAAATAATTATAAATTTGAATAATTTTACAAATATATCAATAAACATTTATAATTTGCATATTAGGGATTAATGAGATTCGCCAATGTTTTAAACTTCAAAAAAATTTTCCATCCTTAAAATTTTCCTTGATCTATATTGTGGTATGATTAACTTTGGTGAACCATATGAGGTGATGGGCAGAGTATGAGACATATGTTTGGTTCTGAATGCAGACACTATTTGTGTTCTTGCAAATTTCCTAAGACACATAAAAATGTTAGATATCATCTCTCAAAGGTCAAATATGACATATGAAAAGTCTGCACAGTTGTGTGAAGAAATCACAACCAACATTTCAAATAACATTGTAAGTATGCTTATTTATATTTATGTGTTATGCATTATTGTAAGGATCATTATTTTTTTATAAATGATTGATCATTGACATATTGTATTTTGTTTGATAGGATTTTTCTAAGAGTCTTTCAATGATGTTGGAGGGTATTTATTATCTAGAGCCAAATATTATGAATGTGATCAACAGTTTCCATACAGAGACAAAAGAAGAAAGGAGAAGGAAGCAAAGAGAAATAATTCATGACACTGCAATAGTACATATAGGGGATCATCAAAGAATCCCTAAGGTGGGTCAATCTAGCAAAGCTAAACATGTTGCTTTTGAAGATGTGGAAACTAAAGCTGAAGCTAAAAAATATGTTACCATTAGTGAGGAGGAGATTAGAAATGTTGTTCAAAAGGAGAAAAGAAATAAATCACCAAAACTAAAAATGGTCACAAATGTTTCTCTTCCAATTGATGATGAGGAGATTGTTTATGTTGAAGAAAATATGTGAACCAGTAAGAAGAAGAAATGAAAGGTTGGTTAATCTGTTAAAATCATGGGCAACAATAAAGATCAAAGTGAAAGTTCTAAAGGCAGTAGAGAAATCATAACATCAGGTACTGATTTAGAGGATGACATTATTAAAACAAAACAAAATTCCATTCAAGATCACTTAATGAATAATAAATTAATTAACAGTGGAAAAACATTTCAACTTAATGTCAACCAATTATATATGCCAAATAAAGGGAAATCTCAATATCGAATTAAAAATGCACCTCACCTACATGTCCATAATTTGAAAACATTGTTAAGGTACAATCCATATGCACATGTGGTGGGTTATGTGGTTCTTTTTCTATTCAAATCAAGTTCCCAACAAAGAGACATTTGATAGGACATGGTGTTTTGAATATAAATATTATGTAATTGGAGGGAACCATTCAACAGAGGCCAAAAGACAATTAATCAAGGAATATCCCAATAACTCCATTTTTGACTTAGTGAAATGCATCATTTATGTTGGTTTAATAGAAACAAAGGCAAAGTTATTGGCATGGGATCATAATGCAGATAATGAGTATATGTCTATGAATTTCATCCAAAGGGTCAGATTTATTCATAATGAATTTGTAGAAAAATGTGGGGGGGATAAGACAAAAGTCAGTTTAAGATTTCAAAAGGAATGTTGTATGGAAATAGGTTATCAAATTGAGGATAAAATCAATTCAAAAGGTGGCAATGTAAATTCATATTTATTTAGAACTGGGCAGATATGGGAATTAATTGATGAGATTTTTGATATGTGGGAGAATATTGCCATAAAAAATCAGAAGGTCAAAAATTCTAAACTCATAATATGTACCAACAGTAAGACAGGTCCTGAAATGAAGCAAATTCCATAATGATATGACTATCATACCTTGGATAACATTGCAAGGAGTGAAGGATGACAAACTAGTCAAATCAATACTATATCGTGTGAAGCCAGGACGTGAATTGTCACTGGAAGAAATGTAATAAGAATTTCAAAAGTAAGTTTGTTGAATTATTTTTACTCTTTCTTGGTTTATAATTTTCTTTTAAATATAACATATTGTTGTTGGTAGTATTTTTTATACATATCACTATATTAACAATTTTTACTTTATTTATTCAGTCATAAGATTTATATGAAAATACAAGAACATATGGTTAAAATGTTGAATGAAGAGAGTTGGGATGATGTTGTACGCAACTACCTAGAATCAAGTTCTATATCAACACTTAAAGATTTTTTCCTACATTAAAAAATGTATGTTGATTTATTCATATGTAATTTTTATTTTATTTTATTACTTCTACTTATATTTGTTTATTTCATTAAATATGTCAAAGAAGGATGTAGATGGAGTACCAAATACTTTAAAAATATTTATTGAAAAAATTAAGTTGGAAAGGCTGAGAAAGAAGTGTCTTAGGAATGTTGAACTTGATCCTACTCTTACTCATTTCATTTGGAATGGGCTAGATGCTACCCAATATCAAAAAATACAAGGTGATTGTGAAGACATTGTAAAACTTATACCTAAAAGGGAATATTCCCTTGTTATTACAGAGATTCCTCATGGTTTCAATTTCCAGACATTGGATATGATAGTGAGATTTATACTTATCAAGCTTTTAATAAATTGGTTACGGGTTTTCAAGAAGTCATAGCATCACCACTTTGGAGATTTGTGCATTTCATTCACACACACAATTTGCAATGTTATTAGCAAGCTTCAAGGGAAAAACAAACTCAAGGATGCAACTTACATGGTAAGACACTAAAATTGTATGTTTGATTAAAGTTTAAAAAAATATTTATATACAAGTTAATTGAACTTTTACTATGTCATGTTACAGGCAAAAGTCAAATCTTATTTCTTCCAGAGATCAACCAATTATAAGTGATTGTGAGTTCATCCATGTCGAATGTTGGACAAAAGATTATAGCTATAAGCCTATTCTTCTGAATCGAATAGATGTGAAGAGCCATAACCAAGTACTGGTTCATGATGTTGTCGTAAGAAAGTTAAAATCTAAGGATAAAGATGCAAAATGAGATATAGTTAACATTTATAAAAAACCCCAAGCATTGATTAACTATTTTATAGATTTATGTTCAAATGACTAAGATTGGGTTTTGTATTTATTTTCAGGTTCAAGTAAGTTTTATTTTATAAAATTGAATTTTAATATATATTTTTTTAACTTTTATGTGTTTATACTAATTTACTTACTTATTTCTTTTGTGCTTGATGATTAGGTACAACACTAGTATGTTGTTTACAAAAAGGAAGAAATTCCATTGCGATTGAAAAAAGACTCACTACAATGCAATTTTATTCAACAAAGAATTAATGCCCTTCAATTTCTTACACATGCAATGCAAGAAGTTGGTTTGAGGAAAGGAGATTTTAATGAATCATGGGTGGCAAAAAAGGCAAAGGAACCTCAATCACCGTTATATGGAATGATTGGAAAATGACACTTTGGGAAATTTGTAGACATGAAAGATCCATCAGAAGAGGAAAATGAGGAAACTGAAGTGAAAAATATTGTGGAAGAAGAAAATAATGAAGTTGTAGAAGAGGATGAACATGGATTATATGATATTATTGATGAAGTTTAAGTTATGCTTGCAAATCAAGCTCAATTTTGAGAGATATTCATTAGTTTTACTTGTAATGTTTTTGATTTGAGATTTTATGAGAAGAATGAGCATGTGATTATTGTTGTTATATGTTCAATATTTGTGTTATCTGGTTTTCACTTTAATTTTTATGTGAATCATTTTTTTTGTAAAAAAATTGTGGTTGCTATTAATTTTTAACATAAAATTCATAAAAAAAAATTATTTTATTTTAAGTTTTTTTGTCAGGGTTTCCCCATAAAAACCGTTTATGTTACATGTCATTTTTGACAATAAGTATCAAAATGTGTATTTTTTTCATTATATTTATATTGAAAATTTGTGTTTTTTGTCAAATGTCTAAAATAATTATTTTTTTAATGGAAATTATTTGATGTGCATTGAAATATTAATTAACATTACATAAACATATAGAAAATACTAACTTTAAAATATTGACCCTTTTTTTTCTTTTTTTTTTAAACTATGTGAAAAAATTAAAATTTCATTACAAAAAAATTTGAAAAGAAAAATAACAAAACACAAATACATAAATACACTTAAAAATAAATATATTAGGGAAGAAGAAGACATTACAAAATTTAAAGTGTCAAAAATAAACCCTCTAAAAAAAGGGGTTGATGTTGCAACACTTTTTAAAATCATCATCAAAATCACTCACATTTAAGAAAAAATGTTCATACTTGATACATAAGAAAATTTGAAGTTCCAAAAACATGCTCCAGAAAAAAAAGATGTATTTTGAATCACCACTTTTCAAAATTGGGTGATTTTTTGCTACTTCAAAAAAATGGCTAATCGGTAATTTTCTCGTTTGATTGGTAACTATGTTTTTAAGAAAGCAATATATGACTGAAAGCAATGAAATATGGTGATAACTGAAAAATATGTCAAAACGGTTTGGGGCATTTTCCACAGAGAAAGGTGGTGGATGCACTCTTGGTGCTTTGCTCAACCTTGTTAATTAGACTATCCTCATAACTAATAACTACTGCGTGATAAATAAATCTCATAAGCAATACTTGAAATCATTACATAAACAATAATAAAAACAAATTATAGACAACATTATGGTAGTGAATATAATAGTGAGCTCACACAGGCATAATCAACTAATGTATAAAATCAAAAGAGTACAAATGTAAAATAACATATATACACATGTCATACCAACATATACTGAATGAATGAACAACAAATGGAAAGTAGTGCACAAGCTTTGGTATGTGGGGGCCCTGCACGCCTCATTAAGCATATTAAATTGTCTACTAGTAGTTGAAAATAAAAATAAAACAACATACATAAAGTGAAATAAGCTTAGAGCAAGCGTCAAAAGGCTGAATTTTGGGCTACAAAGATATGTCTCAAAGTATTCCAATTACAAACTTCTAATTAGTTGTTTTGCAAGAAGTGTTTGCTTGCTTCTATAAGAAAAAAAATACTATTTTATGTTGACTGTGGTCTATTTAGAGGATGCACTTAGATCAAATTTAGTTTCTTTAACACATATATTGTGGGTGAAATCTAGAAAAGTTGGATCTGAGCAAACCCCCCAAACAATCCTAAGTTTTCCTTGTTAAACTGAGCACATTGACTACGCATTGACCAAAGCTTTCAGTAATGATTTTTGATGAGTGGATGGGTATTCATCCATCTCAGGATATGATATTCAAAACCCATATCTCGAAATACACCCAAATTTCCTGCAAAAATCAAAACAAATAATTATTTACGAGATATATTACCTCCCATAAATTCATGTTACAATGCATGTATTTCATACATTTTAAAAATTAAAAATATGTAACAAAATTCATTATGAAACATGTTTATTAGGCCAAATGTGATTAAATTTTATAAAAAAAAAAAATTAAAATAGGTTTCCTAAGGCCGGATATGGTAATAAACGTAACAAAAATATTTTCTTTCTAGAGGATTAACAAGGACAAGGGGGGAGGCAAGAGGGAAAGAAAGCGATGGGGTTGGGGGCGGGGGTTCCAAAGGAAAAATGAGGGGGAACCAAAGGGATAACCAACCATATATGTAGATGAAGAATGGAAATACTAAGATGAGGATTTAAGTAATAATAAGAAGCTAGGTCCTACTAACCTCAAGACCACCATTCTTGTTAATATTGTTAGGATGTTTAATTATTTCTAAGGTTTCACTGTATTGTCTTTTATAATGATGTCATTTGTTAGGAAGGATTCAAATGCTTTCTGGGCTTTTATAGTGCTTAGTTTTGGAGGAGTGTTCAACTAGGGCAGAGGATCTCACTTTTCCATTCTTTATATCCTCTCCATGTGTTAGAAGTACTAAGAATGGTGGGGGGGCAAGGGGGGGTGAATCAATACTTCAAGAACTATTACAAATTTATACTTTCATTTACATTCAACATTCACTATTTAAAAAACATTAAGGGACACATAATTAAGACATCAACATCAAACATATGGACACAAATATTTTTAACGTGGAAACCCATAAAGAGAGTAAACCACCATTCTTATTCTTCTTCTCTTTTTTCAATCTTTACATAAGTTTACTAGCACCAACCAATAGGAAGGACCCACTCCCTTAGACTAATTTGTTGACACCCATAAGTAGGCAGCATCCACTTTGTTCACTATTTTGTTGGCACCCAATTGTAGGAAGCACCTACTCCCTCGATCATATTGCTAAAACCAACCAGTTTGAGGAATTGACCCCCAAATAATCATCGACCTCCTTTCATCCATTTTCAAATTGGATCCACTCCCTTTAGCATAATATTAAAAAAATATATATACCTTCTTGAAAATTTCTTCTTTAATTAACAACACATCCACTCTTCTGACATCAACAAAACCCCACAATAAAAACCCTAACCAAAATCTATGACTTCTTATAAAAAATTCAATCAATAGAATATCAACAATTTAGTAATTCATAGGGATGATACATCAACAAAAACCTCATCATCACTAGTTCAACAATCACTTCAATAATAAAAAGCTTCAAAAACTAACAAAAACCATAAGTAAACATTGCAACACATCATCACACTAATAACATATCATGTAACATCAAAATGAAGCAACAACTCGATTCCTTAAATGTCAATCAATAGCTCTACTCACAACAATTTCATTAAAGATCAAATTCAACCTTTTAACTAATATGATGCAAAACCGTGAAGCACACTAGTAATAATAAATATCATTTATTCTCAACACAATAATACCATTTTTGATCATCCTCAACAATAGACAACCATCATCTTCAACATAAATCCTATGGAAACATGTTGTACAAACTTGTGAATTCAACACCAGTAATGATAAATTAGTGTATCGATGCTTATATTTTTCAAACCCTAATTTTTTCTCTACAACGGTCATATTCTAACTCATATACTTATAAGCAAATGCATTAACAATAATTGTCATCAACAAAATACTCAAACAATACAATATTATTCTAAAAAACTGTGCCAACTAGAAACTCTAGTCATTAACACTTATAGCATCAATAACATCACTAGGAAAATATGATCATCAACGATTATCATGCCCAACAACTGTAACTTCATTAGCTCAAATTCCATCTAACTCAACAACTCTTAATTTCTCATGACCATCACAATCACCATACTCATCATATCAATAAATTCATTACTCATGATAGTACATAGTTTATTACATGCTCAACAATTAAATCAAACATTTGACCCTTGATTATGTCATCTCATACAATGAACAATAAATGGAGACATAACTATGCAAACTCAAAACTACTCATCTTGTCCTTCTCAAAGATTTTTCCCCTAACAAAAGTAATAAAACCAATTATGCTCTTCTGTTGGGTAGGGTCCCCCTAGGTCAAATTTTTGTCAAAATTTTGTAAATAACCCAGATTTTGAGGAGTAGAACACCCTTTGTGCAGTGTTTTAGGAGTCAGAGGGGCTTTAGGGTGGGTCAAAGCCCCTTATTTTGTAAAAGGATGGGATTAATTTGTATATTTTGAGTTCCTCCCATGGTTTGCGGACCATGGTATTGTAAGGGGAAAATATGTATAAAGGGTTGTCTTAGTAAGTGAAAATTCATTCAATCAATTGCTCATGTTTTGAGTCTAAATTGTTATATATTTATGTTCGGGCGAAGGGGAAGGCTCCTGCAGTTGTGTGCACGGAGACCTTGGTAAGTCTGCAACTATGTGCGTAGAGTAAGAAATATTGTAATTTTGAAGATTTGAAGTTAATAAAGAATATTTTGAAGGCATATATGTGTACTTACCTTTTGCAAGAGAAGATTGATTAGTTGCGGCCAAAGGATCAGATTTTGCCAGCACGGACATGGCCATGGGCCGAGGAGACCATTCATCTCTCATAGACAGTGGAGAACAAGTTGAAGAACATTCGGTAGATGCAAAGAACCATTGGTCTGGTGACAGCAGGGCCGACGAAAAAAAGGTGGTAAAGTACAATAGGCCGCCACACAGTGTGCAGAGACACTTCAACCATTGAAGGATTTATACACTGTCCCCAAAGCGAAGATTTGGGACATACCAGTTGAGTGACTCGGGACGAGGCACATCTTTGTGTTGAGGACTTGTTGGTTAGGGTCCCCCTAGGTCAACATTTTGTCAAAATTTTGTAAAGAACCCGCATTTTGAGGAGCGGAACATGCTTCATGCAATGTTTTAGGAGTCATAGGGGCTTTAGGGTGGGTCAAAGTCCCTTATTTTGTAAAAGGATGGGATTAATTTGTATATTTTGAGTTTCGCCCATGGTTTGTGGACCATGGTATTGTAAGGGAAAAATATACATAAAGGGTTATCTTAGTACGTGAAAAGTCATTCAATCAATTGCTCGTGTTTTGGTCTAAAATTGTTATATCTTTATGTTTGAACGAAGGGGAAGGCTCCTGCAACTGTGTGCACGAAGGCCTTAGTAAGTATGCAGTTGTGTGCACATGGTAAGAAACATTGTAATTGTGAAGATTTGAAGTTAATAAAGAAGAATTTGAAGGAAGATGTTTGTACTTACCTTTTGTGCTTTAATTTATCGAATTACTGTTTACTTTTGTGTTGTGCAATAACATATAAGATTAGAATTCATATATGAATGCAGTTATAGTTAATTACATTTAAGATCCATAGATTTATGCACAGTAGATGGAGTTTAGTTCTGTGAGTAGTCTTTTTGTATGAATAGATCAGATTCAGTGTAATACTAAGTAAGATCATGTGGCACAGTAACATATATGTAAGTAATATTAAGCCAATATCCACACTCCATATCATTCTAGATGCGGAAACCTAGTTCTAGCATCCCCCAATATCGTCTCAAGTGAGACTGCAGTCTGCGCAAGCAGATCGTTGCCGAAAGGGCCAATGGTATAAGGGTTTGTTGGTTAGCACAACTAACTCTAAACCTGGGTTTGAGCCCCTCAATCCAAAATCTTCACACATTCTAACATAACAATACACTGACATATAATGAACAATACTTGTAACATACTTAATGCAGGCATAAATGGTTAGTGGTCAATACTTATCTCTACATAAAAGCCACAAGAACTTGATCTTTCAAATAGGCTTACAACATTGTCTCATGTCTTGCAACAAAATCCTTTATCCTTGTTACATATGTCAGTCACAACAGTAGTCTTGTCGTACACCATATCAACATTCTTACTCAACTACCACACCAAAACCCTCAACTTGACTTACTCTCACACAAAAACTCTTACAAATCTTGAACAAAAACATTATCATCACTAACCTCTCCTCAACAAACAATTACATAGCTAGCCTAGACATCATTTAAACAATTGCACCCTCTATCACACCAATGGTTAGTCTTTAAATTTTAACCATGTATAAGCACCACAAGAACTAGGGATTTTAAAGGAGCGTCATATTGCTCCATTGATAGTCATTGAATCAATACTAATTTACCATCACATTCAAATTATGTGTTTCAAGAATTGTATAGAAGGATCCTAATAATATTTAAAATAGAGGAACTAATGTATAGATCTAGAAACAAATTCTGTTCAAAGTGAGATACGACCCTACATTAAAAGGAAAAAATGTAATTTTATTGGGTATTTTTCATCTCTGCCACCAATAGCTTCAACCTTTCAAAACATTTCTGCAAACTCAACATAGTTAAGCAATCCACCAGGTCATATGAATTGATTCAAACTGAAATGGAATGTGTCAATATAAGTCATTAAAAATCCATACTTCACATCATTGAACATATAGGAAAAAATGATTTCAATGGTTTGCATGAGCACAAAACAAGGACAAGAAATGTATACACAGTGAATACAACTGAATTCAAACAACATAAATGACTCAAACCATACTCGAATTGCATCAACCCTTTTTAATCACTACACTTTCTCTTACACAAACCTAGTACTATTTTCCAGATTAACCAAAATATAATTCACCTTGATATGTCCTTACACCCCCTTTACTCATATGATCGCACCAATATATGATCCAAATCAAAAAAAAAAGAAAAAATATGTCATGAAAAGATTTAAAATCAACATATGCAAGAGATCAATTCAAGACTTTCATAGTGTAAGGTTACAAGATTTCTTACACACCATATCACACTAGATTTCAATCATATTAGACAATAAGTTTAGACCATATCATGTGGCTAATCACATCACACATATGCAAAAATGAAGGTAATCAATCACATTAAATTGCTTCAAAGGATTACCCCATAGGCACCAAGTTATCTAAGTTGATCACACCTAATCGATCTAGGTCACACCAACATTAAAATCACACACATTGCACAAGATTTATTAAACACCAGATAAATACATCCTTTAATGCCAGAACACATATTAATGCACATTTATTTCACTATTACTTCACAATCATCATTAGAGGTGATCATACTTGTACTAGAACAAAAGGATAATGATGTGACCCTTCACCTTCATCACATTAGATCAGAGGAAACAACATTACTCATCTCAGTCCATGCTCCATGTGAACCATATGCCAGATACACACCTCCATAGAGACATATCACTCACCTTGAACACAAATTTCCAAAGAAAAATGATACCATAAATGCCAATCCACATTTTTTTATATATCATTCGTTCTGCTTAAACCAAATTAAGCCATTGTGAAAAATGTGAAATTTTGAGATCAGAACAACGGTGAATGTGATATGAATCCGAAAATTAATTTACAACATAATGATGTGAACAATATTAGGGATTTACAGTGGTAAATTTGATGGTAATTATGCTGACACTAATGAATAATACCAGTGAAGCGACCATGATTTTGGAGTGCCAGGCGAAGGAAATGGAAATATTTATGCATTGATATAACCAACAACATGCGTAATTTATGCAGGCTATAAGTGAAAAACCAATGTAGATGTTGTTGTATGCATGCATCCTCATCGATCAAACACCCATGCATAAGATCATTGTAAATCCCCTCCATCATAAACCTCCACTCTACATTATCAACTATCAAACAACTAGTCATTGAATCATGCTACTATCATTGACATTAATGCCAACAATATCCCAATTTGGCATTATTGGAAACCACCTACTACACCCATTCTTGTGGTTGATGTTTCTATACCCCTTTGACATCAATGGAAAAGGGCATCATCTATTGCAATCCTAATACACCTCCAAGCACAAAGGCTATTTGCAAAAATAACATCTTCTAAATCTTTCTAATACTTGTGACTGCTCCATTGGTTATTAACATATATGGCTAAGAACAAAAGCTCCCTTTGAGACATCAATGCTAGGAGATAATAATGTCTACCAATCAAAAACATTTCTCCCCCTGAGCATTTGACACACCTATAGATTAAACATTATCTTTGTATCTACTGATACTTTCTTTTGTTGGGTATGCTCCCCATGTGTTCATGAACACTTCCAATGTTGATCTCTTAACATTTTAGTAGACCTGACTGAACATTTGGACTTTTTTGCACACACCACTCTTCTACTACAAATTCATCTTCAATGATTATTCTCTTCTTTTGATATGTTATATTATGCTCCGCTTAAAACTATGCCAATCTCTATCTTTTGGAGTGCTTCTTGTGAGTATAATCCAAGAACTAATGGATTGAAAATGGGACTTGCTTCATTTATGCAGACTCTAAAAAGAGATTTCCTTCAATCTCTTATTTCTTCCTTCTCTTTAGCACATATACTTTATCTGAACTTTTGATTCCTTTTTCTATTAACATCACAATATATTCTTCTATAATTCTGAATCCTATTGAAGTGAATATGAATACATGTTATCTATCAGTAATTTGAACCACACTTAGGATGTTGTGCTCTAGCTCTAGCCCTTTAACTAGTATTACATTAGTAGCATTTGTATTTTTAACGTCAAGGTTGCCTCTACCTTTTCCTATCAACTTGGTTGGTGCATTGTTTAAAAGAATAACATTGCCACCTTTGATTTTCTTTAAAGATATGAATATGCTCTTATCTCCAATCATATGATGGAAACATCCACTTTCTATGTACAAATTATCATCTTCCTCTAACGCACACAGTACTAGGTCGTGTTTCACTCGTTTCTCTTCCTTTTTATTCCATTCTTTGGTATGTCGACTACTGGTAGATGCATATTCTTCTAACATTATTTAAATGGATCATGCCTTTATTTCTTGTTCAAATTCTTTTTCCAAATATGTTCTTCTTGGTGGTTGAATTATCTTAAAGATATCATTTACTTGCTCCTAGATTCCATTGTCATGTGTTCAAACGTATTGCATGCATAACATTTTATGTGACCAAAGAAGGGGGCATAATAATCATACCTTCAAAAACCATTATCCATATATGATTTTTGTTGCATATTCCTTTCATTTCCATATGATTTGCACTCTATAGCCTTATGGCCGAAAAATTAGATGAAAAACAATAACCATAAAGAAACTTGTATACCTAGGAACCAATGATCTTCTTGTGGGGAATATATTTCGTTGACTTTGAGAAATATGATTGAAAGGTCTAAACAATCTACTTGTACAATCAACTGTAATGTGTCCAAGGTTGTGGTAGATAAAACACTCAACATCATTCATCATAGGGTAAATTAATTGTTGTTCCTCCTTTGGAAGCTTGTATTTCTACCATACTCATCTTCGGGAGCAAATAGAATGCTTGAGAAAGTCACTTTTATTGGGTGTTGATTTTTCTACTTGCTTTCTTTATTATTTTGTTTTTGTATTCTATTCTAGCTATTTTCTTTACCAAGGTTTTCAGATGCTACCTTATTGTCTTCTATTCTTCATGTACATGCCTGAGAGATGGATTTTCTCTTAGTTGTTTCATGAAATACAAGACCCGATTTAATGGCAGGAGACCTATAACAGCTAAGGAGATCATCGAATATGTTGGAACTATCTTGAAATTTCAGTTGTTTTCCCTTTTATTCTATATCACTTCTTAGTGAGACAATCTCAACCTCTAAAAAGCCACAATAACCTTCTCTTTCCTTTATCTTCCTACTCATTACTTCTTCAACTCTTCTTACCTCTTTTAACTAATTTTTCAACCTGATAGTTTCTTCTTTGAGCTCATACTCTGTCATCACACATTTGGAGTATATTCTTATATTGAATTTCCTTTTCATTTGTCTTTTCTAGATTAGACCTTAGAAAAATTATTTTAGCTTCAAGTCCCTCACAATGAATTTCCTTTTCATTAAGTTGTCCAGTCGCTACTTCATTGGATCTTTTAACTTCTTCTAACTGGGCTTGTAATACTATTAAAATATTCTTCTGAATTTGGAGCACTTTTAGATCCTCCTATAGCATTATTAGATGCATGGCCATACTCATTTTTTGATAGACTACCGTTTTCTTCTTTAGATACATTAAATATTTCATCATTCCTATGCTTTTGATCATTATCATGTTTTTCAGAACAGGAAGAAGCAAGATGGCCTAGAACGTTCTTCTGCATTTCCTAGCTTTATGCGAAAACCATGCCAACATTTGCTCCCTGCTACAAGATGGACCAAGATTGGATAATAAATTAACAGGATATGATGAAATTATTGAACAAATTCTAGAGCTCCAATGATTGAGAAAATTTAGAAATGTGCTCCCTATCATTTAATACAAATTCCTAGTGTTGGGAACTAGATCTGCTCTTTGAGGGATTTTGGAGGGGAAAGTTGCCTCATTTCAAGGATAATTCTTCCTTGTCACTTCTTATAAGTAAAAATTCGAATTTACCTCTAGAGGCATGTATTTATTAGTCTTCTTGTGGAGTAAACTTATTATTTAGCAGTTCCACTTTCATTTCTAGTAGGGATGTACTTGGATTGATTAAAATAATGAAGTTTGGTTCCATTTTTAGCTTCTAAAGCTTGGTTTCCTTGATAGGAATCTAAGTATCCTTGGGAGTTTCCACCCTAGGAGCCTCAGAGCCCTCTTGTGCAATCTCTTTATTTTCTTTGAATGTATTTTTGCTTGCATCTCTTATTTCTACATTTACTATTCATTCTTTTGTTGTAGGTTATATTGGTTAAATTATTGAAGATAGTTGTTTTGAAGGTTATTTATAGAGTCACAAGAATGTTCATCCTTATAAAAACTTTGAAAATTCATATTCATCATTGAGCTACTTGGTTTGGTTTGCTAGTTCACAAATCTAGAATTTTTGGGAGTCTCTTGCAGCAACATAGTAGTAATTTTTTGCTAATTTTTAGAATGTGTTAATGAAATCCTTTCGATTTGATTCCACTTGTATTGAGTCATAAAATAATTCAAGTTAATAAAAAAGTTTACTCCATATCATTTTCACTTTATTAGATTAGGAATTTGATAGGTAAACTAGCTCACTAATTCTTGAATTTCTGGTTTTTAGAGTAGTAGTTGTTTGCTATTTGTTAGCACATGTTAACAGGGGTATTTTTGAGTGATTCCTCTTGGAATGGATTCCTAGGATATCATAATTCATAAAAAATAATTTCCCATCTCATTTTCATTTTATTTTATTGGGAATTTGGAAAGTTATGTTGAGAAGTATCAATCTTGTAGCGATCTTGTAGCATGTTGTAGCACAGTGTAAACTTTACCATATTTTCTACAAAATATTGGTTTTTGTCTCTTAGGCTTGAATAGTTACCCCTAGGTTATGAATCCATGATTGAGGAAGACCCAAGACCACTTTGAACTAAATACAAATATGCAATTAGTATTAGGTGACAGGTTTCTAAATTGAACGATAATGATGATTTTCTTATGAAATGCATGAGTTCTATTACTCTAGCCAAGTCCCTTTGAACACAATGATTAAGAGGGTGAGTTTCCAATGAAAATTATATTATGCATATTTCTTTGAATTCATGCCCTTAGGATTTCAATTACAAAATGTTGTTCTTGAATAGGATTAGTTTCTTTTCAAAGCAATTTTTTACATTCTACAATTACACTAATGTTTACATTCTTGCAATTAGCATATAATTTACATTTATGCAAACAACTTAATATTTACATTTATGCAACTAGGGCAAGCATCACTTCCATTTCTTGCAAATAGAGTAGCATTTCCATTTTTGTAATTAGTTTAGGAATCATTTCATGATATGCACTTGATTGCATCAGATCAATGAAATAAGGACACATTATATGATGCAAATATAGTGTCGACACCTCTTAAGTTTGTACAAAACCCGAGTTGATAATTTAAGTTGTTAGCCTTAGGAGTTGCAATACTGTGGCTCATCACCAATTGTTGGAAATACTGAGAGGGGGGTTGAATCAATATTTCAAGAATTATTACAAATTTATACTTTCATTGGCATTCAACATTCACTACTTAAACATCATTAAGGGACACATAGTCAAGGCATTAACATCAGACATATGAAAACAAATATTTTAAGTTATAAACCCATAAGGGGAGAAAACCACCATTCTTATTCTTGTCTTCTTCAATATTTACATAATTTCACTGGCACCAAAAAGTAGGAAGCACCCACTCCCATCAAAATGTTTTTATAGAACCCACTAGCAAGAAGCACCCACTCCCTTGGACTGATTTGTTGACACCCACCAATAGGAATCACCCACTCCCTTCATTGTTTTTTCAGAACCCACCAATAGGAAGAACCTACTCTCATAGATCAATTTTCTGGAGCCAACCAACTGGAGGTGCCAACCGCCAAATTCATTTTGGACCTCCCTTTCATCCATTTTTAAAATGGATAGTGTCCCTTTAGTAAAATCTTCAAAAATAATTTATATCTTCCTCCAAATTCCTTCTTTTATTAGAAACACATCTATTCCATTGTCATCAACAAAACTACACAACATAAACCCTAACCAAAACCTCTAACTTCTTATAAACTCTATCATTCAACAACATATCAATAATTCAATAATTCATAGGCATAATATATTAGTAGCAACCTCATCAACACCAGTTAATCAATCACTTCAACAAGTAAAAGGTTCACAAACTAACACAAACCCTAACTCAACACTGCAACATATCATCATGTTAAGAACATATCCTATAACATAAATATGTAACAAAAACTTGAGTCCTTGAATATCAATCAATATCTTTTCTCACAAGAAATTTCACCAAGCTCAAACTCAACCTTTTAAACAATACAAAAAAAACCCTGAATCACAACAATAATAATAAATATCACTTATGTTCAACACAATACTAGCAATTCTAGTCATTCAACATCAACAATGATAACTCAACATATCAATGGTTAGATCTATCAAACCCTAGTTTGATCTCTGCAATAGTCATATTCTAAATCATGATACTCACAACAAAATGCATTAGAAATAACTCTGTCATTAACAAAATAATCAAGCAATACAAGCCTGTTATGAACAACTCTACCAACTAGAAACTCTAGTCATCACCACTTACAACAACAATCACATCGCTAGGAGAAGAGGATCATCAACAATTATCATGCCCAACAACTATAACTTCACTAGCTCAAATGTAATCCAACTCAACATCTATGAATTCCTAATGAACATGATAGTCACCATATTCATCATATCATCAAATTCATTACTCATGCCATTGTAGACTTTATTACATGCTCAACAATGAAATAAAAATTTTGACCTTTGATTATTTCATGTCATACAATTAATAATAAATGAATACAAAGCTAGGAAAACTCAAAACTACTCATCTTGTCCTTCTCAAAACTTCTACCCCTGACAAAAGTAATAAACCAATTCTACTCTTCACATAGTCGAACATAAAAATACACTTTGTCATATAATGAAAAATATTTGTAACATACTCAATGTAGGCATATATGGCCAATTGTCAACCTTTATATTTGCATAAAAACCGCAAGAGATTTATCTCTCAAATAGGCTTCTAACATTGTCTCATGTCCCACAGCAAAATCCTTTATCCCTATTACATATCCAAGTCACAACAACAGTCTTGTCATACACCAGATCATCATTCTTACTCAAATGCAGCAACAAAACCCTTAGCTTAACTTACTCTCACACAACAAATATTACAAGTCATAAACAAAAACATTAGCATCACTAACCTCTCCTTAACAAACAATTACATAGACAA
The DNA here is from genome assembly GCA_031772625.1 of Pinus tabuliformis. Taxonomy (NCBI): domain Eukaryota; kingdom Viridiplantae; phylum Streptophyta; class Pinopsida; order Pinales; family Pinaceae; genus Pinus; species Pinus tabuliformis. The sequence continues at coordinate 978,709,329 of CM062816.1, read as the reverse complement.
CCTAGACATCATATAAACCATTGTACCCTTTCTCACACCAATGGTTAATATTCAAATTTTAACCCTACATAAGCACCATAAGAAATAGGGATTTTAAAGAAGCCTGATAGTGAGAATTGTCCCTGCAAAAAAAAAAAAAAAAAAAAAATATATATATATATATATATATATATATGGCAGTTTTCGGCTCTACCACCAATACCTTCAACCTTTCAAAATAATATTTCAAACTCAACACAATTAAGCAGTCCACTAGGTCATACAAATCGGTTCAAACTAATATAGAATGTGTCAATACAAACCATTAAGCAACCAGATTTCACATCATTGAGCATACATGTGAAAATGATTTCAATGGTTTACATTAACACATAATAGAGATAGGAGATGTGTCCACAGAGAATACAACTAAATTCACACTGCATAAATCACTAAAACCATGCTTGAATCAAGTCAATCCTTTTTACCTAGTACTATTTTCCAGATTGACCAAAATACAATTCACCTTTATATAGCTTTATGCCCCCTTTACTCATATAATCACACTAGTATGATTCAAATTAGAGAAAATACTCCAGATAAAGATCTAAAATTTTCATATGCAATAAATCGATTCAATACTTTCATACTTCAAGGTTACATGATTGCTTATGCACCATATCACACCAGATTTCAATCATATTAGAAAATAAGTTTAGACTGGGCCATGAGGTTGATCACATCATACATCTGTAGAAATGAAGGAAATTAATCACATTACATTTCCTCAAAGGATTTCCCCTTACACATTGTTGAAATATGTTATCATTTATGGAAACATTGTAATGGAAAAAAAGTATTAATTATAGTCAATAGGTGGCACATGTGTCAAAGAAGGTCTCAGGGAGAAGAATTAAGGAGCAACATGGCAACATAAAGGTGCAACGGTTTTGGAGCCAATTATGGAGTAGTAGATCATCTCAAGAGAAGATGGAAACCACTCAGATGGATAGAGATCTGAAAGAGATTTCCATTGGTATGCAAAAGTTCGAAAATGGCCTCCTCAATCGTTAGATAGAGCCAGTCAAAGTTCTATGACCCCAAGACCTTCATAGCAAAGTTAAAGGTGGTTGGATGAATCTTTGGCACTTAGCAAAAGTTGGCTTAAGGGAAAAACCTAAGGAAAATTCTGGCGGAGACTCTACACAAAGCTCTGGGTAGACGTGGTAGACACGTTCGTAGCGAAAAGTGTTTTCATTAGAGGAGTTGGAAGTGGGTGGAGCCCACTCTAGAATGGTAGCATGGAGGCATACCCTGATGGATTAGATTTAGAACCCAAAGCAAAGTGTTAGGCTATTAATGCCTAGACACGACAACAATAATCTAACTAATAGGAAGCATGCAGAGGTCCCCACTTTGACAGCTCAGCCCGCTAAGGGCGAGCCCAAAAAGGAATTCCCCAAGGTTTGTTTGGAGAGGACACGGATAAGCGTTGGGAGGTAAGTACCTTGCCATGTGGTAGATTTCTGGCAACACCTGAGATGACCCTATAGACAGGCTTGGTGGCCATGATAGGTGGTTTCTCACACCATTGATCACGTAGATCAACACCTGATAATCACTCTAGGAAATCTCCTCCAAAATCCACAAACTGCACAATAGTGGTTTCGAGAATAGTTTCTTGGACCTAGTGGTTTTCCAATTTAATGAAGAAAAAGGTTACAAAACAGGCCTCAAAGGACCTTTCTCTCTCCTCACTAACAGGGACAGGTGGCAAAAGGTGATTGGCCCGGACGACAACAAATGGTGACATGATCACGTCTAATCAGTGATGGAAACATGGTAGGCAGATTTTGCATTTATGGGCACCCTAATGACCCATTTCTAGGCAACACGTGTCACCACTCTAAATGCGTCAAGTGTCCTAGGTGATGTTATAATGACGTCATCCTAGTGGGATGACCCCAGAAGTTTTAAAAAGAGAAAATGAGGTGTTGCTAAGCAACAAGTGCCAGGATATGTTGTGACTAACTGTAGAGTGGCAATGAAAGAGATTGAGGCTAGGAGGACCCCACAGGACAGCTAACCCCAGAGGTATGGAGCCCAACGATTTATATCGAGGTGCAAAATCAATGCATCAGAATGGAGAGGGCTATGGGCTAAGCGCTTGTACACGGGCCCTATGCAAAAGGTAAGGACTAGGGGTGCATTAGTTATAAAGAGCTACAGAGGCTCTTGGAGTGGCTAATTGCCACCTCTTTGGTCACTTCGTCTAGAAGCGAGACAAATAACGTGAAGCTATTAACAAAGTAAATCAACCCTTGAATGGTTTGACAGGGCTAAGGGCCCAATGGCCTAGCCAATGGTCGCAGAGACATGGTATTATGGAAAAAAATAGGTAAGGGAGCTAGAGAAAAGGTGCTTAAAGGAAAAAATGTAAAACTATTTTTTTGCTAGAAGTTAAGCCAAATTAAATAATAGTTGAAATTGGTGAAGCTTTGTTAAAGTCTGTTAAAATGGCCATAATGCAAAAATATGCAGAAAAACTTAGTTTAAGTTGTAGAAAAAGGTAGGTAAGGCTAGTTTGAATTGGATTTCAAGCCTAGAGTTGTAGATCAAGATTGAACGACAGTCATAGGACTAATATGAACAAGAGAAAGGAAAAAAAAAATATTGATGCATGAAAAAATACAAGAAGCCAAAGTTAGCAAAAGAAAAACTATAAAAGAAGGTTTGAGCAAGTAATTTTTCATTTTTTTTAGATAACTTCTGGTGCAGTGAGGTGTTGGTATGGTGAAGTTATTTTCTGAAGTGGTGACTTTGATTTAATTGTTTTTGAAAGGAGAAAGAAGTCATTGATCCTAGTGTGAAAATCAATGAAAGACAAAATGATGAGTGTTTAAAGCAAGTTGTAGCTTGTTGATTAGGGGTTGGTGCTCCTTCCAATGGGTGTTGGAGGATTTTTGGGGTTGTATTTCCATTCAGTTGTAGTTTATAAACTAGGGAGTTGAAGCTTCCCGCTGGTTGTAGCCACATTGTATTTGCAAGTTGTAGCTTGCCTTATGAATAAAATGGAGAAGCAATTTTGAAGAATTTGGTTTTTCCTTGTGTGTTCCCTTGATTGCTGAAGTTGTGGCTTGTCATACTTATTGTTGAAGGTGATCTTTACTATCTTATTATTCTTACACAAAGTGAAAAGAGATTTTAAATTGGTAAAAATTGCTACAATATTGATTCACCCCCCTCTCGGTATTTTCTTGGTTTCCAACAATTGGTATTGGAGCTAATTTACTTCTGATCAGTCTAACAGCGGGAAGAAAGATCAAGGACCATGGAAAATCAAGGAGGAGGTTTTACCAATAAGAAACCTATATTCAACGGAATAAATTGTGTTTTGGAAAGTGAGGATTAATACCTACATTCAATCACTTGGAGGTGATTAATGGGATGTTGTGGAAGAAGAATATCAAAGGCGACTAGTTGTGGTTACCAAAGATAAAAAAAAATGGAGTTCACATGCAATGTTAAAGGAATGCATGCCCTGCTTGCTGGCCTACCTGAATCAGAGCTTGTCAAAGTAATGGATTTCACATCTGCCAAAGCACTCCGGGACAAGATGAGCATATGCTATGAAGGAGACAACAAGGTAAAGAAATCTAAACTCCAAGGTTTTAGGATCCAGTTTGAATCACTGAGCATACATGATGATGAAGATATTGCAAATTATTTTTTAAGAGTTGATGAAGTTGTGAATACCATAAGAGGGCTTGATGAGAAGATAGATGAAGGTGTGGTAGTTAAAAAAGTGTTGAGATATCTTCCCGATAGGTTTAATCCCAAGGTGTCATCCATTGAATAAATGGCCAATATAGGCACTCTCACTTTATAGCAACTCCTTGGAATAATCACTACCTATGAGATGCGGATTTTGAAAGGAAAGTATGTAGCTGAAGAATCAACCTTCAAAACATAAAATAAGTGCAAGGATGAGCATGATGAATCATGTTGTGGATCAGATGATGAAGAATTTAGCTTTGTGAGGAAGCTTAACCAAGTATCAAGCAAGTATAAAGATACGTTTACCTTTAAATTTTTTAATTGTGGAAAAGTTGGTCATTATGCATCAAAGTGTCTTGAAAAGAAGAAAAAAGATTATGATCCTAAATAAACCTTTAAGAAAGTTTAAAAGGAAAGAAAGAAAGCTAAGAAGATAGGTTTCTATGTTCAAGTAAAGATCTCCTCTAAATGTGAGCCCATCCAATCCTCAGATGAGGACAAAGATGATGAATATTCTAAGGAGTTTATACTTATGGCCATAGACAACCTGTAAGTTGAGGCTATTTCTAAGGATGATGAAGGAGAAGTTGATCCTGAAGGACAATTGGTAAGTGCACTTGAGGAGATAGAGAGGCTGAGAAAGAAAAATAAAACCCAAAAAGAATCTTTGATAAAATAAAATGTCGAGGTTGTAGAGCCATTCCTCCTACAAATAGAAGAAGGTAAGAAAATACAAGATTCATTGAACCAACAGTTGAATGAAAAGGCTCAAGTGTGTGACAAGTCGGAAGAAGAAATTGTATTGTTGAAGAAGGAATTGGAGAAGGCTAAAACACAACTCAGTTTTAATCAGAAATTTGGAAAAGGGACTGAAGATTTGAATGAGCTATTGGAAGCACACCGAGTCTCCTCAAATCGAACCAGTCTAGACTATGAAGATGAGTCCAACGCAGTAGCTAAATTAAAGGGTAAAAATATAATTACCTTTGTTCTGAAAAAATAATAGAGTACAAAACAACAAGAGACACTTACTCAACAAAAGAGAAATCAACAACAACAAAGGGAGTACACTGTCTAGGCAAATCGAATTGCCCAAAATTCTGCTCAGTGCAAAAGGAAACCGTCCAAGTACAATGATCTCTTCCCAGGATATTGTTTCACATGCACCAACTATGGCCATAAAGCAACAAACTGCAAAGTTAATATCTCCTACATATATCTCAAATCCAAGAGAACAATTCAATAGAGAAGAAGCACACCCAGGTATAATAATTATTTCACTCCCTTGAATTATCAAGTGAATGTTTTAAATGCCAAAATGTTGGGCATATAATAGTTAATTATAGGATCAAATAAAAGAAGACAGAGCCAATGATTGAGAAAATTAGACAGAAGCCCAAAGTCTTTAAAGAAAAAGAAAAAATAGAGCAATGTGATACTGCTTTGTATGCTCAAAATGGTGGGAACCATTGGTATGTAGACATTGGCTATTCTAGGCACATGGTAAGATATAGAAGTAATTTTCTGACTTGGAAACCAGTTAGCAAAGGTAATGTGACCTTTGGAAACAATGCTCCAGGCAAAATAATTGCAAAAGGAGTGGTTAGTATCTCAAATGCAAAAGGTAAAGCTAAGAACGTTTTATACGTTGATGGGATGAAACATAATCCATTGAGTGTGTCTCGGATGTGTGATCAAGGATATGACAGTTTTTAAAGCCAAAAAATGTCAAATCAAGTCCATAGGTACAAGTGAAATAGTTTTTGAGGCTGTAAGAACAAAAAATCATGTTTATGTTCTCAAGGAGAAGACATAAAAGTGTTTCTTGAAAAAGATTGATGAGAGTTGGCTATGACACAAAAGACTTGAAAATGTGAACTTCGATTAGATAGTCAAGCTGAGCAAGAAAAATGCTATCAACGATTTTCCAAGGATTTTAAAACTAGAGAACATTATCTGCAAATCTTGTCAACTAGGAAAGCAAGCTCGAGTTCCTTTCAAGGCAAAGGAAAACTCTTCAGCAAAGCCATTGCAGCCGGTACATATGGATTTGTGTGGACCATTCAAAATGAAATCAACCATAGGTAAGCTGTATTTTATGCTATTAATTGATGATTTCAGCAAGATGATGTGGGTTTCCTTCCTCAGAGAAAAATCTAAAGCTTTTGAGAAATTCAAAGAGTTCAAAGCAATGGCTGAGAATGAATCTGACTGCAATATCAAAATCATAAGGTATGACGATAGAGTTGAGTTAACTTCAAAGGAATTTGATGAATTCTCTAAGAAGAATGGCATCAAAAGACAATTTACAATAACAAAGACTCCCCAACAAAATGGTGTAGCAAAAAGAGAAAACATGTTAGTGTAGTAGTTAGCCAGAGAAATGATGACAGAAAATAATGTTCACCAGAGGTTTTGGGTAGAGACAATTCATATAGTAGTATTTATTTTCAATAAATCCCATATACAACCAAACATTGACAAAACTCCCTATGATTTGTGGTGTGGTAGACCTATAATAGTTAAACACTTCAAAAATTTTGGCAAGAGATGCTACATTAGGGGAAATGATGAAAATCTTGGCAAGTTCGATGCCAAAGTAGATGAAGGAATTTTTATGGGTTATTAAGATAACATCAAAGGTTATAGATGCTATAATAAAGTCACCAAGAGCATTTGACTACATCGATGTGAAGGTGGATGAGGACAACAATCAAGCAATGAAACAACTTTAAAAATACAACATCAATGAACCAGTAAGAATTGGTGATGTGAATGATGAGGCAACTATAGAAGAAAGAGAGGAAGAACCCTCTAATCCTCAAGCCATAGATCCCCCAAGGTATGTACAAAAACATGACCCAGCTAATCAGATTGTGGTGAATCAAAAACCAGTGTACAGACAAGAAAGAAGCTACTTAATTCCTTCACACAGGCACATGTTGCACTGTTGTCCTTGGAGAAACCAATATATGTTGTTCAAGCTAGTCAAAATCAACATTGGTTAAATGAAATGAATGAATAATTGGACCAAAAAGATAAAATTTAGACATGGGAGCTTGTTGTGAGACCTACCAAGAAGAATGTCATTGGCACAAAGTGGGTTTTCAGAAATAAATTAAATGATTGTGGAGAAGTGGTAAGAAACAAGGATCGGTTATTATGCAAAGGCTATACTCAAACAAAGGGACTAGACTATGTTGAAAATTTTTCTCTCATTGCTAGATTAGAATAAATAAGAATCCTTTTGACATTTTCTTGTTTTAAAAAATTCAAAATCTACCAAATGGATGTCAAATCTACCTTTCTCAATGGAGAGTTACAAGAGGAAGTTTATATAGAACAACTATAAGGTTTTCAACTGACAAGGAAACCATATTATGTTTGCAGACTTAAGAAGGATTTGTATGGTCTCAAGAAAGCCCCTTGAGCTTGGTATGTTAAGCTAGATAGCTACTTTCTCAAGTGTGGATTCAAAAGAGGTGCAATTGAAAACAACTTACATGTTAAGGAAAAGGATGGCAAACTTATTGTGGTAGTAGTATATGTTGATGATATCATCTTTGCTAGTGGTTTATACTTGATGACCAGTGAATTTGCAACTAATATGAAGGAAAAATTCAATATTTCCATGCTTGGATAGCTATCATATTTTCGTGGATTGCAGATAGCGCAATGTTGGAAATAATACTAAGAGGGGGGGTGAATCAGTATTATCAAGTTCTTTTACCAAATCTTCCTTATTTACACTTTGAATTATTTTTGCATATCAGTACCATAAAATAATAACATGAACAAGAAAAACAGATAGTCACACCAAAGAACACCAGATATAAGGTGGAAACCCAATGTGGGTGAAAACCACCTGCTGCAATATGTCTCTATCTTCTTTCAAATTAGAAACTCCTTTTACAATGATTTTGTACTGGTGCAGTCCTTTACTAGTACACAGGCTGCAACCTGCAGAGAGCTACAACTCTCTCTCATTTTCCAGTCTCTCCTGGAAGGGAGCTACAACCCCCTACTTCTTTTCTTATAAGGACCACTTTTCATAAATTTTCAAACTGGATCCATAAACATCAAATGATCATCAAGTACATGTAAATTACACAGTCAACTGTAGTAACCAGATCAACAAAAACAGAACTAAACCCAGAACACCTTATCAACAGAAATATTCAGTCAACAGAAGATCTTAAGACAGATACGCAGTTTTTCTTTCTCTGGCCTGCGTCGGTACGCACTTCACCTTCTGCTTCCCTGCGTATACCTGCAGAGAGCCTTCTGCTGCACCGCGTGCCCACGCACTGCTTCTTCAATCGCACTGCGTACTGTTACAGTAGGTACGCACCCAGAGACACTATCGCGCCGCGTACCGTTACTGAAACCACGCACTCATTGACACTATCGCGCCGCGTACCTTTACTATGCGTACGCACCTGAACCTCTGCCGCGCTGCGTACCCACGCAGTTCTCTTTCTTCTGCTCTGCGTATACACACAGTGCCCCTTCTTCTGCTCTGCGTACCCACGCAGCTCTTCTGTTTCTCCTCTGCGTACCCACGCACTTGCACCGTTAATCACCTGCGTACTTCTGATTAGGGCCGAATTGGCAGTTCACCAGTGTGCCACAATTAGTTAGATGCCCAGATCTGATCATGCGCTTGAGAGATCACCCTTCACAGATTCGCTTTCAACTTCACTTTCATATAGATCAAGCTTTTAAAACAACAACCCAATATTTTAGATCTTAAGATATTAATTTGCAAAGATACCTAGCCAAGGATCTCCTTTGCTTTATATAGGAAAGCTCCTCCTAAAAACATGGATCAATACCATAGATAACCAATACCAGGGGCCCAAAAACATGGGGCTCAATAATAATAATAATATAAAACAATACCACGGGCCAAAACCATAGAATCAAGAGCGGCGGGCTAAATACCACGGGCCAAACATAGGAAACCCCACGTGAACGCGCTTCTCTGCCTTGAAGTAAGTGAAACTGGGGGTACGCACCCTCTGAACGGGTGACCTGCGTGGGTGGCCGCAGTTCCTTCACGGTGTACCTGCGTGTACGCATCTTCTGAACTATTCTCCTGCGTACTTCTTTTTCAACCTTTTGAGAGCCTGATCAGAGGGTGTTGCCATCAAGTACAACATCTGAAACATAGAGCCATACCAGAATCATAATGCCAACAATCTCCCCCTTTGGACTTGATGGCAACCTCAAAATCTTCAACTTCATTCTCCCCCTTTGACATCAAGGGCAAAGGGTTATGCTCCCCCTGAATATGAACCAGATCTGCAAAGAAGAACCATAATCCACCAAACACCATAAATGACCATGAAAGAGATAGAGACATATTGCAACTATAATCAGACCAGCATCCATGCTCTCCTTCTGTACATCCTCCATAATGCCAACAATGCATTATATGCTCCCCCTGAACCTGTGCCATTCAATCTTCAACCAATCCGTAACCCAGCATATGTACGCATATACCCCAGATGAACCATGCGTACATCAATCAGAAGAGTTTCAACAATAAGATGATGCATCAACAACCCCCAGCTTTTGCCTGAGGTATTCAAAAGTCTCCCTGGGCAATGGTTTGGTGAGTATATCAGCAACTTGTTCCTTAGAAGGAACATACTCCAACTTGACCTTCTGTTCAAGCACTTGTTCTCGGAGAAAATGATACTTGATTGGTATGTTCTTGGTTTTTGAATGCATGACTGGGTTCTTTGAGATGTTGATTGCACTTGTGTTATCACATAAAATGGAGATAGGTGGTGTACAAGTGATTTGAAAATCCTGCAAGGTCTGCATCATCCAAAGGAGTTGAGTGCAGCAAGATGCAGCAGCAACATATTCCGCTTCAGCTATAGACAAGGCAATCGAACTCTGTTTCTTGCTGAACCAAGATACTAGTCTGGAACCCATAAAGAACGCACCACCACTTGTGCTCTTCCTGTCATCCACGCTTCTGGCCCAATCTGCATCTGTATAAGCATGAAGTGTGAGATCTGTATTTCTAGGATACCATAAGCCATAATTTTGAGTCCCTTGAAGATATTTGAAAATTCTCTTCACTGCCTGAAGATGAGTCTCCTTCGGATTTGCCTGAAATCTTCCATCTATTCCAACTGCATGCATGATGTCCGGTCGGGTACCTGTCAAATAAAGTAAACTTCCAATCATAGATCTGTAGGTTGGTTGATGGACTGCTACAGATTCATAATTTGCACTGAGGCTACATCCTGTGACCATGGGTGTACATACTGGTTTTGCATCTTCCATGCCATATTTCTTCAAAATCTGTTTGAGATACTTGGTTTGAGACAAAAAGATCCCTCCTTCTTTTTGTTGAATTTGCAAACCAAGAAAATATGTCAGTTCTCCCAGCAAGGACATTTCGAATTCTTTCTGCATCACTAAGGCAAAGCTTTGACTCATTGCTTCTTCATTGCTACCAAAGATAATGTCATCTACATACACAACAAGTATTAGCAATTTGTCATTTTCAACTTTTATATAAAGATTGCTATCTGCTAATCCTTTTGAAAAACCTTGTTGATGAAGATATTTTTCCAAACGATAGTACCAAGCCCTTGGAGCTTGTTTGAGACCATAGAGAGCCTTTTTCAATCTGCATACAAGATTTGGATCATTTCCAAGGATGAACCCATCTGGCTGCTCAATGTATAGTTCTTCTTCCAAGTCTCCATTCAGAAAGGCTGATTTCACATCCATTTGAAATACTTTAAAGTTTTGAAAGCTTGAGAGAGCAAGGAACATTCGGATGGCCTCAAGTCTTGCAACAGGAGCAAAGGTTTCTTCAAAGTCTATTCCTTCTTGTTGTGCATACCCTTTACAAACAAGTCTGGCCTTGTTTCTAATTACTTCTCCATTTTCATTCAATTTATTTTTGAAGACCCATTTTGTTGCGATAACATTCTTATCCTTTGGTCTAGGAACCAGCTCCCAAGTGTTGTTCTTTTCGATCTGCTCACGTTCTTCATCCATTGCTTTCATCCAACATTCATCTTTGCATGCCTCTTTCACATTTTGTGGTTCAGTGGAGGAGAGTAATGCCAAATAGCTTGAAGCTTCTGCAACTGTTCTTCTTGTTTGTACACCTGCTTCTTTCTGCCCCACAATCTGAGATTCTGGATGATTCTTCTGAACATATCTGGATGGATTCTTCTCTTCTATTCTTGTCTGCTCCTCTGGTTCTTCTTGAGATTCTTCTTCTTCATCATTCTGTCTTTGAGGGTAGCCTTCATCTTCTTCGATGTATTCATGATGTACTTGCCTAGGAATGTATCCCTTCTCATCAACCACTACATCAATGCTGTCAACAATTCTGCCAAGTCTTTTATTGTAGCACTTGTATGCTTTGCTATGTGGAGAATAACCAAGAAGAATGCCTTCATCTGCTCTAGGTTCAAGTTTGCCAAGTTGTTCATCAGTATTCTTAATATAACATTTGCTCCCAAAGATTTTGAAGTGCTTTACCGAAGGAGTCTCACCACACCAGAGCTCATGAGGGGTTTGAGTGCTGTTCACCCGGACATTTGTTTTGTTGAGAATAACAACCGCAGCATGTGCAGCTTCACCCCAGAAAGTTGCGGGAGTTCCCGACTCATCAAGCATAGCACGAGCCATTTGTTGGACTGTTCTGTTCATTCTTTCCACAACTCCATTTTGCTGAGGAGTTCTAGCTGTAGAGAATTCTCTTCTTATCCCATGTTCTTCACAGAAATCGAAAAATTCATTTGAGGTAAACTCCCCACCTCTGTCGGATCTGAGGCACTTAATTTTGTGTCCTGATTCATTTTCAACTAAGGCTTTGAAGGACTTGAATTTTTCGAATGCTTCATCTTTGTGCTTCATAAGTCCTAACCAGACAAACCTGGAGAAATCGTCAATGAATAATATCAAGTATTCTTCTCCTCGAGGTGTTCTTTTCCTGAATGGACCACATGTATCTGTATGTACTAGCTCAAGAGGCATGCTAGCTGATCCTTCCTTCTCTGGAAAGTTAGTTCTGGTTTGCTTTCCAAACTGACATGATTTGCATATGGTTTTGTCTGGAATTTTGATATCTGGAAGATCGCGAACTGCTTGATATTTGCATGCTTTCCTTATTTGTGAAAAGCTTAGATGCCCCAACCTCCGATGCCATAACCAGTGCTCATCATCCTTGCTCAGATAGCATTGTTGTTGTCCTTCTTCAAATATGTATAGATTATTTGGAGTTCTTTTACCTTTGATCATTGTTTTACCTGTATCAAGATCACGAACAAGACATCCATTTGATCTGAATATCACCTCAGTTCTTTGATCACACATCTGGCTGACACTTAGAAGATTATGCTTCAATCCATCAACATACAAAACATTTCTAGCCTTGACCTTTTCTTTTAATTGAGCAATGCCTTTTCCTTTTATAGTTGCAGGAGTATCATTTCCAAAAGAAACTTTCTTTCCTTTTTCTAGAGCAGAATATGACTCAAGTTTTTCTTTATCACCTGTCATATGCTTCGAACATCCACTATCAATGTACCATAGATTTTCTTGTCCTTCTGCATAAAATGCTATCCCACATCTTTCTGTTTTTGGTTCCTTTATTCTCCATGTTTTGGTGCTTGAGGCTTGTTCCTTTGTCTGCTGAAACCTGCTCCTGCATTCAGAATCTTTATGACCAAAGTTATTGCAAATAGAACATTCAACTTCATTTTCAAGAGCCGAAAAGTTGTTATAGGTCCTTTTTGTAATCCCGGTCATACTTCTTTGTTTTTGAGATTCTCTAGTCATGATTGTTTTATATGCAACACATTGAGCTGCTTTGTGACCAAAGTTATGGCAAGAGAAACATTGTCCATTGAAGAAACTTTTGCGGTTATCAAATCTTTTGGCCAAATGATTGTAATTTCTATTGTCATCCATTCTTGAACCAAATTGAGAAGATTTTACCTGTGGCTGGTTGTAGCTTTTGTTCACCCTTAAGATGGATTGCCCCTAATAGTCTCTGTTTGCAATTCGTCCCTGTTTTACCTGATGGTCTCCATTGTGCTTTTGCTCATTCCTTCTTGCTGCATCAAGATAACTTTTTGAGGTGGATGCTTGAGAAGTTTCTCCATTATAGCCCAGACCTGTCTTGTTTAGTGGAGAACGCTGTACATTGATAATCTCATCCAAAGTTTCAGATCCTTTGACAAACTTAAGATTAATAGCTTTTGTTTTCTCAATCTCTTTTCTAAGACCAACAATTTCACCTTCTAATTTTTCAAGATGTTTTTCCTTTTCATCAATTTGAAATTGTAGAGTATCAATGATCATATTCTTTTCTTCTATACATCTCTTGAGTTTAGTAATTTCTTCATAAAGGCTATCCACATCTATAGCATCCATATAATCATCATCTTCAAATGCCATTAACAGTTTATAGTCATTACCTCGTTCATCTTCATCACTATTTGATAGACCATCACTATCTTCATGAGTGTAGTAACTTTTCTTATTTGCACTCTGTTTCTTGTTCCATCTAGCAAGTTCCTTTCCTTTATCCTTATAAGGACATTTTGCAGCATAATTACCTACTCTTCCACAAGCAAAGCATTTAAAAGGTAACTTACCTCTGAACCTTCCAGAACCCCTTTGAAGATTTCTGACAAAATTTGATTCTTCTTCTTCTTCTTCTGGCACATGACTTGCTTCATAATAATCTCCTTTGCCTGAAGCCTTGAAAGCAGCTTCTCTTCTGTCTGATGGACCTCCCTTTCTCATTTCATAAGCAGTTATAATTCCGTGTAGCTGAGACATAGTAAGAATTCGTAGATTTTCCTTTTCTTCTATTGCAGACACTTTAGATTCAAACTTGGGGGACAATGATCTTAGAACCTTTTCAACCACAATAGCCTCTTTTATTTCTTCACCCAAGTTTTTCATGAAATTTACAATCTCATCTACCCGAAGAAAATAGTTAGCCACACTTTCATCATTATACATCTTGAGATTCTCATACTGAATCCTGAGAGTTTGAAGTTTAGCACGCTTTACCTGTTCATCTCCTTCGTAGCTCAAGACAATCTTGTCCCATATTTCTTTTGCGGATTTATATTGCATAACCTTTACGAATTTTGTTTGAGATAAGCATCCCAGTAAAGTATTGACTGCTTTAGCATTTGTTTCATATTTCTTCTTTTCGGCCGTATCTATAGGAGTAGCTGAAGGAAAAGTGTAGCCTGTATCTATGATATCCCAAACTTCTGTACCAAGAGATTGAAGATAGGCAGTAACTCTTACCTTCCAATAATTGAAGTTTGTCCCATCAAAAATTGGTGGCTTGATAGATGCTTCCCTCTCGTAGTTGCTCATGATGAATGATCTTCCTTCAAGCGATCAAGCTTCTCTGAAGGACCTGCTCTGATACCAATTGTTGGAAATAATACTGAGAGGGGGGGTGAATCAGTATTATCAAGTTCTTTTACCAAATCTTCCTTATTTACACTTTGAATTATCTTTGCATATCAGTACCATAAAATAATAGCATGAACAAGAAAAACAGATAGTCACACCAAAGAACACCAGATATAAGGTGGAAACCCAATGTGGGTGAAAACCACCTGCTGCAATATGTCTCTATCTTCTTTCAAATTAGAAACTCCTTTTACAATGATTTTGTACTGGTGCAGTCCTTTACCAGTACACACGCTGCAACCTGCAGAGAGCTACAACTCTCTCTCGTTTTCCAGTCTCTCCTGGAAGGGAGCTACAACCCCCTACTTCTTTTCTTATAAGGACCACTTTTCATAAATTTTCAAACTGGATCCATAAACATCAAATGATCATCAAGTACATGTAAATTACACAGTCAACTGTAGTAACTAGATCAACAAAAACAGAACTAAACCCATAACACCTTATCAACAGAAATATTCAGTCAACAGAAGATCTTAAGACAGATACGCAGTTTTTCTTTCTCTGGCCTGCGTCAGTACGCACTTCACCTTCTGCTTCCCTGCGTATACCCACAGAGAGCCTTCTATTGCACCGCGTGCCCACGCACTGCTTCTTCAATCGCGCTGCGTACTGTTACAGTAGGTACGCACCCAGAGACACTATCGCGCCGCGTACTGTTACTGAAACCACGCACTCATAGACACTATCGCACCACGTACCTTTACTATGCGTACGCACCTGAACCTCTGTCGCGCTGCATACCCACGCAGTTCTCTTTCTTCTGCTCTGCGTATACACACAGTGCCCCTTCTTCTGCTCTGCGTACCCACGCAGCTCTTCTATTTCTCCTCTGCGTACCCACGCACTTGCACCGTTAATCACCTGCGTACTTCTGATTAGGGCCGAATTGGCAGTTCACCAGTGTGCCACAGTTAGTCAGATGCCCAGATCTGATCATGTGCTTGAGAGATCACCCTTCACAGATTCGCTTTCAACTTCACTTTCATATAGATCAAGCTTTTAAAACAACAACCCAATATTTTAGATCTTAAGATATTAATTTGCAAAGATACTTAGCCAAGGATCTCCTTTGCTTTATATAGGCAAGCTCCTCCTAAAAACATGGATCAATACCATAGATAACCAATACCAGGGGCCCAAAAACATGGGGCTCAATAATAATAATAATATAAAACAATACCACGGGCCAAAACCATAGAATCAAGAGCGGCGGGCTAAATACCACGGGCCAAACATAGGAAAACCCACGTGAACGTGCTTCTCTGCCTTGAAGTAAGTGAAACTGGGGGTACGCACCCTCTGAACGGGTGACCTACGTGGGTGGCCGCAGTTCCTTCACGGTGTACCTGCGTGTACGCATCTTCTGAACTATTCTCCTGCGTACTTCTTTTTCAACCTTTTGAGAGCCTGATCAGAGGGTGTTGCCATCAAGTACAACATCTGAAACATAGAGCCATACCAGAATCATAATGCCAACATGCAAAACCATAAAGGCATTTTTATTTCTCAAGGAAGTGCTAAAGAAATTTGGCATGGAAGAATTCTCCTCAGTGAGCACTCTAGTGGTGATAGGTTGCAAGCTTAGTAAGATGGATGAATCTCCAGAAGTGGACCAGACCTTATATAGATCCATCATTGTCAGCATTTTATATCTAACAACTTCAAGACCATATATCATGCAGGTTGTTGCTATAGTTGGAAGAATTCCTAGATATCTATTAGTAGCCAAAATAATTCCTAGATATCTTAGAGCAAAAATTGACTATGGAATTTGGTACCCAAGAGGTAAATATTTTTCATTTACTCTTTTATACATATTTTGATTTGGCAAGTGACACAGATGATCAAAAAAGCACAAGTGGTGGTGCTTTCTTTCTTGGAGAAAGTCTAGTTTCATGGTTGAGCAAGAAGCAAGCTTCCATTTCCTTATCTAAAACTATAGGAAAATATATTGCAACAAATTCTCATTGTACACAATTATTGTGAACGAAGCAAAATTCACAAGATGTACAAGTGTTTTATGATCAATCAATCCCCATTATTTGTGAAAACACAAGTGAAATAAGCATGTCCAAAAATTCATTCTTTCACTCCAAGACAATGCATATCTCGATCAAGTATCATTTCTTGAGAGAGCAAGTTGCAACCCAGATTGTGAAGATAGAGTATGTACCTACCAAAGAACAAGTTGTTGATATCTTCACTAAGTCACTTCCTAGAGAATAGTTTGAGTACTTGAGGAAAATATTGGGAGTCATTCGTTTTTCCTCCTTTCACTAGCTCCTCCTCTAAGAGGAAGCAAGGTAGTTGGTATATTTTTCAACATATATTGGTGAAGCTGCGAAGTCCACTAGGATCAATATGACAGAGAAGGATGGTGATGGGGGGGCATGATGGTGTCTTTTCCACTGATGTCAAAGGGGGATTGATATAAAGAAATGAAATCAAACAAAAATTAAAAACAAGGGGAGTAATCTATAATGATCAAACAAAAAGGGTGTGACAGATGGTAATCAAACTAGATCTAGCACAAAAAAGAACAACAATAGCACCAACATTAGTAGAACAATAGTTGAATGACAAGAGGAATTCCATCTCAGGGGGAGTAGTAATTAAAATGTTTTGTTTGATTTTGGTGTTGTCATCAATGAAAAGGGGGAGATTGTTGAAATATGTTGTCATTTATGAAAATAGGTTAATGAAAAAAAGTGTTCATTACAATAAATAGGTGGCATAGGTGTTAAATAAGGTCTCATGGAGCATACTTAAGGAACAACATGGTAGCATGGCAACAAAAAGGTGCAGAGGCTTTGCATCCAATTCTAGAGTAGCAGGTCATCTTAGGAGCATAAGGAAACCACTTATATGGATAGAGCTCTGAAAGATCTTTCGAGTGGTATGAAGAAGTTTGATAATGGCCCATGGATCATGATGTAGAGGCAATTAAAGTTATATGACCTCAAGACCTTCATAGCAGAGGTAAAGGTGGTTGGATGAGTCTTTGGCGCATGGAAAAAGTTGGCTTAAGGGCCAAACCCAACTAAATGTCTGGCGGAGCCTCTATGTGAAGCTTTGAGTAGACGAGGTGGACATGTTTGTAGTGGAAAACGTTTTCAATGGAGCAGTTGGCAACGGGTGGAGCCCACCTAGTAGTGGTAGCCCAAAGGCACACCCCAAAAAATTAGATTTAGCACCCAAAGCAAAGCATCAGGACATGACAACAATAAGCCGACTAATGGGAAGCATGCAGAGGTCCCCACTGTGAAAACTCAACCATTAGGGGAATTTTGAGGTCTAAAATGGGCCTCCTAAGGAAATTATAAAATAATATTAGATTACATCATCAAATTTTAGAGGGAAAAAAGAAAAAATTCAACTTGTATTTTTAACTTATCTCAAATTTCGAGCGACAACACTCGTTGGATGCAAAATTTGATTTCTCATCCAAGGAGTAGCCATGTTGCATACTTTCGATGGACCCTGTTACACGAAAAATGAGAAAAACATGATCACAATCAAGTTTTTTCATGCATTTATCGTTTTTCATGTAGCAGGGTCCGTCAAAAGTATGTAAAATTAGTACTCCTTGGATGAGGAATTAAATTTTGCATCCAACGAGTACTCACACTTGAAATTTGAGTAAAACCTTAAGGAGATAAGTTGAAAGTATGAGTTGAAAAAGTAGTTTTATTATTTTATTATTTTTTAATCATTTTACCTTTTTACTCCAAAAATGGTGAATCAACCCCCATGGTTGACATCATCATCTTGAATCCTATTGATTCTTATAATGTTTATTTTGGTTGTATAGTTTTCTTAGGAGGCCCATTTTAAACCTTAAAATTCCCCTAATGCCACTGAGGGCAAGCCGAAAAATGAATTCCTAGAGGTTTGTTTGGAGAGCACACAATTAAGCACTAGGATGTAAGCACAGGGTCATGTGGCAGATTTCTGAAAACACCTGAGATGACCCTATAGATAGACTTGGTGGTCATGATAGGTGGTTTCCCATGCCAGTGATTGCGTAGATGAATGACAGAGAATAACTCTTGGGATCTCTACTCTAAAAACCACTAACCGCATAGGAGTGGGGTCGAGACCGATTTCTTGAACCTGACAGTTTTCTAATTTAATGATGAAAAAGGTTACAAACTAGGTCTCGGAGGACCTTTTTTCTCCTCCCTAATAGGGACAGAAGGCAGTAGGTGCTTTGCTGGGATGACAGCGAATGGTGATGTCAGCACATCGATTTGGTGATGGACACGTGGCAGACAGATTTGGCATTTTTGGGCACCCTAATGACCCATTTCTAGGTGACCTATGTCACCACTCTAAAGGCGCCAAGTGTCTTTGTTGATGTCAGCATGATGTCATCCCGGCAGGATGACCCCAGAATTTTAAAAAAGAGTGCAAGAGGTGTTTCCAAACAATAGGTGGTAGGACATGTCATCACTGACAGTAAAGCGACAATGAATGAGATTGAGGCTGCAAGGACCCCACAGGACAACTCATCCCAAAGGTATGGAGCTTGACAGTTTATATAAAGGCACAAATTTAATGTGCTGAGATGGAGAGGGCTATGGGCTAAGTGCCCACACAAGGCCCTATGCAATAGGTAAGGACCAGGGGCGTGGTAATTATAAAGAGTTGTGGAGGCTATTGGAGCAGTTAAGTGCCAGCTCTTTGGTCACTTCACGTAGAAGTGGGACCAACAGCGCGAAGCCATTGACAAAGGAAATCAGCTCGAGAAGGGCTTGACAAGTCTAAGCGCCCAATGGCCTAGACGATAGTCATAGAGACCTGGTCTTATAGGAAAAAATAGGTAAGGGAGCCGAAGAAAAGGGGCTTAAAGGAAAAAAGGTGGAATTGTTTGTTTGGCAATAGTTAAGCCAAATTAAAATACAATTAAAGAAAGGCCAAAATGCAAAAATATGCAGAAAAACTCAGTTTAAGTTGCAGAAAAGGTAGTTAAGGTCAGTTTGACTTGGATATCAAACCCAAAGTTGTAGATCAAGATTGAACAATAGTAAGAGGACTAATACAAATAGGACAAAGGAAAAAAAAAATAATGATGCAGCGTGCAGAAATCCAAGAAGCCAAAGTTAGCAAAAGAAAAACTTTAAAAGAAGGCCTGAGAAAGTAAAATAATTTTTTTGTTTTGAGATAGAGATTCTGGGGCAGTAAGGTGTTGGTATGGTGAAGCTATTTTCTAAAGGGGTGACTGAGATTTAATTGTTTTTGAAAGTAGAAGGAAGTTAATGATCCTAGTGTGTAAATGGATGAAATATGGAACAATGAGTGTCTAAATCAAGTTGTAGATTGCTTATTAGGCGTTGGTTCTCCTTCCAATGGATGCTGGAGAATTGTTGGGGTTATAGCTCCATTTAGTCGCAATTGATAAACTAGGAATTTGAAGCTTCCTACTGGTGTAGCGAGAACATTTTATCTATAGGTTGTAGCTAGCCCTATGAATAAAATGGAGGAGTTTTGAAGACGTTGTTTGTTCTTTGTGTGTTCCCTTGATTGTTGAAATTGTTGCTTTTCATACTTATTGATGAAAGTTCTCTTTACTATCTTATTTTTCTTACATAAAGTGAAACGAAATTTTAAATTGGTAAAAATTGCTACAATATTGAATTAACCCCCCCCACACCCCCCGGCTCAGCACTATCTTCGTTTCCAACGCACACTATATTATCCAAGTTGATAACACCTAATTGATCTAGGTCGCATCAACATTAAACTCACGCGCAATAGACCAGATTGATTAAAGATGAGATCAACACATCCATTAATGCTAGAATATATATGAATACACATTTATTGCACTACTACGTCACAACCAACATTAGATTTAACCAAACCTGTACCAAAAAAAAGGATAATGGTGCAACCACTCGCATTTGTCACATCCGATAAGAGGAAACACCATTACTCATCTCAGGCCACACTCCATGTGAACCCTACACAATATACACATCTCTACAGAGACAAATTACTCACCTTGAACACACACTACCAAAGATAATTGATACCATAAGTGCTAATGTGCATTTTTTATATAGCCTTCATTCTGCTTAGACTAAATCAAGCCAATGTGAAAAACCTTGGGGATTTACAGTAGTAAATATGATTGTAATTAGGCTACCACCAAAACCACAAGAGAACAATTATTAGAATACCAACAAAGATAACATGGTTTTGATGCGCCAAATGGAAGAAATTTATTTTCCAACCTTGACAACATTTGTAATTTATGCAGGGTATAAGTGAAAAGCTAGCGTAGGTGTTGTTGTATCTATGCATCCTCAACAATCAAACACCTAGGCATGAGTGCTATACTATTTCCACAACTACCCATGCATAAGGGGCAAAATCCCCTCCTATAAATTTGCGCCAAGTGTAACCCCCCTGCATGGGGGGAATTTTTTTTGGACCTTATATTAGGTGAGCAGACCTACCTATGG